>JBBMOL010000024.1:4316124-5810356 GCA_037954665.1 Laguncularia racemosa | reverse complement strand
GGGATAGAGCTAAGTGACAAAAGAGTAATAACACCTGCTAGGAAGAATGGACCATCTAACAATATTTATCAAAAACAAGATTCTAACACTGAATTGATGGAGTAGAACCTGCCTCAAACTAGTCAAGGCAATTTACAACTTTAGGCTCCCATAAATCCTGCACAAATGATGCAACTTACGCAAAAGAATGTAGGGGTTTTGAACTTATGACCATACTTGCTTTACTGGTCACAAGGTTAGTTGCCACCACTGCTGTGCAATAAGGTGTGGCTTCACCAAACACTAACATTGCTACACAACAAAGTGCCGTCTATGCAACTCCATCACATGCCATCTTTAAATCACGTTCACTAAAGTAACATGCAGTATGATACCTACATATGTTTATATCTTTTTATCCTTTCAGTAACTTGTTAATAGAAAGGATTTTAAGTGCTACATTTAGCATTTTGAGTCAAATATAATTAAAATATGATAGATAATATAATTTATTTTATTTTATTTATTTACTTTTTTTTCCGATTGATGGGGGAAATGAAGGGTTATGCCCTTCCAATATTGCTGTAAGCATTGGAATTGGGAGAACATTGCTTCCTTGATACTACTACATTAAAACAAGGAGATTGAACACAAAAGGTAGATCAATGGGAGGAGCAAAAGGTAGCACATCCCTTGTCCAAAATGAAAAAAAAAAAAAAAAAAAGAAAGAAAGAAAGAAAGAAAGAACACCTCCACAGCTAGCCACCCTAGGGCAGTCCACGTGAGACACAAAACACACGGTGAGTAGCCAATGATCATCCATTTTTTATGGTGAGTGGTGTGACCTATTAGAATGGCGGATCATAATCTACAAACCACTAGAATAAATGGATAAATTTTGTGTTCTTTGATGGCAACCACCTAAAAATTGAATAGTTGCTATATCCTAAAAATTAAACTACTTGGGAGATTGATTGATTTTGAGTTCACATTGGAGCCCTAAAACACTACTGATCGGTGCAAGAAATTCTGGAAAGGGAACTGATAACAGGGGCTTCAACTAATATTTCTTGGATGTTGACTTCATGCAAATTTCGGGTTGAACCGTTTTTATAATTCAATTACAAAGCTAATAATGATAATTTCAAGCATTAATACCAGGTAATGATCGTCCACAATATGTTGCTTATCCAAGCATGCTTCTAACCTTGTGCGGTTTTCCTTGTGCCGTTTGCTCGTGGGAATTGAAGGATGAATGTCTTGCAAAAAGGGTTGGAAAAGGTTGTTCCGCCTGGAGATGTGCTCGAGCTAGCTTATCCGCATCCATCCATCTATAGGATTGGAAGAAACCCGGAGATTTGGTAGTTTTGAATTACGGCAGGTGTGGTGTTGACTTGATTGAACAGCTCTTGCTTAATCTGATCCAGGACCATATTTTATAAATTTTTCTTTTTTTATGTTACCCCTTTGTGGTATGACATACAGGCACCGCATGCTTAATAAAGACCCATAATATATAAACTTTGTAAAGTTTCCACAGTAATTACCGAGATTAAAAGCTTAAATAGTCATTTGCCGCCATCCAAAAGTTCTTTAAGGACTTATGTAACCAGGTTCAAGTTGTAATTTACCAAGATTAATGCAAATGTACTTCCCAAACTGTTAGCTAGACACCATTGCATGCCCTTTAGTCGTTTACTTCCAAAATTTGACTTCCAACGTTCTTGAACTTTAGAGATTTCTCCAGACTACCACAAAAGATTCTAGACCAAAGAAACATAGTAATAAAGATGCATCGACAATGAATGAGTCATCCGATAGATAACGTCCCAGCATAGACGAGGGGTGCAACTTTTCATCACGAGTAATTTGCATTAAACGTATAATAGGTAGCCATATGCACAGTAGCATAACCAGAGTAACACATTAGAAGACACTTACACGAGTTCAACGAATCTACTCCCTGAACATCTTTTACAAATCCCTGCCTCCATTTAAACCTCCAGCCGTCAAAAAAATACACTAAGAGAATAACCACGCACTTTGCCATCAAACAACAAAAATAGTCCGTTCGAGACCCTAATTCCCGCTTCAACAATAGCAAGTTAGTATTCACTAAGAAGAATATATATCCAAGGACATGCACAACCTCGAGCAAAAAAAAAATTCACCCAGGCTCCAGCAGAACAAAAGGTTAATGAATCTGCTTCATGGGTGCCATGCCCTCATTCGTCATCTCGAATCATACCTTCTTCCTCCTCCTGAAGGGAGGAAGATTTTAGCCCCCCAGCATATCCTCTATCAGATGAAGATGAACTGTTGTAAGGTTGACGAGGTTGAGGTGATGAACGACCTCTCTCCATCATTGCTTGGTGGAAACTACGTAATGGGGACCGTTCTCGACTCTGGTTATATCTTTCAGGACTGCGGCTACGACTACGGTTATGATCATGATGCCAGCTTTTAACCCGGTCACCCCAACCTCCTTGTCCTTTGGGACTGCGACTTCGGCCTTGGATATAGTCATCACGTTCACTGCCATTCCTATTCCATGAAGCATCTCTATCAATCAACTCCGAAAGAGAGATAACAAAGAAAAAAAGAGATTAAAACTAACTGTAAGGAGCAAAAAATGAATAAGAAAGCATCCAGCGATAATTTGGCACAATCCCACAAAATTCACAATTCCACATCCATATATGATAATCTAGAAGATATACCTGTCATGTGACTCATAACCATAGCCACGGCCTCCACTCTTACTATCTCTTCCACCATAACCTCCTCTTCCACCATACCCAGAATCTCCACGCCCACTACGGCCCCCATCCCTACCTCCATAATCAGAATTCCAGCGTCTAAACCTATTCATTCCACCTCCACGAGTAGCCATATCACGAATTTCTGCTGGAACTCGTTGATTTGCACCTTCAAGAACTTTAATAAGCTCTGAAGCATACTTTGCATCCTGGTCACCAAAGAATGTGTAGGCCACTCCACTGGCACCTGCTCTCCCTGTTCTTCCAATGCGATGGACATAATCCTCTACACCCGTAGGGAAGTCATAGTTGATAACCACCCTGCAAAATAATATTGATGAGCATGACAACTACCAGATACTATGCCAGACATGAAGCATCTGCAATAGGATTGGGGGTGGGGGAGGATATGGATTCTATCACTTCCTATGATCCTATCCTACTCCAGCTTAAGCTTTTCTGACCAGATCAAGAGCCAAAAAAAGGTATTTTCTAGTTACAGTTTTTAAAGGAAAAACAAAAATGTTCCAAATGTCCAAGTCAACAAACAATTTGAAATGCCTCAAATTTATTAGACTGTTTTTTGGAAAGGGAGTGTGCCAGTCCAACATCTTAAAAAGGAAAAGAGGCATATACGGTTTACTGATGGTATCATTTTAATTATTACTTCACTTATCTTTTTTCTTTTGGACAGCATATATGTAGAAATCCTTCTAGTGTAAAACATGGGACTTCGTTCTGTTCCGTTCAACAAAGAGAAAAGCACATGTACAATATATCACAACTAAGATGCAAGCACTGGTCATGCATATACAGAACACAGAAAATGTACCAAAAAGGCTAGCAATTCCTGAAAAAGAACATGACCCAACCCCACACTGCTATTAGAAAGACAAGCCCAGTAAACAAAACATCATGTCTGACTCAAATATGACATGAAGGAAATGATAAATAAATGAATCATTTGTTGTTTTCATCTGCTTTTAGACTTAATGCTGGTATAAATTTGAGAAGAAATACAAGTCTCTTACAACAAGATAACTCAAATTGCCACTTGACCAAAACCAGTGTCAAAGTAGACGAGGCCAACACAAGATCAGTTTTTCCGAACAAGAATTACTCAAAGGATTGAACAATGAAAAAAATGTGGTCACCTGATATCTTTAATGTCTAGTCCCCGAGCAGCAACATCAGTAGCAACAAGCACAGGGCACCTTCCAGTCCGGAACTGATTCAAACATTATCTCTTTCACTCTGAGACTTGTCTCCATGAATTGCAGCAGCTCCAAACTGGCGGGTAAGGTTCCGAGCAAGTTGATCACACATTTTTTTTGTCGAACAGAAGACAATAATCTTGGATCCAGGTTCTTGAGACCGCAATATTTGCTCCAACCGTCTGTGTTTCTCCATTGGTGCCAACACTTCAATATGCTGTACACAACCAGAGTCATTAATATTACCAAAAGATATCAAACAGATAGCATGCTAGCAGAAAAATGCGCCACCATAACAAAAGCCATCTCAGATAGGTGACTTCATACCTGTGTAATAGATTTATTTGCAACAAGCTCATCAACATTGCCGATGTTAACTTGAACAGGTTTAACCAGTAGATCCGCTGCAATTTTCCGAACTTCCTTTGGCCAGGTTGCTGTGTACATGAGAGTCTGACGACGTGCAGGCACTTCCTTCACAATTTTTCTTATCTGAGGCTCAAAGCCCATATCTAGCATGCGATCAGCCTCATCAAGCACGAGATATGATACTTGATAAAGGCTGATTCTTCTCATTTCAAGAATGTCATTCAAACGGCCAGGAGTTGCAACCACTATGTCAGTGCCTCTGTCTAGATCTCTCAATTGGGGACCCTTGGGTGCTCCCCCATATAAACACTACAATACCAGAAAGCATTTCACACTTAATCAGAAAAAGGACCCCCGAGTCATTACCATGCAAATATATCTAAAAGCTTGCATAAAAATCTGTAAAAATCTGGAAACCGTCCAAAGTTCAAAGTTTTACATAAGACAACAAAATTGTCTTCTGCTTGAAATATTGCGTTAAGCCCATAAAAGAGCCCATGGTGCATATTTTCAAAGTTTCAAAGCCTAAAATAAAGCATGGCCAAAAGAAATAACAGCATAGAAGAACCAAGATATAAAGGCCAAGAAACAGCACTGACATTTGAAGGCAGGAAGCCTTCCACAAAGGCATGTTTGTATGCTTAAGGGATCGTAGGAAAGAATTTATGTAAACAGCAGAAGCAAAGGAGAAGTAACATACGGTACAAGAGATTCCTGATGACTTTCCAAACTTCACAGCTTCATCTTGTATCTGTGTGGCCAACTCCCTCGTTGGTGACAATACCAATACAGTAGGACCCATCCGAGGACTATTTTTACAGCGTTTAAGATGTATAAAACCCGGAATCAAGTATCCCAATGTCTTTCCAGAACCTGTTTTAGCGATGGCCACAATGTCACGACTTCGGAGTGCAATTGGCCACGACTGTGCCTGAATTGGAGTAGGCGCTGAGAACCCAGCTTTATGTACCTGGAAAAGGCAAAACCCAGCAGGCCCCATGAGCAGAGGCACTGCCTTCAGTATTTCTGTTTGATTTCCTTTTCGGACATGCAAAATATTGGTTAGTGCCAGAAGAAGCATCATCCCCTGTTTGGGGCCACCAGCAGCAAGCTGGAACAGGAGGAGGCCACTTCTTCTGCTTGGACCGAATGGCAGACTGAATAATCACCAATAGCATTCCCAGCTATGCACGCAGTGACTCGGAAAGCCCTTCATAGAAATTGGTCCACCACTTAAGGGCACTCCAAGTTTAGCCAGCCCAAAGAAAGGGCCGCACAGTGTACGACATTAGCTCCTCCCAGGAGCAAATATCGCACCTGAGGAAAAACAAAGTAAAGATGGCAGAAAATTAACGTGAGAGTGAAACCTAGTGCTTGGATTGCATCAATCAGACAAGCTGTCACAATCAACTCTTTTTTTCTTTTCTTTTTTTTGTTTCAGATGATTGCTCTAACCTTTTTACAACATCATAAATAGTTATAAAGGTGATATAAGAAAGATTCAAAACCTCTAAAAACAACCTATCGCAATAAAATCTACCTTTTTTCTTTCTTCTCATTTTATTTATTTATTTTTTTGGATTAGACTTCTCGTTTTATTTTTAAGTTTTCTTATCATCAATTTTATTATTCCAAAAGAAAACTTTATGGGCAACTACATTTTGAATATAAACCCAAAGAAAGGATCAATACCTCCCTGAGAATCTCTGAAGGGAAGCCAGTAGCTTCAAAGGATGTAAATGGAGAAGGCACATTATCTCCCTGTAAGAGAACAGACAGAAGTGTCAAATTGAAGCAACTACTAGGCAAAATGCTCTTAAAAGAAAATATCAGCAGTAATAAAATGCTTAAAAGTAAAGGCAGGATAAGCATTAATGCATCATGATAAGGACAAGGCCAACTAATCTTTATAGAAACATGGATTGGAAGAACTTAAAAATATCAAACAAAAATCTTCATGGAAGTAAAGGGATGAAATTTCCAAAATCAAAACACAGAATTAAAAGATACAAAGCTCTAATGGTAGTTTACACTCTAAAAGTCCTAACTCATTAAAGTAAAAGGAAACATGAGTTTTTTCAGTAAATGAGAAAAAACATACTGTTAATAATCCACAAGAAACTCATCTTTCTGAAGTCCACTAATGATACTTTTCAATATAACAAGACCCTGTTTTTATATACAATCAACCATATAGCTGGAATGGTACCACAAATAACTTTCTTACAGCAAATTTTTTTCTGTTCTGGTTCTTCAATATTTTAATAAATTGTGAATCGGATGGCTCTGTCAAATAGGACAGGCTCTTTTCCACTTTATCTGGGTAATTTACTCTTTCCACTTGTTTCTTTACAATTTTGTTAACTATAATTACCAAAAGAAAACTCTAGCATTGGCATTGGAAAGTTGGAACCATTCTATTAATATTTATAAAAAAAAAAAAAAGAAAGAAGAAGATATCCGGGATCTAAAAGCCCATATTTGATGGCAAGCCCAGTTTACACTATCTTTTTAGTCTCAGTAAAGAGGCCTCGGTGGGATTTGAAATTGCTGCATCACAATTCATCATAGGAGTACCGAGGCCTTAATCACTAGATAAATCCCTTATGTTGGTATATTCCAGTTATGATATGCATAGGTCCAAAAAAAGAGCAGCTTGGGCTCTTCTACTGCACAAGCATTTCAAAAGTTATAACTCAAAAATAAATTCATGAGTTTTCGAAATCAACAAAAACATAAAGTCTAATTGATCTCTATTTAAGCCAAACTTCAGAGTAATAAGTTCTTATCATAACCACACATGATTGCACACATGCCCTATGACTTCTTTTATTATTTTTAAGGTAATGATATTGCCCTACAAGCTAAAGAATAATATGCACTTGGAAACAATACTTACAGAAACAGAAATTTCATGCCGACGACGATAGGCATCAGCAGACAAACAATCTCCAGAGCTTACAAATTCATGTTCTTTGGCAAAAGAGTTTCCATATTCCGCACTGTCCAACCCCTTTAGAGCATGTATTCAACAATTATCAGTAACATAACATGATGCCAACTTTGGAGCAAGACAGAAGTCCTTGACTGAATTCCATGGCATAAAGCAAGTATCGAAATACTCTATCCATAAGCAGCAGATACATTTTCATCTTGTCCCTTAAATATTTCAATAACAATTGGACTATTCTTTCTCAAAAATGAACCTATGCATTGGCTCCTTACCGACAAACTGTGACACCATGAAATGTGAAGAAATTATCTGATAAATCAAGTTCTCTTACATATTGTAAAACTATTACCATTGGAACCTCTCCAAGCAATGTCATTTTGTTCCCAGATGACTACTAACATGAAATGTGAAGAAATTATCTGATAAATCAAGTTCTCTTACATATTGTAAAACTATTACCATCAGAACCTCTCCAAGCAATGTCATTTTGTTCCCAGATGACTACTAACATGAAATGTGAAGAAATATCTGATAAATCAAGTTCTCTTACATATTGGAAAACTATTACCATTGGAAACTCTCCAAGCAATGTCATTTTGTTCCCGGATGACTACTAAGTCTTCAATATATTGGGTATCATTTGCAGAAACGAAGGAAAACAACACACGAACAGGCAAATGTAAAAAGCCCAAAATGCCAAGAGATTCAGGCTCCAGCACGGTGTGTATCAAATTTTTTAAAATGAATGTCCTGAATGTGTATCAATCATTTTCAGTGGAGAATGTATCAACTGAGTTGTACAGTATTCCGAATTCAATAATTCATCTCTTTCAAAGATAAAACATATATTAGCATGTGTAGACACCCCATTACCAGCATGTAAGATTAAAATATTTACCTGATCACCCCTTGAACCACCATCATATCTAGATTCATCCTTATTGTTTCTGCCATACCGATCATCACCTCCATCAGGACCGTGCCTTTGCCCCGGTGATGATTGTCGTCCCTGGGTTGAAGAACTGATTGGAATTGAAGGGGACTTCTCCAGTAAAGATCCACTGGTAGGCCTCTCATACTGGGTAACATTAGTCTCTGGATTCCAAAAGTAGAGGTAACCCGTTTTACCATCAACTAAGCCTCTCCAGGGTTTGGGAAGAGTAGGGTCTTCTGGTGCATATCTTGGTCCAGAAGACATAGTCGCAGTTGCTGCCATCAAAATTAGACTAATCCAACCAACCTACAAGAAAATATAAGGCTCAATATGGCTCAAGGACAGCTTGTGTATATCAATAAAATGAAAAGTTCCTTAACAAAATAATATACACCATGTACTTGTATTTGTAAAAAGAAAATGGTGATAAATACACTGAAAAGCAAAAACTTCGTGCAATTTTGCAATTGAGCTCTAAATCTTGATGAAATATGCTATTGCGATCCATTTGGCTCATGATGCACGCAGAGTCTTATGTCCCATGAAGCCACGGATCATATTCTGTTCTTCATGAACGATAATAGCATTACCTAGTCAATATTAAAGCAACTTCTACAACTTTCCACATATGAACAAACACTGAACAAAAATATTCTCTCTTTTTACTTCTATAAGGATTAACAAAACAATTGAAATTCCAAAAACTAAATACGTGCCCTAAGTTTCAATAATTTGCAAATGGACGATAAAAATAGACATGCCGAACATTCCTTTTCATATGAAATAAAACTATTGACATAAATCAAAGAAACCCTAACTAACAAAACGAGAAAACCCTAAACAATGGATTTACAAAAATCTAGATCCAAATCATCCACGATAGTGTCGAGGTAAAATAATAGCAATTTGTGTACAAAATTAAACAGAATTAGGGCAGACCTAGCATATAGGTTAGCTCAAAAACCTTTATAAAAAAAAAAAAAAGACCCGATGTTTTGCACATACCTAACAACGGCGTGTGGAGAATTTGAGCGTGAAGAATAATGGGAGGAGAGAGAGAAAAAGAGAGTGCGCGCGTTCTAAAGCTGCAAGAACACGTGGACGTGGAAGCTCCTCTAAAATGACTCTCTCCCCTCTCTACGCGAAAGGGGGACTACGCTTTTGGAGGGTAAGAGAGCGCAGACAGATAGAGAGAGAGAAGAGGAAATTTGCGGGGGGAGAGGAAATGGGCGGAGAGAGGGAGGAAGATATTAATAGGTTGGAAATTGGAAGACAGAATAATTTTCGACGCACAGATAAAAAATACATGAAATGATAACATGGACATGAAAAAGTACTTTTCGGGGATGTAAGATTTTTTTTTTTTCCAAAGCGAAAAATATTATTATTACCACATCTGTTTTATGTTCTTTTCAATCCATCCGAATTATATATTTACCGAAAATAAATATTAAAATTATAACAAATAAATATATATATAACTTTTTTATAAAATTAAATATTTAATAAGTATATATAAAATTAAATTTATCTATCATTTACTTTATTCATTTTTATAGAAATACCAATTAAAATTTCCTTTACTAATATTTTTTTAAGATTTTTTCTTAGAAATACATGAATTCTTAACTCTCAATTATTATTCTCCTATCACCATCTTAATTGTAATTATAAAATAGAAATAAATAAGATAGTTTTTCAAATACTCAATTTTAACTAAATATAAATCAAATATAGATAAAAAAAAAAGATAATCTAAACACACCTTTAGACAAATCTAGAGATGTAAATTTAATTCAAAAATAACAATTTAAATAATTTTTTTTCCAACTACTATTACAATTAGGGGAGGAGGAGGAGAATCAAACACAATCCATCTCATTAGAAAATCAGTAATCATACCATTAGGCTATGGGAGTCTTAGCAACAACTTAGAGAATTGAGATGAGAGTTTATCAACCATAAAACTGCAACATATCCCTAGTTTGTATCAAACAGTTGCCCAATGAACACATGCACAATAAGTAGAAGAGTTCTTTAAAGATAAAATATCATCAATCAAGCTTCAAGTCTTTTGGAAGATGTTTTTTTTGCCACAAGTAAGCTAATTTAAGATAGATTATGCATCCATCTCCAAGATAATTTTCTATTAATCATGTCATTTTGTAGCCAAAGCCCCTTCTCGTATAGCTAGAGCCTCCACTATCTTGAAGTCTCAAGAAGAAACTCAAATAAAAAATGGTTTTTAACAAAGCCCCTCTAACATTTGTGCAAGAAACCAACTTTATAACTTATTTTATTAAGAGCTCCATCATGGTTAATGTTATTGGTCCTAAATAAGTAATCAAGAGAGAAGCAAATTAATAACTAAGTAAAAATTAATTTTTTTTGAAAGTCTCCTTTTAATTACTTGTTTTTTTGTATGAAAGATATATAACTTAGGCGTAATAAATTAAATAACAATCAAATATAAAGAGATAAAGGAAAAGGTCAAGCAAAAGAATTATATTAGTTTTGCCTTATGGCTCTACCTTGTATGTTAGTCTACCCTTATAACTCTACACTAGGATATAATCATCCATATAGGTTTACCACAAAATCAAATAAAAATGAGAGTATAATAAATAGTCTCATCAACTGCAATCAATCACTATTCTATCTCCTAACTTTAACATAAAACTAACACAGATCTACAATAACTATTCTCTCAACTAACTTAAGAAATTCTAAAGAAAGAATGAGGAAAACAAGTAAGATCCCCAATTATTTTCACACAACAGAATCTTCTATGTATAATATAAGAAAAAGAATTAGCTCAAGATGATGTTTTTGGAAAACTATTGGGTGCTTTCATTTGATTGGTGATTATTTTGTATCTTCTTATGCCTTTGTAACTTGCATTTAAATACATGAGAATTCAACGGCTAGTAGATATTTTTTACTTGTAACAACAATTTACCATTGAGATGAGATAATCTTCTATCTCTAACCATCTTGATGATATGTGACTTCGTATTCTCTATAGAACCTTCTACTCTTTGAATTACTTGCTAAAAATCTTCCACAAAATCTTATGAGGTTAAATTACAAATTACAAATTTGAATTTAAATAAAAACCTATATACATTGTATAAAATCCTCCTTAAGATAACTAAACTTTATCTTTCTATTTTTGAAATTCATCTAAAGAGTATGTGTTTTTTTTTTTTCTCTTGATATTTCCAACTAAATACTCCTAGATTTTTGTTAACACCTTATCTAAAGAAACATAGATGCTTCCCACTTCTTTTAAACTTGAAATCCCACAAAAATCTCTAAGAAATTTAGAGTAAAATATTTGAAATTCACATTTCAAAATCTGAAAATTATCATGAACATATCCCATAGAGGTCAAAACTTTATCACTAAATCCATATAATTTCCTCTCAAAACTTTATAATAAGATTCTTAGTTAAATTAGCCCAAATATAACTAATCATTGAATTAAGTCTTAACTCATAAATTCTTAAAGTTTAATGAAAAGCGAATTGCTTGTCTTTTCTATTTCATATACTTTGTTTTTACTTATCATGAACTAGTCTATCATGATCTCAATGGACTAATTTGCTTCGCCTAGAATTCACAGGATGACATTAAAATTGTTGAACTACTTAGACATAACACAAATGCTAGTCACCTGAGCTTGTTTGAGTGAGAATAAATTGACTATGATAAGCTACTCTCAATAATATAAACTAATGTTGAACAATTAACTTGACTTAGTGACACAGCATGAAGAAATAATACAAAATCTGTGGGAGTAATAAACTTGTAATATTTAATAATGATTAATAATAATCTTTAGTTACACTATTTAATAGGCATCTATAAATTACATACCTTAAAACTATTAAGAAAACTAAATAAAATATAATAGGAAACAAATCATTAAAAATAGACTTTCATAATATAAATAAAAATTCTTTGACACTATAGCAAGTAATGGAAATGCGTGAATTCAACGTTAGAAATGGACTCAAATGATAAAGTAAATTATATAGTTCAAAATAGATTCAGATTAGTCTTTATTGACATATTAAGGGCTTTATAACTCTTTATAAGTAAAAAGTTATCAAGTTTCAAAATTAACCTTCTAAAACTAAGCCTCAAATGTAGACTTAGTAGTTTATAATCCTTTTTTATAGTTCAGAATAGCTTCTAACTTGTTTGGTACCTAATTAGCACTGTTTTCGAATGACTTCTAGCTTCCAACTTCCAATTCTAATTATCTCTTCCAATCTTTCTAATTTTTCTACTTCTAATAATCTATTGCTCCTTGCTTACTTAACTCTCATCGCCCTTCTGATAACTTGAAGTCCTAACTCATACACATCACTAACAACTACACAAACACAAAGCTTTTTTTTTTCTTTTTTTTTTTTTAAATTAACTTAAGTTCTTACATTGATTGCAAGTATTTGTTAATTAAAAATACACAACTGATCTCGTAGTTGATTATGCTATTTTAGTTTAAAGTTGCTACCACATGTTAAATATTAACGGCTTAGCTCAATCATGTTTAATACAAGTTGCCACATTAACTAGAAATGAATATGTTTTTTTTTTCTTTTCCTTTAAAAAGTATCATTCATGGATGTAAAAAAATTGCTAAGACATCATGTTGTGATTTATAAACTAATAAGTTGGAACATATTATTTCATCCCCATGTAAACTATTAAAACAATGTAAAAGCATACAAAAAGTTATATACAACATAATTTTAATATTTATATTCTTTTAGATTTAATTAAAGTTTTTTTATTACCTATTCTCATATAAACTGATCTACAATTTTTTTCTTTAAGGAAAAAGGGATACATTTTCATGTGTGACACCTTGTAGTTCCAAGTCACTAGATTTAAAACTTGTGTTAACATTATCTAATTCAAGTTAGACTTTACAAGATAGTCAAGGGGACCCATAGAGTTTGTTTACATTACATAGGATATAAATAAATTGATTCTTATCATAAGCACTTTAAACTTTGATAAATTAACAATATAAAAGATATTTGCTTTTTTAGTTTAAAAAACACACTAAGTTCAAAAGTTTAGAAAATATTAAAGCATATTTTTATAAGTTTGAGAAGTATTTTTGCATCAATGTCAAAGTTTAGTGATGTTATTTACCAATTTGTTAAAGTTTAGAATAGTTATTTGCAATATTTTGAAAGTTTAAAGGGTATATTCACACCTATATCAAAGTTTAGGAGAACTATTTATATTTTTCCCATAATATTATTCATCTAAAATTAAGTTATTCATGTAACATGTAGTTTAAATAAAATAATGTGATGGAAGGGCAATGTTAACTTTTGTAGGACTCGATCAACTTACATACATACATATATATATATATATATATATTGGAATAGGTTTCCCTAAATATACTCATAGTGAGAAAGAGAAACAAAGGGTAGTAATAATTCATAGTGTACATAGTTAGCCAACCAAGAAAAAATTTACTCACAGAATCATCCTCGCCATTGACCCTCATTCATCCATACTCTATCAAGGGGAAAAAAATTAGTTACATGCAAGCATCTTAAGATCATCAAAAACATGGAGGAAAAAGGGATTTGAGTCAGATTTGTAGAAAATAACCAAAAATATAAGTGAAATAGAAGCATAGAGCTGGTTTAAGTGGTTAGTTAGTTCAACATCAAGTTACTGCTAAGCCATTTCAATGGCCGAAGGGAGGTGGCCGAAGGAGCTTCTCTAACAAGGTGTTGACCAAAGATAGTGGCCGAAGTAATTCACACGGTGAGTCTTGTTTTCCATCTAGATTTTTTTAATTTCTTAAAAATATCAAATGTGCATAAAAAATTGTAAATTATGGTATTATGAGCATATTCTATATATGCTCTATTATAGTATTTTTGTTTTCTTGAAATTGAGAAGGGAAGCATATGGTTCTCAACAACTCATTAGGTTCGAACAAAAATATAAGTGGGTTTTTTAGGCAACCATCTGATATTGTTTTGAAATAATTTTTGGTACACATAATCTCAATTACATATAGTTTGCTTACATAAAAAGAATTTTTGAAAATCACAATGTTTTCTAATTATTATAAATTTATTAAGTAAGTTGTCATATTCTACTAATATGGAAAATAAGGTGTTTCTTCTAAATTAACATGATAATTTTGGTTGTGGTAGCTCCTAACACCCAAAAGTGTGGTTAGGAGTGATTAATGTTAATTCTAAGTTAAAAATTATGTGAATAAAGTAATTTAATGTGCATATAACTATAAGCATATACATATAAACATAAGGTATGAGCTAAGGTGGATGATTGTACAACCTCACAATCTTTAACAAATGTACAAATGTCAAAGGAAGGTAACTCCATTGACTAGTTTACTTAAAAGGAAATTTGGATGCAAATGATTAATCTTAAGTGCTCAAATCTAGCAAAATCTAAGTCAAGTAAATTAAGGAGATGAATTGATGATATTCATAGGACTATTTAGTAAGCTATTTGAAGTGAACAAGTTTATAATCTAATAAGCTTGAATAGCTCAAAATTCTAGCCATATTGATAACAAAATTATTTAAAATAAATAAGAAGTGGATAAGATATGATCGGTAGAAATTAATAGTGCAACTTGACAACTTAGTATAGTATATTGATATAAACACATATAGATTTAAATAAATTCTAATAAATCATGTATGTGGCTATAATAGGAGAAGAGGGAATCTCTTCACTAGTGGAATAAGCTTAGATCAGGTGAGTATCTAGGGCATTTTGCTTAGTTGAGTATGAATTGTTATTGCTTTTACTTGAAGTGCTAATTGTGTAATGATGCTAGTGCTTAGTTCGATGCTGGCAATAGGTGATAGAAAATTTAAAAGGAGCTAGTATGTGATATCAAGTTCAAAACTTTTGAGGTGTTCTTCCTCCATAGGACTTCACTTAAGTGAATTCTTGAATAGATATTTTGATTGGTATATTGAAATCTGAGTTGCAGATTTATTTAGATACTTTATATTAATGAAAAGAGTTGCCTGGTTATATTTTATATTGCTAATAGATTTAAAAGTTACATGATTAGAAAGATTTGTAGTTGGCTTAGTTTCAATCATATGGTCATGCAATTGCTTTAAATATGAATTATCTTTGGTTATTTGAATTGCTCAAAGTATGTGCTCAGGTTTAGTGTGATTCCATTTAGCATTCATAGCATGGTATGAAGAATCTATTAATCGGTTTTCAAAGCTTGGTTATTTATTTTGGAAAGTACTTGGTCTACTAAAGTTAATTTATAGCATATATATTGCATTTGCTTAGTTTAATGCTTGGTTTGAGCCACTTGGTGTTGCTCTTTTAATGCTAGATTTATTGCTCGGTTTGAGTTACTTAATTACTGTTCTTTTAGGATACTAGCTAGTTCATAGCACATGCATAAGCATGACATCTATATGTTGCATAAAAAATGAATGTTTGCTTAGATTGATGATTATATTCTCATGCTTGTTTTCTTGTTATTGCTTGCTATTGTTACTATGTGTAGGTATACTCACTTTACTTCATTAGAAGTTGAGGGGTTAGTGTTTCTACTAACCTTAGGCATAGGTACATGGTAATTGCCAGGCTTTTAGGAAATTTTTGTGAGCTCTAGTTTGACAAGAAGGGGAACTTGGATTTGAGAAGTCTTTTTACTTAATGTAACTCTGAATTATGTTGTAAATAAGTAGTTGATCAAATGTAAATTTAAAAATCAAAAGTGCATTTTTGCTATGGTTTTGTAAATCATAATATAGGTGCTTTAGTTGGCTTAAGCAATGTCAAATATCTAGTAAGCATAGTGATTTAATGATGTAGGCCCATTGTGTAACCAAGAAAGAGGGGGGTGGGGCAGGGGGTTGTGAATTGGTTGTTTATCCAATTAAGATCAAATTTGTTAGCCCCTTTAGTTAAATTTTTCTATATATTAGAATTAAGCTCATCTTTCTACTTCTTCCTTAAATAGAAATGTCTGAATACACAAGTTATAGTATAGTAAACAACAAGTAATAAGATATAAAGTAGAGTAAAGTAAAGAGAGATAGAAATAAACCTAGATATATAAAAGTTTGACCCCTTCTACCTACATTCTCTCTATCAATACTACTAACTCAACTACTAGGAATCCATTATACTTTTCAAAGTAAGTACACGTGAGTTTTGCCACCATGACAACTCCAATAATACCTAGTAAAAGCTATTGTTTCTATATTTCTTATGGTTTTGGTAGGTTTTTTTAACTCTCACTAATCTAACTCTTCAATCCTTCACACAAAATTCACTTCTTACACTAGCCTTGTAAGTCTAAATCATCGATTTAAATAGACACTTACAATAAGCTCTCTCACTAAAATAACTTCTTTTGAAAAGCTCCAAATAGTTGAAAATTCCTTGGGCTCTTCTGTCTAGTAAAATATCTGTAAGTTTCAATCTCTTGAGAATACTTTTTGCCAACAAGACTTAGCTTCACGTGATGCAATGTTATCTCCATGAAGATCTCTATTCTCTTGTCACAACTTCTAGTGTTTGCTTCTTCTTATAGCGGTTGAACTTGTCAAATAATAGAAAAACCATAATATGTAACAACTAACAATTGATTTCTTACTCAGTTTAGATCCTAGAATTAATTATTTAATAGCCATGAATACTTTTTTTTAGAAACATTTTAATTTGATAAAATAAATTTCTTTGGAATTTTGAAAGAATTTCTTTTTAAATAAACTCATATATCTATTCTTTTATTAAAAAAAAAAAGGTATATAGATAGATGCTTATACCATATTTAGCTAGTATAAAAACTCGACAAATCCTTGAACTTTCTTTTTCTACCTTATTCTTACCTAACATTAAGCAATGTTTAGCACACTTTCTAAACTTATGCAAACATTTATTGAACATTTTTAAAACTTTCCCTCGACCATTTTAAAAACTTTCTTTATTTTTATAGAAACCTATAATGTATAAACTTAAGTCATAAAAATAAATTCTTTTAATTATTTTATTCAACCAATTTTATTATAAAAATTATTTGAGGATGTAAACACCCCATTTTTGCCCCTAATAATTAATAATGATCAATTTTCAATTTTTTTTTATAATTTTTCTTCTAATTTAGCAAAAATAGGAAAAATATGCAAAAAATAAAATAAATAGGAAAAATATATCAATTTTGAAAAATAATTGTAGAAATAATAAGAAAAGGAGTCAAATAATTTTTACAAATTTTTGGAATTTCAAAATAATACAAAAATAATAAAAATTGCATTGCATATATATAATTTGCATTAATAAAAAAAAACGAGTAAGTGAGCTAACCCAGCTGGTCCGAGCCATGGCCGTGCGCGCGGGGAAGGGGTCAAGTTGCAGGTTTGAAACGCGAGGGAAGTAGATTTCGCATTTTGCAATTTTTTTTGTCGCTCAGGACACATGTTAGCAGCTGATTGAACGACACGACGCATAAGCCGAGCACGTGATCTTCTTCTTCTTCATCCGAGATCGTCGTCGGCGAGGAGGAGAAACGGAATTTGGTTGTTTTGATTCGATTTTTTAACACAAATCCACTAAATCTTTAACTAAAACAAGATAAACATTATCTAAATGAAATCAAATCACAACGAAATCTAAGATTTACACAAATCAAAGGCAAATAGGAGGAGGGTTCAACCGCAAATTTGATTTACCTCAATTGGAAGAAATTTGAGCTTATCTAGCTCGATTTCTAGTGTCTATAAATAGGAATCGAGGGGAGGAAGCTAAAGCACGAATTGGAAGAGAGAAAGGAGAGAAAATAAGAGAGATTGGAGCCGCTGGAGTTCCCGCGACCCACGACTACCGACCATCTCTTCGAACCACCACTTAAAGAGGCTTTTGGAGAAATCCACCACCACCATCGAGTCCATCGTTCTAAGAAATGTTGGAAACACCCCCTGATTGATAGAAACGGACGCCGGAACGCCACTTGTGACAATCTTTGACCACTGCCCAATTTGACCCAACCCGCGCATAGTATCCGGATCCAGGTAAGTCGGATTTTTTGTTTTTTATTTTATTTTATTTATTTATTCACAATTCAAAAAAAAGTAAATAAATAAATAATTTAGATTAGTTTATTATTTTTATGTTTAGTTTATGGTAAATAAAATAATAAAAAATTATAAAATTATAAAAATAATAAAAAAGAAGAAATAAAAAATATAAAAAATAAATAATAATAATATTAGAGGTAGGTTAACCATAGGGAAACAAAAATAATTTTTTATCACTTAGAAAAATCCTTTTCTTAAATAAATCCAAAATTGGTTTTTCCTTAAATTAATTTTTTCAAAAAACGAAATAAAATAAAATAATCAAGCTTAGGCTTAGATTTTTTCCAAAGAAATACTAAAATGATGACAACGTAAACCAGAAGTAATTTCATAATTAAAATTAACAAACCTACTAAAGTTTTTCGTGAAAAGCGAATTACGACTTGTTTGATCTTGAATAACAGGAACGTAGGCACCCATTTGAGGCAACTCTAAAAAAAAATAAAAAATCATTTTTTTTCATATTAGAATAAGTTATTCAAAAACACAACAAAAAGATAACAATAAAAGACATTAGGATAGGATTTAGATTTCAAAAGAATAAGGTGGAAACTTTAAGGTTTTAATATGTTAGCCACCGAGTCTAGAAACTTTGGTTTTCCCTTTCTTCTTTTACAAAAATGAAAAGAGGAAACATCGCTGACTAGTTGTCCACATTAGGATTAATCTGCTCAATTAGTCCTAATTCAATAATCTTTCCTAACTTCAATTGGGTGGCGACTCCAAAATAAGACGAAATTCCTAGTTTAAGTCGAGGACTTATATTATATGAGTATAGGGTTTAGTATAAATCAAATTAGTAATGAAAAGAAAAAATAAAAAATTAAACTCGACAGGATAGTGACTCCACTAGGGACTCTCTCTATTAGGCTAGCCACCTGAATCTTTTGAAATTACCATTTCAAAATTGTCTTTTGATTGTTATATTGTTGCTAACCTTTCAAGGATTTAACGAAATTTAGGGTTCATGATAGCGACTCTTGCACGTCTGAGCAACATCTAGCTCTTAACAATTGGTTCTATTATCCTACTAATAGCACTAGGTTAGCTCAAGGATATGGAACAATTATTGAACAAATTTCTATTGTGGTTTTTTTTTTTTTCAGATTCAATAAATTGCAATTCATTTTTTGCTTATATATACGTACTCTCGTTTCACTTTACCCACAGATTCCTTACCGTTGAACGTCAAGGACATTTCGCACAGGTAAGTAATGAAAACACTAATATCGTTTCCAACACTGTTGGGTCAGCCGTTGGAGGCGACGTCCTTGACCATGAAATAATACAAGAAAATTGGTAAAAACATGAACAAAGTGAGATTTCAATAGACGAGCTAGTGGAGATAATAAATCTAGGAAGCACTGAGAAACCCAAAAACCTTAGGATTTGGGCTAATTTGAGTGTCGGGCAAAAGTGCGAGATAGTCGAGCTGTTAACTGAATATGTAGATGTATTCACCTGGTCATACGGTGACATGCCAGGACTACACCAGTCAATAGTAGTTCACAAGCTTCTCACAAGGGAAGATGTTAAACTTAAAAAACAGAAATTGAGAAAATTTAGGCCTGACATCTTACTAAAGATTAAAGAGGAAGTAAAAAAACTACTAGAAGTGGGGTTCATTGAGGTGTCTGACTATCCAGAATGGGTAATGAATATAGTCCCCGTTCTAAAAAAGAATGGAAAAGTGCGTGTATGCATAGACTTCCGAGATTTAAACCAAGCTACTCCAAAAGACAACTTCCCTCTACCTCACATCGATGTCCTGGTAGACAACATCACAAGAAACCATCTCTTCTCATTTATAGACAGTTTTTCAGGGTATAATCAAATAAAAATGGCTGAAGAAGATAAAACTAAAACAACCTTCATCACAACATGGGGAACTTTCTGTTACAAAGCCATGCCCTTTGGTTTGAAAAACGTCGGGGCAACGTATAAAAAGCCATGGTCGCGATACTTAATGACATGATGCATCGAGAAGTCGAAGTATACGCCGACGATATGATAGCTAAGTCTAAGGAAGAAGAAAGCCATGCAGTTATTATGAGGAAATTGTTCAAGTGATTGAGAAAGTTTCAGCTCAAGTTAAATCTAGAAAAGTGCACTTTTTGGGTCACAACAAGTAAGTTATTAGGGTTTGTCATAAGTTGAGAAGGCATTAAAATCTACCTTGACAAAGTAAAAGCTATACTGGAACTACCTTCTCTACGTACTATCAAAGAGATGAGAGGTTTGCTAGGAAGGTTGAATTATATAGCCCGTTTCATCTCACAGCTCACGGACAAATACCGCCCACTATTCCGCCCGCTAAAAAAGAATGCTGCAGTAGAATGGGATGATGAATGTGAAGAAGCATTCAAAACAATCAAAGACTATCTCATAAATCCTCTAGTTTTGATAGTTCTAAAACAAAGGAAACCCTTATTCTTATACATCACGATACTCCCTGAATCCATGGGGTGCGTGCTGGGATAGAAAGATGAAGAGGGGAGAGAACATTCCATATATTATCTAAGCAAGAAATTCACAGACGAGGAATAGAGATATTCGAAAATAGAGAGGACTTGTTGTGCTTTGATTTGGGTCATGCATTGATTGAGGCAATACACCATTTACTATCCCATTGAGTTGCTAACAAGACACGATCCTCTGAAGTACTTGGCAGAGAAGCCCGTTCTGTTAAGGAGGATCTCCAAATGACAAATGCTCTTATCAAAATTTGATATTACATACATAAATCAAAATTCAATAAAAGGGCAATCTTTAGCCGACCAATTGGCAAAACACCCAGTTGAGGGAGATCCCCACGAATCATAAGCCCAATTCCCTAATGAAAATATATTAACAGCAGAAGGCGCATCAGCAGAAGACTGTAGGACAAAACAAAGCCCTAAATGGAAGATGTTCTTTGACGGAGATGCCAATGTATTTGGTTGTGGGATCAGGGCAATGTTGATATCACTAGAAGGAACACAATTCCCTTCAGCAACAAGACTCACATTTCCATATACTAATAATATCGCGGAATATGAGGCATGCATCCTCGGCCTCAAAATGACTTGCCACATGGAAATCCGTGAATTAGAAGTGTACGGAGATTCTTTGCTCGTCATATTACAGACAAGAGGGGATTACAAGATTAAAAACCCCAAATTAGTACCATACCATCAGCATTTAACATAGCTAATTAATGAATTCGAAACAATCACATTCACATACATCTCGAGAACTCAGAATTAGTTTGCAGATACACTCACCACACTAGCATCTATAATTCAGATAACAAGGGGAGTCAAATTCCAACCATGGAAAATAGAAATCGAAAATCAACTCGCCTATTGTTTGGTAATCGAAAAAGCAAAAGATGATAAGCCTTGGTATTATGATATCAAAACTCTTCTCCAAGAAAGCAAATACCCTGAAATGGCTAGCAAAAATAATCAAAGAACTCTCAGAAGGTTAGCAAGTCATTTCTTATTAAATGGGTTTATGCTTTACAAAAGATTGCTCGATACCACCTTGTTAAGATGTGTGGATAGAAATGAAGCATGTGAACTGATGAAAGAAGTGCATGAAGGAGTATGTGGACCTCACATGAACGGCTACATGTTGGCCCAAAAAATCATGAGATTGGGTTACTACTGGCTAACCATGGAATCAGATTGTATCAAATATGTCAAGCATTGTCACTTGTGTCAAGTTTATGCAAACCGAATAAATACTCCGCCTAAAGAACTTCATTCGTTGTTTGCACCATGGCCTTTCTCCATGTGGGGAATCGACATCATCAGCCCAATCACTCCAACAGTGTCCAATGGCCACAGATTTATACTAGTAGCCATTGACTACTTCACCAAGTGGGTAGAAGCTTCATCATATGCCAGTGTCACAAAAGGGGTAATAGTTCGATTCCTGAAGAGGGATATAATAGCTCGATATGGAGTTCTTGAGTCAATCATTACTAACAACGGTACCAAACTCAACAACAAGTCAATGACAGATTTGTGCCAATAGTTTTATATAAACCATAGAAGTTCAACTCCTTACCAACCTCAAATGAACGGGGCAGTAGAAGCAGCTAACAAGAATATCAAAAGAATAATAAAAAAGATGATAATCACTTACAAAAATTGGCACAAGATGCTGCCATTTGCCTTCATGGCTTACATAACCTCAATTCGAATATCTACTAGAGTTATCCCATATTTTCTGGTATATGGTACTGAGGCAGTTTTACTAGTTGAAGTCGAAATACCATCTTTCAGAATTCTATTAGAAGTGTAGTTAGATGAATCGGACTGGGTAAAGAAGAGGCTTGATGAGTTGAATTTGATCGACGAAAAAAGACTCACTACGTTATGTCACGGCCAGTGTTACCAACAAAGAATGACTCGAGCATTTAACAAGAAAATGAAGCTTCAATGTTTCAAAGAAGGAGATTCGGTGCTAAAGAAAGTTTTCCCGAATGCTCAAGATTCCAAAGGGAAGTTTGCCCCAAACTATGAGGGCCCATATGTTGTAAAAAAGGTATTGTTAGGAGGTGCTTTGATATTAACTCAAATGGTTGGTCTAGAATTGAGAGACCCCATTAATACGGATGCTGTTAAGATGTACTATCCCTAGGCAAGGAAATTGAGATCTTGCTAATGTTTATGAATGCTAATATTCAGTATAAGTTTCGATGAGTCTAGTTTTCATTTCTTTTACAAACAAAGTTAATGTCTCTGAATGATCGATAACTTCAACCAATTCTCATTAAAACAAACATTCCTAAATACATTACCCATCACTTCACCAATGAATGACGAACATTGAAATGATAATGAATCTCAATAAATTTTGTGATATAATTTTGCCTATTTTTGAGCATTAAACCTATTGCATTAATAGGATAATACTACAATCATAAGAGCCATGCGCATAAGAAAGGAAGCACATTAAGACCTTCAGCCTTGTTTTGAAGCAAGAGCAAGCAAAGGAGAAGCAAACTGGCATGAAGATTCGGTTGTTTGGTTGCTGTCCGCGATAAATTGGTAAGCATCTTAGAATAAATAACCATTATTCACATATTATAAGACATCTCTCATCAAATCATTTGACCCATTCATTAGAAACATTTCAAAAGTATAGGGTAGTCAACCTACAAAGGAGCACTTTCCTAAAACATCCTCTCTTAGGGTTAGCCCATAGGGGCACTTTTCAAGACATTTCTTCCCCAGGTCGCGAGTCCAAGAAGGTGCTTCCCACCATAGGTTAGTCAGCCCACAATGGGGCACTTTCCTAAACATTCTTTCTCAAGGTTAGCCAATGGGGGCACCTTTCGAGACATTTCTTCCCCAGGGTTGCGAGTCTAAGAAGACGCTTCCCACCATAGGTTAGTCAGCCCACAATGAGACACTTTCCTAAACATCCTTTCTCAAGGTCAACCCATAGGAGCACCTTTCGAGACATTTCTTCCCTAAGGTCACGAGTCTAAGAAGACGCTTCCCACCATAGGTTAGTTAGCCCACAATGGGGCACTTACCTAAACATCCTTTCTCAAGGTCAGCCTATAAAGGCACCTTTCGAAACATTTCTTCTTTAAGGGTTGCAAGTCCAAGGAGACGCTTCCCGCTATCGGTTGGTCAGCCCACAATGGGGTACTTTCCTAAACATCCTTTCTCAAGGTTAGCCCATAGGGGCACCTTTCAAGAGGTTTCTTCTCGCTATAGGTTAATCAGCTCACAGAGGGGCACTTTCCTAAACACCCTTTCTCAAGGTTAGCTCATAGGAGCACCTTTCGAGATACCTATTTTTTATGGTTGCAAGTCTAAGAAGGCGCTTCTCGCTATTGATTAGTTAGCTCATAGGAGCACTTTTCGAATCTATCGATTAGTTAGCTCATAGGAGCACTTTTCGAATCTATTGATTAGTTAGCTCATAGGAGCACTTTTTGAATCTATTGACTAGGATGACTTTTCAAATTTGTTGATAACTAATTAGTCAGCTCATAAAAGCACTCTTTGAAGGCATTTCTCCCCAAACAGTCGCTAGTCTAGCCAGATGCTTCTATTGACAGGTGGCCAGCTCATAAGAGCGCTTCCTAAGACAATCTTCTCGTTAAGGTTGCTAGTCCAATAAGGCACTTCCTATTATCATCTATTCTACTCACAATAACACACTCTTAAACAATCCTTGAGATGTTTCCCATCATTGATTAGTCAGCCCATAGAGCACTTTTCAGGAGAATACGTTACTTCAGATTGTTAGGTTGTTTAAGACCATTTTCTGAGCAATACCAATCATCACAAAGTACTTGTAGGATTATTAGCTCATGGAGCATTTTCCTACTAAAGACCAAATTATAGATAACCAGCTAAACCATGGTGTTATTCATTCGGTCAAGAGGCAAAAAATGGCATCTTTCTTATCTTTGTAGTTAAGTTTTCCATACTTTACCACAAAGAGGGGCACTTGTAAACACCCTATTTTTGCTCCTAATAATTAATAATGGTCAATTTTCAATTTTTTTCATTTTTTACAATTTTTCTTCTAATTTAGCAAAAATAGGAAAAATATTCAAAAAATAAAATAAATAGGAAAAATATATCAATTTTGGAAAATAATTGTAGAAATAATAAGAAAAGGAGTTAAATAATTTTTACAAAATTTTGGAATTTCAAAATAATACAAAAATAATAAAAATTGCATTGCATATATATAATTTGCGTTAATAAAAAAAAAAGAGTAAGTAGGCTAGCCCAGCTGGTTCAAGCCATGGCTGTACGTGTAGGGAAGGGGTCAGGTTGCGGGTTCGAAACACGGGGGAAGCAGATTCTGCTTTTTGTAATTTTTTTCTCGCCCAAGACATATGTCAGCAGCCGATTGGACAACACAATGCATACGTTGGGCACGTGATCTTCTTCTTCTTCGTTCGAGATCATCGCTGGTGAGGAGGAGAAACAGAATTTGGCTGTTTTGATTCGATTTTTTTTTACACAAATCCACTAAATATTTAAGTAAAACAAGATAAACATTATCCAAATGAAATCAAATTACAACGAAATCCAAGATTTACACGAATTAAAGGCAAATCAGGAGAGGGTTTCAACCGTAAATCCGATTTACCTCAATTGGTAGAAATCCGAGCTTATCAAGCTCGATTTCTAGTATCTATAAATAGGAGTCGAGAGGAGGAAGCCAAAGCACGAATCGAAAGAGAGAAAGGAGAGAAAATAAGAGAGATTGAAGCAGCCGGAGTTCACGTGACCCACGACCGCCGACCACCTCTTCGAACCACCACCTAGAGAGGCTTTTGGAGAAATCCACCACCACCATTGAGTCCCTCGTCCTTAGAAACGTTGGA
Source organism: Laguncularia racemosa (assembly GCA_037954665.1). NCBI lineage: Eukaryota > Viridiplantae > Streptophyta > Magnoliopsida > Myrtales > Combretaceae > Laguncularia > Laguncularia racemosa. Next base: position 5,784,661 of record JBBMOL010000024.1, on the reverse strand, counting down.
AACACCCCCTGATCGATAGAAATGGATGCCGGAATGCCACCTATGATGATCTCCGATCACCGCCCAATTCGGCTTGATTCAACTCGATTAGACCTGGCCTACGCACTGTACCTGGATCCAAGTAAGTCAGATTTTTTGTTTTATTTATTGTATTTTATTTATTTATTTATTCACAATTCGAAAAAAAAGTAAATAAATAAATAATTTAGATTATTTTATTATTTTTATGTTTAGTTTAGGATAAATAAAATTATAAAAAATTATAAAATAAAAAATAAAAAATAAAAAAATATAAAATAAGAAAATAAAAAATAAGAAATAAAAAATAAAAAATATAAAAAATAAATAATAATAATATTAAAGGTAGGTTAATCATAGGGAAACAAAAATAATTTTTTATCACTTAGAAAAATCATTTTCTTAAATAAATCCAAAATTGGTTTTTTCTTAAATTAATTTTTTCAAAAAATGAAATAAAATAAAATAATCAAGCTTAGGCTTAGATTTTTTCCAAAAAATACTAAAATGATAACAACGTAAACCAGAAGTAATTTCATAATTAAAATTAACAAACCCACTAATGTTTTTCGTGAAAGCGAACTACGACTTGTTTGATCCTGAATAGCAAGTACGTAGGCACCCATCTGAGGCAACTCTAAAAAGAATAAAAAATCACTTTTTTCATATTAGAATAAGTTATTCAAAAACACAACAAAAAGATAACAATAAAAGACATTAGGATAGGGTTTAGATTTCAGAAGAATAAGGTGGAAACTTTAAGGTTTTAATATGTTAGCCTCCGAGTTCGGAAACTCTGGTTTTCCCTTTTCTCTTTCACAAAAATGAAAAGAGGAAACCTCGTTGACTAGTTGTCCACATTAGGATTAATTTACTCAATTAGTCCTAATTTAATAATCTTTCCCAACTTCAGTTGGGTGGCAACTCCAAAATAAGACGAAATTCTTAATTCAAGTCAATGACTTATATTAGATAAGCATAGGGTCTAGTATAAATCGGATTAGGAATGAAAAGAAAAAATAAAAAATTAGACTTGATAGAGGAATATCAAAACTTAACCATAGATATTAGATCTATTTCAGTTCTCTTATCCAAGTACATTACTTAACTGTACTCAGTTGGTAAGTATAGGGCCATCTAACCTAGACTTGACATGCCAAATTCTCTTGTTCATCCCATCAACACTTAATAAAAATGTGATATGTATATATGCATAAAAGTATCAAGATCTCATTGCATATGTTTTCAATCAAGAAGGCTTTAAGTCCACCAAATTTGCTTAAGAAAGATGTTATAATCTTTTGATATCCTTCCTTAAAAACAACAATCCTTATAAAGAATATTCCATATAGCATTCAATAAGGAAATGATACAGTCATTATCTTTTCATAAGAACTCTAGACTGTTAATATTGTAAGATCACTTTAAATAAATAAAACCACAAATGCAAGACATAAATATTTAATATGTAAATGTGCATTATCACATCATAACCTCGTGTATATTCAATATTTATTTTGTCAAGGCATATAAAACATATTAATTAGATGTTGACGAGAACAAATATATATTTTCTACATGTTAAGCATAAAATAAATAATCTAAACCATATTTAATCCATAATTTGTCAATCCTTTTTATTTTATCTTCGAAGCATATCAATCATATGTATTAATAGACATTATTAAGAACATATACATCTAATAAACTTAAGTCTTCATATAGATGTTATATTTGAACAAGAACTTTTATAAATATAAACTCAACAAACCCTATTCTTTATGTAAATATCAAAATAACTATTACCTACACTCGCATAAAATAAATATTCAACACTTTATCTCATCAATCCATAAAACATATTAATATTATCACAAAGCATCAGCATATACATATTTTCAATAAAATATTATTAATTAATTTAAATGAATGAATATTCACAATCAATATCATCACATGACAAAGCTCATAATCAAAGTTTATAGCATAAAGCAAACACATTCAGATTCTTCACAAGTTATATAAAGCAAAGATATTCACATTCTTCACTTGACATATTAATAATACATAGCATATTTAGTAGGCGAAAATTATATTAATTTCATAAAGCAACTGAACAAATATATATTTGAAGTACAAGACATATTAAATCCATCATATAAAGATTACATAGAAAAAACTATTACGAGATATGAGTTTTGCTATCATCAAAACTTCATGAAAGATTTACAATCGACCATGTATAAGTTATTACCTAAATAGGATTGAATATTTCAAGATATAAGATCTAGGTATAGATAATTGGAGCATATCTTATAGGTTTAGTGAGCATTGAGAGTAGAATTTTACAGGTATCTCTAGATGATAATGAATTATTGATGATGATGAAAAGTAGTGTTGGTTCAAAGTGTGATTATATTGATTATAACAAGTAGGTATAGGTGAAATGCTTCAATGATAGCATAATGCACCATCTTCCAGGTACCAAGTTTACTTGTACTAGTTATATAGCAAGTTAAATAGACACCTATAAAGTGAATGTTACATTGTGTCTTACATTTAAAAGCAGGCACATGCTCTTTGGTACTATATATTTATAAATTAAGTCAACATTTGATAAACACATTGAGAATACCTTCTATATTGACTAAATCCTTAGTATCACATTGGTAAATATTTAACATATTTTGTTATCACTAAAACCAAATGAGAAACTAAGGATTTCACCCCTTTTTTAATAATGACAAAACATCATACAAAAAATATAATAAAATTGATCATGAAATACATTGATATTTATTTATTTTGAGACCATGGGTCTCTTTTATTAGTCTTTTTTTTTGTATCTTTTTAGAATTTGTTAAAATAGTATGTTTGCCAAAAATAAAATACTAAAATGATGAAAATATAAATACATGCATAGCCCTCTTATAAAATTAAATATCTAACAAATCCCAATAAAATTGGACTTATTGAGCCTTTACTTTATTCATTTTTATAAAAATAACAAGTAAAATTTTCTTTTTCAATGTATAATATATATATATATATATATATTAACATTTTCTCTTAAAAGTACATGAATTTTTATTTCTAAATTCTCATTTCCCAATTGTCATCTTTATTATAATTATGATTAATATAGATAAAATAATTTTCCAAATGCTACACTTAAAAAAAGATACAAAAAAGATATAGATAAAATATAGATAAATAAAAGTCAATCCAAATGGACCCTATATTTTTTGTTTACTTTTTGTCTCCCCCTTTTCTATTATCATAAAAAAAAACAACATAATTGAAAACAAAATTTTCTTGAAAGCTTTCTCCCCTTTTTTGTTGTAAAAAGATAACCAATCAATTTATCAAAAAAAAATTATCTAAAAACAATTATCTAAGTGGCAATTATTTATCACTAAAAATATTTAGTTAATACCAATTATTTATTTGATAAAAACATATCCGTCTTAATATAAAGAATCAATATTATTTTGTCAAAGGAGAAATGTAATTTTTATATTATCTATTATTTTCTCTTCTCCCCCCTTGGAATTAGGGTGAAAGTCATATTTGGTACATCAACTTGCCCATTTTTGCAATTAACTACCTAAAGTTTCAATTTTTCATTTTATTACTTGAATTTTGTTTTTTTTTTCTGCAATTAATTACCTGAACTTTGTTCATTTTTACAATTAACTACTAGAACTTTACTTCTTCTTCTTTTTTTTTTCAATTAATTATCCAATTTATGAAGCATAAATGATCTTAAAAAGTTTGTAGATAGTAAATTGAAAATTTTAAACTTTAGGTAATTAATTGCAAAAATATGTAAAGTTCAAGTATCAAATATAATATTACCCTTAGAATTATCTTTTAGAAAATAGATTCCCCCTCAAGTTATGATATCAAATAATTCCATATCAATTAAAATAGTAAAAATAGGTGCTAATTGATTTTGTTTAAAATCACAAGGAGCAAATTAAGAAGAGGGATAACAAAAACATTTTCAAAAATTAAAAAAAAAGTTCAAATGAGTGTACCAAATTCATTCATATTGTAAATCACATTCTTTCTTTTCTAACTAAGGCTTTGATTGAGAATTATATCCATTTTAAGCTTTACCTCAAGTACCTATAATCACTAAAAGACAATCATACCTTCTTACAAACCAAGCCAAGTTTAGGTCCACTAAAATTCAAGCTTGTAATGTTATTATTAATTTGATCATTATTGAGGTTGTAATTCTTCTAAAAATAGTATTTTCCTTTGTACTTTACTTTGTTACAAAACAAGGATAAATATCACATTTGGTACTTGAATTCTATTTTTTTAATTGTTAAGTATGTAAAGTTTAGAAATGTTAATTCAGTACCTAAATTTTGCTAATTTTTGTAATTAACTATCTAAATGGAGTTAATTTAGATACTATAACTAATTTTAAAAAGTTTATAGGTAGTAAATTGACACTTTTAAACTTTAGGTAGTTAATTACAAAAATAAATAAAGTTTAGATACTAAATTTGACATTACCCAAAAGAAACAAGCATATGAATTCGAATAATTATATATCTCTTATTGTTTACTTGATACCTTTTGGGACTGATAAAATCTATGTTGCATAGGATACCTTCTAGGTTTGAAGGTCATTTAATTGTTTTTCCTTTTTCAACCAAACTTTTATTTTTTACTTTTTCATGTTAAATAAATTCTTTAGCCTTAGCAAAAACAACTTGTGCAAACAAAATTTAGCTTTTGCCTTTTTCAAAACTCAAACCACTTTTTGAATTATCAATCCTCTAATGCCAAAAGCATTCTTAGTTTTTCATCACTTTCATTGAATTTGGAAAAAGTGCTTTTGATTGACTGAGAGAGATCATTAACTCTAACTTTCAGTCCTTTGATTTCTTCTTTTAATACTAGATTTCCATTTGATAATGCTTCTTTGTCAAGATGCAAAGACTAATTTTTTTTTTTAAATGTCATTCTCATTAGCCAAAAGCAAATTCATTTAACTCAAAGCTTCCTTTTGATATTTTTAAAGCCTTGTTTTCATTTTCCAATTTTGAGATTTTTGTCTAAGATTTTGAAAGTGCATTCAAAAGCTTTTACATCTCTATATACATATTATTAGGCAATGAGTCACTATTGTCAAAATATGAAAATACATCTAAGTTAACCATTAAACAAAGATTGGACTCCTCTTCAGTTTCTTTTGGTTCAATTTCTAACTCATTAAGATTGCTTAGGTTGCTTTGGGGGATTTTTTTTTCTTTTACTTGAATTCCTCGGGCTTCTTGTCTTGGCTTTTTACACTCATAACATATTATTTCTTTTTTCTCCCTCTTCTTCTTCTTCTCTCTCTCTTTTCCCTTCTTTTTTCCTTATAACTTCTTCTTACATCATATTTTCCATGGTCAGAATTTATATATATATATATATATTACAATTAAAAGTTCTTTTACCTTGTTTCCAAAAAATCTTTTGAAATGTCTAGCTAACCAATTGATGTTCTCCCCGTCATCAGTAGATTCCTTAAAATTAGAATTCTCCTCCACTTCTTTGACCTTAAATGCGATTGCTTTTTTTTTTTTTACCCTCTAAGTTGTTATTTTGCAAAATGGACTCATAGAACATCAATGTGCACCTTAGCTCATTCAATGACATTTTAGAGAAATCTTATGCCTCCTATATGGTTGTCTTTTTAGCATCCCATGCCCTAAGTATGATTCTCAAGATTTTCTCAAATTAATCATGATTAGAAAAAACTAGTCCAAGTGAAGCCAAATTGTTAATAATCAAGAAAAAATAATAAAAAACACTTATAATTTTTTTATCAGGTTAGATCATCTTAGAGAGCTTGTATTCTTGTAATAGGAATAAATCCTAGTTTCCATGACTATATTAGTGCCTTTATGGGGTAACAATCATAAATATAGTACTTTTTAAAAAATATTCTATAAATATTGCACCCAAAAAAATTATTTCAAAAATAGATTGTGAAGGCGCATACGACATCAAAGCCTTCAGTTTAAAAAAAATTTTTTACACTAACGGCATAGACACCACCCACACCTTCAATACAAAAAAAAAAAAAAAAAAAAAATACACTGAAGGCATGGGTAGTGTCCGCGCCTTCAGTGTAATTTTTTTTTTGAATGCACGAACTCCACTAGTATCTTTAGTAAAAAAAAAAAAAAAATTATATTGACGGTACAAGTGACATCCGCGCCTTTATTAAAAATTTATGAAGACACAAATCGCATCCGTACCTTCGAAACCTATTTTTGGAGTAATTATTTTGGTTATAATATTTGTGAAATATTTTTTAAAAAGTACAATATTTAAGAGTGTTACCTTACCTTCATGAGTCTTGCACGACTTCTCTTATATGTTTTTAGCTAATTTACAAGTTGAAACAAGATTAAATTGGAACAGAGAGATTACACTAATCAAAAGATGTTTAGCTGTAGACTTTGGAAAAGTTTGTTTCTTTTGTAGTAGTTCGTTGATCAATGGAAAAGTAAGCTTGTAATCTGTTGTAGCAATCACTTCCCAAGCCTCATAATTTGTAGCTTAGATGAAAGTTGCCATCTTACATTTCAAATGAGAAAAATTAAAGCCATTAAAGAAAGGTGCTTGACTAATTTGCATGGAAGGTAGGTACACTATTTGCTATTCGAATCGTTCACTCAATTTGACAAAAGAGTGAGGCTTTGATACTAATAATTGGTCCCAAAAAAGCAACAAAGAGGGGGATGAATCGATTACTAAGTAGATATTAAAATTTCCTCTAAAGTCCCCTTTTGATTACCTCTTTTTTTTTTTTAGTATGGTAGATAGTTAACAAAGGCGCAATAAATTAAACAACAATAAAATATAAAGAGATAAGGGATCAACCAAATGATATAGTGACTCTACTTTATGCATTAGTCCACTTTTCTAATTTTAGGCTAAGGCATCCACACTAGTTTACCACTAAATCAAATAAAAAAAGAGAGTACAATATATGACCTCCTCCTCAGCTACAATCAATCATTGCTCTATCTCCTAGCTTTAACATAAAGCTTGCAAAGATCTACAATGACTACTCTCTCAACTAACTTAAGAAATCCCAAAGAGAGAATGAGGAAAATAAGTAAAATCCTTTGTTATTTTTGCACAACAAAACTTTTTATGTTTTTTTTACTAAGGTTTTTGTGGGTAGTAACAATATAAATATAAAAATAAAAAATTACCTCAAGATGATGCTTTAGGAAAGCTATTCAATGCTTTCTTATGATTGGTGATTATTTTCTATCTTCTTTTGCTTTTGTAACTTGCTTTCAAATACTTATAAGAATCTAATGGCTAGTAAATATTTTTTACTTGTAGCAATAATTTGACCATTGAGATGAGATAATCTTTTATTTCTAACCATCTTGATACTATGTTGCTTTGTATTTTCTAGTAGAACCTTGTTCTCTTCAAATTACTTGTTGAAAATCTTCCACAAAATCTTGTGAGATTGAATTTCAAATTTCAAATTTAAATTTGAATAAAAATTCCTATATGTTACACTCCTAAGATAACTAAACCTTATCTTATTTAATTTTAAAATTCATCCAAAAAATATATTTATGTTTTTCTCTTAATATTTCCAACTTAATCTTATGAGATTTTTACTTCAAATTGAACCGTACTAAACCGTTAATTAGGTTTGAACTATCTTTTTAGGTTAAAAAAATTATGAACCAAATCAAACCATTTCAAACTAAATTGAATCTTGAAAAGTAAAAAAAAAAAAGAAAAAGAAAAAGAAAATGGTAATGAAAATTTAGAAATGTACAAGTAAAAAGAAGATTTCATACTGCTTATTCAATTTCTCTTTTTATTTGGTTTTCACCAAGTAACCTATTGCTTTTTTATTTTTTATTTTTGCTTATCAATTAATATGAAAACCATAATTATCTTAAGAAAGACAATAAAACTTCCTTAAATATATCAAATGAGTATTAAAGATAGTGAGTGATATTGCATAAATAATAATAAATTAAAATTTTTATGTTAAATATAATTTTTTATAACTTATTAACTTGTATATAGAAATAATAATAATAATATGCATAAAAACTGTTCGAACTGTAAATCAAATTGGACCGAACAAATTTTTTTTTTTAGGTTTGAAAAAAAATTATAAACCAAATTATATAGTTAGGTTCAATTTAGGCAAAAAAAAAAAAAGAACCAAGCCGTAATATATGGTTTGGTTTGGTTCGATGAACAAACCACACCAAATCAAATCGTGCCTACCCCGAACTTGTGCACACAAGGCTTCATGAATCGATAACAAATTATGGATAAATTTTGGTATGAAAAACACATTATGAAGGGTTAAATGAGAATTAATATGGATTAAACCTGTAATATGCACAAACTTTGTGCTTCCATTAGGTAGTTTAATTGGGACTAGTTTGGACAATAGATGTATATAAAAAAAGTGGAGACTTAAGTGGTGTCATGTTATTAGTATCATTTGTATCAACTCTCTAACTACCAATACAATTTATTAAAGCATGAAAACAAGATAAAGGCTTAATAATACCTATGACATTGATCGTGTTAGTCATTACTCCTTGTGATTGTTTGCCTGTCATTAGTCCCATCACTTCTTGGTAAACAATTTATACCATATATTGATCAAGTATAGTAACTCCACCTACGCTTGCTATGGTAGCACCTCGTACATCTTACATACGATTAGGTGGCATAGACATATTAGATTCAACTTTCTAATTACCACAATGTGCTACTATTTTTACTTGTGCTCTATAATTCTTCTTTCCTTAATACTAATTAAGTTGACTAACCATTTGGAATCAATTTTTATGGTATGCCCTTTACCTTTACAATGTTTAAAAAGAGCTTGCTTGCATTTAAACATTCCTTATCTTCCCACCATTAGATGCTTTAATAGAATCTAGCTATGTGTAAGGATGCCACCAGGTCGAGTTTGTGATTGATTTTATAAAACCCAAACTTGACCCACTACCTTATAAGATTACCTATAATCTGCGTTAAAACCCTATAGGGTTTTAACGCAATACCTAAAACCTACTTTGTCATGGGTAATATAAACCCATGACTTGACCTACCAATTGGCCATTACAATTTGTGCAAAACATTTTCATATGAATATGAAGAGATAAAGTGTTATCAAGACTCTTGCAATTTATTTTTACCATTCATAGAAACATATACTAGGAGTACAACAGTCATATGTTATATGATAACATAAATTATTTATAGGAGAATAATGGTATTAAATATGACCACCCGTAATTATAATTCCTATAAATATTCTTGTAAAGATATTATTGAATTATACTTAAAAACTTCAAGTTCAATGGAATAAATTTCATTAAATCACACTTGAAAGTTATTGTAATAGGGAATTAAATATACTATATAAACATTCATCCAACTCTAAATTAAAGAAGGTTCAACTCATCAATCATATATTCCTATAAGTTTATGACATTATTCACCAATTTTTAAAAGTTAACTAAAGTTCATTGTATCATCTTCATAAACATATCAATTATATTTATATTTACAGAAAGAAAAAATATTATATAAAATGGATTAGAAGAGATATGAGACCAAATGATCTGGATGTGATTAGAAAGTAGGCATAGTGAGATTAAACAATAGAGATATGACTAAGATTTCTTGAACTTTAACAAATAAAATGAAAAAATAGTCTTTTTTAGTATCATGTGCAGGTTGGTAGATCACAATTTTTAACTTTTGAAATTTGAATTTAAAAATATTAAAACTTAGCATTTTTTAGTAAGTTGGTTTTCCATCGGGTTTTTTCTAAAACCCAGAACTCAACCCAAAACCCGATAAGATTTTAAAGTGACATCCAAACTGTCGAGTCTAATTTTTGAACTTCCCATTCCTAATCCGATCTATACTAGACCCTATGCTCATCTAATGTAGATCCTCGACTTAAGTTAGGAATTTCGTTTTATTTTTGGAGTCGCCACCCAACTGTTGTTGGGAAAGATTAAATTAAGACTAATGAAGCGGATTAGTCCTAATTTGGATCACTAGTTGTCGTGATTTCCTCTTCTCGTTTTTTGTGAAAAGAGGAAAGGGGAAAACCAGAGTTTCTAAGTTCGGAGGCTAACCTATTAAAACCCTAAGGATACCACCTAATCTCCTAAAATCTTAACCTTATCTAGAAATGTCTTTTATTGGATTTTTGGGTGAATTACTTTAGGAAAATGATTTTTATTCCTTTTTAGGGTTACCCCAAATGAGTGCCTACATACTTGCTATTCAAGATCAAACAAGTCGTAGTTCGCCTTTCCTGAAAAACTTTAAGTGGGTTTGTGAATTTTAATTATGAAATCTCTTTTGATTTATGTTTTTACCATTTTAGGATTTTTTCAAAAAATCTAAGCCTAAGCTTAATAATTTGACTTTTTGAAAATAATAATTTTAAGGAAAAACATCAATTTTGGATTTATTTGAGAAAATGATTTTTCTAAGTGATAAAAATTCCATTTTTCTATTTTTCCACTCATTTCTATTATTATAAATTTTATTGATTTTTTATAATTTTTATAATTTTTATTAATTTTTATAATTTTCACAATTTTTATTAACTTTTATAATTTTTATTAAATTTTTATTGAAAACTTTCTCTTAAATTTTTCATTTATCCTATTCTAAAATTTAATTTTTTTTATTATTATTTTTCTAATATTTTTATTATTTTCTTTATAAATTTTCTACATTTTTATTATTTATTATTATAATTATTATTTTTATTTTTATCATTCATCTTAAAAAAATGATCTAATTTCTAACATTTTTTTATTTTTTTGAATTATAAATAACAAATAAGTAAATAAATAAATTCGAAATAAATAAAATAAAATAAAATCGGAAAATCCGACTTACCTGGATCCAGGTTCGGTGCGCGGGTCGAGTCGGGTCGATCGGACGCGGCGGCTGGGGATGCTCGTTGATGGCGTTCCGGTAGCCTTTTGCAACGGTTGAGGTGTCGATTCCTAGGTTCTCGAGGGTGAGGAACTCAAATGTGGTGGTGGTTTGCTTTAGAAATGCCTCTTGGTGGCTGCCCAACACTTGATTGGTGGTCACGGTTTTGAACAACTCCGGCGAGCTTCGATTCTCTCCTTTTTCTCTCTTTTTCTCACTTTTGATCCCTGATTCTGCTTCTCCACTTCAGCCTTTATTTATAGGCATTCAAAATCGAGCTGGATAAGCTCGGATTTCCACCGATCGAAGCAAATCGGATTTGCAGTTAAACAAACCAACTCCGATTCGTGTAAATCCATCGATTTGTTGAGATTTGATTCCAATTGGATAATGTTTATCTTAATTCTATTGAAGATCTGTTGAATTTGTGCAAAAAATCGAATCAAAATGGCCGAAATTCGGATTTTTCTCCTCGCCAGTGATTTCGGATAGAGGTTGAAGATGATCACGCGCTCGGCGCGTGCGTTCGCTCCAGCCAATCAGATGCTGCCACATGTCACAGGTAAAGAAAAAATTCTCAAAACGCAGATTCTGCTTCCCCCGCGTTTCGAACCCCTAACCTCGCACCCGTCCGCACGCACCTGACCATGGTTCGGACCAACCGAGCTAGCTCACTTTCGTGATTTTATTTATTTCGCAAATTGCATTTATGCAATGCAATTTTTTTTATTTTTTGAAATTTCAAAAATTTGTAAAAATCATTTAACCCTTATTATTGACATTTCTAAAATTATTTTTCAAAATTGATGTATTTTCCTATTTATTTTTATTTTTTGAACATTTTTCCTATTTTTGCTAAATTAGAGAAAAATATGGAAAAATTGGAAATTACTTATTATTGATTATTATTGATCCTTTGGCAAAAATGGGGTGTTTAGAGTTGCCCCTCTTTGTAGTAAAGTTTGGAAAACTTAACCAGAAAGACAAGAAAGACGCCGTTTTTGGCCTCTTGGTTGAATAGATAACGTCTTGGTTTGGCTGGTTATTTGGAATTTGGTTTTTGGTAGGAAGATGCTCCATGAGCTAATAATCCCACGAGTCTTTTGTGATGGTTGGTATTGCTTAGGAAATGGTCCTAACAATCTAGAGTAATGTATCCTCCCAAAAAGTGCTTTATGGGCTGACTAATTGGCGATAGGAAATACCTCAAACACTGTTTAGGAGTGCAGGATAACGGACGATAAGAAGCATTTTATCGGACTTGCAACCTTGAAGAGAAGATTATCTTGGGAAGCGCTCTTATGAGTTGGCTACCTGTTAACAGAAGCCTCTGACTAGACTAGCAACTGTTTTGGAAAAATACCTTCGAAGAGTGCTCTTACGAGCTGACTAATCGGTTATCAAAAGTGCTCCTATGAGCTGACTAATTGATAGATTCGAAGAGTGCTCCTCTGAGCTAACTAATCGATGGATTCGAAAAGTGCTCCTTTAAGCTAACTAATCGATAGATTCGAAAAGTGCTCCTCTGAGTTAACTTTAAAAAAAGGTCTCTAGGAAAGTGCCCATTCTTGGGCTGATTATCCTTAGCGGGAAGTGTCTTCTTAGACTCACGACCCTGGGGGAGAGATGTCTCGAAAGGTGCCCCTACAGGTTGACCCTGAGACAAGATATTTAGGAGAGTGCCCCATTGTGGGCTGACTAACCTATAGCATAGAGAAATGTCTCAAAAAGGTGCCCTTGTGGGCTGGCCTTAACAAAGGATATCTAGGAAAGTGCCCCTATATGGGCTAACTAACCTATGACAGAATGTCTCTAAAGGTGCCCTTATGGACTGACCCTAAGAGAGAATACCCAGGAAAGTGCCCCTCTGTGGGTTGACTAATCTATGGTAAGAATACATGTCTCGAAAGGTGCCCCAATATGCTGACCCCACGAGAGGATTCTTAGGGAAGTGCCCCAATGTGGGCTAACTAACCTATGACAGGAAGAAATGTCTTGAAAGGTGCCCTTATAGGCTAACCTTAGGAAGAGATATCTAGGAAAGTGACCCATTATGAGCTGACTAACTTATTCAAGAGGACGTTGAGACAAGTGCCCTATTATGGGCTGATTAATCTTATGCTTTTGAATACGCTTCTACTGACTTGGTTGAATGATTTGATGTTTTCATGATGTGTGGCTGATAGTCATTTATTTTAACATGCTTACCAATTTATCGTGAATAGCAACTAAACAACCGAACCTTCATGCTGGCTTGCTTCTGCTTCACTTCTTCTTACTTTGACACGGGGTTGAAGATATCGATGTCCTTCCTTTTTTGTGCGCATGGCTCTTTAGACGGTAGTGTTATCCTACTAATGCACTAGGTTCTAATGCTCAAAAGTAGATAGAATTACATTATAAAATTTATTGAGATTCATTATCATTTTAGTGTTTATCATTCATTGGTGAAGTGATGGGTAATGTGTTTAGGAATGTTTGTTGTAATGAGAATTGGTTAGAATTATTGACCATTCAGAGACATTAACTTTGCTTGTAAAAAATAAAAACTAGACTCAATGAAATTTGTATCGAATATTAGCTTTCATAAACATTTGGAAAAAATTTCAATTCCCTTGCCTAAGGATAGTACATCTTTACAACATCTGCATTAATGGGGTCTCTCAATTCTGGACCATCCATTTGAGTCAATATCAAAGCACTTCTTGACAGAACCTTTTTCACTAAATATGGACCTTCATAGTTTGGGGTGAATTTTCCTCTGGAGTCTTGAGCATTTGGGAGAACCTTCCTTAGCACCAGATCCCCTTCTTTGAAGTATTGAGGCCTCATCTTCTTTTTAAATGCCCGGGCCATCCTTTACTGGTAACACTGGCCATGACATAGTGCAGTGAGTCTTTTTTCATCAATCAAATTCAGCTGATCAAGCCTCTTCTTTACCCAGTCTGATTCAGTTGACTGGGTTTCTGACAGAATTCTGAATGACGGTATTTCGACCTCGACTGGTAGCACTGCTTTCAGTACCATATATCAATGAATATGGGGTAGCTCCAGTAGATGTTCTTATTGAAGTCCTATAAGCCATGAGAGCAAACGGTAACATTTCGTGCCAATCTTTGTAAGTAGTTGTCATTTTTTCGATGATCTTTTTGATATTCTTGTAAGCTGCTTCTACTGCCCCGTTCATCTGAGGTCTATAGGGAGTTGAATTTCTATGATTTATGTGGAATTGTTGACATAAACCTGTCATTGACTTGTTATTAAGATTGGTGCCGTTGTCGGTGATGATGGACTCAAGAACTCCATATCGAACTATTATGTCCTTTTTCAAGAAATGGACTATTACCCCTTTGGTGACATTGGCATATGATGAAGCTTCTACCCATTTGGTGAAGTAATCAATTGCTACCAATATGAACCTGTGGCCATTGGATGCTATTGGAGTGATTGGGCCAATTATGTCGATTCCCCACATAGAGAAAGGCCATGGTGTTGGCAACAAGCGTAGCTCATTGGGCGGAGCATTTATCCGGTTTGCGTATACTTGACACAGATGACAGTGCTTGACATATTTTATGCAATCTAATTCCATGGTTAACCAATAGTATCCCAACCTCATGATTTTTCGGGCTAACATGTAGCCATTCATATGAGGTCCACATACTCCTTCATGTACCTCTTTCATCAGCTCACAAGCTTCATTTTCGTCCACACATCTTAACAAGGTGGTATCAGATGATCTTTTGTAAAGTATAGACCCACTTAATAAGAAATGGCTTGCTAACCTTCTAAGTGTTCTTTGGTCATTCTTGCTAGCCATTTCAGGGTATTTGCTTTCTTGGAGAAAGGTCTTGATGTCGTGATACTAGGGCTTGTCGTCTTGTGCTTTTTCAATTGTTAAACAATAGGCGGGCCGATTTTCGATGTCTATCTTCATCGGTTGGACTTCGGCTCCCCCTGTTATTTGGATCATAGATGCTGTGTGGTGAGTGCATCTGCAAACTGATTCTGAGTTCTCGGGATATATGTGAAAGTGATTGCCTTGAATTCTTCGATTAACTCTGTCAAATGTTGATGATATGGTACTAGTTTGGGGTCTTTAGTCTTGTATTCCCCTCTTGTTTGCAGTATGATGAGCGATGAATCTCCGTATACTTCTGATTTGCGGATTTCCATTTGGCAAGCCATTTTGAGGCCGAGGATGCACGCTTCATATTCCGCGATATTATTGGTATAGGGAAATGTGAGTCTTGTCGCTGCAGGGAATTGTGTGCCATCTAGGGATATCAATACTGCCCTGATCCCACAACCGAATACGTTGGCAACTCCATCGAAAAACATTTTCCACTTGGGGTTCTGCTCTATCCCACGGTCTTCTACCGGTATATCTTCCACTGTTAATATATTTTTGTCCGGAAATTGGGCCTGTATTTCTTGGGAAACTGTCTTGACAGGGTGTTCTGCCAATTGGTTAGCTAAGGCTTGCCCTTTCATTGAATTCTGATTCGTGTACGTGATGTCAAACTCTGATAAGAGCATTTGCCATTTAGAGATTCTCCCTATCAAAGCTAATTTCTCCGCTAAGTATTTCAAGGGATCATGCCTTGTCAACAGTTCAATATGATAGTAAAGGGTATATTGGCTTAACCAGTGCATGACCTAAATCGGAGCACAACAAGTCCTTTCTACCTTTGAGTACCTCTGTTCCCCGTCTATGAATTTCTTGCTCAAATAATATATGGAACGCTCTCTTCCCTCTTCATCTTTCTGCCCCAACACGCAACCTATAGATTCAGGGAGTATAGTGAGATATAAGAATAAGGGCTTCCCTTGCTTCGGGACTATCAAGACTGGAGGTTTTATAAGGTAGTCTTTGATTGTCCTGAATGCTTTTTCGCATTCGTCGTCCCATTCTATTATGGCATTCTTTTTCAACAGACAGAATAGTGGCCGGCACTTATCTGTGAGCTGTGAGATAAAACGAGCTATGTAATTTAATCTTCCCAATAAGCTTCTTACTTCTTTAACGGAGTATGGGGAAGGTAACTCTAATATAGACTTTACTTTGTCAGGGTCGATTTTGATGCCTTCCTGGCTTATGACAAACCTTAACAATTTTCCCGTTGTGACTCTGAAAGTGCATTTCTCTGGATTTAACTTGAGCTGGAATTTTCTCAGTCGTTTAAACAATTTCCTCAGGATATCTATATGGCTTTCTTCTTCTTTAGATTTGGCTATTATGTCGTCGACGTATACTTTGACCTCTCGATGCATCATATCATGAAGTATCGCAACCATGGCTCTCTGATACGTTGCCCCGGCGTTTTTTAAACTAAAGGGTATTACTTTGTAACAGAAAGTTCCCCATGTTGTGATGAAAGTCTTTTTGGTTTTATCTTCTTCAGCCATCTTTATTTGATTATATCATGAGAAACCGTCCATGAATGAGAAAAGATGGTTTCCTGCAGTGTTGTCCACTAGAACGTCAATGTGAGGTAGGGGGAAGTTATCCTTTGGCGTAGCTTGGTTTAAGTCCCGGAAGTCTACGCATATGCGTACTTTTCCATTCTTTTTCATAACGGGGACTATATTTGCTACCCATTCTGGGTAATCGGATACTTCGATGAACCCTACTTCTAGCAGTTTCTTGACTTCTTCCTTAATCTTTAGTAAGATGTCAGGCCTAAATCTTCTCAGTTTTTGTTTTTTAGGTTTAACATCTTCCCTCGTGGGAAGTCTATGAACCACTATTGATTTGTCTAGTCCTGGTATGTCACCATATGACCAGGCAAATACATCTGCTCCATTAACAGCTCGGTTATCTCACACTTTTGCTCGGCACTTAAACTGGTCCCGATTTTGAGGTTTTTAGGTTTTTCCATGCTTCCTAGATTTACTGTCTCCACCGGCTCGTCGATTGAAATTCCGCTTTGTTTATGTTTTTGCCAATTTTCTTGTATTATTTCGTTGTCAAGGATATCGCCTTCAATAACTGACCCAGCAGCATTGGAAACGATATCAGCGTTTTTATTTTCTACCTGCGCGAAATATCCCTGATGTTCGATGGTGGGAGATCTGGGTGAAGTAAAATGAAAGTAGATATATATAAGTAAGACAAACTGTAATTTCTTGAATTATAAAGAAGTCTTAATAAAAATTGTTTAACAATCGTTCTCTATCCTTGAGCTGACCTAGAGCTATCAATAGGATAACAAAACCAATTATTGAGAGCTAGATGTTGATTGGACGTGCGAGGGGCTGGGCTCCCATTGTTGATGTCATCTTCGCTTATCCGTGGCTCTTGAATGATAGTTGCTTTTCTGAAAGATTGCTGGAGGGGTGGAATGCGCATCGGGGTGTTGCTTGGCTTCTCTTTCATCCTGCCTTTGACACCTCTGGCTTGTGCTTCTTCCTGAGCTATAGGAACGTATTCAATGCTAGTCTTATTGCGATTGTCACTGTTGTTGCCACTGTTTGCCATTCTGGTTCTTGAATGAGTGCAAATTGGGCTTCTGGGAGGGTTCGGTTGTTTGGGAGCTATTTTGATACCTGGCGCGCATTTTTCTTTTTAGTATAATGTATGCAAATGTGATGCATGTGTCACACGGATGCTAAAAATAAAAAGGGGCCAACAATTGATTGATGATGTAATATTGAAACTTTATTTTTATTAATATTGGAAACTTTGGAGTTCGATACTTAAAAAAAAAAAAACAAACGAAAGAGTACAATGATAATCTATTTCCTAGCTTTCTTGGTCTTCTGTTGCGGAGACTCAGGCTTCCCGTTGATGACGGCTTCTAATTCTTTGACTTTGGCTTGGGTCTTCTCCAACTGTGCTTCCAAGGCTTTGTTCTTTTGACCGGATTCCTTGAATCGTCCTTTCCAGATGTCCTTTCTTATAATCTGCAGCTTCAAAATAGACCTCCATCCGGCCTTAACCTGCTCTAGGTAGATTTCTAGCTCCGGATTTACCTTGTCTGGCCTCGGTCGAGTGACATCTGGGACCCGGTATGCTCTTTCCCCCGTCTGATACAGCTGGCGGATCACGAACTCCCTGGTGGCTCGATGTTTTCCCACTTCGCCATCCAGCTCACCGAGGTCTACATTCGGGCTTTCGAATCTGGCTTCCCAAAGTGCTTTAACCTTTGCCAGCTTAGCAAAATTTTCAGCCACCAGTAAGTTTGGATCTTGGTACTTGAAGGTGACCACTTCCAGCAGGGCCGATAAACGATGTCTTGAATAGTACCGAACTGGCGGACCACTGAATTAGGGTGATATCCAATACATCCACTGATTTCGATCAGAGGTACGGCTTGAAAGTTACTGCAGGTTAAGATAATTTTGTCGTAGCAACTCCACCTGGTTGTCCACAGAATATCATCGGCACTGAAGCTTATAAGCACTTCTACCCAACTGTGGCTGGTAAGGTCGTCGGGTAGCTTTATCTTTTCTATGCATGAATCCACGAGATCCACTTGCTGAGCCAACGCTTTCCGGACCATGTTCAGCTCGAAACACTTAAGGTGGCTTACGAACCATATCAGCATAAGGTTGATACTTGAGCGAAGGATCCCATGGCCTTTCTTCTTAACAAAGTTTAAGTTCCAGATCTGTTCAGCCAATAGAGCCGGGATATAAGATCTTCCTTCCAGGAATTGGGTCACCAGCTGTGCAACCCGGCAGTGGACATAGAAAGTTCTGGTGGGGAATAGTATGGTGGTGAAAGCTGTCAAGATGAAAGCGTTCACACTTCTCTGTCTATAAGTCTTGGGGTCCCCACACAATATGTCTTTCCTATCCCCATTGTCTTCTCGGGCAATGAACCAGGCTTCCAACTCGTCCATCCGTATGCAGTACCCATTACAGTCTGTTAAGGCCTTGTTGACTGCTGTTTTGCAGATACCCAGAGTCTGCTGAAAATACCGGCTGGCCCGGCCTGGAGATCTGGCACATAGACTTGATCGATTAGTGCTGGAGCCTGTAGCAGCTGGGTGTACTCTTCTAGGGTAGGGGTGATTTTATGTGGCCCGATGAAGAAAGCTACGGGCTCTATTTCCCATAAATGGAGCATGGCTCGTACCAAGGGCAAGTTCACCTCCATCTTTGTTAGTGAGAGGATGGGCCCTATTTTCTACTGGATGAAGGCCTGCTCCTTTGGATTGTACAGGGTGAACCGGTGGTCTAGCACCAACTTTGGGTCCAAAGGTTTGTACACCCAGATCTCTTTGCGGAGGAGGCGGTCAATTGCGGTACTAGCCATCTATTACAATAGACATTTCCTAATTACAACCAGAACTATGATAATATTATAGAGAAACAGATCTGAACTCCATGAACAAAACAACAAATATTACATCATTGTCAATTGTCAACCCATGACGTTATGTATGTAAATGGGTTGGTTCTAACTGGTCCCCAAGCTCTATGGCCTCCTGCATTCTCGGAGAAATGGATCTTAGGTCATATCGAAGCATTGGGTGGGGTGGCCTAATCGGTCCCGAACGGTGATTACATCACTTCGCCCGAAACCTACACAATGGCCCCCTATCTTAGGGTCCTAAGACAGTCCGAGTTTGACCGTATCTATTCACACAAATGTATGCATGCAGACCCAAAAGTAAAAACTGAATCATAAATCTAGCCAATTCCTGAAAGGTTAGCAACAGAACAATAATCAAAAGACATTTCTTAACAAGGAGCAATTTGAGGAGATTTAGGTGGCTAGCCTACTGGAATATGGTCCCTAGCGAAGTCACCATTCTGTCGAGTCTAATTTTTGAACTTCCCATTCCGAATCTGATCTATACTAGACCCTATGCTCATCTAATGTAGATCCTCGACTTGAGTTAGGAATTTTCATTTTATTTTCGGAGTCGCCACCCAACTGTTGTTGGGAAAGATTGAATTAAGACTAATGGAGCGGATTAGTCCTAATTTGGATCACTAGTCGTCGTGATTTCCTCTTCTCGTTTTTTGTGAAAAGAGGAAAGGGGAAAACCAGAGTTTCTAAGTTCGGAGGCTAGCCAATTAAAACCCTAAGGTTATCACCTAATCTCCTAAAATCTTAACCTTATCTAGAAATGTCTTTTATTTATTTTTATTATCTTTTATTGGATTTTTGGGTGAATTATTATAGGAAAATGATTTTTATTCCTTTTTAGGGTTGTCTCAAATGGGTGCCTACGTACCTGCTATTCATGATCAAATAAGCCATAGTTTGCCTTTCCTAAAAAACTTTAAGTGGGTTTGTGAATTTTAATTATGAAATCTCTTTTGATTTATGTTTTTACCATTTTAGGATTTTTTCTAAAAAATCTAAGCCTAAGCTAAATAATTTGACTTTTTGAAAATAATAATTTTAAGGAAAAACATCAATTTTGGATTTATTTGAGAAAATGATTTTTCTAAGTGATAAAAATTCCATTTTTCTATTTTCCCACTCATTTCTATTATTATAAATTTTATTGATTTTTTTATTAATTTTTTATAATTTTTATTAATTTTTATAATTTTCCCAATTTTTATTAACTTTTATAATTTTTATTGAAAATTTTCTCTTAAATTTTTCATCTATCCTATTCTAAAATTTAAAATTTTTTATTATTTTTTTACTAATAGTTTTATTATTTTCTTTATAAATTTTCTACATTTTTATTATTTATTAGTATAATTATTATTTTTATTTTTATCATTCATCTTAAAAAAAATGATCTAATTTCTAACATTTTTTCTATTTTTTCGAATTATAAATAACAAATAAGTAAATAAATAAATTAAAAATAAATAAATAAAAAAATAAAATCGAAAAATCCAACTTACCTGGATCCGGGTCGGTGCGCGGGTCGGGTTGGATCGGGTTGAAGCGGGTCGGGTCGGGTCGATCGGACGCGACAGTTGAGGATGCTCATTAACAGCGTTCCGGTGGCCTTTTGCAGCGGTTGAGATGTCGATTCCTAGGTTCTTGAGGGTGAGGAACTCAACTGTGGTGGTGGTTTGCTTCAGAAACGCCTCCTGGTGGCTGCCCAACACTTGATCGGTGGTCGCGGTTTTGAACAATTCCGGCAAGCTTCGATTCTCTCCTTTTTCTCTCTTTTTCTTACTTTTGATCCCTGATTCTGCTTCTCCACTTCATCCTCTATTTATAGGCATTCAAAATCGAGCTGGATAAGCTCGGATTTCCACCGATCGAAGCAAATTGGATTTGCGATTAAACAAACCAACTCCGATTCGTGTAAATCCATCGATTTGTTGAGATTTGATTCCAATTGGATGATGTTTATCTTAATTCTGTTGAAGATCTGTTGGATTTGTGCAAAAAATCGAATCAAAACGACCGAAATTCGGATTTTTCTCCTCACCGGTGATCTCGGACAGAGGTTGAAGACGATCACGCGCTCGGCGCGTGTGTTCGCTCCAACCAATCAAATGCTGCCATGTGTCCGAGGTAAAGAAAAAATTCGCAAAACGTGGATTCTGCTTCCCCCGTGTTTCGAACCCCTGACCACGCACCGACCAATTGGTTCGGACCAACTGAGCTAGCTCACTATCGCGATTTTATTTATTTCGCAAATTGCATTTATGCAATGTGATTTTTTTTTATTTTTTTGTATTTTTTGAAATTTCAAAAATTTGTAAAAATCATTTAACCCTTATTATTGACATTTCTGAAATTATTTTTCAAAATTGATGTATTTTCCTATTTATTTTTATTTTTTGAACATTTTTCCTATTTTTGCTAAATTAGAGAAAAATATGGAAAAATTGGGAAAAATTGGAAATTACTTATTATTGACCCTTAAGGCAAAAATGAGGTGTTCACACAAACCTATTTCAAAACTCTATAGGGTAATTAGTAGGTTGAATGAGTTAGGTATCTTATAATGACTTGCTGAACAACTTGCCTAATGATATCCCCACCTATGTGAATAATAGGCCACAACTTTGGTGTTAGAATTAATTGAAGTAATTTGTTGCTTTTTTCAACTTGCTAAACTAAGGAAAAATCCTTATTGATAGATGGCAAAGGTTCCATAGATAGAATTTAATTTCTAATAAAAGCCTTACGCAAACCCATTAAAAATTGCTTTGAGTTTCAAAATCCATGATTCTTTCCTTGAATCTAAAAGAATAGTAGTTCATGTACCTATTGTTGCAAGTTGGATAGAAATTTAAGGCTTGCAATTTGTCCTAACATCTCTTAAGTTTGTTATAGTAAGTCACTACCAATTGGTTTACTTGTGTTCAAATTGTTAATTTCATGTTGCAATCGGAAGAGTAGAAGTTTATTGGCATGTTCACATTGCTCACTCACTTCATTCCACAACCTTAAAGCCAATTAAGCATAAAGAAAGTATTGTGATATCTCACTTAACATTAGATTCAAAATCCAACATTTCACCATATAATCGCATTTAGCCCAACGAATTAAATCATGCAAATTTTCACTAGGCATTGAAATGCTTATGTTGATGAGACTAATTTTAATTTTACCCCTAATCCCATTTTGATTGACCAACTCCATCCATAACGTAGTATTTCTAATAACCATACTAAGACTATCGGAGCTAGAGATGTGCAAAGGATCGAAAGTGATTTGATCTCCATGTAAATTGCAATTAGAATCAACATGAACTTCCATTTTTAAACACAACAGATATGATTTACAAACTAGTCATGCTTCATAAGTTACAAGAGATAAAATTGTTATCTTCAACAGCTCTGATACTAAGTGAAGAGGTTTAGAAATTGATCATCGTGAGAACTTCATGAAAACAAGTCATACCCGAGAGTTGTAAAGTGGAAGAAATAGCACTTAGAATAGCAGTTGTAGGAGAGTTGTTCAGTAACAAAAATAGAAAGTCTTGCTATTTAAAGTGAACAAACTGACTGACGAACTAATCCACTAACTAATGAAATGCCGACATGTGGAATGAGTTTGTATAGTAAATAAATAGTCAGCATAAACTTCACTGGAAGAGATCCCATGTACACACAACATAATCCTACCAACAAATAAGATACTGCTATTGCACAGGCCAGAAGGGCAAAATGAGGAGCTTCCATGTATGCAACTATGTTTGGATTCAAATATATACATATATATATATATATATATATATAGCTTTTGTATTTGAAGACTATGAAATTTGGAGACCAAAGACGACCGTGAGACTGGCACCAAGAAGTTTATTTTTCTTTAACCCACATTTGTGTTTTACTTTTCATGTGATGGTTATTACACTACAATATGTGGAAAGGAGAAATCAAACTTGGTTCAAAGATATACCTTAACACCTCTCACAAAAAAAAAAAACTTTTCCCGTGATTGAAGCCCAGAGAAAATGGACAGCATGGGCCTATTTTCCATAAGGCTTATTATCTTCCATTGGCTTGCACTTAGACAAGACAATGTGGAGCAGGACATTTTTCCTCTGTTTATTATGCTATTGTGTATATATTGCAAACGATGTATCATTGGTTTTAAATCTGTTTTTATGCCAATTGTTAAATTAAAGAATGGGATACTAGCGTAATCAATTCTGCTGCAAGTTTGAAACGAATTATTAATTACAAAATATCATCTTTTTTTTTTTTTGGCCAGTACAGCTTATTGGAAGGACTAACTATATTTTCATGGCAAAAAGATTGATCTTACTCGTTGCTATGGTAAAGCCATAGGCTTACAATTGGGCCATAAATGTCTAGTAAATTAATAACAAAAAAAAAAAAAAACAGCATAGATTTTCTCACATTAATGAATGCAGTTTGGATAACCCTTCTGGCGGTTGAGTAAATTTTGAAAATATAAATACGATTTTAAGTAATAAAAAGCATGATATTTTTCTAGGTGCAATTCAGTCCATGGATGTCCCCATTGTTACAAATGAATATCTGCATACAATTGACTACGCTGATCCAAAATAGTCTATTGGCTGTGTCATGAGGTGATCATTGTTTTCTGTGTCTCTCTCTACCATCCACTTATGAGGCCTTCTCCCTCTTGATATCCCTTCAACTCATTTAAAATATCAGGATAAAAAATATCAAACCAAACTTCACAATCAAACCAACAAACACAAATTCTCTTACTGAATGATTCACAAACTTGGGAAGTTGGACCAAAAACCACTAAGAATCAAGAATTTCAATGATGAAATCAGAATGAACTAGAACGGAACATATAGTGATTGAGTTTTGTAAGAAAGGAAATTAAGAAGGTGATAAGGACTAGTAAAAAAATAAAAAATAAAAAAGATTCTTATGTGAATCCTTTATATATATATATATATATAAATAATGAAGTAGAAATATTAATAAAACTTATTTATTTTTTATGCTTTTTATACTATAATATACAAATGGAAATATGGACAAATTGGGATTTAGATATGACTCACTAAATCTTAAGATGAACTTAAAAAAAAATGATCATAGCTCTAGAACTCTAATACCAAATGATGCACAAAACCCCGAGAAATTTGAACATGTGAGTAATATAACCCAGGAACCAAAGGTTTGATTGAATTTGACCTATTTGCTAAATATATTTATGAACTGAAATAATGAAAGGAGAAAAAATAATAAAGATGATATTTTTCATGCTTTTTATGCTATAATATGGAGGGGGAGATATGGACAAATTGGGAATAAGATATAACTCACCAAATCTCAAAATGATCTATAAAAAAAAAATTAATTTTAGTTTCCAAACTCTAATACCAAATGATGTGCAATAACCCAAGAACTTTGTCCATGTGGTTAATATAACCCACAAACTAAAGCCATGATTAAACTTGACTTATTTGATAAATATATATATAAATATAATGAAATAAGAGAAAAATTATAAAAATGATTTTTTTGGGTGCTTTTTATTATATAATATAAAGAGAATGATATGGACAAATTAAAATTAGATGTAACTCATCAAATCTCAAGATGCACAAACAAAAAAATTTATTCTAGTTCTAGAGCTTTGATGTTACGTTTGGTGTGTATGATTAGTGTAAAATGGAATGAATTGGAATATAATAGAATAAAATTGAGATTGGAATGATAAATCCATTTTTGTGTTTAGAAATACCCAAGCATTGATTGCGCGTATGGTAATGTTTATGAAAATGCCCTCATTAATAAATGTTATAATTATATTGAAGATCAAAAAAGTAATTTTAATTAATGAAGGTAGAATGAAATCACGATTCCACCCTTTTAAGGGCAAGATTGAATTCTCTATTAAGACGAAAATTGACGATTTTAAGGAATCACGATTTTATCTTCTAAAAATACTTTCAAATATGGGAAAGAGAAAGGTACCTTAAATCGAGATTCCATTCTGAGTTTATTCCCATGTACCAAATGTATAATAATATTAAATGATGTATGGAAACCTAAAACTCTTGGCCACATGAGTAATATAACCCATGAACCAAAAGTATGAGTCAACTTAACCTATTTGCTAAACAAGCCTAGGAACTTAAGGTATAATTAAATGAAAGCCTCAACCCATTTAGTAAACAACCTAAGAACCATAAGTATTGAGAAAACATTGACTCATTGATTAGAAAAATAAAAAAAAAAAACGTATGTTTTTGTTGTACGTTTAAAAAAAACCAAGTCCTACATTGCTTAAAACATAGGTCCTTTCATTCTTTATAATTAACTCTCTTTCTTTCCCTTAGAAGTAAATGGACTAAGGATTGGGCTCATCTACAAATGGGTTGGCTCACACTTTCTTTTGTATAATGTTACTCATTTAATCAAACCTTATCTCTCCACTTCCGAGGTCCAATTCTTAATATTATTCTTAATATTAGATTTTCTGCTTTGTGAATGAACACACACTAGACGAGCTCATCCATGTTTATTTGGGAAGTAGCTACAAAAGACCTTGAAGAGGGGGTGGGGATATTCCTTAACAACAATGCTCCTAGAATACAATGCAAACTTAAATATTTTAGTTTTGCATATTTGAATTTTGCTATTTCTGATTGAATACATGTTTGTGTCATTGCACAAAAGCAAGTTCTCTATCTTTAGCATTGTTAATCATGAAAAATATGGAGGGAATTTTTTGGTGCATAACATAAATATAAAGGATTTGTATAAATCTTTCAAAAAAAATAAATAATTTGATTTAAATATAAACTTAGAGGTTTGAATAACTCACTTAAAATAGTTAAATTTTGGTAGAAACATGGAGGGCTTATGATGTATTTATACCATTTTATTTATATTCTATGACACTCTAAAATATGTTTATACATTTGTTGATTGTGTGTTTTCGTTTAGCTAGATAATGGATTTGAGTGGCCTACAAAATATAATATAACTAGAATGGGCATCGGAGTTTTCTCTTGTGAGACTACTCTGATGCTTAAATCAACTCATAGGTGGTGGAAATAATAATGAGTAAGATTTCAAGAGTAATAGTGGGAGTTAGATGTCTCATACTCATTTTGGTGGAGGTACTTATAGATTAACTAGTTGATAGCCCCTATACCTATGACTTAATGTGTTTTCCATTCTTGTAAGATAAGGAGTTAGTGCGATTTTTTGACAGGACAAGATAACATTGGTATCATAATTTTTATATTAAACATCTGTTCTTATTTAATATTTTATACATTTTGGGGCTTTAGGCATATGTCCTTTTAAACCCATTATATATGGACCTACCTTTGTTGGGCCCATTGGTTTTGGCCATGTTAAGCCTTGAAGCGTACATCTAGAATCAGCTATCAACAATATTTAAACATGATATATTATTAAAAAAATGCCTAGGATTTTTTTTTTTCACTTTACAAACCTCGAGTGTTTTTCCCCCTTGCCAACCCAGGTTTTTCTCCGTTATACAAAAGTAAGTATACTATTAAAATAACACTAATTAAAGTAACCAACTTTACAAATCTCTATTATTTTGGGGAGATTCTAACAAAAAAAAAAAAAAACCCCATGTATCAGCAAAGAAAAATGTCACTAAAACTCATGTACGTTTTTCATTTTTTTTTAATAATTTAGCTAGTTAATTAATATGGATAATTACTATGAAGAGAACATTCATTTGCTTCCGAATGCAAATGCAAATAGAATACGTATGTTTTTAAGTGGTCAAATTGATGTTAAATTTTACTCAAAGCATGTTTTCATATGGAGGATATTGTTAGTTCCTTATTATAATTGCAGTGGCTTGCACAAACATATATATTTGTATGCATCACATATTGTAATATATATATTCTAATTTAACTTAAAAGTAAATATATACTCTCTATATATACTAGTATAATATAATCTTTATTCATAGTTTGTATTATTTTACCATGCATCCTATACTTACACTTAATAGGTAAACATTAATCCTATTGTGTTTGGTGAGATACAGGCAAATATACTATTTATACTTTTGGATTAGGCAAATTTATCGTTTATATATTTTTTTATTTGAATAATTTAGTATTAATTTTTTTTTGGCAATTGAATATCTATATTTTGAAATAATATATAATTTAACATCTTTAATGGGTACCAAATTATAAAAAAATAAAATTTTATATACTAAATTATCTAAATTCAAAAATAAAAATACTTTTAATGCTTCTTTCCTCTTGTAGGTTGACTTGCTAGAGATAATTAACAAAATGTAAGAGATCGTCTTGGAAACTTGAACAAGAGCAGAGACGGGAGCTTTGTAAACTGATTCTTTTATTTTTGTAAAGTCCATGTACAACTGCTTATATATAAATATATATATATATATATTTACAGAAAAAACAGACACGTGCAAAACTTTTAACACGTGTAAGATAAACAAATACTCTACATCCAACGTGTATAAATGACTAGTAGCTATCACTTTGAAAATTCTCCTTTTTCAAAGGAAAACCCCTTTCACTTATTCATCACGTGAAGATTAAGACTTAATTTACCAACACTTGTCTTGCTTTAGAAATAATAATTCTCCACGACTCATCAATCTGCAGGACCTGTAACAAGTGGCCATGCCGATTTTTATTAATTTTTTTTTTAATTTTCCGTATTTTTTATTAGAAGGTCCCCCCAAAATAATCAATTGCTAAATTAGAAGCAATCTTATTGCGAAATAGCTTTGCATTTTGGGTATTACAAGACATGGCTGCAATTATTATCTATACGTATCAATTTTCCTTCTAAATCATGAGTTATATTTCCGGTTAATTTTGTAAGGTTCTTCAGCAACATATTAATTGATTCAAATATTATTTATCGCAAATAGATTTCACATATCGAGAGTGCCCTTTAGAATTTCGATAAGACATTAAGATGGGCCCTTTGCATGCATTTCTCCTATAAGCTGTAGTTTGTTGAGAAATTTAGGAGCCATGGCTTCAAATGCTGGGTATTACCAAATTGTGAAGAATTTGAAACATGTAAGGAGAAATATGAAAAGAAAAAAAAAAACGAAAGAAAGAAAAAGGGTAAATAACAGAGTTTTGGCAAAATTAAATATAAAGTAATTTTACTTAATTTTTAAAGTAATATATAGCATGTTTGATATATAAAAATAGTTTACAAATAAAATTAAAATGAATCAAAAAGGAAATGGTCGATTTTCCTATTGTCCTCCTCAAGGACCCATTATGGGTATTTATCCATGTTGTCCTCCTCTTTCTCAATTCTAAATATATTATCCATGACTTCTTTATTACTTTCCTATCCTATATTATCCATGACTTCTTTATTACTTTCCTATCCTTGATCCAAGATCAAATTCCTAATGTAAGAGAATCCAATAGATCAGTCATGGCTTCAAATCTTTCTTTGAAAATAAGTATTTGAGTGTAGTGTGATCGAAATAAACTATGGGGATTGTATGAGATAGGATTGAAACTTTGCAAAAGCAAAAACTATTACAATTTTTTTTTTCTCAGTGATTCCATAATTTAATTGTGTTTTAATTAAGATCTTATGTGCATAGTATATGACATGTAATTTTTATCCTTCCTTACCACAAACAACACCTACATTATAGCTAATAATTACACATAGGTTCAAAAGGAAGGTCCAGTCTAGAGTTTCCATAATTGGTATGGAAATAAACTCTTTCTCAAGTCTCTCAAAAGCTCTCAACAAGATTTGTTAAGGACAAAAGGGGCATCTATTGCTAAAAGCTTGCATAAGGGTTAGGTGGATGTAATGCTTCCATCAATTGAACCTTTGCCTTATCTACTTCTTTTCCTTTGTAAAAGATATAATGTCCATGCATGGTGCTTTCCTTTACCATGAAGTGGCATTTATCGAATTTGACAAAAGGTTTGTTACCTCATACCTCTCAAATATCACGTCTACTTTTTTTTTTTTTTAAAAAAAAAAAGCAATTGGAGAATGAGTTCTCAAATATAGAGAAGTCATCCATAAATACTTCGATGGATTTCTTAATAAAATCATAAAAAAATGACTTCATACATCTTTGAAAGGTGGTTAGGACATTATGTAATCCAAATGGCATATGCCTCAATATAGAAATGCTAAAGGGACAAGTGAAGGTAGTATTTTTCTTGAACCCAAGATGGATTGCAATGTGATTATACCCTAACTAGCCATTAAGGGACAAATTATAGTTATCTTTAGCAAGACGTTTAGGCATTTGTTAGTGAAACGAAGTGGAAAATGATCTTTTTGGGTGCAACTATTGGGCTTCTTATATTCTATGCAAAAACTCAATCCTGTCACCATTCTAGTATGTATTAATTTATCCTTCTCAATAAAGATAATTGTAACCCCACCTTTGTTTGGTATTACTTGTACTAACTTGATCCATGAATTGTCACAAAATAGATATACAATGCCCATTGATGGCTTTACAATAACTCATGTAGGGGGTTTAATTTCCATTTGTAATCTAGAACAAATTTAAAATTATCCTACATGAAGATCTTATGCATGCGTTAAGATGGACTAATCCCTTTGATATTGGATATGATCTAACTATGAACCTTTTTGTTTGAAAAGGACAAAATAAATTTTTTAATTCTTGTTCACTCATATCTAAACTTATGATTGTAGGAAGAGTCTCATTTTTTTTCCTTAACAAAAGCATATTTTAAGTAGGGTAGTAATAGCTTGAGCCATCCTTGGTTCTACAAGAAGTCAAGGTTGTTCCATCACCCAAGATTGTAAGTTTAGTTTACGAGTAAGGGTTGTTTGGTTGCCTCTTGAAGCCTTAGATTTCTTGCTTGTGCCTATTCCAACCCTTGATTCTCTAAATGCTACATATCATCACCTATTGCCTTTAAGGGTATAAAAATTTTATGTTACTTACCTATCATTTTATTATAGGTCTCTAACTGTGCTATCATTCTAGTTAGGGTATCTACATAATGTGCTTCACTCTGATTTATCCTCTTAACACCTCTCTCATTATCCTAATGGTAAATGTTAGAGGCCATTTCCTTAAGCAACTTAAAAGTTAGTTGGGAAGGCATGCCCATAAGTGCACATAAACTATTGCATTAATGTTAATTCAAAAGTTTTAATATAGACCATCATAAAGATTTGTATAAAAACCATCTATAGGACCATAATGAGGGCATTTCCTTTAACAATCATTGAAACACTTTCAAGTTGTATAGATTCTCATTATCAAATTGAGAAAAATTTGCAATATCTTTACAAAGCTTAATAGTCTTACCTAATGGGAAATACTTAGTAAGGAATGCTTAAGAAAGGGTGTACCAACTAGCAAACGTATCAAAGGGGTAAGCATTAAGCTAAGATTTAGCTTTATCATGCAAAGAAAGTGGAAGAGCCACCATTAAGTTACATTATCACTAAACCCTTTTAGTTTAATTATATTACATTTTTCCAAAAAGCTTACCAAATGGATATTTTGATCTTTGACTTAGCTATCTTTAAATTGATCTTATTATATCATGTGGATCAAAGCTTGCTTTAACTAGAAATTACTAGCATTAACAAGTTGACATGCAACTCTTGTTTGAGTTTCATAAGGGTTAGGCATGGTGTAATTGCTAAGGCTGGATCCATTATTAGCTCCATTAATATTATGTTCTTCGATTACCTTCATTATAATGTAACGCCCCGAAACCTGGATACACTACGACCCATCACATGTCCTCATTTCCTATAGACACGCAAAGGCTCAATCATCACTATTCTCCAAATACTCACATTCATGTACTTTTGATAATAATCATAAATCATCTGTTGCATAATAGAGATTAATGAAATTTCCTATTCTCAATAATAAGTCATCAATATTCTTCTCAAATTAAACAGCGGAAGCGATTAACATTCACTTACAATTGAAATTTTCAAATGAATAAATAAAAATCTAATATGTTTTTCCTTAATCTATTTACTAGTCATCGTAATAGGCATATTCTACATTCTTTTCATGGTTTTGATCTTAAGCCGTTTCCCCCAGGTTTTCAACATATCCTATGATCTCTCTTATAACATCTATAACTGAAAAAAGAACTCTCACGAGGGGTGAGCTAACACCCAGTACAATGTATACCTACACAAACACACACACATGCCATGTTAGAAATAGTAACGCAAGCAAAATGCATCATAATATTCATTCACAATTTTATTTATCTTTCACAATCTTTAGCTGATACACAATTACAACATAGACATCTTCACACATAACATTCCTAAACATCCATTCACAATCCATCTTATCATACATAATATATATATATATATATATATATATATATATATATATATATGACAATGGATACTCTCCACTATCCATGAGTCAATGAGTCCTCGTGTATCCACCTTCTACAACCATACATAATATATATATATATATGAAAGTGGGTACTCCCCACTATTCATAAGTCATCACACATCAACCTTCCAGAACCATACATACATACATATATATATATGTGACAGTAGGTACTCCCCACTGTCCATGAGTCCATACATTACAACCTTTCACAATACACGTTACAACTTTCTATATCACAACATTTCACAACACAACCTTCCACATAAGACCCAAATTATTTCAGTACACGACTCCACTAAGGACAACGTCACATACCAATCATTAGAGTGCTACCCCAAGAACACCAACCCACACTTGATTTCTTGGGCCCAGTAATTCACAATCACATGTACACTCAATCCGGTTCATTTACAATATTATTAAACCCACATAAAAAAAAAATCTAATTTATCAAGCACAAGCAACAAACATGATATACACGTACTTGATTTTGCAAAACTTGGTTTGTTTTATACTTTTCTAGCTACATAATTTTTCAAACCTATACATGATTCAAATTGTTTAACTTTATAATTGTATTCTTATAAATATCAAACGGAAAATAAATGTGTTTCAACTCAACAAGGTCATGTTGGAAGCCGTGTAGTTAAGTGCAGGGTAGTACACAATCATGCCAAAGACTATATACATTTTTTTTAACATGGTCTCAACATGGTCATGTTGTTGTTTTTTTTTTTCCTAACATAGTCTTAACATAGTCATGTATCTCTCTCTATTCACTATGTCATTTTTTTTTCAACATGGTCTTCAATATGGTCATGTTGAGAGATCATGTATCTCTCTATTTACTCTTCATCAATACAACCTCAGCATGGTCGTGTTGATAGGTTGTGTTGAAATATATATACATTTTTTTTTCAACACAGTCATATTGATAGGTCGCGTGTCTTTCTATTTACCTTGAATTTTCAACATGGTCTCCAATATGATCATGTTGGGAGGCTGTGTATTTCTCGGTTCACTTTGAGTTTTCAATACGGTTCTAACATGGTCATGTTGGGAGGCTGTGTATCTCATTATACACCTCGTAAATCGATCTCTAGCTTGATTTCTATTTAATTTAACCTAATTGATCCATCTAACATAAAATTTATAATGTAATACACTAGTAGATACACTTACTTAACCCGAATCATTACCATAATGAGTGAATTGCTTGTTTCGTCCCTTGAGTATTACAAATTGATCTAAATTTGTAAATGACCTTAATACATTAATCTCTACGCTATTATATATATACGTAAATCATGATTCATAATCGTTGATTTATGTACTTACCTTAATCCGATAAACTAGTGGTGGAAAAATGGTTGTCTTTTTCCTTATGGATTCACACAAGAAGGTTCTAGGGTTCTATGGTTAGGGTTTATAACGACCTATTTATAGTCCTCGTCTGAATTACCAAATTGCTCCCAATCCTTTTAAATCATTTATGATATTAACCTCAACTGCATTTTTATTATTATATTATTTGTGTATTTACAATTACAATGATAAAAAAGCTTTTCCTTACTCTTCAAGCTCAAGTCGATTTTAAAAGTGGGAGTAATGATAAGGTCTCATTCAACTTATCTTTCATTTGACGAATCTTTTTTTATTCTTCTCAATCTCAAAATATGAGGGCTAAAGCCAATGGATGTTACTGTTCATATAAAGCAATCAAATACACATTTTAACTAAGGATACTAACCTTACTAGCATGCATAAATCAACACAACCACAACTTAAGGCTCCCAAAAACAACCAAATAAATAGTTCCTAATATAAGAAGAGATGGGTTCTTACTAACTCAGATCAAGAAAAAGAAAATAAAACCTGATTTATCCCATATATGTCCCACTTAGTTGTGGCTTTTAAGCCTCAAAACAATACAAAAGAGAGAAAAATACAAAATTTAGAAATTCTCACAGTACTGCAAAATAACATAAGATCCTTACGCTTTCTTTAACACTTGTAAAAATTACTCAACACAACTTTCCAATAGCATCAAAAATAAAATGTATGAAAAAAAAAAAAATGAAATGCAAGCAAAGATAGATGTAAACAACTTTAAATAACATAATATTGCCATAAACACTCCTTGACGACAATGCTGGAAAGACTTGATTAATTGGATCTTAGATTAAGATAACAAAGCACACTGTGTAAGTGCATGTAGGTTTATTTTAGCATGAGCGCCCCAAAATTTGTAAAGTCAAAGGATGAATTCAAGATCATACTATGGGGGATATCACAACAATTACTAGGCTTTAGCTTAGAGTTAAAAATTTGCACATAAACAAGATGAAACTGTGATTTGTATAACTACAAGTTATCTATAAGCATTTTAAGTGAAGTTCACATTTTGATTGACTTTAGCATCGATTATGGGTTTTATGCACAAAAAATCAATTTTATGGAAAATGTGTTCATGATTTTCGAATCATTTCTACCACTTCAATAAGTTATTGAACTACCTCTTGAGCTATAGTTGATCTAATTAAGCAACAATATTACCTAACATGAAGGACGATAGAGACTTATCACATAATTGCATTGAGTTCTTTCAAATCAAAACCACTAGCATAGGTGCTAATGTATTCTCATTGTAATAAAATTCATATTAAGAAAATTATTAGGTTAAATTAATCACTCACCTTTTGAATTTTGTGAAAAATCTCTAAAAATCTTTTGCATGTATATGGTGATTAATAAGAAAATACTTTAAATGGTGATTTTCTTAAAAATCCATGAAAAAACTTGTGAAAGCTACTCCTATAAAATTATGAAAAACCCATTACTTATGCTAGCTTAAGTTAAAACACTAGCAAAAGTAAACTAAATTACTCATTGTACTTAAGAAACAAGAGAACACAAATAAAAAATGCTTAAGCAAGCCTTTAGTAAAGGTTTTTCAAGAAAGAACAATTGCTAAATATGTAAATAAGATAATAACAATGCAAGAACTATGCTAAGAATTATAGCGACTAATTTAATCTAATAAGAAATGTGTTAATTTAAATCAAGATGGACTAATTTAAGCTAATTACAAGTATATATATATATATTGCTGGATAGTACTTTGGTTGAATCTTGTTGAGAGATTTGACCAAAGCTTGGAAGTTGGGCTCTTGTATAGGATGCAGGAAGATCCATGAATAGAGGAAGCACAGGTTCAGTAGGACATATTAGGATTGTCCAATGCTTCGCGCTTCGATTGAATCTCATCCCTTAAGGTATGAGATTTGACTCTCATTGATTGAGGTTCCAATCTCATGACCTATATCTGCAAAAATCAATAGCATTTTTGTCTCCCTGGAATTCTAGCTCCTTTATCCCTATAAAAACAACACATAAGTGAAATCATAGCAAGTTGGACTTTAACACATAAAAACATAGATATGTACAAGATTGATGTGAACGACTTAAGTTTGCAAGTTATGGAACATTTTGATCATTAGAAGTGTCAGAAGCAAAATAATCAAAGGAATTAGAAACAATGGAATAAACAATTGGATTTGGAAGCTAAAAATAAAAAATCATCCAAAAACAATGCCAGTTAGAATCCAAAGGGGTTAGAAGCTATTATAAACCATTAGAAAGAGATAGAAGCTACTAGTTTAGAAGAGAGACTTAGTTTTGGAAGTTCAAGTGTGAAGCTTCATAATTTTTTGCATATAAAGAGTTATGTGGTTTATAATATATTAATAAAAACTGATTTGAATCTACGTTGAGCTAAGTTAGATAGCTTTACTATTTGGGTCAATTTCCAATGTTAAATTTGCATATTTTTATATCATGTTAGAGTGCTAAAGATTTTTTTTTTTTTTAGATTAAGAAAGTCTATTGTCATTCATTTATTTTCCTATTATATTTAATTTGGTTTTCTTAATAGTTTTAAGGTTTTTTAGTTTATAAATACTTGATGGACAGTATAATCAAGGGATAACTATCGATTATGTAATTAGCCAAAGAAATGAGTTAATAATTAACATGGGCTGAATATTATTGTAATATTTCCTTCCACTATTCATTTCAAATAAGACCATTTAGAGTGTTTTGGGCGTGAAACTGCATGTCTTCTATCTTATGTTCCTCAAACTACTAAATTGGATGTAGTTGGTCATGCGTTGTTAATTGGGTTTGGTGGGTCGGTCGATTTTTCTAAATCAAACTAAACTACATCTTATGATTGTTGAGTTTCTTTACGATCTTAAATTAAACTATATGTTTTTGTTTATAATTTTTTTTAAAAAGAAAAAAAAAAGTTCATTTCGTTTCGATTGACGGTTCGAATCATACTCCCTTATCTAAATTTACTCCACACAGTCCAAATGAAAATCTGTCATCCGCACAACCATACATAGAATACTTTCTTTATACCTAAAAGAAGAATCGGATGGACAGGTGGCATCATTTGGTCTTATGTTGAACATTCGAACGAACGAAGAGAGACAAGTGAAAAATAGACTTGAAAACAGAGATGTTAAGGGCAGAAGCTCTAAACGCATTCAGAGGTCTGGTGAGGGCCATGCGGAAAACCTTTGCCGGCGACACACTCATTCTCGCCGAAACAGCGGAGAAATTAGAAGCAAGTTAACTGGAAGGTAACTTCGGAGCTTGAGATCCAAAGACCCTTCGATAGGACAAATGACGCCTCCCATTTTATCACCAACATGATTGTTCAAGCCAGGCTCAATTCTTATTGCGGTTACGTGGTGAAGCTAGGTAAAGAGCATGATCTGAGGAGATTCTGCACAAGCATGTCAAGTAAAAGGAGATAATAAAAAATAAATAAATAGACAAAAAAGGAAGATAGGATTGTCGATCTCCATTTATTACATAGCTGGTTTGGTTCGATTAATACAATTCGATTCGGTGTTATTACCTGAATAAAATCGTGAATCAGAATATTATTATATGTTCGAACAAAACTGTAAATCGAACTGAATTGTTATTTCAGTCTGGTTTAGTTTATGATTCAATTAGGTTTTTTTTTTGCCCAAACCTAGGATTTACAGCAAGAGGTGGCTCCTTCTACAAGACGTGCAAGAACGTCTTTGGTAGGCTGGTGGAATGAGACAACGAGGTGACTTACACTATCTAGAGTTCTTTTTTTGTTGAAGGAGACTGGGTTTTCCTTAAAGCTACAATCATATAGCCAATTGTCAGTAATATGGAAACACGATAAAAAGCTAGCTCCTCAACTCTATAGACAATTTTAGGTAC
Source organism: Laguncularia racemosa (assembly GCA_037954665.1). Classification (NCBI taxonomy): domain Eukaryota; kingdom Viridiplantae; phylum Streptophyta; class Magnoliopsida; order Myrtales; family Combretaceae; genus Laguncularia; species Laguncularia racemosa. Next base: position 5,747,637 of record JBBMOL010000024.1, on the reverse strand, counting down.
TTTGTTGTGTTAGTTAGGTGGCATATTCAGTTGTCCTTTTCATGTTGGTGGCAAGTTCTATAATGTTTGCTTTTCATTACCAATGTTTGTTGGAAAGCCATGTTCTACACTACCGCACTTACCTTTTTTTTTTTTTTGGAATACGCTTTCAATGTTAATTGCGGTGTCCTCAAATCCTTTGATGGTAGGTGGGTGTTTTACCTAAAGAGTCAAACTTGAAAATTCGTTCTAATATTAAACAAGCATTTCTTGACCTTAAGTTTGAGGACAAGCATTTTTCTACAAGAGGAACCGAAGCAGTAATGTTTATAGACGCATTTGTTAGTAGAGATTATCATAAGAACCTTTGTTTTTTTTTTTTTTTCACAATGTTTATGTTCGTTATTCAAGATCCATGAATCACTACAACAAATTCAATATTAAACGATGTTTTATAAACGTTACAAAAAAGATTTAGCCACGTTTAATAACTGTTGCTAATACACATCGTCAAAGGTTTGTCACAAAAAATATCTGCAACGTTTATAAAATAAATGTCGCTAAAGGTAGAAACGTAGCTAAATGTGTTATATGGGGCGATGCTTAAACGTTGCTAAAAATAGGTAATACACGTTGTTTAAATATAGTAAAACGACAATTAAAAATTTAAAGGGAACAAAAAAGTGCAGTAAATGAGTAATATATACTATATTTAAACGTAGTAAAAGACTAACATTAGCAACATTTAAATATAACTAATAGTTATGATAGACGGCATTTAAACGTAGTAAAAGCACAATTAAAAAATTTATGGACACAAAAAGCGCGGTAAATGAGTAATATTGGTAATGTTTAAATATAGTAAAAGACTAACATTAGTAACATTTACACTTAACTAAAAGTTATTATATGCGATGTTTAAACGTTGTGAAACCACAATTAAAAAAATTAATGGACATAAAAAGTGTGGTAGTTGAGTAGTATTGGTGACGTTTCAATGTAGTAAAAGAGTAACATCAGCAACGTTTACACGTAACTAAAAGTTATTATATGTGATGTTTAAACGTAATAAACTGACAATAAAGATATTACTGGAAAAAAATGGCGGTTATATATACATTTGTAATGTTTAAACGTTGTAAAAAAGTAACATTGACAACGTTTAAACTAAGCTAAAGGTAATTATGCACAACGTTTAAGCATTATGAAATAGTATATTGGCAATGTTAAAACATCACTATAAAGCCAAATTAGCAACGTTTAAACGTGGTAATTGTAATAGGCATAGATTTCGACCTGCTTTCATAATCTTCATATGAGCCAACATACACCTATTTAGTTTATACACAATTATATATATCATGAACATTTCTTTCTCACATATTCAAATGAACCCCATAAACATGATGCTTTCACATCAACAAAACTTGGGAACAATATCCTTAACTAAACAAATCCAAATAAGATGAAAAAAAGTTAAACTTCAATAGGTTAACCTTAAACATTACATGAACTCGTCTAACATCTTATTTCTCACATCAATTTTTCTTCATCACTACTTTCATAATCTTTGCTATCATTTTTGTCTTCACTACTTTCCATATCATCACTATTAGATGAACTTGGTAAATGAACAAGGTCTTATGCATTTTTTGTTCCTGTCACATAATATACGACCTTTAAACAACACATGCATACAGTTATATCTTTTTTTTTTTTGAAATTGAAAGAGAGAGAGAGAGAGAGAGAGGGGGGGGGGGGGGGGGGGGGGGGGGGGGGGGGGGGGGGAGGTGGGAGGGGACAAAATAATATCACATATTAAAAAGTGAATACTTATCTAAAAAAAGTCAACTTCTCAATTACGCACAACATTACATTATTGTGTTTACTTTATTCATAAACCATTGATGAAATTCCCTTTTGTGGTGCTCATCTATGTTGTCACCATATTGTGCCCTTAAAATGACTTTATGTTCCCTACATCACAGTTTTTAACTTTGTTTAGTTATTAATTTATAGCAATATTATAACATTCGAGATGCACTTATTCACACTTACTCTAAATAAGGCTGAATTTTCTGACAGTTGTTGATGATATACCATGTCATGACTTCAACCTCCTTGTTCGATAACACGACATATGTAGGAGGGGAAATGGGACCAACTCTATTGGTGAAAACATCAACCCTACCTTCTTTCGAGGAATCAAAATTCCTATCTAGACGATTAAATGTTGTTTCATTGTCTTGTAAGTGAAGTGAGCACCAAGTCAAACACTCGTTAACAACATATGCTTCTATAATGGAGCCTTTTGGATAAGATCTATTTATGACAAATTACTTTAATGAACCCAAGTATCTACACTCATAAATTTACATGGAGTGTAAGAAGGTAAACTAATATTAGCACATAATTGGTGAATATGAAAACCAATATCATACCTCTTAATAGGATACATCCATCGATAAGCCACTGGTCCAACCATCAATGCTTCTCGAGGCAAGTGGATAGCTAGATGCACCATTATATCAAAAAATGCAGGGGGAAAGATTAACTCTAGCTTACATAGTATAGTGACAATATCAGTCTACATCTTTTGTACCTCTTCAACATTTAGAATGCATCTACAAAGCCTTTGAAAAAAGGTTCCAAGCTCAGTTATGGCCATGGTGACTTCTTTAGGTAATATGCCACGAATACCCACAGGTAACAACCTTTCAAGCAAAACATGACAATCATGGCTTTTCAGACTGAAAAGCTTCGAGTTTAAATTATTGACAAATCGACCAATGTGCGATGCATAACCATCAAGTAATCTAACTCCCCTTATAAACTAACAAAATGATCTCCTCTCGCCAGTGCTCAATGAATAACTAGCACATAGCATGGAATACTTGCCATTGGGCTACTTTAACAAATGCAATTCCTTTATAATGCTAAGGTCCTCTATATCAATCCGAGCCTTGTAGGTGTCTTTTGTTTTACCCTCAACCCCAAGAATTGTATTAAGAACATTATCACAAATATTCTTCTCAATAAACATAACATCTAAATTATGCCTAAGCATAAACTTTGACCAATATGGCAACTAAAAGAATATTGACCTTTTTGTCCAATTAAACCCATTAGTGTAATGAATTCTTTTCACTTTTTCTGGATGCTTTCCCATAGGCACATCTGTTATAGATTGCAATTGGTGAAGTATATCATTACCACAATATTCTTCAAGGGCTTCATGATTATTATGCATTCCTTCGAATTTTAAGCTGTGTCTCCATCGATGGTCATTCGGTAACCACATTTTATGACCAACATACCCAATCTTGCTGTTAAGCCTTATTGACAGTGTTTGGTCTTTGCATACCAAACAAGCATTGTAGCCTTTTGTACTCCACCCAGATAAGTTCCCATATGTGGGAAAGTCATTAATGGTCCATAATAAAGTGGCATGCATTTTGAAGGAAGACTTGGAATATGCATCATATGTCCATAATCCATTAACCCAAAGATCTTTCAGTTCATCGATTAAAGGCTGCAAGTAGACATCAATCTCCTTCCCCGGTGCTTTAGGTCTTAGGATTAATAATGACATCATTAAAAACGCTTTCTTCATACACATCTAAGGAGGCAAGTTATATATAAGTAGAACCATAAGCCACATGCTGTATGATTGGCTCATTGATCTAAAGGGATTGAAGCCGTCACTAGCTAGCCTTAACCTGACATTGTGAGAGTCCTTGGCAAACTCAAGGAATTTAATGTCAAAATTGACCCAAGATAGCCCATTTATAGGATGACCCATAAAGGTGTCTTGTTTGTTATGTCCTCTTTATGCCAATGCATTTTTTGAGCGATTTTAGCATTCATAAAAAGGCGTTGCAACCTTGGTTTCACAGGAAAGTAACGCAAAACCTTGTGCAGAATAGCCTTCCTAAATCCACCACACACCTTATACCTTAAGGTACTACATATGGGGCATTGTGTGAGGTGCTTGTTACTACCCCAAAACAAGCAATAGTCATATTTGCATGCATAAATATAATGGCAACCTATGCCTAATCCCGTAAGTACTAGTTTGCATGATAGTATGACTTAAGAAGAGACTCTCCATTAGGGATCACATCATGAAGAAGTTGGAGAAGCATATCAAAAGACTTATTGCTCCACTTGTTGTATACTTTTAAGTGTAGTAGCTTTACGATAAATGAGAATTTTGATAACTTATACCCTGAATAAAGCTCTTGTTGCGAGTCAACTCTTAGCCCATTAACAAAATTAGGTGGAAAATCAAATCCATCCATAGGATTTCGACCTTCAGCTTGATTGTCAATAAATGCCTCTAAATCTTCTAACATCTCATCAAGTCCATCAATGTCATCGTCATTTGCCTCATTGAACCCCTCGCTTTTGTTTGTTCTCAAATCATATTCTTCATGACATATCTTACCTCGAGTTCTCGTTGGCAATTCAATGGTCGGCCCCTCACCCTGGTATATCTAACAATGGTAAGTTACATCTATCCCATATACAAGCAAGTGTGCTCTTATTACATTCATAGTGTGCAAGTTGACATTTAAGCATTTCCTACATGGACAACTTAACCTCTTATCCATTCCATACTTCATGTGCAAGTATGCAATAAAAAACTCTACACCTCATAGGTACTATTCGCTTTCAATATAACAAATTCATCCAACTCTTATCCATAATTGTAGAAGAATCCCATAGCAAATCAAAATGTAAGATGAAAAAGTATTTTACAATAAGATTGTGGGGGAAACAAGTGCAATCAACACACACCAAAAGAAAAGGTTGGCTTATGGAAATTCAAGCACAAATGTATCATGAAAATCTTAGGGTGAAGATTGTTTGGTTCTTAGGAATATTTTGACAATTATACATATGGTTATAATCAAAATGAATTCTTCAATGGTCTTGAAGAAAAAACTGATTCAATTTTATCAGCAAAAACAACTACAAGAGCAACAACAACATCAACTACACCTTCTTTACATACAATAGCTATAGAGTCTGCACTAGAAGAGCTAAACCATAATTTTTAACCCCATAAAGGTTGTGGTGATTTAATAGCTACACAATTAGTATATGTAAATGTAGTTCAACAATTTCCTATAAAGGTTCACATAGTTACATCAATTCAATGTCCAAATAACACGGAACAACATGTAAGAAAGAGCTCTTTGACCCTTAGAAGCTACAGAACATAACAAAAATGGTAAGCCCTCAAGATTTTAGACACTTACATAGTCCCTTAAGATTAGAACAACTCTAATGCCACTATTTAGGAGTAGCAGATAAAATAAAGTAGAGAAATGAAAAGCAATTTCATAGAGGAAATCTAAAGGATCTTATTTCATTAATTGATTTTGTAAGTTTATACATATGTGCACAATTTGCTAACCAAACCTCCATGATTTCTTGGATGTTTGTCAACCAAACTATGACTAGCATTAAGCGCCTCCATGCTTCCTTACTGAACATCAACTACTTAGAAATGGAGGATGTTCTATTTTTACAAAAAGCATAAAAGGAAAAGATAGAACATAGTACTTGCATCACACACAAAACATGGGAAAACAGAGGAACGCTGTTCATGCCTCAACAATTATTACTTAGTAGTAATTAAGTAATGTAGAATCAAAAGGTGGAAAATGATTGTGGATGGTTCATAAGGCAATTGATGAGTGTTTAGGAGGTGAATGTCGACTTAAACCCAAAGCTAGCTAATACTCCTTCAAATGCATTGAGGTTCAACAATTGACTAGACATCCAAGGGTAGAGCACTATTACAGCATAAGTTGCGAGAAATGGACTAAATTGAGGAAAACTCTAAAAATTAAATATGACCTCAATCAAAAGTAGAAAAGTGTTTTTTTTCTTTGATACCATGATAAGTTTAGTGTGTCCTTTTATGTTTATTTACTTAACAGTAATTGAATAATATAGAAGTAGAAGGTGGGAGTGATTGTGGATGGTTTGTAAGGTAATCAGAGACTAACTAGGGGGCGAATGTTGACTTGAACTTAGAGTTAGCCAATTCCCCCTAAGATGCCTTAGGGTGTAACAATTAGCCAAACATCTTGGGTAAAGCACTATTTTGGCATAGGATGTGAGAAAGGTTTCAAATTGAGGCACACTTTAAAATTTTGATATGACCTCGATCAAAATACTACGGGTCAGTTAAATGTTATAATGTTAGCAAACTCGATTTTGCCAGTAGCAAATCAAGATGTGAATAAAAGCTTGAATATGAATCATGGTCTTGATAAGTTGATTACAGTGTTGTGAAGTTGTTAATTACATTATAGTTGTGTTGCATTGGGAAGAGGTCAATTGTGTTGATTGTTAGGTATGTACATAGAAGGTGTAGTAAGTAGAGAAGTTGTTTGATAGATTGCTAAAAAAAATGATGAATTTTTTAAGCATTATCAAGATGTCTAGTGAAAGTATAAATAATAAAGATGATAGTATCGTAGGAAGTTTGTAATCGGGAGAAGCAATAGAGAAGATAGTATCATGGGGAGTTTGCAATCAAGAGCGTATCACATTGAATATTAATCACAAAATATCATCAACTCCTTGCAAGAACTAAATGCAATATCGTATGGGGGGAAGGAGGGTGTAAAGAGGTGAAAGACAAGAAGTAGATGAGAGAAGCAATAGTAGTTCTAACTGGAGGTTAATGGTTAGGAAAAGTTAGATGACGAAGCTTTGGTTGAGAATTAAGGACTATGGTTTATGCATGACTAGTTTAAGAAAGACATGTTGTTTAAGCCGTAGACATTGAAGCAATGAAAAGCTAGTATTGAGGAATATTACAAAGAATGTTAGACTTTGTTGACTTTATGTGAGTTGAATGAATCAATTGAGCAACCTATACCTCATTTCCTTAGTAAACTTCATGATGGTTTACCTATGTAGTTAAACTTAAATCTTACATTTCTTTAGAGGATGTAATCATATCAACTTTGAGGGTGGAGAGGCAACAAGCGCTGGGGAGTTAAAGTACCACAACATCATCATATATCCTTTGGTCTTAGACATGATAAGTATAAAGAGGAGTGGTAGATCAAAAGGAAGCTTCAGAGAAGGGAGCCTAAAAAAGTGAAGCAAAATGAACCTAAGGCTATTAAGTAGTTGCCAAAGAGAAGGAGCCAAGATGTTAGTGCTTAAAGTGCTCCTACGTAGAAAGCAGCAAGAAGGTTGAGGATTTTAAGAAACTTCAACTTTCCTGGGACTTCCATTAGGTTTTCCCCCAATCCTAACATCAACAATGTGAGGATTCTTAGAGATGATGGAGTAACTCACTAAAATTTTCAGAACTTATTAAGGAACTTAGGAAATTAGAAGAAGCAATTTCCTAAGCAACTTAGGAAGTTGTGGCTTGTAAACACCTTCAAGATCAAGCACCTTAAGTAAACCAAACCCCCTTTTCTCCATTATTGTTTTGAGTAAAGAACCAACATCTATCTTGATTAACAACAATCTTATTCAAATGGCTAAAATATTTGGAGACCATAAACAACTTTATGTTAACATTTTTGAAGGATTAAGTGCTCTATTTGAACAATGCACATTCCAAGCTAATACTTTCAGTAGTAGTAATAAGTTGAAGAAGAGAATGATGGGAGGTGTAGGTTCAAGATCATTTGTGACACCTATTCTTAACTCTCACACGACCCTTCTTCTAGCTCCACTAAGTTTAAGCTCGTGCATGTTATACACACATATACAACACCCAAAGAGGTGTATTCTACGACTAGAGTATTAGGAATCATCGTACAATCCTTGAAACAGGGCATAATAGGACAACATGGTATCCTAACATCAAACAACACAATAGCACAACTTCATTTTGCACACAATCATGCCCTATGTTCGATTGATTAAATTGGGAAAGGAGTAGACAACTTACCTTGATAGCAAAGCTATTGTTGGACGCTAGATGTTGTTCAACCAAAATGAACGACTAGAGAAGAAGCAGCATGCTGTTGAACGAGAATAATGCTACTAGTAATGTTAGAAAGCTGCATTTTAAACATACGCAAAAAAAAAAAAGAAAATTACAATTACCCAAAAAATTTCTTCAAAACCCTAATTTTTGTGAATGCTTTATAACAAAAATCATACCTTCATACGGAAATAGGACTAAGGTTCACGTTTCCTACTTGATATCTTCAATCCTCGACCGAGAGATAATGTTAGCTTGGAGTCCTTTCGTTCTTCAAATGAGCTGGTTGCTAATTTCAATCGTCCAGGCGAGCTGAAGGAAAAGGGATTTGGGAATGCATCGAGGGAAGAAATGGGATTGCTATACTGTGTTTTGGCATTAGACTGGTTCAACGTTGGTATATTTTGCTCCTTTACTTACGCTCGACCCATGATAGCTTTTTCTTTTTTTCCTTTTTAATAAAAAAAATTTCTTTTTCTTTTAGCAAGGCATAATCAAATTAAAAAAAAAAGGATTATTACAAAAAAAAGAACAAAATTCTATTTTTCATTAAAAAAAATTATGGCAAAAGTTATTAAATTAAATTTTATATATTTCACTTTAGTTATAAATATCGCTAATGATACATTTTTTACAATGTTTGATAAACATGACTAAAGTATATTAAAATTAGCGAAGTTTGAAAAAATATGCAAACATCGCTAAATATAAAAATTCCTATAGTGAATATATTTTAGGAAATTGTCTATTTTCAAGGTAAGTCTTGTTTATGCTATTTTATAAGCTTGTATTAATGGATTTAGATTTTTAAAGTTATTTTCACTAAAGTTTCACAAACTAATTCATTTAAAATGTTGCTCCGTGTATCAAGTAAGGCTAACAGTTGTTGATACGACACGATACAACACCATACAATTAGGAGCACAAGAAAACATGAAATTCGGTATGATATATGGTATAAAGATACTATTATGATAAAAATAAATACGATTATATTGTAATTTAATTATTTATTATTTCTATTCATTTTCATGCATTTTTGGTATTGATATGTGACGCAGCGAGAAAAGCGTTACAAAACGAATCCGAATATGGATTGGTTTCACACAATAAAGATTAGCTCTTTGATGCAAATTCTGGTTGCGCACAACCGATAAACGGAGATAATCCTCTCTCGAAGTGTATTTCAAAAATATGAATAAAACGTAACCCTAACATGTCTGACCAAAGAGTATATATACTTCCCCGTAAAATATTTAAAAGGGGAAAATCTAAGCGTACACGTAGAAATAAATAATGATATACACGTCTATAACCTATCGCATACACGGTCGTGCCTTTGGGCCGTGTATGTTTCTGGGCATGTGATGAGCGCAGTACACGGTCGCATACACGGCCGTGCCTCTAGGCCGTGTATGTTTTTGTGAGAATCCTGATAGAACACATGGTCGCATACACGGCCGTGCCTCTAGGCCATGTATGTTTCTGTGAGAATCCTGATAGAACACACGGTCGCATATACGGCCGTACCTTTAGGCCATGTATGTTTCTGTGAGGATCCTACTAAAACACACAGCCGTATCTCTGGCCGTGCCTGTACCCGTGTGTCAACCAGTGTCCTCCACGATGTCCGCATCATTCTCTCCCACTAAGGAAGAACTCGACCTCAAGTTCGCTTTTGGATAAAGGGGTTCGTCATCCTCGTAGAATGGGGACAAATCTGCCACGTTGAAGGTCTTGGAGATTCTCATGCTTTCCGGGAGTCCAACCACATAAGCGTTGTCATTGATCTTGGCCACTATATTGTAGGGCCCATACTTCTTCGGTTGCCACTTGCTATATGTGCCCACGGGGAAGCGTTCTTTCTTTAAGAACACCATCACTAGGTCTCCCACCTCGAACAACTTCTTCTTCCTATGTCTGTCGGCTTCTTTCTTATATCGCTCATTCGCTTTCTCAATTTGTTCTTTGATTTCCGACGCCAGGTGTTTTGCTGCTATGTTGGTCTCCATACCTTTGGGTAAGGAAACTAGGTCCAGAGCGTGAGAAGGTGCCTTGGTATAGACCACTGAAAAAGGTGATTTGCCGGTAGTTTTGTGGATCGAGTTGTTGTAGGCGAACTCTGCTTGAGACAATGCCAGGTCCCATTGCTTTGGTTTCTCTCCACAGATGCCTTTTATCAGATTTCCAAGGGTCCTGTTTGTCACTTCGGTTTGCCCATCGGTTTGTAGGTGGGCTGTGCTGCTGAAGTTAAGGGACGAGTTGAACATGTACTAAAGCGTCCTCTAGAAATGGCTAAGGAATCGGGTGTCCCTATCAAAAGTGATGGACTTGGGAACCCCATGTAATCTAACCACCTCCTTAAAGAATAGTTTGGCCACATTCTAGGCATCTGTCGTCTTCCTACATGGAATGAAGTGAGCCATCTTGGAAAACCTGTCCACAACTACAAAAACAGTGTCAGCACCTCATTGGGTACGAGGCAAACCTAATACAAAATCCATGGATAGGTCTTCCCAGATATTCTTAGGTACGAGTAACGGAGTGTATAGCCTCGTATTCTGAGAGTGGCCCTTTGATGTTTGACAGATGTAGCATCGTTACACTATCCGACTTACGTCCCTGTGCAAATGAGGCCAATAGTATCTTGCAGTCACTGCTGCCGGTGTTTTGTCTCGTCCCAAATGGCCGACTAATCCCCCTCCATGGAGGTCTCTGATCACTTTCTCTCTTAAGGAGGATGCAGGGATGAATAGTTGGTTTTCCCTCATCAAATAACCCTCCAGAATGTAATAACTGTCATTGGGTTCTTTGTTGGTGCATTTTCTCCAGGTAGCCCTGAAATCTTCATCCGCCTCATACAGCTCCTTCAACTGTTCAAACCCAACCACCTCAGCTCTCATAGTCACTAGCAGATCCACTCTTCGGCTTAGTGCGTCAGCCACCTTGTTCTAAACCCTAGATTTATGCATTAAGCGAAACGGAAACTTCTGCAAGAACTGTATCCATCTGGCGTGCATGTCTTTGCATATGCGGGTTTGATTACTCAGGTGTTTCAAGGAGACACAATCGGAATATAATACAAATTCTTTGCCAACCAAATAATGCTCCCACACTCTCAAGGCTCTAACCACGGAATAAAACTCTTTGTCGTACGTGGACCATTTTCTCCTAGCCTCACAGAGTTTCTCACTATAGAAAGCTACAAGTCTCTTCTCCTGAGAGAGTACTGCACCAATACCCACACCACTGGCATCACAGTCAACTTCGAATAGTTTGTCGAAGTCCGGTAAGGCCAGCACCGATGCACTACATAGTCGCTCTTTGAGCACTGTGAATCCCGACTTAGCTTCCTCGTCCTAGTGAAACTATCCTTTCTTTAAGCACTCAGTTAAGGGGGCCGCCACCGTGCTAAAGTGCCGTATAAAACGCCTATAGAATCCCGCTAACCCTAGGAAACTCCTCAGCTCAGTGATGGTCTTGGGTATAGGTTAATCCCTAATGGCTCGCACCTTATCCTCATCCACCGTGATTCCTTCTCCACTCATTATGAATCCTAAGAACAACAACCTCGGTGACAGGAACACACACTTCTTGAGATTAGTATAAAGTTTGGTCTCTTTCGGTACCATCAAAATATCCCTCAAATGCACTAGATGTTCCTCCCGAGTCTTGCTATATACTAGGATGTCATCAAAATATACAACAACGAACCGACCTATAAATGATTTAAGTACCTGATTCATCACGCGCATGAAGGTACTCGGTGCATTGCTGAGTCCGAACGGCATAACCATCCATTCGTACAACCCCTCTTTCGTCTTGAAGGCGATCTTCCACTCATCCCCAGGTCTGACCCGAATTTGATGGTACACGCTTCTAAGATCTATCTTGGAGAATACCATTGCCCCACTCAGCCGATCCAACATGTCCTCAATGCGAGGTATCGGGAATTTATACCTAATTGTGATTTTGTTGATCGCTCGGCTGTCCACGCACATCCTCCAACTCCCATCCTTCTTAGGCGTTAGTAGTGCTGGTACGGCACATGGACTCAAGCTATCTCGAATGAATCCTTTGTTGAGTAAATCCTGGACTTTCTCTTGTAAGACCTCCGTTTCTTTGGGACTCATCCAGTAGTGAGGGAGGTTAGGAAGACTAGCTCTAGGCACCAAGTCGATGTGATGCTGGATGTCTCGCAATGGAGGTAGTCCCTCTAGTAAGTCTTCTGGAACTACTTCTCTGAATTCCTCTAGTAATCCTTTCACTTCCTCCGGAATCTCTGCGTTACTCCTGTCCTCTCCCACATTTTTCACTACTAGAGCATGCATCATGTGGGACTCCTTAATGTCCTCAGTCATCTCCCTTTCTGATTGAGTGATTGTAAGAAAAGACTTCCCTTCCACCTTCTGAACTTTGGGTCGCTTATCCGATAATGGCAATAGTGTATACTTCACCCCCTCCTTCTCCAACCTATACTTGTTCTCCTTCCTGGCATGTTAGGCATCTACATCAAATTGCCAAGGTCGCCCGAACAACAAATGACAAGCATCCATATCGACGATGTCGCAGTATACCTCATCTCGATATTTGCCAATCGAGAAAGGAACTCTACACCTCTCTTTCACCTCTATCCGCTCCGCCGCTTTGATCCATCTGATGGTGTACGGATTCGGATGTTTCTCTGTAGGTAATTGGAGCTTCTTCACAACCTCCTTCCCAATGATGTTCTCACAGCTCCTACTGTTGATAATCAAGTCAAACACTCTCCCACCAATCGTGCACCTAGTGCGAAACAACTGGTGTCGCTGTGAACTATCCTCTTGCTTCGATGCTAACATCATCCTCCTAATTACGTAATTAAGCTCCACCACTTCGTCAACCTCTTCATAGTACTCTTCATCACCGTCGGGTTCACAACACACTTCTTCTTCCTCTTCCCTCTCGACAATGTTTATAGTGCGTCGATTTGGGCACTCATTAGATCGATGTCCCGGCCGATTACATCTATAGCATTTCCCCAATATTGGCTAGGCATATGGATTGTTTTGCCTTGGGGTTTCTTTACTCTCTACGGGTCTCTTTCCTTCCGCCTTGTCTTCTTTCCTGCCCATACTCCCTGTTAGTTTCTCAACCACTCCTCTAGGTCTCTCACCCATCACCCTACTACTGTTATCAGGATTATCGTAAGTGTAAGTCCTTTTACTTCCTCCAAACTGTACGCTCTGCTCTTGTATCATCATTTCTACCCGGAGGGCCAAGTTCTTGGCTTCATTCACGATTCTGAACACCGTCACTCCTATCTTATCTCTAATTTGAGGCTTCAACCTGTCAACAAACCGTGCCACCTGTTGACCCTCAGTCTCCCTCAAATCATTCCTCTTCGCTAACCTCATGAATTCCACGTTGTACTCATGCACCGTCCTCTGCCCTTATCGGCACCGATGGTACTGTTGGAAAAGGATTTGCTCGTAGTCGGGTGGCAAGAAATCTCTCTGCAACAGATTCCTCATGCGGTACCACGATCTAATAGGTTGCCGCCCTTCCCTTTGCCTACGGTGCTGCAACCAATCCCACCATGCAGACGCCCCGCCTTTCAATCTACAAGCAACCATTCTCACCTTTCTATCCTCAGGAATTTCCATATAATCAAATAACCTATCGACCTCCGCCAACCAATATAAAAATTCCTCTATATTCAAATTGCCATTAAAAGAAGGGATATCTACCTTAAGATGGAAGTCTCCGCCTTCAGCATGGTCGAACCCCTAGTGATTGCGTCGATATCCACCACCATATGCTTGTTCATTTCGGTCATCCACTCTACAATACCTACCGCCACCAGCAACACCTCCCCTTCTCGATGGTTGTTCCCTTCTCTGCATAATTCCTTCCTCTTCCTCAGAAGAGCTTTCTTCAATTCTCCGGTTCCATTGGTTTCTGGCAACAAAGTTATTGATAGGGCCGCCACGAGCAATTGCTACCCCCAGTCGATTCCCAACAACGCCCCTGTGACCATTTTGGTCCATCACCATAGCGTCGAACCGCGCCACCAGATCCTCCAAGCGTTGTTTTACACGCCTAAGCCTCTGCTCCATGGTTTCAACCACTGCCCTCGGAGCCCATTGATTGACTCCTTGGACTTCCGCATCCCGATCAAGGTCGAGAACGCGACTGCCATCAACACCATCGTTAGCCGACATCTCCGCAGGAAATTGCCTTGCTCTGATACCAACTGACGCAGCGAGGAAAGCGTTACGAAACAAATCCGGATATGGATTGGTTTCACACAACAAAGATTAGCTCTTTGATGCAAATTCTGGTTGCGCACAACCGACAAACGGAGATAATCCTCTCTCGAAGTGTATTTCAAAAATATGAATAAAACGTAACCCTAACATGTCTGACCAGAAAGTATATATACTTCCCCGTAAAATATCTAAAAGGGAAAAATCTAAGCGTACACGTGGAAATAAATAATGATATACACGTCTATAACCTATCGCATACACGGCCGTGCCTCTAGGCCGTGTATGTTTCTGGGCATGTGATGAGCGCAGTACACGGTCGCATACACGGCCGTGCCTTTAAGCTGTGTATGTTTCTGTGAGAATCCTGATAGAACACACGGTCGCATACACGGCCGTGCCTCTAGGCCATGTATGTTTCTGTGAGAATCCTGATAGAACACACGGTCGCATACACGACCGTGCCTCTAGGCCGTGTATGTTTCTATGAGGATCCTACTAAAACACACGGCCGTGTCTCTGGCCGTACCTGTACCCATGTGTCAACCTGTGTCCTCCACGATGTCCGCATCAATATGGATTTGATATGAAATAGAAACACACATAACGTACTAACATGAGTTGCCAACCCTAAAATCAATGGTTGAAATTATAAGAAATAATATAATATCATATGATAATAGCATAAATTCTTTCAAAAATCTAGATAATTTCAATCATTAATTTATAAATTTGGAAACTTTAAAGAAAATATCATGAAATGATCCATTTCTTGTATAAATACCTCTCATATTGAGAAATAATTCAAATAAGTGTAATTATCAACTAGTTCTTTTTCTTCATATATTAACCATTGTACTTAGTAGTTAAAAGATACTTTATTTAATAAATGAAATATTTTCCTTGATTAATGTATCTGTACATCATCAACATCTGTAAATATTTTCGATGAAAAAGATAATGGACCCATGATTATGATTCAAGAAGTACATCATGTCAACGTTTTTACGTATAACTATTGACAAGTTAAGGGGTTGAATATAAAAATTGTCAAACAAAACTCACATGCCCAATAAAGAAGACTCATATAATACACATATACAATATGAATATTTAATTAATTAGTTAGTAATGAACATTTACGTGACCATATTTCATTCTTCTCGTCGGTAGTCTTCCCGATACAGAGAATTGAGCCCCTAAATGCATGTGTCCAAGCGGCTGCAAACTTTGAAATCGTGCACACTCTCGCTACTTCAATTCTAAGTAATGGTTGCCTCTCGTGCAAGATACATGCAACGCTGATGCCATCTTTTCAAACTTTTTTTGATAATTTTATGTAGTTTATTTTCATTTTTATATATGTAATTAATTTTGAAAATACATACATATATTTTTGTGCTTGGGGGAAAAGAAAGGCTTTTTCATGTTTTTTATAGATTGATTATACTCGTGATAAAAATGTAAATATTTGAAAAGATAAAAAATATCTTTGTTCACCTCCTAATAAGAATTTAGAGCACCCAATAATATTTTACTTTATAAAGTAAAATGATATTGAACATCAAAGAGTCAACATAAAATGTAGCTCTCGTAAGTCTACTCGTCCACCTTTCGTTGGACAAATAACAACCTCACGCAACACAATGTCAAATATACAAAATAGAAACTTAGTTAAGCATGTTTCGTGCTCTAAGAACACAATGCTTAAAGAATATTCAACCCCTCTTGTCTTGATGCAAAGTTGTACGACAGCTACTCCTCTAGAGAGCCACAGGCTTTCAGTTTTGCGCTCACCCAAAGAACACAAAGGGAAAAAAAATACTCAGCGCCATTGAATATGGAATTTGATTACTGTTGATTGAATAAATTAAAACATGTAAAGGTTGACTAGGTAAGATAAGAATAATGATGATTCAGCTCTTGATATGTAAAGGTTGACTAGGTAAGATAAGAATAATGATGATTCAGCTCTTGATAATTGTATAAATTAAGATAAAAACCATAAGCATTTAACCCAAAAGAAAAAGAAAAACCAAAAAGTTTGTCATTCAATTATTATCATCAAAATAGAAGTGTGATTAGGCCTCGCAATTATCCAGTGCGCACACACACAAGCGGAAGCAAATCCATCAATTAATACTTGAATGAACTTCTAAATAATATAGAAAGTAATTATTAACAAAGTAAAAACTGTTTATCATAATGGGTGAATGAACTTCTAAATAATATAAGATTTTACTTTTGAAATATAATAATTTTCACAATAAAACAAACCAACTCTTTTGATTTCAAAATTTTCAAAGTCAAGCCGAAAAACCAATAAAACCAAAGATTGAATTTGATTTATTCGATTTAGTTGGGTTTTTCTATTTTCTATTTAAAGTGTCTATCCATGCTTTGAATGGGTGCGAATGGAACCATCATGTATCTCTACAATAACCGAATTTGACTGGTTGCGATAATATAGACCAATCAAAACTCATTCACATGGAAGTGTCATTATCAAATGGACATTACATTTCAGACACATATCGACGACTTTATTTATTTCATAGGGCTGATTATGAAATATTTGTCGTCTTCCTTTGTTTCTTGTCCCTTTAACTTGTAAGAACATGCTCAGGGTCTTCTTGAAGATTTTCCATGTCCTTCGCCGCTTTTGGCGGCTTTGTGCAGTCTCTCACAAGGCATTCAGTGAGAATTTAGAAAGATTTGAATGAGTTGCCAGGTAGACATGGTTATCAATATATGGAATCGTTTGTTTTTTACTGGAGAAAATTCCTCCCACCAACCATTTTTTGCTATAAAGCCATTTTACCCTTTTGGAGGAGTCTTTCAATAATTTTTTTGGTACTTTTACTTAAAAAAATAATAAAGAAAAAGCCTTAAAAAGTCATAAAAAGAGAAAAGTAAGAATACATATGTACTTACATCACAACAAATATTCCCTATCAAGTAGAGGAGGATATTTATTTATGTATTTATTTCAATAAAATTCATTTTTCATGACCTTTTTCATTCTAAAAATATGCAAATGTGCACTTTTCAATCCTCTTACTGCTTACTCAATATGACTTTTTTGTGGACTAATCAGTTTCATGATCAACTTTTATATCAATACTTTAAATATATTTAACTTAATTAATTGATATAGTTAACAATAAGTGGATATGAAGCCCGTAGAGAATAAGATCTTTTTACACCTTATCTTATAAAGTGTTGATTCTCAAATTTTAAAACTAAAATCTAATTTGTACTACCTTGAGAACACCCTAAAAGTTATAACTAGTAAAATTTACATGTTATAGGATACTCCATGCAAATCGTGAATTTTTCTTAACTTTTCATAAATTTTAAGTTTATGAGATAATAATAATAAAAAAAAACTTATGTGAGATATATAAAACTTATGAAACTTGTATAGGACTTACATAATTTGTAATAAAACTTGTGATATTGAAAAAAAATAAATTTTTTTCATCTTCACTATTTCAAGTTGATGAGATATTAAACAAAACCCGTGGAACTCATCATAGGTTGAAATAAAAATTATCATGTAGAGAGAGACAACAAACTTTAGATTTAGGGTTTGTATTAGGCTTAAGTTGTTCTTTATAATGTAAATATAATATTGTTTTTATTTTTTATTGACCTAGAAAAATATAAGCTTATTTTTCATAAGTTGGAACATGTACCTTATATATTTTAGAGTGGGTACAAGGATATAAAGACATTATACCTATATCTTATCATATGGAAATAAGTTCAAAAAATGATTACTTAAAACCTATCCAGTTAAGTATGATACAAGTAGATATTCTACATAATAAGGTTATCTATTCATCCTTAAATATAATACATAATTAAAAAAAATTATCTAAGCATCTTAAATTAAATAGAAAAGATATAAATACAATACATAGAGAAAAAATGCATCGAAGTATCTTCATTAAAGATCTTCACTTCTATACTAGATTTTGAGAAGTTATCTATCAGTAAATTAATATTAAGGGCATTGTGAAACCGAAGTGCCAAGGGCATTCTTTCTCATATGAACTAATTATTTATTTATTATATAGGTTGATTTAAAATGAGATGCTTTTTACGGAAGCGACCATTTTTTTTCTTTTTATTAAAATCGCAAAACTCTTTTTCACTTGTGAATGATTTTTCTTTATACAAATTCGTTCACTTTTTTTCTTTTTTTTCTTTTTAATCTCTTAAATCCATAAGAAGTAAGGATAGATTGAATTCTGGTTTTTTGTTTATTTATTTATTTTTTTGACATCGGTAGAAGGAGTCTTACTAAATATGACATAGTTTAATAAATGAGTTACTATCTAAATTTTGGATGATTTTTTAATTCATAGCCTGAATTACTCAAGTGCTATATTAAGAATGCAATTAAACTTCCAAGTGCCACCATTAACATTTGGCTTCACTTCGTTATAGTTGTCATTTTAAACAAATGCAACCACAATACGTGTGTTTTCTGGTTAATGTAACCTTCAAATACCAACTACAATTTTAACATATGATTTTTAGTTTAAAAAATTGGACATGGGGCCATCGGCAATTGAAATTGAAACATTTTTTTTAAATAGTTCTAATAATAAAATTATTAAAAAAGGGGAAAAAAAAATTAAGACAGCCATGCTTCCCTCTCTAACTTCGACCAACCCTAAGGGCTGAGGGCTTGCCACCACTTAGTCGATGTCATGCGATATACCACATAACCTACACGTTATAGTAGGTGGTGCTCAACCACCATCCTTACAAAATAGGAAGAAGAAAAAAAAAAAAAATTGAAGATTAACCTTGCCCCAAGCGGACACTAATGGAAAATGCCCCGATATCATTTTTGAGTTTCTAAGAGTAGTAACAAGTAGCTCATAATCTTTAGTGGATCATGCCACCCATCATCAAAAGTAGGTTACATAATCCACATGTAATGGTAGATTTTAATCCATTGTATTTTTAAGATCTGGTGGTGGATCTAGTTACCCATGGGAAGTAGAGACATTGAAGTTGATAATAGTAGTCATTGAGCATAGTTTTTTTTTTTTCTTTTATTTTTTTCATTATCTATTATATTAAAGTGAATGGAAGTTTTGGTGTCCTAGGAGTTATAAGATTTTTCACTTTTATAAATTTCAGACTATACAAAAATTGGACATATTAATAAATCTAATTTAATAACCACCTCAATCTCAAGTGTTTTAATATTAATGCATGTGGCTTAGCGGAGCACTTTTCTAGGGACTATGGATATGAATTGTTACCTAATCGAAAATTTGAATTTTTGGTAAAAAAAAAAAACTGCACTCCCAAACTCTACAAATACTAATATATGTTTTCTTTTTTGGCCAAATATGTGCTTTCTTTTCACTTTATATACATACTTTTTATTATCTATATTATCAAAGTAGATCAATAAAATAGAATTCCTCTTTTTTAAAAATTTAAATGAAGGATTAAAGTTTGCAGTTGTATCATTCATTAGTTTTATTAATTTAATTTAATTTAATTATATTATTTTAGATATATTTGATTGATGATTGGATATCTATTGCATCTTAGGACTACCGCCTTTGAGGAACTTTAAGTATTTGATTGTAGAAATTAACATGTCTTAAGGCTTTCTTACCTTTTCTCCCTCTGTTTAGTAGTTGTTTGTAGTTTAATAACTGTAAGGATAATTCAATAATACATGCTTTATTAGGACTTTATTCCATATTTTTATATATAAATATATAAATTGATTGGAGAAATTTAAATTTTTAAGACCCCATCCAATTTTTCTAAGTTTTAAAACCCTTATTGTGGATATATATATTATTGGGATTATTTACAATTTAATAATAAATATACTTTTTTTATATATATGTCACGTGCCATACTATGTAGGCACCATCTGCCATGCTAGGCTTGCGCTATGCAGTACCTAGATGGATGATCAGTTGGTTTTTTCGTCATTACCATTTTTTTCAATGGTAACGATATGTGTAGCATAACAATGGGTCCAAAATAATCCCGTGATTTAATGATGTCAGAGGAGGTTACAATGCCTTAGAAGTTAAAAATTAAACGTAGCACTCAAAGGCATCAAGTGGTTAATCATAAAGTGCTTTTAGGTTCTTTTTTCTTTTATATATATATATATATATATATATAGATGCATATGCCTTAGAAGTTAAAAATTAAACGTAGCACTCAAACACATCAAGTGGTTAATCACAAGGTGCTTCCAGATTCTTCTTTCATATATATATATATTGTATATTTTATTTATATTTATTTTTAAAATCTGATATTTGAAAAACTATTTAATGTGTATCTAACGAATTTAATTCAAGAACTTGATAAATAATTTTTTTTTATATATTTTGTCATAATTATGTTGGATGTGATAATTGAGGAATGGAAATTGGGAAGTGCAAGTTTATATATTTTGATAGAAAGGTTTATGAAATATAATTTAATCATTAGGAAATGAAAATTTTATTTCTTTTTTTTAATCATATAAAATAAATGATAAATAAGTCAATTGTATAGGAATTTTTTAGATGCTTATTTTTTTCAAATGAACATATATATGTGTGTGTATGTATGTATATTTTTACTTTCATATTTTCAATGCCTTTATAAGATATATTGAAAACAACACCAAACAATACAATAACAAAGGGAAAAGTAAAAAAATAATTAAAAAAAAAAAGACCAACTTACAAGGTCAACACAATGACCAATAATATAGTTAAGTGTAATAACGACTTTGTATAAGTTATACTTGCGTGGTTGCAAGATATAGCTAAAGTCCTAATTAATTTAATTTAAGATTTAGTATTGATGTTACGTATGAATAACTTTTTTAGTTTTATTATAACAAAAAAAATAATTTAAATTTATATTATTTTTATTATTATAAAATCTTAACTATATCCATAATTTCATTAATTTTATCAAGCTCCGAATAAGAATCTAATGAATTAGTTTCGAAGATAAAACTCAAAGTGACAAAATATGATATGTTGACAAAGTTACAACTGCACATCTTGAATTTGAAGTGTAGGTATACATGAATTGATGTTAAAACTTATGCAATCGGCACACAATTGGCTACTATATATACGCGTGTGTGAATATCGAGAAAAGTCAAGTGTGAATGGGATCGTGTATTGTGTCGTATTATGCTGTCATTTTCTGTCGAAAGTTGCATATAAATGTTTTTCTGTGGAAAGTCACGTGTGCTGTATTCTATTGAAGTAAGCCTGAAGAAAAAGATCCTTCCGAATCATTTGCATGGACCCTCAGACTCTGGAATGGATAACACATCGTGATATTAGCCGTCGAGCTTTCCTATTATTGATTTTATATTATAATTATCCGTGAAATATAATTATCTTTTCTTGTAATCATACTAAATATTAAAAACATTTAACTTATTAGAAATGCTACAAAATAAAACGTAGAATACCATGAAGAAGAACTATTGAATTCCTCAGAATATGAAATGAAATTTCCTAGTAAGTGTTTGGGTAATCATTGTAATGGCCATATACATAAAGAATTTGTCTAAGGATATCATCAAAAGGCACGTTATATATCTATGAAACATGTCATTATTATTATTCATATTTACAAGAAATTTTGAATATAGTGCATGTGCCAAGAAAGTTCTTTATATGATAGAAAATTCATTTATTGTGATATATTACAGTATAAGGTGAAGGATAATGTCATAAACTTATACAAATTATTTTCAAAAACTGTCCCAAATAATGGATAATAATAGTGTTGGGACGGGGCATGTTGGTGAATCAAATAACAATTGTTAATAGGTAAAGCCACTAAGGGAGAAGAGAGTTATATAACAATTTATGTGGAAAATCTTAATGCAAGAAGGAGAAAAAAAAAATGAAACACAAAAGAAGAAGGGCTAATTTATTATCACAAAGCAAAAGTGAGAATACATGGTAATTGTAAGATTCTTACAACAAATCATTTATACTCGTGCAAGTCTCATGATTCTAATTACACGTGTTCTCAAGATTTGATACAAGTAATGTAACATCAAGTAATTTGTTACTAAGTAAAATCCCCCAAAACCCTATTAATAAGCCTACATTAGAACAGGAAGTGAGAAACAACATATTAAGAAAAATTTCCAAACAAAGCAAGAAAGTCAATTGCAGAGGTTAGTAAGGGTTAATCATTCGCCTATTAGGGGTATTCAAGCACCTAAGCATTTGGTAGTGGACTATTGATCATTCCTATCAATTACAAGTCTAAAAATGCATCTCTAAGCATTAATTGATTGTATAACCAATATACCAATTTCGTATGTCCAAAATATCTAAAGTCCATTATGCATTGGGTTTTACCATCATTACCAAAGTCTCATATAAAAACCAAGAAAAATCAAGTTATACTCAATAAATCTCCACCTTGAATTCTATTATAACTAAATGCATCAAAATGCCTAAAGGCTTACCTTCCCTTGTCCATAAATGCCCCACTAAAGGCCTACTACCATCCTAACATGAAATAGAGGAACTAAAAACATTCCCTCATTGCAAATTGCTATATATTGCATCATGGCCCTTACATCTTTGAACATGAAGTGGGTTAAGATGACTCTATGCCATTAATGGCACTAAATGCATATGCCATTATGCCAATACCAATCCCTTGAGCCCACTCAAAATATCTCTTTAATCCATCTCAAGTTGCTAAACAATAATATTAACATTAGTAGTAAAGAACATCCTCTAACTCCCTTATAAAGGATTCAACCGAGTTCTTTTAACTCAAAGAACAACCCTCTTCATACTTTACCCCACACTAAGGATAGTATAATCTATAACCATTAAAACTAGATTGATTAACTATAAATAGATATTTAACTTACTCAAACCTTGACTTGCCACAGCATACAGATGTAAGACTACCAAGCATATGAAAATGTGAATATTTAGATAGTCTCCTTAACCATACCTATTTAGGAGTCTGACAACCAAATGATTAATGCAAAGAAAAATGCATTAACTAACTTCCCTTGTTGATAGCTTCAACTTAAAATTCCTACCCTAAATCTATACTAGAATGCGTGAACTTAGCCTTCCCCAAGAGCATTGTATACATACTCTCACCAACATTACACTATTGAGGGGTTGTAATTAATGTTAACATTGGTACTTATTAGATAGTTGAGCCTATGATACCTTATATGATTAGGTAGATCTTAAGGTAGGTAGTGGACATCATAGGTTGATTCTAGTTTTAAATTTTTGGAACTTATAACACAAGGCGGGTATAGGATATGACCTTTACATACTATACAGGTTTCAAGTTTTAAGATATATTAAAATTACTCAAACATATATAAGGCTCCATGAACTTAACCTATAGAATATTGCTAATGGATAAAATCTAAGTTGACATATAAATCAAATAATGTCTCCTTGACTTAACTGATTATCTCAATCAAAAGTTAGTTAGATAGTCAAATTGTACATCATATATCCATCTAAGTTAGCATTATGGTTTTATTTTATTGTGATTTTGTTACTTTTTGGGTTTACTTATAATTGTTGCAATTTACATTTAAAAGAAGTATTAACTTATAATTTAAATATCGCAATTTTGGATATTGATGACTAATAATAATTTTGATTAAAAAAATATAAATTTATAGATTTCATAAGATATCTTGAAACTTATAGATCTTAAAGGATATAGATTCCATAGTTATTCTAAAAGGTTACAAAGTAGATTATGGTTTTAAATTTTATGATACTATACCTATATGGTAGGGTATAGTGTAGGGATTTCTACTTTACCCACTCTATATCCGCTCATCTTAATCATGACAAGATGTCTTACCAAGTTATTGACGCAACGTAACAAGTGTGAATTGTGTTGAGATTATCACAAACCGTTGATTCTACGAATACCTAGAGTGTAATCTTCAAATACCTATTGATTCTAAGAATTCCTAGGAATTTGGCACCTAAATTCAAGAATTGTATAAAATTCGCAAATTTGGGAAAAGAAACAAAGAAAAACCACTCACACTAGTCTTTTTCATTCAATAATGATATGTCCTTTTGCCCTAGGGCATACAAATAATAATAAGTGCAAACCGTAAAAAATAGATATAAAAAATTTATCAAAAAAAAGAAACATCTAAAAATAGCCAAAAATAAAAATTCCTAAAACTTAAGGATACAACATACCTTAGACAACAAAGACAACACTACAAACGGCATCTAAAACAGAAATATCTATAAAAGTTATAAGAAATCTAAAACTTACCAAAATTAGTAAAATTATTTATTCGAAAGACTAAACGACTAAATTTGCCCAAAAAAGGCATAGATCAACACCAACAATACTGACTTCTTCAAGTTAGCTCATTTCCTTCAAAATAAGGTTTAGAAATTAAAAAATCGCGACTGGCCCATTTTTGCCAAATTTAACCATATATTTGTTTGCTATTATTTCCACCTCATCAATTATTATTTTAGCAAAGCTCAAAAAACTTTGATCCACCAAATTTTAAACCTTTAAAAATCTCCTAATCTACTTCTCAATAATGTTTTTCCAATATTCAAGTTGCTTATTCACTCTACTTTTATCTCTTAGGAGGTAAGGAGAAATCATTAACAACAATTAAAAAAAATGCCTTTGACCACCAATGAAGTAACTAGAGTAGAACTTTACACATCTACATGAGTGCATTCTAGTGGCCCTTTTGTTTTGTAATCTGCTATATTAAAGCTAATCTTTTTCTTTTTATTTTCTAAAATAGTGTTCACATACCTCCCCTTATCAACTTTCTGATTTGAAAGTAAACTTCTACTGCCCTACAATGAAATATTCTTCTCACTTATATGTCTAAGTCACACTTGTCACCATTTTGTTCTATCTACTTCTAACATGACACTAGAAACCAGCATTGCACCTAAAATTATGGAAACTTTGTAAAACCTAAAATTATGGAAACTTTGTAAAATAAACAAATTTAGAGCTTTTCATACAATTAACATATCTTTGGAGACCCTTAAGTTGTTTGATGTAATAACAATCCTATGGTCAAAAACACCCAAAACAGTAAGCAAGACAAGTTTTTCCTCTAATATGGCACAAAACTTCGTATTGCCGTTGTTTAGATAACCATGCATGCATTTTGATTCTCACCATAGTAACACTTTGCAAGCTCTGCCATTACCCAAAATAACTTCTCCATCTTCAACAACCTATAGACGGTAAACCAATCTTTATTGGCATGCACGTGGTATGAACCACCCATATCTAAAATTCACTCATCAGCTTATGAACTCACAAAAAACTCATGATTCTGACTACTAGTATTTCTCGAGATGTGACACAAGTAATGTGATGCGATGTATTACAAAGTAAAACTTGAAAAGGCCTACTTGTAAGCTTACATTGGAGTAGGGGTGCAAGAAAAAACACATAAAGAAACTTCCTAAATAAAACGGGAAAGTCACAACTGAGATATGCATGGCTATTTAACAATCAAAGAAGGAAGAAAGATGGGGATAGTGGATATGTAGTCGGTAGGTCAATAGTCCATTTCCCATGAGTGTTCAACAACCTAGTTTTTTGGCATTTGGCGATCAACCATTAATCCATATGATTAGAACATCCAAAATTGATTGTGCATCTAGTTTCACTACGAACACCAAAATCTTGTTAGAACCACAAAGAATCAAGCCACACTCAACAACTGGACATGCATTGTACTTTTTAATGACTTCTTTTTCCAACTATATTGAAATTGTATCACTCGATTCCTTTCCCAAGCCTCTGTAAAAGATAGAATTAGGGGATAAAAATCTTCGTGATTAATAGTTAACATGTATAAGGGATAAAAAAAGAAAAACTTTATTTACAGCGTACCGTGAGGTAGAGAACCTTTAACAATGCTTCTAAAATTTTGCTAGTTAACTTTTTAGACATCATTTAAATCGTGGGTTACGGTTGCATCCTAGGAAACGAACTTATGTACATCTTCATGTGGTGATTATTCTTTACTACCAAGAAGAAATGCCATCCCACATAACACGACGAAACTAAACCCTTCTTAGATCTCGGCTAAGAGGAGCAGAAAAAGAAACGCCAGCTACGCTAGGGCTAGCTAGGGTATTATTATCTCGTGATGTTTACAAGAATACAAATCAATATTAGTCTCTCCCACCTATCAAGTGCCGGCAAAGAAACTATTGGATATCTCCAGCAGGCTACCCTTGTCCTCTATTTATTTATGGTTGATACAAAGACTTCATAGTAAGCGACAATAGTTATATATTATTATGGAATGATGAATCGAAAGCTCTACCACACGATTTATCATATAAACACAAAACAGTCACAAGACCCTAGTTAACAAATTTGTTAAAATACATTAGATTGATCTTCCAAATACATAACCCAAAATTAGTTGGTAACTTCCCAATAACACTTGGACAACGTCTCAAAGTTCTTAAATTATAACATAACAAAAGCGAACCATTTATGTTGTACGTATAATTCTCTTATGTTGTACAGCCAACTTGGTACACAGGTAACATGAAGATACGCCCAGCATGCGTTCCACGGGGGCCTTTGATACCTTGTCAGGATCCAGCTTGATCTTATGAATGGACAAAAATGTTACATGAACCAGGATAGAGAAGGAACAACCTCCGAGAGCAAAGACATCATTAAAGATTGCACAAATGATTTATTTATTTATGTGTCCACATCCAGAAAATCTATTACGTATTGGGATCTCTTAAGTGAAAGAACTGAAAATGAAAGGTTCAATTTCCAACCGCCGCCATTGTTTTCATTTCACTGTATGGCTCATGGGTGTACAGTTTCATGATTGCTTATATATAAACAGACAAATATTTCCCTTCTTTACTAACAAGCCAGCCAAATCGATAGAATTTGAACGAACACTTTAAATTTCCCCTTCTGTTTTGTAGTTACACACTTAAAAATTAAAATGGTGAAGACAAGCATGATGAATCACTTTGCTATTTATGTGGTTGCTATACTGGTCTTGTGGGGCAACTTTGGAACTAGCTACGCTAGAGAAGGAAAGCAGTGGAGAAAAATGGCAGAAGTCCATGGTGAAAACCACCATCACCATCATCACCACCATCATCATCGTCATCATCACAACCATGGTGCAGTGCCGAAGATGAATGGAGAAAGTTTCCTTACAGTACAAGAGTCAATGGCAACGACGAAGCTAGCAAGCAGTGAAGGGACCTCCAGCACTACCTTTAACGTGATAGATTATGGGGCTAAAGGTGATGGCCATAGCGATGACACGAAGGTAAATTCCAGGGTCTTTCTATCTAACTACAGAGGTGTCTGAAAGCCTTTTAAGTGTTAACATTGTTAGAAGTCAAAAGTTTCACGGACGTAAAACTTTGTCTTAAGATGTGTACTTCTTTAAACAAGAAGACAAGGTAGTATTCTAACAGGAAAGATCATCACTCTGCAGCATCCGCTGCTGTCAAGGTTAGCTTTATCCATACTCTATACTATGACGACTTAAACACAAACATTCTTTCCTGATTCCAATGCTCCCAAAAGATTCCATGCACCATATGCATAATACCCAGACAAATGGACCAATACGAATCCGAGTGGATTTGACTTCCCGTATCGCCTGGTGCACCATACACCAGTCTAGAAAAAGACAATTTTCAACATATATAAGCCAAATATTTCATGCTTGGAAGCAAAGGGTAATAATGTTCATTATAAGATATTACAACATATAAAAGGAAAACATCCATTTGAAACGTCGATACATGACGCATTAATCAGTTTTATGGGATGTTTGCAGGCATTCCAAGAAGCTTGGGCAGCAGCATGTAAAACAGCCGGATCAACGATTATAGTCCCATCTGGTTCTGTGTTTCTGCTGAAACCAATCTCCTTCTCAGGCCCTAATTGTCAACCTAACATCGTATTTCAGGTATATTACTAGTTAGGCTCATATATTGACAGAAAACTTTGGTCAGCTTTTATTTACAGATAAGTTACACGAGATATGATTTCTTATACAGCTAGATGGTAAGATTATTGCTCCAACTAGCTCTAAGGCTTGGGGATCAGGGCTCCTACAGTGGATTGAGTTCACTAAACTTCAAAAGATCACAATCAAAGGCAAGGGTGTCATTGACGGACAAGGCTCAGTGTGGTGGAATGACATACCAACATATAATCTTGCAGACGAATCGGAGACAGTTCCCTCGGCAACCCCAGTTTCAGGCAACAGCTCTAATGCTCCGGTAAAATTCCCATGTTTCCAAGGCTCTGCACAGGGGAGTGGAGAACGCTGGACAGGGTTTCATAGTTAACAAAGAAGAAGCAACTGAAGTGCAGAAACTTGGCTTTGAAGAAACAGCTGGGTCGCTGCACTTGCTTCTTTGTTAGACTAATGTCTTGCGTGAGTCTCCCCTGTGTAAGCATGATCTTAATCTCACGTAATCACATGAGCCTAGAAAATAAGTCTTTTCTTCAAATGTGACTTGCAGGTAACCACAGAATTGAGCAAAATGCCAAGTAAAAAGCCTACGGTAATTTCTTCAACTCTCCTTTGGGCTGTCTGAAGCAAAACAATTTTTCCAAACATTTTGCTTCTCCTTGCAGGCACTCCGGTTCTATGGAAGCACAGATGTGACTGTAACAGGGATAACAATACAAAACAGCCCTCAGACTCACCTCAAATTCGATGCGTGTAATGGAGTTCAAGTTTATGGGTTCACTACCTCATCCCCCGGAGACAGCCCCAATACAGATGGAATTCACCTACAGAATTCCCAGAGTGTCACCATATACAACAGTAATCTTGCTTGTGGTAAATTCCTATTCCAAGCAGAAGATTCCTCCTGTGACATTAACCAATAACACACCTCACATCCACAAAACGCTAAATGAAAGGGATGCACAATTTAGAATACTAATTTCCTTTGGTTTTATTTATTATGCTCTTATTTGCTGAACCAGTACCTCAATGTCGTGTAATAATTCACTTGTTACCAATTTGGTAGGAGATGATTGTGTGTCCATTCAAACTGGCTGCTCAGATGTATATATACACGATGTAAAGTGCGGACCTGGACATGGTATCAGCATTGGAGGGCTTGGAAATGATAACACCAAGGCTTGTGTCTCTAATGTCACTGTCCGTGATACAACAATGACCGAAACAATGACCGGAGTCCGAATTAAAACATGGCAGGTTAAGAACTGATCCCTTCATCGAAGTTGTCCCTTATTTTCCTTGTGATATTTAATATTCATGACCTATGGGAATGAAATCCTTAGCACAAGCCAATCTTTAGAGATTGGGGATGCATACCCTTTTCTGGTTTTTGGTGTATACGTACAAGATCAATAGTTGTGGGAGGTCCCTTCATATTATGATCAAAAGACAATCCAATGTATTCTACAACTGCAAGATATAACCAATTACAGCAACTCTTAAGTCAGGATGTGCAGATCTAATATCTTGCCACGAATGATACAGGGAGGTTCAGGCTCGGCGCAAAATATCATGTTCTCAAATATTCAAGTTTCCAAGGTCCAAACACCGATCATGATTGACCAGTTCTACTGTGACAAAAGCAAATGTAAAAATCAAACATCAGCAGTGGCAGTGTCGGCCATAAATTATATAAACATAAAAGGAACTTACACGGTACAACCTGTGCACTTTGCATGTAGCGACAGCTTGCCTTGCGTAGGGATATCTCTGACAAGCATAGAGCTCAAACCAGTTGATGAAGGCTACCATATGTATGATCCTCTTTGCTGGGAGACATACGGAGAGTTGAAAACAGCCACAGTTCCTCCGATCGACTGTCTGCAGAAGGGCAAGCCATCAAACTCCCCAGCTCAGCTCCCTTCCTGCTGAGTTGTCTAACATAATATGCATACACACTTATTAACTTAAAGGGATATAGCTAACGTAATATGCATACAGACACTTGTATACTTAAAGGACTATAGTGATTATTTTATCACAGACAATATTTGGGGTAAAAGATGTCAGATGTGGTTGTTTACAGTTATCATATCATCCCTGTAAGGATTTGGAAATAATACATACAGCTTCATATAGAATTTTAATATACTGTAACTCTTCCTCCTTGCTTTTGCATAGAATGCCCTTATAATATACTAGAATGCCCTTATAATCAATAAGGTATGTTGTCAGGCCCCATGAGATATCCAATGATAACCCGTCATGATTATTCAACCTCTATTGAGCAATCACGAAGTATCTCAAATCAAAATAGATCAATCTGTTTTATCGCAACAAATAATTAATCGAATGTCTCAAGCATTCTTTCATCATGAGTAAACTAAATCCATTTTCATAGAAACATTGCACAATAGTCTCATAAGAGAGCCTCAACTGGGTCCCATGACGAAACAATACAACGAAGATCCCTCTAGATCATATTAAATATTTACAAATGTTCAAGTTTCTGAATCTATCAAGTTATATAATATATTCTTGGTATCTCTCTATCTTCCCCTTTTCTCGAAGTTTCGTGACGATTGTACATACCTTGTTATGATGTCCCCTAAGAAAGTTTAGATAGTCACATCCTACAAAGCAAAATCTGTAGGAGGGTGAGCTAATAGACCAGTGAGATAGGAGTGCAATATCTCAATACTGTTTACACGCACAAATAATTTCAAACAAGTTTTCAAATTATATGCTACGCATAAGCAGCCATACGAATGTAACTTCGCATGTGGTCTTCCAATAACTAGCATGAACACTACAATAGAAATGAGCAAAAGCGAGGAATTATATTGTGAAAAGTCAATTGCCGCAAAGGAAAATGTGCTTTTCTAAGAAAATAATTCTTGCAAATAGTACACCCCACACCTATGACAAGTAATTCATCGAGATTACTTATTTACAAGAAGTCAATTGCCAAAAAGGAAAAAAGTGCTTTTTCGAGAAAATAATCACACAAATAGTATATGCGAGAATGTGATTGCCACATCTGCCACTTGTGAGAAGTAAATCACTGCAATTGCTTATTCGTGAGAAAGTAATTGCCACTTCCATGCCATGTAAGCTAAATTTCAAGCCCACAATATTTTCCCTCATCATCTTTTTCCCGCATCCTGATTCAATAATTCTATCTTTTATTTCCTAGAAAATAAAACCTTAACCCCAAAACACTACCGTCGGTGAGCAGCTTTTGCGCGCCTACCCTTCCCCAACATCCTCTATTACTGAATGGTCTTCAAATGATGCTCTATACTAGTGGCTTGTTCATTTCATTCTCGTTCACCTACATTCGTGGCTTCTAAGGTGTATCTAAATCTCTCTTCCTCTCCCCCCCACCTCCCCTATCTGTTTTCCTAGAAGTCGAAGGTAATTTTTTGGGTTCTCCATTGAATGCGGATGATTTGAAGCTTGAGAAGTTCCGGCTTTCGGTGTATCATGTGTGTGGTTTGATTATCCCATGAAGGTATGGAAAATCTCTCGCTCTCTCCCCTGATTTCTCTGGTAAACATGATGTTGTTTTGGTTTTATGTAGAATTTGGGGTTTTTCGTATTAAGGCCGACCATACACAAGTAAGTTAAAAAATGAAAGAAAATAAAGACATAAAATTTTACCACGATTCACCCATTGATCAGGGCTATGTCCAGTAGAGGATTCTACTATAATTAGCACTTCACTCTTTTGTTTTTTTTTTTTTTTCATCACTCAATTACAAGTGAAAAAGAGAATATATAGAACAGTTATTCATAGGCCAAAATCTAAACTTTTAATAAATAAATATGGGCATAATTGCTAAAAGCTCCCTAGCATCCAGGAGGCGCTGCCCCCTTAAGACTCCCACCAGAGTGGGACCCACGTGCTTTCCTGTTGTAGGAGAGTATAAGCCACACCCCAACATTT
Source organism: Laguncularia racemosa (assembly GCA_037954665.1). Classification (NCBI taxonomy): domain Eukaryota; kingdom Viridiplantae; phylum Streptophyta; class Magnoliopsida; order Myrtales; family Combretaceae; genus Laguncularia; species Laguncularia racemosa. Next base: position 5,715,469 of record JBBMOL010000024.1, on the reverse strand, counting down.
TGTTGGGTAATTGAATTAAGGATTTGTTCTTTAGTGAGATTAACCATATCGCTTCATACACTATGTCTGATTGAATCATCACCAGTACCCAATGTGTCATGGAACTTGTCCTTTATTTTGCGAGCAACTGAGCAGATGGGATAAAAAATGGAGAGATTGAAGCCCCCATTTGTGTCAAGAGACTACTTTGGTATCCTGGGAATTTTTCGAACAATGACAATGCTAGAAAAAAAAAATTAAATTATTTAAAAAAAACATTAGAAAATTAAAGAAAAATAACAGGTTTTTGGTCGTCAGAAATTAATTTTCCATTGTTGATGATGAAGCTCGTCAAAAAAAAAAAAAGAAAAATCAAGTTTTTGGTGAAGTTTAACATGAGACCATGTCCATCAAGCTTAAGAATGGAACCATTGTCCATGGCACTATTACAGAATTGGCCAAGTTAAAATACTTGACTTAGGCTTTATGATGGTGGTGGGCGATTATGAATAATTCTGGTTTCTTCATTTCCTAGCAAAGGAACCTTAGAAGTACGCGTTGGTTGATCAAGACCCTTAAGTCTCTCTATGTGTAAGAAGGCTTTGATTTAGTTGATTTTTGTAGTAAAATTTCACCAGAAATTTGGTGCTCCATTGTTGTGAGTGACCTTATTTATTGGAAGAAGCATTGTTTTCAATTATTTCACTTTTATCTTGCACATTTGTTTCTTATATCTTTTTACTATTAAGCTTGCTAAGGATGTGTACGATTCTAGAAAAAAACATGTTGTGGATTTTTTCAACATTTGTCATCTTATAAACAAAGTTTTTTTTATTTGTTAGTTGTATTTTTTTCTAAAAAGGTTTCAAAAATCAATAGCTTTTAGTGTTAGGCTTTTGGGGTAGTAGTTAACAATTAAGGAAAATACTAATGTACAAGAAAATAATGAAAAATTATTTTCCATGGATATTTTCTGGTATTTTTAGCCATCAGTATTGTCTATTTAGCTTTTCCAAACCACACCTCTTGGGATTACAACAATAATTTTTCTAATGTTTCTATATATGGATTGTTACGTACCCTTTCAAATATGGTCATTGGAACTAGATGTCTATGTTGATCAACTATTGCTCATTTTTTCGTATTCATTCAAAGCAAATATTTTGTGAAGTGCCTTGTTAGGTTTCATTGATGGTAGTATTACAAGACCTAGTTGGAGTTCACCAAATTTTGTTCGTTGGACTAGATCTAAATACATTGTTAGATGTTGGATCTTAAACTCCATAATGAGTAAGTTTGCTTAGAATTATTTTTATAATCAATCTACTTTTGATCTTTGGCATGAGATTTCAGAACAATAGGGGCAAGGGAATGGCTCGTTGATATTTCAACTATATTATAAACTCAATAATGTGAAGCGACTGAATCAATCCATAAGTGCTTATTATAATAAATCAAAATGATATTGGGATGAACTTTGAGTGTTGCATAGTTATGCTACTTGTGAGTATGGTGGATTAGAATATATTACTTGCAATTTAAGAGATAGAATCAATGATAAGTAGAAAAATAAGCCTTCTAGCTCAAACAAACCTGTTTGCAAGTATTGTAAAACAGAAAGCCACATTATTGATACTTATTTCAAACTGATTGCTTATCTAAATTGGTTCAAAGGAAAGAAAGGGGGGAAGGCTTGGAATAGGACTTTTGCACATTGTATGATGGATAAATGTAATCTTACACCACTTGATTTTTCTCACAATAGTTTGGCTAATAGTGCGTGTTTAAATCTAAAGCCCATGGGAACAACTATAACCTTTTAGCTTTTGATTAGTGAAGCCACTTCTATTGATGACAATTGATTGTGGTAGCTTTTTTTTGCCTAAGTTCAGATTTTCTCTTTTAACTAGCTATTTATCATTTACTCTTATGGAATTGGTATATTGTATCATTGAAATCTACAGTTCATGAATGATTATATTTTTAATGGCTTTGTGAGAAATGGAAAAATTATCCGATAAGGTATTGCTGTAAAATGTATTGGTGTAAGGAGCTATTCCTGGCAAACTCGCTATATACAAAGATTAGGAAATGACAATTTTCCTTATTGTTAATTATCTAAACTTGTTATTTACCTAAAAAAAAAAAGAATTATTTGAACTTTTTGGTGTTTGTAACTTGTTAAACTATTCTTGCTCAGGGGGAAAATGTGGAGATGTGGAGATAGTTCTTTCACATTAGAGGATAATCTACGGTGTGATATTTTCTAAACATTGTCCATAGATGTAGTTTGATTAGATGTTACATTGAAGTTTCGGTGGACATTAGATGTTTCATTGAAGTTCCGATTCCAAATTCTTGAGACCTATTATTATCCTATTCACCATAGAATCAATATGGAGCTTGTATAGCGAGAAATGATATGTTTTACATATATATATAGGTTTGCATCCTCATTTACACACACACATATATATATTTGTTTGTTAGTTTATTTATTATTAGCACATAATCCCTCTCTGTTATTAGAAAAAGTCAAATTTACCATTTTTGTTGTTGAAAATTTTATCTTACATCATGTTCTTCAACTAAATGAGTTCTTTTTTTATATTGTACAATTTAGCCGGCATAATGCATTTGTAGAATGATGTCTTATTCACGGTTTAATTGAGTTTCCACATGATATTCTCTTCCCCAATGGCCGGAAGGAATCCCATTTCTTGATTGGCTGGAAATTAATAGTAAACAAAGAGTAATGTTGCTGCCACTTAACAATGTGCTTACAAATATACTCTTTGCCTTTGCTCTTTAGTCAATATGGCTATTTAGTCAATATGTGATTGAAATGTTGGTTGTCCTTCCCTGTTATATTAGTCTTATTTATCTTATGACTACTAGTCTTTTCAGCAAGTGCTCCCTATTTGGCCCTTTACTTACTTATTGAGGTAGTTGGTTTATCAATTTCATTTGTAGCTATGGATTTAAGGGCTTTGTAGCCTTATGGAATTGGTGTATTTGTCTTAACTACCTTTTGATTTGTGGGATTGGCCATTTGAGAGATGCACAATGAATATGATTTTGGTGGATTTGGTGGGTGTGAGAGACTAATTTGCTTGGTTTACATGGTGTATTGATTGATTAATCAATACACCATGTAAACTAAGCAAATTAGTAATCAATACTTGCTTGCACTTCTTTAGTGAGACTGCCATCACCAACTATCTTTGGGCAAAATAGTCTTTTATTTCTTTGTATTTGTGCCACTATTTGGTTTGGAATTGCAATGGGACGATTCTATGCTGGCTTGAATTGGTGGCATATAATACCTTGGAAGTGTTTAGTGGACAGTTTTGTCTAGGCTGCAAAATAGCAATCTTGTTGTCTAATGTTTAGGCAAAATAGTGTAATGTTTACTTGCTTGTTGTCTTGTTGAATGGTTTGCTTCCCATAAGCTTTATGGGCCTAGTGGCCTTGTACTTGTATATGCGTTGCCATTTGATTAGAAGTGAAATAAGGGGGGTTTAGTGCTGATTTGAATTGGCAGTATGTATACTCTAGATAGATATATATTCGTATTTATTTTAGCTTTTTAATAGATGTTATTTATGGTGTAGTTATCTTTTGGCAAGTACATTGTTGTAGTTTTTTTCTCATTTGTAGACATTAGGGAAGAGAATAACCGTAGAAGGTCTGGAATGAGGGGAAGAGAATAACTGTGGATAGGTTTGGAAATTTAAGTGAAGAATTAGAATTTGCACCTTGTGCCAATGAACAGGTCTTGAATGGCTACATTTATTTGCTAAAGATTATATGTTAAAATAAAAATCTGGAATGGTTGCAGGTTGTTCGGCTGATCTTTTAAGCACATAAAATCTAGCAGAAGTTGTTGCGAAGTTGAAGGATGGAAAATACCATGATAGCTATTCGGCCAAGAATTGAATCTCATAGTTTTTAAAACAATTTTTTATATGGCTGGAATTGTTCTTAACAATAGCAACAGTCGCCACAACAGTATTTGGTGTAGTCAGAGGTACATTCGAAATGAACTTTGAAACATCATTTGTTCACTATTTGTCATCCTTTTTTTTTTCTCCCCATCTTGTTATTCCGTCCTATTTTTGAAATGGAACAATACTTGCTAGTACCTTTTATGCTTTCTTATTTGTCTTGTTTTTGCTCCTGTTTAGGCATAAAAAAAAAATTCCTATGTAAATCCTTTATTGTAATAGTGGAAAAAAAAATACAATTTTGATTCTTTTTAGCTTGAACTTTAAATAGATTCGATTGTTTCTTGCCTTAGTTTATGTCCCTCTACAGATATAAGATGTACAAACCTTTTATATCTTCTGAATTTTATTATTTTGGTCTTCCTGTTGATGTACTGCTGCATATGATAATGGGGATTACATGTTTAGATGGCACATGACACATGCTTGTACTTCTTTGGAATATATTCAAGGGGTACAGTGTTTCCTTGAAGTAGCCATGCAACATTGTCGAGATTCAGATGGATTTACCCATTGTCCATGTCGAGATGTCTTAATCAAGAATGGTTACCAATAGAGGCCATTGAGGTTCATCTAATCCGTCAAAGAATGCATGGTCTTGCACTACTTGGATATTTCATGGGGAGACATTGCATATTGATAAGTTGGATCGTATATACTCGGGTTTGAATGGCTCTAAAATTAGTAACAATCAAACTAGTGCGCGAGACCCACCGACAATGGAAGAAGTGCTATGTGATAATGGTCATACATTTAAGGATGATGCCGATCATTAGATATTAGAGGATCTAGCATGTAGCGGTAGTGACTCTGAAGATGATATGTTGGAGGACAACGGAGGAGATGAAATTAACATGGATAAGTGGAGTGGCTTATTTGAAGAACCGAAATGTAAGGTCTATCCAGGGTGTAAGAAATTTTCATTATTATCTATTGTAATACAGATGATGCATTTTAAGGTTGATGGTTAACAATCTGTATAAAGTTTCAACAATTGGCTTAGTTTTGTAAAGAGTATATTACCAAAGGGGAAAATACTCTCAGGTTCCTATTATGAGTGTCGAAAAATATTATGCCAATTGGGAATGGATGCTCATCTTATTCATGCATATAAAAATGACTGTGTCTTATTTAGGAAAGCATTTAAGGACTTATATTATTGTCTACAATGTGACCATTCGAGGTGGGCAATGAAGAGTAACAAGAAGAAGAAGAAAACTCCTATGAAGGTTTTATGGTATTTTCCACTAATACCACATCTTCAACGATTGTTGATGTGTAGAAAAAAAGAACCTCTAATGAGATGGTATAAGGAAGGGCATGTTACTGAGGAAGATGGGACTTGGCATTAGGAAAGGCGTGCTATTGGGGATAATGTTCTAAGGCACCCTTCAAACTCGGAAGCATGGAAGGATTTAGACTAAAAGTTTCCTGGTTTTAGTTCTGATCCAAGGAATGTACGGTTTGGACTTGCAACAAATGGATTCAATCCATTCAGTAATTTGAGTACCGTATATGGTTCATGGCCTATTATCTTATTTTCCTACAATGTGCCACCATGGGCTTCTATGAAAGAGCCATATCTTTTTATGTCTTTGCTAATACCGAGTCCTAGATCACTAAGCAAAGACATTGTTTTTTTTTACAGCCGTTGATTGATGAGTTGAAGAAGTTGTGGGTAGAAGGGGTTAAAACCTTTGATGTTATGTCTGGTCAATCATTTCACATGCATGCAGTACTATTATGGACAATCCATGATTTCCCTACATATGGTGATGTATCATGTTTGATCACAAAAGGTTACAAGGCTTGTACTATTTATATGTGGATGTCACTAGTAGGCATACACAAAGCAAATTTCATTACATGGGACATCGGCAGTTTTTATCAATGAAGTACAGGTGGCCTAATGAAAAAGATAAGTTCGATGGCACTATGGAGAAACACACGACTCCTAGGTAATTTAGCAATTAAGATATTTTAATGCAATTGAGTTAGTATGAGCATGTCATCTTAGGAAAGACAACTGGTTGTGGGGAGAGAAAGTGGTCAAATGATAAGCTTAGTTGGTATAAAAAAAGTATTCTTTTTTAATTGCCTTATTAGGATAAACTAATTATCAAACACAACTTAGATGTCACGTACATCAAGAAAAACATCTATGATGGTTTAGTTAGTACCATTCTGAACTTTAAGGGCAAATTAAAAGATACTAATAAAGCAATATTAACTTTACAAGACATGGGAATTTAGCTTGAATTGCATCTTCAAAGAGGACTAGGTCGGACGATGAAACCTCCAGCACAATTTACACTGACTCTTAACCATGTGAGAGAAGTGTGTAGCTTAATAAAAGACGTAAAACTTCATGATGGATATGCCTCCAACATTTCTGCATGCTTGGGGGTGTTTGAGGCAACATTAAAGGGGTTAAAGAGCCATGATTGCCATGTATTGCTTGAAAGGATTCTTCTTGTTGTACTACATGGATATCTTAGAGATGACATATATGGAGAAATAAGTAAGATGTCGAGATTCTTTAGAGAGCTCTGTGCTAAAGAGTTGAGAGTAGAGGTGCTACTGTCTTTGGAGAGGAACATTGCTTTGACACTATGTAAATTAGAAATGATTTTTCCACTTGGTTTTTTCGATGTCATGATTCATCTAGCAGTACATCTACCAAGAGAAGCACGTATTTGTGGCCTAGGGCAAGATAGATGCATGTATCCAGTTGAGCAGTACTTAGGGGTTTTGAAAGGATATGTTAGAAATAAAGCTTAACTAGAGGGTTCCATAGCTAAAGCCTATGTTGTGTGTGAAAGTTTGACATTTTGCTCTATATATTTTGAAAACATGGATTTAAGGTTCAATAGGCCTCATAGGCAATGGGATGATGTTGAGCTCCCGAAAGCAGGTTTTCGTGTTTTCTTGCAAGTGGTGCGCCTAATGGGCAATTGTACATATGCTGAAGTGAATGAGGAGATAAATAAGATGCATTGGTATATATTAAACAATTGTGAGGAGATTCATCCATACCTTCGATAAGCATTTCGTTATTATTTAAATCTTTTTTATGAAAGAAATGAAAATCTTTCATACAATTTTTAAATAATTAGGGAATTTGAGCAAGAGTTACAAGAACATTATAGACAAACTGATATACAAGAAACTGTTATGGGGCAATTTCCAACATGGTTTAAAACTAAAGTAAGTGCATCTAATAAACCAATTAACATATGATTCCACGCCTGTGGATTTTAAAATCCAAGTTAACTTTGTTTATTTCTCCACATATTGTATTTACTAAAACTACATATTCATTTCAAAAATCTAATGACTTAGATGCCCTTTCATGGGGCCCACAAAAGCATGTCCAGGTTTATCAAGAATGTGTGGTAAATAGAGTCAGGTTTATTACAAAAGATTGAGAGGCATGTATTCAATCACAAAATAGTGGTGTTGTTGTCTTAGGTGGGCATGATGAAAAACCATTACATTCTATGGGACGATAACCAACATCATTCAATTGAACTATACTCATGGTAGGCATGTGTTCCTCTTTAAATGCGAATGGTATGATACGTATTGGGATAAACCTGAGTTAATTGATGGTGATATGGTTACAATTAATACCAATTGAACATGGTATGAAAACAATCCTTACATTCTTGTTGATTAGGCTCAACAGGTTTTCTATCTAAAAGATCCGAAGAAGTCTAGTGGTGATTGGAAGGCGGTCTAGAAGGTTCATCATTGCTATTTATTCCATCGAGAATTATTTCAACCATATGATAGTGTTGATCATGATATTACTAACCAACCTCAATTAAACAAGTCACTACAACAATAGAAAAGTGGTAGAATGATCCCAATAAATCAAATTTTTGTTCATCTTGGGGAATTAGCTCATGTTCCTATACCAGAAGAAAGCCTACCTTTAGTTAATACGGATAGTAGTGATGAGTATCCCACCAGTAGTAGTGATGAAGAAGAGTAGATATTGTATGGTTACGTTATTGAATCGTTATGTAATATTAATTTTTTGATCTTGTCAATTCCTTTTTCATTAGATTTGTATACACACAAAAAAAAAATCCTAATTCTATTAATGTTGTTTTGTGTAGTATGGATGTTCCAGGGCTTGGTCAAGCAAGAGATGATCTTGTCAATTGGTTTAGGGTTAACACTATTCAAGAGCACCTCAATTATCGCAAGCCTTTACAGTCATCGGATACATCAAAGGACACAAGTGATGAGTAAAGTAATGATTTATCTGATGAGCAGCATGAAGAACCTTCTAGTGAGAATATACAAGAGGATAATACATTAGAGCACAACATAAAGCCTAGGCGTAGGGATGTTTATAAAGGAACCCGTTACGAGCTAATTAAGTAGGGCACGGGTCGTAATCCTGTTTTAAAATTGCATGACATTTACAATGCTCCACGAGGAGATAATGCACAAATGTTATCCAAAGAGTTCACTTCAGCACATCGTCACTCTTCTCTGTTGTGCTATCTTGAAGCTGGAGGTAAAGCTTAGTCAAAAGTGCCATTAGAGATATGATGAAGGGTGACTAGCGCAATTGTGGTGAGTTGTTTCCTTCTTACTCTTGATCTTATTTTACATTATGATGCAAAACAAAGATTCATCCATTCCCATCAAATTTTTGACATTTGTAGGAAAAGTTTAACCTTAGCAAGGAAAATGATCTACGGTGACCATTGATATTTCACAGGATCATTGGCAGAACATACAGTGAGTTGCGCTATCGACTAAAACAAAAATATAAGGAGTATGGTGAGGGTAAGAGAGCGCATTAGAAAGCACCAAAGGGTTTGCTTCACCGGCCTACTGATTGGGTTGCTTCAAGTGACTTTTTTGACAATGACCCCCATCATCAGGTAATCCACCTATTTAATATTTATTATATGTATTTACATGTAATAGTGTAGCTATTTTCCTTTACATTCAGAAGCGTTCTTCAATCAACAAATCAACAAGAAAAGCTGCAATATAACCACACTATTGGCACGAAATCATTCATGAATATTCATCTTAATAAGGCATGGAAAAAAGATCCCTAGTTGCTTGTTATTATTTATGATGATATGATCATTTGCTTCAAAAATTATTATTTATGTCGACAATTGATACAACTTATGTCTTGGTACGAACTTGTTTTACTATAATATATTAAGGATTATTAGAGATGAGGACATTTGAACACACCTATAAGAAAAGAAAAGGTGAATCATCTGATGGATGGATTCTATTGCGTAAGATAAACATTTTTAACCATTGTAGTTTACTAAAGATTCTTTCTTTTTCTCTTTTTCCCATTATTTGTCTTGTAACTATATTTTACATGATCTAGAGAGCTATGGTGGAATCATATGAGCAAAATTTGCAATAATCTCAATCATCCGGTCAAATGCTAAAGACACAAGTTGAGATCTTGAGAGAGCTCCTTGGTCATAAGGCTAGATATGGTCGTGGTTTGGGCGATGGTGGCCCTAAACCACCTTCATCCCATCTTGAGATCCCTTTTCTTTGCCATTCTGCACCTATGGCATCCAACAAACAAGTGACAAGGTTAGAGAATAAAATATCCACGTTGGAAGACACTATTGCTCAACAAAAACAATTACTTGATCATTTTCTAGCACAACAACAGCAATTTTTTGCTTTGCAGTAGTAATGATTTTCACATCTATCAAGCACCTCACCATTAGTATAACCAATCCAATCATCATTGCAATCATCACCCTTTCTTGGTGGGTTTAGCACTAGGTCTATTCCATTAGCTCCATTTATTACACCATTAGGTGGATCCTCACAGCAATGATCATACCCCCAATCCTCGGTGTAGCCACAGGTCAAACATCTACAATCTTTCTTTCCAGCTCCATTATATAGTTTCCTTAATGCCCAACAACAACAACCACAGCCTCTAACAGATGAACATTAGTGATTGATTCAATTATCTGTGTAATATATCACTAGAGTAAACCATATTAGCTACTTTTTGTGTTTATCTAGTGATTTTTTTTTTGCTTAAATAAATATCATATCGCTTGTTGGCCAAGTACAACGTCACTCTTTTTTTTTTTTGTTGGATCTCATGTGATGTGTATATTTTTTTGGAACTTTGATGGATATTTATGGTTGGATGTTTGATTGTTTTTTTTTTTTTTTTTAGGAATGAATAGTGCATAGTGCATAACCATATTTGTGACAAATTGGAGCAGATTTTTTTTTTTTGCCTTATCTGATTGCTTTTTGCGAGGATTCATTTCTTGTAAACATTGGGTATCGTAAGGAATTTTTCCTCATTCTTTGTAAATTAAATTCTCTTTCTTTTTAGCTAATGGAGGATGTCAATTTACTAACCTGATGAAGATATTGTATCATAGGGTTGAAGAATGTATATTATATCTTAAGTTTTTTTATTTTTTTTCCATAAAAATTATGCAATGCGGGGGGAAAATCACATTATGTGACAATTCATTTATCGTAACATTGGCTAAAGTGGCAAATTTTTTTTATTTGCCATAATTTATTCCTCATAAATATGTATGCCTAATATATTTTCCTCGCAAATTTTCACAATTAAAACATATTGCCACAATTTGATTTCTCATAAATGTCCTATTACCACCATTTCATTCCTCGCAGTTGCCTTATTGCCATAATTTTATTCCTAGCAAATGCCTTATTGCCACAATTTGATTTCTCATAAATGATTCCTCACAAATGCTTTATTATGACAATTTCATTCCTCGCAAATGCCTCTTCACTTTTTTCCGTCTGTCAACTTTTTCTGACAACTTTTTTTCTTACAAATACTTTTTTCCAAGTGTGAGAATGTCTTCCTCACAATATCTCAAAGTCGGTGCACCTATTGCGACAATTTCTTTACGGGAATGTAAATTCTTGCAATCGATTTATTGCCATGATTTTTTAAGCTTTTGTGTTGAAAAAAAAATCCTCACATTCATTTAGGGTTTACACCTCCCTTGACCTTAGGTTAGAGATTCGAATCATACCATCAGTGCCTAGGTCTCACGTTCAATTAATTACTCTTATCTCTTTATTAGGGATTGTGTCTTAATTTCAATGTCATAAGCTCAAGTGTTACTCACACACTAAGCAATAAACACTCTTAAGGACATATTGGACTTGGAATTGTCAAGGCGCGATAATCTTCTAATCACTTAATTTGCACTTGGTGAAACAGTAATCCTTTGATTACTTCCGATATGTTCTATAGTAGAATGTAATGTCTTATGTAATGCATGTTGAATTTTATTTAAGTCAAAATAATTAATTTATTAGTTTGAGGTGATCATACAAAATATAATCACACCAATAGCAAAGATACAGGAAACATCAAGCATTTACAGTCTCGGAATGACATATTCAAAATCACAAATCAAACAAGACAAATAAAAAAATTTCCGAATTTTGTTCGAAATCAATAAAGCTAATTTTTACCTTATTTTATCTTATAATTATATAAATATAGCATGTTCATCCTCGTGGCACTTATCGCATTTCCCTCCCTTCCACGTTGCACCCCTCGTTGTCTTCTTCTCGCTCGCTCGCCGTTTTCTTCTCATTGGCTCGTTGGCGTCTCTTTACATCCTATGCGCATACGTAGTATATATATTGCATGCCGATTTTCATTCGTTGGATTCCTTCGCTCTCTTACATTATACATAGTTATATATACACACACATATATATAAGATTATATATATTCATCTTCATTTTCGTCCTTTCCATGCCGGACTCTACTCCTCGCTAGATTTCTCGTCGTTGAAATTTCCTCGCATTTCACAGTCCACACTGGCACTCCTTCTCGCCCCTCTCCCTCGCAATAGTAGCCCTTCTCTCCTGCAACACACGCGCGCGCATTACACTTCTCACCTACACACTTCAAACTCCACTCTCATGCGCACACACAAGTTAAATCCACATGCACGCACACACATATACTTATACAGCACCCCCAAGCACCTCTACGTCTACACAAAAAAAAAAAAAAAAAGCAACCAAGACTGAATTAACAACACAAGGGCTGTTAGAGTTTGTTGGTCTAAGAATTAGGAAGTTTATTTTATAAATCCCTATGTTTATGGGATATTTAGCTGTTTAAGTTATTTTTTATTTTGGTTGTTAGTAGTGGCTCTTAGTAGCTCCTTTATTCTCTCATTTTCAATTGCTGTGTAAGGCTATATAATAGCCCAGTATTTCTCATTTAAGTAGACAAACAATCCTCCTCCATTTCTTTTGTTCTTTAATTACTCTTTCTTGTTCTTAACATTTGGTATTAGAGCCCATCAAAGGGTTTAGTTCATTCAGAAGCTGTAGTCTTCTTAAATTATGTCAACAAAGGGAACATTTGTGCAGCCAGCAGTTCCGAAGTTTGATGGGTATTATGATCACTGGGCAATGCTTATGGAGAACTTTCTATGTTCGAAGGAGTATTGGGGATTGGTGGAGCATGGAATTCCTGCTGCAGCAGAAGGTGCTACTGATGCATAGAAAAGGAACATTGAAGATCAAAAACTGAAAGACTTGAAAGCCAAGAACTATATGTTTCAAGCTTTAGATCGTACAATTCTGGAGACAATTCTTAACAAGGATACAACAAAGAGCATATGGGATTCCATGAAGCAAAAGCATCAAGGCACAACTCGGGTCAAGCGTGCACACCTATAAGCTCTTCGCAAAGAGTTTGAAATTCTTCATATGACAGCAGGTAAGTCTGTTAATGAGTTTTTTGCTCGAACTCTTATCATAGTCAATAAGATAAAGGCTAATGGTGAGATGATGGAATATGGTGCTGTCGTTCAAAAGATTTTGAGATCCATAACTAGCAAGTTTAATTATGTTGTTTGTAGTATTAAGGAGTCCTAGGATACTAGTATCCTAGCCATTGATGAATTGCAAAGTAGTTTGCTTGTGCATGAATAGCGTATGGGATCTCATGATAACGAAGAACACGCTTTGAAGATCACTCATGGAGATCAATCTGGTGGAAGGGCTAGAGGTCATGGTGGCTTTAGAGGTAAAGGAAGAGGAAGAGACAGGCAGAGCTTCAATAAAGCCATGATAGAATGTTACAGATGTCATAAGCTAGGACATTTTCACTGGGAATGTTCAAGTAAAGAAGCAAATTATGCAGAGACTCGAGAGGAGATGCTATTGATGGCTTTTGTGAATACAAAAGTCACTAATAGAGAAGATAATTGGTTTCTTGATTTAGGGTGTAGCAATCACATGTGTGGAAAGAAAGAATATTTCTTTGATTTTGATGAAAATTTTAAAGATACGATGAAGCTTGGCAACAACGCAAGCTTAGCTGTAATAAGAAAGGGTAATGTAAGGCTACAAGTGGATGGGATGGTGCAGATAATCACAGGGGTTTTCTATATCCCATAATTGAAGAATAATTTGCTGAGCATCGGACAGTTTCAAGAAAAGGGGCTAACCATTCTATTTCAACATGACAGATGCAAAGTGTATCATTCAGAGAAAGATTTAATCATGGATACGAAGATGTTTGAGAATCAGATGTTCAAATTGCATGCAGTATCTCAGTCCATAATGTCTACTTGTTTCAGCACAGCTACAGAAGAAAAGGTTCAACTCTAGCATCATAGATATGGACACTTAAGCTATAAAAGATTAAAGACACTTCAAGCGAAGAAGATGATGAGAGGGTTACCAGAATTAGAGTCTCCTTTAAAGCTGTGTGATGATTGTATAGTGGGAAAGCAACAAAGGGCCTCATTTCCAAAGAAAAGCACTTGGAGAGCAACACAAATCCTTTAGTTAATTCATGCTGATATTTGTGGACCACTCAAGCCTAATTTTAATAGTGGAAAAAGGTACCTAATCACTTTCATTGATGATTTTAGTAGAAAAATTTAAGTTTACTTTCTCATAGAAAAGGCACAAGCCTTTGCTGTTTTTAAAATTTTCAAAATTCACGTTAAGAAAGAAAAAAATTCAGCAATCAAATGTTTACGTACTGATCGAGGTAGAGAGTTTACATCACAAGAATTCAAAAAAAAAAACATTGTTATGATCATGGCATTCAGAGACAATCGACAGCTGCATATACACCACAACAAAATGGAGTCGCGAAGCATAAGTATAAGATGATTATGAATATAGTTCACAACATGCTCTTAGGAAAGAAAGTTCCCAAAACCTTCTAGCCTGAAGCAATAAATTAGACTGTACATGTTCTAAATATGAGCCCAACTCTTGCTGTTAAAGATAAAGCCCCAGAAGAAGCTTAGAGTGGAGTTAAACCTTCAGTTGAGTATTTTTGTGTTTTTGGTTGTATTGCTCATGCTCATGTGTTTGATAAGAAGAGAACTAAGTTAGATGATAAGAGCTTGCAATGCGTATTGATATGTGTTAGTGATGAGTCAAAGGCTTATAGGCTTTATGATCCAAATTCATAGAAAATCATAATAAGCAGAGATGTTGTGTTTGAAGAAAGTAAATTTTGGGATTGAGATCAGGAGTATGAAAAAAGCAATTATGTGTGAATTAGAATGGAATGATGATGTAAATGGGATGGCTGAAACTGAGCTATAAGAAGAAGGAAGTGGATCTAAATTTGATGATGATGTAGAAGAAGACAATTCTTCTTTAGATTCTTTAACTGAAGATAGCACTTCCAGTTTAAAAGGAGGACGAAATAGGGAACCACCAAGTTAGATGAGGGATTATGTGACTAGAGAAGGGCTATCTGAAGAAGATAATGAAGCTTATTTGGTCATTTCTGCAATGGATGATCCTATGCAGTTTGAAGATGCTGTTAAAAGTAAGAAATGGAGGAAAGTGATGGATGTGGAAATGGAAGCAATAGAAAGAAATAACACCTGGGAATTGATTGAATTACCTCAAGGAGCAAAGAAGGTAGGGGTAAAATGGGTTTACAAGACTAAATTTGATGAAAATGGTGAAGTTGATAAATACAAGGCAAGGCTTGTCGTGAAAGGGTATGTGCAATAACATAGAGTAGATTACATTGAAGTTTTTGCACTTGTTGCACGTATGGAAACAGTTCGGTTAGTTCTAGTATTTGCAGCACAAAGAGGATGGACCATTTATCAACTAGATGTGAAGTCTGCATTTTTACATGGTGAATTAAATGAGACTGTTTATGTGGAGTAGCCAAATGGTTACATCCATAAGGGAAAAGAGCATAAGGTATATAGACTAAAGAAGGCGCTCTATAAGCTTAAGCAGGCACTACGTGCATGGTACAGTCGAATGGAAGCTTATTTCATCAGGGAGAGTTTCAATAAATGCAATTATGAGCATACTTTATTCATTAAAAGTTTAGATGGGAAAGTGGTGATTGTTAGTGTATATGTTGATGATCTCATTGTTTCTGGTAATGATGAGTTGATGATTAGTGAATTCAAAGATTCAATGAAGCATAAGTTTGACATGACAAATCTTAGGAGGATGCAGTATTTCCTTGGTCTTGAAGTTCTTCAAAAATCTAATGGCATATTTATCAGTCAATTTAAGTATGCATTAGAGGTGTTGAAGCGATTTGGAATGAATAAAAGTAACCCGGTTCAAAATCCTATTGTTCCTAGGTTTAAGCTTATAAAGGATGAAGGAGGAGTTAAAGTGGATAAGACATATTATAAACAAGTCATAGGTAGTCTTATGTATCTTACGGCAACGCGACTTAATATGATGTTTGTTGTAAGTCTTATAAGTAGATATACGGAAAATCCTACTGAGATGCATTTGCAGGTGGCGAAATGAGCATTGAGATATCTAAAGGGTACAGTTGAGTTTGGGATCTTCTACAAGAAAGGAGGAGATGAAAAACTTGTTGCTTATATAGATAGTGACTATGTTGGGGACATAGAAGATAGGAAGAGCACTTTAGGAAATGTATTTCTTCTAAGTTCAGGAGCAATATCATGGGCTTCAAAGAAGCAACCAATTGTGAGTTTATCTTCTACAGAGGCTGAATTCATTGCAACTACATCATGTGCATGTCAGGCAGTATGGTTGAGAAGGGTATTAAAAAAATTGGATCAAAATCAAGAAGAAGCAATAACTATTTTCTATGACAGTAGCTCAGCAATTAAACTCTCAAA
Organism: Laguncularia racemosa; assembly: GCA_037954665.1. Taxonomy (NCBI): domain Eukaryota; kingdom Viridiplantae; phylum Streptophyta; class Magnoliopsida; order Myrtales; family Combretaceae; genus Laguncularia; species Laguncularia racemosa. Next base: position 5,699,331 of record JBBMOL010000024.1, on the reverse strand, counting down.
GAATCCAGTAATGCATGGTTGTACTAAACATATAGATGTGCATTTTCATTTTCTTCAAGAGTTGACAAAAGATGGAAGCGTGGAGCTGGTTCATTGTGGTTCGTAAGATCAATTGGCAGATGTGATGACCAAACCTCTCAAGCTAGATCAGTTCTTGAAGTTACGAAGGCTTTTGGGGGTTTGTGCTATTACTAATTTAAACTGAATGTTTTTGAACATTTCAATTTAAGGGAGGAAATGTTAAAGTTTGTTGGTTTAAGAATTAGGAAGTTTGTTTAATAAATCCCTATGTTTATGGGATATTTAGCTGTTTAAGTTATTTTTTATTTTGGTTGTTAGTAGTAGCTCTTAGTGGCTCTTTTATTCTCTCATTTTCAGTTACTATGTAAGGCAATATAATAGCCCAGTATTTCTCATTTAAGTAGATAGACAATCCTCCTCCATTTCTTTTGTTCTTTAATTACTCTTTCTTATTCTTAACAAATCATAAGTTCCACACCAACAAACCAGTATGCGTATTCCTCAATTCAAGACCCACATATATTCAAATACACACCCTCCATTTCAGACCAACACAACATATATACATGCACACACATATATTTAAATTTACAGCCAAACCTACATAGCTCACACATGCATGTACATGCCCAGCCCAAACAAGTCATGCACCAACACATCATTCAAAGTCATACATATAAATATATAATACAACACACCATGAAACTAAATATAGTATATCATAGAGTCTTATTCATTTGGATCTCGTTTTTTGATTACTCATAATAATCTTCGAGTAAATTTGTGGGAAATTTTTCTTCTCCTAAAAACACAAGAAAAATACAGTATTACATGCTATTCACAACTAAGATCATTCTATCTAGTATATTCCTAGCTATTTTAACTATTTTCTAAATTAAATCTTATTTTTTTACATATTTTAAAATTATAGTTAATTTTTTTTTAAAAAAAAAAAACCTTTTCCACGCAAAACTAGCCTAGTTTCATAAAGCTTACCTCAACGATCATGTCGATGGTTAGATTTATGATTTGGAGGTTATACATGGAAGTTACGTATTTTTTTTTCGCATTTTCCTGTGTCTTCTCTTCTTTTTCCCTATTTTGTTTTTGTCTTTATCCCTTTCTCATTTTTGTCTTTTCTTTTTGTGTGTGTGTGTGTTTTTTTTTTTTTTTTTTTTTTGCTTTTCAACAATGGAGACTTCTATATATAAAAATAACTTTTTTATTTTTAGGATAAATTCGTTACGCGCGATAATTTTCGTAAACTTAATAAGTTTAGTATTTTATTATAAAATTTTACGATTAAGCTAATTAAATTATTCCGAGTGTGAATTTACTTTTCGTATGATTATTCAACAATTTTAGATCTATGATTTTAATTTATTTTATTGTTTATTCAAAAATTTTCCGCAATTCACTTTTCGTATGATTATTCCTTTTAATATAAATTTATGCAAAGCATGTTTAGAGTTTTTAGTATGATTTTTAACTATTCTGGTATTATAAGTATTCAATTTTTTGCAGATTTTACATATGCAGCTTATATATCTGAGCGGGTTTTGTTGAACTATTATTGCCATGTCTGCTCTCTTCTAAGAAACTTATTTTCATTCCTAGCAAGCCCCAAATGAGCAAGGCAACGGCTGCTTATGATGTAAAATTCTCTCTACCTATCCAGTGAAAGCATACGCTTGGCTCACATCTAATCTATAGAAAGAATTGATCACTACTCTATTATATACCCAACAATATGTGCACTGATCATTTAATGATACATAGGAGAGTCCTTCAACAGGAATAGACGGTTCTTTCGTAAGTACTCAACTTCGACACCTTTCTGTGGCCAATGAGCCATTTGTATCAGTGTTGCCTTGATCGAAGTCGATCTTATTCCTAGCAATTAAACCATCTACTTGTATTCTGTAGATTCAATATGTGTTCAATTTAACTAGGTTCACTGTCTGCATAGCCTGCGCTACATATTAAGCAATGATTATCAGAAACAGTTAACCATACTAAAAGCAGCATCCAATCAAGAACGATAAAAAGATAAACAGTAAATAGAGATTTTTAAGTCTCGTTCAATATGACAGACTGCGAAATCCAAATTACAGTTATGCCTCCCCAAAACCAATGGGCAATGAGCCATAATGTTTGTTCAATTAGTTCTAATTTTTTGGAAGTGATTAAGTTTGTTTTGATTTATTTTGCTTAAATTTTGAATGTTAAACTCATCAAGTTGTTGCTTCTATATTTTTAAAAACTTGCAAAAATAGAATGAATAATATTTCCGATTTGTTCTTCCTATTTTGTCCTCTATTCCTAGCTTCTGAAACAGCAATTGGTATCAAAGCATTCTTCTTGCAGGATCCGTGTAGACGTTCTTTCTAAACGTCATGGAAGCCGAAGCAAGCTTTTCTTCAATAGCTCCACCTATGTTCGACAGAGAAAATTACCAAATTTGGATAGTCCCTATGGAGACCTATCTGGAGGCTTTGAATCTTTGGAAAGCCGTGGAAGAAGACTATGATGTGTCTACACTTCTAGACAATCCTACCATGACTCAAATCAAAATGCATAAGGAGAAGAAGACTAAAAAGTCGAAGGCCAAAGCTTGCTTGTTCGCTACGGTATCATCAACAATTTTTACAAGAATCATGTCTTGTAAGACAGCCAAGTCTATTTGGGAATATCTTAAGGAAGAATATGCGGGAGACGAAAGGATTAGAGGAATGAAGGTTCTAAATTTGATAAGGGATTTTGAATTGCAAAAGATGAAGGAATCTGAAACTATCAAAGAGTATTTAGATAGACTTCTTGATATTGCAAACAAGATCAAACTATTGGGGTCAGAATTTAATGACTCAAGGATTGTTGAGAAGATCCTTATCACAGTACCTAAAAGATATAAGGCAACCGTAACAAAACTAGAAAATACCAAGGATCTATAAAAAATTTCTTTAGTAGAATTGCTATACTCATTGCAAGCACAAGAACAAAGAAGGCACATGAGGGAAAATGTTAGCACCGAAAGAGCTTTATTTGCAAAACACCATGGAGTTGATAAAAACAAAGGGAAAAAGAAGAAAGGTGAAGATGGAAATCTTTCTTCTGCTATAAATAACAATAGAGGAAGACAAGGAAGTTTCAAGGGTAAATATCCTCCTTGCCACCATTGTGGAAAGGAAGGTCACCCGCCATTCACATGCTGGAGGAGACCTGATGCAAAATGTTCCAAGTGCAGTCAAATGGGACATGAAGCAATCATCTGCAAAAGAAAGATTCAGCAGTAAGTGACCGAAGCACAAGTTGCTGAATAAGGGGATGAAGATCAGCTTTTCGTGGCATTTTATGTTGCTAATGATTGTTCATTTGAAAGTTGGTTAATTGATAGTGGTTGTACAAAGCACATGACCAACGATAAAAAAACTCTTCAAAAATTTGAGGCCAGCTGACATTACTAAAGTTAAAATTGTTAATAGCAATTACATCTCTGTTAAAGGAATAGGGATAGTAATCATATCAGGTGCTAAAGGTTCAAAGAATATCTCTGATGTTCTTTATGTACCGAGATTGACCAAAACTTGTTGAGTGTAGGTCAATTGATTGAACACGGCTTCAAAGTAATTTTTGAAGATAACTACTGTCACATACTTGATGCCACTAGTCAGAAGGTCCTTAATGTGAGAATGAAAGGGAAAAGTTTTCTTTTGATCTAATCAAAGAAAAACCTACAACGTTCTCCACGGAAGCCAGCAACACGGAGATATGGCATAAGAGGCTTGGTCATTGCCACTTGAAAAGGATACATTTTATGAAGGAAAGGTAGCTTAGAGTTGGATTACCAACATTTGGAAATCACTTACCGAGATGCAATGCTTGTCAATATGGTAAGTAAAATCGGAAACCATTCCCAAAGCCATTGTGGAGAGCTACTCACAAGTTGCAGTTGATCTACACAGATGTTACGGGTCCTCATAGAACTCCATCCTTAGCAGGTAGTCAATATTATGTTATCTTCATTGATGATTTTACAAAAATGTGTTGGATTTCTTTCTAAAATACAAATCAAAAGTGGTTAGCGTGTTTTGGAAATTCAAGAGAATGGTAGAAAACCAAAGTGATTGCAAAATCCAAGCTATAAGATTAGATAATGGAAAAGAATACACATCAGGAGAATTTAATTTGTTTGTGAAGAAGCAGGCATACAACATCAGCTCACTACTCCTTACACTCCGCAGCAAAATGGGGTTAGCAAAAGGAGAAATAGATATATAATGGAGATGACTAGATGTATGCTGCATGATAAAGATTTGCCAAAGAACTTGTGGGCTGAGGCAGCTAGTACTGCGGTCTTCTTGCAAAATAGATTACCCACCGAAGCATTGAAGGACAAAACACCATTTGAAGCATGGTATGGTTACAAACTCTCACTGAATTTTCTTAGAGTGTTTAGTTGTTTGTGTTTCCCTCATGTTCCACGAGTTAAGCGTGATAAGCTTGACAAAAGGTCAAAACCAAGTATCTTTATAAGCTATAGTTCTTCCTCCAAGGCATACAAGATTTATCAACCTCAAATGGGCAAAATAATAGTCAGTAGAGATGTGTTCTTTAATGAAGATGAAAAGTGGAACTGGGAACAAACAAAGGAAATACATGTGACCAAGCGACAATTGAGCTTGTCCTTCCAAAAAAGAGAAGAACAAGCTTCAGAACAATGGCAAGAAGAACTAGAAGATGATCTCCCAGTTCGTAGAACAAGACCTCTCCATGATGTTTATCAAAGATGCAATGTAGCCATTTGTGAACCTACTGGTTATGAAGATGCCATTAAAGACCAAAAATGGCAAAAAGCAATGGAGGAAGAGCTAACAATGATTAAGAAAAACAAGACTTGGGAGCTAGTTAACAAACTAACTAATAGAAAAATCATTGAGTAAAATGGGTGTTTAGAACTAAACTCAATGCGGATAGATCCGTCAACAAGTATAAAGCGAGGCTTGTTGTCAAGGGATATGCTCAGGTTTTTGGAGTTGATTACTCTGATACATTTGCTCCTATTGCTAGATTAGATACTATTCGACTAGTATTAGCAATAGCTGCACAAAATAGTTGGAAAGTGATTCAACTAAATGTAAAGTCTGCATTCTTGAATGGTACTTTACAAGAAGAAATCTATGTTGAACAACCTGAGGGATTTGTGGAACAAGATAAAGAAGAAAAGGTGTAGTTACTTAAGAAGGCTCTATACGGCTTGAAACAAGCACCTAGAGCATAGTATAGTAAGATAGATAAGTAGCTATCAAGCTTAGGATTTGTGAAAAGCATGTCTGAAGCCACTCTTTATATAAAACGTAAAGGGGTTGATCTAATCATAGTTTCTCTTTATGTTGATGATCTTCTTATTACAAGTGGAAATTCTAAGCTTATTGAAGAATTTATGATGGAAATGTTGGAAAGTTTTGAAATGACAAAACCTTGGATTAATGACATTTTTTTTTTTTTTTGAATGGAGATTAAGTAGCTAGAAGATGAAGTTTTCATATGTCAAAAGAAATATGCAAAGGAAATCCTTAAGAAGTTTTGTATGGAAGATTGCAAGGAAATGGCTACTCCTATGAATCAAAAGGAAAGCTTAAGCAAGGAGGATGGCGCAAACAAGGTTGAAGAAGGTTACTTTAGAAGCTTGGTTGGTTGTTTGATGTATTTAACCGCAACTAGGCCTAACATTCTCTTTGTTGTAAGTATTCTTTCTCGCTTCGTGCATTGCGTTAGTGAAATACATCTTAAAGCTGCAAAAAGAGTTGTTAGATATATCAGAGGAACCATCAATCTTGGTGTAAAATTCAAGAAGTGTCAAAGCTTAAGTCTACCGAGATTTTTTTATAGTGATTAGGGTGGATCCGTAGATGACATGAAAAGTACATCAGGATATTGTTTTAGCTCAGGATTAGGAGTTTTTTCATGGAGTTCCAAGAAGCAAGATATTGTAGCACAATCCACCACAGAGGCCGAGTTTATTGCTACTACGGCTGCTGTGAACCAGGCGTTGTGGTTGAGGAAGCTGCTATGCGATCTACACTTAGAGCAACAAAATGATACAAATATTTATGTGGATAATCAAGCAACAATTGCAATCTCATACAATCCGGTTTTTCATGGAAAAACTAAACATTTCAAGATCAAATTGTTCTTCTTAAGAGAAGTGCAAAAGAAAGGAGATATAAGTCTCGTGTATTGCAAATCCGAGGAACAACTTGCAAACATCTTCACAAAGCCTCTGCCAACAAACAAGTTTGAACTTTTGAGGCAAAAACTTGGAATTTGCAGCTCCTAAAAGCATGAAAGAGTGTTAGTTTATTGCTTGTTTGGACAGCAAATATTTTGCTTTTTGGTTTGTTTCAATTAGTTTTAATTTTTTGGAAGTGATTAAGTTTGTTTTGATTTATTTTGTTTAAATTTCGGATGTTAAACTTATCAAGATGTTGCTTCTATATTTTTAGAAACTTGCAAAAATAGAATGAATAATATTCCCAATTTGTTCTTCCTGGTTTTGTCCTCTGTTCCTAGCTTCTGAAACAACAGGTTTCTATTCTCACAGGACTTGGCAATCCTGTCTTCTCGTCGTACGTTTTTTCCAATGGCTACAACATATATTAGCAGTAAGCATATCAACTTTTATTTCCGTTGTCAATTCATGCCAATTTCAAATTGAAAGCTCACATGCGCTGATGCCCCAACACGATGGAACTAGTCCTTCATGGAGTTTACAGTGTCTTAGACAACAGAGTTAGCCACAGATAAGTGAGCTATTAAAATGGAGCTCCAATGGCCAGCTAATGTAAGCTTAACATATAAGCGCGAAAATCAATTGCCAAGTTACAACGAGTATAATGTCAAGTTAGCTAAGAGTAAGCTTATGGATACAATGTTGTAGGAATGAGTAGATGGAAATTACTCCATCGCCGTTTTCCTTCACAGCTTTTAAATATGGTAACGTGACTCACACACTCTGATTGGCAAGCTGACTTGCCAGAAAAACTGATCATAATCCTTTTTGACGTACAATTTTTATCCCATTTTAAACATTTGTCAAATTGACATCTTGCATGTCTGTAACTGGTAGATTATGATTTCAGCGTGCCAAATCAGAGTTACGAGTGCCACATCAGCTTTTTCTCAAAGCTGTGAAAGACAATAATAGCCGGGCTTATTTGGTGCAGGGAAACAAACATAGAGAATTTGACGTTAGATTTTGTAGAACATTTAATATCTTGTAATGTTACAACATTAAAATGGTTCAAATGAATTTTAAAGGACTTTAACTTGATTGACTTCTAGTGCACCTATACCAATTGTTTTTAAGAAACAAGAATCGTCATTAAATCAAATAAGAACAAATAAAGCCATCCCAAGATAAGATCTTTAGTTCAAGTTGTTAAAATGTCTATGCATGCTTCAGATAAGGCCTCGTGATGGTAAACACATTGAGGAGAAATAAGTGTCCCAGATGCATTTCGACACTTAAAATGCAAAAGGATGTCTTAATTTGGTGATAAGGATGACCAGGTTTTCTCCCCAGCTTTTCTTCGGGTAGATATATCTTCAAAACAGCCCTGCATTACTAACTATAACCCAATATTTCTCTCCCAAAATAAATAAATAAACAAGTAAAATTTGATTCTCTAATATGGGTGCAAAATAGAATGTGCGGACCATGACATGATAGATCTCACATAGCTGCCGCTTTCTCACAAGATAGATCCTGTGCCTCCTCCATGCCAAATCACATATCCCATCATTCTCACAATAAAACCCCTCAAGCATAACAAGATAGATATAAAACAATCAACCTAGCAGCATGCAATTGAGGATACCGCAATCATGTGCTAGATAATAAGCCAAGTGAATGGCCCTGAACAGATGGATCTGGTTCTATCCAGAAGAATGCAGAAAAAATACACGGAGATAAGGTTGATGCTGCTTAGGAGCTCTGTTAGGTTTTGAAAACTAATGATCAACTTCTTTATGAGTGGCATCATGATTGGAGAGGCACTCTGAAAAGAAAATAAGGAAAAGAAAAATTGGATGCTCTGTGCATTTTCCCCTAGTTTCTAGGATAAGATAATGTACCCAGTATCTATGTTAAAAGCAAGACTTTCCTCTTTGACCCATGAAAACCAATCTACAATTTCAAAAAGTTTGGAGAAGTTGCAGCTAGAAGGATGATTGATTCTCTTACTGGCTGTGGCACCAAATATTTGCTTATAAAGAAAGCTGATCACTGAAGTAAGAGAGCTTTCCAATAAGAGTAGATAGGACTTTTTGCTCCATGTCTCGCTTGCATAAAGCATATGCAAACTATATCCTCTGTGCACTATTAAACAACACTCATTCTGAGAATTATCTCTTCATTTTCATTCCTTGTACACAGAAATATTCTCCGTTATAATGAGCTTTTCTGGTGTAGTGAATTGGGGTTATATACGAGTGCATCTGATGCGAAATGGAAAAGGTTCACAAACGCTTTCAAATGTCCAAAAAACAGCCAAAAGCGGAATATACGTTTGTGAAAAATAGTGGTTTATGTTGGATATGATGATCCTGACATCAAATTGGTGATACTATGAAACGGGCTCAAAAACTTGCATATCTTTTCTGCTCTTTCCCACTCATCAATGGTTGGACAGTATTTATAATGACGATCATTCAATTGAAAGCAAGAAAAAGCACGTCGATACCTGAGTGCGCTATCAAGCATAAGATAAGTGGAATTCCATCTAGTAGTTACATCCAAGCGCAAACCGATATTCGTATCAATGTTGCCAACCTGTTCAACACACTCCAAAAAGTGTTTCATTCTACTCTCAGAACCCTTCACATACTTCACACTTTCCCTTACTTTGTGCAATGCTTCACTACTTACATCCAATCCTTCTTTAACGATCAAGTGAAGAATATGAGCACAACATCTAATATGAAAAAACTCACCACTACATAACAAACTATGTTGTAAATTCAATTGCTCTTTCAGAAAATCTTGCATACAATCATTTGCAGATGCATTATCCAATGTAAGGGAGAATATCTTCCTATCTATGCCCCAATCTTTCAGAAATTCAAATACTTTTTTCGACAACTCAAACCCTGAGTGAGGAGGGGGCATTTTAGAAAAAGCAAGAATTTTATTATTCAATTTCCAATTGGCATCCACATAATGTGCAGTCAAACAAATATATCCCTCACTAGTAGAAGCAGTCCATAAATCAGAAGTCAAGCATACTTTCCCTGGAATTTTTTGCAAAATTTGTTTCAAATTCTCCTTCTGAGTCAAATATAAATTCCAAACATCTGATGTAGCAGTTTTTCTACGGATTGGCTTATAATCAGGATTATATGGCCTTATAAACTGTGTAATCCTCCTATATTCAACAAATGAAAATGGCAGATCATGCTCAATAATAGCCATAGCCATGACCTCACGAGCAAATTTAGGATCAGGTTTTCTTGATCTTAACTTCCCCGCATGATCGATTATCATATCACCAATATCATGATATCTAGGAATTTGACTCAAACGACACTTCTCTATATGTCGACGTAAAGATGAAGTTCCATGTGAATGTGTTCCAATCACATATTCCTTCCCACATGCTTTACACTTAGCCCTATTTTTACCATCATTCCCAATACCAATTTTTGTAAATAATTCCCAAACTTCAGAAGAAGAGCTACCTACTCGAGCCTTCTTACCTACACGTTCTTCAGATTGAGAAGATCCTGGTTGTAGATTATCGTTATGCCCACTAACTTCAGATACATGATCCACATTAATAGGTTCCATTGCAGCCTCGTTACTTATAGGATCCATTCTGTAAATATAAAAAAATATTATTAGTAGTAGTTAAAGTATTTAAATTCAAGACGAATTGGAGATAAAAGCAAGTAAAAAGGGGAATGCTTTGAAGAAAGGAAGTTACACGGTTTTACAAACGGACGTTTGAAGGAATCAGGAGACTACACGGTTAGGATACACGCCCGTGTATACGACTGTGTATCAGCGTGGAAGTCGGAAGAAGAGTTTGTAGGACAGATCAGTACACGGTTGGAATACACACCCGTGTAAACCAACCGTGCATAGGAAGGAGGACTGGAGGAGTGGAGGACACACGGTTGAGTTACACACCCGTGTAGTCAACCGTGTATGAGAACAAAGAAGGAAGCTAGAGGCATACACGGCTATTACAAACGGCCGTGTGGGCTATACACGCCCAGAGTTCACTGAGTCGGAGAGATACACGGTTTTTATACACGAACACCACACCACGCCACACGGCCACCCCACACAGCCACACCACACTGCCACCACAACACACCACACCACACCACACCACACACAACCACACACAATACAGTAGAGGACAATAGTAGAGAAAAGAGAATTGTTTTACCTTAATTAACGGCGTCTAAAAGGTGGCCGGCGGTGGTGGCACAACGTCGGTCTAGCTTGCGGAGTATTGGGGGTGCACGGATGGTGGGGTCTGGGGTGGGCTGCCAGCTGCGTTGGACTTGGAACTTATACAACCTTTCCGTGTGGGCTGCTCTCGAGGTCAAGGTGGACGGAGCCACGGACGGACGACGACCTGTGGAGTGTGGACTGCTGTGGTGTGGTGTCTGGTGTGTGTGTGTGTTGTGTTCGACTTTGACAGTTCGCTGTGGTGAGTGGTGACTGGCGTGGCATGGGCGTGGCATGGCAATTTCAATCACACCCGTCGGCTCGGCGGCGGCGGCGGTGCAGGGCATGGTCGTCATGTCGTCCTCGTCAGTCGTCAGTCACGTCCTGCAGCAGGTCGTCCTCGTCGTACGTGATGAACGTGCGTGTCATCTCAAGCCGAGGTTGCCGTGCCGTGTCGTGCTGCCAGTGCTGCTGTGCAGTATCCGGCGGGTTGGCCCGCAGCCCGTGGGGATTGCCCGCCCCGCCCCACGGGCCAAGCGGGCGCGGGCCAAAATGGCCCGCACCCCTGCGGGTCATATTTTTTTGGCCCGCCCCGCATGTTTTTGCGGGTGGGGCGGGTCAACCCGCGGACCCGCCCCGCAATTCCCACCCCTATTTGTGATCTCTTTTGATAACTAAAATCTGTAGGATACTCACGGACAAGGTATCTAGGTATCTTTTTCTGAGCTGCTAAGAAAGAGAGACTCCTGACCATGCAACCTGAAAATAAGGCATTGCAAGCCTGTTTTACTGACCCGTAGTTCTGCACAAATACTATCAACAGCTCCATCGGTCTCTCGAAGAAAGCAATTCCTTGCAATACTAACAGCATTCGTAAAGTCATGATTTCTGTAAAACAAATGTATTCAAAGAAGCACAGGAATTTGTAGGTGGAAAATCCAGCTGTATGACTGAAAGCATTAACTATGTCGAGACCAGAAAAATGAAACCTGGAGATTTCTCGATACTACTCATCATCATATGATAGGAGGGTGAAATCTAGAATGCTCTTAATATGTTATCCATCATTGTATGGCATGAAGAATATGCAGAGGATACCTTCAAGAACAGCCCTCGAGAGAAGAGTTCCAGACGTGGAACACAATCTTAATTGATGCTGGACTCAAATAGATTTAACTCCCCACCTCCACAACTATTCACCACAACCATCTGCTCTAAAAGCTTACTATAAGTTATTATATTTATATTTACAATCCATATCAGTTTTGGCTGGATTTTTAATTGTGAAATGTACTAATTGCGATGCAAGTGGAATGAGCATATTAGGCATTCATCTCCGATCCAATCCAATACATCTATTAAGATTTTCCTGACAAGAAGTAGGCAAGATTCAGAATTAGGTGTCTTAAAGCACTATAGAGTTCCGGCAGGGTTTGGATTTTCCCATAGCTACTCAAACTCAATGCATCCAAACTTGACAATTATCAATAATATCATTTTTCAGATCTAGTGCTTAACTAGTCCACTGAACTTTTATTATAGCGTTCCATCTCACATACACCTATGGAACAATTATTAATTATAATATTATCATAATACTTTGTAAATTTTAGATAATTGTAATTATTAATTATAATATTAAAGTCATCACAAGAAATTTTGGGTTATTGTTGGACTTGGAAAAGATCAGAAGAGCAGCTAATAATTTATTCTCCTAGAATTTGAGTTTGATCCTCCAAAATTAATTGTAAAGTAACAGAACTTACATTTCGTCATTATCATGACAAAGTTCCACAAAAAAGTTTTCAGTCAACGAAATTATTTATTTACAATTCTTTCTTTCAATGAAGTTATTTATTTACATCAAAACAAGAGAAAGAAAAAAAAGAACTCCTTAACTTTAGAGGTAAGCGGATACAAAGTATGTAGGATGTGTGACACTACCCCAACCATGTAAGTACTAATTTGACAATTGGAATTTATCCTATAATATTTAGGACTTAATCACTTCAGGTGATAAAATAAAATCAATTATTGTAACATCTTTTGAGAAATAATATTGGCACAATTTACTCTCATCTTGACTCTAGTCAAAATGCATCAATTGTCCGTCATTACCATCATTTTAAGGCCATTTATCTTCATTAAAACAATCTTCCATATTTGTATTAACTTCTTAAACATTATTTCTCATTGCAAACCACCATTCATACTTGTGACGACAGTAGCATTTCCATCTTCGAAAAACGGGCAGCAATAATCAAAGAAACAATAGTCAAAGCATCTTCATCCATGTGATGATAGTAGCAATACTAACAAAAAGTGACACGGTTTGAAACTGTCTAATCCTCATCTCCACTTGTTTGCATTACCTTTCTAGTATTTTAATCTTTATTTTTTTGGGTTTTAATCGATGCATGTGTATGACTCTTGTTTAGTAATTTCTTCAAAATTGAAGTTGATTAATTATCATCATCATGGTTTTATTCTTTAACAATTCCGTTATGTCCTAAAAGCCAAAGTGAAATACTAGTGTTGATGAATATGCTCTGAATTTGTGGAAGGCCGGCAACTTCCTATATATATAGATCCAATTTGTCTAGTTTCCTATTTTATTCGTTTCACACTTGTATATATATATATATATAGGGTGTTTTAGGGTTTTAAAATACAGTGTGATACAATCTTGTACTCCAACTTCAAATTAGTGGATTTCTCCTCTCCTTTGCCCTTGGTTTTTTACCCGATTTGGGTTTTTCACGTAAATCTTGTGTGTATTTTATTTTTCTTGCGATTATTATTACTTTTGTCATTGTTTTTGTCCTTAACAAAATCATAACAAGTGGTATCAGAGAAAAAGTTCTTTGATTTTGTTCTAAACAATGGCATAGGCCAAGTACGATATTTCGTTGCTAGATCGCAACACAAGATTTTCCCTATAGCAGGTTAAGATGCATGTGGTTCTCACACAGATGGATTTAGATGATGCTTTGTTAGGGTTTGATAAGATGCCTACGTCATGGACTCTTGAAGAAAAACAACGTAAGGATCGTAAAGCCTTTTCTCAAATTCATCTTCATCTTTCAAATCAAATTTTGCAGGATGTGTTAAAGGAGAAGACCGCTACTGCACTATGGTTGAAATTGGAGTAGTTGTGCATGACGAAGAGTTTGACTAATAAATTGCATCTAAAGCAGAAACTATACTCACACGTTTAGCTGAAGGAGGGTCTATAGATGATCACTTGACCATCTTTAAGGAGATTGTATCAGATCTATAATCCATAGAGGTAAAGTATGATGAATAAGATCTGGCTTTGATTTTGTTATGTTCGTTACCTCCTTTATATTCGAATTTTAGAGATACAATCTTGTATAGTCATGATACAATTACTATGAAAGATGTTTACGATGTTTTAGCCTCTTATGAAAAGATGAAAACTTTAGTTATTGGAACTGAGCCTAAGGTTAGAGTCTTGTTACTCGATGAAGGAATCAGGATAGAAATTCTAGTAGGAATTCAAGGGATAGATCAAAGTCTGCAAATTGGAATAAAACTTATAATTATTGCAAGAAGAAGGGACATAAAATCGAAATGTTATAAATTGCAAAACAATAATAAAAGAGATAATGATAACCAAAAGGAGAAATAGCTAAAAAAATCTGGTGAAGCTAATGTTGCTGAAGAAATGAGCTATGGTCCAATGATTCACAAACTAGTCAGGAATGGATCTTAGATTCTAGCTGTACTTTTCATATGTGTCCCAATTGGGACTGGTTTTCAACATATGAAAAGGTTTTCAAAGGTGCTGTTTTGTTGGGCAATAAGACTTCTTACAGAATTGCAAGTATTGGAACGATTAAAATCAAAATTTATCTTAGTACTCTTGATTCTAAAGGGTACAAGTACACCGGTGAAGTTGGAGTTTTGAAGATCAGTAGGGGATCGTTAGTGGTGATGAAAGGGCAAAAACAAGCTGCTAACTTGTATGTTTTGTAGGGTTCAGTCATTACAGGTGATGCTGTTGTTACTTCCTCATCCTTGTTGGATGAAGATTCTACAAAAATTTGGCATATGCGTTTAAGGCATATGAGCGAAGCTAGCATGACTGAGTTGAGTAGAAGAGGTCTACTTAAGAGGCAAAACATTAGTAAGTTAAAATTTTGTGAACATTGTGTGTTTGGAAAACAGCAAAGAGTCAAATTCACCACAAGTACACATAATACAAAGGGTATTCTAGATTATGTCCAATCTGATCTTTAGGGGCCATCGAGAGTGCCATCTAGTCGAGGTGTTGCTTACATGATGACTATTACATATGACTTTTCTAAACGTGTTTGGGTATTCTTCTTAAAGCAAAAGAATGATGTCCAACCCACATTCAAAGAATAGAAAACAATGATTGAGAAGCAAATTGAGAAAGAGGCAAAGCATTTACACACTGATAATGGATTAGAGTTCTGTTCTAATGATTTTAATAATCTATGCAAAGCAAAGAGAATTGTGAGACACTTAACAGTTTTGGCACACCTTAACAAAATGGAGTAGCAAAGCACATGAACAGAACTATTATGGAGAAAGTCTGGTGTATGCTTTCGAATGTAAGATTACTAAAGTCATTCTGGGAAGAAGCTACTTCTATAGCATGTTACTTAATAAATAGATCTCCAGCAATGGCTATAGAAAAGAAGACTCCATTTGAAGTATGGTCCGACACTCTTGGAAATTACTTTGAACTGAAAATTTTTTGTCATCTTGCATATTCACATGTTAATAATGGAAAGCTTGAACCATGGTCATTGAAGTGTATATTCCTTAGTTTTAAACTTGGTGTCAAGGGATATAAAATGTGGTGTCCTAAATTGAAGAAAGTTATAGTGAGTAGAGATGTTATTTTTTATGAGGTGTTTATGTTATCTAATTTGTCATCTAACCCTTCATTTGATGAATTCAAGCAGAAATCATCCATGTAGATAGAGGTTGAAATTGGTTCAAGTTCTAAATTAGAGACTTCTCCTCAACCTTTATCACAAACTACGGATAGTCCTGTCTCTATGCCTTCACAGCCACAATACTCTATTGCTAGAGACAGGCCTAGGAGAAAAGTTAAACCACCTTAGAGTTTTGCAAAGGCAGATCTTGTAGCTTATGCTCTCAATGTTATAGAGGATGTTGATTCTAATCAAAGGCCATTCACTTACACAAAAGTTGTTAATTATGAAGACTCTAGTAAGTGGATGATTGCAATGCGGGAAGAGATGGAATCCCTTCAGAAAAATAGTACATTGGATTTGTGAAGCTTCCTAAAGGGAAGAAAATAGTTAAGTGCAAATGGGTTTATAAGAAGAAAGAAAGTACATTAGAAATTGAATAACCCAAATACAAGGCCAGACTAGTCACAAAAGGTTACAGTCAGATACCATGTATTGATTCACTTATGTGTTTTCTCCTATTGTAAAATACAGTTCAATTAGAGCACTTTTTAGTATTGTAGCCTTGCAAGATCTTGAATTAGAACAGCTAGATGTGAAGACTGCTTTCCTACATGGAGAGCTTGAGGAAGATATTTACATGTAACAACTAGAAGGCTTTATGGCCTCAGGAAAGGAGGACCATGTTTGCATGTTAAAGAAATCCCTTTATGGGCTAAAACGGGCACCCAGGAAATAGTATAAAAGATTCGATTCTTTTATGGCTTTTCATCAATTCAAGAAAAGTAGTTATGATAGTTGTGTCTATTTCAAGAATTGTGATGATGGGTCTTTTCTTTATTTATTATTATATGTTAATGATATGCTAATTGCAACTAAAGATAGAAGAGAGATTAAAAGGGTTAAAACCCAATTGAGTAGAGAGTTTGATATGAAGGATTTGGGAGCAACAAAGAAGATACTTAGAATGGAAATTCTAAGAAACAAAAAATCAGGAACGTTGCATCTCAGCCAAAAGGGCTACTTTGAAAAGATACTTCGCAGGTTCAATATAATGAATGCTAAGCCTATTAGTACTCCCTTAGCATCTCACTTGAAGCTTTCGTCTACTCAATCTCCTAAATCGAATAAAGAAATAAATTATATGTCAAAGGTTCCATATTCTAGCGCTGTAGGATCTCTTATGTATGGTATAGTATGTACTCGCCTAGACATGTCACATGCTATAAGTGTTGTTAGCAGGTATATGGTAAATCCTGGCAAAGAATACTGGAGAGTTGTTCAGTGGATCTTCAGATACTTAAGAGGTACTACTAATATCTGTTTACAATTTGGTAAAGCTAAAGATGGTCTTATCGGTTTTGTGGACTCTAATTTTGCTAGAGATTTAGATAAGAGGAGATCTCTCACGGGATATATCTTTACACTTGGAGGTTGTGCCATCAGTTGAAAGCCACATTGCAAGCTACAATAGCTCTATCTACTATTGAAGCTGAATATATGGCCATCACAAAAGCTTTTAAAGAAGCTATTTAGTTGCATGGATTATTTGGAGAGCTCAGTGATGATGTGAAGACTATTACAATTAATTGTGACAATCAGAGTGCAATTTACCTCACAAAAAATCAGATGTTTCATAAGAGGTCAAAACACATCGATGTTAGATATCACTTTGTTCGTGATATTATTTGTAGTAATCAAAGTCAGCACCCATGATAATCCTGCTAATATGTTGACAAAAACACTTCCTATAGCCAAGTTTGAGTATTACTTGAACTTGTTTGGTGTTGGTTGCTAATTATTACCCTTTGGGGTTTGTGGAAGAGGAGGAGAATGTTTCCTATTGCATGTTGAAGTTTTGAAGATAATCGAGAATGATCAAATTCATGTCCAGGTGGAGATCATTGATGAATATTCCCCAAATTTATGGAAGGCCGGCAACTTCTTGTATATATAGATCCAATTTGTCTAGTTTCCTATTTTATTCGTTTCATACTTATATCTATATATATGGGATGTTTTAGGGTTTTAAATACAGTGTGATACAATCTTGTACTCCAACTTCAAATTAGTGGGTTTCTCCTCTCCTCTACCTGTGATTTAGGTTTTCCGCACAAATCTTATGTGTCTTTTATTTTTCTTGCGATTATTATTTACTCTTGTCATTGTTTTTGCCCTTAACAAAATCATAACAAGTAGAAATAAATTTTTTGGTTTTTTTGGTGATCATGAAGAGAATGCCTCCTTTTTTTATTATTTATTTATATATATATATATTTAAGCACTTCAAGACCATGCTATAGCTTGCTAATCCGCAACCACTTGGAGAAAAGAGGACAAAGAAACCTACTAACCGGTAGTTTACATGTAAATCTCATGCATGCATATTTCATGAGCAAACCTTTCTTATTATTTATTTTTTAATTATCTTTTTATTTCAATTTCTCTTTGCATTCTAAATTCATCATCATTATTATTATTAAAATCAGTGCGATAGATCATAGTATCATAAAATTAAATGAACTCCTTACTTTCACTTTCTGTGCATGAATATTCCAGGTATTGGCCACGACATGATTAGAGCATGTAATACATATCATGTTTGGCAATATATATATATATATATATATGTTAGGAAAAAGATTTGAACTTTTCCTCTTGCCTATGCGATTAACAATTGAAACAAACAACAATCAATAATAACTTGCGGAAATAAAAACAATCAACACCAAGGATTTACGTGGAAAACCCCAATTTGGGGAAAAACCACGGGACCGCCGCACACAAATTCCTCCACTATCAAAGTAATGAGTTACACACTTCTTCACTAGTCTCACTAGTGGATTACTCAATCTCACCACAAACCGGTGGATTAAATATAATGGATTTCCCTCTCTAGAACTCTCTCTAGGTTTAGGAATAACCTCTCTGTGTTTCTCACTCTTGTGTTTTGTACCACCTACACAGGAACATTTCTATATATATATTGGCCACAAAAAAAAAAACAAGTTTAGGACTTACGCCGGCTCAAGGCCGATGGCGTTGGGCCAGCCTTGAGTCGGCCTTCAATGTGATTGAGCAACAATGACAAAATAAAGTCGGCGGCGATCCTTTGTTTAGGCCAATGGCCCTGAGCCAGTTTTGCCCTGTTTCGCTTAATTTCGTCAATTTTCTTCAAGCTTAACATTATTTCATCCAAGTATACTTCATATACTTAGGATACCCTTGGTATAGACCCATATGTGTTGGATCTATACCCCAAAAAACTCCCCTTCCAACTCATATGGGGGGTTCCATCACCTCTGCAATCTTCCTGCCGCAAACAATCTTCTCATTGGGTAGAGCCTTCGTCATCATATCTAACGTGTTTTCATCAGTGTAAATCTTCTCAAGCTTCAACTGTTTTGACTCTAGAACATCCTTGATCCAATGATACCTAACATCAATGTGTTTTGACCTGAAGTGGAACATCGGATTCTTACTAAGATGTATAGCGCTCTAACTATCACAGTACAGCTTCAGCTCTTCCTGCTCTTGACCCAGCTCTTCTAAAAACTTTTTCATCCACAAGACTTCCTTGCAGGCTTCTGTTACAACAATATACTCAGCCTCAGTAATGGAAAGTGCAACACACTTTTGTAACTTCAATTGCCAGGACACTACTCCCCCTGCATAAGTAATTAGGTAACCTGAAGTGGATTTCCTAGAATCCAAATCACCAGCCATGTCAGCATCTGAAAACCCCTCTAGTGCAGATTTATAGTCACCGCCAAACTGTAAACATAACCTGGAAGTGCTCCTGAGATATCTGAGAATCCACTTAACTGCTGTCCAGTGCTCTTTGCCTGGATTTGAGAGATAGCGACTCACCACACCTACAGCATGAGCAATGTCAGGCCTGGTACACACCATGGCATACATAAGACTTCCCACTGCTGAAGCATATGGGACTTTCTTTATATCTTCCTTGTCCGCCTCACTCTTTAGACACCGAGCTGAACTCAGTTTGAAGTGACCTGCAAGTGGAGAGCAGACAGCTTTTGCTTTGCTCATGCTGAATCTCTCTAACACCTTCTCAATATACCTCTCCTGTGATAACCACAACTTCTGGCTCTTCCTATCTCTAATAATCCTCATACCCAGAATTTGGCTAGCGGGTCCTAAGTCTTTCATGGAGGAAGACTTACTCAATGTAATCTTCAGTTCTTTGATCTGTTTGGCATCCCTACCAATAATCATCATATCATCTACATAAAGTAGCAATATAACAAACTCACGACTGGTTAACTTCTTAATAAAGACATAATGGTCTGTAGCAGTCCTGATATAACCCCGATCAATCATGAAGGACTTAAACTTCTTATACCACTGCCTTGGAGCTTGTTTCAGTCTGTATAAACTTTTCTTCAATCTGCAAACAAGATTCTCCTTCCCCTTGATCTTGAACCCTTCAGGCTGCTCCATATAAATCTCTTCCTCCATATCACCATGAAGGAATGTTGTCTTCACATCCATCTACTCAACCTCTAGATTCATTCTAGCAGCAATACTGAGCACAACCCTGATAGATGATATCTTCACCACTAGTGAGAAAATCTCTTTAAAATCGACCCCCTTCTTCTGACTGAACCCCTTCACAACCAACCTTGCTTTGTACCTTGGCTGTGAGCTACTTTCATCAGCCTTCAATCTGTATACCAATTTATTTCTTAGAGGTCTCTTGTCCTTAGGCATTTCAACTAGCTCATAGGTCTTGTTCTCATGCAAGGATTTGATTTCCTCTTGCATGGATTTCACCCATTCTTCCTTCTTGTCATGAGTCATTGCTTCCTCATAACATTCAGGTTCTCTCCCATCAGTAATCATCACATACTCATCCGGACTATACCTCACTGATGGTCTTCTATCTCTAGAAGATCTCCTCACCTCAGCCTGCTGCTATGGCTCTTGTAACTCATTACCTGTGTCCTCCACAGTTCTTCCATCAGTAAGATCAGATAAAGGTGCAGGATCTACATTTGTGGGAATCTGACCTGAGGATGTTGGCTTCTCAGTCTTTTCCATATCTTCAATTGTCTGGTCTTCTATGAAAACCATATCTCTGCTCCTGATAATCTTCTTATCAACAGGATCCCACAATCTGTACCCATACTCATCATGTGCATATCCAAAGAAAATACATTGCTTGGAGTTGGCATCAAGCTTTGCTCTCTCATCTTTTGGAATGTGCACAAAAGCCCTGCAACCAAAAACTCGTAAGTGATTATAAGAAATGTCTTTACCTGTCCAGACCTTCTCTGGGATATCACCATCCAGAGCATATGAAGGAGAAAGATTTATCAAGTCAACAACTGTTCTCATAACTTCACACCAAAATGACTTAGGCAACTTGGCCTGAGATAACATGCACTTCACTCTCTCAGTGATGGTGCAATTCATTCTTTCTACAACACCATTCTGCTGTGGTGTCTTTGGAACTGTCTTCTCCAGTTTTATCCCATGATCAACACAGTACTGTTCAAATGGGCCTCTGCACTCCCCACCAATTGTCAGCCCTGACACAAATCAACTTCCTACTGGTCTCACGCTCCACTCTAGAGTGAAACTATTTTAATACATTCAAAACCTGATCTTTTGACTTCAAGGCATATGTCCAAAGCTTCCTAGAGTGATCATCAATAAATGTAACAAAATACATTGCACCACTCATTGTCAAATCCTTCATATAACACACATATGTATGGACCAAATCTAATATATGAGTTTTTCTACTGGATGAATTTCTCTGAAAAGTAACTCTGTGTTGTTTACCAGCATAACAGTCAGTACATGGTTTTAAAGAAGTACCTTTTAAATCTGGTAGAAGCTTCTTCTTCTTCATAAGCATCCGGAGCCCCTTCTCACTCATGTGCCTAAGCCATCTATGCCACATCTCTACAATAACATCATCAGTCAAGTTCAATTCCCCTTTACTTAGCTTTGCTAGCATTAAGTAAAGTGTGTTATCCTTTCTTCCTTTTGCTACAATCAGAGACCCTTTAGTGAGCTTCCAACTACCATCACCAAAGTAATTGTGAAAGCCTTCATCATCTAATTTTCCTGTTGAGATCAGGTTCAAGTGGATATCTGGTACATGTCTCACATCCTTGAGAACGAGTTTACAACCTGTATTAGTTTCCAAGATGATGCTCCCAATGCCTGTAATCCTTGAGGTTTCATTATTTCCCATCCTAACATTACCATAATCACCAGCAGTGTAGGATGAGAAAAACTCACATTGTGCTGTCACATGAAAGGAGGCACCAGAATCAACTACCCAGTCACTATCATGACCTACAAGACTAATACAACCCTCATCCCATGTAACCACTATCTCATCATCTGCTGCTGCAGTGGTGTCTTCATCTGAATCAGCACCCTTTCCTTGCTTTTTCTTCCACAATTTGCATTACTTCTTGTAATGTCATGGCTTGTCATAATAAAAACATTTAATGTTCTTTCTACCCCTTGACTTGGATCTCCCCTTTAACTTATCTGCTCTGTCAGATTTATCATTCTTTCCTCTGTTCTTGCTTCTACCCCTCCTATCAAACTTGTCTATGACAAGTGCCCTAGAATCAGAACCAGTACCCAAATCTTTCCTTCTGGCCTCTTCATTGATTAAACTATCCTTAACCATAGACAACGTCAACGTTCCATCTGGAGCTGAATTACTAACCGATACTACAAGAGTTTCCCAACTCTTAGGTAATGAGCTCAACAATAGGGGTGCTTGGATCTCATCCTCAAGCACAAGCTTCATAGCAGTCAATTGATTCACGAGTCCCTGAAAATCATCCAAATGCTCTAACATATTCGAGTCTTCCCTATATTTCAAGTTAACTACCCTTCTTATCAAAGAAGTTTTATTCAAAGCAATTTACCTCTCATACATCGACTCTAGTTTCCTCCATAGAACATCAGCCCTAGTCTCCTGAGCAACATGATGATACACACTCTGATCAACCCACTGTCTAATATACCCTACAGTTTTCCTATGTAGTATCAACCACTCTGCATTAGATTTATCTGGTGGCTTTGCAGCATCACCACCTAAAGGCAAATACAAATCTTTGCAGTATAACAGATCTTCCATCATCGACTTCCAGATAGAGTAATTAGAGGAATTAAGTTTAATCATCATACCTAAAGATTCAGCCATGTCTGTGATTGAAAACACAAAACCCTAACTTCAATTTGTAGTGAAAACCCTAATTTTCTTTTTGAAACCTGGTGCTCCGATACCACTTGTTAGGAAAAAGATCTTAACTTTTCCTCTTGCCTGTGCGATTAACAATTGAAACAAACAACAATCAATAATAACTTGCAGAAATAAAAACAATCAACACCAAGGATTTACATAGAAAACCCTAATTTGGGGAAAAACCACAGCACCGCCGCACACAAATTCTTCCACTATCAAAGTAATGGGTTACACACTTCTTCACTAGTCTCACTAGTGGATTACTCAATCTCACCACAAACCAGTGGATCAAATACAATGGATTTCCCTCTCTAGAACTCTCTATAGGTTTAGGAATAACCTCTCTATGTTTCTCACTCTTGTGTTTCATACCACCCACACAAGAACACTTATATAAAATATATATATATTGCTACAAAAAAAAAAAAAAAAAACAAGTTTAAGACTTACACCGGCTCAAGGCTGGCCGCGTTGGGCCGGCTCAATGTGATCGAGCAACAATGACAAAATAAAGCCAGCGGCGATCCTTTGTTTAGGCCGGTGGCCCTGAGCCGGCCTTACCCTGTTTCGCTTGGTTTCGTCAATTTTCTTCAAGCTTAACATTCTTTCATCCAAGTATACTTCATATACTTAGGATACCCTTGATATAGAGCCATATGTGTTGGATCTATACCCCAACAATATATATATTCAGGTTCAAATTTTATTTCCAGTAGGTTTATAACTTCTATCACTTTCCATGTTGTAATATATAACCCATGTCATTCAATTTGTTCGTGAAGAAAGTGATGATAATGGAGATATTAAATAAGATATTTTTTTTGGTAGATAAGGTATGGGGAATTCGAAGACATGGCAACCAGCTTCACAAATGAAAATTTCATTGTAAATGATTTTGACTGAGTTGAGTAAAATATCCATGACAGCCATGAATCCACTGAAATTAAATTATAGGAGTCAATTGTAATAATTTCAGGTGGATGTCCTCCATGATCATCTTTTGTTCTTTTCTTGTTTCAACCTTGTAAATGTTTTAAATTTTTTTCTCATGTTGCTTCTGACTTTAACTTCATTATTACTTGATGTCGCAGTGTCCAAAGGTAGAAGATAACCCACTTTGGGTTTTTTTTTTAATAACATTTTTTTTTCTCTTTTCTTCTTCTTCTTTGCTTCAAAACCTATAAATACTTTCTCCTGCTTTTTTATGTAAAAATTTTTTTTCACTTTTTTTCTTTTTTTTAATATATAATAATACTCCAATCTTTTTTAAAAAATTAATAATGATAATAACTTTTTTTTTTCCTTTTTTTAGGTTTCTCTTTGACCAAACTTCTTTTTCAAGTATAACTACCACAATAAATGTGGATACAAGATTAACCCTAAGTCTCATGTGGGTTCCTAGTATTAACTGCTTAGAGCTCGACCACTAAGTCACAACATTAGACTAAGCTTCAACCACTTCAAAAGTAAACCATGGATAGAACTATTTAACCATCGACTACTAGAACTGCTTGACAAAAGGAAGTATTAGCCCACAACAAAGGACGTGTACCCTAGTTCCATCTCTTCACAACAACTAGATTAATAAGATTTTGCAAAAAAAAAAAAAAAAAAACTCTTTTTGGATTAATGTTAAAACTTGGGGATCATGTGCAATAGTAATTGCAAATAGCTCTTTGAAATTCATCATTTTAGAGACTCTCATAATCATCACAATTAGTGAATGGGTAATCCATCCTGCATTTAAGGTTTGAAGGAAAAGGCTTCCTTTCCCTTCAACTCAATTTACCATCCCAAAGCATAGGTTGCAACTAGCAATCATGGGTGAAGTACATAATAAGATATACAGATTATGCCCCAATACTAAAATAGACCAAAATCTTTGATGCTGTATACATGTCTTCACACTTTAATTTTCCCTAGATAGAAGAAATGAGGGCTTGGTGAGCTCTTGTATCTAGGTGGAGTATTCAAACTCACACTTTCATTTTTTTCCTAGGGTGAACTCATACCCACTTTAGAGGACATCTTTCTCATCTTGAAACTTCACAATTTTGGAAAAAGGGATGTCACAACAACACTAAACACATCACAAAATGAAAGTGTGCATGCTATCGTGCAGGGGCAATTGAATTATGTAAAGCATCAAAGTGGTCCACCCTTTTAGGATGGATCAAACACTTCTATGGCAAGGTAGAGAAAGATGGCCACAAAACTTGAAGTCCTAGCTATAAATCCAAGCAAACATCATATACAATAGTAACTTAGTATAATACTTGGTTCAAATACAAACTTATAGCATTTGTTGCTCTTTATCTACCCGTGTACATTTTCCCTGGTGGCCTAGAAGAAGGGATTATTCCACTCTTTCCACTAGCAATTTGCACTACTCAAGGTGAATGCTTCACCTTGGTGCCATTATACTTAGGTTCATTATATCACCATGCTCTTTTTCGCTTTGTGAGCCATTACACAATCTTGTGTTATGTAGATGTAATCTTTCTTCAAATCTTTTTTTGCGAAAAAATTATGAGGTACTTCACCTCTCTAAGCATAAATATGAAGTCCAATTCAAATTTTGCCACGATTATGGGCATAGGTGGGAAGGCATAATGAACGTCAACTACACACACTTTTAGATACATTTGGAGAGTTCATGTTTCGCCCTTACATATAGAAGATTCCTGGATACCAGACATGTAGTGGGTATTATCCTGATAGAACACGAGATTTTATCTCTTTAAAAAATCAAGGAGACTTGCAACCTCACGAGGTTACTTTCCTTCAATGATGCATTCCAAGAAGTCTTCCTTCACTACTAGATAGCAAAGGTAAAAACGGTAACATCTTAGAACTTGGAGTCATCGTGTACTCTCCACATAGAGTAGCATGACAATTTGGATTTGATTATAGTGTCTTTCAAGCAGTGGTCCTTGTTGCAAATTTCAAATCTTGTTGTGAACACATATCACCTCTAGATGTCAACAAAAATTATCCAAAAATCTGCTTCCAGTCATCAAGTTATAATGGAGTGATCTCTTTCTCTTGGTCATCATACTGGATGGACTATGTGAAAAACTTTCAAGGCTATACATTTCCTCTAGATGTAGAGCCTTTTAAAGATGTCATCATTTATCGAAATGAATTCTACCTTCAACTTTCAAGGCTAAATAAACCTAAAGGTAAGCTATACGCGAATGATGTCAGCCATGTCAATGAAGAGATGGGAACTTCTAAAGGAGGAGAAAAGAGAAAGGGTAAATGGGCTGCTCATCCTCCATCAAGAAAGGATCAACATTACTCAAAACAACAATGTATCCGGGAGGTTAGTACTATTCCTTCTAGTATTTATTCCTTACTTTTCTTCTCCTGGATTAACTATATTCTTCTTTTTTGCAATGCTTAACTCTAGGCAGCTCTCATCTAGAAGAGAGACAATCTACTTCTAGACATCCTACTTTATGGGCTCAAGAAAATGATGACGATGACCAAGATTAGGACCAAGACCAGGACCAAAACCAGAACAAAGACTGAGTTCAAGACTAGGACTAAGTTTAAGGCTAGGACCAAGATCAAAAGTTAATTGACTATGAGGATTCTCCTAAAAGGTATGAACATACAGGTGGCAATGAGCACTCATATAACGTAGCTAACTTCATCGAATAGCAGAATTTGACATTAAGGTAGACATGGATGTGGAAGGAATAATACTTATGTCTCGAATACACTGTCGTTTTAAGTTGCTTTGATCTTCGCTTGATAGAGGATGAGAAGCACGTTTACCCTTTCTCTTTTCGCCTTGTTTAGAAGTTCCTATATCTTTATTGACATGGTTGACATCATTTACATTTAGCTTCCCTTTAGGTTTATTTAGCCTTGGAAGCCGAAGGTAGAACTCACTTTGGTAAATGACGGCATCATTAAAAGGCTCTACATCTGGAGAAAATGTATAGCCTTGAAATTTTTTCACATAGTCCATTCAATATGATGACGAGCCGAAAGAGATCACTCCATTACGACTTGATGAAGGGAAATATAACCGATGGACTTCAAGATAAATCTTGTTGACGTGTGGAGGTGATATGGATTCATAGCAAGATTGAAATATGCAATAAGAACCATGGCCTAAGGAACACTCTAATCAAATCTAAATTGTTGTGCCACTCTGTGTGGAGATCACACAACGATTTCCAATTCCAGGATGTTACGATTTATGCCTTTGCTATCTAGTAGTGAAGGAAGACTTCCTGGAATGCACCACTAAGGAAAGTAACCTCTTGAGGTAGCAAATCTCCTCGATTTTCTAGAGATAAAGTCTCGTGTGCCATCAGGATTACCTGCTATATGTCTAGTATCCAGTAATCTTCTCTACATAAGAGCAAAACATGAACTCTCTAAATGTATTTGAATATGTATTTGAAACTGTGTGTAGCTGACGTTCATGATGCCTTTCCACCTACGCCTATGATCATGCTAGATTTAAATTGGACTTCATGTTTATGCTTGGAGAGGCAAAGTAGCTCCTAAATCTTGAAAAAAAAAAAAAAGATTTTGTTAGTTTATTGCTTATTAGGGCAGCAAATATTTTAATTTTGGTTTTTTTGATTCAGTTCTAATTTCTTATAAGTAAATAAGTTTGTTTAGATTCATTTTGCTACAATTTAAGATGTTAAACTTATCAAGTTTATTGCTTCTATATTTTTAGAAGCTTGGAAAACATCATGAATGATATATCATATTTCAGTTTTCATGGGTGTGTCCTCTGTTTTCTCTGCTCTTGAAACAACAATTGGTATCAGAGCTGTATTCTTGTGGGATCTGTGTTGAAGTCTTCTCCAAACGCCACGAAAAACAAAGCAAGTTTCTCTTCAATTGCTCTGCCTGTGTTCGACGGAGAAAATTATCAGATCTGGGCAGTCAAAATGGAAACTTACCTGGAAGCTTTAGATCTTTGGGAAGCCGTGGAAGAAGACTATGATCTGTCAACACTTCCAAAAAACCCCACCATGGCTCAAATCAAAACTCATAAGGAGAAGAAAACAAAAAAGTCGAAGGCCAAAGCATGCTTGTTCACTGTGGTATCATCAACACTCTTTACAAGAATTATGTCTTGTAAGACAGCCAAGTCCATTTGGGACTACCTTAAGCAAGAGTATGCTGGAGATGAAAGGATTAGAGGAATGAAGGTGCTAAATCTGATAAGGGATTTTGAATTGCAAAAGATGAAGGAATCTGAAACTGTTAAAGAGTACTCAGATAAGCTTCTTGACATTGCAAACTAGATCAAATTGTTAGGGTCAAAGTTCAACGACTCAAGGATCGTCGAGAAGATCCTCGTGACAGTGCCTAAACACTATGAAGCAACTATAACAACACTAGAAAATATCAAGGATCTATCAAAAATTTCCTTAGTAGAATTGTTACATTCATTGCAAGCGCAAGAACAAAGAAGGCACATGAGGGAAAATGTTAGCACCGAAGGAGCCTTAATTGCAAAACACTACGGAGCTGATAAAAGTAAATGGAAAAAGAAGAAAGGTGAAGACAGAAATTCTCCTTTTGCTTCAAACAATAACAAAGGAAGAAAAGGAAACTACAAGGGCAAGTACCCTCTATGTAGACACTGTGGCAAAGAAGGTCATCCACCATATAAATGCTAGAGGAGACTTGATGCGAAGTGTTCCAAGTGCAATCAAATGGGACATGAAGCAATGATTTGCAAAAGAAAGATTCAGTAGCAAGTGAGTGAAGCACAAGTTGCTGAATAAGAGGATGAAGATCAGTTGTTCATAGCATCTTGTGTTGCAAATGGTTGTTCATCCAAAAGTTGGTTAATTGATAGTGGATGTACAAACCACATGACCAACGACAAAAAACTCTTCAAAAATTTGAGCCCAACTAACATTACCAAAGTTAAAATTGGTAATGGTGATTACATCCCTATTAAAGGAATAGAGACGGTGATCATATCAAATGCTAAAGGTTCAAGGAACATATCTAATGTTCTTTATGTACCTACAATTGATCAAAATCTGCTGAGCGTAGGACAATTGATTGAACGAGGCTCAAAGTTATTTTTGAAAAGAATTATTGCCAAATTCTTGACACCACAGGTCAAAAAGTTCTGAATGTGAGGATGAAAGGAAAAAGCTTCTCTTTCGATCCAATTTATGAAGAACCTACAGCTTTCACCACATAAGCAAGTAACATGGAGATATGGCATAAGAGACTTGGTCATTGCCATTTGAAGAGGATGAAATTCCTTAAGAAAAAGGAGCTCACAATAAGACTTCCAACATTTGCAAACTATCTACCGACATGCAATGCTTGTCAATATGGTAAGCAAAATAGGAAACCATTTCCAAAACCATCTTAGAGAGCTACACGGAAACTACAGCTGATCCATACAAATGTTGTAGATGTTATAGGGCTGCATAGAACTCCATCCTTAGCAGATATTCATTACTATGTTATATTCATCGATGATTTCACAAGGATGTGTTGGATTTTTTTTCTTAAAATATAAATCAAAGGTAACTGGTGTGTTCTGGAAATTCAAACGAATGATAGAAAATCAGAGTAATTGAAAAATCCAAGCTATAAGATCAAACAACGAAAAAGAATATACATCAGGAGAATTCAATGTGTTTTGTGAAGAGGCAAGTATCCAACATCAACTTACAGCTCCATACACTCCATAGCAAAATGGAGTGAATGAAAGAAGAAACAGATATATAATGGAGATGGCTAAATGTATGTTGCATGATAAAGACTTGCCAAAGAATTTATGGGCGGAAGCTGCAATTACAGCGGTCTTCTTGCAAAACAGATTGCCCACTAGAGCATTGAAGGACAAAACACCTTTTGAAGCTTGGTATGGTTACAAACTTTCACTAAACTTCCTTAAAGTGTTTGGTTGTTTGTGTTTTTCTCATGTTCCAAAGGTTAACGTGATAAGCTGGATAAGAGATCGAAACCAGGCATCTTTATAGGCTATAGTTCCTCATCCAAAGCGTACTTAAACTGGAAAAATTGTAGTCAATAAAGATGCAGTTTTTAATGAAAATAAAAAGTGGAGTTGGGAACAATCAAAGGAAACACAAGTGACCATACAACAATCGAGCTTGCCCTTCCAATCTAGCGAAGATCAAGAAATAGAATAGTGGCGAGAAGAAATGGAAGATGATCCACCAGTTCAAGGAACTAAACCGCTCTAGGATGTCTACCAAAGATGCAGCGTTGCTATTTGTGAACCAGTAGCTATGAAGATGCCATTAAAGATCAAAAGTGGCAAAAATCAATGGAAGAAGAGTTAACAATGATCAAGAAAAACAAGACCTAAGAGTTAGTCAATAAACCAGCTAATAGAACAATCATTAGAGTAAAACGGGTGTTTAGGACTAAACTTAATGTAGATGGATCTATCAACAAGTATAAAGCAAGGCTTGTTGTTAAGGGATATACTTAGATTTTTGGAGTTGATTACTCTAACACGTTTGCTCCCGTTGCTAGATTAGATACAATAAGATTAGTATTAGCAATAGCTACACAACATTGATGGAAGGTGCTTCAACTAGATGTAAAGTCTACATTCTTAAATGGTTCTTTATAAGAGGAAATCTATGTTGAGCAACCTAAAGGATTTGTAGAACAAGGCAAAGAAGACAAGGTGTACTTGCTCAAGAAGGCCCTATACGGTTTGAAGCAAGCACTTAGAGCATGGTATAGCAAGATAGATAAGCATCTATCAAGCTTAGGATTTGTGAAAAACATGTCTGAAGCCACACTTTATGTAAAACAAAAAGGGGCTGATTTAATTATAATTTCTCTTTATGTTGATGATCTTCTTATTATAGGTGGAAATTCCAAGCTAGTTGAAGAGTTTAAGATAGAAATGTTAGAAAGCTTTGAAATGACTGATCTTAGATTAATGACTTATTTTTTGGGAATGGAGATCAAGCAGCTAAAAGATGAAGTTTTCATATGTCAAAGGAAATATGCAAAGGAAATCCTTAAGAAGTTTCACATGAAAGATTGCAAGGAAATGACTACTCCTATGAATCAAAAGGAAAGCTTAAGCAAGGAAGATGGTGCAAACAAGGTTGATGAAGGTTACTTCAGAAGTTTAGTTAGATGTCTAATGTATTTAACCGCAATAAGGCCTAACATACTCCTATCGCTGAGAAACAATTTGCAGACATCTGCACAAAACCTCTACCAGCAAACAACTTTGAATTATTGAGGCAAAAACTTGGAATTTTCAGCTCCTAAAAGCATAGAGGAGTGCTAGTTTTTTGCTTATTAGGACACCAAATATTTTAGTTTTGGTTTATTTGATTCAGTTCTAATTTCTTGAAAGTAAATAAGCTTGTTTAGATTCATTTTGCTACAATTTAGGATGTTAAACGTATCAAGTTTAATGCTTCTATATTTTTAGAAGCTTGGAAAACATTATGATTGATATATCAGATTTTAGTTTTCGTGTGTGTGTCCTCTATTTTCTTTGCTCTTGAAACAACAGATTTGAAGGAAGATTACATCTACATAGCACAACACTGTGTTGCAACCTATGGAGCAAATAGCAGCATGGTGATATAAATCTAAATAGTGATATAATAGTGCTAAGTATAATGGCTCCATGGAAAAACATTTACCTTAAGCAATGCAAATTGCCAACATAAAGAGTTTGGGAATAATCCCTTCTTCGAGGCCATCAGGGAAGATGTGCATAAACAACCAAAGAGCAACAAATGTTGCAAGTTTATATCTGCTGCAAGTATTATGCTGAGCTACTATTGTATTTGAACGGTTACATTCACAAGGATAAAGATAGTGATGCTTACTCACTTTTATAGCTAGGACCTTAAGTTTTGTGGCTATCTTTCTTTGACTTGAGAAAGAAGTGTTTGATCCATGCTAAGGAGGTGGACCACTTTGAGCTTTACATAATCTAACAACTCCCTACAAGATGGTGTGCACACTTTCATTTTGTAATGTGTTTAGCATTATCATAACGTTTGTTTTTGCAAAATTGTAAAGTTTCAAGAGGAGAAAGCATCCTCTAAAGTGGGTGTGAGTTTGACTTAGGAAACTTTGAAAGTGTGAGTCTAAATGCACCACCTAGATATGAGAGCCTGCTAAGTCCTCATGTCTTCCATCTTGGGAAAACTAAAGCAGAAAGACATGTATTCGGCATCAAAGATTTTATCTTATTTCAATATTAGGACATAATCCATATCTCTTATAATGTACTTTACCCATGGGTACCAACTACAAATTGTGCACTTCAGGATGGTAAATTGAAATGGGGGTAAAGGAAGCTTTTTCCTTTTGCTCCTGAAACGCAAGATGGATTTCCCCATTCACCAATAATGGTGATTTTGGAAAAGTCTCTAAAATGATGAATTTCAGCGAGCTATTTGCAACTACTATTGCACACAATCCTTGAGTTTTGGCATTTATTCAAAAGGAGTCTTTTTGGAAAATCTTATCAACCCAATTGTCGCAAGGAGATGGAACTAGGCATACGCATCCCCCATTATGAACCAAAACTTCCTTCTATCAAGTAGTTCCAATAGTTAATGAATGAGTAGTTCTAGCTGTGGTTTATCATAAAGTAACTAAAGCTCAGTCAAATGTTGTGACTTGGTGATCGAGCTCCAAGTGGTTAATATTGGAAACTCATGTAAGACCTAGGGTTCACCTCAAATTTGCGTTTGTTGCGGTAGCTATACATGGAAAAAGGTTAGGTCAGAGAGTAACCTAAAAGAAAAAAGAAAAAAAAAAGGTTATTATCATTATTGTATTTAAGAGAGAGAGAGAGAAAAACATGGAGTATTATTGTGTAAAAAAAAAAACCAAAGCGAGCCACTTCTACCATTGGACACTGCCATATCAAGTAATAATAAAGGTAAAGTCAGAAACAACATGAGAAAAAATTTACAACATTTGCAAGGTCGAAACAAGAAAAGAACTAAAGATCATTATGGAGGACATCCCCCTAAAACTATTACAACTGACCCTCTAATTTAATTTCAATGAATTCATGGTTTTCATGGAAATTTTACTCAACACAATCAAAATCATTTACACTAAAGTTTTCATTTGTGAAGCTGGTTGCCATGTCGACGAAGTCCCCACACTTATCTACCAAAAAAAATATATATATCTTTTTCAATCTCTGCATTATCCTTGCTATCTTCATCATAACAAGTAACATTGAACGTTGACCTAAAATATAAAGTATGGCCTGATATATATTTGCCACTTTTCTTTATCAACTATGAATCAAACAAAACATTCTAAACTCACACCCACTAACTTTCAGCCGAGACATCGTTTACCTCTAGGCACTGTAAATGCCGAGCTCCTCGACTTGAGACGATGCTAAATCTTCAAGCACCTGCAAACAAATATATATATACATATGTATATTAGAAGAAATGTGATTAAAAAAAAAAAAGAGGAGGCGTGAACATAATACTACATTTGAAAAGTATATTGGTGAAAGGGTTTGTCAACATCTCATGAACAAATTGAATGACATGGGTTATATTACAACATGGAAAGTGACAGAATTATAAACCTGTTGGAATTACATTCTCCAAACGTGTTATATTACAACACGGGTTATATTGCCAAACGTGTTATGTATTACGTTCCCCAATCATGTCATGGCCAAAACCTGGAATATTCATGCGTAGAAAGTGAAAGTAAGGAGTTAGATTGATTTTGTGATACTGTAATCTATCGCACTGATTTTAATAATAATAACCGTGGTGATGTTACGATGCAACGAGAAATTGAAATTAAAAAAAAAAAATAAGAAGAAGAAAAAGAAAGGTTTGCTCGTGAGATAAGCGTGCATGCGATTTACATGTATAAAAAACTTCTAAACAAGGAGAAAAGAGAAAGGGTAAACGTGCTTCTCATCTTCCATCAAACGAGGATCGACGTAACTGAAAATGAGAATGTATCCAAGAGGTAAGTACTATTTCTTCTAGTAATTATTCCTTACTTTTCTTCTCCTGTATAATCTGTTTTCTTCCTTTTTGCAGGGCTTAACTCGAAGCAGCTCTCATCTGAAAGCTAGACAGTCTACTTCTAGAGATCTTGTCTCATGGGCTAATGAAAATGATGACCAGGACCAGAACTGGGACCAAGATTAAGAGTTAGTTGGCTATGAGGATTCTCCTAAAAGGTATGAACATACGGATGGCGATGAGCACCTATATAGCCTACCTAACTTCGTCGAAATAGTACTCTGACATTGAGGTAGACATGAATGTGGAGATACGTGTTGTCGAGTTTAATTTTTTATTTTCCATTCCTAATCTGACTTATACTAAACCCTATGCTCATCAAATATAAATCCTCGACTTGAATTAGGAATTTCATTTTATTTTGGAGTCGCCACCCAACTGTGGTCAGGAAAGATTGAATTAGAACTAATTGAGTGGATTAATCCTAATTTGAACCACTAGTCAGCGATGTTTCCTCTTTTCGTTTTTGTGAAAGAGAAAATGGAAAACCCGAATTTTTTTATTCGGAGACTAACCTATTAAAACCTTAAAGTTACCACCCTACTCTCCTGAAATCTAAACCTTATCTTAATGTCTTTTATTTTATTTTTTTTGTTATCTTTTTATTGTGTTTTTGAATAACTTATTCAAAAAAATGATTTTTTATTCTTTTTAGAGTTGCCCCAAATGGGTGCCTACGTACCTGCTATTCATAATCAAACGGGTCGTAGTTCACTCTTCATGAAAAACTTTAGTGTGTTTGTTAATTTTAATTATGAAATTACTTCTGATTTAAGTTTTTATCATTTTAGTATTTTTTGGGAAAAATTAAGCCTAAGCTTGACCATTTGATTTTTTTTTTTTTGAAAAATAATAATTTTAAGGAAAAAAAAAACAATTTTGGATTTATTATTAAAAAACATTTTTCTAAGTGATAAAAATTTATTTCTCTATTTTTTAACCTACCTCTAATATTATTATTTGTTTTTATTTTTTCATTAATTTTTTTAATTTTTATTAATTTTTATTAATTTGTTAAAAAAAAATCTCTTATATTATTTTATCTACCCTAAACTAAAAATCTAAATTCTACCATTTTTCTTTATCATTTTTTATGATTTTATTTTTTTATAATTTTTTATTTTCATTATTATTTTTATTTTTTATTATTATTTTCTACTATTCACCCTAAACTAACTCCTAAAAAAAAACTAATCTAAATTCTAATATTTTTTTTGAATTACAAATAACATATAAATAAATAAATAAATTTGCTAAATAAATAATTAACTAAATAATAAAAAAAATACAAAAAAAAATTGGAAAATCTAACTTACCTAAATCCTGGTAGGTGCGCGGGTCGAGTCGGACGATCACAGCGGTTGGGGGTGCTCGTTGACGGCATTCCGGCGGCCTTTCGAGGAGGTTGAAGAGTTATTTTCTAGGTTTTCAAGGGTAGGGAACTCAACCGTGGTGGTGGATTTCTCCAAAAACACCTCCTGGCAGCGGTTCGAAGCTTGGTCGGCGGTCGCGACTCGAGGAACTCCGGCGAAGCCTCGATTTCTCTCTTTTTCTCACTTCTGATCCGTGCTTATGCTTGCTGCCTTCGCCCTCTATTTATAGAAGTCGAAAGACTCCCCTGGATAAGCCTAAATCTTTGATTCGAAGAAATCCGAATTTTTCCATTTTTTAGATTTGATTTTATCCAACAAATTTGACGCCAATTTGTTGTAATCTTATGATTTATCTGGATAATTCGGTTTTGGATTGATCGAAATCCAAAAAGATTTGAAGAAATCCAGCATTTTCGGCCTTATTGGACTTCTGCCAGATTTTTATCCGACTGGGCTCGAGGAAGAAGACGATCACGTGCGAGGCACGTGTCTTCTCTCGACCAATCGCATGCTGCCACGTGGTAGCTCCGAGTGAAAAGAAAGAAATTTTGCAAAGCACACGCGGGGGGATTCGAACTCAGGACCTTAGGCTTTCCGTGCGTTTTCGGGCGAGCATGTGAACTAGCGAAGCCAGCTCAATTCTCAGTTTTTCTATTTTCGCAATTTGCATATATGTAACGCGATTTTTATTATTTTGAAATACCAAAAATTTGTAAAAATTATTTAATCTGTTTTATTACTATTTCTACAATTATTTTCCACAATTGATGTGTTTTTCCTATTTATTTTATTTTTTGAATTTTTTTTCTATTTTTGCTAAATTAGAAAGAAAATTATAAAAAATAGAAAAAATTGAGAATTGACTATTATTGATCATTAGGGGCAAAAATTGGGTGTTTACAACTACTCCTTCGGATCTTGTTATTGTGAATACAATTGCTGAGGCTCACGCTGAAATCTTGCTCCCAAGGGTACTTATGATGAAGGTATTTTAGTCCAAACGACCGATCCTCCTATCGGTGAATCTTCTCCACCAATTGACGACATGTCTCATCAAGACAAGGAGACAACTCCAATGCGTAATATTGATTTGGGGCAGACAATAGGCTTTCGCGGATTTAATGTTCCTCCTCGTATGGTGCCTTCGATGGAGAATTTTAGGTAGAATGTGAATTCACCCGTACTCCATCATGTACTAGTGTGATGGTCATGCTGGGGGGAAGCAATGTTACTTATGAGCCAATTGGGACTCCTTGTCCATAAAGGAAGCGACATCAATTGTGAAGGCTTATAATGCATCTCAACTGCTAGGCTTTCGTGTGAATAGCATGAATATAGTAGCTGAAAAAGCTCATAAGTTGATAAAATGCAAGAACCTCAATATGGTGCAAGAGCAAATAAGGAGTGAGATTACAACATTACAACAACAAGAGGAGACTCTTAGTGCCTTGATAACAGATATCCCAGTGATGTAGATACTAGTGCTAAATTAGAGCAAGATTTAAAAATATGGTGTATAGCATTCATTGTATAATTGATATGATTAATAAAGGATTGAGCGATTTTCTTTCTTTCTCTTTAACATTCCCATGTATTTTATTTATTTGAAGTTATTGTCATCATCTAGATGTTTTAGTAACTTGTCAAAAGCAATTCATTTCAACTCTATTTTGGAACTAAGGGCAAAGCCACATATCAACAAGCTGCTGGAGAACTTTAAGCCCTTAATGATATATAATTACTCCGATCTTAAGTATTGAAGAAAGGAAATCTGGAGGTAGCATGGAAGTAGTGCTTCTACTAAATGGCTGTGTTAATAGTAAAAGAAAGAATCGCTTCGATCCTTTGCAACAAATGCCAATTTATCCTCAAAGCATGGAATAAATGACATTATAGCTACCAAGCCTATTTTGGAGTTGCTTCAACCTATCACAGTTGAGATCGCTTTGATCTCTTAGTGAACATCACAAAAGAAACACTGTGTTTTTCGCATGCTTGGCAACAATGCTACTACTAAGCTATTATAGTTCCCATGACAAAATTGCTTCAATTAGTCATAAATGAGATTGCTTCAACCTTGACTTCTGCAAAAAGGCATTACAGCTGCCTAGCCTACTGCGAGATCACTCCGATCCATCACAGCCGAGATTGCTTCAATCTTGTGCATGAATGGTACAAAAAACCATTATGTCTGCCACGTACAGAAGAGTAAGGCTATTAAGCAATAGCAACTACTATGGTAAGATCACTTTGATCTTTCACAAATCACAATTGAGATCACTTTAACCCCAAAATCTACATTAAGGCATTACAACTACCAAGCCTACAATTGGATTACTTCAATCCAACATAGCTAGGATCGCTTAGATCCTATAAAAGAAATATGATTACAAGAAAAGTTCAAAGAGAATGGACATAAATGGACTTGCAATCATTTCATTTCATTTTGTTGATTTAAAATTACATTGGTGATTACAAGTGAAACTTTTTAATATAGTGGAAATTGATTGAAGCAATTTTAGAATTGATCAAATAGTATGAATATGGCCACATTAATATTAAAAAAATGATTTATTTTAAATTTTTAACATTACATTAAAATTGAACCATAATAGGTCACATTCTTCTATCCATTCTTGAGAGTTAATGACTATTCATAGCTTATATTTGACACCAAAGAAGATTTCAACCTAGTGCTTTATATTTGTCCTAGTATTTGACAAGGCTTCTTCCAATTTCATTGGACCTAGAAATGATACATTAGAAGAATCTTTTAGGTCTTCCAATATCGTTAGGCTAATTGTTTTGTTCCTATATCTTTCAAAAGGAAAAAAGTTCTCTAAGTGCTCTCTCCTAAATTTAAAAGAGAGTACTTGGGTTCTCCTAATAACTAAAAAGCGTATTGTACCTGAATCTAATTAAGGTTTGTAGTGGTAGAGGAACAAGATTGGAAAAAAGAGGGATTCTAATTGTAAGATGTCTATGAAACCATTGATGGAATTGAGATCTCATTAAAAGAGAAAGATATCAAATATCTAGAGCCATTCAAGATTACGAAGTTTACAATATCCACTATCATAGACTTCCTCCACTATAAACAAACCTTTCCATTTAAGGGGGGATTTCAAGGTAGGGAGAACCTTCCAAACATATCCCATTGCATAAAGGACAATGCCACCTTGCTTGAAAGAGTGTTTCCTAACAAGGTAGTTATAGAAAGCTCTAAGCGTTTAAAGATAGTTGGCGGGGTGATGTTTGGCCATGACACATCTTTCATCTAATGCTTCTAAGTCTAACATTAGAATTATATCAGGATCTAATTCAGCATTTAAAGCTAAGCATGCTGATCATACTAGGACCTCTACTAGCACTATGGCTTTATTTACTATAAACTAAGGAGAAGGGAGATGCTTGTGTAGGAGTTCACTTCAAAGTTCAATAATCCTAAAGTGTCAGGAGTGGTTTATCGTGTCATTCTTTCTTGTTGTTGTGTACCATCCTACTGAGGACTTTAATTAGTGTCTTATTTATAATTTCCACTTAGCCATTTCCTTTCGGATAATAAGGTGTGGACTTGATGTGATTAATGCTATAAGACTTCAGTAGCTGCTTAACATGTGAATTAATGAATGGAGTCCTATTGTTTGTCAAGACACATTTTGGGATCCTAAACCAACAAATGATATTTTCTTTGATAAATGTAGCTACTGCTGGTCTAGTCACCTTCTTTAGAGGGATAGCTTCCACCATTTTCATGAAACATTCATGACCTACTCGTATCCATGTACATCGCCTAAATGGCATAGCTTCCACCATTTTCATGAAACATTCATGACCTACTCGTATCCATGTACATTGCCTAAATGGCATATGTATTAGACCAATTAAGTCAAAAGCCCAAGTGTGAAACAGCTATGGGGTATTCAAGTTGTGGACCTCAACTATCAAAGCATGAATTGTATTACCATGGAGCTAACATGGAACACATTTCTTAACAAAGTTGGAAGCATCATTCTCTATGGTTAGCCAATAATGCATTTCAAACCAAACCAAACTGTGAGACGTAAAGAAAAAAAATGACAATGAAAATCTAGATAATATACAACTAAAAAAGAAGATTTTATGTTACTTATTTAATTCCTCCTCTTACTTAGCTTTCATTAAGTAACTTACTATTTTTTTTATTTTGTATTTTTACTTATTAATTGATATAAAAACAATAATTACCTTTGGATGGATAATAAAAACCTCCTTAAATATATCAAATGAATATTAAAAACGATGAATAATGATTATAAATTAAATCTTTTTTATGTCAAGTACAATTTTTCATATTTTATTAACTTGTATATAGAAAAATAAATAAATAACACGCATAAAAATGGTTTAAACCGCAGACCAAACCAGATCAAACCTTTTTTTTTAGGTTCAAAAAAATTATAAACCGAACTATATGATTAGATTTGATTCAAAAAAAAAAAAAAGAACCACAATATATGGTTTTGTTTGGTTCGAGCAATGAACTATATCGAACTGAACCGCACCCACCACTAATTCTTTTTCACTCTTATGAAATGAATCAAAAGTATCATTAGTTTTTTACTTTTTGAGATTTTTTTTTTTTTTAAGTTCATGAATTTCAACTTTTCAATTTATATATTCCAATCACTACTTTTATCATAATTATAAAATGAGAACATATAAGATAGCTTTCTAAATATTGAATTTTAAATGGTACAAATCAAATATAAAATAAATACAAATAAATAAATTAAGGATAAAAGAACATACTCTAAACAACGCTGTAGTGAATCTATTTATAGCGTGAAGACCATTCTTTACTGACAAGATATGCCACAGCACATATTACAGACGAAGTTAAACACCTCTTAAATCACAGCTGTAAGGAGGAGAAAAAGAAACAACTGCTAGGGGTGTTATCCGACGATATTTACTGCCGTATTTATTCTTTTCTCCCACCTATCAAATGCCGGCGACGAACTTTCATGTATCTCCGACAGAACCCCCTTGCCCCTATTTACTATGTAGATATCAATACTTCATAGCAGACGACAATTGTATATTATTAGGGATGAACTGAAACCTCCACCACATGAGCTGTGGAATGACGAACAATGGTCAGGAGACCTTGTTAACAACTTTGTTACCAAATCAGATTGACATTCCTCACGTATGTCTGAAAGTTAGTTAGTAACTTCCAGATAACACTTAAGACAAACGTCGCAAATTTCTCAATAGCATAAAGACAAGATACTGCTTACATGTGCCATGTTATATCATAATTAAAAGCGAATCAGTTATGGCATACCTTCTAACTCGGTACATTGCTATAAGAAACAGCGACAGCCTAAGTATGGAATGGAATAATGTGAAGGAAGGAATGTACCAAGTGATTTGTGTCAACCAAAGACACATGGCAAATCGTAAATGTTTGAATGATTTGGAGGAAAGGCTCTCTTTAATCTTTTCGATTCGTTCTTGCACATTTTCTGCATTATTATATAAAGCTAAATTAGAAAATCGGCACATCAAACACGATATCGGTCTACAATGATACCCATCGGCCATAAAAATCATCAGAATATTTTAATACAGCTCTCTCTGTAACTTAAGGATTGTTTAAGAAGAGTTCATCTATTTGATATGTCAATAGAAACAATTTCATTTCATGTTATATATATATTGTAAATACTCATTTATTAGTTTATATATGTGTGTGTGTGTGTGTGTGTTTCAAGTTATTATAAAATCTGCAGCTTGGGTAGCAGCTTGTAAAACAGCCGGATCAACGATTATAGTCCCATCTGGTTCTGTGTTTCTGCTGAGACCAATCTCCCTCTCAGGCCCTAATTGTCAACCTAACATCGTATTTCAGGTATGTTACTAGTTAGGCTCACATATTGACAGAAAACTTTTGTCAGATTTTATCTAGAGTAAGTTCCATGAGTTATGATTTATTATGCAGTTAGATGGTAAGATAATTGCTCCAACTAGCTGTCAAGTTTGGGGATCAAGACTGCTACAGTGGATTGAGTTCACTAATCTTAAAAAGATCACGATCAAAGGTAGAGGTGTCATTGACGGACAAGGCTCGGTTTTGTGGAATCGCAAACCAACACATAATTCAGCAGATGAATCAGAGACAGTTCCCTCAGCAACCACAGTTTCAGCCAACAGCCCTAATGCTCTGGTAAAATTCCCATGTATCCAAGGCTCTGAGCAGGGGGCGGGGGACGGGGGCTGAAAAACGCTATACAGGGTTTCACAGATAACAAGGAAGAAACAACTCGAGTGCAGAACTTGGATCTGAAGAAACAGCGAATTCTCCACAGTTGCTTCTTTGTTAGACAAATGTCTTGCATAAATCTCCCCCGCCT
This sequence comes from Laguncularia racemosa, assembly GCA_037954665.1. Classification (NCBI taxonomy): domain Eukaryota; kingdom Viridiplantae; phylum Streptophyta; class Magnoliopsida; order Myrtales; family Combretaceae; genus Laguncularia; species Laguncularia racemosa. The sequence goes on along the minus strand of JBBMOL010000024.1, from coordinate 5,657,867 downwards.
TAGCATGGTCTTATTCTCATGGCCTAGAAAATAAGTCCTTTCTTCAAATATGGCTTGCAGGTAAATAAAGAAATAAGCAAAATGCCAAGGACAAAGCCTACGGTAGTTTCTTCAACTCTCCTTTAGGCTGTCTGAAGCAAAACAATTCTTCCAAACATTTTGGTTCTCCTTGCAGGCACTTCAGTTCTATGGAAGCATAAGTGTGACTGTAACAGGCATAAGAATACAAAATAGCCCTCAGGTTCACCTCAAATTCAATGAATGTCAAGGAGTTAAAGTTTATGGTATCAGTGTCTCATCCCCAGGAAATACAGATGGAATTCACCTACAGAATTCCCAGAGTGTCACCATATCCAACTCTATCTTGCTTGTGGTAAATTCCTACTCCAAGCAGAAGATTCATCTTGTAACATTACCCAAGCACACACCTCACTGCCATAAAAAGCTAAAAGAAAAGGATGCATAATTTAGAATGTTAAATTCTTTGGGTTATTTATTTAGGCTGTTATTTGCTGAATCTGTACCCAAATATCTTGTGACAATGCATTTGTTGAATAAATACTAAAAGCGTATCTACCAATTTGGTGGGAGATGATTGTGTGTCCATTCAAACTGGTTGCTCGGATGTATAAATACATGATGTAAACTGTTGAACTGGACATGGCATCAGCATTGATGGGATAGGAAAGGATAAAACCAAGGCCTGTGTCTCCAATGTCACTGTCCGTGATACAACAATGACAGAAACATTAACTGGAGTCCGAATTAAACATGGCAGGTGAAAAACCAATCCCTTCACTTAAGTCATCCCTTATTTTTGTTGCAACATGTAATAGCCATGATACCAACTATGGGAATGATATCCTTGACACATACCAATCTTTTGGAGTTTGGGGATGTAAAATCACTCTTTTCAGGTATTTGGTGTATCTGTACAAGATCCATAGTTGTAAGCGTCCCTTCATTCTACGATCAAAAGACAATCCATTATATCCTGCCACTGCTAGATATGACCAATTATAGCAACTAAGTCAGCATGTACTGATCTAAAATCATGCCACAAATGTTACAGTGAGGTTCAGGGTCAGTGCAAAATATCATGTTCTCAAATATTCAAGTTTCCAAGCTAAAAACACCAGTCATGATTGACCAGTTCTACTGTTACAAAAGCAAATATAAAGATGTAACATCAGCAGTGGCGGTGTTGGGCATAAAGTATATAAACATAAGAGGAACCTACACTGTAAAACCTGTGCACTTTGCATGTATTGACAGCTTGCCTTGCATAGGGGTGTCCCTGACAAGCATAGAGCTCAAACCAGTAAAGAGAAGAACTGTTTGTATGGTCCTTTTTGCTGGGAGACATAGGGAGAGTTGAAAACAGCCACAGTTCCTACAATCAACTTTTTGCAGAAGGGCAAACCATTAGACCTCCTAGCTTAGTCCCATTCCCGCTGAGTTTCATCTAATGTAATATGCATACACATATTTATATACTTAAGGGGATATTATCATCATGTTAGCTCAGCCTAGTTGAATATTTAGGGGGAAGTTATCATATCTTCCCTGTAAGGATTTGGAGATATATACATACAGTTTCTAATAAAATTAGTTTACTGTTAACAATTCCTCCTTGCGTTTGCACTATGTTATATAAATGCATTCACTAGAATGCACTAACCAGAAAAGTACAAAGTTATATATATCCAAGCAGGTTTCACTGAACTATTAATGCCACGTCTGCGATCTTCTAAGAGACATCCTTTCATTCCTAGCAGGGCCCCAACTATACAGCTGCTTATGAGACAAAGTTCTCCGTGTCGATCTGACAGGGATAGGGTTCAATCAGGCCAACAAAAGGTAATTTTTGTTGATGACAAATGAAAGATTACACCAGCCCCCGACATAAAGGGTTTTACAACTGAAGCAAAATATGAAGGAAAAAAGGAAAAAATTCTTATTCATTTGCCTTTTTATGTTACAATATATATAATATATAAGATTATAAAAGGTAAAAAAAAATAAAAAAGGAAAAACTGTAATATATGGAAAAAACTATAATACATTTTTTTTTAAATATATCTTTTCTAAAAATAAACAAATCTAATTATTCCCCTATTATTGACAACTTATATATCTCAACACTCCCCCTCAAGCTAAAGAATAGATGTCTTCCATTCCTAGCTTGGACACAAGATAGTGAAAACTTAAACTACTTAGCCCTTTTGTTAGAACATCTACAAATTGTTGTCCTATTGGAATATAGGATGTTATAATATGCTATAGTTTTTATATTATAATTATAGTTTCTAGAATTATATTTTATAAATTGTCATTAATATAATGTTAGGTAGAAGTTAGCAGAAAATTTTATATCTCTATATATATTGTCCTTGTATTATCAATAAAAAAAAAAAACAATTACTTATCAAAGTTACATGGTATCAGAACAATCTAACAATAGGAATTTTTTTTTTTTTAAGATAAAAAAAAATTAGGGTTTAGGCTTAGCTGCCTAATGAGCAGTGTTTGTATCCCACACACACCCTAGAAAGTGTTTATGTTTCTTTTTTCTCACCACCCCTCCAGGAGGAAAGATTGTCGACCGACAAACTTCTCTGACCAACTCTAGCAACCAACGACGCGCCACATAAACAGTCTACCACTTGTCCTTGTTTTTTTCGTGTGGAGGCACGTGTGACCTCTATTCATCCACGTGTTCTTACTGGGTTCCTCGTGGAATGGTATTCTTCATTCCAATCTCGCCATTTCAAAAATCACCTTAGGACACATGCTCCTTATTAAGGTTAGGGTTTCTAGTTTGGGTTTTATTGTTGCTGGGGTGTTTTTTTTTTTTTTTTTTTGAAAACATGGATAAGCTAATTAAGGTATTTTCTCTAGTTAGAGTTAGCATTTCTACCTTGGTTTAATCTTCTAGTGTTGTTTGGTGCTGTTGGTGTTTGTTGTGTGGATTGCTAGATGGCTGAGAATAAATCACATATCATAGATATGGTTCCAGTGACAACTAAAATAACAAAATATAAATATAATGGGGACAACTTTATTACTTGGAGCAAAACTGTACGAATATATCTACGAAGCATTAAGAAAGATGATCATCTCACTAATGATCCACCATTAGATGATACTAGACAAGCATGGTTACAAGACGATGCTCATATATTTTTGCAGCTTAAAAACTCCATTGACAATGAGATCATTAATTTAGTTGATCATTGTGAGTATGTTAAGGAACTTATGGAATATTTGGAGTTCATGTATTCTGAGAAAGGGAATATTTCCCGTATATATGATGTGTGTAAAAGTTTCTACCGTACTGAGCAACATGCTTAGTCTCTTACCATATATCTGATGAATTTTAAGAAGATATATGAAGAATTAAATGCGTTACTGCCTTTTAGCCTTGATGTAAGAGTTCAACAGACTCAAAGGGAGCAGATAGCAGTTATGAGTTTTTTAGCCGGTATTTGTCCAGAGTATGAGTCTATCAAGTCTCAGATTCTCTTGAGTCCCAAAGGCTCCTCTCTTCAAGAAACTTTTAAACGAATCATTCGCATAGAAAACCATGTAGCCGTCACCTCATCTCACAATGTTAGTGCTCTGGTCGATCAAAGTACAAGTCGAAATTCCACCAATAGGAGAGGGGAAGATCATATTCGAAGTCAAGAAACAAGGCGAGTTGTTTGCTATTACTGTCATGAACCAAGGCATACAAAGTGTACTGGTAAGAAATTGCAAAATCGTGGCCAGAAGAAGCAGTCGGTACTCATTGCCTCCACTAACTCCACATTAAGTTCGTCTTCTGAAAAGACAATAACAATTTCTACTAATGAATATGCCAAATTCTCTCAGTATCAAGAGGCATTAAAGGCTTCATCTCATCATACATCTGTAATTGCTAAATTAGGTAAATCAACTCAATGTCTTCTTTCCTCATCATCTAAGTGGGTCATTGATTCTAGTGCCACATATCACATGATAGGTAACCTTAATCTCTTCTCCACTTACTAACCATACACCTCTCCTACAAATGTCACTCTAATAGATGGTTCTAAGTCATTTATCTATAGATCTGGCACTATTAATCTAACTCCTTTGATTTCCTTATTGTCTGCATTAAATTTACCACAGTTTTCCTTTAACTTACTATCAGTAAGTCAACTTACTAGTGCACTGAATTGTTGTATCTCATTTTATCCTGATCATTGTCCATTTTAGGATCTTATGACAAAGAAGATTATAGGTAAAGGACATGAATTAGGCGGTCTCTATATATTGGATACACAAGTGCCGAGGTTTGTTGCATGTTCAAGTGTCTTAACAGCTTTCCAAGCTCACTATCGACTTGGTCACCCTTCTTTATCCGTGTTAAAGACCATTTATCCACAATTTAATAATGTTTATACATTAGATTGTGAATCTTGTCATTTTACTAAATACCATTGTTTGTCTAGTTTACATAGAGTCAATAAAAGGGCTAGTTTACCTTTTAAGTTAGTTCATTCTGATGTATGAGGTCCATGCCCGGTTGTAACTAAGGCTGATTTTTGGTATTTTGTTACCTTCGTAGATGATTATTCTCGTCAACTTACTCGTGCACTGAATTGTTGTATCTCATTTTATCCTGATCATTGTCCATTTTAGGATCTTATGACAAAGAAGATTATAGGTAAAGGACATGAATTAGGCGGTCTCTATATATTGGATACACAAGTGCCGAGGTTTGTTGCATGTTCAAGTGTCTTAACAGCTTTCCAAGCTCACTATCGACTTGGTCACCCTTCTTTATCCGTGTTAAAGACCATTTATCCACAATTTAATAATGTTTATACGTTAGATTGTGAATCTTGTCATTTTACTAAATACCACCGTTTGTCTAGTTTACATAGAGTCAATAAAAGGGCTAGTTTACCTTTTAAGTTAGTTCATTCTGATGTATGGGGTCCATGCCCAGTTGTAACTAAGGCTGATTTTTGGTATTTTGTTACCTTCGTAGATGATTATTCCCGTATGACTTGGCTTTATCTCATGAAAAATCTTTTAGAGGTGTTTTCACATTTTTCTACCTTTTGTGTTGAAATAAAAACACAATTCAATGTCTCAATACATACATTAAGAAGTGATAATGCCAAAGAATATTTCTCTCACTCATTTCAGTCATATATGCTCCAAAATGATATATTTCATCAATCTTCCTATGTGGATACACCTTCTCAAAATGAAATAGCTGAAAGAAAAAACAGATATCTTCTTGAGACTACATGAGCACTTCCATTTCGGATGCATGTTCCTAAACAATTTTGGACTAATGCAGTCTCCACTACCTTTTTTTTATTAATTGTCTCCCTTCATCTATTCTACAAGGTGAAACTCCTTATATAGTATTGTTTCCTACGAAGTCATTGTTTCCTCTTGAACCTAAGATATTTGGTAGTACTTATTTTGTTCGTAATGTCCATCCTCAGGTTACTAAACTTGATCCTAAATCTCTCAAATGTTTTTTTTTTTTTTTTGATATTCTCGAGTTCAAAAAGGATATTAGTGTTATTATCCTCATCTTGACAAATATCTTGTCTCAATTGATATCACTTTTGTAGAAAACACACAATATTTTTCATCCATTAAAACTCCAAAACAGGAAGAAGATGATGATTTGTTACTTTATCATATTACTTATAAGTCTCCAGGTGCTTTACCACTGCCCCCACCATCACAACCTCCAATTCAATATGTATACTCTCGATGACAAGTTCCTCCTACTTCATGTCCTGCATTAGTCTCTTCTTCTTCAATGGATCCGGCTACAAGTGATCTTGATCTTCTTATAGCACTTCGTAAAGGTAAACGTCAATGTACTTATCCAACTTCTTCTTGTATATCTTATGATCACTTGTCATCATCATCTTCCTCATTTATTGCATCCCTTAACACCATGACCATTCCAAAGTCTCTTCATGTTGCACTTTCACATCCTAGTTGGCGAGATGCTATGATTGATGAGATGAATCCTTAGATACAAATCACACTTGGGATCTAGTGGACTTACCTGCAGGAAAGAAGACAATTGGTTGTAAATGAGTATATGCAATCAAGGTTAATCTTGATGGAATAGTAGCTCGGCTAAAAGCCTATCTTGTAGCAAAGGGATATGCTCAAACCTATGGTGTGGATTATTTAGACACATTTTCTCCTATAGCTAAGCTAACTGCTATTCACCTATTTATCTCTATTGCAGCTTTTAATTCTTAGCATTTATATCAATTGGATATAAAAATGCCTTTTTACATGGCGATTTGCAAGAGAAAGTTTATATAAAGCAACCACTAGGATTTGTTTCTTAAGGGGAGTCAGGTAAAGTTTTTTGCCTGCAGAAGTCATTATATGGACTAAAACAGAGTCCTCAAGCTTAATTTGGGAAATTTAATCCAAGTAGTTGAGAGTTTTGGTCTAAGAAAGAGTAGATTGGATCACTCGATATTCTCTAAGTATTTTTACACCGGTATAATTATCCTCATTGTATATGTTGATGATATTATCATTACAGGAAATGATAACGTTAGCATTAGCTCTCTTAAATCATTCATTCACACTCAATTTCATACTAAAGATTTGGGCCAACTGAAGTATTTCTTAAGAACTGAGTTGACAAAAAGTAAGAAAGGCATTTTCCTATCTCAAAGGAAATATATACTTGACTTATTAACTAAGACAAGTAAATTGGGAGCTAAGCTATGCAATACACCTATGATTCCTAATATGCAGCTTACAAAAGAAAGAGAATCATTCAAGGATCTAAAGAGGTACAGACGTCTAGTTAGGAAGTTGAACTATCTCACAACAACTCGTCCTAATATTGCATACACGGTTAGTATTGTAAGTCAGTTCATGTCTTCTCCTATAGTGGATCATTGGACAGCTTTAGATCAGATTTTGTGTTACCTAAAGGATGCTCCTGGATGTAGTTTAGTATATGAAAATCACAAACATAATCGTATTAAGTGTTTTTCGGATGCTAATTGGACAAGATTCAAAATAGATAGAAGATCCACCATTGGGTATTGTGTGTTTGTTGGGGGAAATCTAGTCACTTGGAAAAGCAAGAAATAACACATAGTATCCCACTCAAGTGCAGAGGCAGAATATATAATTATAGCACAATCAACATGTGAAATAATGTGGATTCATTAGCTCTTAACTGAAGTTAGATTTAAAGTGCTTATACCTGCCCAGTTATAGTGTGATAATCAAGCAAACCTTCACATTGCATCTAACCTTGTGTTTCATAAGCAAACCAAACATATTGAAATTGATTGTCATTTCATCCATGAGAAGATACAACAAAATTTGATTTCTATAGGAAATGTCAGAACTAGAGAACAATTAGTAGATATCTTCACTAAAGCTTTGAACAGTATTAGAATTGATGATATATATAACAAGTGGGGCATGATCAATATCTATGCTCCAACTAGAGAGAGTGTGTTATAATATGTTATAGTTTCTAGATTTTAATTATAGCTTATAGTTTCTAGAATTATATTTTCTAGGTTATAATTAATATAATGTTAGGTAAAAGTTAGTAGAAGATTTTGTATCTCTATATATATTGTCCTTATATTATCAATAAAGAAAAAACAATTACTTATCAAAGTTACATAGGGCATACACAATAACCCTTCCCCTAATTTTTCTTTAATGAAATGCCTATTAATTTCAATATGCTTTGTCCTATCGTGTTGTATAAGATTATGAGCAATATTGATGACTGACTTGTTGTCACAATAGAGCTTTAAAGGACCATCCCATTTGATTCTCAAATCATTTAAGATAATCTTCAACCAAAGTAATTCACACAATCCTTGAGCAATTGCCTTAAACTTTGATTTGGCTAATGATCTTGCCACCACATTCTGTTTTTTTGCTCCTCCATGCTACCAGGTTACCTCCAACAAAAGTACAATACTCGGTAGTTGATCTCCTATCCACTAGAGAACTAGCATAGTTAGCGTCAATGTAGGCTTCTAAAGTAAGTTTGGAGTTCTTTTTTAACAAAATTCCCTTTCCTAGATTGCCTTTCAAGTAGTGAAGCACCCTATAAGCGGCTTAAAGATGAGATTCTCTTAGATCATGCATGAATTAGCCGATTACGCTCATTGAGAATGTAATGTTAGTTCGAGTGTGGGCTAGATATATAAGTTTACCAACCAATCTCTGTACATTCCCTTATCAACTACCGGTTCTTCCTTAGCTTCTCCCAACTTGTAATTTAGATCTATTGGAATAGAAATTGGCTTGCTTCCAATCTTCCCTATTTCTACCAATAAGTCAATCACATATTTCTATTGCAAAATGAAAATTCCTTATGTGGAATAGGCCACCTCAATATCGAGGAAGTACTTTAGTTTCCCCAATTCCTTTATCTCAAATTATCTAGGTAGTTGTTGCTTCAACGCATACTTTTCTCTCTCATCATTTCCTGCTACTATGTTGTCGTCTACATAAACTATAAACATAGTTACTCCCACTACAGCCGAGTGGTTAGTAAAGAGAGTGTGATCCCCTTAACTTTGTTTATGACCAGACTTCTTTATAACCTCTGCAAATCTTCTAAACCAAGCTTAAGAGATTGTTTTTACCCATAAAGAGCCTTCCTCAATTTGCACACTTTATTACTTGTGCCTCCCTCAAAACCTAGTGGAATATCCATGTAGATTTCTTTATCTAAGTCACCATGAAGAAATGTGTTTTTAACATCATATTGTAGAAGTTGCCAATCAAAGTGGTTAGCCAATGATAACAAAATTCTCACAATATTCATTTTTGCAACTGGAGAAAAAGTCTCCTAATAATTAACTTCATATGTCTGAGTATACCCCTTGGCTACCAATTTGGCTTTATATTTCTCAAGGGATCCATCAACTTTGTATTTCATTGTGAAAATCCACTTATAGACAGCAATATTTTTTATTTCGGTTTATCAACAATTTCCTAGGTATTATTCTTTTTCAAGGCAATCATCTCTTCTTTCATAGCATTCCTCCATTCCCTTTTTGACAATGCCTCAAAAACTATGTTAAGAATAGAAATGGTATTTAAACTCACAATGAACCTTTTGTAGGTTGGTGACAGACGCTTAAGTGAAACATAGTGAGACAATGGATAAAGTCATCATTTAGTGCATTCTCTAGTTCCTTTTCTAACAACAATGGGAAGGTCTAAGTCATTTGTTGGGTTAATGGATGATTCAACAAATTGTGCATTTAAAAAATGGTCAAATCTTACCATGATTTTATTACCATTGTCTAAGTTAGATTCTTGGACCTACGCTAATGGAACTGCCTGTCTCCCTGAATACACTCGAGAAATCTTGAAATGATCAACACTTGTTGGAACAAGAGATGTCGAGAGTTCAATGGTAGACTTGGATATGTTTGGCTCAAGAGATTTGGACTCTGGTTCAACACTAGCTAGAACATAGGGCATAAGAGGAAGATCAAGAGGTTTAAGCGACTTAAAGGACTCATCAATACTTTGTTCTATCCTTGAAATCTCCCCCTAAAGAGAGGACCTAGAGGGAAAAGGTGTTGTTTTTACAAATGTGACATCAGCAAAGATAAAAAAAAAAAAAAAATTAGACAAAAGGTGGTAGCACTTATACCCCTTTTGAGTGGATGAGTAACCAAGGAAAATACATTTGATGACTCGAGGGTCAAGTTTACTTCTATGTTAGTTGTGGACATAAACAAAAGCTATGCACCCAAACACCTTAGGTGTAAGGCCATTTGAGGTTCTAAAATGCAGGTAGAAACTATTAAGAAGTTCTATGGGACTTTTGGTGTCTAGGATATGTAAGGGAAGTCTATTTATCACATATGTAGTAATTAGAACAACCTCCTCCTAGTAGGACTTAAGAACATTCCCTTAAAAGAGTAAAGCTCGTGTGGTGTTAAGTGTGTGCCCATTTTTCCTTTCAACTACCCCATTCTATTGGGGTGTATTAACACATGATAAATCATGAATAATGCCCTAAGATTAAAAGTAAGGTAACAATGTTTAGTTAAAATAGTCTTTAGCATTATTTGTCTAAAAAAAATGTTTTTACCCCAAATTGATTTTAAATCATAGAAACAAAATTAGGTATGATAGTGCTGACATTAGACTTCTATTTTAGAATATATGACCATGTAACTCAAGTGCAATCATCAATTAGTGATACAAACCAATGAGCTCCAAAAACATTAGGGATAGTAAAAGGTCCCCATATGTCACTATGAATCAAATGAACAAGATGTAAATTTCTTTTATTATTGATAGGAAAAGATACACAAGAATGTTTTGCAAATTCACAAACATTACAGTGAAACTAAAAAATATCTAATCCTTGAAACAAATGGGAAAGATGACTTTGATAACTCTAAAAGATGGATGTCCAAGACGTAGGTGGTACAACCAGATAACATCTTTATTTGAGGAACTGTGAAAAGACATATTACTCCTAGTTTTCTAAGAAGGTTCAAGGTAATAAAGGCCACTACTTTCCTTGGCAATTCCAATCCTCCTCCTCATGTCCTTGTCCTAAAAAACACAGTAAGGTTGTGATATGTATGTCTCCAATCTTTACAACAGTAGCTAAAGTACCATTAGCCACTTCAATTTTTCTATTAGTAGGGCATGAGGTATATGTGTGGAAGAGTTGAGACATGTGGGTCATATGGTCTGTAGCCCTAGATTCTACTATACATGCACCAGTGAAAGAGTTAGAGAACACGTTCTAGAGGCCTTTTCCAAGGATCCTAACAAATTTCTCAACTTCTCAATCTCTTCACCGTTGAACCCCCCAATTGTTAGGTTTTCTTCGATTCTAGACTATTCTGCCATGTGTACATGAGGTCTCTACTAGCCTCCATGGTTTCCCCACTCTCAGCTTAGTGGCTTACCATTCAACGTCTAACACCTCTCTTTTGTGTGCCTCAATTTCTTGCAATAAGTGCATCATGGATTGTCTTTGTTCTCCTTATTCGAGTGTTTGGATTGGTCACTTTTACTTTTCTCTTGATTAACTGTCCTTGTAGCTAAGGTTAACCCGTCTACTATTTTGGATTCAAGCATAACAGCACGTTGACTTTCTTCTGCCCGTATCAGTGATATGGTTTCCTCTAGGGAGGGTGTTTCCTCTTTTCCAAGAATTTGGACCCGAACCTAATCAAATTCTAGATTTAATCCAGCTAAAAAATCGTAAACACAATCTTTTTCAATGAAGTTTTTTAAGATCGCAGCATCCTCGAGGTGTTCCAATCTCAAAAACTTGATAATGATCGAGTTCTCGCCACATATTTTGTAGTATATTTACATATTCTATGACCGATTTGCCCCCTTACTTAGTGGCTCCAGTTTTGACTTTGATCTCATATACTTGAGTAACATCATGAGCTTTTAAATACATGTGACGTAGGAAGTCCCAAATCTCCTTTACTATATTAAGAAACAAGCATGTGTCACTTATTTTGGAATCCATTGAATCCCATAGCCAAGACATTATCATTGAATCCTCCTCATCCCATGCTTTAAATGTGGGGTCATCCTCTGCTAGTGTAATCCCGAGAAGGTGATTAAGTCTCCTTTTGCCTTTGAGATAAGTGCAGACAAATTGAGACCATTTGAGATAATTCTTCCCAGTGAATCTGTAAGAGGTTCAAATATTCTGTAATTCTCCAATTTTCTTAGCATTATTGGAGTCTTTAGACATTTTAAGGCTATTGATAATTTCGAACATAATGATAGGAAGTGATATTCAACACTTAAGGCTATTAGACACAAAAAAACGACCCAATAGTAATGAATGCTTGCTCCAAAAAAAGGTAAAGGGAAACCCTAGAAACGAAGCCTAGAGCTCTGATACCGTGAAGCAAAATATGAAGGAAAAAAGGAAGAAATTCTTATTCATTTGCCTTTTATCTTACAATATACAATATAATATATAGGATTACAAGAGGTAAAAAAGGATAAGACAAAAAAGGAAAAACTGTAATACATTTTTTTCTAAAATATATCTTTTCTAAAAATAAACAAATCTAATTAATTCTCCCATTGTTTATAGCTCATATATCTCGACAACAACTTTAGATAATTTTCTTACTCCCTATCTTGTAATATCAGCTATTTATAGGATTCCTATGCTAAGTAACTAACTCTAACTCCTAGATAGTTCTAAACGCTGTAAAATAGCAATAGCTAATCAAAATATCTAAAATATGCAAGCACGTACAAACAATATCTGACTATCCAATCTTCTCTTGGTCTTTACCTATACATGTGAGATAACAGCCGGTGCACTCTAGTGGTATCATTACCTCCCCCTCAAGAAACATACTTGTCCGCAAGGATGAAATGTAGAAACTAGAGATGAAAAGCCTAAATGCCCATCCATGTAGAATCATCTGTAGAAGTGCCTTGCCATTGAACCATACTTGAGGAATTTCCAACCCATCTCTAACCAAGAAATGACACCCCAATATAGCCAATGGCCATCACTCCACAAGCTCAACCCCTACAGCCTAGTTTGCAAGAAGATCAATAGTAGTAGAAAAGGACCCAATCAACATCTTCAATAAAGAAATGCAGAATACAGGATGGATCTTAACTTTATCAAGTAACCTCAACTAATAAGCTACTATGCCTACGCGCTCTATGATTTAGTATGGACCATTGTACAGAGGAGAGAGCTTGGAACATGATTTGGTTTTCACCCACTATTGCAAAGGAGACCTTAACTTCAAATACACCCACTGCATACTCCACATCTCTCCTACACTAATTAGCTACATAAAAATTGTGAAGCTAGGCTTTTTCAAGGTTGTGTTTCAGCTACAAAAGAATGTCATTTCTAGTACAAGGAGTAACTATTATTGCAGTAACAAAAATTTCACAAGGAACTTATGAAGGAAGAACCGCCCATAAACTATCTTAAAGGGCATTGTGTGAGCAAAAGAGTGATAGAAGTGTTATATGAATACTCCACCCAAGAAAGCTAAGAAAACCAATCTTTAGGTTGCTTTGAGGTAAAACAACGTATCATTCCAAGCATTGATTTAGCACCTCAATTATAGTACGTGTGATGCTATGTAATTTGACCACTTTGTTCATAAATAGCTAGCCACCACACTAGCTATGTAAGAGCATTTGAGTGGCAAAAATTACCCATACTTGATCTACCAACAACTACAAGAACAACATTATATCCTTTTGAACACAGTAAACTAGAAATAAAATCCATGGATATGTCTTCCCAAATAGCCTCAACAATGAGTAATGGATTTAATAGTCTAATGGGTGATGGAGTTTGTGCTTTGTTCCTCTAACACACAGCACAAGCAACAATAAATCGCTCAACATCATGCACATCCCAATCCAATATAAATTGGAAGCCAAGTGTCGATATGCATGGAGAAAACCCACATGTTCCCCAACTTGGAAGCATGAAATTCATGCAAAAACAATAATATCCAAGTAAAATTAGCAGGAATCACCAATCTATTATTATAGTATAAGAAACCATCAACCAAATAAACCCTAATTCCAGCATCTTTGTCCTCCCGCAACAACTGCACCTTATTAGAAAGAACGGGATCCTTTAAGACATCTTGCTTGATCTTAGCCAAATCAATCCAAATTAGACTAGAAATTCCCCCACACTCAGCATCCTCATACACCCTAAATAGAGCATCAACAGCTCCATTAGAAGGCCTACATTTTTATTGAATTTTGAAGGCATACTCAAGTAATATAGACAACCATTGCTATTGATATGGAGTAGTCACTTTATGATGGAGCAAATGCCTCAGACTCGTCTTGTTAGTTTGCACTATTAATTTACAACCGAGAAGATAAGGCCTCCAATGATGTATGGCAAGCACTAAAGCCATAAGTTCTTTCTCATAGGTAGATTTAAAAATTTTTTACTCGATAACTTTAATAAAATAAGCAACCGGCTTATTGTTTCGCATTAATATTGCATCAAGCCCCCTACTTAAGCATCACACTCAATCACAAAGGATTAAGTAAATTTTGACATAACTAGTACAGGGGCACTGCTGAGAACCAGCTTCAATTGCTTGAAAGATTAATAGGCCTCATTCAACCAATGGAATCCACCTTTCATTAATAGATCAATGAGTGGTCTTGCTATCTTTCCATAATCCTTGATAAATTTTCAATAATAGCCTGATAATCCAAGAAATTTTTTTCTACCTTAATGGTAGTAGGAATAGGCCACTCCATTACACTTCTCACTTTGCTAGGATCCATTCCCACACCATCCTTGGAGACAGCCTAAATAAGTACATATTCAAGTAAAGTTTGGCCAAACAACTAATGGGGACACAACAAACTTAACACCAAGTGGGCTGCCATATCTACACTAATACACATAGATAACATCAAAGAAAACCAATACAAGCTCTTGCCAATGTGGCCTAAATAGATCATTCATAGCTGAATAAAATTTAGTTAGATCGTTAGTGAGACCTAAAAGCATCCCTAAGAACTCGGTGTCCCTCACAAGTTTTAAAGGTAGTCTTTGGAATATCATCTATATAAATATGGTCTTAGCGATTGCCAACTCTCAAATCAATCTTAGAAAACTCTCACCTCGTGTAACTCATTCAAGAGCTCATCTATGGCAAGTATATCAAGTATATTAGCATCATTCAAAGCCCCATTACCTACACAAAAGCACCATAAACCATCCTTCTTCTCAATAAGTATGGTTAGACTTGAGAAAGGGCTTGCACTGGTTTAAATTATACTTATAAACAACATATCTTTCACCAATATCTCAACTCCATCTCCTTGGACATGTGCCCACCTATATGGACACACATTAATTGATCCTTGCCCTTCTTTTAAAGGAATGTGATGGTCTAGTACATTTGGAAGGTCAAAGACCTGCTTTCACTTCAAACACATCTAAAAATTCAACTGGCAATTGCATTAAGTATAGATTAACAACAACACCCACATAATATAGCTCAACATACTCTAGCTACCAAAGCACACTACACACAATTTCAAGTCTACCATCTTACATAAAAACCTGAAATTTAGGAGGTTTTATACAAGGAAGGATCACCAAAAATATCATTTAACGATTGGACGTGGGATTTTCAGTCATCCAACTCCAATGCATTTTAACCTCACCTAAAGACTCCAACCACACAACTCCAAGCACTACATCCACCCCTACCAACTCCAACACATAAGAATTGACTGTCATTGCTGCAACAGTCAATTTTAAATCTTTGCATACTCCACTAGATTCAATAGAATGACCATCGCTAAACTTAAAATGAAACGATAAAGTGCAAGTGATATGTCATTGTTCAGCTTGGTGCATAAAAATAAAGCTGTAGCTTGCACCACTATCCACCAAAACAGAAACAGAAGTTTGAAAGATTACCTCGGAATTTTAGAGTTTTAGGTCCATTAAGAACACTCATAGCTAACAAGGGCAACTCCCATCCTCTGTCAATGCAATTTACATCTATCCAATCATCATCCTCTCCATCAGGTTCTTTTAGCGCCATGAACCTTCAGGATTTGTTAAGACATCGATGTTCTGATGTGAATGGATGATCACACCCAAAGCATAGACCTTTTTTCTTTTTCTTCCAAGGAGCTCGAGGTATGACAATTGTCGTTGCTCTCTAGTACCTCTGGAATTGTTAGCAGCTGAATTTACGGGTCTAGCCGTTCTGTCAGTAGAATCTGGCTCAAGCAGTTGTAGCTAAAGTAAGAACTTCCATCGTTAGGCATTGGAGGTGCATAAGATGACTGAGAAAATCAAATAGGAGTACAACTAAACTCAACACGACTTTGCTTCAATGATTTAAGTCATTGAGTAGAGTTTCGAAACAAACATGCCATTGTTAATGTTAAGTTCTTTCACCGCATCAAAAGAAATTTACATAGCTCAAGCTATGGTTCTTGGAGCGAGGCCTTAACGTGAAGCCTAATGCCGTCTTGAAGGCCTCCTATGTATTAACCTAAGATCTGTAAATCAGGAAGCAACAGAGCTAGTAAGGATAATGCCTCATATTCTTCAACATAGATCTTCACAGTAGACATTTGCCATAAAGTAGACAGACTTTCGAATCGATTGCTACAAGGATTTCCACTACATCTAGATATTAATTCTTGAGCAAGGATCTTTCTGTTCAACTGCGGAATTTGCTTGTTCAACATGCAAAGCCAGTATACTGTCCAGCCTTGCATACGCATAGTAGCTAGTAGAACATTTTGCTCAGCATCTGTCCTCTGAATATCAAAATATTACCCAACTTGCGTGATCCAATGGACTGCATCATGTCCATCGAACAATGGCGAGGTGATTCAAGCAGCATTGGTTTGATATTCTTCGTCAATCTCCACTTCGTGAGGCTCGATTACTCCTTCAATTGCTGGCTTGTGATCAGAAAGGCTCTGATCTAATTTTTGTTTGTTGATGATTCTCCTCTCTCATGACTTTCCATTTCCTTGCCTTTCGTTCCACAAGTCTTGCAAGATGGCTTGCATCAAAGCTGACACTTTAAAGATTTTTAGAATTTCAACCAAAATTGTGATTTGTTGCTATGGTCCATCAAAACATCCTTGCACTTCTTTAGTTAGGTCACGCACATTCTTCTCCAATGAATCCATAAAGCATTCAATTCTTGTCGTTTCCTCCTACGTTTCCACAAGGCGGCACCCATTGATGGGATTAGGGTTCAATTAGGCCAACAAAAGATCATTTCTATTGATGACAGATGAAAGATTACACTAGCTTCTGGTTATGAAAGCTCCATAAGCAATTTGCTCATCCAAAGTTTTACAACTTTAGATAATTCTCTCTCCCTTACTGTTTACTAACTATAGCTATTTCCAAGATTCCAAAGTTAAGATAGCGTCTGGTTAGTAAAAATAGACAGTACCATACAAGAATAATAAAGTACAATGTTCTTGCATTACATTTGGTTTGCAGAGTTCAATATACAAATTTTTATAACAATATTTGATTATTTTTCATATTAACGTAAAAACTCATCGAAAGAGTATTAACGTTGATATAATAATAGAAAGAACTATCTTTTTAGTTTTAAGAATGTACTCATTCCATTTAATAAAATAAAATTTTGTACTATGTAATATATGATACAAACTTCTTGGGTTTTATCCAATCCTTTGAATCCATTTTGTCTAGTGACTTGGTTCACTATACAAACCCAACAGAGAACTAAAGTTTTTATCCACTTTAGTACTACAAAATTATAGCAACCAAATGCTACCTAAATAACTAACTAATCCTCCCAGATAATTCTAAAAGGTGTACAACAGCTACAGCTAAACAAAATATCTAAAACATACACACATAAAAACACATACAATAAAACTGACTTTTGGTCCTTGGCTGTACACATCAGATAAGGACTGGTGCACTCTAGTCATATCACGATTTAATGTAAACAGACACTTGCCCGGCATCCAATGTAAGCATAGGAAAAAGGTACACTGGGTGGAAAGTGCAAGCTGAAATTTCAAATTGTCTAGAAATTACTGGAGTTGCTATAATAGAAGTTGGCAAAAAGCAACATAAAATGCCTACTATAATTAATCAAAAAGAAAGGCTATACCTCTCAATTATCAAATGCCCATATGCATTTAGCTGTAATTAACTGTGAGCTATGAAATACGAGGGCTAATCAGGAAAGAATTGATCACTACTTTATTATACCCAAAACCAAAGTATGTGCACTGACCATTTAATGATACATAGTAGAGTCCAGCATAAATAGAAAATTCTTTCATAAGTATTTAACTTGGACACCTTTCATGGCCGATGAGCCATTTGTATAACATGAATCAGCACTGGAATGTGCTATGGGTTGACAGTGCTGCCTTGATTGGAGTCAATTGTATTGCTAGCAATCAAACCATCTACCTGTATTGTAGAGATTCAATATATGTTCAACTAAACTAGATTCACCGTCTGCATAACCTGCACAACATTTTAAGCAATGACTATCAGGAACAGTCAAACAGACTAAAAACAGCATCAACAATAAAAAGATAAACAGCAAATGGAGATTCTTAACTCACGTCTTCAATATGACATATTGCAAAATCCAAATTACAGTTACGCCTTTCCAAAACCAACAGCAACCTTCTTCCTCCTGGTATCAATCGTCTCAGGACTAGACAACCCTGTCTTCTCCTCATACTTTTTCTCCAAGGCCTACAACATTTATTAGCAGCAAGCAAATTAACTTTCATTTCTACTGTCAATTCAAGCCAATTTTCTGTCGAGCAAGTATGCGTTGATGCCCCAACATGATGGTACTGGTGCTTCAAGTAGTTTACAGGGTCTTAGACAACAGATTTAGCCACAGATGTGTGAGCTATTTAAATCAAGTTCCAGTGGCCAGCTAATGTAAGCATAACATACAAGTGTGAAAATCAACTGCAAAATTACAAGGTTGATATGAAGTCAGCTAAGGGTAAGCTTATCAATAGAATGTTGTTGGAATAAGTAGATTGGAAGTCCTCTATATTTGTATCAGAATCAATCAAATTCCTCCACCGATTTCCTTCATAGCTTTTAAATATGTTGACATGGCTCACACAACTCCAATTGGCATGCTAAGATGGCAGAAAAACTGAATATAATACTTTTGATGTTCAATTTCTATCCCATACCAAAACTATGTCAAATTAATATTTTGTAAGTCTGTAATCACTAGTTTACTATTCCAGTGTGCCAAATCAGAGTTCCAGGCATCACATCAGCTTTTTTCCAAAGCAGTGAAAAAACAAACATAGAGGACTTCTAATGTACTTATACCAAATGTTTTAAGCACAAGGGTGTCATTAAATCAGATAAGAATAAATAAAGCCATCTCAAGATAAGATCTCTAGTCCAACTTGTTAATCTATACATGCCATGCTTCAAATAAGGCTTCATGATGGTAATTACATAAAGGAGAAATAAGTGTCTCATAAAGCATTTTAACACTTAAAGTTTACAAGCAAACTTGACCATGCAAAAGGACGTCTTCATTTCTTAAAAGGATGAATAGGTTTCCTGCCCCTCTTTTCTTTGGATAAATATATTTCCAAAAGAACCCCACATTACTAACAATTACCCAATATTTCTCTTCCCCCTTCCCCCCAACACACACCACCACCACCACCACCACCACCCTCACCCCCCACCCCACACCCAAAAAAAACACCCAAAAATAAATAAATAAATAAATATTTGATCTCCTAATATGGGTGCAAAATATAATGTGGATAGATCTCACATAGCATGCCACATTCTCACAAGAAGGATCATATGCATACTCTATGCCACAACACATTCCCCATCATTCTCACAATAAAATTTCCCAAGCATAACAAGTTAGCTATAAAAGAATGACCAAACGGCATGCAATTAAGGCTGGCAATGATCATATATGCGCTAGATAATAAGCCAAGTAAATGGCCCTGAAGAGATAGAGTTGTGTCAATCCAGAAGAATGCAGAAAAGATAAGATACACAGAGATAAAGTGGAAGCCGCTTAAAAGCTCTGTTAGGTTTTGAAATCCAATGATCAAGTCCTTTATGAGTGCATCGATTGGAGAGGCGTTCTGAGAGGAAATGAAGGAAAAGAAAAAATGGACTTAATGCTCTATCCATTTTCCTCTAGTTTGCTAGGATGAGATGATACACTGAATGTCTGTCTTAAAAGCAAGATTTTCCTCTTTGAGCCACAAAATCCATTCTACAGTTTCAGAAAAGTTGGCGAAGTTAGACTAGAAGGATGATTGATCTTCTCACTGGCTATGGCATCAAACATTTGCTTATAAAGAAAGCTGATCACTGAACCAAGGAAGCTCTCCAATAAGAGTAGATAGGGCTTTAAAGAAAAAGAATCTTTTTGCACCCTGGATACATCTTGCATGCATAAAGTATACGTAAACTATAATCCTCTATGCATTACAAAGAAATATTTATTCCTTTATCCCTTCATTTCATTCCTTGTACACCTTCAACTATGCTCCATAATGAACTTTTCTAGTGGCAGTGAATTGGGGTTATATACAAGTGCATCTGATGCAAAATGGAAGAAATTGACCAAATGTAGGATTGCAATTTCTTTTAATAACTGATATCAGGTAAAAATATAGGATTACTTATCACCAGCTATCTTTTTCTGAGATGACAAAAAATAAGAGAATACTAACCATGCAACCCAAAAATAAAACAGGACAAGCCTGCATACTGACCTGTAGTTCTGCGCGAATACTATCAACAACTTCATTGGTCATTCTATCAAAGAAAACAATTCCCTGCAATATTAACAGCTATTCAGAAAGCCATGATTTCTGTAAAACACATGTATTCAAATGAGTAACAGAATTAGTCCGTGGAAAATCCAGCACTATATCTTGAGACTAGAAAAATGAAATCTAGAATGTTTTTGATATGCTTTCCATCATTATATGGCATGAAGAATATGCAGAGGACACATTCAAGCATTCATAAAAAATGAGAAAATCCAAAATCATTATTGCATGAGATCTTACCCAAACCAAACTACCAAAGCAATTGTGTACAACTGCAACTGAAAAATTCTTTAAGAATAGCCCACAAAATAAGAGTTTCAGATGTGGAACACAATCTTAATTAATGTTGGACTCAAATAGACTCAACTCCATCTCCACAACTATACCACTGCTATCATCTCATCAAACCACACACTTCCTGAAATGAACTAACTAGGATGCAAGTAGGGTGAGCACTATAGGGTATCCATAACAATTCAACACAATATATCCTATTAAGGTATTTCCTGACAGGAAGTAGGCAAAATTCAGAATTAGGTCTTAAAGCACCATAGAGTTTTTGCAGGGTTTGGATTTTCTATGTAGGTACTCAATACCCCCAAACTTGACAATTTATACATAGTATCCATTTTAGATCTAATACTTAAATGCTGTCCAAATGGGGGGGGGGGAAGAAAAGCAAAGAAAAGAAAAAGAAAAAAGATCTAGTACTTAAATAATCCATTTAACTTTTATAATAGCCTTCCATTTCATATGGACCTATGAACTCATAAGAAGCTATATGGTGTTTGAACAATTAAGTAAAGCTTGCTTATGATGCAAGCATATAGAATTTTCTGGATCATCAAACTATTAAAGAATGCCACATACCTATGTAAATGCCATCACAAACTTATGAAATTCTGACTTTGTGTTGGTCATGGAGTACATTGAACAAATTTTTAAGCCCTAAAATATACATTGAACATTCTAATCTTTAAATATTAGAGCATCCAATCCTTGAATGAAACCAATAAATCCTGTTAGCGTGATAGTAATTGCATAAGGTATGGGAATAAAAAATAAAACCCAATAAGATTTGAGCAGGTCTTGGGTGAAGAATAGCCAGTCCATAGTTATGCCTATAACGTCTGTATTGGTAAAGACATAGAAGAAAGATAAGCAAATTTTGAGTCATTGTTGGACTCAGAAAAACAGAAGAACACCTTAAAAAGTCTTTGTGTAAGAGATAGAGGCTTCTGCAGCTCGTAATTTCTACTCCTAGAGTTTGATCCTCTATATTTCATCATAATGGTAACAGAATATAAATTTTATGATTATCATAACAGACATCCACCAAAAATTTTTGAGTCAGGTTAAATTGCAATAGAAAATCTTCATTTCAGTTTGAAAACCATAGCCCAAGATCAACCATAAGGGGCCAATTAGAAGCTATAATGAAAGGACAACAAAGACTGATAAAAGGCAATCAGTTTGAGGCACACAATAAATGTTACATTCTGATTGGAAGAAGTAATTAATAAAACCACATAATACTCACAATCTTCGCACTACTAACTTTGGAAATTCTCTGTGTGATGTTTGAAAACCAACAAACAATGGTTGACTTTATAACATGTCTAGTATCTACTTAGCAGTCAACACCTTACTAACTAGAACACATAAATCACAGTACAGAAGAAAGATGCACCTATGATAATGTGACATAGACCTCCAGCTAACACTCAATACAGTGATTCACAAAGCAGTCCACACCTTTTTTCTTTTTATTATTCTTTTATTTTTTATTCCTTATTTTCTAGGAAGAGGGAGGGGGAGCAACCAGCAAAAATCTGATGTCTATTCCAATAGATGCACTCATGTACACCATTGATATTCAATTAGGACTAAAACACAGGTGGGCCCAGTGATTCAAAATACAACACAGAATGTCAATCTGAGAAAAACAGTCAGGCCTAAGTGTGCTAAATGCATTTACTCTATAATATAAAGCCACAGGGGAGGGGGGTGGCAGGTGCTGTGGCAGCGTGTGTTCAGTTTTCACAAAAAAAGGAATCAACTTTGACCATAGGCCAATAATAGGAAATGGGTCAGGAAGATGGACCTGCAAATGGTCGAATTCATGTTGAAACACTCTCGCGGGAAGATCTGACAAGCTTACATTGAACCTAGCACCATTTATGTCCCGAGCATCAATTTTTACAGATTCTGGTCTCTGCGCATAACATGATAATTGGCAAGAAAATCAAAAGTAAAAAAGATTTCAGATTATATATAGCAAGATAAACGATGCTACTTTCCTTGGTAAGGAGTTTCGACCATGCCTCCAAGCAAGATGCCAAAGCATGAGCCTTAAGATACAAAATTTTAACAAGTCCAGCAGCCATAGATTCACATTACCAATTCCAGAAAACATGCAAATTAAATACTCAGTGTGACAAGAAGGCCAGCAAATTACCCAGGTACAATGCTGATTAAAAAGAGAGAGAGAGAGAGAGAACCAGGTACAACATGAAGACAACTTTCTCTAATAAGAAAATTAACTTTCAACCTGTACTGAAGCAGCTACTTATGAGTCACTATCTGTGAGCTCCACTAAGAATACATCAGGGGAAAACCTATTCCATATCCTAGCCACATCTGACAGTTTCTTCTAACAGATGAGTGACACCAGAAAGGGTCAATTTAGAAAATTAGTTTAAGTTTTCTGACCTTCTATGATGTGTGTGGGTTAATGCTGATACTAAATTCCATTACAAACAATTCTAAATAATTGTTGCCCAACAGGCATAAATCCATTCACATGAAAGATAAACTGTTATGTCAGTCTGACAGTGCTGATGGCCCCCAATTCATTAACACTGCACTGTAACAAACTGTTATATACAACCAGAAATTGTTATCTAGGATAAGACCAGTTCGATGTACTGCAGAGAATATTGAAGACAAGAAATTTTCTATTCAAAAGAGACAGAATTTCTACAACCAGAAGTTGCTACCATATGTAAATTCAGATCAACATGGGATTGACAGCAACAATGACAATAGAACTTCACATCTGAACAAGACAGTTTTCTTTCTCCTTTGACCAATAAGGAAAGGTCTCATTGACAAAACTGCTCTAGTACATAAGGAATATGCAATAACATGGGAAAGAAAGAAGGAAATAGACAGGATTTACCTCAACATCAGCATAAATTCCTGGGAAGGAAAGGCAGCCTTCATTGAACAGAACCCTTTTCTTTGAAAACTTAACAACTTTGGGATTTATTAGAACGATCTCCTCTCCTTCACCACGCTCCCCAACAGGATTAAACACCATAAGCTGGACATTGATCCCCACTTGTGGTGCTGAGAGCCCAATGCCATCAGTTCTGTATAAAAGGAAGCCAACAACCATTCACACTCCTGTAAATATCAAGCACTTCCCATAAGCTTAGCACAGAACTATGGCTAGAAAACCCACAGATCATTATCCAAATTCATCAACAAACTCCCCCAAGGGGCTCCTATGGTGGACCATAGCAGGAACCATACAGACTAAAATGGAAGACGAAACATATCAATTTAATCAAGACTGACAGCATATGGAACAAATCTTATCTTTAGCACACTGTGCTAGCAGGGAGGAAAAAAAAACACTATTATCATAACAGAATTTTTATCATTCATCAAAAATAACAGGGCGCTGCTTTTAATATGTATCCATCGTTTCTCAAAAGAAAGGATATATGTATATGCATTGTCCACATAAAAGGAGAACAATGCAATAGAGATGTGGAAAAAGTACATGCAGTTCGCTGCATGAAATCACATTCCAGAATTTCAGTATCTAGTGTAAAAGAAAACCTCACTCTTTACTGCCCAAACAAAAAAAAAACCTTACTCTTACATTGTCAAAGTGATAGGACTCTGAGTCCTAAACAAAGTCGGGTGGGAGTATGAGACATAGGAATACCAAAGGCCGAAGTGGGCAAGACCAACAGAGGCAAGGCCACCCAAATGGACAGCCAAAAGAGGACCAGCAGCGGGCTCAACCAGGCAGTCAACCCAGGTGTGGTCAACCGGCCTAAGTTGACCGGACCAATTGGGCTCTATGAGAAGCAGTGAATTTGTTTGTGTTTTTAATATTTTACATTATTTCCTTTTAGTCTATTGGTTATTAGAGACTCATTTCGATATTTAGTAGTGTTATTTCTATTATTTTAGAAACTTTGCTTTTACATTTTTTGTTTGGGATAATTGTTTTCGCCTATTTAAAAAAGGACTCTTATATAGCAGACCATCTAGAGCATTCAGTATAGTTATCCTTTCATATTGAATAACCGTGTGATTATCCATTCCTTTGATCTTATCAATCAAACCTATATTTGATTGTGGCAATCTATGAATTGGATTTACCAAGAGCCATATCGGCCTATCTAATTGACCCCTTTGATTCCTATAAATTGTAAGTAATATCGATTGTAGGATTTCAAATTCAGTTATTGGTTAGAATTTCTTCTAGTTGACAATCATTCATACCCTTTATTTAAGGGGAAATGCCACATTCAATACCTAAACTTTATCCATTTCACGATTAATTACTTAAAGTTTAAAGGTATTTACTATTCATAATTTTTTCTAGGTCATTTATAATACTAGACTAACTCCATTTAGGTATTTAGTTGCAAAAAATGGGTAAAGCTCTAATACCAAATGTGGCATGTACTCTTTATTTGATTGTTCATATTAAACACAAACATATAAACTATCCCTTTTATTCATAGTAGCCCACAAAAACCCAAAAAGACTCAACTTTTCTATTGGTTGCGCTTTAGTGATTTGTGCCATAAATCCAACCTTAAATCCGTGGTATATCACAAAGGAATTTTATTTCTTTTAGATTACTACTTGTATGCATCTTCCAAGGCCCATTTTACCAAAAATAGTCGAAAAGCCATTTTATAAATATTTTGTTCCCCCTTCAGAAGTGAACCAAACCATGCTATAGCAAAATCCAAGTAAATGGATTGATCTTTTTAAATTGTCCTTTTTGTTTTTAAATCTACATTAAGATTGAGAATTTGATTTTTGGAAAACTATTTGATCCATTTCAGTTTCAAACAAGGTGTTTAGATAAATTGTCTTTCACATCTTATCATAAATTCATAATTATGTTAAAAATGGTGATTAGAGAATGAGTTAGGGGGAAAAAAGGTTCACATATTTTAAGAGGAAAGATGTAAGAAATATATTTTCTTCATTGGAAAAAGAAAAATTTATTTACTTTTTTAAATGAAATAAAATAAATGGTAAATAAGTCTAACTTTATAGAAATCTATTGGATACTTAATTTTGTATATAAGGGTAATATGTACTTATACTTTTATCTTTTTTAGAACTCATTTTGGTAAACACATAATTTGAAAATAGTGTAAAAAAGATAGAACATGGATGAACCAAAAAGGCCATAGATCCAAATGAAACTTCTAGCCTAAGGATGTTAGAATTGTTTTTACATATGGAAAGGAATATGTTTATTTTGTTATTGGTATCTTACGCATCTTTAAGAGATGTTAGATTTATACATACTTTTATTTAGAAAAAAGTTAAGGAATCTAATCATTACAAGTGTTCACAAAATAGTAACAAGAAAGCAAATTTATTATCCTAATTACAAATCTAAAGAGAACTAAAAGTTCTCTCGACAAGACTTCAAGGGATTGGAGTGTTCTCTCTAAGAAGACTCAAAATCCTAATCACTAGGTCTCAACGATAAAGGAAGAAACCATAAAGAACCAAAGAACATTCCAAACACTAATTCAAAGTAAAATGCCTATTGACTAGATTGTAACTCGTGTACATAATATTTTTGAAGACACAACGTTGGTGTCCATGTTGGATTGAGTAAGGTCAGCTAAAGAATGGTAAAGCTTAGTAGCTAAGGTTGAGTATCAAGCGCATCAAATGGTAAAGATGAGTTGGGTCACATCTAGAAGGAGATGACAACAACTCCAGCAACAACAGTGTCAACCAACGCACACTCGACAACATTCGTGAAGGCTCCTAAACCCAAAACCCACAGCACACAGGTTCGCAAAGCCCTGACAAAGGAGAAGGAGGCCATAAGCAATGTTGTACAACCTCACCAAACCACTACAGAGTAGAGCGCCTCATCAACAACCTCTCTGGTCCTTGTGCAACCTTGATGCAGTTCACCTCGACCACCACAACTCTAAGCCCACTGGCGACCATACACTTGGTCATGGCACATGACCGGTCTTCTAAGGAAAGTCTCCCACATGCAATTCTATGCGATATCTACCACCACCAGACACCAAAGGTGACTTCATACCCCACTAAACAAAGCTCCATATTTCGGCATTCAACAACAACGATGACCCACTTTCACAATTGGACAGATGTGAATTGTTTCCAGCATTAGAATACACTCAAGGCTGAGTGCTTAGTTCAGCTGGAAGACCAACATTTGGTACTATCATGTGGAACAGGAGGATCCAGGATTATCATGGGAGAGATTCAAGGAGTTTTGGCATGTGAGATATGGACCACCAATTGATAGAAACCCATTAGGGAAGTTGGTGATGTCAAGTCAGACAATATCTGTAAAGAAATATGCCAAGCAATTCCAGACTCTGCTTACATGAGAACTAGGAGTGACACTGACACATGAGGAAGCCCTTTCCGCTTTGGGGTTATCTGAGGCTATTCAAGTAGATGTGGAGTTTCAAAATCTCATTGTTTCGATGAGCTTGATTCAAGCTATGAGAGGCTTTTGCAGCTCAACCGACAACCATCACCTAAGAGCCAAAATGTTGCAGCATCAAAAGCATGGAGTATGCATGAGGCAAAGGCAGCATCATTTTTGGGTCCTTCTGTTTTTTGGGCAGTTCTACATATATTTCATAAAAAATCAGCAAAAATCCTGTAGGTTTTATTACCCAAAAAAAAAAAAAAAAAACAGACAGAGAGGAAAGCAAACCAAAAGGCTAAAAGTTGCATCCACATTGCACATTCACTTAAACTTCGAAGTCCTCAAAGAAGCAACAGGAACAAAAAACTGTGATCAGCTATATATAAACTAGGATCCTTCTGTTAATGGCAAACTAGGGCTTCGTCTGAACCAAGAACAGATGATGAACCCTTGAGATAAAGGATTGTGTTTTGACTAAACAACCCCTTCACTCACAGGCATGGCTACAAGAAGCTCTTTTAGCTGGAGCTAGTTGATGATGAGTAGTCGGTAAAGGACGATGAGACAGGGAACTATTGAGCTTTTCTCCAATGTAAACTTGTTGACTAGCTCAACTGTCTAAGTGAGGGAATAATCTTAGCAGTATTTTTCAATTAGGAAAGATATATCTTTACTTTGTTATTTTCATATTTGTGCATTCTATGGAAATTGTTAGATGTATGCATAACTTTATTTAGGGAATGTTACTGTTAGGCATGGTAGCCTTGTATAAATAAGTCTTCAACAATAGATAATGAAGAAACAAAATTATTATTATCTGAAATATAGTTCTAAAGAGATTGGAAAGTTCTCTATAAATAAGCCATCAAGAGATCCGAAAATACTTTTCAAGTACTCAAAATCCAATCACCATGGGTTTCAACTATAAAAGTAGGAACCTTAACATACCAAAATATATTCCAAACACCAATTTTACAATAAAGTGCCCTTGCACTAAATCCATAATCCATGCACATAACAGAGCAGGGTAATGAATTGGACATTATATCAAGTGATTCCATTTGCCAATATAAGAATGTAAATGGACCCTGGCAAACACATCTAAAAGACCTAACAATTGGACAGAAACACATTCCATATATCTATTCGTGGCTAAAAGAATGAATAATCACTCCACACTGTCACCAAATTGCAATATCATTCCTAAATTTATTTTGACTCAACTTGCTCTTTCAACCATTTAAATGAATCAATCGAGACCGTGGTACTTGGAAAAATCTATAATCATCCAGTCCTTAGCACAAAACAAGAAAACAAAAAAGTTCATTCAAATAGAAAGCCATGAGAATGATCAATCCCTTAAAGCACATGCATCATTGCTCATTGCATGAGATATTTCAGAGGGACCAATTTAACACATATCTCGGTTTTGTACTCAGGGACTTTGAACCACGGCCAATTTAAAACAACTTATGATATGAGAGGATAGGGAACTTATTTAAGCGGGTTGGTATTCTCTCTCTTATATTTGCTATTGCAAAGACGCATCCATCAATCACAATCTAACACTAAATTAAAGTAAACGAATTGAGACCTGTATTTGGTCTCTTCATTACTAAGGCGTGTGGTTATAATTGGCTGGAAACTCTCAGTCCCACTTCCTCCATTCATTCAATTAGTAAGTGCGTGCATAAAGCACTATCGGATAGACCTAACTAAATTTTCATTACCAAAAGCTGAAATAAAACATATAGCTCTATACTCACTTGTACATTACATCAAACATCCCATCCACTAACTTCTTCAAATTATCATCAAACGTCACGATACGCTTGTTCTTCGCCCTCAATAACGGACTCGGATACTCCACTATTTTCAACGGCGACTCGAACTTCAGATCGTCAGCTATAAAACATATCAAAAACAAAACAACAAGAAGAAATCAACGACATGAATAACTAACAACCCGCAAAATTGTTTCAAATAGTCCTAGAATTTTGAGTACTATATTGCTTTTACCTGAAGCGACGTCGTCTCTGACTGGTGAAGCTCTCCTTGCCTGGGCTTGAACCGGAGTCACAAAATGTTTGGACCGGTTCGGCGAGTAAGTGAAGCGGCCGGTCGACAGGAAGCGACGAAAAGGAAGAGGTGAAGAGTGAAGAGACGGTGAGAAGCCGAGGTTGTGAAGAAAATGGCGGGATAAGGAGGGCAAGTAGAGAGAAGAAGTAGAAGCCATTTTTGTAAGTTCCATGAGTTGTTTTGAGATTCTCGCTCTCGATGCAATATTGCCCGCAAATTCTTTTATTTTTATTTATTTTGAATATATCTATAAAAAGAAAAAACTTTTTTTTTGTCCTTTTCTTTTTGCTAATAAAAAGAAAATATATCTAATTGGTTTGTGCTTTCAGAAAATATTAACTTTTTTGTAAGGAGAAACTTTTAATTTGTTGCATGCATATTTAACGATTGTTATTTATTGCAATTATTTGTCAAAGAAAAGTTAGTTCTTTTTTAAATAAAAGGAAGTTACGTCTAATCGAATGTTGTATTGCACTCTTTTTTTTTTTAATTAAGTAATTATAATGTATCATTAAACTGTAATAGCCTTGATTGCTTTATCGTATTTTAAAAGAATGTATTTAACCTTAGGTTTTTTTTTCAAATAATTGAATATGTTAAGATCCTTAAAACCTAAACATAAATACTAATATTCTAATAAAATAAATTGAGTTCAATTATTCATCTCTCGTTTGTAATATAATTAGCCAAAATATATAATTGAATTTCAAGGTATTAATAAAGTAAAGAAGTCCCCATATTAGAAAAGAAAAAGATAATCACACTGCTTGGTAAAGATGTTTGAATGATAATAACATATTCAAAGGGATATGGAGTTTAAAGTAGAGTATTTGATGACCTTGTATGTTAATTGGAGTCTGGAAAGATCATGGATGGCAAGATTATAGCTAAGCATTATTGCCAAAGTAAATGGATAACTAATAATTTTAAACTTATTCATACTTTTTATGAATGTTTTGGCTAAATTATTATACTTTACTTGTTCTTGATTTGTGGTTTATTAAGTGAAAACTTGGAAAAAATTATACAGTTCCACTAACAAGGAACACAAGCGATGACAACAAAAATTTGAAGAAAAAAAGAAAGGAAGACTAGTTTACTTCCACAAGGTTCTACTTAGATCAACCAAAGTGGCACAAGCAAACCTACCTGAAATTAGTTGAATTTAGTCGAAGACATCTAACTTTGTCCAACTAAATTAGCCCACTAAGGTTTAACTCATCTTCTAAGTGACTTTGGTGTGATAAGGTTTAAAAACGGTTAGCCAAAGTTCAACTAGAGAAATTCAAAGCCACCAATTGGCTTAAGTCAAATAAAATTCAACTTCATCCAACAAAAGTCCTTACCCAAACGTGTAAACACATTATACGAGGCTTCAATTGAATGAAGTCTTATTTTATCCTATTGAACTTCCTTTGATATTACAAATATGCAATTGATAATTGATATAACTATCTCTCTTTATACTAAGCCTTACCTAGGACTTAATCATTTTAATATATAAAAATGCTAGTGTTTGCTTTAAAGTTTGTTTAAATAAATTACTTTATTTATAATATTTTAAGCTTATCTTTGATAAATTCATGTTGATTGCTATTAGCTCGTATTTCTGCCATTTTGTTATTTTGAATAGTTTAATTTCCTATTATGTGAAAAGTTGCATGTTTTAGTCACATCTTCTTATTGTTTTACTTTAGTTACGTGTAGCTAGATTGGATTGGGGGTGCATAATGTAATGTGTATATTAAACTCTTGTAGTTTAGGGTTTTTAGTTAAATGGATTCCTTAAAGTAGTGAGTTTTTTCTAAAACTTGTTCGACCACTTTAAAAAAATGCTTAGCTAATTATTAACAACATCTTTAGAATTAATGGCATTGCAATTATTTAACTGAAAGTATTAATTAGTCCAGTATAATATATTGCCCCTAAACACTTAATGTGGCATATAAATTTTCAACACACAATGAGCATTTAAAAGCTAAATTTTGATCATGTTTGTAGGGAGATTGGCCAATCGGGTTATGAACAACGAAATTCAATGGGTTTTTTTCTCATTAATCCATTTTCTTTTTTTAAAAAAAAAAAGAAAAAAAAAAACTAAGAGCCAAAACAAGGTATGAATTACGAATCTTATTTTAGATAGTAGTCACTAATTCCTTTATATTTAGCCATTACATTTTTGGTAGTTAAAAATCTACCATTTCAATCTTCATACTATCGAATAATTAGTTATTATAAAGCAGCTAGTACTTTATTGATGCATTCCTTGCGAGAACTATGATACCCCAAATGCATAGGGCATGTCTAGTCTTTCGTATGTTTTCTATGCTCTTCAAGTCTTTATGTCTATATTTTTATTTACAAAAAAAAAAAAAAAAACTCCCCAAATGAGGTGAGCAAAAGGTCTAGTAAAGACTATACTGCAAACACACATATAAATGCTAACACAATCAAACATTTTCATTCTATATTAAATAAATGCAATAAACAAATTTATTTAGATATATATTTAGTTAAAGCATGCATGACAACCACCATGCCTCAAACTCAAAGGATGTTATAATCTACCACATGCCTACATAAAAGCACACAAGGCTCAATCATAGGCTCTTCTATCTTCTCCATGTCTCATTAATGATAACTTGAAAAAAAATTTCTCTCAACAAAGTGGATAAAGTCCAATGAGCAACTATTTGCCATACAAGCATGTACAATGCATATGTTACACCATATTTATCTTAATGGTACTAATGCAAAAATCATGACATGCATGCACATATTAGCTTATTTTATTACTTGGTCACAAACTGGCTATGGGGGACTACCTAGAGATCACACAAAATCAACCCCTAAAGTTGATTTTCTAAAGTGTGTATCTATGTACACCCTAGAAGTTGGATTTAGAAAGTATGGATCTATATATGCTCTCATGAGTCTATGAGCCCTTTAAGCTCCCAATAATCAATAATAAACTGCATTCCTTAAGTTAAATCTTAAAAATGCAAACCTATAATACCCTCTTTGAAGTCTAGGTTTTAAAAGTATGGATCCATTGTATCTGTATAGTTAGTTTTTGAAAGTGTAAAGTGAGTTCCTATAGTTAATTTTCTTTTCTTTCCTTCTATTTTCTTTTCTTTCTTTCTTTTTTTTTTTTTTTGGAAAGTATAGAATAGGTTTCTAAAATTTTATATATACTTTACAGTAGGTTTTTAGAGTCCAAGTTTTGAAAGTGTACAGCAGTTATAATTACATGTTCTCACGTATCAGTCACTTTAAACCTCTTAATTATAATAACATGTGTATGCTTAACAGATAGCATAAATATATGAATGTTAATAACTATCCTAACACATACAAATAGTTAATAGATAAAACCACTCTCTTGTTTATGAATTTCTTCTAATTCTTAGTTAAGTTAACTAATCTTTTCAACTTTTTTTTTTTAATTTTAAAATAATCCACCAAAGATCCTCCACAAACATGATGTTCAAGTAGATTAACTAGAGAAAGTAAAGGGGGTCACCTAGGGGTACAAGTTTGGTCAATTGGAGTAAGGGCAATCAATTGTCTTATATGAGGTAGGTAGGCCCTACTTCTCTCCTAAGGTCTCTTCCAATTTTCTTTAACCCTATTTATAATCATTATAAATCTCGACTTTAGGATTTATCATATTAACTATCATTTTAAGATTGCAATTCACATTTTGTTATGAAATCCTAATCTTTGAATCCGAAGGGTTTCTTTTTGTTAACAATTATTAGAGTTTGATTTCTATAACTTGTAATTCCTAATTTGTTTTAAGGTTTTGTCAATGATTCATCAATTCTTTCTACATGTTTTACAATCCATTTCTCTATTCTATGTGGCCATACTTAATGTAACCTTAATTTTGTCGTTTACAGCACCTTTTACAAAATCCTCATATGGGCGATAGGGATACAAACTTAGTTCATCAAACCTAGAGACCAACAAAGGCTAGCAATT
The DNA here is from genome assembly GCA_037954665.1 of Laguncularia racemosa. Classification (NCBI taxonomy): domain Eukaryota; kingdom Viridiplantae; phylum Streptophyta; class Magnoliopsida; order Myrtales; family Combretaceae; genus Laguncularia; species Laguncularia racemosa. Next base: position 5,624,725 of record JBBMOL010000024.1, on the reverse strand, counting down.
CTTACATTATTATGCTCCCTTTTTTAGATTTGTAATTTTTATTTCTTAATTTTATTACAAAATAGATTTTTAGTTCTCTATTATTTACAGAAAAGATTAGGTTCAAATACTTACTTGGTCATGTAACTTTATGTTTTCATCCTCCTATCGCAACAAGCGGTTTATTGCTACAGTAAATTGTGAGAAGGGAGCTAAGACCTTATTTATAGAGTTTGCAATGGGATAGGGATCCTATATTTTTAAACTCCTATTCCTTTTTAAATGATGCCATTAATATTTGTATGTCAATTAAAGGTTTCTTATTTTAGAGTGGATTGTTTTCTTTAATAAATTTTGGAGTATGCTTTTATTCCTTATGTTTTCTATTATGGACCCCTTCTATTTGCTCTAATACAATATGATTTAATTTATTGAATGTCTTTAATTTTTTGGGTTTGTCATGAATGATATTTTGAGTTTGAACAAAAAAATCTTTCATTATTTGCAACAACCAAGTGTGATTGTTCAAATTTTGATATCAAGTTTTTTTGCTCCCATTTCTAAGAAATACAAACAACAACACTAAATCTATAGAATTTAACTTATTTCAACTTTTGTTGTTGTTATTTCTCATAGAGTTTTGTGAAAGTTTTGAGTTCATTTATGTTGAGACTAAAAATTTGTAGCTTTTTGGAGGATTAATTGACTTAATATTCGTATGCTTTGCTAATATTCTTGTTGGTTGTTCATATCATCATCGCTGCAAAGAAGGACTACTTCTTAAATGAATAGAATAGTATTCGTTTTTTAAAATAGTTAAAACTTTCTTTTGCTCAGAGAAGGGAACCTAATTAGCTGCTCCAACAAGCGTGAAACTTGTGTGTACTAGTGGTTAATGTTCAATTTCTTGCAAAGTAAAACAATGATAATGGAAATGGAAATCAAGGCTGGGATCTACCAACTATTGGGGTTGTCACTTGCTTATGTTTACGATTTTTAAAAAATTCAAATTAGAAAAATGAAATAGCAAGTGTATTGATCGTGATTATAGTATAATAGTAGAAGTAAGTTCAGTCTTAAGGAAGCTTGTGCCAAGTACTAGATTATACAAGTTTATCACTAAGTTTAATAATCAAAATTTGATTTAAATAAAAATAAAAACTAATAAACTAACCAAACACAAAGCCCAATGTGTGAGTAACATGTTGAGAATCCTAGATCAAGAGATTCTCGAATTGAATTGGGGTTTACAAGTGATGTATTGAACCAATATTAAAATTAATTATTAGAAATTTGACCAACTCACAAGAACTTACTTATCTCCCAAAGTAGCAAAGATCTAATTATAGCATAAATCATTCTATTATGATGGTTTATCTATAATTATTAGTTAAATAATAACTTATAAATAAAAAATCATTATTCTAATTAGAATCATGGATTTAGCATGTCCATATGACTCAAACTATACTTCAAACCATATTAAGTGTACGAGTTTATAAATTTCATCAAAACCACGAATCCCTATGGCATGCTTTTTTGAAATTTTAAGTTATATTTATTTGAGTTATTGAATCTCCTCCAAGTATTTTTAACTAAATTTAAATACAAAGTGTTGACTAAACACTCAAGTACCTAAACAACAAAATAAACTAAATATCTAAATAATCATAATTCAAAATCAAATTAAGCCAATAGCACTTCAATTCATCATTACAAAATCCATGAAAATAAGCACAACATCTCAATAAGAAATATGTGAATTACTCAAGATACAATAGAAATAACAAAGGAAAGGGAAACACCTTCAATAATCTTCATGGGTGCCTTCAATTCTGCCTCTTAACGTAAAGTCGGTGTATTTCAATACATTTGGAATCCGAGGATAGCCTCTAGTGTGCTAAGAAAAATGACTATTGTTCGTTTTCTCCTTCTAAAGCTACTAATGTCTAACTCTCCTGCATGGTTTAGTTCTTCCACTGTAAATAAGCTATTTGTCTTCTGATAGAAATGCTATCAAACCCTCTCATGATTTATTGGAAAATGAAAATGGGGAAGGGCCAATGATTACATGGACCTTCAATCCGAAAAAAAAAAGAAAAAACCGTTTTTTCTATTTAATATCTTTAAAGCTATTGTGACTTTTCTTTTCTTTTCTTCAAATTCTATGCATTTTGCAATTATAAGTAGCTGCAAATGTCATGTTCTCTCTCTTGCATATGTCCAGTTTTGCTCAGTGAGTGGGAGTGAGTTGCTGTTGTTTCAGATCCCACATGTGCTTCCCAAAACAATTAGGATCGGTCTCTGAATTAAAACACACTTGGCTGCTCTTCTTGAATTCAAGTAACCTACAATTAATATTGTCTTTTTATGTGGTTAAGTTACTACGGTTGCTCCTTTAAGAAAGTGCAGCCCCTAGCTCACTAATGCCCTCGTATCATTTAACTCAATGAAGATTACCTAAATATATATATATATATATAAGGGTTCTATTTCTCATGTCAGGCGATTTGTGTGCTTATGTGCGTGTCAAAAAATGGAGAGTAGGGTCTATGCATCTAAAAACAAATGGAGCTGTGATTGTCTCTTTTAATTCGTAGCTCTCTTACAATAGATGCTATTATGGTGTATGGAGTTGCTCTCATGTGCTTGTGTAGCCCAAAATAAAACAACAAATGTTGATGGTCTGTTGTTGTTTGGTTTCCACTCCTCCAAGACCCAATTCAGTTGTTGTATTCCAATGAGCATTAGTCTAGCGGCTTTACATGAGCTGTCATAGCTTCTAAATAGGCTATTGTTGGTTCTTCTTTTTCTCATTTGACTACTAAAATTTCTTAAACAAGTAAGAGCTGCTCTTCAATTATTGAAGCTGTCAATCCAAGCTCTCACCAAAACCTCTCTCTCAATTATGCTTTGTCATGAATAAAAATCACAAGCAATTACTATTATTGCCTTGTCCAGGGAAACGAAGTGGCAAAACTCTCAATTTCTTTGAAGGCTTATGTCTCACTGTTTGCTGAAGACAAATGGAAAACAAAATAATGAGGGAGCCCTGTACATGAATGTCCTCTACGAAAATGGAAAAATACAATGAAACATAGAAGTAATGACCTACGTATCTTCTTGGCAGTAAAATGACAATAGAATAAGTGTTGAAGACTTCTTTACACGCCAGTTTGTTTGCCATTAGGAAAACTAAGGAAAGGAAATTAAGGTGAAGTCAAAGAAGAAACTATTGACTTCTCATAAATCTTGATATTTGTCTCAAGTCCTTTGTCCATATCAAAACTCAATTCTTTTATGCTTTTCACAATTCATGTCAATAAATCAATGAGGGCACATTTCATTATATTTAAATAAAATTTCATGATAAGGTACGATAAAATGCATGAATATGTTCTAAAAGTGTGGATAAATGTGTAATTTATCAGCTAGTAGGTTAGTGTCCTCCAAGTTATAGTGCTTGATTACATTCATATGCTTTAAGAGAATCAAGATATTTCATAACAAGTTAGCTTTTTATATAATGGACATAAGGTCTAAAGAGAAATTTTAAATAATGGTAATAATAAGAATAAGGGATGAGTGTGCTCGAAAGAGTTCTGACTCAATCAAAAGCAAACTCATTATAGCTCTTATGTTTTCACTACTTGATTTTCATAAAGCGTATAAGTTAGATTGTGATGCGTCCAGTGTAAGGGTTGGAGTAGTATTGATGCAAGAGTGGAAACTCATTTCCTATTTCGCAAAAAGTTTGGTGTTACACTTCTTAACTATTAATTATATGATGAGGACATGTATGCCAATGAGAGCCTTTACCGTATGGAAAAACTATCTTTTTCCTTAGGAGTTTGTGATTTACACCAATCATGAGTCCTTGAAGCATTTAAAGGGACAAAACAAGTTGAATAAGTGCCGTACCAAGTGGAACAAAGTTCTGGAGATGTTCTCATATGTTATTAAGTACAAGTGGAGGATTCGACTGTTTTAGTTGATATACTTTCTAAGAGGTTTGTACTCAATAACATATTGCAACCCAATTTACTTGGCTATGTTACCATTGCTAATTGCTACATAGTTTATATGCACTTTGTGCCTACTATTACTAATTGTGAAAAAGGGTAATTATTGATGGATATCACTTACCGGATGGATTGTTTTTTTGGGATGGTATGCTTCGTAATTTAATTAGAATTTTCAATTACTAAACTAAAGAATTTATTAAAAATTCTTGAAAGATTCGTTAGAATTAAAGGAAAACTTGGGGGATAAAGTAGAAAGATACTCTCTTCCCAAAAGATCCATAAGGGAGTTAGTAGTGAGAAAGGCAAAAGTAAAGGGTTGTTTGGTCATTTTGAAGAGAAGTAAAGTTTTGGAATAACATTTTTATTGCTCTATAATGATGAAGGATGTTCATAGGGTAGATAAGAGGTGGGTGACTTGTAAAACGATTAAGAGTATGAGGGAAACCTATGGGCTATACTTGCCCTTGCCTATTCCATCATAGTCTTGAATTGATTTATGTCTGGATTTTATTCTAGGCTTGCTTAAAACTAGGGGAAAGGACTCCATAATGGTTATAGTTGATAAGTTCTAAAAAATGACACGCTTTATATCTTATCATAAAATAAATAATGCCATTTTTGTTGCTATCCTTTTTTTATAGAAAATAATTCATCTTCATGAAGTGAACCATAGTATCATTTTGGACCATGATGTGATTAGCTTTTTTTGAAAGGCCTTGTGGAGAATCTTAGATACTAGATTGGTCTTTAGAAAAACCTATCATCCTTAGATGGATGCACAAGCCGGAGTTGTCAACGGAACTATAGGACTACTACTTAGCACTATTATTGGGAAGAACAAAAAAGATTGGGACTAGTGCTTGCCAACTGTGAGATTCACCTACAACAGATCTGTTCATAGTGCAACTAGTAAGTTTTCTTATCTTACCACTCCAATGGACTTATTGCCATAGCCTTCTTCAAGAGAGGATAACCAAAATGGATCAAGTAAAGCTACAGAGATTCAAAAGCTTCATCACTCAGTATATGAGCATTTGACCATACAAACAAATAGATACAAATGGAATAGGAAACAGAGGAAGGAAGCAACTAATATTTCAACCAGTATTCTTAACTTAAAAAAAATAAAAGAAAAAGAGAGAGAGATAAGAAAAGATGACTACAAAATGATATTTTAACTTTTTCCAATAAACTCTTTGCCGACAACTTATCTGATTTTATTCCAAATTCATTTCTACGGCATTAGTTTATTTGCTAATGGTAATTGGAATCAAGAATTTGCTTAGAAGTACTTTAGGCAAAGAAACAACTCGACGGATTTGTTGTATTTGCTTTAACTTACAAAAGAAGAATGTAATTCTATGAAACAATTTGCTAATGCGTCGTCTAAGAATAAGAAAACATGGCACTTTGTTCGTGAGAAACAACTTCATCAGCCTAAATTGTCTTGGTTTTGGGCTGTGCGCATGCCTCTAAGGATCCCCATCTAGCACCTCATTTATTTCATTTACACCTTAATTATTAGTTATTATAGATAGATTATGTCATAATTAACCTCATTTAGACACATATAGATCGAACCAATTTTAAGGAATCCGGGGGTTTAAGGGTGGTCTACGATAGAAGCCAAAGTGAAAAATTAGGAGCTTATATTATTTCTAGTTCATTATTATCAACTACTTGAAACGACATTAATTTGCTTGTAAAACCTATTAATTATTCTGTCAATACCCTATCCTCTCATTAATATAAATTCTCACATCGAGAAAACACTCTTTCTAAACATCTATTACGTTGACATGTATACAGATATTATAAAAACTGTATTCCATCTTTCTTTCTTTTTTTCCTTTTTCTGCCATAAAATGTTAGATTTCATTTATGAACTACCCATGATCGAGATGGGTCAAAGTAGCATTTACGAATGACTCAGATAACAAGGTAAACTATTATCCTAGGTTAGCTTCTAGAGAGGGCCCAGGATTGGAGGTCCGTTTTCACTTTTACGCGTACCAAATAGAAACATACAAGACAAGCTCAAACAAATATTTTGGCTTGAAAAAAGAAAACAACAGAACTCCTGAATTAGTCTTTTTACCACCTTACATTTATTTAATTACAATATAGTTGTCATGTAAGCAAGGAACGAGTTTACTAGTTTTTCTTAGGTACTACATTAGACAGGAATATTATAAACCATGAGAGGTGGTATTATTTGGAAGGTGAGAATCCGATTCAAGCTCAATCGCGAAAGTTTGTTCGAATATAATCACGAAAAAATACATCATTCTCTTAGAAATTCCTGTAATTTACATGATCATTAATGAAGCTCCAAATGGAGAATGAAAAAGCAAAAACAACAAAGAAGACAGATAGTTTTCTTCAAAGACGCACCTCCATTAAAAATACCCATTTCGACAGTTTCTTCACAACATGAACCAAACAAAATTGTTTGATTCAATCCTTCAAACCCATCCCCCCCACCCCCTTTCTCATCCAACGCAACCTCGATCAATCCGAAACATGAACTCCTTCCTCGACGAGGAATTAACGTTTTCATGTTAATCATATCCTGTAGGGTTTATTTCATGAAATTTTATTTCCATTGTATCCCAGTAAAAGACACCCTGCCAAAACTCAAGTGTCCAATCCCAATGGGATACAGTTCTAACCAAGCCTTTTCTCCATCAAAAGTCTCTCTAAATCCCTCCATTACCATTGCATCTCCAAAATCAAAGCCAAACCCACATGTGCTAATCCGATTTCTACTTTCATTTTCACTTCCATGCCAATCCCTTATCATGATACACTCCTTATAGTTATCACTATCAACACCGTTACTATCATTACTATTACTACCACTGCTGCTGCTGCTGCTATCACCTTTCTTCTCCCTACGTTTGCTCATCTTCTTTTTCCCGATTCCCAAACACCTCTTACCCACCATCCATGGAACTTTGATCAAAGCAAGAGCAAGCAAATTTACCACAGCACAAGGACAGCAACAAAGGGCTACACAGTCAGCTATCACACCGGCCGTACATGATTGGCATTGCTTCCCTGAACACTTGAACATCGTTGAATCTACACTACTACTACCTTCTTGATCCAAAGCAAATCTGGTCTTCCTCAACGGTCCAGATCCTTTTGACCCGCATTTACACTCTACTCCATCTGGGTTCTCCTCCATTTAATTATCAAATCCTGCAAAAGAAAATAAATAATGATTTTTGTCACACCTTACTTTTCTTGAGGGGTTTTTAATGAATACTGCATGCAATATCGCAATGTGGTTTTGGTTTTTTTGGGATTTTGGTGTATGTGAAAGACTTCACTGAGGAGAGGAGGGATTCGAAATTTAAAGCTAGCCAATGTAGGATGGGAATTGGAGTTTCTTCATGCACACTTTGTAATACTAAATTGACTAAAAGAAGTCCATACATTAATTGTTGCGACATGCTATGTCACGCGCCATTCAAGGCCGTGCCATGCTGTACACTATTCTCTTTATGTAAGGATGCTTAATTAATCAAATAGGTAGAAGAAATAGTTTCACGGTATTTTTGCTTATACTTTTAATCATACATTGATGAATATTTAATATATATTATATAATCATACATTGAATGGTGGATGTAGGTAATCATCACATTCAACTCCACATTACCTACTATGGGGAACAAAATTTGTAAAGGATGTAGGTAATTTTACACAATGAATGCGGATATATGCATCAACAGTTCATCACATAAGATTTTAATTTAAAAAAAAAAGTGGATGGTGGATGTATTTAGGCTTTATTAATTGCTGGTTTATTTCATTATAATAATTTTCTATTACAATCTTATTCTTATATTTTGTGTTTATATAATAGCAATTTTGTAAGTAATTTCTATTTTAAAAAGATATTTAAGTAGCTATCAATTATTTAACTTTATAAATATCAATTCAATACTATAATAAAATAGTATCGCTAAAATGAAAATTAATAAGTGATAATCTTTTCACAATTCTACTCCTTTCTCCAATCTTTTTACTTGTTTATTCCATTTAGTATTAGATCCAAGAACCGCAAAGGAAGGGGTGAGGGGGCTTGGTGTGGCGTGTGCAATTTTGTCATGTATGTAAAAGCTGTCCGTTTTGGGATAGTTTTACTTTTATTTCGTCGACCAAAAAGGAAGTAACCTAAGCACCATGATTCAGGCAAAACATCCTTTACCTTACTGTAAAAGAAAGGCAAACAGAGATGATTCACTTTCCTAAAGCCACTTTGTCTGTTTCAATCTATTTTTATATGTTTTACTTTTACATGGGAACTCTAATTTACATTAAAGTAACAATGCAATATGTAAGTGAAAAAAAAATATTATATATAAAATTATTCATAAAAATAATATAAATACGATATATCTACAGTATAAAAGTCTAAAAGAATACAAAATGGTTGCAAAATCAAAGTTAAATATTTGTTCTCACTTTCATAATTTTTATCTGCAAGAGCCAAACCAGGATCAACTCTCTGCAAGGAGGACAACTTGGTAAAAAAAAAAAAAAAAAACTCCCACCATTTTTCTCTATCGAACCATACCATAATGTTTATTACAATCTCATAAAACCAATAATAAATAAAATGAACTACTCGTTCACATCACATGTATACCATACGGTTTCGAATATTAAAATAGACAAAGAGAAAAGTTGAAAGCTAGAGGACGTAGTGACTTTTCATCAAAACAAGCCCCGGCCCCTCCCCCTAGTTAACCCAAATGAAGACAAAAGTAAAATCACTTCAAGCTAAATGCAATGTCATTTATTGGAGGCTTGAAGATATGGTTTTGGTTGGGTAATAAAAATGAAATTGAAATGTGACTTCGTACAGACATAGTATTCAGCAAATTTCCTATTTTATTTCTGGTGAATCAGACCTGTCAATTTGCCAATTTTGCCTAAGGCAACATTTTGAATTTTTGTACCAAGTGAACAGACACTGCAATTGCCATGTATATGTCGAGGTATGACCCCCACCATCCCACTCCCCCACACTAGCTTTTATTTCTTGCAGTGTGTGTGCACGTTCTATCTGCAACACTCTCAGGCAAGTTTTGTTCACATCAAGTTACGTGGTGGTCTAACGTAGTGGTAAGAAAATGAAAAAAAATAAAAAAACCAATCCAACCATGAATCAAATTGAATTTATTGAATAAAAAATTCAGTATTTTAATATATTTTTCAATTTTTAAAAAAATTAAAAACACATATATATATATATATATATATATATTGTAACTGTTAGAATGATTTTCTAAAGCATTTATTAATGAGAATCTTTTTTTCCTTTTACAATTACAAAAATCAATATATATATATATATAGATGCAATTCAACCTTTTCAATTAGGGTGGGAGATTTATGAAAATCAAGTCTAAGACAATCACCTATCCAAGTTTCCAAAATTTATATTAGTGATCCTTTTTTTATCCCTCTCCTCTCTTGCTTTTACTTTTATGCTTCAAAAATTAGTATATTACCATTTAAATGGAGTTGTTGCTGCTTCTTTTTTTTTTTTCCTTTGTCTACTTTCTGTTGTTTTTATGCTTATTTGATAAATATTTCCCAGAACGCAGAGTGTCAAATATAGATTACTGAATTGTTCGTCCAGTGCATTGATAAGGGGGAAGAAAATAGAAATTTGCACTTATTGGGCTCTATCTCTCTGTCTTAGTGTTGATTTATGGAAAGAGTAAAGAAGAGTTATTTTAAAAAACTAGAGTTTTCCTTTTTGGCTCTCTTTTGTTTCTTGTCTTCACTCTTTCTAGGAAACTGGAAATTGATTTAATAGTTAATTAACTCAAACCGAGAAGAACTTGGAAATTTGTGTATTTTTCTTGATATTTGCAATTTACGTACTTAGTATCTTAAATACGATGTTTCTGAATGCAAAAGAAATATTTCAACCAAAAAACCTAAATCCAAGTCATGATAAATAATTTAATTTTATTCCTGAAGTTTTCATTTAATTTGAAAATTCTAAATCAATAGCATAAATTCATGTTTTGTTGACTTCTTCATTATTTTCTCAACCTAAAAGTCTCACCTATATATATATATATATATATAGATGATACCAAAAAGCAATAAGGGGTGATGTCTTTCTATAAATAATGTACCATATAACATTCTTATAATTAATGTTCTGAGTACTATTAATGCATGAAATCACGGAGATATTACAGATAATTCTAATCCAAAATAATATATAGTTTAAAAAATAAAATAATATATAATTAGCCCATTAGAACTGCCCAAAATAACGTATAATTTAAAAAGAAATAAAAAACAAAAAGGAATCAATTATGGGCATGGGGCATCATCTAGTCAAAGTGTTAAATGTCTTGTAGGCAAATAACAATTACATATTTGTTTACATGCGGTCAGTCGACCAGATAAGCAATATAGTATCCATTCCACATGGGATCATATGGTACAACTAATGAGCAGTGACTCGAAGACCCAGCTAGGATGGGAGCTATGCCTAAAATATAATAACAAAATCCACATTCTATTATTATTATTTTATTTTATTTTCAATATAATAAGTTATAATATCCTTTTAATCATTCACAACCATGCCATGGAGACCGTACACGCTAGATGTATTAGAATTAAATTCCCATGTTCCACATAAGAGCAAGAGGTATATTGGACTCTTGTACGTGGATCCATTGATGGAGATTTAAAATTTTTGCATTTGGGTCCCAACGTACTACTCCATGTCTCAATGTGAGGAGAGTCTTGCCAAGGGCATTTAATTTCCATCAGCCTGTTAGGGATGCTTGCACTATTTTATATTAGTTTTTTTCTTTTTTAAAAAAAAAACTCGCAAATACAATCTAAATTATTAATCAGATGTATATAGACCTCTAGTTTTACCTTTCTATAATTTTTAAAAATTATCTACATATATCCTAAACTGTTGCTAACTCAAAACCGTAACTATTTAGGGTGTACTTTAGTGCAATTTTACATTTTTATCGATTAATTTTACATGGAGGTGAATGAGATCTCCAGCAAATTGATTTCTTTACTTCAAATGGAGATAGCTACCAGTTGGAGTTTGTAGGAATTGGGGCATGCGGATGGTAACATATCAGGTGATGGAAGCCTAAAAAGAAAGTTTTTATGGTCATTGAAATCAATACAGCTATTAGTTTTAATAGTAAAAAAGATGAGCACTAGCTATTCCCCAATTTCATATATGTAATTTTAGCTATTTAAAATGCGATCATGGTTCAAACTTGAATCAAATTCAACGATTTATTTTTTCTTTTTCAAATTGCAAATATGCTCATTATATTTGCTTTATATATACATAACTTCCTTATTTTTAAAATTGTTTGTTTAGATTGCTAAATGTTTTAAAAAGTGCATTTATAACCCTTTGTTACTATTTAACCCTTCTAAAAGAGACATCAAAATTAAAAAATATATATAATCAATGGTAAAATGGTTTTATGAGAATCCAAATACAGTTTAGGGATCTAGATACACAATTTTAAAAATAAGACTAAATGTATATAAAATAAATATAAGGAGGTGTATTCATAATTTGCCCTTTTTTTTTAATTTTCTTATGGTTGGAAAATAAATTTCTTGGTTATTGGTTTTGTCGTATTAATCCTTAAAAAGTATGACTTAAGCACTCTGTAATGCTCCAGTATAAAAATGATCAATATTCAAATATCAAGTAATTAATAGATCATTTTAACTATAGGGTCTTTCTTAGCTAGTATTGATCAGTGATTGGCTGGTCTAAAGTAATCAATAGCTAAACTAAGAGGTGGCTGATAAGCTTTTTCTGGTCCTTCATCCAAAAGTTAATAGCCAATGTTTAAAGGCCAAGTCCAGAAGCATCCTTAGCCCCAGTTTAGGAGTTCTCTTTCCAAAACCCGCAGGACTTCTTTTTCCTGCCCTATTGAAAGGGTATTCCATAAAATACCGATTTTACCTATTAAATATCATAGCAACTAGATGGAATAGAGAGAAACCATGGCCGTAGGGGGGATCCAGGCATCGATCTCCCATCAACCCATGGTAACAGGCCATCGTGGCCATCAGGTGAGATGAGATTAAAAATCTAACTTCATAAGCTGATTTGATTTAAAAACAGAACCATGAGTTCGAGATAATATCACAAACTCAGAAGTATCAAACATCAAATTGCCATTAGCAATTTAGAACTCAATCAATTAGCTCCGTACATCTTAATAGTCTCTAAACTTTAGTAACCATCTTAACAATACTAAATGACTGTTGCACCAAATGCATCATGTAGAAGGTCAAAATACGTTCACGTCTAATAAAGATTGAATCAGTCCACAAAGAATTTCAATCTTTTAATGGGAAGTTGAATCCAAGGAATGGTTGCTTGCCATGGCTACACTACACACGAATGCTGCAATCTCAAGCATTTATATGAAAACCAACACACAAAAACCACTAATGCAATGAGAAAATAGAAGACCCAAAAAGAGAAAAATTCAAAAAACTAACCTGAGTAAAACAAGAAATAATGGTGATCAGAGAAAGTAATACAGTCCAATCCAGTCCACTCCTTTAGATTCTCAGCAGCTTCAAGTGAAACAGCATTGTCTTGTTCACCTTATTTGATTTATGAACATGGGTCATATTACCAAAATCAAGAAACCTCGCTGATCTGATCTCGAAAACCTGAACTTAAGTTACTTATAAGAAGCTTTTCTTTGTCTGCCATCAATATCTGCTACCCAAAAACTGGCTCTCTCTCCCTTATTGTACGAGTATGTGATGAATATATCTAAACTACCAAAAAGGAAAAAAGAAAAAAGAGGTCATAAAGAGCTTGATCTTAGTAAAATAATGCATTTTGTAAACACAAGAAGCATCTTCAGATTTTAATATTGGAGTCATCCGAGTCAGAGAGGACATTAATATATTAATGAAAGGATTGATGAGTTTTTGAGTCCCGATGACAGCCAATGAAGTGAAGGGGGAAAAGGGAATTATATTGTTATTCAAAGGGAGCTGGAGCTCCTTTTTCCACTACTCGCTGTTGAGGTTCTGCTCTGCATGCATTGGGTCATGCACGTGAGAGGGATCGCAGGCACGTGCAACCGTATCGAGCTTACTATATTCTACTCACATGCAGAGAGAGAGAGAGAGAGAGAGAGTATTGGACGGAGCCGAAAGTCGAAAGTCTCCGGGTGGGTCTGGGCCGTCTGTTGTCTCCGCCCTTTGCATTATGTCAGATCGGACTCAGAGCGAATCTATTAAATTAGTGTTTAGTTTAGTCTTTTGGGGTTTAGAAATTAATTCTTTGACTAGTTATAGTACGAATTTTGTTCATGTATAAATGCAATTTAGAGGTGGTTGTTAAGCTCACTAATTCGGCCTGGCCCGTTTAATCTCTCTAATATATTCTCTGTGTCAGTCATTTAAATTCTGTCTCTAACTAAAGGTTAGAAACCCTAATTCCTCTCTTTCATACTATCCTTTCATGAAGATCAAAATGCTACTAATATGTGTGTGTGTGCTTATTGTGTTTGATAGGTTGTCAAAATGGAATGAAACACTTACTCGAGTAAATCGCAGCTCCTAAAATGACATGATGATTTCTAGGTATAAAGATAGATTTCCCTTTCTCTTCTATTGTTCCTTTTATTGACATCTTCCAAACTTTCCCACTTACAATCTATTACAATCAATTGTTTTTGGTTTGTATTTTTTAATTTTACACTTGTAATTTGTAGTTACAATCTATTTAATTACAAAATCTTTCATCCATATTGGTTGCTTGTTGCTTCTATGTCGTCTGTGTGTAACATTTTCCCCCTTCGTTTGAAAATTGACCTTGTCCCCAAGATCGTAATATGAATAAATTTGCTCGAAACTATCAAAATGCTCCCATGATGTATCCTCGAGAGCTATATCCTACCACTAAACCAATATTTGAGGCATCGAGTGACCATTGTGAGATATAATCTTAGTATCCAAAATAGTCAAAGGGCTAACAACTAAGTGATTATCAATAGTGTCAAGGGGTAAATCCAAAGAAGGTAAAAGTATCTTGTGCACCGGCTTCAAAGCGGAAACATGGAAAACATTATGAATCCTTGAATATTGTGGAAGCAGTAATTCGTAAGCACATGTTCAAATCTTTTAAGTAACTGGAAAAGGGTCATAATACCTCTTGGCTAATTTGTGATGTCCCAACTGAGCTATAGAAACCTATTTATACAGTATAGTTGCAATTTCACAAAAACCATACCACCCACTTCAAAAGAAACATCAGAACGATGTTAGTCGACAAGCTTTTTCATCATTTTCTAAGCCTTGGTCTCTATCTACTAATTCTAGCTCAACAACATCCAACTCAGAAGTACCTCTAATATAAGCTGGAATAGTGGAAGCCTTTCGTCCATAAACCACCTCAAATGGAGCAATTTGAGCTCCACTGTGAAATGAGGTGTTATATGCGAACTCTGCCGATGGTAGAAACTTCATCTAATCCTGTGGTTTGTCCATAATATAGCCTTGTAAATACTGTTGCATAACTTGATTCAATACCTTTGTTTAGCCATCACTTTGTGGTTGATTGGCACTACTCATAGACAAAGAGGTGCCAATTAGATGGAAGAGTTCTTTCTAGAATCAACTAACAAAAATAGCATTCCTATCTAGCACTATGGATTTAAGAAATTCATGAAGTTTTACTACAATGTGTAAAAATAAATGAGCTACCTTAATAGTTGAAAATTGTGTTTCCAAGGCTCTTAAATGATAGTATTTGGAAATTTTGTCTACCATAACAATTATCAGTATATATCCTTGTGATTTAAGAAGATAGGTAACAAAATCCATAGAGATATCCTCTTAAACTTGTTTTGGAATAGGCAATGGAGACAAAAGACCAACGGGTTTTCTTGTAGAATACTTAATATGTTGGCAAACCCTGCATCCTCTGACAAACAATTCCATGTCATGTTTCATCCCATCTTAGTAGAATTCTAATGCTAATCTCATATATGTCTTCGAAATCCCAAAATCTCTAGCAAATGGAACATTATGAAATTCGTGTAAGAGTTTTGGAATCAATTAGGAAGTAGGCACCAAAAATAAATGATGCCGGTAATATAATAAGCCATTTTTCTACTATAATTGCCACTTTAATGGTTTGCCATCAGTCATCTCTTGAATCAATTTCTTAAATGTTGGCACTTGTGGATATTCCGTTTTCAAACCCTTGACAATATGAAAACATGGCACAAAAAAAAAAAAAAAAACAAATGTGTAGAATCATATTGTCATAACAAATTATCTTAGCCTAACTTATATACAATATCATAGTCATAGCCTAATGGTTTAGCCAAATATATATGTTGCTCTAGAATTTGAATTACTTGAGTTAATAACTCTTTGAGACTCTAATGATTAGTCTTTATCACAAAATAAGCTTTGTGCAAATATTGTCTCCGCTTCTTAACAACTTTAATGATAACATGTGACTCCCTGACATAAGTAGATGCTATTGTCAAATGTTTTGGAAGTTTCTTACTGAAATAAGCTATCAAACGATTATCCTATAACAAAACCTCTCCAATCCCTATCCATGAAGCATTAGTTTCAACTACAAATTGTTTAGTGAAATCAAGAAGTGCCAATATAAGAGTATTTATCAAATTAGACTTCAATGTATTTGTAAACACCCCATTTTTGCCCTAAGAATCAATAACAATCAATAATAATCAATTTCCAATTTTTCCAATTTTTCTCTAATTTGGCAGAAATAGGAAAAATATTCAAAAAATAAAAATAAATAGGAAAACACATCAATTTTGAAAAATAATTTCAGAAATGGCAATAATAAGGAATAAATAATTTTTATAAATTTCTGAAATTTCAAAAAATACAAAATAATAAAAAAATCGCATTGCATATATGCAATTTGCGAAATAAAGAAAATCGCGAACATGGGCTAGCTCTGCTGGTCCGAACCATGGTCAGGCAGGCGCGCACGAGTGCGAGGTTAGGGGTTCGAAACGCGGGGGAAGCAGAATCCGTGTTTTGCAAATTTTTCCTTTACCTGGGACACGTGGCAGCATCTGATTGGCTGGAGCGAACGCACGTGCCAGGCGTGTGATCGTCTTCAACCTCTGCCCGAGATCGCCAGCGAGGGGAAAAATCCGAATTTCGGCCATTTTGATTCGATTTTTTGCACGAATCCAACAGATCTTCAACAGAATTAAGATAAACATCATCCAATTGGAATCAAATCTCAATGAATCGATGGATTTACACGAATCGGAGTTGGTTCGTTTAACCGCAAATCCGATTTGCTTCGATCGGTGGAAATCCGAGCTTATCTAACTCAATTTCGAAAGCTTATAAATAGAGGATGAAGTGAAGAAGCTAAAGCACATATCAAAAAGGAAGAAGAGAGAAAAGAGAGAATTGAAGCTCGCCGGAGTTGTTTGAAGCCACGACCGCCGATCAAGAGTTAGGCAACCACTATGAGGCGTTTCTGAAGCAAACCACCACCACCGTTGGATTCCTCACCCCCAAAAACCTAGGAATCGACCCGACCCGATCCGACCCGACCCGCACACCGACCCGGATCCAGGTAAGTCGGATTTTCTGATTTTTTTTTATTTTTTTTAGTTATGTTATTTATTTCGAATTTATTTATTTATTTTTTATTTATATTTCAATAAATAGAAAAATGTTAGGAATTAGATTTTCTTTTTTAGGATTAGGATTTAATGATAAAATAAAAATAATAATTATAATAATAAATAATAAAGATGTAGAAAATTCATAAAGAAAATAATAAAAAAATTAGAAAAATAATAATAATAATTTAGAATTTAAATAGGATAGATAAAAATCTAGGAGAAAATTTTTAATAAAAATTAAAATTATAAAAATTATGAAAAACTAATAAAAACTAATAAAAAATTAAAAATTTATAAAAAATCATAAAAATTAATAAAAATCAATAAAAATTTATAATAGTATAAATGAGTTGAAAATTAGAGAAAAATGAATTTTATCACTTAGAAAAATCATTTTCTCAAATAAATCCAAAATTGGTATTTTTCCTTAAAATTATTATTTTCAAAAAAATCAAATTAAAGCTTAGGCTTAGATTTTTTTTAGAAAAAATCCTAAAATGGTAAAAACATAAATCAAAAGAGATTTCATAATTAAAATTCACAAACCCACTTAAAGTTTTTCAAGAAAAACGAACTACGGCTTGTTTGATCTTGAATAGCAAGTACGTAGGCACCCATTTGGGGCAACCCCAAAAAGGAATAAAAATAATTTTCCTAGAATAATTCACTCAAAAACACAATAAAAGACAACAAAAATAAAATAAAAGACATTTCGAGATAGGATAAATTTTAGGAGATTAGGTGGTAACCGTAAGGTTTTAATAGGTTAGCCTCTGAACTTAGAAACTCTGGTTTTCCCCTTTCCTCTTTTCACAAAAACGAGAAGAGGAAATCACAACGACTAGTGGTCTAAATTAGGACTAATCCGCTCCATTAGTCTTAATTCAATCTTTCCCAACAACAGTTGGGTGGCGACTCCAAAACTAAACGAAATTCCTAACTCAAGTCAAGGATCTATATTAGATGAGCATAGGGTCTAGTCTAGATCGGATTAGGAATGGGAAATAAAAATTAGACTCGACAGTATCAAAGGCTTCCTTAGCCCGATCAATCCAAACAAATTGATCTTTTTGTAACATGTCAATTAAGGGTGTAGCAATTATAGCATATCCTCTAACAAACTTGCGATAGTAGCTAGATAACCCTAAAAACGCACATAATTGCTTGATATTTTGTGTTAACTCCCAATTCTTGACTGTTGTCGCCATAGTTGGTTTAGGATTCACACCTCCTTTTGACACAATATGTCCCAAATACTCTATCAATTCCAAACAAAATGCACACTCATTCCTTTTCAAATACATAATGTTGTCAACTAAATTTGTAACATAATAGCTAAGTGTGCCAAATGTAACTCTAAAGTCGTACTATAAACTAAGATGTCGATCAAAGAAGATAATGACAAACTTACATAAGTACAACTTAAAAATTTGATTCATGATGGAATGAAATGTAGTTGGTGCTTTACTTAATTCGAATGGCATGATGAGAAACTCATAATGGTCCTTTGAGTTCTAAAAGTTATTTTCTCCATATCTTCATTATGCATGCGGATTTAATGGTACCCTGCTTATAGATCTAACTTCAAAAAAATTGAGACACCCTTTAACTCATCTAATAACTCATCGATTGCAAGAATTAGAAACTCATCTTTAATTGTAGCCTGATTAAGTGCTTGGTAATCCACACAAAAATGCCATTTAGCATCTTTCTTGACTACTAAAATTGGGAATGAATATGGACTAGTGCTATGTTGATTAATCCCCCGAGATAGCATTTCCTTTATTTGATTTTCAATCTCATTCTTCTAGACGTATGGGTATCTATATGGCTTTACGTTAATTGTCAGTGTTCTTTTATGCAACTGTTTGTAATGCTGGACTTCCCTAAGTGGAGGAAATGATTATGGTGCCTCAAAAATGTGAGAAAATCTACTCAAAACTCCATCAATTTGAGTGTTGCTAGTAGTATTCTCCGAAGATTTTTCGATTATTTGAGACTGTAAATGAAAACACGAAGAAATAGCATCCATATGCATGAGACATTGAAACTATTTAAAAGAAATTTAACCCATCAAGCTACTATGTTCGCCCACTAATGTTACTATACAACCATGGTATTCAAACTGCATAGTCAATTAGGGGTAATCTATAGTCACTGGTTTAAGCTGTTGAAGCCATTCAACACCTAATACAACATTTGCACCTTGAATAGGTAGAATGTATAAAGTTTCCAAAAATTCCAAACCTTGAATCTATATTGGTGCTTTTTTACACTTTCCTTCACATGTCAACTTATGGCATTGCCAATCATCACATTAAATTTTAGTGATGGCAAGATAGTTAATCCCAAATGTTTAGCAAGCCTATTTTGAACAAAATTGTTTATACTACTAAAGTCTACTGGCACAATAATATCTTGCTTATTTATAGTTCCTTTAAACTTCTATGTCTTGGGAACCAACTCACCTAAAAGTACATGATAGCTAATAAAAATAGGCTCTTCTAATTACTCTCTTGGCATTGCATCTTCTTGAATATGTAACTGATCAACTTAATCTTCTTTATCATTAGAAATCAACAACAAAAATTTAGCTTTACACTTATGATCATGGTGATACTTCTCATCACAATTATAACAAAGACCTTGTTCTCGTTAGGTTAACATTTTAACTTGAGTCATTTTCTTAATAGGTAAAGTAAGTTTAGAAAAAGAAGATGTAGGATTAGGTGGTAATGATGTAGAATAGTTAGAATTTGGCAAAGTCAATTGAATGGATTGTTGATATGATAGTTTAGAAAATTGGAGTGTAGAAGATGGTTTAGAATTAGAGAAAGAAGGTGAAAAAGAATAAACATGTTTAGAAGATAATTGAGTATTAGCAAACTTAGCTTCATGCATTTTAGCCAGCTAAATTACTTCCATTAAATCAACTAGACTCGCTAACTACACCTCTCGACATATGAAAGGTTTAAGACCCGAAATGAAACACCTCTTCAACGATTCCTCAAACAATTCAACCACATTGTTAGAAAGTAATTAAAATTGAGATTGATATTCAATAACTATTCTTGTTTGCATCAGTTTCATGGGTGTTCCTTCAACATCCTCATAAGCAAATGGACTAAAGCGAGTCTCTAATGCCTTAAGAAAATTCTTCCAAGTACTTAATTGTTGACTTTTTTTGCATCCACTTGTACTACTACAAGGCTCGTCCATCTATTGCAAAAGAAGCAATGGCAAGATGTTGTTCATCTACAATCTAATGAAAATCAAAGAACTAATTTTCCTCGAATATCCATCCCAATAGATCATCTCCATTAAAATTCAGCACTTCTAACTTAATACCGTTTAAAATAGAATTCAATGATGCATTCAAATGGCAAGAAAATGATGATTGATTCCCTTTTGCTCCCATACATCTTGAGGGGAAATTTGATTCATGGACTTGTCAATCATTAATAGTTGCAACTGTTCCAATTGTTTAGTTGGCACTGTAAATTTGTTTTAAATTTCTTATTGAAATTGCTGATTTGATTGACCTACTCTTTAGCCCTTACCACCTTCTTGCTGTTGTTTTCTTAGATTACCTTCATCCTCTCTTTGGCTTTCCCAACCTTGTGTACCTTAGCCTCATTTTGATTATATGTATAGCAATATTGTTAAAAAAAATTATCAAAAATTAAGCCAACTCAATCTATCTTCTTTATCTCCTCACCTCAAACATAGAGGAGTCCATGGGCATCTCTCGTTATCTAGAAATGACAAAAGATGTCAAGTAGGCTTATGGGATAACTCTAGTGGTCAAAAAACAAGTAGCGACTTACCTCATTGAATTTCTCCTTAAAGAAGTCCCTTACCTCAACTTTCAACGTCCTAGACACAGTGTCCTTGATAGATTGTTGGTCTTAGGGCAAGAGAAAGTCTAGAATGTACCTGGATTCACTCCCTTGCCCTAGTTGCCAAGCTAGAGAGAGGAGAAGGACCCTTGATGAAGACGACTCCTGTGTTCTTTCCTAAGAATCCTCACCTTCCTTCTTTTCTCTCTCTCCTTGTTAGGGGTTAAACTTCTTTTTACAACTCCTCTCAATGTCAAGAAAACCGACCTCCCCTACTAAGGCAATAAGTCTTGCCTTGGTCTAACTCAAGACTTAGATTACCTCCTCCTACTGAGCCCTTTTAGTTGTTGCCTCTACCTCTAGTTTGCACCTATGCCTCTTCTTAGGCTTAGGCACTTTATCTTTTCCCTTCCCTTGAACTTCTTGGGTTAAGGGCATGGCTTGAAGTGGCTTAGGGTCTCTAAAGACAATCCCTTTAGTTGGGGCCTTCTTAGGAGGGATCACCTCTTTAGTCTTCTTCTTTTGCCCTTAGGCCTCCTTTCTCTTAAAGGAAGCTTGATAAGTAGTCTGGTCAGAGATGTACACCCTATTTAGTTGCATATCTATCAAAAGAGTAGATTTAGTTAGTTTAAAATTCTAAGAAGCTTTATTAGGTATAAACACCCCAAGAGGACCATGTCTTTACATTACAACAAACGAGCAACTTCCCTTTAGTCATCCCCCCTTCATGATACCAACAGGTGTATACTTTTCTCTTCACCTTACTTTTCAATAGTCTCGGGAGTCCCCTCTGTTGTCTTAAGCAAGCTTTTGACTACGCTAAGAGCATGGAGAGGTCTACCATTGTCTAACACAGCCTTAATTAGCACCTCAGCTTGAAGATGATCATTGGGCATGAGTTTTATGATATTCATCCTTATTAGGTAGACCTAACATGTCCAGAAGTCCAGCTTGTCACTGAACTCAACCATAACATATTTCTCCTTCTAGTCATAGACCGATGACACCAGTCCTTTAAAGAGTTTCACATTGCCCTGGCTTGCCAAATAATACCATCTTAGAGAAGGCTCGAATTTTTTCACGCCATAAAAGAAGTGGAAGAGCTACACTAAAGGCGAAACTCTAAAGGACAATTAAACTTCACATGTCCTCCACAAGGTGCCTTCCATTCGCACTTGAAGATTTCTTCATTCTTTGCTCTCTTCATTCCTGTGAAAGGCGCTCCACCAATTTGCAACTCGAATCTTCACTTGATTAATCCAATCCAGATTTTCATTGTTTTGCGTAAAGATCCTGCGGTTTCTTTCATTCCAATTGCCCCATAGCATAAATAGAAAAAGACTTGGCCATGGCTTAGCACCACATTTCCAATCTCACCATTAGATTTCAACCAGGACTAGAAATTACTTAGGAAAGATATTTCAAACTTCCTGGAATCATTAATGCTTGTCCATAGCCTTTTCACCGCCACACGCTCTTTGAGTAGGTGCTCAATTGTTTCTTCACTACTGTAATAGAAGACACATGAAACATTTATATTAGTCTCTCTCTTCTCTAAATTGTCTACCATTGGAAGACCCTTTTGCAGCATTCTCCAAAACAGAAACCGGATTTTTGGAAGAATTGGATTTTTTCAAATCTAACCGTAGCTATGATCATCCTTTTTCTCCTGCTCACACCTTGATCTTCCACAAACAGATCTAGTGGAAGCTTTACTATTAGGTTCATATATCCAAGTTTCGGTGACTTCTTCTTTCTGGCTTCTGTTAATCCATATATTTCCCAGTAGATTTCTACAGACCTCATTTAGCGGGAAGGAAATAACATCTTCATTCCACTCGTACATTCACTTCTAATCTCTGTCTATGGAGAGTTCCTCACCATTTCTCAACAGGGGTCCATAGAGCCATTGACGAACTGGACCATTCTCATTCCACCTATCAAACCAAAAACTAACTCCTTGCCCTCTTACTCTTCAGCCAATCATTCACCTCACCACCCTCAAGTGTTTTAAAAACTTTGAGCCCTTATTTCTCTAAAAATCCCCCTCATCAAATATTTCTTCTTTCTTAACTCCCTCATAATTTTGATCATTTTGGCCTTATTTCTATCTCTCAAATCCATAATACTTAAGCTAACCTTCTCCTTAGCCTTCTTTATTTTGTCCCAGGATATCCAATGTATTCTTCTCATAGGGTTCGCATCTGCCCAAAGAAAATTCCCACTCACTCTCTCCCTTGGGCAATGCCAAGGCTTGCGAATAGTAATTAAAAGTGCTCTCCAGAATTGACGAGATAACAATTTTACATCCTGCGACGCTCAACATTTTTGCCTTTCACCCAGTCAATTTGTTTCTAATTTCCTCAAGGATAAAGTTAAGATCTCTAGAAGACAGCCTTCCTTCCTCCTTCACTAATAGACCTGGGTATTTCCTCACGTCATTCTTTGGATTAATCCGCTTACCCTCATAGATAGTAAGTAGTACATTTGTAGCTCTGAGGAACATTCTTTGAAAAGATTGTAATTTGCCTTTTGCCTAGCAATCTTGCCAAAATTCTCCGTAGCCATGAGAGAGGGAGATAGGGTTTTCTTTTTCTTTTTTTAAATTTAAATTTTTGAATGATATATTTTTTATAATAAATCAAATATTAAATTATATTTATATTTATTATTTTAAAAAATTACAATCACTATTCAAACTTAATTTATTATTACTTTCTTTCTTTTGTGCCTCCTTTATGTTCTTAATTCGTAGATACGTGAAATGTTCAATTGGTACTATTTATTGTGGAGCGTGGAATCAATCTAGCCATGAGATATTTGTTTATGCTTATTAACTTTATTGGATTTAATTTTTTTTTCCTCTTTCTTTTCTATGATTTGGGAAAGTCATTGGATTTTATAATACCGTGGTTGGTGATGGACCCGCCTTATAAACTTAATAGTCTTCTTTTTAACTTTTTTTTTTTTTTAAGGTTTATAGAGTTGAATTTTTTGGGTCCAAAAGTACGATAAAAAGGTGGGAAAAAAAAAAAAGATGCGGTAAAAAATTAGATACACATATCATATATTTGAAAATTACACACGAAGTCAATGTTTTTACGTTTTTACATTTTTTTTTCTTTTTACTTTTTAGTACTTATTGTAGTCATATTCCTGCCATTTTTATTTTTCTGGGGTTAAAATTATCGTAGTTGGGTTGTGTTGTTTTGCAAAATCGAGTAATCGACCAAAGGTCTTAACTTTGGGCTTTGATTAGCCCTATCACTTGAAAGCCCATATTTTGTAGACCGTTGATGGCCTTGGCGCTATATGTTTCTTCTTCATATACTTATTTCATTTAAACCTACAAAAGCCCACAAATAAATCTCTATATATATAACTTGTCTTCCACTTCTCCGAAGGCCAAAATCAAACCCTAGCTTCTGGTTGAAACGACGGACCGACTCGAGAGTCGTTACCTTTTCCGCATTCTCTCGTTCCTTTTTTTTTTTTTCCCTCTTTCTTCATGATTGTAACTCCTGGCAAAATTAATTTTGGTTCTGTTTTTGTTTTTGTTGAGTTAATTGATTATCTCGAATGATTGTTGGGCAAAGATGAAGAGTGCTTTATTATTTCTGACACCTCTTGTATGAGAAGAGCCATGCTCTTCATTGAGCACATACAGCAACTCTCTGAGCCCTTTCATTATTTATTTTTTTCAAATTTTTTTTCTGTTTGCATTTTTCCTGCATCTGTGATTTCGTCAATTGCTCCGAAGATGAAACTTGTAATTTATATTGATGTCGAGCGAGGAATCAGTCTTGCTTGAGCGATTTGTTTATGCTTATTGATTTTGCTGGATTTAATTTATTTTTTTTCCTTCTTTAACATTGTTCTTTAAGCTATGCAGTTTGGGAGAATCGTAGGTTTGTATACAATGTTTAGTGTTAGATCCGTCAATGTAAATTTACGACTGTAGAGCTGATTTTTTTTAAGCAAAATTACACACGAAATCAAAATGTCTTTTTTTATTTGGTTGCATTTCTGCCAGAATGGGTAATAAAAGGTTGAATCCTGATTCTTTAAGGATGCCACAAAACAAAGTGCTTGCAACAACAACTGCTTGATGAGCTTGTTTTCCTAATCCTTTCTCACAATTAGAAAATGGGCATCTGATTTCAGAGGATGAATATTGTATCTTGCTTCGGTGGAGGTATAGGTATGCATTCATGAGCTCCCACTTGAGTATTACGCATTATAAGCCCTAAGGAAAATGGATGCGTCTTACAGGGCCAGTGTTAGGAATTGATGCTTAGTTGTTTGCACACTCAACGCAGAGCGTGGTTGGTTGCTTTGTGTTCAAGTTAACTTCGACCAACCTTCAGTCTCTACCATTGAAGTTGAAGGAGTAAATTGTTTGCTTCAGTACGAGGGCCAGTGTTAAAATCACCTTCGATTTGTATGTGGGTGTTCCGAACATGTTGAATCTGTGTTCTTTGAAAGGGAAGCCTATGAATGGACTCCATGAAGATAATGACTTGAAGCAAGAGAGAGTGGGTGTTATAAGCAAAATGAGGTTTGACGATGAGGGGTGTGTTAACGATAATAACAGTGCAGTTACTCAAAATGAGGATCAAGTATGGAGAATGGATGGATCTTAGTACAATAATAAATAAATCAGCAAAAATCTCAGAGATCTCATGCATCGAAATAAAGAGAAATCCTAAGGTCATGATGACAAACATCCATCACTCGAAAAAAGATGGGTAAATGTTATATTTTTCATCTCAATTTTATTTTTTTTATAATTAAAAATATATAGTATCCGAATGAGATAATTAATTATAAAAAAATAAAATTTGATTAATTAATTATAAAAATATATAGTTTAGGTAGTTAATTGTAAATATAATTAAATTATATACAGTAAATTGATTTTTTTTTTAATTTTAGTAATTAATTATAAAAATGAATAAAATTTAAATATTAAATGTTAAATTGAAGTATTTAATTCCTTTACACATTTGTTTAAAGGAGGCAAACAAAAGGAATGAAAATTCATTATTAAGGATAAAATAGTGATGTGAATGCAAATTATTAATATAATAATCAGAGTCAAGGGGCACAATGGGAAAATGAAACACTTTTTTTTTTTAAATTCATTATACTTTCGCTTTATTTTTGAAGGGAACATATTTAATTGGAAGATTATGGGTTTGCTTCTACTCTAATTCCATTTCTTCCTATTTTTTCAATCAAGTAATGGAAAATGACTCAAACTCCCTCTCATGCAATCCCTTTTGATTCTTTCCATTACTTTTCTTTTATTCGAAACATAGTGTTGGTGAAAGTGTAGATAATGTGACCTTTAAACACTGTAGAAACCAATCTATCTTGAGTGAAATGAAGATAAATGACATAGGATATCTTATTTCTTTATTGAAAATGGGTATTAGGAGTAGGGATAAGGAAATTTATCATTTTAAATCAATTCCACCTACTCAAACTAACATTGTGTTTGGCAAAATTTTAAACGGATGAAATAAGTGAAAATCAAAAGAAAAGAATGTTATTTCCATTTTGTATTCAGTTATTTAAGAAGAAAATTGAATTAAATATTTTTTCCATGTTCGGTTTCCATCACAAAAAGGAAATGAGTTGTTTATAAACTATATTGCATTTATTTTTATTTAGTAAACTCTAATAATAGGAATGTTTTTGTAACTTAAAACTAATTGCCACTCATTTCCATTGCTTTCTCTCTAATTTTGAAGAGAAACATATTGGTCATGGAAAACTTTCCATCCTTTTTCATTCATTTCTTTATATTTTCACTTCAATATTAAATCACCAAACATAGAATTTCCATTCTTTTTTTTGCCTATTTTTATTGATTTCTACCCAATCAATCACAAAGTAAAATATAAAAGAGGACAGCAAGAAATGCTTAACATGGATCAAAAGGAACCACTCAATTTCAATATCTATAACTAAAGATGCGATTGGGGTGGGTTTAGAATGAGTTTTATAAGACTTGAGTTTGCCCCCAAATCCAACAAGTGTTATAAAACTCTGTAGGTTTTTATTTATTTTTTATTTTTGTTGTTGTTGTCTTATACATAAACCTATTTAATAAGGATCATGAAGAACCTAAAATTGGCCCTAATCCAATTTTAGAAATGTTTTTGTATGGTAAATTTAAATAATATGTATTTTTTGTAACTTCAAATTGATTTATACCTATTTTCACTGCTCTCTTTTTAATTTTGGAGAAAAACATATTTGCTTAAAAGTATAAAACTTTCCATCTTTTTTCATTCATTTCCTTATATTTCTACTTCACTATTAAATTACTAAACACAAAATTTTTATTCTTTTCCGCCCATTTCTCTTGATTTTATTAGATTTCTAGCCAACCAAACATACATAGTATGAGATAACAATGACTTTTTGGTTCCTCGTATTAAGAGCGTAGCGAGAAATGCTTAACATAGATTAAAGAAGCTACTCAATTCAACATCAGAATCGTCCATCTTAATTCACACATACCTAGAAATGCAATTAATATCCCATTAACCTACCATTTATGCCCCTCGAAATGGACAATGAGGATAACAATGTCAAGGAGTGAGCCTTGCGTAGACAATTCCCACCTAAGTATGAGATAAAGTCAAAACACACCCACAGTTACAACCACTCCCGCTCCCGACACCGACCCTTTGCCTTGAACTGCTTTCGTGTGATACTAGAAACATAGTAATGAAATTCAATTAACTACGTAACTAACGTCTTGTGAACTTTCATAAATGACAACGACAGGGAGTCATACGCTAGAAGATGATAATGATCGATTAATTACTAGATAAACATAATGACAATTTAATATAACGACTCGCTTTCGTTGTAACAATCCCTAAGTGTTCTTGACAAGAGACAGGAAAGCTTTTTATTGGACAATTCATAGTTGGGTTTGAAATCATCAAAGGAGACGTCTCCACGGATCTTCTCTGTTGGCATTCCCATGTCTTGTGCCAGTTTGGTTGCTTTATCCTCGCTGTCAATGACTTGGTCGAAACATATGTACCTTCCATAGGCTGTCTTGTTCATTCCCTCGTACACGCTCACATGCGCATCAGCCACTCTCATTCCATCCACCGTTGCCAAAAGACCATTTGCATACATTTCCTTGGCTCCTGCATTTAATTTCCACGTCAAAAAAATGCTTCTAAGATTGATTGATCGATTCATTTTCATTTATCATATGAAAAATTCCCCGTGTCTAAGGGTGCAGGAGTAATAGCCCTTGATATTGAAAGAAGAGTTTCTTTAATGATACCTTTCAGATAGGCAATAGTCGCTGTTGGATTTTTATTGATAAAATCTGGACCAGTAATTAGACCAGGGCATATGGAAGTCAGCTTTAATCCTCTTTGTTCAGCAATCTTGTATGCAGCTTTCTCTGCCCTCAATTTGCCCAAAGCATACCATAACTGAGAAGAGCCGACCATATTTTCAAGAAACACAAATAATAATGTCAGTGTCCTTGGTTTTATTTATTTATTTTCCTAAGAAAGAAAAAGTTAAGAGAGAACCAACATGGTAATTAATATATATATATATATATACCTTCTTGTCTATACAAACTGATTCTTTGCTCCAATGTTCATGATTAATGACATGGGAGAATCCATTTTTGACCGTGTCTTGCCATACGCTGGCCAGAAGTGAAGAAGTGAGCACACATTTTCTCACCGATGGTGTCATTGCACATGCCTCCATCACATTTTCACATGCCTTTACTTCTAACTCCGCCATGAATTTCTAACATCACAAAGGACACCAAAACCAAAAGCATCAGGTATTAGTCCGGTTATTAAGATACTACGCATACGTGCATGTGTCCGTTTGTCGAATTAACTGCATTTGAGATACGGGATTTGATTCAACTAGACTTGATTTTGAACTTTTTGATTCTTTGAAGTGCAAGATCATGGTAAGTTCCAAGTGTCTTCTCCTTTGATTTTTCCAATTACTCAACCATGATATTCATATATTGCCAAAACAGGACTACATAATCGGAAGCAGCAATCTTTGGTATGTGTTAGCTACAAACTTTCAAGCAGCCATCGACATATGTGGCAGCAAATGGAGGGAGTAGAATAGAATAACTACAAAGGAAACTAGTGGGGATACAGATATTTATTCATGAGCTACTAAGTTTAGATTTTTCTAAAGCCATTCCTTAAAGGTGACATTAAATGGAGGGAGTAGAAGAGCAACAGAGGAACACCGGTGCGTGCGGGGATGTCGGTGGTCTTGTACGGATGTTTAGTCTGACTCAGAAGTAGAAATTTGTACTTGCTGCTGTTGGGGAGGGCAAAAACCAGTAATTTCCTTAATCCCTATAAATTGCCTAAGTTATGTAGGAATTAAGGTTTCGTTACATACCAACATTATTAAAATGCTTTAAAAGCGACCAGTCCAATGAATTGACAGATGAGAATAAATGTAAATACTATGGAAAACATAAACGGGCTTTTAGAGGAAGGAAGTTCGACAGTCAATGTCATTGTGGTGCTGGTGCCATAATTAATGCAAGGAAAGAGAACAGTGGGGACCGGGGACGGGGAGCAAGGAAGGTGAAAAGAGGGAAGGTGGAGGTACGTACAGAGTAGCCAGTAAGGCCAGCAGGATCTGCGAATGCAGAGGTGTGGAGAACGCCACGACAACCCTCAAATGCTCCTCTTAAGCTTTCGACGTCACTCAGTTTAGCTACCACTGCTTTGAATTCACTACGTGTCATCGCCATTTCTCCTGAAGTTTCCATTTCCCTCAGCTTCTCCATGTCCTCTGCGTTTCATCATTAAAATGAAGAAGGGTTACACTTGGAAATCTCATGATCATTAGAAATATGTTAAATATCAATTAGAAAAAAGCTTCTTCTTCTTCTTCTTTTTTTTTTTATGTGCTTGTATTTTTACAAAATGTATATAATGATTGGATAAACCATTTTTCATATCTCTCTCTCTGTTTTTTAAATAGATATAATATGCAAATTTTGTGCTGTCCCTTTTTTATTAATAAATTTTGCTGACGTTTGATTTAGACTTCGTTTATAAATGTAACATTGGAAAAAGATTTACTATAAAGGCAATATATTGAGTATTTAAGATAATTGTACGTCGAACTCCCCTCTTCTCAACTTCATATCTCGATCTCTTTCGCGTTTCTTCGTAAAGTATATATCAAATGTTCAATTATTCATTTATTACAGCCGGCCTTAGATAAACCACTGTCTAGGTTAAGCCAACCCAATGCTAAACAGGGTTAGTAATTAGAACAAACTTGGATATTTTAAAGTCACTTTCTCTGTATTTTTCTACATTTACAAATCATCCTTCCTTCTCCCAAGTGAACAAATGCTTTAAAGTCACTTTCTTTATATATTTCTAAATTTACAAATCAATAATTGAAATTATATAGGTTTTTAAAACATGTCATTACATTACTATGATGTCATCTTCTTTATTACAATTTGTAAGACACCTAATAATGGGAATTTTGAAAAATAAAGATGTGAATTATTTATTGATATTTCAAGGCTTCCACCATCCTTGTACCTTGTATTTATTGTTTGGAAAGGACCAGGCCGACTATTGAAAAGTCTTGTAAATGGTTATGCGAAACTTGTGAGGGAAACGAAGAACAGATAATGGATGGAAACTGAAGGGTAGGTCCCTAGTAACATCAGCTGCAATTGTTTATATGGAGTAGGAGTATGTATACAATTAAGTAAAAGGAGTTTTAACACTCTTTAAGTCTTACCTTCTCAAAGAAGTTGTTGGTCCGTGGAAAAGTTCAAACCAAGGAAGCATTTGACGTCCAAAGGTAGAGGAACAAAATTTTCTCCTCAGCATCTTTTACAAAAATCAATATTATTATCATTTTCTTCTTCTTTCCACAAAAATCAATATTTATAAGTCGTATATTTAACTCTCTTTACAAGAAGTAAGATATAGATATTAATTTTTTAATAAGATAGATCAGATTTAAATTTTTTTTGTTATATATATCGAAAATAATAATAATAATAATAGTCTTTTTATGAGGAGAACAAATTAATTTTTTTATTTAATTATCCAAAAACAAATTAACTTTTTTACTTGTAGTGCGAGTCATAATCTGCCATTGATTTTTAACACCATTTTGTTAACGATCTTTTTTGTATCCCTGGTGTTGTCTTGATTAACACAATAACATGCTAAAAAGACAAAAACATAAATACATATTCATATATCCTTATTTTAAATAGTGTACCTGACAATTCTTATTACTTTGTTTATTTATTTATTTATTTATTTTCAACTCCACCAACCTCTTTCCCTTCCTAAATCTTTGTCAAGTTCACTGAACTTTTTTTACATCAATGATGTTTGAATAAGTATTACATATGTAAATGCGATGACTTTTTTTTTTTAAAAAAAAAAAAAAATTATTTAAACAAAGATGCAATCGTTCATTTTAATCTTATCATCATTATCATCGCTTCACATTAAAGAAGAAGAAGAAGAAGATCGTACTTCATTTCTCTCATCTACAAACTTAAACTTCCATAAAAAATCAATCGCATTCATACATAAATACTAACTAATACGATCACCATCAACAAGACTGAGGTTTCCACGAATTAATGAAGAAAACTAGATCATAACAACCATCTTGAGATTACTTCTTTTCGATTTTCCTAGTTCTGTCGTTTAAATAAATAATTAAAAAAAAAAAACCAAACGATCAATCATCACGCATAATATATATTAATATCAGTGATCGTATCGCAACAAACATCTAAATACTAGAAACACGAGATTAGGGAGTTTTTATCTCCTTCGATTTACCTTGATTGTCGACCATAATACGAACAGAGTATCCACGAAGGAGCAATCGATTGACGACAGCCCGGCCTAAATAAGACACGCCACTTGTGACGCAAACAACCTTATCACCCTCGTCCTCATCGATCTCCCGTGACGCCACACGAAGATCTTTGAACTCTTCCTCGTCCTTCTTTCGGTGCACGGCCACGCAGGACAGCAACATGCGACCGAACTCCTCGATCTCTTCTCTCTTGCTCACTTCGGTCCGTACAATCCCCATTATTATTAACTTCTCCTCCTCCTACTTTTGGTGTAGTATCAATATTAGAAGAGTATAACACCGCAACGTCGTCGTAAAGGAAGAACCCTGACCTGAGCTCTTCCACGTCTCTCTCTCTCTCTGTGAAGGTTTTCCGTGTGGCTTAAGAGTTTAGGCGAAGCAGTTTAGGATGACATGGGGGGTAACATATATTGGCGGAAAAGTCGCTATCATGCAGAAAAAAAAAGCCATTTTCCTCTCTTAAATAGTTCAAAAAACTCGGCTCATCTAAGCTGTGCTCGGCTCGGCTCGGCTCAGCTCAGCTCAGTTCTTTTTATTTTCAGGATTATTTTTTCATATTTGCCCGAGAATCAGATCTTATGTGAAGTGGCTAACTCGACATTCCTAATCTCCGGTACCGACAAGACTACCACGATAATTCAAATAGTGGATTTTTTTGGTAAAAGCCTTTTTTTTTTTAATTACTATCAATCGATTAGTATGAATATATATTAAAACATTTATATTAAAATATACATTTATTATGTAGTTTAATTACGGATAATATAAGCTGTCAAGAAAAGTAAGAGTGAGATCATACCAAATCTTAGTAAAAGAACGATATAAATTAATTATTTATTAAATATTTATTATTAGTTCATTTAAGATTTTACCCGATCAAAGCATAGAAAATTAAAAATCTCAATGATATAGAAAATGTGTATGATTAATTAAGATGTATGTGAATTTGCTAAAGGAAAATAATAAAAATTACTTTTTATGGTGGGCATCACATGTCTAGTTACAGCTTTATTAATGCTTAATGTCGAAAAGTAATGTCTCATGAATAAGGAGGTGTCATATTAAAGTTCATGTAATGAGAGAAAATTACAAAAGTGACCTTTTTAATTTAAATTTTCAATTACATTATGAAGAAACATGCATTATTTAATAATTAACGACCAAGTGAGCTCTAAAATAGAAGAAAAAGGAACAAAATTAAAAAAAAAAAAAGATCCATTGTGATGTAATTAATGAAGCACGTTGTGAGAAGTTTTAGCAAGGAATATGGATATCATATGTTAATTGGTCATTTCAAACTAAGTTCAAATCCAACTTAAGTTCAAGCTTAACTTCATAAAAAGAGTATTACCATAAGTCCAAATGGTAGCCCAGCTTTTATTTTAAAATGCTTTTTGACCTAATCAAATTCTAGATAAGGCTCATACAAACTGTTAACTTTTACAACTATCCACTCCTCCATGACCCAAACACTTTAGATGTGCACCAAGAGGCATGCCTCATATTTTTTACTTCTACCCATCTAGCAACATCATCTATAAAATACGTAGGACCATCTATGGGTAAAAGGACTTAAATCTTTTACTCTCTTACTTTCCTTTAAGCTTCTCTTTTATACACACACATTTAAAGTTTAATTTGAATATTAGAGTGGTTATGTCGGATAGTCTCAACACTTCTAACTCATTGTTTTTCTTAGTTTTATACCTCTCTTAAATCCACTAATATTATATATATCAATAGATGAATGAAATCCAATGATCAATTTAATTGTTTAATTTTAATATTGCCATTTGATAAAAGTTTAAAAACACTAATTCGAAGTGGTAAATATAAAAAACAATTTTTTTTTTTTTTAAAAAGTCAAAGCCAACATATAAGTTGTCCTATCTGACTTACAAATCATGTCATTCGATTCTTGCACAAAGATCTAAGGAAAAAGCCACTAAATAACAAAACATTGAAGGTGCTGATGGAGACAGGGGACACACGGCCTGAACACACGGCCGTGCTATAAATGATGGAGCCAGGGCACGGCTTGAGACACGGCCTGGACATAGTAGGGTTTGGACATAGTGGAGGACAGAGGCTGACACGGTTCCAGGCACGGCTTGAGACACGGCTTGCAGAACTTTCACAGAAGCTTACACGGGTTAAGACACGGCTTGGGACACGGCCGTGTACTGCACTCGTCACATGCCCAAACGCGTATATTATTATTTATTTCCACGTGTACGTTTAGATTTTCCCCCTTTTTAGGTATTTTACGGGTCCATATAAATACTCTTTTGTCAGATAGATTAGGGTTACGTTTTAATATACATTTGAATACACTTTGAGAGAGAGTTTTCTCCAATTTCCGGGTTGTGCGCAACCTAATTTGCATCAAAGCGTGTGTCTTTGTTGTGTAAAACCAATCCAATTTCGGATTCGTTTCGTTTTAGCTTTCGCGCTGCGTCAGTTGGTATCAGAGCAAGGTTATTTCCTACGAAGATGTCGGCTAACGACGGTGTTGATGGCGGTCGTGTTCTTGACGGTGTTCAAGATGCGAGGTTTCAAGGGAACCATCAATGGGTTCCTAGGGCAGAGTTCGACGCAATGCATCAGAAGGTCAGGCGTATGGAACGGCGCCTTGATGAACTGATCGAGCATTTCGATGCTCTGGTGGTTGACCTCAATAGGGTTGGGGGCGCTGGCAGAAATCCACCACGTGCGGTGGAGGAATTCGGGGGACGCGTGATCCGACCTGTCGTTGAGAACAGGTGGGGGCGTGTGGAGAGTGAAGAGTCCAGCGAAGAGAGTGATGATACGTACGGAAGTAAACCGCGGCGAGGACGTGGTGGAAGAGGTGGTGGTCATCGGATGGCTCCTCATGGAAACTATCCTAGAGAATTTGATCACAGGAGGAACCGTGGGGGTTATGATCACGGGGATGGCGGAGACTACCGGTTGAAGGTTGATATTCCTTGGTTCGATGGTAGTCTCAACATCGAAGGCGTCCTGGATTGGTTGGCGGAAGTGGACCGGTTCTTCGACTACATGGAAATTCCCGAGGACCGTCGGGTAAGGCTGGTGGCGTGCAGGTTGAAGAGTGGTGCTTTGGCATGGTGGGAGAGATTGCAAAGTAGGAGGCAGCGGGAAGGAAGGCACCCGGTAAGGTCATGGTATCGCATGAAGCAGCTGCTGCAACATGACTTCCTCCCGCCGGATTACGAGCAGATATTGTTCCAACAATATCAGCGGTGCCGCCAAGGACAACGTTCCGTGCATGAGTATACGGCGGAGTTCATGAGGCTGGCAGAACGGAATGATTTGAGGGAGAGCGAGGGTCAGCAAGTTGCGAGGTATGTAGAAGGGCTAAAATTACAAATCAAAGATAAGATTGGGGTGACGATGGTGAGAACCCTCGTTGAAGTAAAGAACTTGGCTCTCCGAGCCGAGCTTGTGTTGCAGGAGCAAGGGAGTAGATACGGGGGAGGACGGAAAGGGTATGTAGGCGAAGCTATAGGTGGTGGTAATCGATCGATACTTGAGAAAAGTCGAGTTACACCATACAAACCAACGGAGGACATGTCTAGGAGGGAGGAGAAAAGTGAGGGGAAGAAGTCGATGGAGCCGAAAGGAGTTCAAAGACAGAACAACCCCTATGCCAAACCCATATTGGGCAAGTGTTTCCGATGCAACCAACCGGGTCATCGATCAAACGAATGCCTGGCGAGGAAGAGTGTCAACATCCTCGATAGGGAAGATGATGAGGAAATTTGCTGTGAGCCCGATGGAGAGGGAGAGTACTATGAGGAAGAAGAAGAAGCAGCGGAGCCATCATATGTAATTCGGCGTTTGATGCTCACTCCAAAACAGGAAGAGTTCATGCAGAGGCACCAATTGTTTCCTACACGGTGTACGATCATGGGGAAGCTATTTGAGTTGATAATAGACAGCGGCAGTTGCGAGAACATCATAGGAAGGGAGGTTGTAACACAACTGCAGCAACCCGTTGAGAAGCACCCGAATCCTTATACTATTGGCTGGATCAAGGCCGCCGAGAAAATTGAAGTTAAGGAGAGATGCAGGGTACCTTTCTCAATAGGGAAGTACTGGGATGAAGCATTCTGCGACATTATAGACATAGATGCTTGCCACATCTTGTTTGGGAGGCCATGGCAGTTTGACGTGGACGCGCAACATGCGGGCAAAGAAAATGTCTACTGGTTGGAGAAGGAGGGTGTGAAGTACACCTTATTACCATTGAAGAGGGAAGGACGTGCTAAAGGGAAGAAGGTTGAGAGTCGCTCATTCTTAACTGTCACTCAATCCGAGAAGGAAGTGATGGACGACTTGAGGGAATCGCGAGTAGTACACGCCCTCATCGTGAAAGGAGTGACCGAAGGAGGGGAGGAACTTGATAGAGAAGTGCCAGGGGCGGTGAAGGATCTTCTTGAAGAGTTCAAGGAAGTGATCCCAGACGACCTACCCGAGGGACTACCTCCTTTGAGGGATATTCAACACCAGATTGACCTGGTGCCCGGGGCTAGTCTCCCAAACCTCCCGCATTACAGAATGAGTCCCAAGGAAGCCGGGATTCTCCAGGAGAAGGTCCAAGAGCTTTTGGACAAAGGTTTCATCCGGGATAGCCTAAGCCCATGTGCGGTTCCGGCATTGTTAACTCCCAAGAAAGATGGGAGTTGGAGGATGTGTGTTGATAGCCGAGCTATCAACAAGATTACCATAGGGTATAAATTCCCTATACCCCGCATTGAGGATATGTTGGACCGTTTGAGTGGCGCTACTATTTTCTCCAAGATAGACTTGCGGAGTGGGTATCACCAGATTCGAATCCGTCCTGGAGACGAGTGGAAAACGGCATTTAAGACCAAGGAGGGGCTGTATGAGTGGCTAGTGATGCCATTTGGGCTGAGTAACGCACCGAGCACCTTCATGAGAGTAATGAACCAGGTATTGAAACCTTTCAATGGTCGTTTTCTTGTAGTGTACTTTGACGATATTCTGATATACAGTAAATCCGAAGAAGAACACTTAGAACATCTAAGGTGTGTGTTATCTACATTAAAGGCGAATAAGTTGTTCGCTAATCTTAAAAAGTGCACCTTTATGTCAAGACGACTGTTGTTCCTGGGGTTTGTTGTTAGTAGTGAGGGAGTGATGGTAGATGACGAGAAGGTAAAAGCAATTAGG
Source organism: Laguncularia racemosa (assembly GCA_037954665.1). NCBI lineage: Eukaryota > Viridiplantae > Streptophyta > Magnoliopsida > Myrtales > Combretaceae > Laguncularia > Laguncularia racemosa. The sequence goes on along the minus strand of JBBMOL010000024.1, from coordinate 5,588,062 downwards.
GAATGGCTTGTTCCAAGAACCATAACGGAATTGAGAAGCTTCCTCGGCTTAGCCAGTTTCTACAGAAGGTTCATTAGGCACTTTAGTACTGTTGCTGCACCCTTGACCGAATGCCTAAAGAAGGGAAAGTTCCAATGGGGCGAAGAATCTAACTTGAGCTTCATGAACCTGAAGCAGAGATTGTGTAGCGTGCCTGTACTAGCTCTACCAGACTTTGAAAAATTGTTCGAAGTGGATTGCGATACTAGTGGGGTCGGAGTAGGTGCAGTACTATCACAGGAGAAGAGACCAATAGCCTTTTACAGTGAGAAGCTGTGCGAAGCAAGGAGGACTTGGTCTACCTATGATAAGGAGTTCTACGCCGTGGTAAGGGCCCTTAAAGTGTGAGAACACTACCTGGTCGGGAAAGAGTTCGTTTTGTATTCGGATTGTGGGGCTCTTAAACATTTGAGTGGTCAGACCCGAATTAGTAAGGATATGCACGCCAGGTGGATTGAGTTTTTGTAGAGGTTTCCTTTCAGGTTGATGCACAAGTCTGGTGTGCAAAACAAAGTCGCGGACGCCCTGAGTAGAAGAGCGAATGTCCTGCTTACTTTGAGTACGGACATTGTCGGCTTTGAAAAGCTAAAGGAACTGTATGAGAACGATGACGACTTTAAGGAAACTTGGATTAAGTGTGCCAACAGGGAACCGTGTGACGATTACCATATACATGAGGGATATTTGATGAAAGGAAACCAGTTGTGCATTCCCGAATCTTCTTTGTGGGAAAAGCTTATCAGGGACTTGCATGGTGGAGGACTAGCGGGACATATGGGTAGAGATAAGACATTAGCTGCAGTTACCGCCATATACTTTTGGCCTCGGTTGAGGAGGGATGTGTACCGGATTGTGGAAAGGTGCTGCATTTGTCAAGTGTCTAAGGGGCAATCCCAAAACACTGGTTTATACACTCCTCTCCCCGTGCCTTCAAACATTTGGGAGGATTTGTCGATGGACTTCATACTGGGTTTGCCTCGTACCCAACGAGGTGCTGACTCTGTGTTTGTTGTAGTTGACAGGTTCTCCAAGATGGCTCATTTCATCCCATGCAGGAAGACCGCCGACGCACGGGCTATTGCACGGTTGTTCTTCAAGGAAGTGGTGCGGCTGCATGGAGTCCCAAAGTCTATCACATCAGATAGGGATAGCAAATTCCTTAGTCACTTTTGGAAGACCCTCTGGTTTATGTTTGACTCCTCCCTGAATTACAGCAGCACCGCTCATCCTCAAACCGACGGATAGACCGAGGTGACTAACAGAACCCTCGGAAACCTCATCAGAAGCATCTGCGGTGAGAAACTGGGACAGTGGGATCAAGCATTGGCTCAAGCCGAATTCGCTTACAACAGTTCTGTCCACCGAACTATTGGAAGGTCTCCATTCTTGGTGGTATACACAAAAACACTACAACATGCGCTAGACTTGCTCAAATTACCCAAGGACATGGTGGGCGATGTAGCAGCTAAACATATGGCGGAGCAACACCAAGCCACTACTGAAGAAGTTAAGCGAAAGATAGAGGAATCCAACACACGGTACAAAGGGGATGCAGATAAGCATAGACGGCAGAAGCTCTTTGCAGTTGGCGATCAGGTAATGGTTTACCTTCGGAAGGAGCGATTCCCTGTAGGGAAGTATGGGAAACTTCAACCCAGGAAGTACGGTCCCTATGAAGTTGTACGCAAGATCAATGACAACGCATATGTTGTACAACTCCCGAAAGATATGAATATATCTTGCACTTTCAATGTAGCGGACTTGTCACCTTTTCATGCCGATGATACTCCTCTATATCCGGATGAGAATTCGGGGTCGAGTTTTCCATTGGTGGGGGAGAATGATGGAGACAGGGGACACACGGCCTGAACACACGGCCGTGCTATAAATGATGGAGCTAGGGCACGGCTTGAGACACGGCCTGGACATAGTAGGGTTTGGATATAGTGGAGGACAGAGGCTGGCACGGTTCCGGGCACGGCTTGAGACACAGCTTGCAGAACTTTCACAGAAGCTTACATGGGTTAAGACACGGCTTGGGACACGGCCGTGTACTGCACTCGTCACATGCCCAGACGCGTATATTATTATTTATTTCCACGTGTACGTTTAGATTTTCCTCCTTTTTAGGTATTTTACGGGTCCATATAAATACTCTTTTGTCAGATAGATTAGGGTTACGTTTTAATATACATTTGAATACACTTTGAGAAAGAGTTTTCTCCAATTTTCGGGTTGTGCGCAACCTAATTTGCATCAAAGCGTGTGTCTTTGTTGTGTGAAACCAATCCAATTTCGGATTCGTTTCGTTTTAGCTTCCGCGCTGCGTCAGGTGCATCACTAATTCCTCTTGCTAAACAATTGGAGAACTTTGATATATTTCATTTCTCTTGCATTAGTGAAACCATTTACATTAATTTAGGCAAAATGGAAACACACACATACACGTAACGTTGAACAATGAAGAGGAATACAAATTCCAAATTAAAATCAGCGGAGCACCAAGAGCACAAAACAATACGAAAAATAAGTTTGATCGGTCTTGATATATCTTAAGGTCATAAGGGATGGGGGGGTATAGGTAGAGATTCTAAACAATAATGGAAGAGTAAAATATATAATTGTAAACACAATATTTAAAAGAAAAGCAAAGCATTACAAAAAAGAAGAAGAAAAGAATGGAAAATTAAGTTTAGATGTTAGATCTTGTAAACATCATATGTTGGAGAAAAAGTAAGATAAAATCAATTCAATTATAGCTTACGATAGCGTTAAAGTTGGTATAAAATAGTATTAGTATATAGAAAGGACATGTGATAGGAAGACAATTAATTAGAGCAATAGTGCATGGCAATTCTTCAATCTCCTCCATCAACAGTCCATCCATGTTTCTAAATATTAATAATCACAAACTCATGAAAGTAAATGACTTGCAAGATGTAAGGATAATTCAGATAGCAAATATATATATATATGCTTTGTTTATTTAACACCTGATAAAATTAGACGCCAAACCAATCTTGTTGCTCTCAAATATCTCTCATACTTGATCTCTTTGTTTTGTCTTTATACTATTGCATGAAGCTATCAAATGAAGAAATATCGTCAAGTGAAAATTGTAAAAGGGAGTGGAAAAGAAGCTAGACAAAACCGCCGGATATTTGGGTGGGGGTGATCAACGTGGGGAGAAGGGAAAAGCAAATGACTTTGATTGTTAGGATTTTTTTACGGTCCATTCGTATTTTTTCGCTAATTTATATATTAATGATGGAGATTTCACAATAATCAATAATAAAAAATTAATATATGTAATTTATTAATAAAATTTAAAACTGAATGTGTCTCATTAAAATAGTAGATGAGACTTATTATTAATATTATTTAATGCTACATGGGCTAATATTGTGGGTAAAATATGTAGAAATTTTAAAATAAATAAATAAAGACTAAGGACACCAAATTAGTGTCATTTACTTTAATAAGATAGAAGATTATGTTTTATTATTATTATTATTATTATTTAAGTTCCATCCTCATAAGCCTGGTGTAATACGCGCAATTAGGATTTTATGCATGCAATTAGGCCACACCTATTTCTTGGAAGATTTTGAATTAAGTAAACATTTTCTTAGGAAAATCATTTTGGGAAAACAACTTGTTTTATATCTTAGACAAATTTAGTGAAGTGCAAGAAAAGTTTTCTTTCTTTCTTTCTTTTTTTAAGTTTTCAAGTATTAGGTTTTAGATTATAAATCAAATATCATATACATTAATTACATGATATAAGTAATAATATCAAAATATCTTGAATAATTTTAATAAAAGTATACCTTTAGAAACTTTGAAAATTGTAAAATTTTAGTTTTTTTTTTTTCAAAAGTCAATACTTATTCCCCATATGAACCCATTTTGTTTAACTTGACAATCTATGTGTATGTTATAGCTCAAGTGGACACTAACGTGGCAATTTACTCTATATTCTTTAAATATTTTTAATGTAAAAAATACTAAAAAATGTAGGAATAACCAAAAAAAAAAAACAAAGAAAAGAAAAGAAAAGAAAATAACCCAATGCTTTAAAGAACCCTAAAACCTAAAACCAGTTGATACTATAAAAGCCCAATACTGTCAAAACGAACCAATTTTGTAAAGAAAAATGCTAGAAAATCAATGTACATAGTTAAAACACCAGCAGAAAAATAATCATATCAATATATGTCTCGTTGTCATATTTATCAGGTTTATTCCAGTTTATGCTATTTTGAATTGCAAGACACCAAGTGAAGCGATGACTATTTTCAAATCAATAGACCCAATATTGGAGAGAACCCTATAACCTACACCATGGAGGAACCTAAATTGATTCCTATTGTGAGTGGTCCTATGCTGATAACGTAGAAAATTCCATGCACTTTGATTAAGGAAGATCCAGGACAAAGAGAAAATTTATTTTACGCTTGCTGTTTGGTATATAGTAAGACATGCGAATTAATTATAGATGGAGGCAATTGTGTTAATGTTGTGTCTATAGAATTTGTTAAGAAAATGAGTTTACATGTTACACCACATTTAAAACCTTACGGTTTGCATCGGTTCAATAATCATGGAGTCATATATCTCCATAAATAAGTGTGTGTTCCACTTGTAATGGGTAAGTATGCTAATAAGGTTGTTTATGATATCATTGCAATGAATGCTATGCTTTTATTATTGGGAATAACTTGGCAAACGAGCAATATATGATGGCTACAGGAACAATTACACCACCAAAAGGGGGGGAAATTTTTTAAGTTGTTTCCCATGAGCCCGGAATATGTACAACAACAGACGTTTGAGTTTGTGAGGAAAACTAAGGACTAGAGAAGCTTATTTATGTGTCTAGAAAATCCTTCTACTAGATGTAGCAATATTCCTACATCAGTGAAAGGGTGAATCTTTCCAAAGAAAAGGGACATGATACGAATCTTAGAATGGGTCAAAAGGTGAAAAATAGATGAGATCATCTAAGGCGAGTTTAGAGGCAATTTCAGGCTTATGGAAGCTTCGGAGGACAACTTCAATCTTAACAACTAAGGAAAGGCCACTTGGATGCCGACCAGAACCCGAATTGAAGTAATGTCGACTGGGCGGTTGACTTGGGGGCGACAACGCGCATGACCAGCCCTTGGCCGATTTGATGGAGGACGTTGCCTAGTTGGTATTATCTTGTTTTGGGACATTTTGTGCTTTTATTTTATATCCATGTTAGTATCCTTTTATGCCATTTAGTTTTAAATATTATTTATTTCATGTCATTTCCTTTTTAATAGTTTCATATTATGCTAGGGTTTATATAGGTTTAGTGTTAACCCTATAAATAGGCAACTATAGGTCATTGCTGAATAAGTACTCTTTTGATATAACATATTGAGTATTGATAAACTTTGTTGTTGAATACCAATGAGTCTTGTTACTGAATATTGAGTGTTTATCTTTATTCATGTCATGTTCTAATCAATAGTTTTATATATATATATATATGGTTAATTAAATCTATGAATTTCATTGATCTCTTTTAGTAACTATAAAAGCTTCTCCAAATTATGAATCATATTGATTTGTGATTTGATTACGGTTCAGTTCGACTTCGTTGTTCGTGTATAATATCAAACTAATGATTTCATTCTTATCCTTTCAATTTTCTAGTTCACAAAAGCTTTAAAATACACAAAAATATTACTTTTCTATCCAAACACCCTAAAACCCAAAAACAATTATTAGGCTACTTTGGAGCACATCCCTAATTCACCTCATGACTAGGCTCATCCACCTTATATTGTCATCGACAGTTTAATGGTTAAGGTGCCCACTATGCCCATCCTATTTGTTATTACTCTTCCTTGTCGTATTGTTTCCTTATAACTCATAGATAACACTTGTTTCCTTGGTACCCACATGTCATTTACCTTAGCCATGCTCAATTCTTTCTCTAGTACCCTTATTATGTAGTGGGCCATGTGCATCCATGATATCTATACTTTGTTGTTTAGCCAGAGTGCTCGACTAGGCATCAAGGACCTTCGGTGACACATCAATCACACATTTTAATTTCGTGATCATGTGCTCTTTATTTAATGGAATATGAGTTCTTTTCTTTGTAATTGTTGGTAAGCTTTCTTTTTTCCTTTCCACTTTAATCCACTCACTATGAGCTTCTTTAGATTGTTTAACATCATTTAGAAGATGATTCTCCTCCTCTGTAACTTATATCTCTATTGGGGGAGTTTATGTATCGTCTAATCACACTATTTTTTTCCCTTAATTTGCATCTCTTTGTCTTGTTCCTTGTTGTCCTTAGTATTACACCCGATAAGAAATCTTGACGATAAAAAACATAGATTTAGGGGATGCTTACATCAATTTAGACCCAAATTCTCACAAACTTACCCGTTTAAGCCTAATAGTATATGCATCATATTTTGAAGCTAGCACTATGAGTTCCCCAATTTTCCTAATCACCATAGTTGAATGGCATTCCATAGAGAGTTCATAATTTTTACCCTAGTCTACCACCGAGTCCATGATTACCATGCATGCCTTAAAATTCAAGATCCACTTTGTTATTGCTATGAATTGCTCATTAATAAACTATGATTCATTTTTCACACCCATTATATATCCTCTTCACAGTTAAAAGAGATCACATAACTAATTAGCCTAACATGTAATAGGTTGAAAGAGTAGAGGCATCCCTATAGGTTCTTGATCTTAGCTTGCATGATTTTGAGCCCAATATAAGGTCTAAGGACCTTAACATAAGGGTGTTTTTTCGTGGGGGCCTCATTGCTGCTTTTCAATACTTGAAAAGCTAAAATTTTAAACTTGGTTCATCAAATAAGATTTTCTTACAAGCTCTTAGAGTATATTTGAGGACTAAGTCATTGTAACAGATTCTTCCTAATGGATTTGATGTGAAAACATCTTGGTCCAATTGAACAAGACCATAATCATTTTTATTTTTATCTAGATTTATTACTATTTTTTTCTTCTACATTATGTTCTATCATTTTCCTCATCTTTCAAGGAGGTAAGATGAAGGAGAGATGGGGGATCCATTGTTGCTAATTTAAAATACCTAACTTTCTCCTTCATTTCCTATTGTGCTAGGTTTTGGGGAGATAGTTGAATCGGTTGTAAAAATGAAACAAGTAAGGCTATGGAGGGTGCCGAAGTTTGCTCCGGCATGATCACTCCGACACCTAAATCAACATAAGTGGAAAGTAATTGGAATATTAGAATGTCATGAGTCAAAAGGTCCAAAAGTCACCTACACACTAGTCTTTAACCTCTATTTATAGCGATTGTGAATTATTCTTATATGGAAAGTATATTAATTCTCGAGATCTTCCCCTAACATTGTGGTGGGTATATCTTTGACCAACTCCTTTCCTTATTTGTCCCTTATGGGGATATGCATGAAGATCTAAGTTAGAGAAAGTTGAGAACTTCAGACTTGTCTTTAGGTAGTTCCATGTTGAAATGAAATGGGATAGGTCGATATAGGTGAGTGGAGTTCAAGCAGAAGTCTGAATGAGTTGAAATGGATCTTAGGAGTCCATGCCTAAAATGCTCAATCAACAATTCCATTAAAAGAAATTGCCATTGCCCCCATTCCACCGTGCTTAATTAATTTTAACTACTGAAGAAAACTTGTATATTTTTTCCTTTACATTATTTTATGTTTTACTTAGTGATATTGGTGATTAATTAATTAGTTAATTTCTTTCAAGAACACTTGTTACAGGTGTACATTTTACTAATATATTATTTAAGTAGGAAAATGAGGTTTTGGTATTGACTAAATTAACCCTTTTAGATAAGTTCATTAGGTAGTTATATAATAAACTCTTTATAATTTGAGATAAGTTTTCGATATTTTTTAGTGCTTCCTTAACTTAAAATTATATACAAAAAGAGACCAAATATTTAATCACTAACTATATAATTCATTTATATTTTTAAGGCTCCACTAGTATAGGTGCATCATATTTTATTGTTTCATAAATAATTTCACATGTAATTAGTTTTATACTGGCAAGGTCCGCGAGTCAATACTTTTTAAAGGGCAAGGGGAGGCTTTCATGTTACATTTAAATTTACCAAGTAATTCTTCCTATTAAATGAAAATAAGTTAATTGTGAGCAATTATGCATACACTAGAATTTGAATTTTGAAACTTTATGTGTGATTAAATAATTTAAAATTTTAAAAAGAAAATAGTTTTTTAGATAATGAGAATCTAAATATTTTAATTATATATATATATATGGTGAGTTCCCAGCAACTTTTCCAAAACAATATTGTAAATGTAACTTTTGTTGAACTTCTTCACATTAAATTCCAATTGTAACCTCTTGTCTTTGACAATACTATAATATTTTTAAAGATGAGGGTATTCATGGTTCAGTTTGATTTAGATCCTTAATGAATTGAATTGCTTCTATTGATTTGTAGTTTTAAACTAAACCACTTCAAATACAGTTTGACTCAATTTGATTTAGCTTAAATTGCTTTTAGAAATTCTCAATTGTTCTAATCACATTTTACTATTCATAGCGCATTCATCACCATAATTTTTACTTTTATAATTTAAGTCATTATTTCAAGTAAACAAGATTTAACAAGTAAGCTATAACCACAAACATGTACATAAAAAACAAAAGAAATATGGATAACTGTTCCCCTTAAATAAGCTCAACTTACCACTCAAACTTATTTTGTAAATTTCCTATTAGGTCATCCATAAGAGTTGCTATAGGTCTATAATTGTTGGCATTTAAGGAACAAAACATGTCATTTTTTCTTTTTCTTTTTCTTTTTCTTTTTCTTTTTCTTTTTCTTTTTCTTTTTTTAATAACAAGCAGTTTGGTTTAAGTTGAAGCAGTTCAGTTCGATCACTATAATTGAACTACAAACCAAATTGAAACACAAGAGAATTACATTTTTGGCATTCAGTTTGGTTTTTAGTTTAGGATTCAGTTTGGTAAACAACCATACCTATATCGTTCATACATCATTGTGCCTCTACACTATAATATATAGTTTTTAAAAACTATTAATAGTGATAATATAGGTGACTGACAATAATTATGAAGATAATGATAGCTTATTTTTAATTGTTATAGGCTTGAATTAGCCTAAGGCCCACTTCATTTGAGTATGACCACAAAAAAGGAAAGTATCTAAGTTGGTCAGAATAAATTAGGAAAGTAATATAACTCTTTGAAGAACACATTCTAGAGAATGTTTCTTAAAATAAACTAGGTGTCTTTGGAAAGATTTACTTACCTAAAATATAATATATTTACAACACTATAAAAGGAGATCCCTCCAACCAAGTAAATTAGTTAATACCATCTATATAGTTTGATTGCCATACCATCATGCTACTTCTTTGACTTGAGCATAGAAGTCCAAGCACTAAAGACACTTCCAGTGCCCTGATAACTCACGTTTGTTCATTTTATAAGTTAGAATTTGTAAGCTTAAAGGTTTGATTTAACCCAACACTAATTGAGGCAATAAGAGCAATTAACATTTAGCACCCACCATCTTAAGGCCAACTATGATTATGGCTAGCATAAGATTGGGAAGAAACTCTAGCAAGAATGCCCTTAATGATTGTAACCTACCAACTAATGAAAATAACCACCCTCTAGCACCACTAACATAGTCTACTGCGTAATAGGATATTGAAGATAGGGTTGTAAGACTTGAGAGGTAACTCACCGACATGTTGGTTGAGAATCGTTGATTGTGAGACCAAGTTAATGAAATTCATGAGCGCTCTTAATGTCATTCTCATCTACGTAGTAAGTAGTAAGGTGATAGTGTTTCGCAACATCATAGGAACGCGTTACCAAATTCAAATACAACTCCCAATCTTAGGGGCAAGTAGAACAATCACAAGAACAACAACTCTAAAGCATAGTTTATAAGATCCCTAGTTGATCAATATATCCACAACATAGACAATATGATCAAATGCTTGAAGTAACTTAAAGATAATAAGAAATTTGATTCTTTTGACATGTTTACAATTGGTAGCTCTCCCTTTACATAGGAGATTCAATACAAACAGCTCTCTACCTATGTTCGAATTCCATAGTTAGAGTTCTATGATGGGACATTCGACCCCATGGAGCACTTGAGCTATTATATAGCCTAGATAAACCTCCTTGGCATCTTTAATGCCATAGCTTGCAAGTTCTTCCTAGAAACACTCAAGAAAGTAGCATGTTCTTAGGCCTCAAATCAAATTCTATTTCCAATTTTGAGAGCTTGCCATGTAGTTTTACTATTACTTTCTGACGTGCAAGATGCCTACGTGAGATTCCTTAATCTATAATCTCATTAGACATAAGCAAGACAAGACACTTAGAGACTATATATTCCGGTTCAATTGAGTAATGCTTGATATTCCTGACATCTATATGAGTATAGCCCTTAATGCCAAAATTAATAGAGTAAAGGATAGGTCCAAGTTTTTTCTATTATTTGACATTGCATAAGCTTAAAAATTTTAGGGAATTCTAAGAAAGGCCTATGGACTACATTACCTAAGAAGATGCCATATTAACAAGATGACAAGCCAAGTAGGAGTCCTTGAACAAAAAGAAGAATAGAAAAGATCAACCCTCTATAAGGATAGGCTCGACCTTGGCGGGGAGAGTAATAGGTTTGCTTAAAATGTTAATGACAGCAAGAAGTGTGCCATCCCTTTCTACAAGTAGCAAACCCCCTTAATAAGCCTCAAGCAAACATCTTCATGGAAATACGAGATTGGGGAATTATTACTTGGCTTGATAAAATGAGGAATAATCCCTTTAGAAGAAACTCTAATAAGTATTATGATTTCTACAAAGACAAGGGTCACATAACTGAGAATTGCACACGATTGAAGAATGCCCTTAAAGACCTCGTCAGACGAGGCTATCTATAGGTATATATCATAGAGAATGACATGTCTCCAAAGTGAGGAAAAAGAGATAAAAGAGAACAAACTGGGCAAGAGCAAGAAGCCCTTCTCACTCGAGGAACAATCAATACAATATTTAAAGAGCCAATCATGAGGGGATAGTCCATCTCCTAAAGCAAAGCTTACTCTTGATCAAGAAGCTACCGGAATGTACTCAACACTCAAGCAAAGCGTCTTAAAGTCAATACCACAATCACATTCTCATATGACTATCTAAAAGGCATTATGTTCCCACATGATGATGCTCTTGTGATCTAAGCTCGAATTACTGACTTCAACATTTGCAAAATCCTAATTGATAATGGCAGTTCGATAGATATAATATACAAAAATGCGTATGACCAAATGAAAGGCCAGGTCAAGGCAAAAGCTCAAACGATATGATAATGAGCTCCTTGATTTTAACAACCAACCTATAAAGTTAGAATATATCATAACCCTTCCTGTAGAGCTTGAAGACAACCCTAATAAGATACAAATTCTGGTCGATTTCCTTGGTGTTAATGCATATCCCCTTACAATTTCACCATTAGATGCCCGTTGCAAAATATGGTGAGAATGATAAACTCCACAAACCACTTGAAGGCCAAAGTCATTACCTTTGCAGGCATCGTTGTTTACAATGATGATTAACAAGCATCTAGAAATTTGTATCTCCAAGCCCTCTCTCAATAGGAGGCCTTATAGTAAAATCTATCCCTAAGGAAAAACTAGGATTGAAAGGGGAACTTATAGAAGAGATGGAGGAAATTTAATAGCACAACTGTCTCAACCGATTTTTTCTAGCAACTGATGACCTTCCTTTACGCCAATGTAGACATTTTCGACTGGTTGTCATTTGACATGTCCAAAATTCCACATGAGGTGATCATACATAGGTTGAATAACAATCCTGACACAAATGTGTTTAAGCAAAAGAAAAGGCATTTTGCACCTAAACAACAGGTAACCATCGAAGAAGAGGTCTAAAAACTTTTAAAGGTTAGGTTTTTGTGAGAAGAACCTTACCTAATTTAGCTAGCTAATTGTGTGCCAATAAAGAAGTCCAACGAAAAGTGGCGTATGTGTATTGATTACACCAACCTCAACATAACTTGCCTAAAGGACTGTTTCCCCCTTCCTTAAATTAATCAATTAGTTGATTCAATGTTGAGCCACACATTACTAAGTTTTATGAACACCTTTTTAAGCTATAACCAGATCTAAATGCACAAGCCAAACTAGGTCTACCCCTTCTTTATCACCAATTTCGAAACATATTATTATAATGTCATGCCATTTAGACTCAACAATGTCGAGGCAACATATCAAAGATCGATGACAAAGATGTTCATGTACCAAATTGTTTGCAATGTGGAAGTTTATGTTAACAATATTATTGTAAAGGGTAAGAAGCCCTGAGAGCACCTCATAGACTTCGAAGAGACATTCCAAGTACTTTGACAATACAACATGTAGTTGAATCCATAGAACTACGTCTTTAATGTAGCATCCAATAAATTCCTTGGTTTTATGGTTACTTTACGAGGGATTAAAGCCAATCTTAAGAAGATCAAGGAAATTGTAGACATGTAGCCTCCTAAGATAGTTAAGGAAGTTTAAAGATTGATAGGGCAAATTGCTGCATTAAACAAGTTGTCTCAAAATCAGCAAATAAATATGCTTCCTTCTTCAAAGTCTTAAAGAGCCCAACAAACTTTCAATGGGCAAATGAGTGTTAAGAAGCATTTGGTAAGTTAAAATGCTTTCTTACAACACCTTTAGTCCTATCTAAACCCAGTATAAGAGAAGCTTTTTCTCTACCTTTCCATTAGCGGCTAAGCTCTCTCCTTAGTACTTATTTGAGCAAATGCCAATGACGACCAACCAGTGTACTATGTGAGCTAGATCTTACAAGGCCCATAAGTCAAATACTCTAAGATAGAAAAATTTGCCCCAGTGATGATCATTTCTTCATGGAAGTTACACCCATACTTTGAGGCTCACCAAATAGCAGTCCTCATTAATCAACCTTTGAGGCAAATCCTCTAGAAGCTAAATGCCATGAATAGATTGGTTTGTTATGCCCTAGAACTCAATGCATATAGTGTTTAGTATCAACCATACAAGGCCATCAAGGCACAAATATTAGTTGATTTTATAGCCAAGTCAATACTAGAAGATGAGGCACTACATGGAGACCATGAGAAGCCCACTTAGGCCCTCCATATAGATAGCTTATCTACCAAAGGAGGGAGTGGAGCAAGACTTGTATCATACGGAACATATGGTATTGAAATTCAATATGTTCTAAAGTTTGGGTCCTCGGCTAGTAATAAAGAAGCAGAATACAAAGCTCTCATTGTTGGTTGAAATTGATAAAGTAGATTAAAGCAAAAGTAGTTGAGTTTTTTTCAAATTCGCAACTCATAGACTAATAGGTCAATAAAGAGTATGCTATTAAAGATGAAAGGATGGCCAAATATCTAGATGTCATTAAATGCTTATGCTCAATTTTACATCATAGAGCATTATGAAGATTCCTCAATTTCAAAATGCTAAAGTAGATGATTTGTCTAAACTAGCCTTAACATGCCTCTTAGACCTAGATAAGAAAGTATTTATAGAATTCCTTCTCAAGAAAAGTATCAATAAGTCTTAGCAAGAATGCCTTGCCAATGAGACCCAAGCTCCTCAAGAACCATGCTAGATGGACCAAATCATCAAATACTTAGTGAATGGAATTCTCCCGATGAAAGGACAAAAGCAAAGGCTCTAAGGCAAAAAGTAGCTCAGTATAAGCTTCTTTACAAACACTTATATAGAAGAGCATGCAGTCTACCACTTGTTAAATGCCTCCAACCTTCAAAAGCTAAACACTTGTTAATTAAGTTCCATGCTAGAGTGTGTAGTAGCCATCTAATGGGCCATAACCTAGCCATCAACGTACCTCGAGTCGGATACTATTGGCCCACCACGAAAAGAGATGCTATGGCAATTGTGCAATGATGCGACAAGTGCTAAAAGTACGCCCCAATAGATAGATAACCAAGCATTAATCTAATCCCAATCATGAGTCTATGGCCTTTAGCCTAATGGGGATTTAATATTATCGTGCCATTCCCTAAGGTTAAAGTTTAGCGTTAATATATCATTATTTCTATCGATTACTTTACAAAATGGGTAGAAGCTATGGTAGTGGCCCAAATTACTAAACATAGTGTAAGGGATTTTGTCACCTACACCATATTATGCCGCTTTGAAATCTCTAATGTCATCATCACCGATAACAACACTCAATTTGATGATCCCAAATTTTAAGAATTTTTTACAAAGTACAAAATTAAGATCTACTATACCTCGGTTGCCCACCTATAGTCAAATGGTTAAGTTAGAGCCACTAATAAATTCATTCTATAGAGCTTGAAGAAATAGGTTGATTAGGTTAAGGGAAAATGGGCAAACGAGCTCCTTTGCATCCTATGGGGATACTAGATAGCCCTACAAACTATGGTAAAGGAAAACCCCTTCAATTTAGCATTTAGGACCAAGGCTATTCTCTTAGTCATGCTTGAGCTCTCGAACCTCTACACCTGAGATTTTGATTCTCAAGTTAATGAAATCAAGCTCCAAGCTAACATCAATCTCCTTAAACAGCTATGTGACCAAGTTAGTTATTGGGTGGTAGCTTACTAGCAACAAGCAACAAGATACTACAGCAAGAAAGTGAAGCACAAGGTCTTTTAACCAAGAAATCTAGTTTGTTAGAAGCTCGAGGCCACTAGATCAAGAGAAGGATAGGACAAATTGACCCTAAATTAGGAAGACCCTATTCGAACTTGAAGAATGGTTAGACTTAGTGTATACAAGCTTAAAAGACTCAATGGCCACCCAATCCCTAGAACTTGGAATGCTAATAATTTACACCCATATTTTGAGTAATTCCTAGATTATAAACTAAAGCATGTTTTAAAGTACTATTGATGACTATAAAAATTCCTATTATTTAATGAAATTATAATATTTGCATTTGTTATTTGTAAAGATATTTTGTCCATATTACAAAAAGTACATGAAACTAAAACTCAATCATAAAGAGCTGTGATTCACAGGTAAAATGATATGTCTTAAATAGGCAACAAGGGACTCCACCAGACACTTAGTGAATGAGCATCTACCCTTAAATCGATGGTCAAACTCGTACTCTAGAGTCAGAATGCGGAAGTGCCTCATCGACCAAGCTTGAGCTTGATCAATGATGACACTTTGCTTTATAGAGGAACGCCCACCCATAAGCCAACTATTGATTAACGATAATAGGTGCGGCATAGTGGGACATTCTCATCAACCAGACATGAGCCTGAATGATGGGGATACTTCCCACAGAAACATGAAACCTAAGCAATATATGTAAATTACAACTAGATACACTTTATCCTATGGAAATTAAGAAATAAACACTAGAGTATACATTATTACTAGATCACAACCAAAAGAATTAATACATAAAAGACAATATTAATGCACATAATACCATAAAGTATAAGAAATCAACACTTCATTACTCAAGAAGGTTCCTTACAAAATTTTCAGCTCGGCATACCGACCATTGCACATACAAAACTAAACAAAAGTACAACTAAAAAAGAAAATAGAAGTTTATGATATCGAACCTTTTGTCAAGGTTAAGGTTAGCTCTAGCACCTCTTTAACAACCCACACTAGAAGTTGGTCCATTAGTTGCTCTTCTCAACAGATAGGCGGAAAGTTGTCATCTTTATCAATTGGAGGAAGAGGAGGCACCTCTTCTTTGTTTAGCAAAGGAGTAGGAGAAGGTGCCTCTTTTTTGGCAAGTAGAGGAGGGGAAAGAAGGTCTTCCACTATGATCACTTCAGGTGACGGAGGCACATCTACGTCATTCTCTTCATCCTTAGCCTCTGCCATTGGCTTCTTAGCTTCCGTCTTCTCCCACTCCTTTGGAGGGGTATCTAGTACATGCATCTTTTCTCTAAGTCATAAAAGATCATACGAAGGATCCTTCTCATAGATCCAATGCCTCATGATCTTCTGGCCTCACTCCATTAATTTGATAAGTTACTTGGCATACTCATTAGAGTTTTAAACCTCCTTGTAATACCGATCCCTGATGGTCCTTTCCTTCTCCTCTAGCACTTGGATGCATGCATCTTGATCAATGACCTGCTTCTCAAGCTTCACAATCCGCTCTTTGATTGCTGCCTCCTTCTCGTTGGATTTGTTGAAGCATTGCTATGTGTGATCTCAATCTCTCTTGTAGTTCGATGTGATGACCTTCTCCTATTGAAGCTTAATGGTGAGGTAAGTCTCCAGCTAACTATAGCTGGCAACTCCCTTGGATAGTGCATTGATACGGCCCACAGCTCCTTAAATCTCTTGCCATATCTTTACTAGCTCGAATGTGCTCTTTTAAACCCTCTCTTCGATTTTAAACACCTTTCTATGATAGTCCTCCTTAACAACACCGATCTCTTCCCGATCCTCCTTTAGTTTGACCTCCATATCAGTCTGAAAGTGAGAGTTGTTACATCGATAATGGAGGTTGAATAACTTGAAATAAGATTTAGACTCTATAGTTTGTTTACATACCTGCCTTTCACCCTTGGCATAGGCATAGAGGAGTCCATAAGCAGCCTTAACCGTCTACAAAAAATAACTTATGATAAGAACAATAAAGAAGGAAAAAGATAGAAGACGTAAGAGAAAAGTTGGTGAAAACTCACCTTTGTGAGACGAGTAGAGAAGTAGTTATGCTAGTTTGAGGCGAACATCCTTGCTGTAATGTTCCTTACCTCCCCCCTCTCTTGGGGGCTAAAGATTCCTTAGAATAGGTTAATTTGACTTAACTCTCCCTCAGTAGTTTGAGCCACTAATGGTAGTAGTACTTAGGAAGAGATGGATTTAGGTGTCCTCGGTAGGTCATTACTCCCCCTACACTCCTCCTACCTTTGTAGGTTATCATGGTGTCTCTTTTTTTGCTGCTTGGTTACGGCATCGCCTTCCCTTCTTGAGGCAATGAGCCTTACTAGTGCTTTCCCCTTTCTCACAACAGTAGGGGCTAGCTCCGAGATATGTGTGGGGCTTTAGACCCCTAATGATGATTCCTCTAGTAGCAACTTTCTTCAGTGGATGAGCTATTGACCTAGTTTTCTTCTCTCCTTAAGCCTCTTTCTTATTGTGACTGGCTTAACAAGTTGCGAGGTCAGAGAGATGCATTGGTCGGAGTGGGGCCATTTCTAAAAAATAGACAAAAAGATTATTGTAACTAAATAAAGGCCTTGCTAAAGAAAACTTTATGAGGGGAACCAAGCCTCTAAGCTACAATTGATGAGCTTTCCCTCAAGTCAACCTCATCCTTGGCACTAACCTTTACATTCACCTTGAGCATCCCCAACCTCATTCTGACCCCCTAAGGCATCCATTTGATTATAAACCCCATCATTTGACTCATCAGGTGTCTCTGTATAGATTCCCCAAAATGCCCTCATTAAGATCGGGCATTAAAGGGTCTTTGATTCTCCTTGAAGGCTTATACGAAGATCTTGAAGCAATGTTTATTAAATTGTATCAGTTTGATGAGCTTGGTTCGTACCAAGTTTACTTAATGAACCCTGATGAACCCAGAAGTTTGGCACCTCAAGCATTTCAACCACCATAAACTTATCTTTCTAATCATGCACTAAGGAGACTAGTCATCCATTAACTTCACTCCAAGGTGACTAGACAAATAGAACCAACCCTAAAATGGCCTTGATTGCTTCACTCTATAAAAGAATCGAAATAATTGAGGAGTCGGTCTTACCCTGTACAATTCGCACATACTCTCAAATGCTACCAACAATGTATACGCATTCAGAACAAGTTAGCATGGGTTAATGTGGTAGTAATTAAAGAATTCCTTTTGGAATTCATTAAAGGGTAGTCACAACCAAAACTCCAAGAACCTTTGAAACACACAAAATTGATTATCTGCCATTAGAGTGATACGTTCATGCTCGAAAGAAGCATATAACACAATGCCATTGCATCTATGTCATCCTTGTATGCTACACTCTTAACCCCCATCAAGTTCCAACCAGAATGTGGAGGGTTCATCATAGATGGGGTTAATGGGTTTCCGATCTTCCCCATCATCAGCATAGATGTCTAGGGCCAATTCACTACGAACCTCCTCACTGCCCTCTTCTTCAAACAATTGAAGGATCCCACCGTTCACCTCTTCAGCCAAAGGCACTGGCACTGAGGGTCAACATGAAGACCTTACCTCGTCCATTGTTACACCTAAAGGAGAGACAATCCCTTGAACAAAAACCAAAAGGGTGTGCGAGGAAGAAGAGCTCGACATACCTAAAGAATTAGTCTAAGAAGGGAATGGGAAAAGAGGGAGGAGTTAGTGAAACAAGTAAGTGTAAGATGGAAATTGGAGAAAACTAAAGAAGATTTCAGGAAGCAAGGTTGAAAAAGTGTAGAAAATAACACTTTGGTGCCTTGTATAGGTAGTATGGAAGACATGTGCATCTTTCGAAAGCATTTAGAATTGCACCACATGTTATACCTCTAAAACAAAGGATTGGGATCATTTGGCCTCTATAGATACTCTAAACTCCACCTTGTCATGTGTCCCTTTGCATTAAATGTAAATATTTATGCGTACGCATGTGGTTTGAAATTAACAGTTAAAAAGATAGAAGTGTGCCTATTAGATCTCCTCACCTTCATTGGACTTGGAGCTTATCCTCAAGGCTCGGTATTCATTAGCCATGGCTTACCGATATGTGTGTAGCTTAGACAAGCAAACTCTAGGTCAAGTCCCTTAATTAGCTTAGTAGGGCACCTCTAGCTTGGACGGATTGCTCCTCAACTCTACCCAGCCCAAGAAAAGTAATATGATGTGAAAGGTAGCCTCATAGAAAGCCTTGACATAAGTGCTCTGAACATCAAGGTTGGCCAACATCCTTCCCAAGTTAGGCTAATGACCTTTAGCTAAAAAGTGGTTCAAATAGCACATCCATACATCATCTCGAAAAGAAATATGATACAACCTCTAGTCTCATTAGTGTCACGTCACTAATGAGAGTGAGGGGGCAAGTGTTATAGGCCTAAATTGGCCTAAAGCCCAAGAGCCACTTCATTTGAGCACGACTACAAAAAAGGAAAACACCTAAGTTGATCAGAATAAATCAAGAAAATAATCTAGTTCTTTGAAGAATACACTCTAGAGGATATTTCCTAAAATAAATTGAATGTCTTCAGGAAGATTTATTTACCTAAAATATAAAATCCTTACAATACTATAAAATGAGGTCCTTCTAACTAGATAAATCCACTAATACTCTCTACTTACTTTGATCGCCATACCTTCAAGCTGCTTTTTTGACTTGAATGTTGAAGTCCTAGTATTAGAGACACTTTTGATATTAACCAATACTTTTTCATGAAGCAAATATTATAATTGCTTGAAAAAATAAAATTAGAAAAAATTAACTTTCACTTTTATTATCTCATATATTTTTAGGCCTCATTATTTTTTGGTTTATATATATATATATACTGATTTTGTCTAAGGTATGTCTAAATTAACTATGCTTCCATGGGGAAGGCAAATTCTAATATTAGCATGTAGCTTTTACTAATTAGCTTAAACGCATGATTGAAGCTACATGTCAGTTGTCATCTATTTGACTTTTGAAATGTAATTATTCCTTCGTACTTTTTATTCTAGAGACAATTACTCTCACTTGTATAAATATAAATGATAAGAAGTGAAAAATTGATTTCTATTAAAAAATTGAAAAGAACTAATCTTTACCAAGGAAATTAAGATAAACTTAAATCCAAATAGATGTACATGAGGCATAATAGAATGAATAGTTTGGCTTTGAATCTAAGGTTTAAACTAATAAAAATAATAAAAGATAGTATTTTTACAGTGATTTTAATATATCTGTAAAAGGGAAAATAAGGATATAGATGAATAAATGCTGGATATGTCATATCAATCTCAAGTGAACTGTGGTCAATTAAAAATAAATAAAAAGATTGATATGATACATAATCTATAAATTAATCTCGTTAAAAGGATATAGGAATATGATGCTTGGATCAATCAACGGTTGTTAAATATATATTCATATTGGGAAATACTTATTGTTGCGAATGAGATAAGCTGAATTTTGATTTCAATTGACATGTATGTTCGTGAATAAACTTGTTATATGTGCTGGAATTTCTGTGATTTGTCAGTGTTCTATCCAGCTCAGTCGGTGCTATGTTCAGCACTTGAAATTTTGGCTCAAGTATCATAACTCGTTAATATTATCCATGGAATCTAAATAGCGGGCTGGCCTGCCAAAATCATTGCTGAATCATGAGAACTCAAGAATTAGTGCGAAAGATGAAACCTCTATGGTGTTTTTGGTATACCTATACCAAAAAAAATAAAAAAATATGAGCAAATCAAGATTGAATATAACACTTCAATCTCAAAATGAATCAAAGTTAGTCTAAAATGTAAATTAATATGATACACAATTTATAAGTAAATCTCCTTAAAAGAGTATTTAATTTGACACAAAAATCAATCCATGGCTCCTAAATAGATGTGATATTATGAAGGGAATCTAAAGAATGGGGTGGTTTGCTACAATTAATATCAACTTAAGAACTCTTAAATTAGGATAAATCCATCAATAAACCCATTATCACTGAAGGTTTAGTAAAATCACAAAATTGCCGATATTATTATAACCAATGCCTTTATATAGGCATAATTGTGGAACTCTAGCTCACTAGAAGGGTAAAATACTATATAGATATATATATAAGATAAAAACATGAATATGTAGAAATAATTAAAATATTGAAGTACATAAATTCATTAGATGAGTAAACAAAAGAAAGAAAACATTTATAACATTAAGTAAAACATATATTTCTAATATCTTAGTACGTGGTGTTGTATATCAAGCCTCATCGAGAGCACCTACAATGTTAAACATCTTTTAAGGTGTCTCTTTTGGAAACCATTAGCCCACCGAGGCAAGTTTCCAACCAATATACTTAAGATCCTAGATAAAAATTTAATAAAGAACATAAACTAAATAATAAAAACATGAACCTCTACAGGCGGCAGAGCCAAGTCTAATGGGGTTTATAACATTAAATAAAGAACATAAAATAAACAACAAGAACATGAACCACCACAAGCGGCAGAGCCAATACTAGTGGGGTAATGTCCTAATATATAATAAAACATTAATTTCATTAATGATAAGAGCATAAGTACATAACATTGGAGAGAGAAACATTAAGAGATAAGTGTTAGAAAGGAAGAAGATGTACTAGAAGTAGAAGAAGAATAGAGAAAGAAGGTCCAGAAAGGATGGAAGAAGATTAGAGGAGGATGTATCATTACCTTAATAGGTCTGCGTGCAAAGGCCTACCTATGACTCATTCATCATAGATGAGATGTTAGAAAGATTAGGATAAGAGCATGTGTGTGGAAGAAGGTCGATCGAAAGTGTTGATTGAAGAAGAGAGATGAGAGAAGTTAGACAAAGAAGAAGGAAGAAAGGTAGAAGTGTATCAAAAGAAGTGTTTAGAGCTTAGGTTTAGAGAAGAGGAAGAGTTCCAAAGGAAATTCCTATCCCTTCATGAAATCGACCTCCCATTTTATAGAAAATTACATTCTTTTACTGTAGTGAACAGTAAAAGTACTTTCACTATTTTGAACAGTAACAGCTGTCGAGGGTTTTACTATTGAGGACAGTAAAATCCAAAGTGGAAAGATTCCTTTCATTATTTTTGAATTATACCATAGATGATGATAGATTCAAAGAAACATTACATAAATACATACACTAGTTATACACAGGTACCATAAAATAGTATAGTATAAGATACTATACTTTACATTAAGATCAAAATAAAATTTCCTAAGTACTTTGCTGCAAAACAAAAAAATACTTACATTGGATTTCTATAGTTCTACAAGATCAATCCCATAGCAATCATCTTCATTTGTGTTTCCACTGTGATGTGGTGAAGTAGTGGAATCTTCTTCATTCTTGAGGCTTGCTAATGCTTGTTTTAGGAGTGTCTTCATCTACTCCGGTGAACTAACATAGGCCATTAAGGACATCAAGAATCCTTTGTCATGGAAAAAAGGAATCTGTGATGTTTTGACATTGGTTGGAGTAGATGTCTTTGATCTGGCAGTGATCCATTTGAGTGCTACTTCTTAATCGACCTTACTCCATATCTTGAATCAATCTCACCATTTGACTTTAAACCTTCAAGTTAACATGGTGGTATAGGTAGCATTGTCTTTTTGGTACTCATAATACCAGGTCATTACCCATGAGATACTTCGTGCATGAAGAATAGAATTGTTTTATTGAAAGGTTGTTCATAAGTACTGAGTATGTAATTTTTCATAAATATGTTAAAAACATTGCGAGCTTTTTTATGGATTATTTCATTGGTGGCACCAAATTCGTCCCACCATTGTGCAAACCAGTAGGGAAGGTTTTTTGAAGAGCATTTTTCAAAAAAGATTAGTCATGTGTGTGATCTTTTTTTATTCATTTGAAAGAAGGCATTTCACCATGTTTACTTATAATCAAAATAATTATAAGCATTTCGGTAGTTTGGAGTTGGGTCCATTAGGATTAATTGGAATTTTAGGCATTCGGTAGGATGGCCAGGCCATTCACTAAGGTTAATGACCTTATGAATCCTAGCTATTGAGTAATTTATTAATCCATTGGTTTCAAAATGCTTAAATAAAACAGATTTAGTTTCACTTAAGATTCTTTCATAATATTCAATTGTTTTGTAATTATCATATGGAATATAATTAAATTTTTCAAAAAATATTTTTCTAGCATAAATATAAGGATCCTTTTCAAACATATCTTTTTCTATAGAAAAAAATATATTTTAAAGCTCCTTTGATAAAAAAAATTTGATTTTGGTAAAACATTTTGAGGGACTACATTTTTCTCAGAAGAGGAGGCCACCTCAGTAATCTGAACATGTTGGTTAGAAAGTTTTTCTCAGTCATTGTGGATGCAGGATTCTGCATTATCATTGGTTAAGTGTTTATTGGTTGGTTGAGGGCAAATGTAAGTACCCTAATTAATTCAAGTGTCAGGACCACATTGGTATATGGATTTCATTAGATTGAGATGAACCAGAAGATGGTTCATTCTTCATTTCAGGAGGAACATTGGATGAGTCAATAATTGGTTCATCCTTGATTATTAATGGAGCATTTGGTGCTTTGGGGGTCGTGGCTGCAAGCCAGGACCGGACATTTGTGAGTCCCTTTTTTGGAAGGACTTCCTTCCCTTTTCCTTTATCTTTCTTGGGAGGCATCTCCCTGGAGGAGTTAACGGGTAAGCAAGTTAGGAAGGAAATTGGACGAACCATTGATATGCTCAATTTCGAAATAAAAAATGGATAAAATAGATTGCCATCTAGCGAAAATCTGTTTTGAAGCCAAATTTTGAACATCTTTTTGTAAAACATTTTTAACTGCTTTGCAATCTATTCTTAAAAGAAATATTTGATTTAACAAATCTCCCTGAAATTTGAAAATTGTTAAAACAATTGCTAAAATTTCCTTTTTAATTGTAAAGTAATTCATTTGACATTTATTCCAATGTTTTGACATAAATTGGATTATACATTCATTTCCATTTAAGTTTTGTTTAAGGATTCCACCAAATCCTATGTCAGATGCATCAGTCTCTACTATTTTTGGTAGAGTTGGGTCTGTTATGTGTATGCATGGGATTTCTTTAATTTTCCTAACTACATAAGTATGTAATTCAAACCATTTTGGAGGGTTCTTTTTTAACCTTTGGTGTAAAGGTTTACATAAAACATTAAAGTCTTTAAAGAAGTCTGCTACATAATTCAAACTTCCTAGAAATCTCTAGAGTTGGGTTTTATCCAAGATCTCGCCAGGAAACTTAGAAGCAAATTCTATTGACCTTCTAATTGGAGTGATTGTGCCATTGTGAATATCAAACCCTAAAAACCTAATCCTAGTCTGAAAAAAGGGGAAATTTAGTAGGTGATATCACTAGACCATTCTTTCTGGCTTCCTTGATGAAAGTTCTAATAAGCTTGAAATGTTAATATATATTTGGAGAGAAAATCAGCATATCATCAATGTAAACAATTATAAAATTTGAATAGTCATTAAAAATTTCATTCATTATCCTTTAGAATTCAGAGGGAGCATTTTTTAAGCTAAAAGGCATAACATTCCATTCATACTGTTCAAATGGGACAATGAATACTATCTTATACCTATCGCATTCTTTAATCTAAATTTACCAAAACCAAATTTTATATCGAACTTAGAAAATACCTTAGCATTGTGTATTCTACTAAGAAAGTCTCTTTTATTAGGTATTGGGTACCTAATCCATGTTAACACATTGTTTAGAGGCTTGTAGTTAATGACTAACCTAGGTATGCCTCTTTCTATTTCTGCATTCTTATTAACACAAAAAGCTGAACAACTCTAAGATGACTTAGATTTATGGATTAGCTTCTTAGTTAATAGATCATTGATTTCATTTTGGCAATGTCTTAAAACATCGCTATTCATTTGTGAAGGTCTGGCCTTTGTTGGGATGTTTCTCTCATCAAAATTTCCTTCATAAGGCAATTCTACCATATGAGATTTCTTGTCCCAAAAAGCATTTGATAAAGTAGAACAAATTGTTTTCCTAATTTCATTTTCTAAGTTAGAAATCCTTGCCTTAATCGGATTTCTAGTGATTTCATCCTCAATTATGTGAAAATTCAAATCGTCACTTAAGAAAGACAATCGGTTCTCTTTACATTTAATCAAACAGTTTAACTCAGAAATTGAGTTCAGCTTGAGTTCATTTATCATTTTAGCTTATGGTTTTGAAACAAAATTAAAACGGACTTTATTTCTAAGATAACTTGTCTCAATTCCTTCATTATTAACCTTAAAAGGTTGGATAAGATTAATAAAAGGAGTTCCTAGTATCACATTCTGCTTTAAATTTTTAACAAGAATAAAAGCAGTTTTATAAAACACATTTCCTTTTATTATCTCAGCATTAGACAATTTAAAATTAATATATAATTTGTTACCGGAAGTAGAACTTAGAGATTGGGTAGCTTTTTTAAAATATTTTGTTGGAATTAACCCTTCTCTAATGCAATTCAAATCTGCACCAGTATCAAATAGCACAGTGGTTTCTAAGATAAACTCATTGTTAATCCTAATTGTAACATTAATAATCCATTTTCTAGTAGTTACTTCTACTAGTTGCATTAAATGATCTGAATTAACTAAATTGTTATTAGATTTTCTAGAACATTCATGTTCAGAATCATCAAAACATTCATCATTGACCATTTTATTTTTCAACTCAAAAACTTCATTTTGTAGTTTATTCTGCATTGATTTTAATTCTTTGATTTCTTGTTTTTGAATTTTGATTTCATTGTGAAGATCATTCATCGTGATTGGTCTATAATCTTTTGATTTCCTTTTATTGAGGATATCATTAAGATTATATGTTAAATTCTTAGGAATTGAAGTGGTTGGTTTGATTTTTTTCCAGCCATCTTATTTGTTGTTCATTATCTGGCATTTGATCTAACTTAAGAAGAAATTATTCTTCTTCTTTAGTTAGAACATTTATTTCCTTATCAGAAGATGATGATGACTCAATATCATTAATTTGAATCCCATCTTCCTCAACAGATGAAGAAGCATTATTGGAAGAGTATTCTTCTTCTGCAAATATTTGTAGAATGTCTTCCATAACATGTTCATCTAGATTTAATGCATCAAGTTTTTTGCTAATTCTGTATTTATCAGCGGTGTGACCATACTTTCTACATTTGTAGCATTTGATTCTTTTCCAAGGTTTTCTCTTTCTATTTTTCTGAAAAGAATTTTCTTTAAGTTTCTGACCAGAATTTTTAGAGAAATTCTTTTTTCTTTTAAATTTTCTTTTAGGTTTTTTCCTACATTCTGAATATTTTTTTGTATTTCCGAAAACAAAGGATGAATCATACTGAGAACAAAAATCACCTAATCTTTGTTTCTTCATTTTCTTTTCATTTTTAAGTTGCTTTTGCAACCTAATTGTATTACATAATTGGGTTCCTATCTTATAGACATATGAAGTTAATTCTCCATAAGATAGAGCATTGT
The DNA here is from genome assembly GCA_037954665.1 of Laguncularia racemosa. Taxonomy (NCBI): domain Eukaryota; kingdom Viridiplantae; phylum Streptophyta; class Magnoliopsida; order Myrtales; family Combretaceae; genus Laguncularia; species Laguncularia racemosa. Next base: position 5,561,774 of record JBBMOL010000024.1, on the reverse strand, counting down.
AAGGAATTTCTCCATTAAATTCCTCTCGGATTTTACTCCTAACTTGTTCACCTATTAATTTTGGTAAACCGACTAAGAATTTTTCTTTCTAGAAAGGTTGATTACAATCATCGCGTAGTAAGACCCTTTGAAGGAAAATATCCTTGTATTGATGGAATTTGCTTAAGGATTTACATTTCATGTTGGATAGAAGATCCAAATTTTTATCTTTGATATGAGATGGATCTCCTATGAAATGTTTACTAATACAATACATTAAAGTATTAACAGTATCTTGAATTGGTTCATTATTTTCATTTAGGATTTTAACTCCATTTTCATCCTTTTTAATGGCAGTTAAAATGTTCATTCGCTATTCTTCAGTGAGATAGTTATCCCATTAACCTTTTAACTGACCAGTGAAACTAGCAATTAAAAGTATTGCAATTTGATAATCAGATATGCCTTGAATACTCTTGTTAGTATTTGAGAGCATGATCATCTGATTAAGAACATTTAGGATCATTTGTTATGAGGCTCCATCTATGTTTCATTTATAGGTGGTTCCTACAGAATAGTTATTTTGAAAATTATTTAGTTTTTCCTCAAACATAATATCAGGAAGGGATGCTCGCTAATAATACAATTTTTGAGGTTCCTTCCATGTAATCTTATTAATCCGTTTACTATCTAAATCATTAAGACTTAAGTCTTTTAATGAGACATTTGGATTAGAATCGGAATCATTGTTAGATTCATTAAGAACATTAATTTTCTCTGATGGAGTATCTTGAATGATTAAATTTCCAAATTTAGGAGCATCTAACCTTAAAGGTTCCATTGATTCCATTTTCATTTTGTTCTTCATTAATCTTTTCTTTTCATTTAAAGCTTGGAGGAAATCATTACTAGGACTGTTGGGCATTTCAAATGGTTTGAAAAGTGGTTTGTTAATAACTGGTTTTTCAACCCTGACATTGTTATTGATCTCATTACTAACTACATCTTCTATTTTGTCCAATTGTTGGCCTATTGTGTGTAGATGTTTATTCGTATAATTGTTTTGGTCAATGATTTTCTTAATACCTGACCCTTCAGTTTTTTTTTGCATTCTTAAAGGGTGTACGTTTGATTTCAGTATCCTTATGAGAATATCGGATATTGCTAAGTAGTGGATGAATAGATTCTATGATCTGCCCATCACTTAGTCTCCATTGGATATAATTACTAAGAACATTAATTTGTCTAAGCTTCAAATAGTATTTTTTGAACTAGTCAAAAAATAAGATTTGAACTCTTAATTCTTCCATAAAATTATAATAATCTTCCTTAATTTGTGCCTTAAACTTATCGAAAGTTTTAAGGTACCATTCTCTTAATTTTTTATTTTTAGGAGAATTAAAATCATTGTTTAAAAAACTCTATTAGGTTCAAAGGGTTTTTCTAAGATATTGAGTTCAGGATCTCCTGTTTTTGAAGCAGAAGGTTCCTCATAATCTAAGTCATTGAGGTTTTGATAGACCGATTGAGTTATCCCTACTGGTTTATTAACTAAACCACTAATTGAAGGATTAACCTTGATTTTTAGGCTATCAAGAACATTTTTTTTTGCTCATTTATTATAGGTCTAAGTAAGTCCATTGATTTCCTAAAAGATGATCTAGAGGACATTGACCTAATATCTAGGTTTCTAGGATAATCAAAAGATTTCCTAAAGAATTGAAGTGTTACCTTACCATCTGAGTGTTGCATTACATTTTTTTTTTTTTTTTGAAGTAGAATTGTCTACGTCCCATTGATCAGGTTAGTTTACCTGATCCCATTTAATTATTTTGGGAATTGTTTCATTGGACTTAGTTAAGTCAATTTGGATTAAAAGTTTTGGACCTCTTTTGTCAATTTTATAGGCTTTAGATCCAAAAGCAATTTTCATTAATTTTAAGTAAATTCTATAGATGATTACCATAGGCAATGCACCTTCAATAATTTTATAATTATGAGTCTTGATTTGTAAGATCAAAGAACTCATTATGGTCTTATCTCTAACACCTAAGGTTACATTTGGATGACATTCAAGTTGGATTGGTCCAGTACTAAGACCGGTCTCAACTGCAGCATGAATCAATCGTTCATACTCTAATTCTCTAGCATCCCTAAGGACCATTAAAACTGAGGTATCTAGTCCTAATTTGGTAAGAGGTTTAGCTCTTACTTGAATTAGACCTACATGCATATAATTCCATTCTTGTCAACATTTTCGAATGGAATCATTGCTTAATAATTTTAATACCGTTAACCCATCAAAAATAGGAATATCCTTCTCTTATGTGATTATGACATAATCATTTTTACCAAAAATTTTCCATTTAGCCATTTGGTATATTTGGTCATAAGATAATTTTGGAATTTTCCAGTCATCTATCGCCTTATCAAAATCTTTTACATAAATTTCATCCCTATTATTTGCTAATGGGTCTTCTAAACCCTCATTGGAAGCAAAACTAGAAGAGGACATAGTTCTTTTGAATAAATCCATTATTTAAATTAGAACACTACAATTTTCCATTTTTTTATATATTTACTTATAGAACTACTAAAAGTCTTAGTATTATGGTTTTACCTCGTTGGCCCTCTCGCTACCCTATAACTCAACGGGATTTACGCTAGGCCCCAGTACTTACCATAATATCCCAAACTTCCACTTAGGGTCGTTCTAAGTAAATAAATTATATAAAAATCGGTTTCCACTAAGGCATTGTGTTCACAAAATTTAAACAACAAACATTCAAACTAACTATATACTCCCCCCTTGGCTTTGATACTAGTAATTTTATAACTATATATATATATATATGTGTGTGTGTGTCTGTTTGTGTGTACATATGTGAGAAATGCAATCTTTTTTTTTTTGTGTTAGGGCAGTGAAGGGGAAACAATTTTTTACTCTCAGTAAACGCATGGTTTAATGGATCGAAAGCAAGCTTGTTTAAAATTGCAATTGAAATTTACTTTTTCTCAAGTCAAATTTATTTACTCTTATTAATTGGAAATATTTGTATTGGTAAATTTAACATACCATCCTTCAAAGATTTGGAAATTGTATGGATTTTCAACTTTTTCAAAAGTTAGCTCTTATCTCATAAAAACAGACATAGATCTCACCTAACCCCAATATTACAAAATCATAACCCCAACCTTAATGTTGAACCTAATTTTCACTTTAATTTTCCTTAATCTAGTCCATATCGAGCTTAATCCCATTAAATGTGGACCTTCAAGAAATTTTTGGTTTTTCTTTTTAGTTTAGAGTCACTACCTAACTAAAGTAAAAGAATAAGGTAAGTTAGAATTGAATGTGGAATGATCTTAACTTAGCCATTGATATACAAGAAAATCTTTTCTTTTTTAAAAAAAAAAACAATTTAAAAAAAAAAAAACAAATATTTTGAATTTGGGGGTTAATTTATTGAATGCTAAATGGTTACCAAACAAACCTTTTTAATTTATATTTTATTTTCAAGAATACCCCCTTTATTTGACTCTAATATGAGATTAAATGCTGGATAAGGTTGATTTATTTATTTACAAGAGGAAACTATTTTTTTTTTCACATTTTAAATTTTCTCATAGGTGCCTACTTTCGTAGTTCAATTTTAATAGCTTTGGTTTATTTTTGGAAATGGTCAGGTTGAAATCACCAACCATTTATTTTTATGGGGAAAATGTAAAAGACCCCTCTAAACTTTGACCTAAGTACACATATACCTTTTGAATTTTCAAATGTTACAAATCATTCCCCTAGTAAATTTTAATAAATTAGCAAACAAATCCCCTAAGCTTTGACTTTGGTGTGGAAATACCTTCTCAAACTTATCAAAATGTGTTTTAACACCCTCCTAAATTTTAAACTCATTGTGTCATTTTTGAACTAAAAAGGCAAATGTCTTTTATGTTGCCAATTTATCAAAGTTTAGGAGGATAATTTGTAACAATTGAAAATTAAGAGGGTATATGCACACCTAGATGGAAGTTTTGGAGAGTTATTTACAATTTTTCCTATTTTTATTTAAGAAAAACCTAGGAGAGAGGCCTTAATTTTTAGTGTGAAATTTTGAAAATTTTCTAATTTTGACCTAATTTTAGAAAAAATTCTTATAAGATATTATATCATTATTAGTTTTTTGAAAATAAGATGTCAGAACCCAAAAGTTGGATGAGTTAAAGAGGAAAAGTGACATCTATGTATTAGGAGGTAATTAGTCTTAGTTTTGACCAAATAAGAACAAGAAAAGTGTAAGCTTGAATCAATATAGGACATGTAGGTAGAATCTAAGGTTTGAGATCAAGGTGTAAGAAGAAGGATAATAAAGGAAATGATGAATCAAGTTGAAAGATAAAGATGAAGATTGAACATTGAAGAATGAGAATGGAAGTGGAACCCCCATGAGTTTGATATTCTTTAGCATAGAGGTTTAAGATAGCTAATTCATTTATAAGTCAATCTTTAGCACTTGAGAACTTAGGAAAATTCCTAAAGCTTATGTTTTGTAAGCACAAAAATCTTATAATAGCAATTAAACTACTTCTAAAATGATTTCAATAGAAATCTAAAAACTACCTATATTGAAACTAATTGTTTAAAAAAACATTAAATTAATCATCATACTCAAATATCCCTAAGACTAGGGTGAACCACTAAAAGGAAAAAAAAAAGTTTATGAGAGTATAAACAAAGCAAATTCCAAAGGAATATTAGATATAAAGAAGTCTATAGATATCTATAATGAAAACCCCCAAATTTTAGCAATGACCATGAATGAAGAACTTCAATTTGATATAGGAACTCAATTCTAGAAAAGATAAATCATAGGTCCTAGATTAGATCATATAATAAAAATGCCTGAAAGCATTTGAATTAAGAAGTTACATAAAGTCTCATGAATGAATGAATTTAACAAATAATGAAAAGCAAATTTACTTTAATTCGGCTAGTGTCATCTGCAAGCACTAACCTTAATCTTCTCGCTTTTGTCACATTAATGAAGTTATTTGTGCCTCTTGAGTCAATCATAACACTAGCACTTTTGCCACTAATGTTCATTTGGACATACATTAGCTCATTGTCTAACTTAAATTTGCTTTATGTTGAGGAAATCTTTCCTACGACCAATAACATGTGTAAAGCTCCTATCTTAGGTTACTCCTTACACTCACCCTTTGATTCTTCATTCCTAGCATACACTCTCTGCCTTTTAAGTCATAGCATTGAATACAACTCTATAAGGATTATCCAACCCCTTATATAGTCAATTGCATAAGAAACATGAAGATGTTAGCTTCTTACCTCCATTCAATGCTCTATCTCTTCTAGAATGGTGAGAACCATGAGTTCCCAATTGGTGAGAGCCATAAGACTTCTTCTGAGCCCCTCCAATGTTGCTACTATTGCTAGAACTTAGGGCTCCCCACTCTTGGGTTTACCTTACTTAAAAGACTTTCCATGCTTATGCCTAAGGGCATGCTTATCTTTCAATTGTCATGGCCGTAGGCAGTCAAACACTCAACCATCACTTATCTTGTAGCAAAGTTCATAGCTCACTATTTATGTAGCTTATTCTTGGCATAAGGTTTCAACTCCTTCAAGAAATAGAATAACTTGTCATCTTTACCCATGTTCTTGATGTCAAGCATTAGGATAGAAAACTCTCAAACATATTTTTGATATCATCACCCTACCGAAACTCACTTAACTTCTTGTAGGCATTATACTCAACATTCTCTAGGAAGAATCGAGTTCACAGCTCAACCTTCGATTTATCTCATGTATTGACATGTACCCTACCATTCTAGATCTTTTCATATTTGGTGCACTACCATAACTTAGCATCATTCGTCTAGTACATTGTGACTATTGAGACCTTGGTTTTGTCATCATTAGTCCCAACAACTATAAAGTATTATTCCATGTCAAATATGAAGTTCTCCAATAGCTTAACATTCCTTATGCCAATGAAAACTTTAGGCTCAAGCATTTTTAAATGCCCCACATGTGTGGGAGCTTGAGCAAGAGTTTAAGTAGGAGCATTCACCACAACTTGAGTCAACAAAGCGACCTATGCCTCAACTCTTCCATAGATTCTATTAAGGTACAAGTAGCCATCTCTCTTCTAACATCCTCCACTACCATATGCAACTCATCCCATAGTATGCGCACATTAACACTGAAATCTTCAACTAGCTCTCTAGCCTTACCACTCATTTCTTGGTTGGAAGCTTTAGGAATTAATCATGTTACCAAAAGAGTCACTTTGTTGGTCTAAGCGAGTGAATTGCTCCTCGATCCTCTCAAATTGCTTGTTTGTGTCACATTAATTCATCATATTCATTCTCACTAGAATAATGCCAACTATCATGGTCTCGAGCTCTTGGTAGCACACTAAGACCATGTGGCACTTACTATCTTGCCTCTAAAGTAGTAAGTAAACCTAATCGCTGCTCAAGTTAGCCTAAAATGGCCTAAATATCTATAAGGCAACATGAAAAAACAACAACAAAGGCAATTGTAAGTAAAAAAGAGATATGGACACAAATCATAAGAAAAATATCACGCTTTTATTAATATCTCAATCGTATAAGTCAATAATAGTGTGTGCGCAAGGGATTGTGTGTAAGTATGTGTCCTGGGACGTAATCAACCATGTGGTGAGTAAGAGCTTCAATCCTCAAGAATACTCACACCTTTGTGAAGAGCTTTACAAGCATTCCTAACTCCTGTATGATAAGACATTAAAACTAGCGAAATGGCAACACATCCATAAAGGAAACTTTCTATTCTAAGTAATTTACAAGAAATCCCACCCCTATTATACAATATGTACAAAGTGTTACAAAGGATGTGATCTTAACAATCCTAAACTAACAAATCAAATAAGCTTCAACAAAAGCTTCCATATATTTTTAACATCTTTAGTGAATGGAACTTGTCCTCTACCTTAACCAGTGTTTAGTGGACTTCGAGGTGATCCGATTCTCTTAGATCATATCTTTCTCTAAAGATTCTCATGGTTTAGGACATGTATATTCAGTCTCTTACTGTAGAGTGTAACCCATCCTCCATCCAATACTTTTTGCTTTAGCCTCCTTACTCTAATGCTAATTTGGCTTGAAGACTTTTATCTATGCCTACCTTGGTTTGCTCTAGCACTTTGCCAAATTCTTAATCCTCCGCTTCTTGAATTGAAGTACTTGCTTCTAGTTTAGGCTCTTCTTTCTTCTAGATAACCTCTTCTTTAGGTGGCTTAAGCTTGAAGAGCACCTTAAGTACTTTCACTTGAGCCTTCCTTTCACCTTAAGCCCCTCTTGTGTCTATCTTCTAGACCACTCCCTTCAATGTTTAGATTGCAGGTTTCTTTAGTGTCCTCCCATCTTCAATATACACAAAGCACAAAAACTTAGAGGCTCAACCAAGGTTGCAATTGATAAGGACTACATTGTTGCTTCTCATCCATTATTATTAGGTAGTTTCATGATCAAATATTTTGGGTTTTCACTTAGTCTAGTAAGCTCATGTTGATGACCACTTCATAGTCATCCAAGGGAATTGGTTTTCAAATATACGTACTAAACTCAATAGTAAAATCAAGTTTTTAGAAACTAAGGAGTTTGGATTGATATCTTGGGCCTAATTGACCTAAGCTAATCTTGAGAAAATGCAAGTGGTTAAGTGGATAAGACATGGATTGATGAGGTAAAATGACTATAGTTCAAATTGTGCAAACCTCCTACCCCCTCCTTGTTTTTTACATCAAAGTGCATGAAATAAGTGCATTACACACTTGAATCACTACCCATTGACCCCCTTTCTCTTCCTCCTTCCTTCAAGTGATAAAAGAGAACAATAGTTTAGGAAAGTGAATGAAACAATAGCTTACAATCTATTTCTTCTACAATTTTATACAAATTAGATCACATTTTTTGCAATTAAAAGTGCAAAACAAGTAAGGATATGCTCAATAACAAAAAAGACATCTAAGCTACATCAAAACAAGATAAAACCATATTGAATCGAGTAAGATAAAATAGTTGACATCTTCTTAAACTCAAATTGTTTTGGTAATTAAATATTATAATAATTAAATTATTTTTATTTATAGATTTTTTTTCTGCATTTTCTATCTTTATTAATTTTTTTAATTTTTAATTTTTATTGATTATTTTAAATAATTTATAATTATAATATTTAATGACATTAATAATTATAGTTGGAGTTTATTTTCTTATTTTTCTTCCATTTTTTTTTTTACTTTATGAAATTTTTATATTTTTTATTAATTTTGTTTATTAATATTATATTATTTACTTAAAATAATTATATGGACCAATAAAAGAGTCCTAAAAAAATTAACATATAACTACTAATATAAGCAAAGTTAACGTTCACTAAAAAGTATTTATAAAAAAGACATTCAAACAAACAGTCTTTAAAACTATAGACATTAAATTATCAAAAATAAAAGTTTAAGTACTTAATTACCTAAAATAGAAAGTATAAACACTGGAAATACCTTTATCCTGATTTCTCAATATTCATTGATTTTGTACCTTGTCATAATTTTTATATTTTATAATTTTTCTACTTATGTTGTCCTACATCAAATTACACTAAGAGACAATTTACAATGGTACCAATTTGATGATCACAAAAGATAATTTGCTCTTATACCAAACTAATGGAGGACAGCGGAAGCTAATTAATTAAAGGAATGGAAACAATGTGGAAGGCTATAGAAATTAAATTAGAAAACTTATTTTAACCAAAAAAAAAAAAAAAAAACCCTTCTATTTTCCGATCACTCAAGTCCCATATGTGATTTTGTGAAAGTCTTTTTTGGCATGCTCAAGTTGTCATAATTATAGGATATAGATAAAATACACGAAAATCAGCTTAAAAAGTATAATAAAAGGGATCCATAGTATAAAATCAAGAGATATTAACACGTTGTAGGTCGTCATGAGAGGCACAAGAGGTGCAATCTTAAACAGTAAACTGTAAAACTATGGGCATTGGAAGTTATATTCTACTTGTTTTTTATGATAATGCTTTAGAACAGTCCAAGGTTGCGTTGCTCATAAATTGCAATCATGATCTTCCTCTTTTTTTTTTTTCTTTCTTTTTCTTTTTTATTTTATTATCATAATTTTTTTAGTGATAAAGACAGATTGAAGAAAATAAAATATGAACGATAAATTTATAATGGTCCAAGTATCACACTATTTAAAAAATAATTCTTTCATTCAATGAAACTTCATTTGTATCTAAAACCCTGACAAAATGGACGCTTATAAGAATGTAAGGTCTAATATGAGCTATACTTTATAAACGTAATTTAAAGGTTATTAATTAACCACTTAAAAAAATAGAAAATAAAACTAACAACTTTAATTAAATCCAACTAAATCTAATAAACTAAAGATAATAATAATAATACTAATTTTAATTTTAATGATATAAAATAAAATAAGATCAAGTTATTTCTCCTATTTTGCCTTAAACTTACATATATCAAAGCAAATTGTTTCTTTTGCTCTATATCAAATTTGATATCAAAGCAAACATATAGATTATTCCTTTCAAGTTATTGTTATTATTTTTTTATACATATATTAAAAAAAAAACTTCATTTATTGATATCATTTATAAGAAGAAAATAAGAATTTGGAAAAGTCTAGTATGGCTAAGCGCTGATTAATGGTAGTCAAACCCTGATCGGTCAATCGGACGGCGAAATTGAGCGGTCGGGAGCTCTTTGGAAATAGGAATGTTTATAGAGATGGCTTGGCTAAAAGGGTGAGCCGTTGGCTGGAGCCGGTAAGTGAAAAACTGGGAACCTCACGTGTTGAATGACCAGTATGCACGGGATAGCTACTCCCTCCTTCTAAGGGGGCAGGACAGCTCCGCTTAACCTACCCGCTGCAAAATACAGAAATTCTGCTGGGGACCAAACATATGCCTTTTTGTATGGGAGTGTGACTGACACCTCCTTAACAGCCAATTTTTTTTTTCTTTTGTATTTTTATATATCTATTTTTATAAAGTCTATAATATATTTAATGAACATAAAAAAAAAAAAAATCTTTTCAATTAAATTGTGGTTTGTCCTCCCTAGTCCTTGTATTTTTACGTGCATACTGCAGACCCTCTTTATTTTGTTTAAAGACATTTTTGGCACCATCAATTAATTTCTAAAATAATGTTTTCCCTTTATTTGATAGTTTTTCCATTTTACAAAGCCGTTAAAAATGAAAATAAATAACGATAAGAAAATACAATATTAAGGAAATAAAAATATTAAAAAGTTGCAAAAAAATGTACTTCGTATTTTAATAATATATTTTTAATTACCAATATCTTCTTTTTTACTATGTACAAAAGAGTAAGACTTGACAATTTTAAGGCTAGGTGAAGCTGTTTTTTTTTTTTTTTAAGAAAAGTGACTAAGATGTGCACTCAATAAACATAAGGGAGGTGATATGCAATTTATGTGTCACATTCCAAAATTGAGAAACATAAACAATCCTTCATATACTCATTCCATAATATGGATATACAAAGATTTAAAACTAATTAAAATCCATAATTTATAAGATATTACACACTCTAATTCTCATATCAAATTCCATCATTTACAACTGCATACAAGTAAATCAACTAGTAAACTAAATTACTTAAACTACACTAAATTAACCTATTAAATTCTTCTAGTGCATTAACTTCAATCCCATTCCCATAGCTGTAGTCAAAATCTAAAAATAATCCCAATATGTAATTACTACAATCACACGCAAATGTCATTCAAACAAGTCACATACATACACAATATACTACTAATGCATAACATAACTAGTTATTTTCTTTAATTTGGTAGTTACGTATGACATAATCTCGACATTACAAAATTTGGAGTAACTTAAGATTCTACAATACATACACAAACACATATGTATAATTGTTGGGTACTGTTCAAACACCCATCAGTCTAAATACATTTAGCTACATCATCCCAAAACCATTGTCGAATTGGCTATTAAGACTATTGGTCTAATGCAACCATCCATAAAAGATGTTCCATCACCTAGTACAATTTCCTTCTAGCAAACTAACCCATATCTCAAGTGAAACCCTAATCAACAACCCGCTAGCTAGGGAACACATACATAGAATTGCATTAACACTTAAAACCACATCATTTCAATTCACTACTCCATTAGGAACATCATACTTGTTGGTTAGTGGACACCTATTCAGTAACGTGTAGCCCCGAATCTTTTAAACTTAGCCAAAGACAATTGATGCAATAATTATAGTTCTAAAATACTTCAGGTTCATTTAATTTCTAACCTAACAAGCATACCCAACAAGCAAAGTAGTCATGTATCTATGTCATGCTCACCAATGTCAAACTAATAATCCAAAAAAGTAAAGCCTAAGACAAATATGTAATCTTTATTAAAAGCCTATTTGCATTTTAAATTACTATTCCTACATATAAAGGTTAAATTTTTTAATCTAACCTGGGATTCAAAAGGTAAATGAAGGTGCCATAATAGGTGGCGGTCGACTAGCCATAAAGGGAAAGCAACATTAACTACAAGTAATGGTTGATTAGTTAGCTATTAGAAGTACCTTGGTTGGCCATAATTTTAAAGAATGATTGATCGTGCCACCTTAGGCTAATCCTAACCTCCAAAAATCCATGTATTTTATAATAGACATCCTCTTTTAGTTTTCATTTTCTTGATTGTAGGCTTCACTAAGCTTAATACCTTCCACAACAACATTCCAAACTTATTTTTTTTCCACAATTAATCTTCAAAGATTAATTCTAACAGCATTATTCAAGTCTAAATCACATTAATCACACAAAGTTAATTTTGTTAAAATATTAAACTCGTAATTCCAACATCATAGCTTCTACTTTGTTAAAACCTTAATCCAATTGCTTCCATCCAAAATTGAATCAAAACTATTCTTTAGATAAAGATAGGCAAAAACTTTGTATGTTTTATTTCTTTTTCTTTTTTTTTCCCCTCCCTTTAGAGGTGGTGAGAACTAAAGAGAGAGTGTATAGATGGAGAGTGCTTGGGAAGAAGGGGTAGTAAGGGCATCGAAAGTTAGTGGAGAGACTTATATATCCTTCAAATTAGCTTAGTTACACTTATTTAGTAGCCAATTAGATTAATCCTTAAGTTATCTGGGTATCTTGCCTCACAAGTTTCAAGATATGGCACATAAGTTGTGAAGTATTTTATGCCTATCTTGATTCATTTTCATAGATCCTATTATGATTCCAAGCTTTTTTTGGGTAAGGTTATGATCCTAAGCTTTTCTCAAATTTAAATATTGTTTTTAGCATATTCTAGCTTTCATAGCCCTTATTACAGCATTTGTAAATTTAAGTTTTATTCATTTATAAGTCCTTTCACAAAAACAAATTCATACGCTTGAAATACGACTCTCTCATTTTGTTATGAGCTCAAACATATGCGATGCTAAATAAATAATATATTTTGATTCTTATATATGAGAAAATGGGGGGGGGGGGGGGGGGGGGACATTAAAGAAAATGTCTTGACACAAAAATTGATCCATAAATTGAATTATCAAAATAGATATAAAATGACATGAATAGTCACTTTACCATCCATATGAAACACTATTTGACATGATATTAAAATGAATTAATTGTTTAGATTGTAAATGATGTTTGCAAATTCAAATTGGATACAAGATGCAATCCGAACATGATTCAACCACTTTATCTTTCTTCTTTTCCATCTTCTTCTCTATTTCTTTCTTAAGATAATGTTAAAATCACCATAAAAAAATGTTGGGTTGCCTTTTTTTCAATTTTATATCTAAACTTTAACCTTATTAAATATTATACTCAATCAAACTTTTATTTGTAAAATTACTACATATGCCCTTTCTTCTTAAAGTAATTTCAAATTTTTTTCTTGTTCCTTAACTTATACCTAGATCTACCTTTACTACCATAGCCATCCCTAAAGTATTTTCTTCCTCAAAAAGCAAGCGTGTTTGACTCACTGAGTGTGCTAATACTGCTAGCACTCAATTCATTTTCCAACTTTGAGATTTCTCTTTACATCATCAAATGTCAAAGCGTGCTACCATAAATCATAGTCTCCATAAAATTCTTATATGAGGTTGGTAGAGAATCTAACAATAATAAAGCCCAACCTTCATCATTTGCTTTAATAGTATTCTATAAATCATTCATAAGAGAAATAAACTCATTGATGTGTTTCTATACCCATGCTCTTTCAAGCATTCAAAGGGTATACAATTGCTATCTACACACTAGTCAATTGGCTAGTGACTTGGTCATGTAGAGCAATTTCATCTTTACCCGAAGGCATGCTATTGGAACCTTATTGTCGACTCTTGTAAAAAATCCAATGTTACATACAACTACATAATTAAGAGGTTGTTTACTTAGGAATAATAAAAAGAAAATAAAATAATTATTCTTAAAACATTTTTTATTACCTTATTTACTTGTAAATGGGTCTAAAAATTTTTATTCCAAGTAATTACCTTTATAGAGTGGAATTTTTTATTTCGGGAATAGAAAGTTTAGGTAATAGATAATCATATCCTCAATAAATACCTATTAAATATATTTCATATTGACAAAATAGGGAGACATTGCATTTGTAGTTTAATGTTGTAATTAATGAGTTGAGATAAACATCGAAATAAATATTTTCTATAATAAAAAATTATATAAAGTAAATACTTGAATATAAATTTCTTATTTATTACTAGTAATAGTTATTATTGAGAAATAAATTTTTTATTCTTTATCAATTTTTATTCTAAAAAGTAAATAGACCATAATAATACCCAAACATCTAACTTTATTTTGGCTTTTTCAATACACCAACTAAAGCCCCTAGCAAACCATTATGCATAAGAAGTAACAACATATGCACTTGTTACAAATTTGAATTTATAGTCCCATCAAACTTCTCAATATCAAAATTTGTTGAAGCTGCCATAATTAAACATAATAAAGAACAATTTTATCATTGATAAATTGCAAAAAAAACCTATGGCCAAAGTAGATAATATCATTATACCAAATGAGGAATGCAAAAATAAGTTACATAGAATAATCTCTCTCAAAAGAATGTAAACTGCCAGCATAAGTGTCTAACTCTCTTATTGCAACCCAAGAATATATTCTATTTATATTCATACATTAAACAAATAATTTATACATGACTTAGAGATAAAAACCAAGAAAAATAAAGAACAAGAGGGACAAGTCGGAGGCCCCCAATTGATCACCTAGGGCTATCGATTATCTGCCAAAGGGTTTCGATCATCTACCATATATGGCGATTCTATCATCTTCTAGTTGACGTCTCAGTCAACTAATTTATTATCCACATGCAAATGGTTTACTAGATATGATTAGAAATTATAATGGTAAATTTTCGATTTTACGATGCCTTCTAAGTTAATTTGAATATAAAATTATTTTTATATAAACTTATAATAAAATTACAAGTCTATATGTAAAATCAATAAAATATTACATTTTTAACTAAATCTACCAATTCTACTTATTAAAATCAAATTAGCTAAAAATTGGAAAATACAATTTGGATTTCACAAGATATAAACATTATTGGTTATTTGAAAGACCTAAAATTAAAATATAAGGATATATTATTGATAATAATATCAATAATGATGCAGGTACTAACAATAATGATAGCAATGACAATGGTTATGATAAAGAGAAAGTTAGCAATAATTTTTGCTTTTAATAATAAAAATGAAGTTAATGATTTCTTTTAACTTTGTATATTATTATAATTTATATCGTAATGTATTTTATATTAATACTATTATTCATATTGTAGTTTTATACATTAGTATAATAATTATGTTAATTTATTTGTAGCATAAGTATATAACTTTTATTGTGAGTTATTATTAAAATTTATATTGAATTTATTTATTTCTATATTATATTTTATGTTTTTTATAATTATAGTAAAAATATCTATAGTTCTTTTAAACTATTTTATATAGATTATAAAAATTTATAGTTTTACATTTTGATTCTATAAATCCTTCAACTAATATATGTAAAATTGTGAGTTCAATAATCCTACTAGAAATGTCCAAAAATCAACTCGTAATGGGCCGTAGCATTTATAAAACATCACATATCAAATGAATGAAGAATTTAAGTCATAATCTGATAGAAATATATCATAAATGAAATTATTATGAGCCTCTTATTGATCTTATTTTTAGTTTATTTATATGTTCTTTTTTGACCCCGTATGGGTTTGGGTTGGTATTGGGGGGAAGCTACTAGAAAGATAAAAATAAAGAAAATGCAATAGCAATTCCGATTTTTAAAACGTCAGCTTTGTATGCTCTTTAGATGTTTCAAACTTTCAATCATGTTGAGCTATTACTAAAATAAAATGAATTTGCGAAGCCTTTATTTACGGAGACATTTCTCTTTGCTTTTTTTAATTCTATTTAGAGGATTGCTACAGATCCTTTATGCTCTTCCTCTGCCGTAGTTTCTACCCATTTTCGATTTAATTATGTGCCCAACAACGTTTGAAAACTTCGAAAACGATAAGTTGACTTACATACAACCGAAACATGTGGCTTGTAAATTATAAAAGACACCCCTTGTCTAAGTTAGAAGAAAAATGCAATAAGAAAATTGTAGGTTGTTGAACAGGTCCAATCAAGATTATTGTTTAGTGTAAGGGGAAAAAAATATGCAAATAAATTCATAAATATTTAAATATTTAAAATAACCCTTAAATTATAAATTAATAAATAACTTTTAAATGTTGCAAATAACTCTTCAAATATGATCATAAATAAAGGCGAGATAAAGTAATAAACTTAACCTTGCCACTAAACTTGAACTTGACTTAAAAAAGAGTAAGATTTATCAGGTAGTGAAAATTAAGCTTGAGCTTAACTTAAAATGTACACCAAAATAATTTAGTTAGACTCAATTAAAGTTATTTAATTAAAAATATGTATGTTTCCTCAAATTAATGTTATATTAGAATTAAAATTTCATTCAATGTTAGCCAATTTAAGCTTGATTAGATTTATAATTCGTGAACATTAAGCTCACAGCTTTATTGAATCAAATATTTTAATCTCAAACTTAATCCAATAAAGCACTTGAGTACATAGCTAAAGGTCGGTTTAATTCATTTAACCTCCTACTTCTACTATTAATTGTGGATGACTCATAAGAAAATAAAACTCCAATGTTTGCAAAAGTCGTTAATAGATAAAATTCTAATTATAAACACAATTTTGATGTGATGTTAGGGCAATAAATGTAATGAGTCAATGCCTTCATGAGAATGAACTTAATGGCTGATGTAGGCATTGATCTTGTCAACTATATCAATACGTTGTTTTGACTTGCAGCTCAATTCACAGTTCCACCGGAGAAAATATGAAAGTAGATCCATGTTGCATGGAAAAACATATATGTACCTAAGCACTTGGACTTTCAAAAATTTTCTTTTGTTGGCTACTGGTCTTCAAACTTGAGGGGATTCTTTCTTGTAGCTTTTAATTAATTTATTTATTTATCTACTTTTAACTTTCTGGCTTGAATTAGTGTCCCGACGTTTCAAAGTGTCCATGACTCCCGTCTCTGTGTTTTCAACAATTCTGCCGAGGTAGAATAGGATGGTCTCTAGAGAGGGACATTAGGCTATCAATATATTAACAGGTCATCATGGTGAAAAACTAGAAAGAAAAGAAAAGGTCGCAAAGCAGTGAGAAAGTTTCAACTTAGACTTCCATCACAGAAATTTACCTATATAAAAATGCATATGGATTGCATTTTCTGCATGCATTCATTTGTCCCATCCTCCGGCCACTAGTAAAACATTCAATATATACAAACATCCATACCCCACCCTGAGCAAACCACAACTACTCTTGCTATATTTCAACCCCAACATGTTATTCATACTCGGTAATATATAATATGACATAATGACCAACGCATAATTGCTGTCAATGTCATGCATTTCGAGAATAGCATACACTCTAGAACCACACAATGATATAAGAGTTCGTTTGTCAACGACTCCGAGCCAACTCGCAATTATAGCTTAATTGAAAGACACTCTTTTTTGTAGTTTTGAGTGTACCGGATATAACTAATCCCACTCACAAATATTATGCACCATAAATAAAACTAGCTTGGCAAACTGGTGTTCTGAGAGTAGGATTGACAAAATTCTCCACAACAGTGATTACGGTTTGTAGAAGGCTGAAAATGTTAATGTAATATATTGGACTAAACATGTTGCTTACTTGGTTTGAGTCATTAGGTTAAGTGATAAAGTTCAATAAATGCGATCTATCTTTTGGGATGACTTAAGAAGATATAGCGTAGTGAGTTTGAAGTAACGGTCGTCAAACCAACTCATTGCTCTTAATTTTTCTCAGAGAAGCTCATGCACTTAAAGAGACTTTGCATGGACTTAGACTCAAGAAGTTCATGAGAAGATGCATCAATAGGAGGACTGATCTTAGATGTTAATTGTCCATGCAATCCAACAGACATTACCAATGGTCAAACTCTATAAATACCCAAAAACTCATCATTCAACACAACTTAGAGATCAGAGAAACACTATAATGCTATCATATTATAGTCTTGAAGGTTCAAAGGAGGCTCAAAACAAGGAACACACTGCCTCTCCTCAAGAATAGTAAGGTTGATACTCTATAGTTTCTCCACCTATCACAGGTGTGTTCAAGCTTCCTAAGATAGCCTACTCCTCCTCTCTTCTCCATCTCTCCAAGTCATCTTCACGTGTTATTGTTACATCACTCTTCTGAGGCCATGTAAAGCATGAGACTCACACTACACGCATGTTACCAATGCAATTAAATCCCTGTATCTACTTTTTTTTGCAACTTTGTTGGGAGTAAAGCGAGCTGACAACTAAATGATGGTACCTACCAAGAGGAGGACAAACAACCCTAATGACAATGCTATTTAAGATCAAGAAGTGCATCATGAAGTGAATCATAAGGTTACTAAGTAAACTATGCCACCACTTGAAGATGTGAATTAAGGTTACACTACATAGGAAATTGTAATGGATGCTACATAAATGATGCATCCATTCAAAGAAACCAACAAAAAGGTAGATTAGTTTATGGTACTCTTTACACAATTCATTCACGGCATGACCACCATTACTATTACACAACAGGGTACAACTTTCTCGATCCTTGTTATGGCTGTGCAGTAATGCGTTGCTCAAGTAGCATAAGTTCCCAATTAGCCTATTGCTAATGAGGACATCATCAATGGTAGTAACAAGCAAGTCCTTACTTTGAATCCTACACCTATTCAAGACCTAGTGCTTGAATTGAGAGACACAGGAGTTCAACATAGAGGCTCTTTGTCGTTATATGTTGTTCCATATGCTATGCTCGGTGGATTTGCAAACCACCTTAGTCTTACTCCCATCACACTAGTGGAAGTTGTTGCATCTTCCTCTAAGGGATCATTTGTCACTAAGGAAAATTTGGATCCATACTTGAAAGAGATATAGACAAAGTCCATAACAGGTGTATTAAACCTCAAGCTCTCGTAGAACCAACATAGTGCTGCTAAACCATGCCCTAAGAACTATGTAAGTTTGAAATTTTCATTGTTTAATGGAAAAAAGGGAAATGCTAAGGAACACCTGATAAAGTTTATTGAGACTTTAACTATTTATGGGCTAGATGACAACTTAAAGTTAAAGGAATTCCCAAAGTCTCTTAGAAAGAAGGCGTATACGCAGTATGTCAACCTTCCCCCTAGGTCAGTAAATTCACGAGGAAGTATATTTGAAATATTTTTGAAAAAAGTTCTTCTTCACTGAAGAAATAGTCACTCTAACCAATATGGGAAGGATTCATTAGAAACCCAAAGAAGACTTAATGGAATATATTGAGCTCTTTAGAGAATGCTATCTAAATATTCAGGATGTGTGTAATGAGAAAGAGTTAGTGAAAATCTACATTCAAGGAATGTTCACCAAGTATGCTATGCATTTGGAAAATCTTTCTTTGGCCTCATTTCCTACATTGGTTAAAAAGGCATGAAGGACTAATAATTCTATTACACAAGAAAATGGGAAGATTAGAATGAACATCATCTATAAACTCCGCCTATCATGAAAGCTTTTGTTAGAACAAGAGACCAAGGAAAGACAAGCCTGAAGGGTTTGCACCACCATTATCGTACCCATGCTCAATGGGAAAAGTACATGTGATGCTTGATTAATGGCTACAAGAAGGAAATATTAAACTCCCAAAGGTTAAACATTTACCTACTATAGAGGAGAAGAATAACCCAAAATTTTGCAAGTTCCATAAAACTGTGGATCATTCCACTAAAGATTGCTAGACCCTAAAGAGGATATTCAATGAGAGGATTTAAAATGGGGAACTAATCATTGAGAATAACGATGTTAGCATCAATTTTCTTCTTGCTTATAATAACCAAAGTAGGGCTACCAATGTTATCACCCATGATATTGTAATGATGAAGGTAATTGATGGACCACCTGCTAAAGTAAGACAAGATAAAGGAAAATCAATTGAGGCTGAAGGAGATGAATGTTTACCTGTCATCATGGCATTTCTAAAGACCTCCAATTTTAGGGGTTTCCTCGACCGCTTAGGATTTAACGAGAAGGCATGACTTACAGTAGCAACTACACTCACACAAATCTTTGAAAGTTAGTATGTAGAGTGCAGCATAGCGTAACCTATGAAAAGAATAGCACATGCTCACATAAATGCAATCTTGTTCACTAACATAGACATGTGCACAAAAAATCTAAACCACGGTCGCCTTTTATATGTACAAGGCATACTTAATGGCTAACATAGACATGTGCACAAAAAATCTAAACCACGGTCGCCTTTTATATGTACAAGGCATACTTAATGGCTATCCAATCAAAAGAACATTCTTATATAATGGTTTATCTCTAAACATTATGCCTATATCTACATTTAAGGCAGCTAAGATTGGCATTCATCACTTGGTAAAGCAACATATATCAATGAATAGCTTTAGAATCACCTATAAACACAATTGAGTATGTCAATGTGAATCTTAAGATTGGACCTATCTATGGCTCCACTACTTTTCATGTGACTAGCGTGCTCTTATCCTATCACCTACTCATAGGTAGGAAGTAGCTATATGATCACAACTTAATACCTTCAACACTGCACTAGTGCATCAAGGGTCACTAGAAAGGAAAGAATGTCTTTATACTAGCAACAAAGAACCCTTTCAAGCATAATAAATTGTACCTCGTTGAGTCAACCTTCTTCAACAAATACACTAATGAAAGGGAAATGGCTATTGCAATACCCTCTAGCACTCCACTATTAACATGGGAAGAATTCTAGAAGAGTCAACAAAAGAAAAGAAAGATGTGTGGCTCTCGTGGAGGTAAAAAGAAAAGAAAGGGAGCCAAGTAGATTGAAAGATTTGTTAAAGCAGAAGGGTGGAGGGTACATCGCTTATGATAGTCACAGGGGTCTGAGCAAATTTGCTTATCTTCTTTAGATCCCACATCAATGAAAAGATCAAATGGAGTCTCAAGTGAAGGAAGTTGAAAAAATAGATCTAGTGCAATCTTCATAAGTAAAGGCCTCCCATAGGAAATAAACCCACCCACCCCTGTATTGTTATTGAAGAAATATAAAGATGTATTTACTTAGACATATGAGGAAATGCTAGGACTATAGCCTAGTCTTGTAGTGGATAGATTAAACATTGCACCTAGAGTTAAACCTATAAAGCAAGGACAGTGAGTTTTCCACCTTAAGGTGGTAGTTAAAATCAAAGAAAAAATAGAGAAGCCACTTTAAGCTAGTTTCATTAAATCGATTAAGCATCCTACTTGACTCGCAAATGTTGTCCCAATAAGAAGGAAAAATGGCTAAATATGCGTATGCATAGACTTCCAGGACCTCAACAAGACTTGTCCAAAGGATAACTTCCTACTTCTAAATATTGATATTTTAGTTGATGGAACAGCAAAACATAAGTTATTCTCATTTATGGATGACTTCAACAACTACAATCAAATTAAAAGGACTATTGGAGATATTGAGCGCACTACCTTCAAGACACTTGTAAGAAATTTTTATTGCACTATTATGCCTTTTGAATTGAAGAATGCTAAAGCCACTTATCAGCGAGTTATGACAACCATATTTCATGATATGATGCACGATTTCATGGAGAACTACATGGATGATTTCTTTGTCAAGTCAAAATGAGAACCCAACCACTTAACCTATCTAAAGAGGTTATTTAAACAATGTCAAGTTTACAAGCTTCAAATGAATCCTCTAAAGTGTGTATTTAGAGTAGCTTCTAGAAAGTTTCTTTGTTTCATAGTCCACCGCAAAGGGATTGATGTCGACCTAATAAAGGTGCAAGTGACTCAATTGATGCCCTCACCAAAGAAAGGAGATTTGTGCTAACATTAGCAAAAATCTCATACCCCTTACAGCAACCTACAAAGAAAGGATTGCCATTCAAGTGGCAATGGTCACATGAGGAGGTAATCCAAAAAATTAAGGGATACCGACATCCCCTCAAACCATGACAATGCCTATCAAAGGATTGCCAATAGTCCTATATCTCACTTAGCTCAATTCTACGAACAAATCCATAAGGAGCTTTGCTTACACAAAAAGTAAACAACTAGGAGCAGCCTATTTATTACCTAAGCCACACCCTTTAAAGAAGTGAAATCAATTATCCAATCTGTGAGAAACATTGTCTCACACTGGTATTTGCCACACGAAAGTTATGACACTACTTCTTGGCACACAAGATCATCCTCATAACTCACTCAAATATAATCATATACTTATAGTCACATCCAACATTGTTTAGACCAATTGCCAAGTCATTACTCCTTTTAGGGGAATTTTTCATCACAATTACATCTCCAAGAGCTATAAAATCTAAGGCACTGACCGACCTATTAGCATAATTCCCAACTGCATGTGAGAGTTTAATCATGGATGTCCTTTCTGCAAAATTCCATGAGGATTCTCTAAAGGTTAATGCACATAGGGAATGGTCAATCCAGTTTGATGGCTTAACCAAAAATAATGGGTAAGGGGTAGGAATTGTCTTAACTTCACCATAAGGACATGGGATACCTTCCAAGCTTGATTTCCCTTGCACCAATAATGAAGCTAAGTATAAAGCCCTTATACTTAGATTAATATTTACTCAAGAGGTCGGAGCATGTTACTTATGCATTCAAGGCAATTCCAACTTGATAATTAAATAGGCTAATGGTGAGTTTAGTCTCTAAGAACCTACCTTAGTGCCTTATAGGGCGCAATATAGGCAATAGTTGGAAATTTTCAAATAATGCGATATGAGCATACTATAGGTCCATCAATAGATATGTAGATGCATTAACAATACTAGCATCTAAGGTTTCCATTCAAGACACGATAAGTAATGTAAACATTTGATTAGTTAAGAAATCTACCCCGTGTACAACACTAAAACTTATTGATGACGAGGAAGAAGCGCGAGATGATTGGTGCACTACAATCAAAGAATAGTTAGCGCATTCTAATGCTGCTTCTATTTCCACATTGAAACACTTCATTCAAATAAATGGTGTAATGTACTACAAAGGCCTAGAAGGTGTACTATCCTGATGTATTGGTGCTAAAGAAGCCTACTTACAATTTGAACAATACCATAAGGTTTGGTGTAAAGAAGAAGATCCACCTTTATATCGCTACATCCAACTCACAAGGTATTATTAGTCATCAATGTCCAAAGATGCATCTCATGTGCAAACACAATGCCCTAAATGTTCTGAACTACCTGATGAAGCAAAATGTAACTTTGTAACAAGTGTTGGAGATTGGAGACGTCTATGCATTAACTACTGGAAGAACAATGTGCTACCTACTAATAATATGGACGCCAAACTCATGAAAAGAAAGTAAGAAAGGATCTCATGCATGAAGATGAGTTGTATAGGGTTTCATTCATGGGCAAGCCTCTTAAATGCATGGCACCTTCTAGAACAAAGACAATACTGTCCAAAGCACATGCTAGAGATTGTGGGGAGCATCAAGGAGGAAGAAAGTTGTGTTACCACTTGCTTAACAAGGGGTACTATTGGCTAACCATGCAAATTGATACTTTCAACTTTGCTAAGAAATATGCAGTTTGCCAGTAACATGGTGACGCAATTCATGCTCCCACAATTTCACTCTATGATGACAACCCCTCAACCTTTCCAACCTTCGGCATTTGATATGATTATCCCAATACACCTACCAAAAATCACCCTTTAAAGAATACAACAATTACAATGATTCCATAAAATGGGATGACATAGTGAATCCATCAAACAAAGTGTTTCACTTGATGTTATCACTTTTATTGGGAGCTACTACCTTATCACATTGTGATGCACCAATAATTGGAGGAGGAAGACCATTAGGAGACGATGTAGTCAAAAGAGCAGATGTGGTGGGTGGAAGAGTATCAACAAGTAGTGTATTACTCAAAGTTAGAGAAACTTTGGTAGATGCAATATTGATTTTGTCATCATAAAGACCTAATCAAAGTAAAGCATCAACATGTGTCCCGATCTCACCCTCCTTATGATGTGTAAACCATGAGCCATCTTCTTCCATCTCAAAGACCTTGCCAAGAATTTCTATAACATTATCATCTATGTCATTATCATTATTGTTCTCGAGGGCTCACAAACCTTCTCCATTATCATGCTTTAAGTGAAGATGAAGATAGAATTCATACCTATAGATAGTAGGTGCCCCTAGAGTGTCATCTACTACAACTTATGCATACTCTTGAAATCTATCTAGGCAAGTCATCTAATAAGTCAGTCAGCTGGTAGTTGGCACACCTACGCAATTGATAGAAGGAAATAATAGCTATCAAATATGCGAGTAAATTTCCTTAATTGTTTTTAGAAAGAGTAATTTACAATAGTAATTAACATATCCTACCGAGGAAACAAGTCAAGGAACTCCTTGATCAAAACCAAGTTGGCAAGCAACTCTGTGGGATAAGTACACCATGGCCTTCTACTCTAGAAAGCAACCAGTGGAGTCCTTATAGTCTTACAACAATGGTAAATGACCCAGTGTGCACCTAAATAAATTTTGCATCAAAGGTTTGTATGCTTTCACAATTGTTTATCAAGTTCACAAATACATATGAATATAAAAGGTAGAATCTTTTGTAGTCCTCACACTCAAATATCTTCTCCACATAAGGTCGAAACGAAAATTCTTTGACATCATCAATTACTTAGGACAAAAGCTACACAAGTCGCTTCTCTATTCATGCCATTACTCTAAGGTAAACAACTCTGGAATTGTCTTAAATGCTAGGAGAAGAAATGAATCCACAAAATCGCTCATAAATGAAAAGTGTAAAATACTAAGTTCACATGCGAGTATATGAAGTACTGTCCTTTTGAGCGAACCAATGCATAGTGATACAAATCCAATCACCAGTGAAAGGAGCCTAGATAAAATGTTGCTAAAGCAAAACACTCACCTTTGGCAATACAAATGGTCAATAGAAATAGACAGTTGCAGGCTTACACCTTCCTCTAGCCTACTTGGAAAAACATATGTAGATAGCTACAGTGTAACAAATGCCGCAAGCCCATAACTACACCAAATAATAATAATAATATGTTTAAGCATATGATATGAATAAAATAAAAGGAGTGGAGAAAGAGAAGCACATAAGCAAAAGGAAACGATGGTACTCACTCACACTCAAGGCACAACCCTAGGATCATGTTACTGTCTTCTTTGACATTCTCAAAGAAATGCTCAACCCAAGAGGGGAAAATGGATTTCCTCGCCTCAGCTTAGCTTGCCTTTAGTGTAACTAGCAAGGTAGTCTAAATACCTTGTTCCCCATGTGTGATAAAAGTGGTGGTGATATCAATTCTTCTAAATTTGTGAAATCTTAAGAGCACAAATGCATCCTTTAGTGTAGGTGTGAACTCTCTCCCTGATACAATGAAAAGTGTGAGTTTAGTTACTTCATTGGGAAATGATGGCTTTCCATAACTTCATGTTATTCATACAAGGAAAGTCAAACTACATAGTAATGTTGATGGCTCAATACACTCTAGCATTCTTCAAGGCATCCTTGTACCTAGGATTGTCAATGATATAATCTGCCCATGAAGTACACCCAGTAATTGCTTGTCTCAGGAAGGCAAACTAAGTATAGGATAATGGTAAATACATCCTCCAATTCCTGAAATGCAACACTGAGTTCTCATCGATGAACAGTCTAGCGTCCGAATGAGCTTAAGTCTTTATCAACACGTTGAGGTGCATAAAGGTTTCTGTTCTTAATTTTTAACTAAAGAGATCTTCAGAGATTGTTGAGTCCGGCCCTTTGCTACACTCTTTTGAGCCGCAACCCATCAATTAATCCACGGATTGATTTATATTTGAGCCGCAACCCATTTACTACACTCATTTGGTGCAAGGGATTTCACGTTTTAATTTATATTTGAAAAAAAAAAAAAAAGGTGCAAGAGTCGTGTCACTATTCATTAATCCACGGAGGCAGAGATGCGCTACAAGGGGATTCACGTTTTTTACCTTTTTATTGCGATATATAAGCTCTAGAAAAAGACGAATATCCTATCTTTTTTAATTCGAACACGCTGTGGCTATTGGAAGAGCTAAAGTAAGAGCCATGCTCATGCGCAGCCAACCCGGGGGCAGGGGCTTGGTGGGGGTAGAATTCACAAGCCTAGACTATATGATGGTGTCAGCAAACGGCTAAAAAAATAAAATAAAATAAAAGATAAATGCCCTCTAATCCACTATGAAAACCCTAGCTTGTATATTTTATAATCTTCAAAATAATATTTGGATTACAATATTAGATAATATAAAAAAAAAATTAATAGTATAAAATAAAAAAATAGAATAATACAACTTTCTTATACTATATTTGGTATATGTAGTATTGAATAAGGATTTTTATAATGTCTACTATTTGTATATATAAAGTACTATACTAAATATGATATATAAAATACTAGATAAAGATTTTTGTATTTTGTCTAGTGAATTTAACTTTTGCACTATATTTTAAATAATACAAAATATAAGCATTTTGTGTAATACTCTAGGATTATTTTATCCAATAACCGAAAAAATATGCAAACCAAACAAAAGACAAAATGTTTTTTCCAATCCAATACTACGAATTTTGTACAATCAAATGATACCTAAGAATTATAAATTATCTTTGAGTTTACAGAGATTGCCACAAGGTGATCGACTATATACCCAAAGTGTATCAACACAAAAAATAAATAAATAAATAAATGTGCAAAAGGAAGAAAAAGGATAGAACAAACTAAAGCCAAATTATATCTTTGTCCTGTTATTTGAACTACACGATCGTCAACATCTGTTCATGGCTCAAATCGTCAGCAAGTCAAACCCAAAAAAGAATAAATGAGAAATATGAGAAAAAAAGTAAGGATTAAGAAAGACAAGAAGAAGTCTTGTGTCACATACGAGTCTTCGAAGGAGCGGTAAGGAAGAGCCAAGGGTACTGGATATTCAAGTGAAACATGACCTAAATCATGAAGAAAGAGATGATGAAATCAAAAATATTAAAAGAATGTAAAAAAAAAAAAAAAGTATGTATACAATAAAGCTAAGGAGCTACGATCGAGCAAAGGTAGAATAGTCAAATGAGGCTCATAACAAAAAAACACACTGCCTCTCCATAAAAATAGTAAAGTTGATACTCTATAACTCATCCACCTATCACACATGTGTTCAAGCTCCTTAACACTACTTACTCCTCCTCCCTTACACATTTCTCCAACTCATCTCCACATGTCATTATTATGTCATACCTCAAGCCATGTGATCATTGCAATTAGACCCCCGCATCAATAGAGTTATAGTGCGTTTGAGTTTGCAATGATAATCAGCTCTCCAATATAATTTGGAAGCATAACAAGGGTAAACTTATCCAAAAATGTATAACATAAAGCACAGAATTGTAAAAGAGCAGGGAAAGTCAAGGCATTCAAATGCTAAGAAAATTGTTGGTCATACAACAACTCAAAATAAAGACACTAGAAGTGTCTACACTTTTAGCTTTTGGCAATTTAGTGTTTAAACTTTTATTTGTGATGATTCAATACTTGTTTCTTAAATTTGATTTCAATTTAGTATCTCTATTAACGATAAAGTTAAGAGTCATTACATTATATTCTATTTTGGTGTATATGCTTTAGTTTTGATTGTATTTTAGTGTTTGTACTTTAGTTTTGATACATTTTAGTGTCTATTCAATTATTAATTTATCAAAAAATAATTTTTAACTTGTTGTTATTGATATATTATTTAAAAAATTAAAATAAAATTATATATATCCAATAATTTCAATTGTACATAACTTTTGCATGTGATGTTGCATTTTAATAAATCTTATATTGCTAGAAAGCTCTTGACATTTACTTTTATTTAAAAATATAATCTACTATGTGTTTTAAGACTACATGGACTAGGTTAAATATTAAAGTAGTTATAACTTGTAAATCAAATGTCATTTGGCTTTGTAACATAAATTTTCAAACTTACCAAATAATACAACCCTATATATTGTAATATTTAGTTATTTTTATAGCGATTAAATACTAATTTTTATAACTTTGCAATCTCATAACTTCCAAATCCAACATTACATAATTATAACCATATAACTATTGGAAAGCTTAAGTTACAAGTTACCAAAACTATCATTTTGACTTAAAATTACACTACTGAAAATCATGCATTTTCTAATTGTACTAGTCTAAATTTTTATATTATTTAGAAATATTGGATTGTTATAAAAGAGAGAGAGAGAGTGAGAGATGGTTAGAGGAGAATTTTATACATTCTATAATCTTTTCTTGTATTGATCTTTTATTTTTATAATTCTTATTTTTTTATATCTTTTGTATACTAGTTTAGATCTTCAAGTTTGATCTCATCTTAAATTACATAGGCAACACTCATATCTCAAAACCTAGATGATGTTTAGGATTCTTATTTCAACCAACTTGTCTCATTCCTACAACCATGCCTATTATTATCATCACTACTCTATTGTTCCTTCAACATCATTTAAGCCATAAGTGCCATGTTCTTGGCATTTGTTAAGTTTCTCAACATCTAACTTACGATCTCATCACAAATCACATATTATATATATATGTATCTGGATAAATATTACACCTCTCTCTCTTGCATGCCATCTTGCTTTAAACAACCTAACAAATTCTTTAATGTACCATGCACAAAATGTACCTAATTTTATCTCACTTTGATAACTTTGGTGTTGCTAAATGATGCATGATCACAATTTATTACTAAAAACACACTCTACAAACTTTGCTTTATTCTTGGAAAACTAAAAAAATTCTACCTTTTCCTTCTTTAGACCTATAATTTTGTGGTTGGTCCCCTTAAGTCGAAGCTACACCTATCAACTTACATGTAACTAACTTAACCCTCTTATTCACTAATGTCTTCATATAATCAAGAAACAGTCTACTACCACAAGCCAATCTAAGAATTCTTCAGTATTGACTTCTTTATTGAAATTTGGTATTTCTAGTTTCACTTTATAATTACTTACCTAATTCTCTTGCTCAAACTAATATACTTGTTTTTCCACAAAATCACATCTATAATCAACACATGCACCCAAGTCACTCATACTAATACCTCCTACCCCACTAAGGTGGTCGTCAACCACTCCCTGACCTTAAAGTGTGGCTAGAACTTTTTTGTTTCAATTTTTCAGTTTTTAATTTTAATTTTTTCAACTTTTATTTTACTTAATTATATATATATACCTAAAAAATAAATTTATACACACACACATATATTATTAAGTTAACTTAAAATTGGATTTTTTTTTACTATTTTTCCATTATTTTTTCCAAATTCTTATTACTTTGTTTAGTTTTTTAAATATTTCTTATATTATTTATTTAATAAAAGTATGAGTACCAAAAAATCATGAGATTGGGCTACTATTGGCTAACCATGGAATCAGATTGCATCAAATATGTCAAGCATTGTCACCTATGTCAAGTTTACGCAAACCAAATAAATGCTCCACTCAAAGAGTTGCATTCGTTGTCCGCACCATAGCCTTTCTCCATATGGGGAATTGACATCATCGGTCCAATCACTTCAACAGCATCCAACAGCCACAGATTTATATTAGTAGCCATTGATTACTTCACCAAGTGGGTGGAAGCTTCATCATATGCCAATGTCACAAAAGGAGTGATAATTCAATTCTTGAAGAGGGACATAATAGCCCAATATGGAGTTCTTGAGTCGATCATTACCGACAATGGTACCAATCTCAACAACAAGTTGATGACAGATTTATGTCAACAATTCCATATAAACCATAGAAATTCAACTCCCTACCGACCTCGGATGAATGGGGCAGTGGAAGCAGCTAATAAGAATATCAAAAGAATCATCGAAAAGATGACAATCACTTACAAAGATTGGCACGAGATGCTGCCATTCGCCCTCATGGCTTACAGAACCTCAATTCGAACATCTACTGGAGTTACCCCATATTCATTAATATATGGTACTGAGGCAGTCATACCAATTGAAGTCGAAATACCATCCTTTAGAATTCTATCAGAAGTGCAGTTAGATGAGTTAAACTGGATAAAGAAGAGGCTTGATCAGTTGAATTTGATTGACGAAAAAAGACTCACTGCGTTATGTCATAGCCAGTGTTACCAACAAAGGATGACTCGAGCGTTTAACAAGAAAATGAGGCCTCGATGCTTCAAAGAATGAGATTTGGTGTTGAAGAAAGTTCTCCCGAATGCTCAAGATTCCAGAGGGAAATTTACCCCAAACTATGAGGGCCCATACGTTGTAAAGAAAGTATTGTTAGGAGGTGCTCTGATATTAGCTCAAATGGATGGTCCAGAATTGAGAGACCCTATTAATGCATATGCTATTAAGATGTACTATCCTTAGGTAAGGAAGTTGAAATTTTGCAAATGTTTATGAATACCAATATTCAATACAAATTTCGTTGAGTCTAGTCTGCATTTCTCTTACAAGCAAAGTTAATGTCTCTGAATGATTGATAACTCCGACCAATTTTCATTAAAACAAACATTCCTAAACACATCACCCATCACTTTACTAATGAATAATAAACATTGAAATGATAATAAATCTCAACAAATTTTGTGATATAATTCTACCTATTTTTTAGCATTAAACCTGGTACATTAGTAGGATAACACTACAATCATAAGAGTCATCCTTGCAAGAAGGAAAATACATCAAGAACCTCAGCCTGTTTTGAAGCAAGAGTAAGCAAAGGAGAAGCAAACCAGCTCGAAGGTTCGGTTGTTTAGTTGCTATCCACAATAAATTGTTAAACATCTTAGAATAAATAACCATCATTCACATATCATGAAACATCTCTTATCAAATCGCTTAACCCATCCGTTAGAAGCATTTTCAAAAGTGTAGGTTAGTCAGCCCACTATGGGACATTTTCCTAAACATCCTCTCTTAGGGTCAGCCCATAGAGGCACCTTTCGAGACATGTCCTCAAAAGTATAGGTTAGTCAGTCCATAATGGGGCACTTTTCTAAACATCTCTTCTCAAGGTCAGCTCATAAAGCACTTTTCGAGACATTTCTTCCCCAAGGTCGTGAGTGTAAGAAGATGCTTCCCACCATAGGTTAGTCAGCCTATAATGGGGCACTTTCCTAGACAACCTTTCTCAAGGCCAGCTCATAGGGGCACCTTTCAAAACATTCCTTCTCGCTATAGGTTAGTCAGCCTACAGAGAGGCACTTTTCTAAATACCCTTTTTCAAGGTTAGCTCATAGGAGCACCTTTCGAGATACTTGTTTCAAGGTTACTAGTCTAAGAAGGCGCTTCCCGCTATCAATTAGTTAGCTCAGATGAGCACTTTTTGAATCTATCGATTAGTTAGCTCAGAGGAGCACTTTTCGAATCTATCGATTAGTTAGCTTATAGGAGCACTTTTCGAATCATTTGATTAGTTAGCTCATAAGAGCATTTTTCAAATCTATTGATTAGTTAGCTCATAGGAGCACTTTCCAAATTCGTTGATTAGTCAGCTCATGAAAGTACTTTTCGAATTTGTCAATAACCGATTAATTAACTCATGAGAGCACTCTTCGGAAGTATTTCTCCCTAAACAGTCGCTAGTTTAGCCAGACGCTTTTGTTGACAGGTTACCAGCTCATAAAAGCGCTTCCTAAGATAATCTTCTCTTTAGGGTTGCTAGTCCGATAAGACGCTTCCTATCATTAGCTATTCCACTCACAATAACACATTCTTACACAATCCTTAAGATGTTTCTCATCACCGATTAATCAGCCCATAGAGCACTTTTCGGGAGAATACATTACTTCAGATTGTTAGGTTGTTCAAGACCGTTTCCTAAGCAATACCAATCATCACAAAACACTTATGGGATTATTAGCCTATGGAGCATTTTCCTACTAAAGACCAAATTCCAGATAATCAGCCAAACCAAGGCGTTATTCATTCAATCAAGAGGCTAAAAATGGCGTCTTTCTTGCCTTTGTAGTTAAGTTTTCCAAACTTTACTACAAAGAGAGGCAGTTGTAAATACCCTATTTTTTACCCTAATAATCAATAATAGTTATTTTTCAATTTTTTTTCATTTTTTTACAATTTTTCTTCTAATTTAGCAAAAATAGGAAAAATACTTAAAAAATAAAATAAATAGGAAAAATACATCAATTTTGGAAAATAATTGTATAAATAATAATAAAAGGAGTTAAATAATTTTTTAAAATTTTTGAAATTTCAAAATAATACAAAAATAATAAAAATTGCATTACATATATGTAAATTACAAAAATAAAAAAATTGAGAAGTGGGCTAGCCCAGCTGGTCCGAACCATGACCGTACGTGCAGGGGAAGGGGGTCAGGTCGTAGGTTCGAAACGCGAGAGAAGCAGATTCCGCGTTTTGCAATTTTTTGCCTCACCCAAGACACGTGTCAACAGCTAATTGGCCGACACGAACGTACACGCCGAGCACGTGATCTTCTTCTTCCTTCGTCCGAGATCGTCGCTAATGAGGAAAAATCAAATTTTGGCCGTTTTGAGTTGATTTTTTACACAAATCCAACAGATCTTTAACTGAAATAGGATAAACATTATCCAATTGGAATCAAATTGCAACAAATCGAAGAATTTACACAAATCGAAGATGGGTTTTTCAACCGAAATCCGATTTACCTCAATCAGAGGAAATCCGAGCTTATCCAGCTCGATTTCTTGCGTCTATAAATAGGAATTGAGGGGAGGAATCCAGAGCACGGATCAAAAGGGAGAAAAAAAAGAGAAAATCAGAGAAATCGAAGTCTCGCTGGAGTTCCTCAAGCCGCGACCGCTGACCAAGCTTCGAATCGCCACCAGGATGTGTTTTTGGAAAAATCCACCACTACAGTTGAGTTCCCCACCCTCGAAAACCTAGGAAATGACCCTTCAACCTCTTCAAAAAGCCACCGAAACACCATCAACGAACACTCCCAACCGCCATGATCGTTCGACCCGACCCGATCCGACCTGACCCGTGCACCGATCTGGATCTAAGTAAGTCGGATTTTTCGATTTTTTTTGTATTTTGTATTATTTATTTATTTATTTATTTATTGAATTTATTTATTTATTTATTTATTTATCTGTTATTTAAAAAAATAGTAGAAAAATATTAGAATTTAGATTTTTTTTTAGGGTTTAGTTTAGGATGAATAATGGAAAATTCTAAAATCTAAATAATAATAATAATAAAAATAATAAAAAAATAAAAAAATATAAAATAATAAAATCATAGAAAAATAATAAAGATATATAAAAAATGATAGAATTTAGATTTTTAATAAAAAAGAAAATTTTTTAATTAATTAATTAATTAATTAACAAAAAATAATAAAAAATAAAAACAAATAATAATAATATTAGAGGTAGGATAATAATAGAGAAATAATTTTTTTATCACTTAGAAAAATACTTTTCTTTAATAAATCCAAAATTGGTTTTTTCCTCAAATTATTATTTTTCAAAAATAATCAAGCTTAGGCTTAGATTTTTTCCAACAAAAAAAATACTAAAATGATAAAAACGTAAACCATAAGTAATTTTCATAATTAAAATTAACAAACCCACTAAAGTTTTCATGAAAAGCGAACTACGGCCTGTTTGATCCTGAAATAAATAATAATAATAAAAAAAACAAAATAAATAACAACAAAAGACATTAAGGTAAGGTTTAGATTTCAGGAGAATAGGGTGGTAACTTTAAAGTTTTAATAGGTTAACCTCTGAGTCTAGAAACTCTGGTTTTCCCTTTCCTCTTTCACAAAAATGAAAAGAGGAAATTTCGCTGACTAATTATCCAAATTATGATTAATCTGCTCAATTTGTCATAATTCAATCTTTTCCAATCACAGTTGGGTGGTAACTCCAAAATAAGATGAAATTCCTAGTTCAAGTCGAGGATCTATATTGGATAAGCATAGGGTCTAATATAAATCGGATTAAGAATGAAAAGTCAAAAATTAGACTCGACATAACCCATCTATGTATCTGGATAAATATTACACCTCTCCCTCTTGCATGCCATCTTGCTTTAGACAACCTAAAAAATTCTTTAATGTACCATGCACAAAATGTGCCTAATTTTATCTCACTCTGATAACTTTGGTGTTTTTATATGATGCATGATCACAATTTATTACTAAAAACACACTCTACAAACTTTGCTTTATTCTTGGAAAACTAAAAAAATTCTACCTTTTCCTTCTTTAGACCTATAATTCTGTGGTTAGTCTCCTTAAGTCGCAGCTACACCAATCAACTTACATGTAATTAACTTAACCCTCTTATTCACTAATGTCTTCATATAATCAAGAAACAGTCTACTACCACAAGCCAATTTAAGAATTCCTCAATATTGACTTCTTTATTGAAATTAGGTATTTCTAGTTTCACTTTATAATTACTTACCTAATTCTCTTGCTCAAAATAATATACTTGTTTTTCTACAAAATCACATCTATAGTCAACACATGCACCCAAGTCGGTCATACTAATACCTCCTACCCCACTAAGGTGGTCATTGACCACTCCCTAACTGTAGAGTGGCTAGAACTTTTGTTTCAATTTTTTAGTTTTTTATTTTAATTTTTTCAGCTTTTATTTTACTAAATTATATATATATTTACCTAAAAAATAAATTTATACACACACACACACACACACATATTATTAAGTTAACTTAAAATTGAATTTCTTTACTATTTTTCCATTGTTTGATTATTATTTCCAAATTTTTATTACTTTATTTAGTTTTTTAAATATTTCTTATATTATTTATTTAATAAAAATATGAGTACCAATTAGATAATGCCATGTGTCACTACTAATGGAAAAACTAATGGAGGAGTCGTTTTACAAGAGTTTAGCACTTGAATATAAAAAATTAAATATTTAGAATCAAAATAAAAAAGGTAACAAGCATTAAAAACTAAAATTGTATTTTTTTCTCAATAGAAAAATAGGCAAAAAAGTGTACTTTTCTCAAGAAGATATAAGTTAAGTTGTGCATTTTAACATTCTATTGATAGAGGTTTTTTAGCATGGACCCCGAAGGTCCATTTTAATCCACTTGGACCTTTAAGGTCTACGTACCTTAACCGACCTGTTCCAGACTACTCTGGCGCATAATTGCCCAAATTCAATCAATGCTTCTCAACCTCCAATTCAGATCGACCATGCATATCTTCATTATAGATAAGTACGAAAAAAATGTTACATATAAGAAAATGGGTTGGTCAAAAATACACCATCAATAATATTTAGAGAAAACATCAGGAATTAATATACTTTTTATATATAAAAATCACTCGTGACCTTTTTAAATAAAGATCGAAGATTATTAGGTAAAGGATTTTTTTTTCAACTCCTGACTCTCCCAAATACTCTTTATTACTTATTTATGTAGATTTAAATATCATAGTGATTTTATCAAAATAACCTTTAATATCTCTTATAATGTAATTTATTTTTCTTTAATAATTGATTTGACCACCTTAAAAAAAGCGTAGCACAACACGTACGTTCTCAAGCAACATGGTCCTACCGACTAGTTCCACCTTAGAAGTTCTCTCTCGACCGTTCGGGTCTTATTATAGGGTTAATGAATCCAATGGCCAGCCCAAGGCCGGTAATCTAACTAGGCGAGTGCAAACAATAATGTTGAATCGGCGAACAAGAGATATAATAAAAAAGAAAAACGATGGAACGATGTGATTGGCACTACGGTTCGATTATGCTTCAACGAAATGGAACCAGGAAAAGGACCGGTGAAAGCGAACAAAAGTAAACCAGTGGACCAAAGCGTTGATACTTGGATACTCCTAAATCTAGAAACCATACCTACTTCCCCAACCATGTGGCCCTACTCTTTTCCCCCCTCAACTCCTGCACCACAAACAATCGTCTCGTTTATTATTTTAATAAAATTGATTTAATTATATATATATATATATAATTATTATTATAATATATAAATTAATAATAAAATTACAAAACTAAATTGATTCCATTAAAACTATAATAAAATCCTTCCTCCAACTCATTACCTGCATTACGTCGGCTTCAAACCGCATGAAATAAAGCTGCAATACACAACTTTAATTAGACCATAAATTGGGAAAATTATCATTCCTCGTTGTACTGAATATGAAGGTTGGTTGCTTTGCTTCACCTAAAATTAAATACATGTTTAAGGTCACGGTGCATGAAGAGTATAGGAGTTCTGATAGTGACTATTTGTGGTATTTTTATGTTACTTATCGAAACACGTAACGTGTACGGGTATTAATTTTAAAAAAAAATAGAAATACTCTAAAAACTGAAATTTTCCGTGGCTTTATTACTTCCCATTCTGTGTGGGTTGAGTCAGGATTTTTCTCGCATCCGGATTTCTCCTTCTCATAATATGTCAAAAGAAGTGTCCTTTTTTTTTCTTAATTATTTATTTATTTATTGGTGCTTATAAGGAACCACAAACACGTGTCTTATCAGTCCTTGTTTGTCATTTTTACTGTTTGGGCTTAAAATGATTTTCTGATTGACCACTCTATAACTTTTAAATTAAATAAAATAACGAAACCATTGAAATGCTAAAAATAAAATTAAAAAAAGGGCCAAGATCCTTTGATTTCCTGACATAAATGTTGACGGATAAATTGAACTTTACGTAACAATTTTTTAAAAATACAAATTCAATCTTCAATATTTATTATATTTTTTTTATTTCATTAGTAAACGTTTAATTTTTTTTTGTTTGACTCACGAATATTTGTAAACATTTGCAGATAATTCTACGGTTAATTTTTGCATTAGGAATTACACATGGTACCATACTATTGATCTACAACGTTTACCACATTTTCTATTTCAATCATAAATATTTATTTTTTGCATTCAATTCCTCAATGTTTACAAATAAATCTTTTTTAACAAAAGTATTAACTTTTCTATCATGGATTAATATGCAGTGTAATTCAATTAGTCCACGTAATTATATAAAATAAACAATACGATAAAAATACATAAATTAATTTAAAAATTGAGAAAGAAGTAAAAAAATGAAGAAAAACATAACATATATATATATATATATATTAGCATTTGAGTAAATTAATAAAAAATTAATAAATAAAGAAAAAACCGGGATTTTGTCAAAACTTTATTTTTATTTTTCCATTTTTTTTCTTTTTTTTTGAAATCTTTATTTTTTGTTAATTTATATATACATTGATATATATATGTGTACATACATATATACATACATAACATAGGGAATCTACTAAAATAATATTATTTTTTTAAAATCACAAAATAAAGTATTCAAAAAATAGGTTACAAAGGCACGAACCGAATTTGTACATTCAACAATTTTCTACTAAAGGGGTAAATTAGATATGTGCCTTCAACAATTTGATAATTTTTTTATCATCGAAAAAAATTTATGAAAAATCATGTGAAGAAAATTAAATTTTCTTAAATTAATATTTTTTGTTTTAAAAAAATTAAAAATTTACCAAAAAAAATTCACAAATTTTAAAATTATAAAAATTTATTAAAAAAATTAAACTCTTTTACATTTTATCTTATAATATACAGAAGAAAAAAAAAGAAAAAGAAAAAAACACACACATACATATAGACATAAAACCCCACCACCACCATGTGTTAATCCCTAATGAAAAAGTTAATACCGTGGTTAAAAGGATTTGTTTGCAAATGTTAAAAACTTGAATGTAAAAATAAATGTAAGATTGAAATAGAAAATGTGATAAAAGTGATGACTAAATTTGTACTTTTCTCATGAAAATACGTGGACTAATAAGACAATATCACATATAATTCTTAATAGAAAACTAACTATAGACTTATTTGTAAATATATATAAATATTAATGACTAAAATAGAAAAAAAATTAAACGTTTAAGACTAAAATAAAAAATATGATAAATGTGAAGGATTAAATTTTTACTTTTTCCTTCTTTTTTTTTTTTTTTTAAAGAACTTTACATAACAATTTAGATAGCCCTAATATAAGCCATTTAATAGAAAACGTCAGCGTAAAATGCAATATAGGATTTTCATAAGATATCCACAAATATTGTCAATATTACAAAATATATGGTGATCTAATTTTAGGTAACTTGGGAATTTTAAGTTGCTCAGAAATGTAAGTGCTCTCTCTCTTTAAAAAAACTCCTTAACAAACCCTACCTATAGGATGACCATTCTTTTTTAAACCTTTTTTCTTTCATTCACTACTATAAAATTGTAAATTTAACGATTTCAATATCTACAAATCCCTATTTTTTAGTTAATTAAAAATACTTAGATTTATTATTTTCTTACCATCAACATTATTTATTCACTACCATGATCCAACTTCAGTAGATCTGCTTTAAATAAAGCTGCATTACACAACTTTAATTGGATCAATAAATTAGGGAAATTATCATCCCTCGTTATATTAATTATGAAGGTCGGTTGCTTTGCTTGACCTAAAATTAAATACATGTTTATTTTGCATAATTGAGGACCTACCATTTAAGTCTTGAGGGCAAATTTTGATAGTGATTATTTATATTATTTATATAATATTTATCTAAGTACATAATATATTAGTATTAATAAATCTTTTTTATTTTATCAAACTTTAGAAACTGAGATTTTTCATGGTTCAATTACTCTTCATTCTTGTGGTTCAATCGAGATTTTTCTTGCATCTGGGTATTACAAAATGTATGGTGATCTAATTTTAGAGAACTTGAGAATTTTAAATAACTCATGCCTATACTTTCTCTTTAAAAGACTCTTTAACAAATCTTAACTATAGGGGTGATTGTTCTTTTTTAAACCTTTTTTCTTCATTCACTACCATAAAACTGTAAATTTATCACTAATGATTTCAACATCCACAAATTTCCTTTTTTTTTGTTAATTAAAAATATTTAAATTTATTATTTTCTTACCATTTCCTCGAAGACTGATTCATTAAAATTATCTATTTATTTATTAACATGACACTGCTTCTATAGATCTGGTTTGAAGGTCATGCTAATGAATAAACAATATTTTTATTTCATGTATCTATCATCTTTGTTTTTCTTTTCTTTTTTTACATCAATTATGTAGAATCATGCTATCCCATTTATAAGATTTATTTCACTTTCTAGTTTAGTAAGTTTTATTCCTTTTTAAGAGTATATTCTCTATATGGAATATATTAACCCTTGAATGATATAAGATAAAGAGGAAATATTAGATTTACTACCAAAATTAATGAAGGATAAAGAGAAAAAATAATCCTAATACCAAAGTTGATGTAGTAATAGAAATCAAGGATAAAACTTGAAATTAAGGGAGAAAATGTGACATGCTCTACATTAACTTTAAATCGATCTATAAAAGATAGTATCCGCTGCAAGGACCCTTAAACTTTCTTCATCAATAAATGAATAACAAGTAGTTATAAGAGCAAGAGAAACCAAATTCGCATATCCCATTACAAGTACCTTAACAGCAGCCTATTCGAAAGCAACGAAAATAGCATAAATATTAATCTTTTAACATAATAGATCGAATATAATTCTTTCTTTCTTTTTTTGTTAACTATTATATATTACAATTATTAGAAAAAAAATATCGAAATCCAATCTATTTTATGGAGATATCAATATTCATATCATTTGACTATAAGAGTCTTGTCTTTTTATTGTGCAAAATAAATCTCTTTTTGTGGAATATACTCTCTATTTACATTGAGTTTTGTGAATCTTTAAATAGTACATATAATTTTGAAATTGAGTAAATTAAATATAAATATGATCAGTAATATCGGTCTCAATAAATAGCATTTTTTTTTTTTTTGGGAATGTGGTTTTCACTTTTAGGATTCAATAAATTAAATATAGATATGATTAGCAATACTAACACTATTAAATAGTATATTTTATATGATTACCATGCCAACAAAATTACGAATAAAACAATAAATCCATATTAACACTTAAAATATAATAAAAAAAATTAAGATTTGGGTTTCAAAAAAATTTAGGACTTAACTATTGAAATTAAAAAGTTTTCTCGAATAAAAAGTTACAAAAAGTTTTAAAAGTTAGATTGTTGAAAATAAAAGTTTTACAATTTAATTGCAAAAATGAAAAAAGGTTTAAAGGACTTTGAATTTTTTACTTTTATTTTAGCACACATATCACAAATGCGCAATAATATATATGTATATATATATATATATATATACACATGCATTAATCAAGGCCTGCATTTGGAAATTTCTGGTTTACTGATCCAATTGATATGATCAAAAGGATTGATGCTTGAGAGATATTACACCTCATTGGTGCATTTTCCCCTTTTACTAAACGTTATTGATAATGCTATATTGAATTGTATATTTATGTGTTTGTACAAATTATTCTGATTCCTTTTGATGATACTGATAGAGCACGTTACACTGAGAAAGAATGGTCCTTCAAGATGCCATTTACTTGGAATGGTTTTTTTTTTTCATTTTACACCTGTAAACACTCTATTTTTATCTTAACAATCAATAATAATCAATTATTAATTTTTTATTTTTTATTTTTTTACATTTTTTTTAATTTAGCAAAAATAGGAAAAATATTCAAAAAATAAAATAAATAGAAAAAATACATCAATTTTGGAAAATAATTATAGAAATAGTAATAAAAGGGATTAAACAATTTTTACAAATTTTTAGAATTTCAAAAAATACAAAAATAATAAACAATTGCATTGCATATATGCAAATTGAGAAAATAAAAAATTCGAGTAAGTAGGCTAGCCCAACTGGTCCGAACCATGGCCTAAGGCTCAGGGAAAGGGGCTCGGTCACGGGTTTGAAACACGAGGACGTAGATTCCGTGTTTTGCAATTTTTTCCTCGCCTAGGACACGTGTCAGCAGCTGATTGGCTAAAACGGACGCATGCACCAAGCGCGTGATCTTCTTCCTCCTTTGTCCGAGATCATCGCCGGTGGGGGAAAAATCGCATTTCGGCCATTTTGATTCAATTTTTTGCACAAATCCAACAGATCTTTAACTAAAATAGGATAAACATCATCTAATTCGAATCAAATCGCAACAAATTGGAGGATTTGCACAAATCGAAAGAGGGTTTTAACCGTAAATCCTATTCGTCTCAATCAGAGGAAATTCGAGCTTATCCTGCTCGATTTCTTGCATCTATAAATAGAGGAGGAAGGGAGGAAGCAGGGGCAAGGATTAGAAGTGAGAAAAAGAGAAAAAAAAGAGAGAAAATCGAAGCTTCACCAGAGTTCCCAAGCCGCAATCGTCGATCAAGCATCGAACCACCACCAAGAGGCGTCTTTGGAGAAATCCACCACCACAGTTGATTTCCTCACCCCCAAAAACTTAGGAAATGACTCCTCAACCTCCTCAAAAGGCCAGGCCGTCGGAACGCCATCAATGAACGCCTCCAACCGTCGTGACCGATCGACCCGATCCGACTTGACCCGCGCACCGACCCGGATCCAGGTAAGTCGGATTTTTCGATTTTTTTTGTATTTTTTATTTATTATTTATGTGTTTAGTTATTTTATTTATTTTTTCGAATTTATTTATTTATCTATTTATTATTTATAATTCAAAAAATAGAAAAATATTAGAATTTAGATTTTTTTAGGATTTAATTTAGGACGAAGAATAGAAAAAATTATAAAAATAATAAAAAATAAAAAGATAATAATAAAAATATAAAATTATAAAATATAAAATAATAAAAAATGATAAAGATATATTAGAAAGAAATGATAAAATTCAGATTTTTAGTTTAGGATAAATAAATAATATAAGAAAAAACTTTTCAATAAAAGTTAATAAAAAATTAATTAATAAAAATTATAAAAATTAATAAAAATTTATAATAATAGAGGTGAGCTGAAAAATAGGAAATAATTTTTTTTATCACTTAGAAAAATCATTTTCCTAAATAAATCCAAAAAAAAATTTTCCTAAAAATTATTATTTCCAAAAAATCAAATAATCAAACTTAGGCTTAGATTTTTTTTAAGAAAATACTAAAATGATAAAAACGTAAACCAAAAGTAATTTCATAATTAAAATTCACAAACACATTAAAGTTTTTTAGAAAAAGCGAACTATGGCTCGTTTGATCCTGAATAGCAGGTACGTAGGCATTCGTTTGGGGCAACTCTAAAAAGAATAAAAAAAATCATTTTTTTAGAATAACTTATTTAAAAACACAATAAAAAGATAATAAAAAAATAAAATAAAAGGCATTAGGAAAAGGTTTAGATTTCAGGAGAATAGGGTAGTAACCTTAAGGTTTTAATAGGATAACCTCCGAACCCAGAAACTCTGGTTTTCCATTTCCTCTTTCACAAAAAGGAAAAGAAGAAATCTCATTGACTAGTGGTCCAAATTAGGATTAATCCGCTCAATTAGTCCTAATTCAATCTTTCCCAACCACAGTTGGGTGGCAACTCCAAAAATAAAATGAAGTTCCTAACTCAAGTCGAGGATCTACATTAGATGAGCATAGGGTCTGGTATAGATCGAATTAAGAATGGAAAATCAAAAATTAGACTCAACAAGATGGCGACTCCACTAAGGATTTATGAGATCTCTAGTAGGCTTAGCCACCTGAATCTCCTTAAATCACTTTTTTCGAGAAATGTCTTTTTGGTTTATTATACTGTTGCTAACCTTTCAGGGATTTGCTTAGGTTTAAGGTTCAGTTATTTACCCTTAAGCGGTTATTTACCTTCAAGTCTGCATGTATGTAACTGTGTGAGTAGATACGATCAAACTCGGACTGTCTTAGGACCCTAAGATGGGGGGCCATTGTGTAGGTTTCGGGCAAAGTAATATGATCACCGTTCGGGACTGATTAGGCTACCCCACCCAATGCTTCGATATGGCCTAAGATCTATTTCTTTAAGAATATGGGAGGCTATAAAGCTTGGGGACCTATTAGAACCTACCTACTTGCATACACGAAGTCATGGGCTGAAAATCGAGTAATGATGTAATAATTTTATGCTGTTCATGGAGTTAAGATACATTTCCCTGTAATGTTGTCATTGTAATATAGTTCTTTTTGTAATTAGAAATTTCTGTTGTAATAGATGGCTAGTTCTACAATCGACCACCTCCTCCGCAAAGAGATCCAAGTTTGCAAACCTCTGGACCCAAAATTGGTGCTGGACCACTGGTTTACTCTGTACAACCCGGAAGAGCACGCCTTTATTCAGCAGAAGATAGGGTCCATCCTCCCACTGATGAAGATGTAGATGAACTTACCCTTGATACGGGCCATCCTCCATCTATGGGAAGTAGAGCCCGTGGCTTTCTTCATTGGGCCCCACGAGATCACTCCCACTCTGGAAGAGTACACCCAACTTCTATAGGCCACAGCACTAACCAATGAAGTATATGTACCAGATCTTGAGGCCGGGCCAGCTGGTATCTTCAGCAGACTTCTGGGTATCCGCAAAACAGCAATCAACAAAGTCTTAGCAAACTGTAATGGATATTACATACGGATGGATGAGTTAGAAGCCTAGTTCATAGCCCGAGAAGATAATGGGGACAAGAATGACATATTATGTGGGGACCCTAAGAGCTATAAACAAAGAAGGGTGAGTGCTTTTATCCTAACAACCTTCGCCACCATACTCTTCCCCACCGGAACTTTTTATGTCCATTACTGAGTCGTAGAACTGGTGGCCCAATTCCTGGAAGGAAAATCTTACATCCCGGCTCTATTGGCTGAGCAGATCCAAAACTTAAACTTTATCAAGAAAAAGGTCCACGGGATCCTCCGCTCAAACATCAACCTTATCCTGATCTAGTTTGTAAGCCACCTCAAATGTTTCGGGCTGAACCTGGTCTGGAAAACTTTGGTCCAGCAAGTGGACCTGGTGGACTCATGCGTAGAGAAGATAAAGCTGCCCGACGACCTTACTAGCCACAGTTGGGTAGAAGTACTTAAGGGTTTCAATGCCGACGACATCCTGTGGACGGTTAGATAGATTTGCTGCGACAAGGTCATCCTAAACCTTTAGGCCATACCTTTAATAGGTATCAGTGGATGTATAGGTTACCATCCCAACTCGATGGTCTGCCAGTTTGGTACTATTCAAGACATAGTTTATCGGCCTTCGCTAGAAGCAATCACATTTAAGTATCAAGACTTGACTTTACTAGTAGTTGAGAAGTTTGCCAAGCTAACGAAGGTCAAAGCACTATGGGAAGCTCGAATCGAGAGTTCTAATGTAGACCTCGGAGAGCTGGATGGTGAAGTGGGCAAGCACTGAGCTACTAGGGATTTCATAATCCACCAACTATATCAAATAAGGGAAAGAGCATACCGGGTCCCAAATATCACCCAACCGAAGCCAGACA
Source organism: Laguncularia racemosa (assembly GCA_037954665.1). Taxonomy (NCBI): domain Eukaryota; kingdom Viridiplantae; phylum Streptophyta; class Magnoliopsida; order Myrtales; family Combretaceae; genus Laguncularia; species Laguncularia racemosa. Next base: position 5,517,504 of record JBBMOL010000024.1, on the reverse strand, counting down.
AGGTAGACCCAGAGTTGAAAACCTTTAGGCCATACCTTTAATAGGTATCAGTGGATGTATAGGTTACCATCCCAACTCGATGGTCCGCCAGTTTGGTACTATTCAAGACATAGTTTATCGGCCTTCGCTAGAAGCAATCACATTTAAGTATCAAGACTTGACTTTACTAGTAGTTGAGAAGTTTGCCAAGCTAACGAAGGTCAAAGCACTATGGGAAGCTCGAATCGAGAGTTCTAATGTAGACCTCGAAGAGCTGGATGGCGAAGTGGGCAAGCACTGAGCCACTAGGGATTTCATAATCCACCAACTATATCAAATAAGGGAAAGAGCATACCGGGTCCCAAATATCACCCAACCGAAGCCAGACAAGGTAGACCTAGAGTTGAAAACCTATCTAGAGCAAGTTAGGGCTCGGATGGAAGTATATTTCGATGCTGCAAACCACAAGAAGGATATCTGGAAGGGCCGATTCAAAGAATCTAATCAAAGGAACAAGGCATTGGAAGCTCAACTGGAGAAGACCCAAGCTAGAGTCAGAGAGTTAGAAGCTATCGTCAGCGGGAAACCGACACCTATGCAACAGAAGACCAAGAAAGTTAGGAAATAGATTATTATTGTACTTTTTATTTTTTAAGTATCAAACTCCAAATTTCTAATATTAATAAAAATAAAGTTTCAGTATTATGTCATTAATCAATTGTTAACCCCCCTTTATTTTAGCGTCCGTGTGACACATACATCACATTTACATACCTGCATTATACTAAGAAAAAATGTGTGCCAGGTATCAAAGATAGGTCCCAAACAACCAAATCTTCCCAAAAGCCCAATCCGGACCCATTCAAGAACCAAAATGGCAAACAGTGGCAACAACAGCGACAACCGCAACAACACAAGTGCTGACGCTGCCTTAGACCCTAGGATCATATCCCTGGAACAAATGGTCCAGCAGCTAGCTGCACAAGTCCACCTCCTGACTAAGAGCATTGGCTTCCTTTGCACCACCCAACCAACTCAAGAAGAACACTTAGGGGCTAGAAAGGGGAAAGCAGTGGGGGGTCAGCCTCCAAAATATGAAGAAATCAATTCCCACCTCAACCTGGCTTTTGAGTATGAACCGAAAGCCAACCTGGGTCTGACCTCTGATGACCTAAAGAGGGAAATGGATGACAGACAAAAGGAGATGGAAAAGAGACTTTTTCATCAACTAGCTGACAAGATGAAGACGATAGAGGGGCTTAACAGTTTTGAACAGGCTGGGATCACTAGCTTGCCAGCATATGGCGAGGAGGTATGCCCCGAGAAGTTCAAGACCTCGAAATTTGAAAAGTACGATGGTACTGGATGCCCCAAGATGCACACAAGACTATACGTGTGGAAGATAAGAAAATATGCTCAATATGATCAACTTATGATTTAGACCTTCCAGGATAGCCTTACAGGCCCTGCCCTCGTCTGGTATGCCCATCTAGACTTCAATCAGGTCAATACTTAGGAAAGGATTACTAGGGCATTCTATGACCAATATAAGTTCAACATTGAAGTTACCCCCTCAGTAATCGACCTGGGAAGTCTTCGGAAGAAACACGCTGAGTCTTTCAAGGAGTATGCTCAACACTAGAGAGCTCAAGTTGGTAGGGTAGCAACCCTTTTTCTAAAAAAGAGCTGACATTCATCTTTGTCAACACTCTCGATAAGACCTACTTCTTACATCTGGTAGGCCAGACGTCATCCAACTTTGCAGAGATAGTGGCAGCGGGGTGCCGGATCGAAAATGCCATCACAACAGGCAGACTCCAAACAATAGATCCTCTCAGGGTCACATCATCACAAAGGCCCTTAGGAGGTAACAAAGCCAAGGAGTCTACCATCAGCACAGTTAATTTCGGCAAAGCAGACAAGGCTAGAACCCACGTGACATTCCAAACTACAAGTGCCCCAATCCAGTAGTCCCCGACAAACCACACCCAAGCCACCAGAGTCTTAAGATAATTCACTCCAATCCCGATCCCACTCATCCAGGTCTTCACTCGGTTGCGAGCGGATAATCTGATCAATTTTGAGATCCCAAACGACCGGTGCAAGCCTAGAAATTTTGACTCAAGCCTCAGATTTGATTATCATATGGGCCAAGAGGGGCATTCTACAGATAGATGCTGGAGGCTTCAAAACAAAATCCAAGATCTGATTGACGCCAGGATTGTGTAGCTGGACTTTGTTAACACACCAGCACCCAATGTTAACACTAATCCGCTACCCAACCATAAGCCCACTATCAATATGATCACATTCAAAGAGCTGGATCCCAAAGAATCCTCAAGATAGCAAAAGGCAATAGAGCAGCGAAAAAGTCACCCACACCAAACTCCAGAGGAAACCCCTAAGTCACATATCAAGAAGAGATGGTTAGTTGAGGACCCAACAGTTGGTACCTTAGGCGAATCACATGGGAGATTCGAGTATCTGGTAAATTACTCTTTTACACCAACTGAGAATGGGCTGCCTAGTGGATAGGGGCCTGAGTTTGAGAAAGAAGACAACCTACCAAAAGAAGGGGAGAAGTTCGTAAACATGATAAAATCAAACCAAAAGCCGATAATCATAAAGTGCTATGAGGGAAAATCGACTAAGGTGCAAATTCTAAGAAGAGGTATGTGATCAATGTCCCAATACCCGCAAAGAGGTATAAGGCAGCACCATTTGACTATCAGGCCCTTGATCAAGAAAGACCCCCTATTGTAGGAGGAATCACCCGTTCTAGGAGAGTTTATGACTCGAAGTACAAAATCTCAACTGAGAAGCCCAACACGGAGGTAGGAAAAAAAGAAGAAGAAGAAGAAGGGCTCTCTACATTTACAAAGATGGTCAAGGCGAGCGAATATAAGATCATGGAACAACTGAACAAGGTTTCAGCCCAGATATCACTTATGGGCCTCCTTACAACCTCTAAGCCTCACAGGGAAGCACTCTTCAAAGTGCTCAAGCAAATCAAGGTACCAAAGAGCATCGCAACCAACAAACTGAGCCATGTGGCAAATTCGATCTTCACCATGGACCAGATATCTTTCTCTCCCGAAGAGCTAGGAGAAGACGGAGACCAACATACAAAGCCACTGTTCATAGTGGTAAAATGCAACGACACAATCGTCTCTCGATTACGCATTAACAATGGATCTTCTCTCAACGTATGCCCATTAGCTACCCTCGACTTATTGGGGGTCGATCCAAGCAACATCAAACCAAGCTCGACGATGGTCAAGGCTTTCGACGGGTCGAAGAGAGACATAGCAGGGGAGATAAGCTTGCCGATAGAGATTAGCCTGCAGGTGTTCCACATCTCCTTCCAAGTCCTCAATATCCCAAGGTCTTTTAATCTGCTCTTAGGGAGGCTATGGATACATACCGCCGGAGCCATACCTTCGAATCTCCATCAGAAATTGCAAATGGATAGATCATCACTGTGCTGAGAGAACAAGACTACGCCATGTATAAAGAAACCGCCATACCTTACATTGGGGAGGACGGTTCCGAAGACTTTAGTCTCCAGATATTCAACGAGGTGAATGTGGTGACCAGCAAGGAAGGCTATCAGTTTAAGGAGGGATAGCAAGGGACGTTTGGACTAAAGTACGTTCCTACAGCCTAGGAAGAGGCACAAGCCAGAGGTGTCAGAGGCAGGAGGAAAGAGAAGCCAAGTAACACCTAGATGCGTTTCCACCCCTCCAACAATCATTCAAACAAGAAACTATCATTCAAGAGCTAAGGATAAGCGAAGCTGACGTCAGCAATGGGAGCCCGACCCCTCGCACGTCCAAGCAGCATCCAGCTCTTAATAATTGGTTCTGTTATCCTATTGATAGCACTAAGTCAGCTCAAGGATAGGGAACAATTATTAAACAATTTTTATTATGATTTCTTTTCATAATTCAATAAATTACAATTCGTCTGTTTCTTACTTATATATATGTACTTTCATTTCACTTCACCCAGATTCCCTACCATCGAATGTCAGGGACATTTCGTGTAGGTAAAAAATGAAAACACCGATATCGTTTCCAACACTGCTAGGTCAGCCGTTGGAGGCGATGTCCTTGACTACGAAATAATACGAGAAAATTGGAAAAAACATGAACAAGTGAAATTTCAATCGACAAGCCGGTGGAGACAGTAAATCTAGGAAGCGCTGAGAAACCTAAAAACCTCAAGATTGGGACCAGTTTAAGTGCTAAGCAAAAACGCAAGATGATCGAGCTATTAACTGAGTATACAGATGTGTTCGCCTGGTTATATAGCGACATGCCAGGATTAGACCAATCAATAGTAGTTCACAGGCTTCCCACAAGGGAAGATGTCAAACCTAAAAAACAGAAATTGAGAAGATTTAAGCCTAACATCTTACTAAAAATTAAAGAGGAAGTCAAGAAACTGCTAGAAGTGAGGTTCATTAAAGTATCCGACTACCCAAAATAGGTAGCGAATATAGTCCCTGTTCTAAAAAAGAATGGAAAAGTACGTATATGCGTAGACTTCCGGGACTTAAACCAAGCCACACCAAAAGATAACTTCCCCCTGCCTCACATCGATGTTCTAATAGACAACACTACAGGAAACCACCTTTTCTCATTTATGGACGGTTTCTCAGGATATAATCAAATAAAAATGGCTGAAGAAGATAAAACTAAGACGACTTTCATCACCACATGGGGAACTTTCTGTTACAAAGTCATGCCCTTCGGTTTGCAAAATGTTGGGGCAACGTATCAGAGAGCCATGGTTGCAATACTTCATGACATGATGCATCGAGAAGTCGAAGTATACGTCGACGATATGATAGCCAAGTCTAAAGAAGAAAAAAGCCATGCAAATATTCTGAGAAAGTTGTTCAAGCGATTGAGAAAGTTCCAGCTCAAGTTAAATCTAGAGAAGTGCACTTTCGAGGTCACGATAGGCAAATTGTTAGGATTTGTCATAAGCTGGGAAGGCATTAAAATCGACCCTAACAAAGTAAAGTCTATACTAGAGCTACCTTCTCTAAGTACTGTCAAAGAGGTAAGAGGTTTGCTGGGAATGTTGAATTACATAGCTCGTTTTATCTCACAACTCACAGACAAATGTCATCCACTATTCCGTCTGCTAAAAAAGAATGTCGCAGTAAAGTGGAACGACGAATGTGAAGAAGCATTCAAGACGATCAAAGACTATCGCATAAAGCTTCTAGTCTTGATAGTCCCAAAGCAAGGGAAACCCTTATTCTTATACCTCACGATACTCCCTGAATCCATAGGATGCGTGTTAGGGTAAAAAGATGAAGAGGGAAGATAGCGTTCCATATATTATCTAAGCAAGAAATTCACATATGGGGAATAGAGGTATTCAGAAGTAGAGAGGACTTACTGTGCTCTGATTTGGGTCATGCACCGATTGAGGCAATATACCCTTTACTATCACATTAAGCTGCTGACAAGACATGATCTTCTGAAGTACTTAGCAAAGAAACCCGTTTTGTTAAGGAGAATCTCCAAATAGCAAATGTTCTTATCAAAGTTTGATATCACATACATAAATCAAAACTCGATGAAAGGGCAATCTTTAGCCGACCAATTGGCAGAACACCCAGTCAAGGGAGATTCCTAAGAACCACAAGCCCAATTCCTTGATGAAAATATATTAACAATGGAAGGTATACCAATAGAAGACTGTAGGATAGACCGGAACCCTAAGTGGAAGATGTTCTTTGATGGAGCTGCCAATATATTAGGTTGTAGGATCAGGGCGGTGTTGATATCCCTAGATAAAATACAATTCCCTTCAACAATGAGGCTCACATTTCCATATACTAATAATATCACGGAATATGAGGCATGCATCATTGGCCTCAAAATGGCTTGCCACATGGAAATTAGTGAATTAGAAGTGTACGGAGATTCGTCGCTCATCATATTACAGATAAGAGGGGAATACAAAACTAAAGAACCCAAATTGGTACCATACCATCAGCATTTGACAGAGCTAATCGAGGAATTCAAGGCAATTACTCTCACATACATCCCGAGAACTCAGAATCAGTTTGCAGATGCATTCGCCACACTAGCATCTATAATTCAGATAACAGGGGGAGTCGAAGTCCAACAATTGAAAATAGAGATCGAAAATCGGCCCGCCTACTATTTGGTAATTGAAAAAACACAAGATGATAAGCCCTAGTATCACGACATAAAAACTTTTCTCCAAGAAAGCAAATACCCTAAAATGGCTAACAAAAGTGACTAAAGAACACTCATAAGGTTAGCAAGCCATTTCTTATTAAATGGGTCTGTGCTTTACAAAAGATCACTTAATACCACCTTGCTAAGATATGTGGATAGAAATGAGGCATGTGAACTGATGAAAGAAGTGCATAAAGGGGAATGTGGACCTCATATGAACGGCTACATGTTGGCCCGAAAAATCATGAGATTGGGCTACTATTGGCTAACCATAGAATCAGATTGCATCAAATATGTCAAACACTATCACTTGTGTCAAGTGTACGCAAATCGGATAAATGCTCCGCCCAACAAGCTGCATTCGTTGTCTGCACCATGGCCTTTCTCCATGTGCGGAATCGACATAATCAGCCCAATCACTCTGAAAGCATCCAACGGCCATAGGTTCATATTGGTAGCCATTGATTACTTCACCAAGTGAGTGAAAGCTTCATCATATGCCAATGTCACCAAAGGGGTAATAGTCCGATTCTTAAAGAGGGACATAATAGCTCGATATGGAGTTCTTGAGTCAATCATCACCGACAACGGTACCAACCTCAACAAAAAGTCGATGACAAGTTTATGCCAACAGTTCCACATAAACCATAGAAATTTAACTCCCTACCAACCTCGGATGAACGGGGTAGTAGAAGCAGCCAACAAGAATATCAAAAGAATCATCGAAAAAATGACAATCACTTACAAAGATTGGCACGAGATGTTGCCATTCGCCCTCATGGCTTATAGGTTCTCAATTAGAACATCTATTGGAGTTACCTCGTATTCTCTGGTATATGGTACCGAGGCAATTCTACCAGTCGAGGTTGAAATACCATCATTCAAAATTCTGTCAGAAGCGCAGTTAAATGAATTAGACTGGGTAAAGAAGAGGCTTGATCAGTTGAATTTGATTGACGAAAAAAGACTCACTGCATTATGTCACGGCCAGTGTTACTAACAAAGGATGGCCCGAGCATTTAACAAGAAAATGAGGCATCGATGCTTCAAAGAAGGGGATTTGGTATTAAAAAAAGTTCTCCCGAATGCTCAAGATTCCAGAGGGATGTTTACCCCAAACTATGAGGGTCTATATGTTGTGAAGAAGGTATTGTCAAGAGGTGCTCTAATATTTGCTCAAATGGATGGTCCAGAATTGAGAGACCCCATTAATGCAAATGCTGTTAAAATGTACTACCCTTAGGCAAGGGAATTAAAATTTTACCGATGCTTATGAAAGCCAACATTCAATAAAAGTTTCGTTGAGTCTAGTTTTCATTTTTTTTACAAGCAAAGTTAATGTCTCTGAATGATCGATAATTCCAACCAATTCTCATTAAAACGAACATTCCTAAACACATCACTTCACCAATGAATGATGAACATTGAAATGATAATAAATCTCAATAAATTTTGTGATATAATTCTACTTACTTTTGAGCATTGAACCTGGTACATTAATGGGATAATACTACAATCACAAGAGTCATGCGCATAAGAAAGGAAGCACATCAAGACCCTCAGCCCTGTTTTAAAGCAAGAGTAAGCAAAAGAGAAGCAAACCAGCACAAATGTTCGGTTGTTTGGTTGCTATCCGCAATAAATTGGTAAGCATCTTAGAATAAATAACTATCATCCACATATCATAAAACATCTCTTAACCCATTCGTTAGAAGCATTTTCAAAAATATAGGTTAGTCATCCCACATTAGGGCACTTCCCTAAACATCCTCTCTTAGGGTCAGCCCGTAGGGGCACCTTTCAAGACATGTCTTCCTACTATAAGTTAGTCAGCCCACATTAGGTCACTTTCCTAAACATCCTCTCTTAGGGTTAACCCATAAGGGCACCTTTTCGAGACGTGTCTTCCTACTATAGGTTAGTCAGCCCACAATGGGGCACTTTCCTAAACATCATCTCTTAGGGTCAGCCCATAAGGGTACCTTTTTGAGACGTTTCTCCCTGTCGTAGGTTAGTCAACCCACAATGGGGCACTTTCCTAAATATCTCTTCTCAAGGTCAACCTGTAGGGGCATCTTTCGAGACATTTCTTCCCCAGGATCGCGAGCCTAAGAAGACGCTTCCCACCATAGGTTAATCAACCCACAATAGGGCACTTTCCTAAACATCCCTTCTTAATGTCAGCCCATAGGGGCACCTTCCAAGGCATGTCCTCTCGCTATAGGTTAGTTAGCCCACAAAGGGGCACTTTCCTAGACACCCTTTCTTGAAGTTAGCTCACAAGAGTACTTTTTGAATCTATCGATTAGTTAGCTCATAAGAATACTATTCGAATTTATCGACCAGTTAGCTCAGAGGAGCACTTTTCGAATCTATCGGTCAGTTAACTCATATGAGCACTTTTCAACTCTATCAATCGGTTAGCTCAGATGAGTACTTTTTGAACCCACTGATTAGTTAGCTCAAATGAGCACTTTTCGAATCTATCGATTAGTTAACTCATAGGAGCACTTTTCGAATCTGTCGATTAGTCAACTCATAGGAGCACTTTTCGAATCTGTCGATTAGTCAGTTCATGAGAGCACTTTTCAAATTTGTTGATAACCGATTAGCCAGCTCATAAGAGCACTCTTCGGAAGTATTTCTCCCTAAACAGTCGCTAATTTAGCCAGACGCTTCTATTGATAGGTTGCTAGCTCATAAGAGCACTTCCTAAGACAATTTTCTCTTCTAGGTTGCCAATCCGATAAGGCGCTTCCTATCATCAGCTATTCCACTCACAATAACAACATTCCTACACAATCCTTAAAATGTTTCTCATCGCCGATTAATCAGCTCATAGAACACTTTTCAAGATGATACATTACTTCAGATTGTTAGGTTATTTAAGACCATTTCCTAAGCAATACTAATCATTGCAAAGTACTCGTGGGATTATTAGCTCGTGGAGCATTTTCCTACTAGAGACCAAATTCCAAATAACTAGTCAAACCAAAGCGTTATCCATTTAGTCAAGAGGCAAAAAAATGGCGTTTTTCTTGTCTTTATAGTTAAGTTTTTCAAACTTTACTACAAATAGGGGCAGCTGTAAACACCTCATTTTTGCCCTAACAATCAATAATAATCAATTATCAAATATTTTATTTTATTTATATTTTTTCTAACTTAGCAAAAATAGGAAAAATATTCAAAAAAATAAAATAAATAGGAAAAATACATCAATTTTGGAAAATAACTGTAGAAATAGTAATAAAAGGGATTAAAAAAAAATTACAAATTTTTGGAATTTCAAAAAATACAAAAATAATAAAAAATCACATTGCATATATGCAAATTGCGAAAATAAAAAAAATCGAGTAAGTAGGCTAGCCTAGTTAGTCCGAACCATAGCCTAAGGTGCGGGGAAAGGGGCTCGGTCACGGGTTCGAAATGCGGGGGAGGCAGATTCCGCGTTTCGCATTTTTTTTCCTCACTTGGGAGATGTGTCAGCAGCTGATTGGTTCGAATGGACGCACGCGCCGAGCGCATGATCTTTTTCCTCCTTCGTCCGAGATCATCGCTAGCGAGGGAAAAATCGCATTTCGACCATTTTGATTCAATTTTTTGCATAAATCTAACAAATCTTTAACTAAAATAGGACAAACATCATCTAATTGGAATCAAATCGCAACAAATTGGAGTATTTGCACAAATCAGAGGAGGGTTTTAACCTCAAATCCGATTCATCTCAATTGGAGGAAATCCGAGCTTATCCAACTCGATTTCTTGCTCCTATAAATAGAGGAGGAAGGGAGGAAGCAGGGGCACGGATCAGAAGTGAGAAAAAGAGAGAAAATCGAAGCTTCGCCAGAGTTCCCAAGCCGCGATCATTGATCAAGAACTGAACCGCCACCAGGAGGCGTCTTTGGAGAAATCTATCACCATGATTGAGTTTCCCACCCCTAAAAACCTAGGAAACGACTCCTCAACCTCCCCGAAAGGCTGCCGAAACGCCTCCAACCGCCGTGACCGATCGACCTGACCCGCACACCGACCCGGATCTAGGTAACTCGAATTTTTTTATTTTTTTTGTATTTTTTATTATTATTTATTTGTTTAGTTATTTTATTTATTTTTTAGAATTTATTTATTTATCTATTTGTTATTTATAATTCAAAAAATAGAAAAATATTAGATTTTAGATTTTAGATTTTTTTTAGGATTTAATTTAGGATGAATAATAGAAAAAAATGATAAAAAATAATAATAAATTATAAAATATAAAATAATAAAAAATGATAAAGATATATTAGAAAGAAATGATAAAATTCAGATTTTTAGTTTAGGATAGATAAATAATATAAGAAAAAACTTTTCAATAAAAGTTAATAAAAAACTAATAAAAATTATAAAAATTAATAAAATTTTATAATAATAGAGGTGAGTTGAAAAATAGGGAAATAAATTTTTTTTACCACTTAGAAAAATCATTTTCTTAAATAAATCCAAAATTGGTTTTTTTCCTAAAAATTATTATTTTCAAAAAATCAAATAATCAAGCGTAGGCTTAAATTTTTTTAAGAAAATACTAAAATGATAAAAACGTAAACCAAAAGTAATTTTATAATTGAAATTCACAAACACATTAAAGTTTTTCAGGAAAAGCAAACTACGGCCCATTTGATCCTAAATAGCATGTACGTAGGCATCCGTTTGGGGCAACTCTAAAAAGAATAAAAAAAATCCTTTTTTTTAGAATAACTTATTTAAAAACACAATAAAAAGATAATAAAAAAATAAAATAAAAAACATTAGGAATAGGTTTAGATTTCAGGAAAATAGGGTGGTAACCTTAAGGTTTTAATAAAATAGCCTTCGAACCTAGAAACTCTGGTTTTCTATTTCTTTTTTCACAAAAACGAAAAAAGGAAATCTCGCTTACTAATGGTCCAAATTAGGATTAATTCGCTCAATTAGTCCTAATTTAATCTTTTCCAACCACAGTTAAGTGGCGACTCCAAAAATAAAATAAGTTCTTAACTCAAGTCGAAGGTCTATATTAAATGAGCATATGATCTAGTATCGATCGGATTAGGAATAGAAAATAAAAAATTAAACTCGACAGGCTAAGTCCCTTCTGATAAATTCTAACAGCCTACTGTTTTTAAGCAAATACCCCGAAAGAATTGTATATTTATGTGTTTGTACAAATTATTCTGATTCCTTTTGATGATACTGATAGAGCACGTTACACTGAGAAAGAATAGTCTTTCAAGATGCCATTTACTTGGTTTTTTTTTTCATTTTACACCCAATCTGATATATAATCTTTTACTGTAGGGATTTTTTCTTTTACTTTACGGATTTGGGTTTGGAATTGGGAAGCAACAAAGACAAATTAAAATTAAAAAAAAAAAATGTAGTCCAAGTGAAGTTTTATTAGAGGACTCCTCACTGGAAAGTTAATTTTCTATAGAAACTTTGGACATATCAAAGTGTTTAAGAAGTAACTCTAACTTGCTGAGGATAATTTTTTTTTTTTTTAAAGTTGAAAGAAGATTATGCATTTGAGTTTAAGTTCAAAAGTAAAAATTATATATATATATATATATATATAAGTGAGCAACCAAAGTATTATATGTTTACATTGGATTAAGGTCCCATGACTCAATTTATTTCAACCTTGTTAAAGATTATGAAAGTATTTAAAACTGATTGATATAAATTAAGAAAGTAATTTGAATCATTTGAAAAACTTACTCCAAGTTAATATTTTCTATTATAATTACAGTATCTTTAGAACAAATTTGCTTACCTAAAAAAGAATATATTCCCAACATTATAATAGGAAATCTCCTCATTCAGGTAAGATCATCTAACACTTTTCATACACTTTGATTGCCTTACTTTCATGCTACTTCTCTAATTTGAGTGTCGAAAATATTTTTTGTACATCGACAACTCACATTTGTTCATCTTGTAAATTAGATTTCATTAGCCCAAAAATGTGATCAGCCCAAAACCATGTCAAGATTGTAAGAGCAATCAACAAAAAGTTTTATTAAAAATGTAGAGACATTTACAAATTAATCTATTTGTTGAAGTCTTCGTACAATGATCGTATATAACCATTGTACTTTTATATAAACAATATATGTACAGCTACTACTAGCCCCATTTTATATTTGAAAGATTGCATCATCAGCAGCAGCTGGTTATTTATAATATAAAATTATTTTTGTGCATTCTTATCACTTTTAATAAATAAACCAAAATATAAAGTAATCCAACGTGCGGACATTGAATTTACACCAGTATGCAAAATAACAAAGGTAATATGGATCGGGCCCCGAATTGAAGCCCGCCCAATACCAAGACCTACTTTCGGGCCACAGCCCATAAGCTCACAGAGAAGAATAACTCTCTTCTTCTTCTCCAACGAAGAAAGGGAGAAGAGTCTCCGCTATTTCTCAACCTTGTTAGTGCACTTTAGAGGACTATTCTCTCTCTCTTTGTGTCTCTGTCTCTTCTGTGTCTGTGGAATGGGCAGTTCGGGACAGGTATTTCCGGTATCCCAGAAGAAGTATTCCACTGTTATTAAGGTATCGATCGCTTCTGAAGCTATGTCTTCCCATTCAAGCCTGTTCTCAGATAGTTGTCTGGTAGTACATTATTGAACTGGTATTAAAACAAATTTATGGGTTTCAATTACTTTGTTCAAATAACTCATGAAATTCTTAAGCTTTTTGGGTGAAGAAACTAGGAAAATGGATACCCTCTTTTTGCGGCCGCTTTGTTAAAGCATTTATAACTTCTTTTGACCTATGAACAAGCGACCCGGGCACCATTATCTTTTTCCTTTATAAAACGAAGATCCTTTCTTGCCGAATTATGCCATTTCAAGTTTCTTTTAGTTTATGTATGATATGAAGTTTATTTTTCAAGAGCTTATAATATGGGGTTTAGCGTAACTTAAGAGAGTAGTAATTCGGGTGTTCGGCTTTGTGATCATATTTGCTGCAATGTAATGAGTTTCGAGACCAAATGGACTGATTTAAGGTTTCTTTCACCAAAAGCTAGTAATGTTGCTTGATTGACAAGTTGCATTAACTTGTGCTTGTTTCTTCTTTCGGCAGGGGAATAAAACTGATATGGTAATTTGTAGCTACGACGATCATTTTCTTGTGAGTGTTTGATTTTTCTTCTTTTCTTTAGGGATCGGATATTTGTTTTTATTGCTATATGCAAGATCATTTGCGATACTGGCAACTTTTTACAGGTAATTGCAAGTCAAATTGGATCAATGGGAACAATACTACAAGCCAGGTCTGTCTGATCTATCATTTTCTAGCTCTTTTGTTCCTTAATTTCTACTGAACCCGTGCTGTCGATTGATCATGTTTGAATGAGTTGAATGTTGCCCATATGTATTGTGCCTTGATGTGATCTTGGACCAAAGATAATCATTATTTACTTGTCTGTATAAGCACTTGACAAGAAATTTGAACATGGAGTATGCCTGCCTTTGAATTGTGGAAGAAAAATAGTCAGAACAATAGCATGAGCCTGCAAGGATACAGACTTCCCCTTTTATTGTTTTCACCTTGACATGGTGGAACTGCCGATACATGCAACCACTGACTGATGACTTGCCTTATATTTGGAGTATAACCTCATTTGTTTTGATAATTGTATTTTTCTGGCCATAGTGAATAATTGTATTTCTTAATGTCCTTTTGGAAAGTATCACTTAGGGTTTAGGCATAGCATTGTACACAATTCAAATTACTAATATTTTTACTAAGATCTTGATGACAATGTAGGGATAAGGATTTATAAAAGATGAGCTCATTGCTCTCTCATTAGTTATTAGGATAAGAATGTAGAGCTGGGGATAAAAGGAATATGAGCTCATTGCTCCCAATTCCTTGAAATTTAATGCATATCTCCTACTAGTTCTTTGGATTGAAAAGAACTTTAGAACCATATGGCCATGTTTTACTATCTTCAACCTTGCATCCCCAAGGCTCTCTTGAAAACAACTGGAATTCGGATTCCTCAAAATCCTATTCTATGAATTAACCAAATGAGACTTAGTGGTAATATGTTTTTCCCCCTATTTTAACTCTAGATTTGGTGGGGCTGACATCATAGTGTTGAATCATCATTCTTAGTTGTCTCTCTATATGACATTGTCATATCCAAGTATTGATGGAAATGTACAATTTTTGAGCTGAAATATATTTCTGATAAGTAAATGAAATAAATTAGAAGAGTATTGAGTGAATGGGGTATCAATCTCTAAGCATGATCCTAACCTATTATGAATTGCTTTACGATTCTGTCCTTATAATGTATGCTAGTACATAATTGATTTAAATTTAGAGGAGAATTTTTCGTAAACCATGAACATGATGATACTTGATATTATTAACGAGACTTTACTTTGATTTGTAACCTCTATAGCAAGTAATAAAATAAATATCTTCCCTTTTGGAGCCTGATAATTTGTTGCGTGGATAGGAAGGAGGAAGGTGTCACAATTCATCCAACTTACAACGTGTCTGTAGTATTTGGGAAGCGAGATGAGGTAGCATTATTTAGTGATAGCATGTTTTCATTACTTAGTCTTGTTAATTGACATGACAATAGTTTTGCAGCCAATGATGGTAGCTTGTGCTCGTCAGTTGATTGAACACATAAGGTATTGCATATATTTAGACATATTTGGGCTACCTCATTAGTTTTTATATGTACTACTTACTCAAACAATGAGTTTTTTGCTTGGTGACTAGGAGCAAGCAGTCATCTGTCTTGTTTATCGACTTACATTTTTAGCTGATTTTCTCTGTTCAGTAGTTCTGGTTCCTCAAGATCACTGGTTCTCTCTCTTGGCCTTAAGGACCATTCTCCGGTACAGTCCAAGGATTGCAGCATGTATTTTTAATTTTCATTCAACTTATGTATTGATCAGAGTGTGCTGATTGCAGGAGACACTGAAAGGTGTTGCTTCTGCTGTGATTGAGAACCGGCTCTGGTAACCACATTGCTGAGTTTAAGAGTCTTTAGAGCTTATTATTGGTTTTTGCTGCTGGTTGTTTCTGAGCCAGCTTATTTTCCACGTGTGGAACCTGCAATCTGTGCTGTAATACACAAACCGAAACACCTTGGTTCAACTTACGGTGAAGGCCTTGAAGGTTAGACTGGTGCGAATTGAATTATTTAATAATAGTGGCTGAAAAATGGGTTTTAGTTGATGGTAGTGTCTTCAAATAGTGGTGAAGTTGATGGCAAGAGATGATAGTTCTTGTAAAGAAGGCAAATGATGTTTTAAGAGACTTTGTTGTTCCCAGATAAAAGAGTGGCTTTTATGATTTCGAGTTGGGACTGTATGTGACGGAATCTTGAAAAAAGTGAAGCAATCCAAATATTTTGAGATTACTTTGTTTTGTTACCCAAAATAAGCTATAAGATGGGAATTTTCTTATCATTTTAATGGAATTGCCAGCTTGCCTCTAGCCTTATAATAATAGTAATTTGCACTGTTTAATTAGTAAATCAATTGCAAAGCGCGTAACTTAAAAATATATATATAGTATCAATTAACCGAAACACTTACCCGAGTCTTCCATATCCATTCTGCTTCTATTGGGTGTGTCATAGGTTGCTTAAAAGTTCTTCATCCGCTTTCACCAGAAAGGTGCAAACACCTTTCATTTTTTCAATCCAAGAATGATGCTTTTTTGAAAAACGATATGCCTTCCAAAATGGAACTTGTGTATTGCTTATGGGTCTCTCTGTAGCGGGCATGATTGGTCTAATGATCAGCAATTCTTTTTGGACCCGATACGTACATGCATGTTGAATTTTGGCTAACCCTAGACAACAATTGTTGCAAATGCCTATACTGAGTTGGCATGTTCTCATTCGATCTTTCTTGTGGACATCATGTGAATTATAAAAGGTGATTCTATCATTGTTCAAACTTTCATTAAGTTGGGCTTCAAACATCGATCGAGGCTCGTGTCATGGATTCAGTTGGGGCAGGTTTTATATCGTTTATGGTTTGATCAAAATCCTATCCAAATGCCATTAGATATTAAATGATATTCTCAAATCCCGTCAAGTTACTATAGAGAAGTACACAGAAATAGGATTCATAGGTTTCATATAAATGCAGGTACCCAGTTGAAATTAATATGTATATATATACACAAGCTTAACATTCGTACTATTCTGATGGTGTTTACATCATTTATATAGCTTCCCTTAAAAAAAAAAAACGATAATCCAGAAATTTTGAAGACTCCAATGTTGTTGATTATCTGTGGCTATAGCTCGTATAAAAGCAATCTGTGTGATTTCATTGGGAAAGGTACAAAACTGAATGAAGACTTGGCAATATGGCGAGACTTATAGATTGAAGCATGAAACGACAAAAACGAAGTGGCTAGTTAATCAAAGTAGTTTGTGGAAAGATCTTAGCTAGGCAATGGACGAGCGACCTTTCGGTTCTTAAAGAGAAAAAATGTTTTCCCTTCTTTCAATACTGCTATCCAATTCCCTCTAAAAGATCACTTCTTTTACGTTAAATTAAACACTTTACCTTAGTTTACTAATCTATTTAAGTTATTTAGATTAGTTGTTCATTGTGAATTTATTGTTCCATCAAGGTGTCTACTATGGCCGTTGGAACAACCTGTCGAAGATCTAAAGATGACCACCCCACTCTCGATGAACACTTCCCTAATGGTTTTTTAAAAAACCATCATGATGGGAAGGAAAAAGAAACAGTGATGAAAGGTCCCAAGACTACTCCGGTGAATAAAGACAAGGTTAGTTTTGTAAAACTCCAGCCAAGGAAGTTGACAGAGAAAATTTTGGAAACGTCAAGAAGCGTTCTCCTACAAAACACAAGACATTTGTCTTTTCTAGACTAGAAGAATTCCCACCCAAGGAAAAAGAGTCTAACCCAACAGATAAGAGTACCCCAGAAGAGGCATCCTTCGGAAATACAACATTAGAGGAGTTGCAGGAGGTCTTGGAGAACGCACAAAATGGAAAGTAGCCTCCCCCAAAGCCGAAACAGCAATCTTTTGCTGAAGCCTGTGCAAGTCAAGCGTCAAATAGCTAGAAGGAGCCGGAATTCAAGCTCTCGTTCTTCCCTCTGGTGTCCAAAGAATCCAAGGCAACGATTAGAATGCTAGAGGGTGCAACAAAGAAAGGCACGAAGCACTTTGGTGGGATATTTCCTTGGACGTAAAATACCATTTTCCTTAGTAAGAACAATAGCCTTTAAGCAATGGAAGGACTACGGAATCCTAAACAGCTTAGGAAACAAGGATGGATTTTTCTACTTCAAATTCACCTCTTCTGCAAACTTGGATGTATTACTAGCCAAACCATGGTACTTTGCTCAGAGATACTTGATTCTACAAAAATGGACAAGAGGCATGTCATTAGATAAACCTCAACCATCAATCCTTCTAACTCAGGTCTTACTTTCTAAGATTCCATGCGAATACTTCAATGAGGTGGGCATTAGCTACATTGCTAGTGCAGTAGAGAAACCTATCCAAGCTAGCGCAATGACGGCTTTTAAGGAAAGAGCAAAACAAGCGCAAATCCTCTTTAAACTTGACGCCAGAGAGGAGCCCACACATCAAGTAGAGGCTATTAATGAGGATAGTTTCGTATCCTTAATCTAGGTCAAATACTAATGGATACCTCCTAGATTCCCATATTGCAAAGTCTTTAGACACTCTTGTTTGGCTAAACCTACTATGCCTTCAAAACCAGCTGGGGAAGGTCCTTTATCGCCGGGGAAAAGAGGAAAAACCAAAAAATTTAGGAAATGTGAGAAGTCCCTAGTGGAAAATACACCTCCCCCCCATGTCGAGTGAGGAACTACATGTGTTTGATGAAGAAGTCATCTCCCCCTTCAAAACGGATAATGAAGACATGAGGAGATGCAGGGATAAAGTAAGTGAAGCCCCCTATCCCCCAAGCTAATTGGAACTACAATAGGAGGAACAACTACCATATCATGTTCTGGAAATTCCAGAGGGTGAGATTAAGGAAGGGCCCCCAACTCCAAAACCTTTAAACTTAAAGGAGTATAATGAGGAGGAAACTTCACCTAGGCAATCCCCTGCTATTATTGAAACAGGAAGTAGAATACGCCATAGGGAAAACACTTCAGGATCCTCATCTGGAAGTGGAAAAAGCTCATCAAATAGAAAATAGAAAATAGAGGAAGAAATCTTTTAAGTGCTAAAAGCACGCATTTCCTTAATCGTTCTCCATTCACAAATATAAATTTCACGGCTTTAAATATTAGGGGTATTAGTGACCTAATCAAGGTAGCTAATGTAAGGAAGTTGTGTAATGACAATGAAATATCTTTAGTGGGCTTACTTGAAACTAGAGTAAGCCACTCGTTTGAAGAGGACATCAAACAATCTATTAGCCTCTCTTCGAGTTTTGTTATAAATAGTTTAGCCAAAAAAAGAATTTGGATTAGATGGGATACAAGAACATAAGATGTTTTGGTCCCTAAATAACACACCCAGTTTAGCCATTGCTCTGCACAAATAGTCGAGCAAACATATCCTTGGTAGCCACTTTTGTTTATGCTTCTAACTCGGCTATGGAAAGAAAATGACCATGAGATCACTTGGAAAGTATCGCTACTTCTATGGTAAACTGTCCATGGATCATTCTAAACAATTTCAAAGTGACTAGATGGATGTCAGAGAGTTTAGGGGATAGTAGGAGGCTCAATCCAGAAATCTTATATTTCAAAAAAATTATTGACACAACCGAAGTAGATGACTTACGATATGTAAGAAGCTTCTACTCATGGTCAAACAAGTAGGTTGAGAATCTAATCCTAAAGAAGCCAGGTTTTTACCATCACTCCTATTTGATCACATAGTGTGTATGGTCTACGACAACTTCTCTCCTTTGCGTTGCAAATCCCCTTTTAAGTTCTTTAAATTTTGGACAAAAATGGAGGAATTCTTAAGTTTGGTGTCAAATGCTTGGACAACAAAGTTGGAAGGTTCTAAACTCTATCAAGTTGTTAGGAAGCTTAAAATACTTAAAGATAGGTTGAAAAGCCTAAATATAAGGGAATTATCCAATATCTCGAGTAAAGTGAACCAAGCCAAACAAACCTTAAGCTCCATCCAAAACTTAACAGCACAAGGCAGATCCAGCCATGATGTAGGAAAAGCATGAGGCTTTCCAAAAATATTATGCTTTGAGGAATATTTCTTTAAATCAAGAATCAAATAGTTGTCGCTTAGAGACAAGAACACTTCCTTTTTTTCCATAAGGCTATGCTTTAACAACAAAATAGAAGTGCAATCCTATGTAAAGGGAAGACAAATCCTTGGCAATAGGAGATGAAACTATTAAAGAGGAAGTGGTGGCCTATTTTTCGAATCTATTTAGAGAACCAAATGGGTTACAAAATAATGTGAATATACACGATGTAGGGACGTGGAAGTTAAATGACCAACAGGTGGAATTTCTCAACTCCCCCTTTTCAAAGGCAGAAATTAAGGGTGCTTTCTTCAACCAATCAAATAGAAAGGCCTTAGGTCTAGATGGCTACTTTGCAAAAAAAAATTAAGGCTTCATGGCCCATAATTGGGAAAGATGTCACAAAAGCCATCATGGATTTATTTGTCACGGGTTTCCTCCTTAAACAAGTGAACAATTCTATTATTACTTTGGTGCCTAAAGTTTCAAATGCATCTAAATTAGCGAATTTCAGGCCTATTTCTTACTGCATTATCATTTACAAAGTTATATCTAAAGTGCTTGCAATTCGAATTAAAGTAGGAGAGAGCAATATGCCTTTATACCAGACTAGAAAATCACAAATAACATCTTTATTACACAAGAGCTTATCCATGGGTATTACAACAACTGAGGTTTCCTTAAATGTGCCATTAAAGTAGACATCATGAAGGCTTGTGACGCATTGAGTTAGGGTTTCTTGGAAAAAATATTATTGGGTATGGGATTCTCAACACATTTCACAAAGATTCCAATACAATGCTTCATAACCCCAAGATTATAATTTAATTTAAATGGGAAACTTATCAAATTCATCCCTAGCCACCGAGGGCTAGGAAGACTTATTTGTTTGTAATTGCAATGGAAAACTTTGTTAGCTTTATTTTGTAATATGGCTCGAAGTCCAAATTTCTCTTACCACTAAAGGTATAAAGAGGAGAGAATTACTCATCTTTGCTTTGTCGATGATCTTATGGTCTTCTATAAAGATGACATTAACTCTATTATGATGGTTAAACAAGTATCATTGGAATTTCAAGCCGTCTTGGGACTTAAAGCTAACCTAGCTAAAAGTAAGTTCATCTTTTTAAATGTGAATAACCCTACAAAGGAGATTACACTTCAAGCATTTGGATTCCAACAAGGAGAATTGCCTATTCGCTATTTAAGGGTTCCTCTCATCACTTCTAAATTAAAAAGGGATGATTGTAACTTATTGGTATAAAAAATATCAGCATATTTAAAGGCTTGAACGAGCAAATTTCTTTCATATGTGGGTAGACTCTAGCTTTTAAAATCGGTCATTTTTACCATTCAAGTGTTTTGGGCTTCAATCTTTATCCTCCCAATGACAGTTATAAGGAAGATAGAACAATTGATGAAGAATTTCCTCTAAAGTGGAAGACCTAACATTGTAATAAAAGCAAAAATAAGATGGGAAAAGGTTTGTACTCCTTTGATTGAAGGGGGATTGGATTTACCACAACTCAAAGATGGAATAAGGTAGCTTAACTCAAGCATGTATGGCATTTATGCAACAATAGTATCAAAGGCATTTGGGTGGATTGGATTCACACTGTTTTCCTAAAGGGAAAAAGCTTCTAATCAATAAAAACCCCTTCATAATGGTCATGGACTTATAGGAAAATCTTAAAATTACGTGATCAAGCTAAGCTCTTATTTGAATGGAAAGTGGGGAATGGCCTTTCAATTTCACTTTAGTCAAACTTTTGGCTACCTCAAGGTCCAATGGATAGTATCTTTGGTGCGTTAGAAATAGTTTCCTTAGGACCACCTCAAAATGCCAAAGTTTGTAGTCTAATTGAGAATGGTGAATGGCCTTTCCCTTATGGACCCTTTTGAAACAATTTCAATATCCCACCTAATGCACTCCCGAACCCATCCTTAGAAGATAAACTCATATAGAGGCTGGCCCCAAATGGTATTTTCTTTATTAAGAGTGCGTATTATTCACTTAAACCTCAGGTATTGCTATGCCTTGGTCTAAATCAATATAGAACCACAAATCTATTATGAGACATAGTTTTATCCTTTGATTTGCAATCAATGACAAGTTTTACATTGTTGATAAACTGAATAGGTGAGGAATTATAACCTAATCTTCGTGTTTTTTGTGCAACCAAAGCACGAAATCCCACCAATACTTGTTCTTCCAATGTTCATTTTCATCAACAGCTCGAGCCCAACTGACGTCAACTTTGGGATGCCCAATACCTTGTAACTCATGGTGGCAAGTATTGGCTGGTCTATCCTATACTCCATCAAATCAATAGATGGACAAGTGAAAATTAGCACCAGCAACCATAGTTTATTGCATTAAGTGAGCAAAAAACTTTACTTATCTAGGACAGAGGATTCCTAGCATAAATAGTCTAGCAAAACTAATTTTAAATTATATTTTTATATCAAATAAGGGATAATAGTCTAGCATTTCCATTTTTTTTTAGTTGTGACAAATTAGTGGTTTTTTAGCCTAGTTCAAGCTTGTAAATAGTGGGCGTTGCTCCGTATCTGCTTTGCGGTTCTGTATCCTTTTTTTAGTTGAATGAAATTATTGAATTAACAAAAAAAAAGTAGTTTATGTCCTGTAATTTTAAGTTCCCTATTTTGTTTTATTTTGTATTTTGATTTTTCCTATAATCTTGCATTATTTCTTGATTTTAAATGAGACTAACAAATAGGTATTTAGAGTTTAAAAGTAACTCAGTCCCATAAGATTCTTAAGAAAGTTTAAAATGAAATAAATAGGAAATAGAAAAGTTATTCTTTAATAATTATTACAAAGAATAGGTTAGGAATTTTTATTCTAATATTTATCTCATATAATTTTTTATTATAAAGAATGCCTATTCTAATATTTATTTCACCTCATTAATTGCAATATTAAGTTGGAAATACAAATAAAATTATCAATTTGTCCCATTTAGTCATTAATTGCAGTATTAATAAAAATTAATTGACATAACATTTAAACTTTTTATTTCCATTGCAGAAGGAATAAAAAATTCCACCTCTTCTTATGTAATACCTATTCCTAATCGAATAGAAATAGAAAAAAAAACCCTAAGAATTAAAATTCCTTTCTTATTTTTTCAATTAAATAAGGAAATGGATAGTTGATTCCCTCTTTATTACTTTTAAGTAAATAGGCCATAAATATTTACAATTCTCTTATTTGCAAGTTTGGTCCTATCTATGTGATTGAGACAGTAGTACTTTAATTTGAGTTTTTATATACAATGCTTTATACCCTCTTTTGTTTATTGATAAATTGTTGCTTCTCCTTCACTCATGTTTTTTCATGCCAGCTTGGAAATTTTTTCACATGAAACGGTTTTGTTGTTCACTTCTCTCTACTCTCTTTATTTATCATGATATATTTAATAAGCTATTTTGATAACTAAGTAAATTTAGGTCCTACAAAAATGGTGATGAAACATTTTACGGTACAAGTGCTTGCTTGTTATTGGCATTTATTAGGGCTATAAATGAGTCGAACTATTCACAAGTTATTTGAGTTTAGTTTGCTTTAAGATTGCCTTAACTCAAATTTTAGTTAAAAAAAAAAACTTATTTATTTAAACCAACTGAGCTCAAATTTCTATTTAGACTTACAAGTTATTATATTAACAAGCTAGTTTGAAAAAAAATTTAGGATTTGACGCATAATATCAAAAATCATATTACCTTAGAAAATACAATATAATAATATAATAATAAAGCTAGATTCAAAAATTTGTTTAAAGGTTATTAAAAATATAAAAATGAGAATATAAACCATTTAAAAATTATTAATATAACTAAAAAAAATCAAACTTAAATTCAAACATTTAAACCGGTTTATACAATGAGCTTGAAACCAAAATCATTATGTAAACAAGTTTGAGTTTGACAAACTAAGTTTGTGTTCTTAAAAACTTAACTCATTTCAATTCATTTATAGTTTTAATATCTGTAACAAGTTATATCGCAAAAGGTGGAGTATAACCTTGTAAACCTATAAGAGGACTTGTAGAGAAAGAGACTGTTTGGGGGCATCTCCAAGGTAAAGACTTTAAATATGGTCGAATCATTTGTCACTTTCATTGGAAGACTTGAACACTGGTAAAAGCACACTGTGGAATACGTGTAACAAGATTTGATTTCGTCCAATGTGGAAGAAAGAGCAATTGAGTGAAAATGGGCCAGAAATCTGACCTATAAAGAGACATTGTCTACTCAACCCAAGTGGTCAACATCAAAGGACCAAACTAGTCTATGCTACTTTTTTTTGTTTTCTTTTTTTTCTTTTACTATCCTTTTACATTATAATATTTTATTGAGTGTAATTGGTCCATCATACGTATGTGAGACTTTGGTTAATTATCTTTGTGAGTTTATTTAAGCCGGGAGGCTATGCTGAACAATTTTAGAACACTTGGACAACATTTTTCATTTCATGGAAGTTCTTGGGCTTATTTAAGAACTGAACTAAAAGATCCATATACAATACTTTTATTTATTTGTTTTAAGGCCTCTTTGAAATATAAAGTGAATGATCTAATTGTAGCTATTAAATGTTAAGTTTCCATAATCTCATAGTATAAAAACTGATTTCTTACTAAGATAGATCATATTTGAATACTTTTTTTTGTTCTAATTATAAAAAAAAAATATGGCTATTTAATTACAATTAGTATTCAAGGATAAAATGTATAAATATGAAAAAAAATATATATAAAATAGTAACTATTCCTTTCATCCTAAAATGGAACTACAAATTCTTATTTGATAATAATTAAAAGGAAAAATGATATATTTGATATCTTAACTTTACCAAATTTTTATAAATAACTACATAAAATTTCAAAGTATTATATCAATTTAATATTTGAATTTTATTTTTTTAATTAACCATTTAAACTCTATCTATTTTTATAATCAATTATTTGAAATTTTCTTATTTTTAATTAATTACTATGTTTAAAATTTCAAATACTTATTATAAAAATAAATAAAATGATATTTACCTTAATAAAAATTCCGTGAAACAATTACTCTCCTAATTAAACATAACAATAATTATCCTGCTGCACGTATGAGAATATATAAAAATGTAATGAATGAATAGTTTAAATTTGGCTTTGTATGGACCATTACTCGTGAATCGATGTAGTTGGGCTGTGCGTGGCGGCGGGGCCATTATTACGTGGCATCAACTGGCTTTATTTATAAAGGTTGCAGCTCTGAGGGTGAGGGTCCAGCCATACTGCCCTTGTCTGCCGACGGGGGTTGTGAAGGATGCACGCAACGAATCTAAGAGATCTAAAGGTCTTCTACAGGGAAATTTCTAAGGAAGACCCCCAAACATGGAGAGGCTGCCACCTGCCTTTTGCTGACATTATTGCTTTTTAACCATCTAGTCTTCAAGGCATAACATTATATATATATATAATTATAATTATTAAAATATATAATATGTGTGATCGGGAATCAAATATAATATGTACTGTATTTTTTGAATGTATAGTAATATAAATACATCAAAAATAATACATATATTTACATGTAAATTATATGTTAGGTATCGTGTATATCATATCACATCTAATTTGCTATATTATCTAGACTATATATACATATGACATCTATATATGTTGTAATTGGTTTTGGTATAATTTGATATAACTATGTAGTTAGAATTATAAAATATGTTTTATTCTATAATTTATCCACCACAACTTTTTCATAGTAGATCAAAACAATTATAAAAAAGAAAGTAAAATAAATTTTATTTTACTATATAATTATTTAAAGGGAATAATTATTTTATTTTTTCCTTATTCTATATGATTATTGTTATTATGGTGTTTAGTCACAAAACACCATAATAGAATTCTTTATGAATTAAAATAATGAATAACAATTTATATATCTACTTTCATGAATTATTATTTGATAGCTATTTACCATTATTTCATAAATACCCCTGCCTCTATCATTAGACATTGTTTATCTATCATAAATATTGTACTATTATTTGGGTGTAAAAGATTTTTTTTATTCCAATTAATTCCTTGCCTTTTTTTTTTTCCTATGTAAATCAAACAATATAATAAACATGCAAAAGTTATTACAACTCTATTACATTTCTATTGAATTATAATTCAATTTCTACTTTTTTTTCCACTTGATGAAGTATATGAATTGTAATATATGGATTTTTTTTTTTAAGTCTAATGAGGGTGCACATTTGAGACTAAATACCAAATAATACCAAATTAAATTGATTCTCTTTTTTTTATTCTCAAATTAGTTTTGGTTTGGATTCCCCTCTCTCACTTTTTGTATATATATATATATATATATATTGTGTTTTGAAAAAAAAAAGAAGAAGAAGCAAAATCATGCAAAAACAAAACAATAAATATGATCCAATTGAGTAATTAGTGAATGATGGACACATATGAAAAAGAAAAGCATTTACATGGCCAATAAAATCATTATTTTAATATTTTATTACCACTAACTTAAATTTAAAATATTATTTCAATATTTCATTTCAGCACATAGCACGCTGCTCAATATCACATTTACTTTTGTTTTGTTTATAATATTATTAACTATTTTTTCCCTTCTTTTAGATAACAAAGAGATTGATGAAGATGTGGATTTAGACATTATTTAAAAACAAATCGATGTTATGCAAATCATTGAATTAGATCATGATCAGAATAAATATTAATTAAAACTTGAACTATTATTTAAATTTATGGTTTCGAGTTTGCTAATGTGTAGTTCCAACTCTTGTATTGTTCTTTAAATTAGTTTGGATTTGAAATACATTTCGATTACGTGGACCGATGTATCATCTAAGGTTCATATTTTGTATTTATTTAATGGCTAATGAATGGATTTAATCTAATTATGGATTTAATTGTGCAATTTCATATTTATTTTCTCTTATAATTAAAATATAACTTATGTTTTTGTATTTGTATTAAACCTAGTTTAACCCCTTTTAAACCAAATTAAATTGAAAATTTATGGTTAATTTAGAGGGATAATCCGAACCAAACTAAACAATTTTGAAAAAAAAAATATAATGATATTTTACTTATAACTAAAAAAAAACTTTTAATTGTAACATAGTATTTAAAATAGTTTATAGTTTATGTTTATTAAAAAGTATATATGTTTAAATTTTAGGATTATAATTTAGAAAATATGTATATAGGTTAATTCAAAATTTGTATTATATACTAGTTTGAGGAATAAATTAGTTATATTACACATTCGAAATTTTTTAGTCGCTTAAATATTATTTATTATTTTTTTATATGATACCAATACATATTATTGAATGAATTTAATATTACTTATATGAGATTACATATTAAGAAAATTTATTTTCTTATAAAAGAGAATAAGGTTTAATTCATAAACCAAACTCAACAAAACCAAAATTTTATGGTTTAACAAAATTTTGAAACTAACTTAATGGTTTAGTTTAAAATAATAAAAAACCAAATTGTATTTTTATGATTTTGTTTGGTTTTGAGAAAAAACCGAACAAAACTAAATTGCATCCATGCCTTTTAGCAACAGCCCTACAATGTTAGTTCCTTTATTTATTGATTTATTTTTCAAAACTGCATTTTCTATTTTATTTTTATTATGATAATTAATTAAATTAATATATTTTATAATATTATTGGTCTAATTAAATGCTAACATGTGTCCTTAATTGAAATCAACACAATAATTATAAAACATATGTTATGTATTTGTCATAATCAAAATAGAGGCCACTTCTTTTGCAAAAGCCCCAAAACATAAGTCATTTGATCTTAGTTCATTTGCTCGTTGAAGATGAATGATTGTGTTCTAGTCAAAATTAATTGAAGTTTGGTTTATTTTATTGAATTATGTTTTTAATCGGATTTTTTTTGTATCATTAAAAGTATTTTAATAGATTTGGTCCATTTATTTTAAATAAGTGAACCTAGACTTTTATGATAAATTATATTTTTGCGATAGCTTCAAATGATAAATTATTTGGAGTTACATTATCGAATTCGTGATGTTTTCTTCATGATAAATATGTGATTGGTCCAATCAAAACCGAATTGATAAATGTATTAGTTATAAATATATAGGAAAATTGATGAAATGCTAGTCAATTTACTTTAAAAAAAATTTATATCATAAAAATGCAATAAAAATTTTATAGATTCTATAGATTCTACATTCCATAGGTTATAAGGTGGAAAAAAAATTTATCGATATTAATATGCTATAATATATTTAGATAAGTAGATGACCAAATACTAACAATAGTCAAATATATATTAGTGATAATATCAGTTTTTAAAAATATGTCATTCATAATAATTTGTGTTAAAATATTAGAGATAATTATATATTATTAATCAATTCACGTGACACATTTTTTTTATATAATTTCTATATATTATACGTGAATTAAAACCTTATATTTATAGTCATAACACGAACAATTTTATTATTCTAGATAGTGTGAACTTGCTCACTATTTAATGTCACTGATAATACAAAAGAGAAAGAGGAAAAGGAACTGAAAAAAAAAAAGGAAAAGAAAAAAGCGATGATTATATGCTATAATAAAATCGAATAATATATTTCTATTTTGTAAAGAAACATGTTATGTGTGAATGACACTTGCTAGAAATAGGAAAAGGAAGTACTTTTCCATTAGCGAACCGTGGTCGACTGGTGCTCGGCATTTTCATTTCCACTTTATTTAGCTAAGCGAAGCTAATAGTTTAATAGTGCTACTACTGACTTTGCTTACTAAGGCGGCAAAGACAGCAGCTACTCCTTTTCCTCACTCTCAGACACACACATACATGTGCAAACGGTTCTATACCTCCCTTTTCTTCTTCCATCTTCCACACTCCTCTTCTCTCTCCCTCTTCCTGGCATATTTGAGCTCAAACCAACAAGTAAGAGATCTGTCCAACTTGAAACCGAAGTAAGGAATTCTCATGTACCGCTTTATTGTTGCCTTCAACTTCCGCTCTGTCAGCTCAATTTTCACATATAAGCTACAGGGTTTAGCTTATTTTATTCTTTTATATCTTGCAACGTAATAGCCTTATGCTACATTGAACTATAATATCATAAAAGGAAGTTGCTTTCTAGCTTATCTTATATGGTTTATTGCAAGAGAAGTTGGTGTAATTTCTTGATGCATTAGTTAGTGTACTATGTCGTTTTCATGTTCATCGGGTCCTTTACGTTATGTTGCATTAATATATACTGAGAGGAAGTGGTGTTATCTGGTCAATTAGGTGGTTTTGGGAAGTGAAATGTTATTGTGGAGGGAAATTTCGGACTTCTTCTAAGGATAGAGGTGAGATTTTGATCTTAATTGGAGTACTATTTTGGTGCAAATATGGTGGGAGATTGGAAAAGAAAGTTTCCGTCAAGATATCTTGGGTCATGTCTTCGTTCCTGTGGAGGTCAGAAAAATGAACAGATCGAACAGATTGGGCAGAGAGGGTACACTAGAGTGGTTTATTGTAATGATCCTGATAACCCGGAGGCAATCCGGTTGAACTATAGGGGAAATTATGTGTCTACAACAAAGTATACACCAGTGAATTTTTTTCCCAAGTCATTGTTTGAGCAGTTTAGGAGGGTTGCAAATTTTTACTTTCTTGTGGTAGCTTGTGTTTCGTTTACCCCGTTGGCACCATTCAAGGCTGTCAGCATTCTTGCACCGCTTGTTTTTGTGATTGGAGTTACTATGGCAAAGGAAGCTGTGGAGGATTGGAGAAGGCTCAGGCAGGTATGACTTGCTTTGTTCTTGGATATTTCCATGGATATTCTTGCCACAAACATATTAAATATTGGGCTGATTGCAATTTGACCCTCTCAACTACTTGAGTTAGTGCAATTGCCTTAAATCTTCAAAAAAGTGATTTTACATCCCAACAATAATCCCTCGAAATAGGTTGATCTTAAGGACTTATACTGTCAAAGATAGCTACTTTAGGAGGTTTAGATGAACTAAAATTACTTTTTGGAACTCAAAGGAAGTAAAGCCACTTTTTTTTTTTGGCAGCAAAATCACTTTTTTAGAATTTGAGTCATTTATTGCACAAATCCAATGGTTCATGAGAACAGATTTCCATTACACCTTTATATATCCTACTCCAATACTACAATCTTGGTTTTCAAATTGTGCAATAAACATATTCATTCATGCTGTGTTTATGGAGTAATATGATTTTTGTTTGAATTTGATGGGACACTAGTGAAAAGACCCAAAAAGGGAAGTTTTTCATTTTTATAATGCCAGTTATATATTTCACAAAAAAGCAAGTGCATGGAAATGTGGGAAAATCTTTTCTGCCAACAAGAAGTACTTGTGTATATAGATGTGTATGAGTACTTTAGCATGTTCTTATTGCTATTGGAAAGAGTGACTGGAAACACTGTTTTAACTACTTCAAAATGCTCACAGAATGTAGTGGCAAATAACAGAATTGTTGAAGTCTTTGACAAAGATCGTGGATTCCACAAGACTAGATGGAGAAGTATTCAAGTTGGTGACATTGTAAAGGTGTGTAGGGACGACTACTTTCCTGCTGATCTTCTTCTACTTTCATCAGCTTATGGGGATGGGATTTGTTATGTTGATACCATGAACCTTGATGGAGAAACCAATTTAAAGGTCAAACAATGCTTGGAGGTAACTGCCTCCATTAATGGTGAGGAATCCTTACGAAAATTTAGAGCTTTAATCAGGTGTGAGGACCCAAATGAGAAGCTTTATTCATTTGTTGGGAAGTTATGTGATAGTGGGAAAGATTATCATCTCTCTCTGCGCCAGCTTCTCTTGCGAGACTCCAAGCTTAAGAACACTGATTATATATATGGAGTAGTTGTCTTCACTGGCCATGACACAAAGGTAATGCGGAATGCAACAGATGCCCCTTCTAAAAGGAGTAGGATCGAGAGAAAAATGGATAAGATAATATATATTCTCTTCTGTATGCTAATTTCAATATCATTTCTTGGATCCATCTTTTTTGGGATAAAAACCAAGGAAGATCTATCTGGTGGAAGATCTAAAAGGTGGTATCTACATCCAGATGATGCTACAGTGTTCTTTGATCCCAGGAGAGCTGCTCTTGCTGCATTTTTCCATTTTCTAACAGACCTTATGTTGTATGGTTATTTCATTCCTATATCCCTTTATGTATCCATTGAGATAGTGAAGGTTCTTCAAAGTATCTTCATCAACCGAGATAAAGACATGTATCATGAGGAAACAAATAGACCAGCACAAGCCCGCACCTCAAATTTGAATGAGGAACTAGGTCAAGTTGATATTATTCTCTCTGACAAAACGGGCACTTTGACTTGCAATTCCTTGGAGTTTGTCAGGTGTTCCATAGCTGGCATTGTTTATGGCCATGGTGAAACATATGTGGAAAGGGTTTTGTCAAGAAGGGATGGACCTCCTGAAGCTAGTGAAATTTCAAATGATGTGCCCAGTCATGATAGTGATGCTGTTAAAAATTTAAATTTTCGAGAGGATCTACATGGCTGGTGGGCAGATGAGGCCAATGGAAAAATGATAGAGAAATTTTTTCAGGCGCTGGCAATATGCCATACAGTCTTTCCAGATGTTGAAAAAACCTCAGGTGAGATTATATATGAAGCTGAATCACCAGATGAGAGAGCATTTGTTATAGCTGCAAGGGAACTCGGGTTTGAGTTCTTGAGGAGGACAGAAACGAAAATGGAATTGTATGAAACAGATGCTGGCAAAAAGGTTCACAGGTGAGATACATTTTTGTTCATGTTATTGCATTTGACTGATACGAAGTGAATTGAAAGAATAGCACATCTGCTTTCCCATTAAATCCATCCAGAGAGGATTGCTACATTCCTCAAAATTTGTTGCCCTTTGAATCCTGTCCATTGCAGCAATATGCAAAAACAAATGATTTCCAAGTCATTCATATAATTCTCTATGTTCTCTTTATATGCATTATAATGGTCCTAAAAATAAAAGATACAGGGAAATATTACCATATAATATTGTATATCACCATAGTTTTTATTTACAAGGATATTATAGCCTTCTTACATTGTCATTCGGGTTATGCAAACCTAGTACTCCTGTATTAATCCATCTTGTACTACACATTGTAGTTAAGTTCAATAATATTATTGCTAACATACTTGTACACGGTATTGTAATACTACCTCCTCTTCAACCCCCCTCCCCCCCCTCCTTATTGAGCCCTCCTATTTCTGTAACGTCCACCTTGGTTGCCTCTACTCCAACCTCCTCCTCCTTCCTTGCCCCCCTTGCCCCCTGCTCACCATTCACTCCCGTCTATCATCATTGAGCCTCACCCTACCCTATTCTTTGCCCCTGCTGACCCACCTCATACCTTTCTTAGTCAATTTGTAGGTTCACACACAAAACCTCCTATATCATCAACCACCTCACCTTCCTCTTCTTAACACTCTCCATCAAAACCCACCCACTCCATGGTCACACGATCTAGATCTGGTATCACTAAACTTTAAATCATCGTCAACCTCTTCCTTTGCTTCCAAGCCTCATTATTATACTATACCCCTTTGTGATCTTACTAGGGTTGTAGCCATGATAGGATTTTGGCTCTTCTCAAAAACAAAACTAGGATCCTTATTACTTTGTAACCTCATGAAAAAGTTGCTGACAGCACAAGAAAATTTGGTATAAAATCCAGTGTTTAAGGCCCGACTGAGTGTCATGAAACTTGTCTTGTTGCCAAAGGTTTCACTCAGAAAGAAGGTATAGACTACACAGAAACATTTAGTCCTATTATAATACCCACCATCATTCGCTTTGTCCTCTCTTGTGTTGTCACATTAGATGGAAAATTCACCAATTTGATGTTAAGAATGCTTTTTTTCATGATCACCTCACCGAGATAGTCTTCATGAAACAAATCTAGAATTTGTCCATCCTTGTTATCCCATCATGTGTGTCAATTGAAAAAATCTTTTTATGGTCCAAAGCAGTCTATTTGTACCTAGTTCCATTGTTTTGGTAGATCTCTCTTACATATAGGTTTTCTCTAGAGCAAAATCGACAGTCGCATGTCAATATTCTCAGGGTTTTGACACTTATCTTTATTGGTAGTAGTCTTACACTCCTCAACCACTACATTTTTGTGATCTTCCACCAATTTGCTATGAAAGACCTTGGTGTCTTACACTTACTTTCTTGGCATTTGCATCACCTACACCACATATGGTATCCATCTGTGTTAATCTCAATCTACATAGGATCTTCTCAAATGTCATCACCTGCATGTATCTGAACTAGTTAAAATCCTTCTTTTGCCTTAGAATCATCTCAGTGCCCATGGCTTTCCATTGCTACTAGATTTTACAGTTTACCATGAGATTGTTGATGTACTATACTGCCTGATGCTTGCTAGACATGATATAAATTTTGTTGCAAATCAGTTGAATCAATACATGCATTTTCCTAACGCAAATCACATGTGGGAAGCAAAATGTGTTTTTTGATATCTTTGAGGCACAATATCATTGGGTCTTTCCATTGTATTCACATCTTGTACCTTATTGATTACCTTTGCTAATGCCGATTGGGTTGGATGTCTAGATACTCATCACTTTACTACAGGTTATGCCATCTATCTTGGGCATAACCTCATCTCATGGCGATTAAAGAAGTAGCTCACCATGTTGAGGAGTTCCACCGAGGCTGAATATCATGCTCTTGCTTATGTTTTTATTGAATCCACCTTGATCTATCATCTTGCTCAAGAAATAGTAGTCCCATTCAATGACCCATCATCATGTGTTGTGATGACCTTGGAGCTATTTATATATCTGGCAACTCTGTCAAACATGGTTTTATGAAGCATGTTAACATTAAATGACATTTTGTCCGTGAAAGATTGCCTCTATTTAGTTCTTGTTCATGATATTCTCACTCGTCATCACTGCATAGATATTTTCACTGAGAACTATCCATAGTAGCTTTTCTTGATCATTGCTTCAATCTCACGTTGGCTTTAGCACATTGAAATTGAGGGGGCATGTTACCCTATCATACTGTATATTGTTATAGTTTGCATGTATAGGATATTAGTCTTTTTTCATTGTCATTTGGGTGTTATGCAACCCTAATACTCCTGTATTAATACATGTTGTGCTATACGCTATAATAAAGTTCAATAATATTATCATTAACATACATGTACAGGAGAAAACTATAAGTTTGGCAGAGAAAAAGATAAAATGTACTTGTAATATGAAAATCTATAAAAGAATGCCAATTATTTGCTGAATAATCAGAGCAAGTGATTTAAGACATTGAATTTTCTTTAACGCAAACTAAAACCCATCTTTATTCCGTTCATTGTCCTCAAAGACCTTGTGAATATTATGACCTTATGTAAACAGTGAAATCTTTGATGCTTTTCTCTGCTTTCATAGGAAGGGAATGACATATCTCACTGTAGATTCTTGTCAAGCACACTGCAGTCCACCATGGTCATTCAGTGTTTCTTGATTATTGGAAGTGCTTTTGTGCAATTGATTTGAGCCATTGTCTTATTTCATTTGATTGTATTTTTCCAGAGTATACGAACTTCTTCATGTTTTGGAGTTCAGTAGTGCACGGAAAAGAATGTCAGTAGTGGTAAGAAGTGAAGAAAATGAGGTACTTCTATTCTGCAAGGGTGCAGATAGGTAAGTGAGTTCATTAGTAATATATAGTAATATTTGATGCTTCAAGAATATCTACTGATGTCTAAATTCTTTTTTCTATGTTATTCCAGTGTAATGTTTAAAATACTTTCAGAAGCTGGGCGAAGATTTGAGGCTGAGACAAAGCATCATGTCGAGGAGTTTTCTCTGATAGGCCTGCGAGTGATGGTTATTGCATACCGTAAGCTTAATCAAGAAGAATATGGTCAATGGGAAAAGAAATTTCTTGAGGCTAAAACTTCTCTCTCTGACAACCGTGATGATCTGCTTGATGCTGCTGTGGATGAGATTGAGAGGGAATTGAATCTTCTTGGTGCTACTGGTGTTGAAGACAAGTTGCAAGATGGGGTTAATTCTTGAAGCTATATTGACGTTTATTCACATTAGTAGTGTCTAATTTGTTCTTCATTTTGGTGGACATGAGTTTGTTATTGTGTTTCATTGTGTAAGATGAACTTTTATATCTTCTGTCAGGTTCCAGAATGTATAGAAAAGCTTGCCCATGCCGGGATTGACCTATGGGTACTGACTGGTGACAGATTGGAATCAGCAGTTACTATTGGGTACGTAATGCATTTAATGCTTGCTTCTAATTTTTTGGCCCTCAATAACCTTGTACTCTATTGCAGGTATGCTTGCAGATTATTAAGAGAACAAATGGCACTGATTGTGATCACGCTTGAATCACCAGATATAATTGCCTTGGAAAAACAAGGAGATAAGATGGCCATTTCAGAGGTAAATAGTGGATGTTTTTGAATGACTATGTATTATGTGGCTTGTTGTTTCCCTAATATCAGTAATTTTTAGAAATCCTTTGCAAGTGTAAAAGAGCAACTGGAAGATGGAGGATCCCGATTAGCTAAAGAAGGTGCTAAGGAATTTGGTTTGGTTATTGATGGAAAGTCCTTGGACTATTCTCTTAAGAATGATGAAATGGAGCAATTATTTCTAAATCTTGCAAGCAAATGTGCATCTGTTATTTGTTGCCGGTCCTCACCGAAGCAGAAAGCTCTTGTAAGTATCTGTTGATGGTACTTTGAGGCCTCATGTACCCAATTTATGTGAATTTGAATTTTCCATATCATACAATTTATGACCTGATAGACATATAGAAGTTGTGCAGGTTACTAGATTGATAAAATCAAAAAAGAAAACCAGTGGAACAACACTGTCAATTGGTGATGGTGCAAATGATGTTAGCATGATTCAAGAGGCTGACATTGGAGTTGGCATCAGCGGTATGGAGGGAATGCAGGTACATTACCTTATTATACTACAAACGTTGAACAACAAACATTGGATGTACGAGTTTATAATTGTTGTCTTTTGTTGCTTATCTCATTTCTCATTGGCTTTATCTCCTGTGAACAAATTGATTTTTCTGGGCTTCTGTAGTCAAAATTAATTATGAAAATTGGAGGCATACAATCAAGGGCTAGAAAGTCATAGCACTTACGAATTGAGCTCAGTTTTTTAAAGACACTGAATTCCAAAATATTTAAGCCATTTGTGTCATTTAAAAGGAAAGTGGGAGAAATTTCATACTTTTTTATTTCCTTATTCTCATTTCCATCTCAGCTAAAGTCAAGAGGCAGAATGATACTTAGTTAGACTGAGCACAATGGTAATATTTGATTGAGTGTTGGAAAAAAGCAAGCTGTTTGTTTTGGAAGCATGTACATGCTTTATTTGTTTCTGTTGAGGTGATCCTTGGGTGGGATAACAGACAGGTCTGATAATAGGCATTGAATTTTGGCAGGGGAAAGCATGTGCCAGATGTCCAGGCTTCATACTTTTTTGAGGCCAGGTTTGACCTAGTAAAATATGTAAATCCCCCATTCACCCCACATGCAGCCTGGCTCCAAAAGGAAAATGAAAAATGTATTAGGATGAGGCACCTACCCAGATCACATTTTGTGCTTATTGGTCATAATTGTGAACGGTGTTGGTTGGTAAATGCCTCAGCTTACTGAATGTGGTAATCGACACAGTTGGAGAAACATTTGTACAGTGGGAAAAAATATTCCACATCCAAATATTCCCAACAAATATAATGATTTGTAGGCATTTGTTGTTGTCCGTACTCTTGACCTTGAGATCAAGCTTTTGATATGGATTTTGACCAAATAATCTGAAGAAAAAAGTCAATGCGGTATCAAACTGCTTATGATATAAAGCTGGACCACTGAAACTGTTCTGAAATGTGTGTTGTTTGTGCTTGTTGTGCAAAATTTCTAGGAAAGAGATATTATTATCTATTTTATGTGATTGGATTATGCACTAGCTTGAGCAGATGAAAATGGTTGCACATTGCAATATATGAGGCTATCGTAATTTGAAGGGCTATAACGTTCTTCTATCTTTTTTCTTTTCCATTAATATGAATACAATTACTGAATTACCCAAAAAAGGAAAAAAAAAAACACACACAAAAGAAAGTGAGCAGTGGTGGTGTTTGCATAAATGGGATGCTTGTAGCATTGGACAGTTCTTGGGCTTTTGCGGTATATATGTATGAAATTCCAATTAATGAGTCTGAAAGTTTCATAGAGTGATTGTCTTCACAGACACATGTTTGGAGATTCCTTAATGACTAGATAACTGTAAAAAAAGAAAAGCAGAGATCAAATCTAGCATGTCTCAAAGTCCATGTGCTAACATGGGTTACTATCAAGCCAACTTTTGGTCTTGGATAGCATATGTTGTTGTTATGTGGTATATTTGAAAGTCATTTATAGCTGGCCTAATTTGTGTTAAGAAAGTCCTGCATCGTTAAAGTAGACTTAAATTGTTTGGTTGAGGAAGTAGGATTAATCAATTTTCACATGGAATATTTTCCTGATATCAACTTTGTTAATCATCTCTAAATTAGCTTAAAAGTCAATCTTCATGCTAATTGTTCCCCACTGTACTTCCTGCTGCCTCTATTGATCACATTTCATTGCACTTCTTCCCTGCTGATTTTCAATAAAATGAGGCTGCTTGTCGCATTTGGATTGCATACCTTCTGTGTTCCTTTCCTGAATATGCATCTAAAAGCTTTCATCATCTTCTAAATTTCTGCTGCACAAATTGCAGGCTGTAATGGCAAGTGATTTTGCAATAGCTCAATTTCGCTTTCTGGAACGCCTTTTATTGGTGCATGGCCATTGGTGCTACAGGAGAATTGCAATGATGGTAATTATGTCCCTTTGATATAGTGCCCCCTCTTACAATCAGAAATATCAATCATTGGAAAATCCTAGTTGTTTTCTTTTGTTATGTCCCGAATTTGAAGAGCATACCCAGTCCGTTGCATATCCTAGTTGCCTAGTAAGGGCATCAAGGCTCTGATCCTATGCTCTCTAGTCCTTCAGTCGAATTTTATAATTAATCTGGAAAAAAAAATCTGCAGAAGGGATAGCAAAATGCTCAGTAAGCAATTAGACTGTCACACGTGCAGAGACATACGACAAACCGCATACAACTTAAGTACTTAATGCAATAATCACCTACTAGTTAAAGTGTTATATAAGGTGGAGGCAACAAATATACACCTCAGCGCCTCAAGGTTTGGAATACTCAAATCTTGGTTACAAATGTACATGTGTGTGTAGGAGAGTCATCTAATCCCAACATCAATAGCAAATAGAAATGCGAGGGTCGTCTGATTTCGTCGTCTATACTAAATATATATGTGGGTCCTCTGATCCCACACACCCTCACGGAAACTAGTTGGCTCATGCTGGTTTCACCATTAAATCAACCACCAGGCAACTAGTCCACTAGAACCATCTATAGTGGTATTCCATTCACCAGTGTAATCTGTTTACAGCTTTTCTGTAGAGTACCGAACTTGTGTCATAGCCTTTAGTCATATTGATAATCCAACTACCTATTTGCAATGGTTTAACGCATAAGAGTATAGATCACATCAATCTGGACGTCTGTCCCACAATAGGCTGATGGCACCTGCTCTGCAATTGCTTATTCTAGATCTTAGTTTTACAATTGCATAGAATAATTTCCATGTTTCTTGATGTTTCGTAATCCCATGTTCCTTAAGAATTCAGGGTTTTAAATACTAATTATTAGTTATAGGTTTTCATAGAGATTATCAATTAAGTTCACTAAAGATTTCTGAGATTTTTAAGTGCTATATGATTATAATCTTATTATTATTATCAATTTAATTTCTTAGTTTCTATCATAGATTTGAATAGTTTAGGATAAAGATACTTGTTGTATCGTAACCTCAAAATAGCTTTTCCTATTATTATTGCAGCAATGGTTTATTTCTTGATTAAGTTGCCTTATTTATATTGTTTAGGAGGGCTTGGAATAACTTGCCGTTTCATGGAGCCTTATAGATTTACTTTCCTTGTTAATCGGTTTCCTATTTTATATTATGTAAGGTTCTTTTGTTGATATGGTGTCCTCTATTATACTTGCATATTTGATTTATTAATGTAGTTACTCTGCTTATTTTATGAGCTCTGCCTATTGTAGTTTCCTTAAATTATTATTTATTTTCTTTATTTCTTCAATAGTAATCATAAATATTATATATATTTGGAGTGTCATAACATATATATTTAAATATAATTATTTAAATTTTTATTCTAACTATTTATTAGTATATTTATTATATATCCTGATTCCAGGATATTTCACCTTTCTTCTTTAACAGTTCTACTAAAATTTTTTTACTAAATGATTGGAGGAATACTTCTCTTTGGCAAACCTTAATTTCCATTTTATCAACTGGTCGCTGATAATAAGACAACAGATGATTAAGCTTAATCTTGTGCCTTCCACCACTAACCAAAATCTACTGTTGGCTAAATTGATTTGTTGAAACTGTCCCTGACGTTTTGAAACCTTTTTTTTTTATTATTATTATTAAATTTGGTGAAGTAGCAAAGACTGATTACTTTCCCTGAGATGAAAAGAAGAAAAAAAGACCTAATCTTGGCAATTGAACTAATGTTCAGCTGTATCAGTGTAGTCATTCTACATGCATGATATAGTAATTTTTCGATGCATTACCCACCTACCCACCCAATGAACATGGCCTGATTCATATGAACGAGAATCTTTCATCAACTTCTGTTGGTATTATCTAGCTCGATTTTTTTCATTGATTAAGCAAGAGATGTTATGCTATTCAGGATACTTAGCCAAAGAGAGTGAGTAGAATATGAGCACTGAGAGCACAAACTTCTCACATATATTGTGTACTTGAAAAATGGATCCCCTAGTTTGATCTTTTATGTCTTAATGTGAGGCTCTAAATGCTTCTATAGCTAAGCAATGTGCTCCATTTCATAGATTAATCTTATTCGTTCTTGGTACAGATCTGTTACTTCTTCTACAAGAATATTACATTTGGGTTTACTTTATTCTGGTTTGAGGCCTATTCCTCTTTCTCTGCTCAGCCTGCCTACAATGACTGGTACATGTCTTTGTATAATGTATTTTTCACTTCGCTTCCTGTGATAGCCCTCGGTGTCTTTGATCAGGATGTTTCTGCAGCACTTTGCCTCAAGGTAAGCCATTCTATCTTGTTCAGTTATCTTTAAGATTACATGAGAAAATCTGCATTTTTCTTTATGCCAGTTTTGTTCATCGACATGGTAGCACAATACCTCATTTCTAATGTTAGAATGTACAGATATAAGAGAAGTTT
This sequence comes from Laguncularia racemosa, assembly GCA_037954665.1. Taxonomy (NCBI): domain Eukaryota; kingdom Viridiplantae; phylum Streptophyta; class Magnoliopsida; order Myrtales; family Combretaceae; genus Laguncularia; species Laguncularia racemosa. The sequence continues at coordinate 5,477,544 of JBBMOL010000024.1, read as the reverse complement.
TGTCGTTGCATTAGTTTTCCCTCTATCTTCTTGCCCATGCAGTTTACTTAGTCAAGGAGTAGTCCATCATATTCCCTTGTGGAAGTTATATATAATTAGAAATCTACTTTCTCTCTATTTGTGATTATCAATGGGAAGTGGTTATCTTAATCCATTAGCTATATTCTTTCTTCTTTCTTCTTTCTTCGTTTTAATTTCCTACAATGCATTTTCTTAATTCAACCTGGAAGGCCCACATTTGTGACTGAAGTAGAGCTATTTGCAGTATCCTTTTCTCTACGGAGAAGGAACAAAGAACATCCTATTCAACTGGTCCCGGATTCTTGGCTGGATGGCAAATGGGGTTGGTAGCTCCATTATCGTATTCTTCTGCACCACTAACGCAATCATTAACCAAGCCTTCCGTAAAGATGGTCAAGTTGCTGACTATGAAATCCTTGGAGTTACGATGTACACTAGTGTAGTATGGACTGTAAATTGCCAAATGGCACTATCCATCAACTATTTCACTTGGATCCACCATGTATTCATCTGGGGCAGCATCGCATTGTGGTATATATTCTTGATGGTTTATGGCTCTCTCCCGCCCACACTTTCCACTACAGCATATATGGTTTTTGTTGAGGGCTGTATTCTAAGTATCCCTTATTGGCTTACCACACTTCTAGTTGTCATTTCCGCGCTATTGCCTTATTTCTCCTACAGGGCCTTCCAGAGCTGGTTTCAACCAATGCCTCATGATATAATACAGAGAAACCTGTCAACAGGCAGAAACTTGTAGCGATTCACAGGTTGATACCAAGGACAATGTGAAGCATGTAGGGGAAAATTCGAGACTCAATTGATGATATAAGTAGGAGTGACCGCATAGTATAAAAGTAAAACTGTGACCTACGTGTGCAGATTGGTTTGTTCATTTCTTATATTTTCTAGATTTAGCCCTGTAAATCTTTTCTCTAATGTATGAGGGAGTTCATAAACTTGTGACTTCCTAGTTCCTACATGTCCTGGGACTCTTTTAAGTTGTCTGATTCAAGTGGAGCTTGGAATGCATCATGGCATTCACTACTTCCAAGTCCATCTTGAGGTGTCCTCTGTAATTAATGAATTAAAACCCATTAATTAATTCTGATTCCTGGTTTTAATTTGCTTCTTTTGTTTTTAATCTAACTATTAGAGATCTTCGACGTATGATATGGTGTCGTACTTGAGAACCTTAATCATCAATGGTTGAATGGGTTTTCGTTTAGCTCTTGCTTACGGTTTAAGATAGGAATAAAATAGCTATTCTAACCCAATTTCTATGTTTGGTTGAGTTAAAAGAGACAAATGGAATAGGATATAAATGCCTGCAAAATGTCTAAAATGCTATAACTAGATTTTCCAAACCATAAACAGCCGGCAACATAAATAAATAAGGTTATTGGATGAAAATGCACAAGTACGAAGATAGTTTATTGTTACTCGGTTTAATAAACTTATTTATAAAGTTAATTTAAATTATAAACACTTTATTTTGATATAAGACACAGCAAGTTTCTTAAAAAAAAATGCTCAATTAAAAGTTTTGTACTCAAATTGAGTATGCGTCTTATTTAGATGAGTAAGTAATTTAAGTTCTTTATATTGTGTTCTAACTTAAACAAACAAAGTTAATATTTGTTTCTATTACGTTAAAAAAAACACTAGCGTGGCCCAAACCAACTCCAACTTGGTACAATGATATAGTAACAAATTATAAACATTTTGGGTGTTAAATATTTTAACCATTATTCAACCTTCTTATATTAAATTTTTGACTTAGTAAATAAGTGGTTTACCATGCTCATATTCATAATAATAATAATAGGAAAATTTATTTAGAATGTTAAAACAAACATAGAGGATGTCAATGTCATTGTAATTTAGCAGTATAAATATTGGTTTTTTTTTAACGGGATGAGCTATGTTTAAATCTTTTCTTTTCCATAATTGTACTAAAGTAGTTGGAAAAACAAAGGAAAAAAAAAGGATCTAGATGAATTACTTAAAATGTGGAGGACTTGATTAAATCTTGATACAAATATAGAGAATTTTTAGTATATTATCATATTTTTCTTCATATTTTGACAAAAAAATACAAAGAACTTAAAATATGGAGGGCATGATTTTTTTCTCTCATCATAAACTTGAAAAAGATATTAATGATTATTCCATATTCAAGGAAAGTTGTTTATATTATTTATACCAATTATGTTATGAACCATTCATAACCATGAAATATGATGCATGTGATTCGAATTTTGGGAAAAATATAATAGAATTCCTAAAACTATGTATGTCTCTTTCTAATGAGTGAGTAGTGAACTTTTTAAAAATTCACTATCAACTCCTAGTATGCCAGTTGACACTAATACGACATATTAAAATATTTGCTTGCATGGTGATGCTAACGAAGAACATATGTCAACAAAACATTTGATAGAACGATGGTACTAATTAAAAATGATATCAAAATGTAAATACATCCCAGAAACCATTGATTAGGTACAATGGATCCAATAAACTTTCAAAGCCTAATAACACTTCAAGATATGCATATTATTCCACCATGCAATCATATTACTTATTTCATTCGTCTACATCACATCTATTTCCACTTGACTATATTCCATTCCTTAAAGGAACTTGAGATACCGATTAGACATCCAGCACTGAGTCCATCAGTTTGGGTGAACACATGACTTACAGCTGATCTCTTTCTATCCAAGCCCCCTATAAAGTCAAGGCTCACATACCCTACAACCAACGCCATATTATTATAGTCTGAAGTACCTTTCAAGTGATTGAAAAATGGTATCTCCCCGGATTTGCCATATAACAACTACGTTTATGGCCTATGTTTATGTCAGATCCAGCCTTCTGAAACTTGATGGCATACATCGGACAGTACATTGCATTGACCTATAGAACATTGGACGTACGTGTCTTCAATATTTAGATACTAACGGCGGGCACTGAGCAGCAAGACAATCTCAAATGATTTGCCGAAGGCTTACCCTCCAGTTTTGCACATTACCCATGTCGAACCATTCCGGTAAACTTTTTAATATATACTTTCCATGGATTAAAACATAATTAGCTGAAATCTACGTTGCCATAAATCTCTATCTACGCCATCTTTTTGGCCACAACCAAATATATTATATTTAGTAATTTCGAGATTTAGAGGTGAAATGGGAAAAATTCTCAAAGTTTATATAATGTTTTTGATATTAACCCTAAGAGTTGCATTGCTGAGGCGACTTAACCTATAGGGACAGGAATTATAGAGTAAGTGCTCCAATTCAAGCCTGTTTAGAGGTACGGATATTTATTTTTTAATGCAATAGATTGAGTTTGAATTTCTTTTCTTTTATTGTAATTATTGTAAAAAAATATTTATTTCTAAATATATATATTAAAAAAGCTGACTAAACCATGGTTGTAAAATGTAAATATGCTCCTTCAACTTATTATGGACGAAAGTCGGCGTATCCGCAACACCTTCTAATATTTGATTGGGAGGAAATTTTAAATCCTTTTAGGAAATAATAAAGATGCTTAGTGCATTTTGTAAATTGCTCAACGAATAGACTTTTTACATTTTTGTTATGGTATATATATTTTGACATTTACTTATCAATTTATAAAGAAATAAAATTAATACATAAAAATTGTACTAGTTTTGTTAACAACAAAAAATAGAATACAAAAATATTTTAAATATAAAATTATAAGTGAAGCACAAAGAGTAGCTTACTATATTGATTAGATAGTCATCGAAATTATAAGTAAAGCAAAAAGAGTAACTTGATATATTGATTAGGTAATCAATTGTTAAATAATCTACATTTATTCAATCATTGAAGCAAAAAAAAATAAAAAATTCATATTCCTTTTCATAATACTAATTGTAAGAAAATTTGAGTACATCAAGCCATAAACTTATTATTTATTAATATTTTATGCAATAAGAGCGAAATATTTGTAATATTGATAATGCAATTACTATCTATAGTGTACTAGTAATAAATAAATAGCATCTTAGAGAAATTATTTAGTTAACAATAATTAGATAATGAATGAAATTTAATGTTATTAATTATTATAAAAAAAAGGCAAAAAGAGATTGTTATTCCAGCAATACAAAAATAAATGCGATTTGAAAATGTACAATAACTTGGGGGATTAAATTCATGATATCATGTTTATAAAATTATGCACCTAATCACTTGGCTATATATAGCATCTTATTAAGAATTGCTCCTTAAAATATACGTTTAATACATATTTTCTTATTTTTAAATAAATTTTAATAATCAATTTTTCATTTAAGCTTGGGGAAATCGAGGTCCTCTTTGGATCTCCCCTTGGTTCCGTCCTTAGATTTTAGGCTAATTGATTATGGGGGAGTTGGAAGATCAAGATGAGATGGTGAGCAATTGGGCTTTTGTCTAGTGTGAGCTAGGGGACAAGCTAGCTGTGTGGGGAGTAATGATAGGATTATATTAGGAAATGAATATATCTTTCTTTTGTTGTTTTTATATTTATGTATCGTTATTTGGACATACAATTAGATATATGCATATTTTTATCTGGAGAAAGTTATTGATGATAATTTTGTATGAATAAGTTGTCATAAACATTAATAATTAGTTAAGCTATCATCCTAAATATAGTTCTACAGAAATTAGAGATTGGAGTGTTTTTTCCAGCAAGCATTGAAAACACCAATCACCATAGATTCCAACCACAAAGGAAGGAATTCTAACAGATTTAGTAACATTGCAATAATCGATTTCACTATAAATTACCTATTCATTAGATTTATAAGTTTCGTTTATAATGATCTAGGTGAATTTTTGATACACTAGAAGAAACCTGAAAGTCCTGACATTAGAGTTTATGAATTATCGAAAGATAGTAGATATTATTGATTCAAAATAATTGAAGTGTTTATTTTGAACTATTGATGGTTGTCATAATTGTTGAAATTGCGATCCTATTTATACAATTATATGAGTTTACATTTTTAGAAGATTTTTTTAATTGATTTGAGTATAAAATCGTTTTCGTATAGACTCGTGATTCTACATATTTTAATCAAATGGGTTAAAAATTAAAAAAAATTACAACTTAACTTTAATAAGATATGAATATTATTAATTCTTTAAAAGAATTAAGATTATAATATAAGATAATGTTGATAGCAACACCAATAATAATGTTGATATTGATGATAAAGATGACAACGATAATGATGATGGTAGAGAGAGACTTGACAATAATTTTGACTTTTGATAATGATAAAAAGGTTGATGATTTTTTTTTAGTATTGTATTTTATTATTATAATTTATATTGTAATTCATTTCATATTAGTATTGTTATTTATATTATAGTTTTATTCTAAATTGTAACTAAAATTTATATTAAATTTTCTTATTTCATCTTATATTTTATATATTTTTTTATGATTATAGTAAACATATCTATAGTCTTTAAAAGCTATTTTATATATGTTATAAAAAATTATATTTTTATATTTTAATTTTATGTTGTGATTTTATAATTTTTTTAATGATTTAATATAAAATTATGAATTTCACAACCTTGATCGTCATATCAATTTTGAATTTAGACTCTATTGATGATTGGACCTTTTTTTTTTTGGATAGTGTGTTGGAACTTTTAAAATTTATGGCCATTTTGGACACGAAATTCGTCACTTACTTTCTTTTGATAGGCCAAAATATTGAAATTACTTTTAGTGTGTCGCCTTACCTAATTGAAATGACAAGATGGTGTGCTGGAATGTGTTGCTTGTGATTGTGATTGCGGCTCTAACCACGAGGTTCGAAGAAGGAACTTATGTGTGAACTTTTTGACTTATGAATGAAAGTGGGTATTGCGCGTAATTATGTTTCTTTGATCAATTACTTTACTTATCTCATGCTAATCTAATTAGAAGTTGTTTACCCTTTTCCATAATTTTTCTTAAAAAGTAAAAGATAGTGCATTTAGGTATAAGTTGTTTTCCTCACAACAATCAAATTAGATCCGAATGAAAATTTATTATATAAAAAATATTATAATTATATTGTACTGATTTATTAAAATATGTTATGTATAAAATATAATTTAAAAACATAAACATATGGAGAAAATAAAAACTAGTTATAAAAAGTTGTATACCTTGTAATATATTTTAACAGATTAGTAAAATATGATTAGAGTATCTTTAATACAATAAATTTTCATACGATCATAAATCGTAATTTCAACTTAACCTACAGTTACTTCACTTTTCTTCCTTAATTTTTCTAATCAAACATCTTAAACGGGTTAGGAGATAGATGAAATGTTATTATTATCCAAAATTCACGTTTAAGGGTTGCAATTTCCTCATCTTTTCACAATTTCTAGATGCAATGAATCTCCTAATCACTCTATATACTCCAAGTTCCCTTTCCTTGATCTCCTTGAGCAATCATCACATCATCACATAACAATTAGATATTCGTTTATAGCCTTAATCGAAAAGTATATTAATTTCTCTTATTTAAGAAGTAGGAATTGTTATCTTAAAGATCCGTCGGAAAAATTTTATAATGACAAGGAGAGAAGGAGAGGGTAACACGCCAATTGGGGATTGAGAAAGTAAGATAACTTCCCTTAATTACTCTTTAGGGCTCTATAGAAAAGACCTAGGCAGGGACAAAAGCAATTTTATTGCATATTATACGTAAAAAGGATTTGATAGTGAGTGTACTCACAACTCTATTTAATAGTTATTCGGAAGAGAAAAGTTAAATCTTTTAAAAAATAATTAAGGGTGCTCAATCACTTTATAAAAGTTAAAGAATAAAATTCATATATTTTCGTTGTGACATATACGTTTTTCATTTGATTATCAATTAATAAAGAAATAAAATTAGTAAATAAAACTTGTATTAGCTTTATTATCAACAAAAATAGAGCACAAAAAATATTTTAAATAAAAAATTACAAATAGAGCAAAAAGTGCAAACATGATATAATAATTAGGTAATCAATCGTTTAATAATCTATATTCATTTTTATTATATGAACCGTAAGAAAAATGTTAGCATAGCAAGTTATTATTATTTATTAATAGTTTATTCGACAAAATGAAATATTTGTAATGTTGACCACATAATTACCATTTGTAGTAAAATAGCATTAAATTAATAGTAACTTAGGAGAATATTTAATTGATTTCATAATTTTATGATGAATGAAATTTAATATTAAGAAAACAAGAAGTCGGGGGAGTTGCAAAAAAAAAAAGAAAATGCCATTCAAGTAATAAAAAAACAAATTGCAAACTAAAAAAGTGATTTGATTTTTATGGCACTAAACCTATGACCTCATGTTTATAAATTCAAGTGCCTAATCGCTTAATTATACCAAGTATCTTGTTAAGAATTACTCTTTAAGATGCATACATAATATAAACTTTCTCATTTTAAAATAAATTTTAATGATCAATTTTTTTTCTCCAAGTTTAAGAAGATCAAGGTCCCCATTGGCCCTCCCCCTAGATCCTTCCCAAGATTTAGGGTTAACTGCTGTCAAATCAAAAGTGGTCAGTGGTAAAAATTACCATCTTACTCTGACTTTAAATTATTTTCTAAGATTTTTCGCATGCTATATGCTTGCGTAAACAAATGGAATGCCCACAAATCAAGAAATGGACTTTCATTGCAATGTGTCCCTTTTGCTAAATTGCATTCCGCCCTTTAACTTGCCTCATCTTCGTTTCGCCCCCATAGATCTTAAAAAAATGTGCTTACCTGTCTTAAATTCTTTAAGATTTGCATCTACATTATATTTTATTCTATAACCTGTAAATAATAAATAGAATAAAGTAAATAAAAATACTTTAAAAATAGAAATAAATAAAATAAGAAAGAACCCTAGGTGTGCTTGATTGCTTGGGGTAGGTTGTGGAATCCGCAACTCAAGTGTCACTTAATCCAGTCTTGACTTTTTTGTGGCTATTGACTTATTTTTATTTTCTAAACTTGGAGATAGTCATTAACCTACTATTTAATGTGGATTGGGGCAACCATTTAGTAGGTGATATTATTATTCACTTATGAAATTGGATTGTATTAATCTTGTATAAAAGTAAATAAATATCCATTCGATTAAGGTGGTCTATATAAATATTTTAGAGGCCATATCGCACCTGGTCTGACCAAACATTTTAAGACCACTTTAGGCAAAATTGTAAAAGAGTTGTCTAAACACATATTTCAAAAGTTAAGAAAGAACGTGGATGCTCTTAAAACATTAAGAGATAGAAAAAACGATATTTATTTATTTTTTTATATATCGGTTCTCTTTCAAGAACCTCCTACCCACATGGCAAGAAGGGGTCTATCATTCTCAAAGGAAAATTTCTTACTTCTCATCTCTATGATCGAGTCTTCTTATCTGCTGAATAGATTGTAATTAGGAATATCAATTTTAGTAAGTAAAACTATTTATTATTATTATTATTATTGAAAGACGGGGGGGAATGACGGCAACTCCAAGAGTGTGGAACCTAACCAACATTTTCCAAGAAAAAGTCAGTTGTTAACGAAGAAAAGCAAGGCATGGCATCGAAGTTGTTTCTCCTCGGAGAAGTATTGAACTTGAACCATTTCCTATGGTCCAAACATGAAGAAACAAAACATATTTTATCTGGCGTACACACTCGTGGACTTTCTGGAAGGAATAAAAATCAAAAGCTAAATCCCATGAACAAAGGGAAAGAAATTCGTACGTTGTTGTGATTGGAACACACGTGACATGAATCAAGAACTTAAAGTATAAAAATAATAAGTAAGTAGCACTTGGTTTGGTAAGCAAGCAATTCGATTGACTTTCCCCGCAAATGATCGCCATTCTACATGGCATTTTCAAGTATGGTGTGCTAAGAATATTATAAAATAGTGGTATTAACATTATATCTTAATAAGATGAATTTAATTTTTTTTTTTTTTTTGTTTTTCATACATACATTTATATTGTGTATTACAATAGGAATATATATATGTATGTACATCCCTGATTTTCGTGCGATTCTACTTTTCATGAATATCTCTCACGTTGTTTTGCTAATCAACGATGTCCAAGGACTTGCATGTGATGCGATCACTGATTTTGTTGGGGGTATAAAAATGAAGAAAAATAATAGCACGTATCTGGAGCACTTGTATAAAGGTTTTAAGTGTTGGGTTTTGTATTGTATGTTAGGTGTAGCAGAAATATAAAGAGCTTTTATAAAATTTATCACAGCATGCATATACGGGATAATGGTATAAGAAATGCTTGCACTTTCAGTTTTTTGGTAATTTAATGTTTAAATTTTTATTTTTTTTAACAATTTAGTACTTATTTTTTTTAATTTGGTTTCAATTTAATATCTTTGTTAAAAGAGAAGGTAATGACTGTTACATTTTTCTTTTTTTGTATTTTGGTACCTATACTTTAATTTTAAATACATTTTAGCGTTTGTATTTAGTTTTGATGAATTTTAGTGCTTGATCCCATATTAATTTATGAAAGATTTATTTTTCAATTTTTCTTATTAATAAATTATTTCTAAAATCAAGAAAAAAATATTTTTGTGCAAATAAATTCCACCTTATGTAACTTTTCAACGTAATAACAAACTTTATATCGTTGGGAAGCTTGTAAAACATATTTGTATATGAAAATAAAATCTTGTAAACATCCTTTAACTACTCAAACCAAGTAAAATTTAAAATAGTCATAACTTACAAATTAACTGTTTTTTTTTTGTTTGGAAATGCAAACATTTTAACTCCTCAAACAATAGGCTTCCACATATTATAATCGTTATGTCTTTTGTAGTAGTTTGGTGTTGATTTTTCAAACTTCATGATTCCATAACTTGTAAGCCTAACATTGTATAATCGTAAGTTTATAACCATTGAAAAGTTCGTAGTACAAGTTATTCAAAAATTGTTAGTTCAACTTAAGATTATACAATTTAAAATTTTCATTATTCTTAGGTAGATTAGCCCAACTGTTTTATTTTTTAATTTTTAAAATAATATGATTTTAAGATTAGAGTCATTATAAAATTTGATGAATTTATTATCATTATAATTTTATAATTTGTGATGCATTAAAAATTATAAAAGTTAGAATACATTTGTGACTTAAATGGACTATTATGAAAAATAAAAAAGAGACAAAAAAAAAACAATTATGATAATAAAAGATTAATAGAAGAAAAGATTAGAGGAATTGCAAAATTTTCCTCTAACAATTTTCTCTTTTTTTCCCTAATAACAATTTATTATTCATAAAATAAAAGAAAATACAAATGATTTAGACCAATATACCTAAGAAATGGATTATTTTTAATAGTTTAATTTTAAGTAACGATAGATTTTAGATAGCTCATAACCGATCTTTCCAACGGTTATATGATTACAATCATGTGATATTTGATTTGCAAGTTATGGGATTGCAAAGATATAAAATCACTATCTAGATAATATTGAAAACATAACAAAATATCATAATACATAGAGGTGTACTATTGAACAAGTTTGAAAATTTAAGTTATATGACCAAATGTCACTTGATTTACAAGTTATGACCATTTTGAAATTATACCCGATCTATGTAGTACTAGAACTTTTCAAATAAAAGTAGATATTAAGTGCTTTCAAATAATATGAGGTTTGCTAAAATTGGACATTATATACAAGAGTTATATATATATGGTTAAAACTACTATACATAAATAAATTGTTTTAATTTTTAAAATAATATATCAATTAAGAAAATAAAAAATTAATTTTTGATAAATTAATCGATGAATAGACATTAAAATGCATTAAAACTAAAGTATAGATACTAAAATGCAATCAATAATAAATTATAAACACCAAAATACAAAAATGTGTAGTTGTTAATTTTGCCGTTAACAAGACACTAAATTGAAATTAAATTTAAACAATAAGCACAAAATTGCAAAATATAAAAATTTAAACACTACATTAACAAAAACTTAAAGCTTAGATACTTTGCGTGCCTTCCTTCAATGCATATGCAGCATGTGTCATGTTAAAGAAAGATTAATAGTTATGTGGAAACCACCATTTCCCTATAATAAAAAACTGTCTCCTCATGAAGATAGACTTCAACCGAGAATTAAGATTTACGTTATATGTGTTATTTCTTTAATAGTATCCATGCACTTGGTAACCAAAGCTCATTCTAACCATTATACCATTGGATAACTTGAAATAGATCCAAAATAACATGAATCTGGAAGCAAAATTATAGAAGGCTATTCCTTTTACACGTACAAATGTAATGACCCAAATAAAGGCTTATTCGGCTAAAATTGTTTTTCTAGTTAAAAAAAAGGTTAAATAATTAACCAATGCATTTTGATATTGCATTTGCCATCTATGAAACTACCGTAATTGATTGAAAGCGACCTTTGTTTTCATTTAGTGGAAAGTGTTACATATTTTAAGAAAAAAATAAGAGAAAACTTAGGGTATTGAGAGGTATGCGAAATGAACACTTTTTTTAAAAGAGTTTCGTCGGTTCTATATAAAGTTGTTAAGAATATCACAACTCTTTGGGATACATAACTATGTATAAGAATAAGAGTAGCAATTTTTTTATTCTTGATGATCACACAAATTTACAAAGCTTTGGAAAATTATTTTGAATTGTATGTGGAAGTAATAGGGAGAAAATAATGAGAATAAGTGCCAAAATTCGTGTAAAAATGTATGCAAAATATCAATATATACTTATACATCCAATCTTCAAATTCAATCAGACACAACTCTTCCCAAGGACATAATTATTGGAAACCACTTAGTTTTATTCGTTTGATTGAATGTATAGCAGTTAAAAACTCATTTAGAGTATCCATTTCAAAGAATCACAACTCAAAAAGTTGAAATATTACGCTTATTCACTCAAAATGTCAAGGGAGGCCAAGAATGAAAAGGTGTAGTATGCAATCTAGTGTCTAAATGCTAATTTCTAGTGTTGGAACTCTAAGGTGTCAAAATTTGTATAGAATGTTGAAGTAAAAAATAGGGCATGGTGTCTGAATGCCATCCTTCCTAGCACCCGCCATCTGAACACCTGTTGGAAAAGCTTGTCCAGTAGTATTTTCAACTTGGCATTCATATGTTAACTGTGCTAGCATGTCCTACTCAATTTGTTGGTTACTTGTATACAACTATTATCTAACATAATATTTCAACGTTGTCATTAATCACTTCTTTTATACCTTTAACTTTATAATTGAGAATCTATATAAAGGAAACATGTAATCGACTTATAAATTAAATTAGTACATAAATGGAAAAATCCTTGCTTAGAAAGCTTTCTATGGCTACACATCTCTTGAATCATTTCTATCTTGGAAAAAAGATTCATTTGTTAGCATATGCTACATATTCTATATATGTGATGTATAAATACTAGTAAGATTTTGACACACATGAAAATAAAATGAATAGTTTTCAAAACAATTACCACTTGTATTTTGGACAATTTATATATATCAAAATCTTATTGATATTTATACATTACATGTATATAACATATGGCTTATATCAACAATTAAGTCTTTTCTCTCTATCTTGGGTTGGACCAGCACATAGTTGGCTCAACTCATTTATTTTTGTTGGTTCCAATTTTATATTTCTTTTCATTTCATAATAAATTAATATCCAATCCAAAATAACTATTCATAATATTTTAATATCCATTAAAATTTTAGTCCCCCATCTAATTTTGATTAAATGCTCTATAATGTGCAATAGGTTTTTATATACGTAGACAATGGTTATCTAGCACAAACAAAGGTGGCCATCTAACACAATTATTGGCTATCTAATATCATAAGAAGGTCATGAATCACATACCATTATAAATCGATTATCGTAGAATTAGATCTTTTCATTTAATTGTATCTCGATTTAACCATTGCATTTGATTTGATTTTTGAAATAATTTAGACTCAATAAATTATGCCATGGTTAGAGGCTCACAAATTGCTGTTATCCTAACCAAGTGGTTACCAATATCAAATTCCTAATCCCTAATTCATTAGAACAATAAATTCTATCTTAACTCATTAATATCCACCAAACACTTCTTATTGTAGGCAATGGCCATATTGTTCACAATCTCAAATAAGAAAGTATTTAATGGTATCAAAGGTCAATAGTCTGTGTATAGAGTATATGAGTCTAGAAATTATTTATACTTCTTTATATGAAGGCGGAACCAATGAAATGGAACATATGGAGTCCTCCATAAATGGATTGGATCTATTATACTCATTTAACATTGAGTATCTACTTACATAACTTTAGTACTTTTTTCTTAGTATAGTGATAATAACCCCAGCTATACCGTCCACATCCCCTTAAGACATCTATCATAGCAAAGATAATTTTTAGATATATGTTCTCACGATATTATATCTTTAATACTGTATCGTACTTTAATATATCAACGGGATATTATTATAAAAATATATGATTACAAAGTATATAATAAATATTTATCTTATATTAATAATATTCATACATTAATATTTTTTTTTGAAGGTATGGCTTTCGCTTTTAACGTAGGTTTTTATTTTATTTTATTTTTTTTACACGGTAGCAATTTAGCTGGACTAATCTTGTAAATAAGCTTTGTTCGGACTCTTGCATTTTCAACAATTTGAGAACTTATGATCATGCATTACATCACGTATAATTTTTCTTTCTAACACGAACAGAGAAATGCACCGACAATACAACCATGAAAGATAAAGTGGTTATATCATACGGATTGCCACATTGTAATATACATAAAACCAAAACAACAAGATAATTATGGCACAACCAACTAAATCACACGACGCAAGGTCAACAAGTTCTCCATTTTTCCAGAGAAAGAAGGTCTAAACCCATGACGACAGTGTGTAAAGAGAGAAGCAAATGGACGACTCGCATCGCCTAAAGGCCGCCACTTGAACAACGAGAAGGTTGGATAATGGGATAACTCCCCCGTGACATGGACAATCTAAGTATGAGGTGAGCATTACAAACACCAAGTCTATCAACAAAATAGGCATCCAGTGATTTCACTTCCAGTCATTTCTTCCCCTATCATATTAATAATAAAAAATAATAAAAGAAATATTTCCCTTCACTTTCTCTCGTCACTCATTGAGCATGCCCACACTCCAATATTCTAGTAATTTTCCAAACAAAGCATATATCCTTCAAAGTTAATGGGTGCAAGGTAGGATAGTAACATTTACAAAATTTTCAAAATTCAATTAGTACAGGTGATGCGATGAAATTTAGAGGTGGTTTATTAGGAAAAAGGGTAATAACAGTTTGTCGTTCAATTCGTTTTTTTCTTCCCTACCTTACCCACATTTATCCGTGCTTATTATGTATCTACTTGTATCTATTATTTTGCATTTCTTTTTGTAATTTTAAATCCAATTAAAACAGTGTCAAAATAATGAATCTTCTCTAAAGGCAGAAATGAGATTAACCTTACATTGATCTCTTAATTTTGTGGTTATAGAATACAAACATGTTTTATTATAGAGATGGCGTCACGCTGCCAACTTGTAAGGCTTGCTAATATGCTACATGCTCATGCCACAGCATAAGTATGCAAGGATCGCTCCTACACTCTTGATATTTCAAGTCCAACTTTTAGCTACCTAGAAAAAAAGGGTCCCTAAATAGGATGAATAAAACTTGCCGTGTGAATCCTTATTGCACAACACACACATATATGTCATATATAAAAAATTACATATATGATTAAAACTAATGCAATAAATAGCCATTTAATTATCTTGTTTAGGTTGATAAACAACGTAATTTTGGTTTCTAAAGACTTACAGTAACTTAAACTCCCAAACACATATATACTAATACATACTTAACCATGAAATGGGTATGTAGATCCCATTACCCCAAAAGAAGAGATCAAAGACATGATGCACTTGCAATGCATGCACAAGAAAAAGAAAGAGAAAAGAAAAGCATACTAACCTTATGTATGGAAATATATATTAGTGACATGGTCTATGAAAGTGGGGAAATGGATAAAGATATAATATGATGGTTTGCATAAAATTAGAAAATGGATGGGTAGTTTTAGTTTTATTAGTATTTTACAATATTACCCTCTATCAAAACTTTTATGGCATGTGTAGTTAAAGGGTGGAATATAATAATAATTTCTTTTTTTTTTTTTAAGATTTATTTCTGCATTTGGTAGGCAGAATAACTATTCTATGAAATTATTATTACTATAAAATAAGGAGTTGAAATTCCTTTGTAGGACTAAGGAAATATCTATCCTTTAATATATATATATATATTTTGGATATACTTCCATATCGATTCATGAGATCTTAAAAAAACCATAAAAAATAATCATTCCTTCTTTATTGCATGCCTTAAGAATTGAAATTCTATTTCTATTTTATTCCATTATATAAATCAAACATACTATTATACTCTGAAAATAAAGACTATAAATATAGATAATAGGAATAAGAAATAAAAGCATGATGTGTATCTTATTATAGAATATTATTAGAATAATAAAAAACACTATGCATGTATGTATGTGTATATGTATTTTTAATAATTAATAATATAATTATTGTATATATACATGTATATATCTATATATATATATATATATATATAGATATAAAATATGTAAAAGTTTATATTGTTTCTCGTATTTCTAAAGAACACTTAACATTACTATATTACATATATCTGTGAATGTGTCTTATTTTATTCTATAACTATATTTGAATGTGCGTTTATTTCTAACTTTATATTCCATCATTTTCCTTTTATCGATGTTATCTAATTTAGCACCTCGATTTAAATAATTTATTTATTTTGGAAGATTCTATATTGGATTATTTTAATTATTCTGGTTTAGTAAGGATTTTAGTAACCCATTAATATTATTTTATTATAGGCTATAACATGCTTGTTTATATAATTAGAATGTACGCTTCTAAGGCGTTTTAGATGGTATATCAATTATGGAGTGACAATGGGCAACACCGTTGGAGGAAGGAAAGAGTATGAAAGGGATTGGAGAAGGGAAAAAAATATAATAAAATTCACTTTTCTCTTGTTTCGAAAAGCAAGAAGAGGGAAGAAATGAATTTTCAAGAGAGAAATTTTTCTTAAACACACAAAAATGGTGTGGAGGAAATGTGGAAGACAGTCTATAAAATGATTTGAGTATCCTTTCAGTAAAAAGATGTCCCAAATTTAAGGGGCTTTTTAATACGTTACACTATGTTGGCAAAAAGGAAATAAATTAGAAAAGTTAGAAAGCGGACGAAAAGAATTAAATTATAAATTTTCCTATGTGGATAAAAAGGTAATTCGATGAAAAAAAAAAGAGTTAAGGAAAGTTAATAATATAGTTTTATATTTTATTAAATACCATAAATACCTATCATTTAAAGGTGTAATTTTGTCTCAATGCTAAAATATTTATAATGGAATCATAATTCCAAATTTTATTTTCTTTTAATGTTTGGATGTGTTTTTAGAAAGTAGAATCGCGATTCCTTAAAATTAACATTTTCAATATTAAAAGGAATTCAATTTTGCCTTTAAGAAGCAAAATTGTAATTCCACTTCATTTATACTTACTTAAATAATCTTTTTAATCTTATAGTGTATATTTATTACATTAATGACATTTTTTTTTTATAAATATTACTATATACACATTATATTCCATTTTAAATATGTTACCACTAAACAACTATAGGAATGAAATCAATGATTTTGTGGACATTTCTAAATAGAGGAATGGAAATGGTATTCCATTGCTGATTTTATTCATTTTGTTCTATGCCAGTTCATTTTAGATCAATTATGTATATCAAACATAACATAAATTCCTTCAAATTGCCTCAAATATGGATAAAACTTTTCTAAGATCCCTATAAGAAAATTTTGGGATAAAGGCATAAGAAGTCTTTATACTTTCAACTTTTAACAATTTAACAAATGAACTTTTATTTTTCATGATTTAGTGCTTTTTTTTTTGGTTTTAATTTAGTATCTTTATTGATGGGTAAGTTAATAACTTTACATTATTTTGCATTTTGATACCTATTCTTTAGTTTTGATTGTATTCTTGTATCTAACTTTAGTTTTGAGGCATTTTAGCATCTACTCACATATTAATTTGTAAAAAAAAAATATAAATAAATTATTTTGAAAAAAAAAAAAATTGCAACATCAACTTTTACTATACATAACTTTTGCATGCAATACCTAAATTTACCAAACTTTATATTGTTCAAAGGCTCATAAGACGTATGCTTATTTGAACATAAAATCTAGCACACATCCTCTAATTGTCCAAACTAGGTAAATTTTAAAATGGTCATAACTTGCAAAACAACTTTCATTTGGCCTTGAAATGAAATTTTTCTAACTTGTCAAATAGTATGCTTCATATGTCTCTCATAGATAGAATTTGGATTGTTTGGATTATTGTACTGAGTAGTATAAAGAGTATTGGATAGTACCAAAAAAAAAAAAAAAAAAGATAGTATAACTCTTTTGCACCATGTTTGGTGTGCACCATATTGGACAAAGATTTTTGTGACGTTTATTGTTTGAATATACAAAGTACTACACTAAATATGATATATAAAGTATTGGACAAAGATTTTTGTGATTTTGTTAAGTGAATTTGATTTTTATATCATATTTTAAATAATACAAAATATAAGCATTTTGTCTACTACTTTATGATCATTTTTTTTCTAGTAATCGAGAAAATTTGCAAACCAAACAAGGGACAAAATGTTTTATCTAATGCATTATGAATTTATGACAATCAAACGATATTATAGTATTTTAGTTAGAAGTGTGCAAGTGGGTTAAATGGATCAATCAGACTTAAGTCTCTTTGGCTTATGGGTTAAATGGGCTAACTTATGATAACTCATTTAATAAACAAGTTAGAATTTATTGGCCTTAACTCAACTTGCATGCATTGGTAGGTTAAACAGATCAGCTTACTATGCTAGTCCATTTAACCCATTTATATGTTTTTGTGGGTTAAACAAGCTAATATAGTCCATTTAACCCATTTATGTGTTTTAGTAGATTATATGAGCTAACTTATAACCTACAAATATTATATTATATTTTTTTATTTAAAATTGTAAAAAATATAAAGTTAATAATGACCATGTATCATTTTTATAGTAGTAAAATGAATTGACTTAATATTTTATACTATAATATAGATATTATAATTGCAATATCTTTATAATATAAATATTATAAAAAAGATGGAAGGAGTAAGGGATAGAATCCACGAGGAAGATAGAATGACTAAGATAAAAAAAATAAGAAAGAAAAGTGAAGAAGATGATAATAAATGATGATATGTGGCTTGAATTTTATAGTTTATTATATTAAGTTTAAAAGTGAAGTGAATTAGTTAGTGGGTGTTATGTTGTGAGTTGGCCCATGATTTAAACAGGTTAATCCACTTTAATTTGTACGTTAAATGAGCTAGGCTCATTTGACCAACTTTTTGAACGGATTGAAAATTCTAACTCTCAATTGTTTTTTAAATAGGTTAAACGGGTTAGTTTGTAGATCATAATCCATTTGCATAGCTTTAATTTTAGTATTGATTTTTCGAACTTTGTGATTTAATAAATTGTAAAGCGAAGATTCTATGACTATAAACTTATAATCATAGAAACATTTGTGTTTTAAGTTATTTCTTAAAAATTCCTCTTTCGTTTCAGTTTTCTTTTTCTCTTGATTTCTTCTCCCATCCTAAACAGACTTTAATAAGCTTTAAAGAACATTTGATCAACTTTCTCCCCATGATAATTCTTTCTTATTTCTTAATTCCTTTTTATTTTCTATTTTTTTTCCCTCTCCTTTCCTTTCCTTTCAATTTCTTCCCAAAATATTTTCTTTTCTCATGCTTGCTTATTTCTGTGTCATGAAACACACAACACCACTAAGAAACTTCCAAGTGGGAGTGGGACATGCCCACAGCGATGCACACGGACGAGAATAAGAACATCAATAAAATCGCCGAAATGCCGTAAATCTTAATTACACGCTCATGGGTGTGAACATCGCGCCCATAACGTGCGGGTCAAGCCAACTCCAAGGCGTTCCAGATTTCGACATTTTGTCAACAGGGACACTCATTAAAAACCTTAAATATTACATCCCTTTTCAAGATATAGCACTAACTGAAACATGTCAACCATCGTTTATCATTTCCTATTACATATATATTATATTTGTTTGGGAAAATTTTAGTTTCAATATGTGTATTTATATATGGGGAAACTTTTATAAAAACATTGGGTTTATGATCTTAACAAAGCAACAATTATGAAAGTGTTTGCTTAGAAAAGAAAATCCTGAACAATTGTTAATGAGAATTTTTTTCTACAAGAAGTTTAATCATCTATTTTTTAAGTGAATCTCAATTATTAAAGTAATTATTTAATTTTTAATAATATTATAATTATATTATTAAATATCACGTAACATATTTTAATATCTTAGCAGCTAAAACTTTCATCCTAACTTGAATTAAACTACGCGTTGACACTACTAGTTAACAAAAGCAGGAAAGAACCTCAGGCTTTACCGTGGATCCTTTCCACGAAAGCATATTGAACACAAGTATACATATCAAAACAAGGAGACCTTTCTAGATTCCCACGCGCAAAGCACTTTGCTTTTCACACCTCCCTTGATTTTACACATCATCCCACACATCATTGCTGCTTCATTTCCTCATTTATTGCTCTCTCTCTCTCTCTCTCTCTTACATATATATATATATATACATAGACACCTCTTCATAATCCCTCCCATCTTCCAACTACATTTACACAACAACCGGACACAACACAACCCCAAATCCAAACCCTAGCCCTATCTCTTTGATTTTCGTTTTCAGATTTTTGTTTTCTCCAGTGCTGATTATTGTTTGTTTATAGTTGAAGAACATTGGCTTGATTTTTTATTCCAGTCATGCAAGAATCAGACTGTACTACTGAGTCTGTATCGAGTTGTCCGAGCTTTAATAGCTATTCGAATGATCAACTCGCTCATGTCGCTCACAGAGTCACTCAGGAAGAAGAAGAAAAAGAATCTCAGTCTCCACCGGCCGATGATAGTATTCAGAACCTCCCAGAACCTTTAGAAGATCACGAAACCGATGACGGCGATTTTGAATTCTTCCCCCTGGTTAAGAACTTTGATCACTTGTCGATTGATTCCGACCAGATCGGAACTGTTTTTCCGGTGTTCAATCGAGATCTCTTATTCGATGACGATGAGAACGATCGCAGTAGGTTTTCGAGCTTGAATTCGGATACAAAATCAATTCGGATTCCGTTGAAGAACGTCTTCGTCGACGATCACGATCTTAATCCTCCGTCTTCGTCCTCGTCGGAAGCTGACGAGCTCGATCGAATACCGGAAGGAACGTACTGCGTATGGACACCGAAATCGTCCGTACCGTCATCTCCGAATCACGCGAAGATAAAGAGCAATTCAACGGGTTCGTGTTCGAAGCGGTGGAGGTTCCGCGATTTGTTGAAACGAAGCAATAGCGACGGAAAAGATTCGTCGCCGTCGTTCGTGTTTTTGACGCCGTCTTCGACGCCGGCAAACAAGAAGAGCGGGAACGGTGAGTTAGGGTTAGATAAACGGAGAAACAGCCGTGAAAATGATAAGAAGGGTAAGGTGGAAAGTAGTAGTCGTAATAAATACAGGGAGAAAAAGGTAAATGCGCATGAGGAGTTTTACGTGAGGAATAGAGCATTGAAGGAAGGAGATAAGAAGAGGTCTTACTTGCCGTATAGGAAGGATTTAGTTGGGTTCTTTGCTAATGTTAATGGTTTAGGGAGAAGTTTTCCTCCATTTTGAGGGATTTTTTTTTAATAAGATTTTTGTACATATTAATTAACTTTTAAGTTCCATTATTGTGAAAATGTTCTTGGACTTTTTGCAGTACACACATATACATATATATTCTAGAATTAGTTGATTATTATATAAGAATTAGATTATATTTAATTATTATTCCATGTTTTATTGTTATATAACGTTGCTTCTTCGAGAGAGGGGGTTTAAGCTTGTGACTAAAAATGACCTCTCATCAAAATGGAATAATTGATGTGCTAATTTTACAAAGCTTTAAGGGAATGTCGAAATCAACATTCGCAATTCGCAATTATTATTATTTATTTAACTTTAATTTATTTCAATACGTAAACTATAATGAGAATATTTAATCGGGATAGACAAGTTTTAAACTTTTTTTTTTTTTTTTACTGTCAATATTAACAATAAAATTAAAGGTTAAATCAATTTTATAAAAAAAATGAACTTAATCATAGAAAATTCCCAAAAAAATACTTGATAGAAGGAAGTGACCGTAGAGCGCCAAGGTTCAATATTATTACTGTTCTGTTTCTCTAGCTTTCGCCGTCTTGGTTATCGAATAACTCTGGTTTAATTCTTTCGCATCGCATCTAGTGCGGTATTAACTGAATGATTGGAAATCTGGAATTTGATTCTGTAGGTTGATGTGGAAAGATTATAAATTGTATCGGAAGTTATTTACGTCTATATATCAAAATTTTAAATTATTTAGAACTTAAAACTAAAATTTAATAAAAAAAATACAACATTTAAATCTTTTATATTTATATCAAGATCAATTACAATCTTTTTATATTTTAAATAATAATTTGGGTCTATATTTGTAGCCCTCTTAAGCTATTCATTTATCTTTAATAGTAAGGAACTTATAAAAATTCTAATACTAAAAAAAAATAAAATAAAAATCTGAAAATCGAAGGATCTCTTTTTATTCGTGTAAAGTCTTTAGGGTGAGGTTGTTGACATAAGAAATAGGGTTAAGAGTCCCCATAAAGATGCCCTTTAGGGGGCAAGTACTAATAAATGGTTAATTTAGTGTAACCGTACTAATACATAGAAATTTTTGTAATTGGTTTATTATTTAATTTTATTATTAATTTATATATTAATAATAGAAATTAAATTAATTTTATTAAAATAATAGACCAGTGGGTAAATAATCCAATAATACATTGCTCCCAAGGCAAGCTTACCGCAAGAGAATTTGCTTGAATACAAGGACAGTGATAAATATAGGGAATTAAAATAACCGACCTTTTTACGTTATCTTTATATCTGTATGACAAAGCGACAGAGAGCCATTACGGTGTGGGCCATGTCCTATGTCTATCTATTGTTCTTTATTTCCCAGAAGAAAACTTGTTTGAAAAAACTATTGGAAAAAAAAAAAAAACAAAACACGTGGGGTGATGACAATTACGTTAACAATTCCTCTTACTCAAGTGTGCTCTATTTAATATTGTGGCATTCACATCGGAGACTGATCTAGAAATGCCAAAGGAAGGATCCAATGAGTTTGACAGTGGTGGAACTCAGATTCAATAAACAAAGATATTAAAATATAATATATTTATTTATAAAATAATAAAATTATTCAACTTTTTAAAATTTAAAAATTGAATACCCCTTGCTTTACTTTTTATTTTATGTGGCTATAAGAAAAGGAATTATGAAGGAAAAAGTATAAATACAAAGAATGTAGAAGGAAAGAATCAATGGAGTATTTTATAGATAATAAAGAGAAGAAAGATGGAAGAAATTATAATTATTATTAAAGATAAAATAAGATATAATGTAAAATTATTAATATAATTTTAAGATTATAAAAAGAATAAGAAAAGATAAATAGCAAAGGGGTAAATTGGAAAATATAATGTTTTTTGTATTTTCCTTTCCCTTTCTCTCTAATTTGAAAGGAAAAAAAAAAAATAGAAAGGACGGTGCTTCAAGAATTAACTCCTTCCCCATTCCTTTACCCTCCTAATTCCTCATTCTTTTCAAACAATTGAATTGCATATTTTCCTTCCTAATTCCTTCACTTTTCATTTTATTCTTTCTCTTTCCCTCTCACTAAACAAAGCATTAAGGTTTACCTTTTTAGTAAATTGGTATATTCTTCGGCAAAACGTACAAAAGAAAAGATACCTGATTCAATTAGATAGGTTTCGAGTGGACATTGAAAGTCATAAAAAAGATTTTGCATATAGATTTTTTGAAATGTACTTTATATAATAAGGTATGAGTATAATATCTTCCTAACTTGTATTATATTAGGACTTGTACTATAAGGTATATAGAATATAGGTTTTAAAATATTATATACTCACTTTATAAAAAATTATTAAATAAATAATAATAATATTTTTTTACCAATAAATATTTTAGTAAAAAGAAAAAATAAAAAAGCTTAATCTTGTAAGTTAATAACTTAAGAGGCTAAAATTAATGCTATCTTTCTCACCTTATATGTTTCATTCTTTTCCTTGCTATTCTCCCATTTTCCTCTTCAATTTTATATTTTCTATTCTTTTTGGTTATTATTTCTTATTTACTAAGTAGCTAAATTACATAAACTTATAATAATGGAAAAAGGAAATATTTCTTTTTTTTTTAATTTTATAGGTTTTATTACAAGTTTTATATCTTTTATATATAAAGAATTTATAATATTATGTATTGATTACGTTTTAAAATTTCACAACTTGCTTTTTATATTTTTTTCAAATCGCAAATTGACCTATAGTAGGTACACATTGAAACTCATTGAAGAGCTGAAGTATAAATTGAGATGTAGGCACCCAAAAAGATTAATGCTTGAAATACAATAATCCATTCTTCCATTGTAAGTTTCATTTAATTGGCTTTCCGTGGTTCATGTTAGAAATAATAAGCTGTCTGAATGCAACCAAAGTAGTATATTGTTTCTTTAAATCATCAATCAAGGAAAAACATGGTATAGAGAAGGCCAAATACTGAAAAATAAAATCATGTTGTTTAGATAAGGAATTCACAACTTGATTCTCTAAACTTGCTTTATACACAACTTTGTAAACATGCCCTAATAATTTTGCCAAAAACTTGTTTTGTTTCAATGTTTGAATCACTTGAGTTAATAGTTCCTTCAAACTTTTATGATTAATGCGAATAATAAAGTGAGACCCCAACAAATATTTCCTCCACTTTCATATTGCTTCTACTGTACCATATAATTTTTGTATGTATGTTGAAGCTTTAGAAAGATGTAAAGGCATCTTTTTTTTTTTTTCCAAAATAAGAAATAGGATGGTTATCCTAAAGTAAGATACCTCCTATCCCCATTCTTAATGCATCTATTTCCACTATAAATTGCTTGGAGAAATTTGGTAATGCAAGAATAAGAGCATTAACATGTGCATCTTTTAGCTTATCAAAGGCTAATGTAGCTTAATCAGTCTACTTAAGCATATCTTTCCTTAACAAATGTATTAGTGGAGCAACTATTTGGGCATATGTTTTGATAACTCTCGAATAATACCCTGAAAGGCCTAAAATTGCTCTAAACTATTTCATAGATTGTGGTAATGGTCAATTCTTAACTGCTTCAATCTTTTGCGATTCAAGACTAATGCCATCCACTAAGATAATATGCCCTAAATATTCTATAGAATATTAGCTAAACAAACACTTGCTTTTCTTCAAAAAGAAAGTGTTGGTAGCTAATACTTCCAATACTTAAGTACAGTGTGTAACACATGATCATCTATAGTCATACTATATACTAGTATCTCATTAAAAAAAAAAAACTATGATGAATTTCCTTAAGTATGGTTGAAAAATACAATTCATAATTGATTAGAATGTCACTAAAGCATTATACAAGCCAAATGACATAAGAAAAAAAATTAATAATGGCGTTCATGGGTATGGAAAGTAGTTTCCTCAATGTCATTTAGATGCATACGTATTTGTTGATATCTTGCTCGTAAATCCAAATTGGAAAAAACAAAGGCACCCTTTAATTCATCCAGCAATTCATCTACTATTGGTATTAGAAATTCATCTTTGATCATGGCTTGATTCAATGCTCTATAGTCTATGTAAAACCTCGACGTTCCATTTTTCTTTTTCACCAAACGTATTGTGAAGAGAATGGACTATGATTGCTGTATTATGCCTCACTCCATCATATCTTTGATCTATTTCTCTATTTCTATCTTTTAAAAATGTGGGTACTTGTATGGTTTGACATTTATTGGTGAAGATCCACTAATCAAATGAATTCGACGTTGAACTTCCCTCAATGGAGGTGGTGATGATGGTGCCTCAAATACCCAAGAAAATCTACTTAACACTTCTTCTAAAAGGGTGTTGCTGGTAGTCTTCTTGGAAGAATCATCGAAAACTATCTAATCCACCAAATGAAAACACTAGCATCAGTTTGAAGCATTCTACAAAATTAGCCATGAGTAATTTAGGCACTATTTGTATTGTTTTCATCAATCAATGTCAACATATTCCTTTGTCTCTTAAATTGCATATTCAACTTTGAATAGTCTATGGTAATTAGTCCTAACCTTTGTAACCATTGAACTCTAAGTACTAAATTTGTCCCCTGAAACGATAACACATAAAAAGTATCAAGAAAATCCAATTGCTGAACAATAAGAGACATTCTCACATTGTCCTTCACATAACAATATCTTTCCATTTCCAATCATTACTTGAAATTTAGGAGATGGAGAAATGGTTAAGCCTAAATGCTTAACTAATCTAATTTGAATGAAATTATGGGTACTTTTGGAGTCAACCAAAATAGTAATATTGCAGTTATTACGTTCCCTATTCCCCTCTAAACTACAAAGTAACTAATGGAAAAAGAAGCATCCTCTTGACATCAACCCCCCACCCCTATTCCCTAATCTCCCTTTTTTCATGAAACTACTCATCCTCATCATCATGTAGTAAAAGTAAAACCTTTGTTATACATTTGTGACCTCTATGATATTGTCCATCACTATTGTAACATCAGCCTTTTTCTCTTTTTTTGATGGGCAAAGAATCTTTAGGAATATGAGAAGTTGAAGAATGTGTTTGAGATTTAATATCGGTTGATGGAAAATATGGTTTAGAAATGTGAATGGATTGTTGTGGTTTGGAAGAAATTGTTGTAGAAGGATAAACTTGTTTGGAAAAAGATGAAGAATATGAACGTTTACTGATCAATGAGTTTAGATTCGTGCATTTTAGCCAATCTCATTACTTGTGATAGACTAACAAGTCTAGCAATCAACAATTCTCCATGAATCATGGGTTGTAGTCTAGAAATGAAACAACTAATCAAATATTTCTTAGATAAATCCACCACTCTATTAGAAAGTGTCTCAAATTGTGATTAGTATTCATCTATAGATCCATTTTGTATCAATTTGGACAACATACCCTCCACATCATCATACTTAAAAGGACTAAAATGCATCTTCAAAGTTTTAATAAAGTTTAACCAAATTTAGTTATTGATTCTTGTACATCCACTGATAATAATCCAGTGCATACGCCTCCATTGCAAATGATGTAATTGTGATTCTTTGCTTATTTGAAATCTTTCAGGTAAGTTTGAAACCCTAATCCTCTCTTGTTGTTCCTCTCTTCTATTTGTCCTCTATATATAATAATCTATGATGCTATTTCTTTCACAGGTGAATGCTTTGGCTATTTTAAGTAGCCATGTTCCAAGAAAAATAGGAGAAATCTCTAGTTTTGGGATGTAAACCTAGCTTCTTTATTTCCATTATTTATATGTTTACATTCATTAGTTCTAATTTTGTTATCTATTGGTTACATCAACTAAATTTGTCCACAAACTATATATGTTTTGATGTAATCACTTCTATTCTACGTCTAGTAGTCCTTATGCCACTTAGAATTTGTATATATATATATATTTTTGTTTGGGGTCATAATAGATAAATAGAGATAAGTTAATTTAAAATTGTATAAACACATGTGTTCACTCTTTTTTGGTAAAAGATAATTAGCATAATTAAAAAAAAGAAAAATGTATTTTTTTAGGCATTCCCTTACATTACTTTTTACTTACTTATTTATTTATTTTTAACACATAATACTACTGTAGCATTAACTAATGTAATTTAACGTGCAATATATAGAAAGGACGTTATCATAAATTAATAAATTATAATCATATATTGTATCCCATCCTATTGTTAAATATCAACCAATCTTGAAATATATGATGACAATCCAATACATCCATTAATGCTTAGTCTCAGCTTTATAGTTATGATTAATGGAACAATCTCAATATATTTAGACAATTCCATTAAAGATAGTAGGTTTGAAAAGAGTAAAATCTTACTGAAATAGTTTTAGAGCGGCCACCAAGGTTAGCACAAATGCTGATCGGAAAAACATAGTTCGTGATACATTCTAATATGGTTATTGCCGCTAGTTGGTTCGCCACAAATTTTTATTTTATTTTTTTGTGGTTGTATTTTAAATATTGATTATATCAACTTTCAAAGTTAATTTAAAATAAAAAAAAATAAAATTCAATCTTCAAGGTTTGTCACATTTTTTATTTCAATCCATTAAAAATGAAAAAAAAAGGTATGAATTCAATCTTCAACGTTTGTCACATTTTTTATTTCAATCCTAAATGTTTAATCTTTTTCTATTTTAGTCTTTAATGTTGCAAACAAGTTTTGCCAATGATTGCAAACAAGTTTGCCGTTGATTTTTTCTATTAGGAATTACACATGGTATTCCAATGGAATTACACATGGTATTAGGAATGAATGGATATAGAATAGATAGGGTATAAAGTTTTATCCATACCCTACCTTTGTTTATACAATATAGGTTCCTAAACTTTTGAACCAAAACCTACTCTATAGCACTTTGGAACCACCCTATACTTTGTACATTTTAAAATCTATAAGGTACAAAATACTATATGGAACCCGTAAATTTTATTTTTCTTTTTGTAAATTTCAAGTTTACATGATATTAAAAAAATAATCTCTATGTAACATGATAAGTTCTTTATATGCAAAATAGAAGAACCTATAATAAATTATGTAAAATAAATAATAATAATTTTCCTACCTTAATTATTTCAAATTTTGTAGTTTTACTACTTAACAATTGGTAAACAACAAGGGAAAAAAAAATATAGAAAACATAAAACCAAAGAGGAAAATAGGGAAGAATAAGGAAAAGAAAGAGATGGGGATCTAGGTTTAAACATTTAGAATTATTAACTTATAGACTTAGGGCTTTTTTTCCTCCTTTTCACTAAAACATTTATTATAAAACAATTACAATATTTTCATTTACTATTCATTTATTAATATTATTTAATAATATTTTATAAAGTAAGTATAAGATAATATGAAACCTACATTTTGTATATTTTAGAGTATATGCTCTACGGTGGGCATAAGGTAAGAAGACTTTGTACTCGTACCCTACCTTATGAGAGGAGCTTTTGGAAATTTTGTACTCAGAGCCTACGTTGTGACCCCTAATACCTACCTGTAACCTAGCTAGTCAAGTGAAGTATGAGTGGGTACTTTATATAACAAGATTACCTACTCACCCCTATACAGCATCATCTTATTAGTTCATATATTTTTGTTATACAAATAATATGCTGAAATATTAAAAAATAAATAAAGTAATAAAAATATAAAAAAAGAAAAAAGAAAAAAATGGAAAAAAAAAAATAGTTCCAACTACCCTAAGGTTAAAGGTGGTTGGTGCAACCTTCCTAAGGTGGTGCGTAGCCACCCACGATGGATGAAAAAAAAAAAAAAAAAGCTTTTAAAGGTTGAAACTTGATTGAGTTTCACCTTATTTTTCTTCTTCTTCTTCTTTTTATTATTATTTTTTTCTATATCATGCCTTAAGGTGGCCAATTTTTTTTCATATCTTTTCTTTTTTCTTTTTTCTATTTTTTTTTTACTTTTTATTAATTTACTAAAATACTAATATATGTATGTATGTATAAATATATTTTTATTTCCCTTTTTTTTGGAAAATTTTTATAATTTTATTTAATTTCTATTATTTTATTGTATTATTTATTTTATATAATTACATAGACCAACTAAATTGCATCATGTGTCAATCCCTAATAGAAAAGTTAACATTGTCGTTAGAAAGACTCATTTACAAATGTTTGTAGTTGTTAATGACTGGAATGGAAAAAAAAAAATGATTAGGACTAAAATAGAAAAGTTAGTAAACATTGAAGACTAAATTTGTACTTTTTTCATTAAAAATTAAACATTAGTGTAAGGATGCAAGGTGCGAGTTTTATATAGTAGGTGCAACTTTTGGATTCCTCCACTTATGTCAATATCGATGAAATGAATAAGATGTATTGGACCATGTTGAACAATTGTGAAGAGATCTGACTATATGCCCATACTATCTTTGTTGCATTACTTTACGAGCCTCTACTATCCCCCCTATCCAAATATACGTAAACCTAGTAGAATCACGATAGCTTGAGGGATAGTGTGTATAGGCCACGTTAAGATCATATAATTGAGCCTTGGATAAAATTTGATTTTTCTAAGTTTTATAGACCTTGTGTGCTTTAACTATTAACAATTACTAAAACCAAATATTTTCAAAAAGTTGAATTTCACATGTTTTGTTGCATTTATAATCTCTTTTTATTTCACAATTTACATTCTTAATAAATATATATTTAGGTTGTACCATTGCTATGAAGTCCACTGAGTGTACATTTCATGTTGTAGAGACACATTAACGAAACATAAGACTTTCATGGAGGCTGCTATTTTGAAATCTTCTAGTTTGACTTTGCTCTTAGCATGTCCATTTAGTGGACCCATTTAGCTCTTCGCTGGGTACATCCACCTATATTATAATGGATTGGAGAGAAGTGCTTTTTTTAAGAGACTCATAGTAGATGAATCATGATGTTGAAAAATGCAAGTGTGAATAACATTTTAAGCTTACATTGTGTTATCATTAAGGTTGTCAAAATCGCGATTCTACGTTCCAATTCTACAGACCCCTTAGTGATTCTACGTAAAATCAGAATGTATAAACATAAGTTTCTACAACCTATGTAGAATAACTTCCAAATATTGTAAATTTATTTACAATAGTCATTAAAAAATATAATAGATAATAGAAATAAGGAAATTCTGCATTTATTTTGGCCATAAATTGCAAATTTGCAATAAAAGTCATAATATAGATAATCAAGCATAAGTTTTATAACATAAATATTTTATTTCTAAAATGATAAATCATATATAAAGCGAGTTTCACCTAGTTATATATACAAAAACTAAAAGATAATAGATAAAATTTAAAAATCAATTGTGACTTTAAGAAATTATTAATAAATAAAAGTTGATAATAGAGATATATCATTAGAAAGGAGTAATATAAAAAAAATGACAAATAACTACTAACAAAAAATAAATAATAAAAAAATGTACTATAACAAGAAAAATCTTCAAAGTTATATATTACTAGGTAAAGTTTTGCACTATTCGTGATTATTAATTCAAAATATATTTACTTAACAATATATATTTAAAAGTATTATAATTATGAGAAATTGAAAAGATAGAAATATAAATACATTTATACATTTCCTATATAATTAAAAATCTAAAAAATTCTTATAAAGTTAAAATTATCTATCCTTTATTTTATTTACTATTACAAAAATATTAATTAAAATAAGAAAAGTTGCAGTAATTAAACATGAGTGCTTAACACGAATATGATCACAAACAAGAATAGGAAGACCGATGACTGATGAACACAAATACAAAGACTTCAACGCAATGCAACTCAATGCAACACACCAACAAGCGACGAGTGATGATCGATGAACATACAACAACAATAGTAGCAACTCCTGAAGGTTGACATTTACCTTACGCAAGATCAACACTCAAGATTTAAGATTAGAAAAAAAATACTATTAGAAGTTTCAAGTTTTTACTAAATAAAAGGAACCGATGGGAAAAAGTAAGAACATAAAGTTAGAAATAGTACACATACATACCATGACGCCTGACATAGTTGAAGAATAAAAGTTATAGCCTACAAATTTACTTGAATTTTGGGCTAGGCTAGGCTTCTCTAACCTGCACGTCTTCAACTAGGCTAGGCTACTTCCTCTTCACTCATTCTGTTGATGGAAAATAAGACCTTGTAGTAGAAATGTAGAAACACTAGTGGACTCACAATTTTATCGATTCCACATGTGGAATCGCAATTCTACTATGATTTTACCTCAAAAACGTTTTTACATGCGAGTTGACTAGGAATGTGCTCACCAACTCGTACAATCATAAAAACGTGTGAGTTAACTCGCGATTTTGACAACACTGATTATCATAATGCTTTTCTTCATGAACTTTAAAATGTTTAACATCAACTTTTTTCCATGGAGTTCTTATAATAAACATGGCACTTTATAAGTTGCATCATAAATTTCATCTTAGAGAAACCCATGTGGATTGACTAATAAAAAGGGTTAAAACAACACATCATAATCAAGACTTTTCAACCTTTGAAGTGTTACAAATTAGGAGTTGGCAAAAAAAGTAATTGAATCATGAATCGGACTACATAGGAACAAAAAGTCTTTTTATTTTTCAATATGGTTCAATTTAAGGTACGGTTTAGAATAAGTTACCTAATTCATGGTTCGATTTAGGAGTACCATCTTTTAGCTCTTAGAAGGGGAAAGATGTAGGCTTGTGAGGCATTGTGTATGCTTAGAAATTGTGATCGGGCTTGGAATTTGTTAGACATCTAGAAAACAAATTGGTTGGTGAAGTGCAAAGCAATGTACGCTCGTGTGTGTGCTTAAAGAGGATGAGTCAAAGGTGTGTTTGCTACTATCATGAGAGACAATTGATTATGAAATTTGGATTGCTCTCATTGATTGACATGACAGTGATCTAATTTCTTGATTTTTTTTTTATTTTGCAAGAAATAGAAGAAAGTAATAAATAAATAAATAAATATGTTTTGATATAGCTAGTAAATAAGATGTAGGAAAGATGTTAAGGAATGTTGATCGAATTCATGGGTGATGCAAGAAAGTCAAAGATTACTCTTCCTGAAACATAGTTGGGGCATTACACGAAGGAGATGAATTGGATGATTTGGACTTTTATGGAGTGATTGGAAGAAATTTTTTTACATTTAGTATATTATTTAAATGTTACAGTGAGAGGAGCAGATGTAGAGATGTAGTATATGAAGATCATGTTAGTCATAGTTACAATGGGGGTTGTAGAGGAGTCTATAGAAATGTCAATTAAGATGTAGATCAAGCTAGGGGTGCATGGCGGATTGTCAAACTAAAGAAAGTTATAGATAATCTAGTTTATGAAGAGGATGGTGATAAAGTAGATGATTAACTAGTGAGAAAATAATTAAGAGATTTGGGCTTTATGAAATTAAAAATTCCTTTTTTTGGCAAAACTGGTAACATTGATGAGTACATTAATTAGGAGTATAAAGTTGAAAAAGTATTTAGTTATTATGATTGTAATGAAGAGATGGTAGTGAAACTAGCTCTCGTAGAATTCATGGTATAAGTAGCAATGTGGTGGAAGAATATCTTAAACAACAAGTGATGCATAAGGGAGGAAGAAATGGGTTCTTGGAGAGAAATGGAGAATTACATGCATAGAAGATTTGCACTAGAATACTATAAACAAGAACAATACCTGAGGTTGCAAACTTTCAAGTAGGGTTTTCTCAATGTTGAGGACTATATATAGGAGTTTAGGATGCTACGTATCAGGTGTAACTTAGCTAAACCCTTTGAGTAGATGATTGCAAGATTTATTGTTGGGTTCAAGTATGAGGTGGCCAACATGGTTGAGTTCCAAAGATTGGAGACTTGGGAAGAAGTGATGCAATTTGCAATTAAAATAAAGGAACAAAGAAAGGGAAATCCATATAAGTATCAATTAACACCCAAACCCACTACTTCTGTTAAATTTGATTGAGTTGATGATTGAAGGGCTAATAGGAGAGTTGATGAGAGAATGGTTGAGAGGGTTGATAAATTTGATGAGAGGTGAGTGGATAAAGGTATTGGGAAGAGCATGTTTATTGCTGTGAGAGATTCAAGGGTGTAGAGTGTTCAGGGTTCTTGGAAGAGAAGTAACCAACTTGAGTGCGTCAAATGTTTAGATTTTGGGCACATAGCTTTATAGTGTCCTAATTGTAAGGCTATGGCCATTTATGATGATTATGTTAGTGAGCATGAAGAGGAGAGAATCG
Organism: Laguncularia racemosa; assembly: GCA_037954665.1. Taxonomy (NCBI): domain Eukaryota; kingdom Viridiplantae; phylum Streptophyta; class Magnoliopsida; order Myrtales; family Combretaceae; genus Laguncularia; species Laguncularia racemosa. The sequence goes on along the minus strand of JBBMOL010000024.1, from coordinate 5,444,168 downwards.
AGTGGTGGATCATAGGGAAGATAATGTAGAGGATGTAGAGAAGGAGTTTGCTAAGGGAATAAGGGGTTTAATATTGCTAGTAATTGGACTTAATTGTAGGGTTTTCAATGTTATTTCATCTATAGGAAATGATTAGAGGGAGATTATCTTCCATGTTAAGTGTTATGTGGGTGATGCAGTATGTTAGGTTATTATTGATAATGGTAGTTGCACAAATATGGCTACCTGGGCAATGGTGGAAAAGTTGAAACTATCAACAATTATGCATCTAAGTTCTCTTAAGCTTTAGTGGTTTGATAATAAGGGAGTTGTTAAGGTGGAGAAATAGGTGAAGATGCCAATTTTGATTCCTAACGGTTATGTAGATGAGATCTTATATGATCTTGTTCCAATGAGTACATCTCATATAATACTAGGAGAGCCATAGATGTTTGGTTATCGAGTGTTGTATGATGAGTATCATAATACATGTTCTTTTATGAAGTATGGAAAGCTAGTTAGGCTATGCACAATTAGTGCTACCGAAGTCAAGGATATATATAAGGTGATGCATAGTAGGAAAAGGATAAACTTATTGATGAGGTAGTTTGATTTGTGATGTGAATGGCATGATGATTGCAATATTAGTGGTTGGAGATGTTGATGTCAGGTTTCCTAGAGTTGGGGTTAAGATGCTCTTAGAATTATTAGTGTAAATAGAATTCAATGAGTGTGTGTTTAAGAGTTTATGGTTAGAGGCATTGCTTGAGCTAAAGAAGGCTAGACATAGTTGCTTACTTTTATTTGAGTTTTCTTTGTGTATGTACCTTTTGTTACTCAATCTTTAGGTTCTAGAAGATCGTGTTATCAAAGATTTGAGGGAAAATCTTCTCTAACTAGGGGGTAATGATGGGGATCAAATTCCTTATTCCAACAACTTGATGTCTTATGGCAAGATATGGAAATTTGATGAGCCTTACATGGGATTTCTATCACCTTTGCATGGATATTATGAAAACTTGTCAATTTGACATGAAGTTGCACGTCATAATTTCAACTTTGCATGGGCTTACATGGGAGATCCAAAAGGTGCCAATAGTACATGGTTCATGGATGTAAAAACTAACTAGAAGACAACACTTACTTTCTTATTTTATTTCATGATTATTTGATGTTTTTATGTTATTTTTAGTATTTAATTAAGGTTCATTTTATAATTAGTCATTTACATTTAAGTCCTTGTCATTAGCAATCTATTTCTTATTTTACCTCTAGAGATGTTAGGGGTTAGTATAAATACTTCTTATAGGACATTATTCATTAATTAATTAGTGCTTTTATAGAAACCCTAAGAAAGAGTTATTTGCTTCCTTTCCTAGGACTTAACAATTCTATTGAATTGTGGCATTCAACAAACTTTTGTTTGATCTAGTTGTGGCATCCATAAATTAATCAATTAGACTAAACAAAACCATAGTTCAAATTAATTAGTTGTGGCAATCTTAGTCTTATTAACTATATAATTTGTTCATATCTCTTTTTTAATTTCAGCTTTTCATAAAACAAAAAAACAAAAGTAAAAACACAAAAACCCTAATCTAAACATACTTTCAAAATCATGTGTAGAATTCTTCTTGAAATATACTCGTATCAATAATTCTTATGTTTCTAGTATGTTAGGTAAAGTCATGTGAAGGAACAAAGATTGTAACAAACATTGTCAATAGACTAAAGTTTGAAATGTTCATTTTAGTATCATCTACAAGATTTATGTACAAAAAGTCACTCTTAAAGACTCTAGAGAAATTAGTGAAATTGCACTCTTCATTTAAATCTTAGACATGTGATTATAATGAAGTCCTTTATTATAGCATATTTTATTTTTGTTATAAATACCCAACTTCCTTTTTAAAGCATAATCATCTATTATTTACTTAGCCTCTTTTTCTCCTAAACCCTATTATATACCCTTCTTAGCATTTTTGAGCTAGATTAGAGGTGATTAAGTATATTTGGGTCATCATTACAATTATTTATGCATTTATTAGCTAAGTACTCTTGTCTTTCTCTATCTAGACTTGTTTTCATCATATATTAATGGGTTTTACTTATGTTTCTAAGATATTTTTATTTGTGTTCATTTTGTTATGTGTAGCTAAGTTTATGCTATGTAGTTGAATCCTAGATTATAATGTTAATATAATTGTGTGTGAGTATGGGTTTGTGTCAATATAATGAATGCATGTGTCATAGAGAACTTAACATGACATATAGCTAGCTATATTTATTAGTTTAATGAATTATAATGATTTTGAAAGAATAGTTATGATTTAGCATAGGTGAATTGCATTATAGAATGAATTAGAATGAACATAGCTAATTGATCTATATGGTCTAAATGAATCATATGATCTTAACACACTTGTGAGTCATTGATTAACCATAGAAACATAAGTCCTAGAAGTTTTTTTAAGTGGTTTTGCTAATGTGCTAAGGAGATCAATGAATATTTATATGATTCTACTACATTTAATAATAAAATATGATCTATAGCTCTTAACAGACTACATTTGTATACGTCCTCCATGAAACAAAGTGGTAAGCCTATTTTTCTTGCTTGATTGTTGAACTCCATTAGATTTCCTTTTGTGGTTGTTCTAGCTTAGTTAATTTTTATTAGTTCTAACACTCAATCATTTCATAGCTTTTCTAGATTAGAAAACTAACAAGAAAATAGTATTTGGTTGATGAGGACTAGAATCTTGTAACTTACTTATCTATCTTGATGATCTAGTGGTGGTAAATGCCACCCCTTAGCCCATGCACCAAAGGAGATGTAAAATGAATTATTGAAGCCACAAATGTTTAAGTGTGTGATTTTTTGGAGTTTTTTTAGTTTTTTTGCGACTACTATTATGATTAAACTTATTAATTAACACTTAAGTAGTTTTCTCTAAGACAAAAGATTAGTGTAATTGGTATCATGTATGAAATTATCTATCATGTGTTTTACAATTTAAATGCATTTTTATGTAATATTTAAGGCTATGGTTATGTAGTAAAGATATAATTCTTATTGAATAATATATATGAGGATTCAATTGTACATATGTCAACCAATATAGTTTAACAAGCATACAACAATATAAAAAGTATCTTAAAAGGAACCCTTAGCTATTATACGCAAGGGTTAACATTGTTGAAATCCTCTATTTGAAGGGTAGAGAAAATAGTGAGGGATTTTTTTTTGTGGGGAAGCACAAAAAATTAGAGGAAAGTGCATTGGGTGAGTTGGGAAAAGGTGGCACGATTGAAGGAAAGAGGAGACCTAAGAGTTTGGAGTATGGAGCTAAGGAATAAGGTGTGTATGGAAAAAATTGTTGGAAGCTAAAAGCAAAATCTTGTTTATGGGCAAAGATTATAAAGGAGAAATATAGAAAAAGGGATAGAAAGAGGACAAAGAAGAAAACAAACTTGATCAATGAAATTGAAAGTTTAGAAGATTGGCTAAGTATTCCTTAGTTAAAACAATTAATGAGAAACAAACTTTGTTTTGAAAAGATATTAGATAAGCTTGAAATCTCTAGAATCTTTGTTGTGTGGACCATTTTCAGATAAGTATGAAGATTTGAAGGTGGTTCAGTTTTGGAAAGGGACTAATGAATGGGAAGAAGAGTAGTGGGGTACCCATCAAATGAAGATGTAACTAGGGCTTGGAATAACATTGTACTAGATACAGATGATAACTCGATGACCAAAGTATTTGGAAATGGGAAAGCAATGGTGAATTTTCCATGAAATTAGCATATGAGAGGTATTTGGAGGAAAAGTTGCCAAGGGAACAAGAAGAAGAATATACTAACCACTCTAAACATCCAAATCATTATTTGAAAATGTATTCATAATGCTCTTCCTACCAAAGAAATTCTAAGAAGAAGAGGATTATATGTTGATGATCAGTGTATGTTTTGTGGAACTAGAAAAGGAAACTCAAGATCATCTTTTCTAAGAATGTGGGTGGACAAGACATGTTTGGAGCAAAGTTAATAATTTGACCTCTTTTTGGCAATCCTTTCGATAGAATTTTCCCAACTAGTTGAAGGATAATGGCTCTTTAAAGACTTCTCAAAAGAATGTTAAAATGAAAATTATGGGCTTGTTCTTTCCTTTTTGTGCTTTAGAGAATTTGGAAAGAAGGGAATAGATAATCTTTCAAAATAATAATGAAAACCTAATAAGTAGTTTAGCAAATGAAGCGGAGTTCCAGGGTTAGAAGAGAGCACAATAAAGGAGTAGTTTTGATGTTGTAGCTAAATGGGAAACTCCACCTCAAGATTAGATAAACTTAAATTGTAATGGGGCTGTTAAAAAGTATAAACCATGAAGTACTATATGGCTCTTATAAAATATGGCATTAGAGAGTTTAGTTATATTATTCAAGAAACCAATTGAGAATAATTCTAAGGATGATGAAACTATGTAGAGTGAATGATAGAGATATGCAAGTGAGTTAAATAAGCTAACCCATTGCGAATCGTTTAATAAATGGGTCAAAATTTATTAATCTTAACTCAACCAGCATAGATTGTGAGTTAATCAAGTCAGTCCGCTAATCCATTTATAGGTTTAGGTAGGTTAAATGAGCTAATCAAGCTCATTATATCTATTTATGTATTTCAATAGATTTTATGAGCTAATCACCAACTCATAATAATACAAATGGTACTCCAAAACACCCAAAAGAACTTAATTGCTCACCAAATTACATTATTCTCCGCAATGTCTAATAGTTAACAGGAGCATATATATTCTTTTACTGATGATCCGGTGGTTTAAATGTTTGAAGTGGATATGAAATGCTTACATCCTCTATAGACAAAGTATATGCAACAAAAGCTGTTTCCTTTCCCCCCTTTTGCTTTATTAGCGATCGATTTAGAAACTTTTGTATTATAAATGAATTGCAAGGGTAATGCTCCTTCCAATACTCCAAGCATCTTAATCTAGGAGTGTAGTTTTTGTTTATATATGCAGCTTTCCTTATATACCAATTTAGTAAACTAAAAAATATTGCAAGTCATAATTGAGTTTGATATATATTATTATGTGCCGGAATAATATAAAATTGAATGATTTGGACACGTACAGGCTAACTACTCATAGTCCACCTTAAATAGCATAATATATCGGAACAAGAAGTTTGGAAGTGAGGAAGTGAGATTTTGATTTTTGAGTGTAGGGTTTTTTTTTTTTTTTTACCCATGTTCTTTACCAGACTTACACTTTAGTTTGAATTCATTAGGGAATTTGCTTTTTATTTATTTTTTTACCGTTTTGCTCTATTTTTCTTTCTTTTTTATCTATTTATTTATTTATTTTTATTCATTAGGGAAGTTGGGGGACGAATGAGCTGGACCAGACAACGTTCAACTGCCATGTCCTGTCACTGGTGTTGCGCAAGTCATGATCAAATTCGACATGTGTGTCAATTTTAGTACGTGGCCACAAATGAGGAAACCTGACCCTACTATTAATTAATCTGAAAGGTGTAGAGTGTTTGTGTTCCTGGTTCACTTTATGACACAATTGTCGTGTCGTACTCTCTTTACATTAATGTTGGTAGGTGTTGGGTGCTTGTGCTTTAGGTGAGCCGTGGGAGCCGGGAGGTATGTGTCTGTCCGAAAGAGAGCGACGGTGATGATTTATTTAATGGTCGGTTGGAGGAGGCTTTATCAAGCAAGAAAACTGTCTGTTATCTCTCTCAAATGGACTAGGACTTCGAACACCTCACGATCATCACAACAAAGTGCTCATTTGACCAAATCCTTTTCGTTCACCGTGTAAATTATAAGAAGTCTTTAAATCTATCCAGGGTTTTCCTAACATATAAATTAAGGTTACATATAGAAAAAATATATTTGTTGCATTTTTAGTATATTATATATAATGTTTATCTAGATTCTGAATGAAATGAAACATGAAAACTACGTCAGCTAGAAGCCAATTATGGCATCACATGTATAGGAAACCGTGAGGCCTAAATTTAGTTTTACCAGTTGTATAAAATTTGTAAATTCTGACATGATCCATCTTTTGATACAAAGTTTTAGGTATTCCTTGGACCTTTCGACTCCTCTCAATGATGATTCTAGATGATGAAAAAATTCACAGCTCCTTTCTGCTCATGAATCTAGGATACTGCATGTTGTTGCCACCTACATTACATGTTGGGAAAAATATGGGTTTTCAAAGTAGCTAGAAAAATAAGGATTAGAAAATCAAGAAAAATCAAGAGATTAGGAAAAAATTTAGAGGCATCGCTATTCTTGATCAGTTTTCTACCTCTACATTTATTTTGTAAATGGGCAACGACAACACAAAATAAAAGCATGATTTAAAGCTTAGAAACAAGGCTTGTGCTCTGAATTGGATGCGTGTATTTACTAAGGCAAACACCAGATGGGCTAAAAGCTGTCCTGAGAAATATCCTAAATAAGTTGCACAAAATTTTATGTCAGCCAAGTCATCGTCATTCATTGCCCTTTTGGAAGGATTTAGCACAGGAGGCCACTTGGTTATAAGATTAAAAGATAATAATAATAATAAGAATTAAATGTTTGTGAGATGGTTCTACAACTAGTTTCTGGTTTGATTATTGGGGAGGAGATACATGTGTACGAGATCTTGTTTAGGCCCTTAGGGCCCTACACATATTAGCACTTAACCGTAAAAGACTTTGTTGGAATGACCAGAGGATTGGCTTTGATATCTCATACTAGTTAGTTCTAAACTATGGCCCAGTAATACTCAAGGAGCAGACAGCAGATCAGCTACTATTGTCATTTAGCATGCGCAGAGATCCAAAGTTGGGCGATTTTTATAAATATCTTCGTATGCAATCATGTCGAGATGAACAATAGTGGAGTTGGTTATGGAAGGCTGTCCTGAGTCCAAAAGTAAGAATTTTCCTTTGGACAATTCTTCCTGATGGCCTTCCAACAGGTTGCAAATTACAAACTATAAATCCTAATAACAGATATACATGCCCTCGCTGCGGAAGCTCCAATGAGAGTATGGAACATGCCTTGCGCTCCTGCAATGGGAAAATCTAGTGTCAGCTGGGTTTTGAGGATCAAGTAACAATGCAACTGGATTTGCCACTCACAATTTAGGTGATTACAAATTGCAAACAGCACAAGAAAGTGAGAACAAATATCACTTCACCTGCGCAAATTTTATTTGCATTTAGTCTATGGCTAATACGGATGCAGCCTAGTGACTTAATTTTCAATACTGATCATTATAATCTGACTCTAGTTCAATTTATCAGACTTAAAAGAGCAGGAGTTCTAGATTTATCATAGAAGCAAGCATAAAACGAAGATTATAACACCAATCTAGTGAAATGGCACCCACCTAAGGAGGGCTGGATAAAGATTAACACAGGAACATCTCTGAAAACTGCTGATAGGAGTCATCCCTGATGAGAATGGCAAGTGCATTTTGGGACTCGGCAGGAAAATAGGGAAAGTTGATGTCCTTTCTGCTGAAATTTGGGGGAATATACCGAGGCCTTAAATATAGTTCTAAAGTCGAATTAAGCACGGATTCAAGCATAGTTTCGTACATGTTAAACAGCTTCCACTGCAATATGGCTTCATATTGCAGACCATGTCGGTAGCCTAGTTCATGGCATGGCTGAAGAAGAATTTTTGGCTTTTGTGCCGCCTTTAAATGTAGTTAGTCTAATAATGGCAATGGATGTGAGTCCTAATGTATATATTAGAGAAGTTATAGACCCTGGCTAGCAGTTAGTATGTGGGCTGCGCTCTTTCTTAAAACTTCTTAGAAATCAGTTCATTAGCCTAATTGATACAAATAATTCTATGATTTGCCCTAGCTTCACTAAATTAACAAAACAATAACAATGCTCAAGCTTTATTTCCATTAAGTGGGCTGCGCTCTTTCTTAAAACCACGTCTTCATTGATACCTAAATTTATGACATCGTTCTTAATTGCTTTCTACCACACCCCATTTGGTCTTTCCCTTCCTAACCTTCCCATATACATGTATTAAGGTTTAATTACCATCTTTTCACTCTCCTGTTCTTGGTTTTCATATAAATCAATCCATAAACACATTTAATTTATCAATTCACCAACTCCATAACATTTTTCATAATCTCCTTAAGTTACCCATTAATTCCCTAGTTGATTACCAACCATAAACCAATGATCAATGTGAGAGAGAGATTGCACCTATATATAGGGAAAGGAAGGAGTAAGGTTTTGCTCCTTAAGATCCATTGCCATCTAGAATTATAAAAAAGTACTTGTTAGCTTTCCATAATTATAAAACAAACTGCAGGGGTGATTTTACCATTTTGTGACTGATTTTAATTTATTTTCCAGGATATTTGATCTTCTTCATAAAAAACAAAAAAAAAAACTATAGAAAGTATATTGCTATAGTAAAGATTACTTTTGCTAATTCAAATAATTTAAAAATATACAGGAGATCCTTGGAAAATTGCAAAGTCTATCACTAGAATGGTCAATCAGACTAGATTTCGGTTGTCTAAAGATTTAGTTTTGGTTTCATGGTACACAATTTCAGTCCAAATGACAAGTTTTGCATTCATAACCTCTCTTTGAGCAACTGGTTCATCTCCTAAACAGTTTAATCTTAGGCAAACCAAATTCGTTATAGGTTAATGAAATTATTGAATTGTTTGCTACATTTAAATTACAAGTTATACATTAACTATATTTAAACAAACCTCAATTTTCTCAATTATTGTCACCTATTATGGATATTTATGTTTACTTCAAATAGTTTCGCATTTTTAAATTATATCAATATTTTCTTCTTGTTAGTTTATTAGCTGAATATTTTCCAAATTTGTAATTTGAAACCATTCGGTTTGGAAGTGTCAAATTTAAAATGTTGGTAAAACTCAATTTATTCTTTCCACATGGCAACTCATTGTATTTTATGAGGAAAGTTGATTTTTGAAGGCACCTAATTTACTATCTTATATTACACCTTTTAGTCGACTTAGAAAAAGGAGAGATGAGTAAATAAAGAGAGAGTAAGTGTAAAAAAGATGAGCCTAGATATATAGAGGTTCAGCCTTCTACATCCTTTCTAATAGTACTAGCAATGCAACCACTAGGAATCCACTATATCTTTCCAACAATAAGTACAACTAACTTTTTAGCAATTGAGTTGACTCTAGTTGCATCTAGCAGAAGCTATCATCACTGTATCCATTGTTGTTCTCTTGGCTCTTCACTAGTCCAACTCTAACCAACTTCACACAATATTTCTTTACTTCTTGTCAATTCTCTAATTCTAAATCTCAAGTTACAACTGAAACCTCACTACAACAACTCTTCACACGAAACATCATACAATAGTCGTAAATTCTCCAATAGCATGTTTGGTTCATTTCATAAGGGTAGAATAAATAACAATTCCTTCCTTGTAGATATATCTCTTTATTTGGTTAGCGAAATAATTACTTTATAGAATTCCTATTACTATAAAAATAAGAACCAAAATTCTTTTATGGCACTAAGGAAATAGTTATTTTTTGGTTTTTCCCAACATGCTTCTATATTTATTCATAAAATCTTAAAATAACCATAAAAAATACGTATTTCTTAGAATTGCAATTCTATCCCTACCTTGTTCCATTCTATAGACCAAACATGCTATAAGAGTTTTGCTAGTAAAATATCTCGAAAGCTTTTCAATCCCTCGATAACTTATTGCTAGCAATATATAGTTATGTATGTCACGTGTATATTCCTTCCTTTTTTCTTTGTCTTGGTTTTTAATTTATAAATGATGAGCTTTGTATAAACAAGGGTAGGTTGTCCTTAAATTCCAACGCCAAAACTTTCATCCTTCATGATATTTAGAAAAACTACATACACAAAATTTATTTTAAAAAGTTGTTATATAGCCTATCATATCCTTCCTTTGAAAAGAGAATTCTTGAAAGAATATTTCATATGACATTTGGTAAGGAAAGGATTTCTAAAAATGTTCAATTCAGCCATTGGCAAAAGAATATTTTTAGTAAAAACATAAATTTGAAATTTAGAAAGAATCCTTTTTAGAAAGTATTTATAATTTATTTATTATATTTAAGCAAGAAACTTTTCATTCGACTCCACTCTTTTAATATAAGGTTATAGTTGGAATTTAAACAAGAGTAGTAAATTTATAGAAGAAAAGGAATGGGGAGGTTTACACTATATTAATAGTTGAATATACCATTGCAAATCTAATGTATTGTATTTATGTTTTATTTTCAACTTAACTTATATGATTTATTATGTTTCTAAAAGTGTCTTTATACTCTCTAATTATAGAGCTTCTTTTGTTTTTGTGGCTAATACTAAATTACTTAATTTGATTGAGAAATCGATATGAATTTTTTATGTGACGAAGTAGTATTTCAAATAATTTGTATATCTGGTGTATCTTATATCTTATATCTTATGTATCATTAAGGGAATATTTCCCTTTTGGTTATATATATCCTTCTAAAATAATATGACGCCTTAAATAATGCAACACCGTATTTCTTCCTTGATGAATTTCTTTCCTTATTGTTTTGGCTTGTTTTAATAATTTTATGTATATTACTACTAATTTATAATTGTATAAAAGAAAAAATCAAACATTACAAAGTATGATTTAGGATTGTTATTGTAAAAATTGTTTTAACATATTAACATTTAACTTTTTAAAAATTTCAATAATTCTTTATGCAATATGTACAAATTTTCAATATAGAAATAATATATTATATTTCATTCTTAGAAATAATATATTATATTCCTCATTATAGATTTTCTTGATGTAAGACATTCTATTTGTAAAGTAGAAACGTGTTCCTAGCAAAAAAAAAAAAAAAAAAAAAAAGAAGCAATATACACCATGTTTATTATTGAGCAAAAATGCAAGACATTCCATTTGAAATAGTAGTCATGGCAAAAATAAAAAAAATATACATCGTGTGTATTATTGAGCAAAAAATGTAAACCGAATATGTAGATAGAGCAAGAAAATTCTATAATGAGGAATCATATTTAACACTAGGATTGAGATTAACAATGAAATAATCAAAGTAATCATTTTTTAATAAAAATTTTCAATGAGAAAATGTCAAAATCAACTCAAATTGTACATAAGTTAGTATATATATATATATTTAAATTGAGGTAAGCGTAGGATCATAGGTGTAATGTAACTATGAAAAAGAAAATTTATCTTAGTAAATATTATATACAACATTTTATTTGGCATGTGTTGGCCTAAACAAATGCACGTGCATATGTGAAAAAGTTCCCATTTTTAAAGTACATGAATTGTGCATTTTCCCAATACTAAATACCCCAACTAATATCTCTTCCATTAATTTTATAGCCACATAACAACTTTTATGGTAAACAAATTAAATATGATTAAATTATTTATAATATATTTTAATAAATAGAATTATAATGTGTTTACAATTCCTTTTTTTTTTTCCTCATGCATTTTAAAGACCATTTATGTATAATTTCTTTCTAAATCATACTTATTTATTTAATTTTTACACATGCATTTGATTAAAAGGTATCTAATTAGCTTTTTATATTAAAAATCTTGACCATTAATATTGAAATATCTCTTTAAACAAATAACACTACCATCACATTTATAAAACTCATATGCGCAAAATAAATATATAATATGTAAATGTGTATTAGATTAAGATCACAACGTAACAGCTTATATATTTAATATATGCTTTGTCAACATTTTCTTTATCAAACCATATATAACACATAAATTTTTAAAAGTAGATGTTGACAAGAACATATATATATTTTCAATATGTCAAAAATAAAGCAAATATTACAAAACATATTTAATCCATATTATATCAATACTTCTTATTTTATCTTCAAAATATACAAAACATTAATTGTATATGAAAAGATGTCATTAAGAACATATGTATATTAAATAAAATCAACTCTTCATAAAAATATTATAGTTTCACAACAACATATTATATATGTGTTGTCAACCACTTTTATAAAAATATATTAAACAAATCCAAATCTGCTAATATATATCAAATGAATATGAATTTATTATCAAGCACTCGCATAAAATAAACAATCCATACAACATCGATAGTATACATACATACATATATACATATAATACTTCTGTATCTACATTTCAACAACCAATCAAGCAAGTTATTAAATAAAGCGAGCACTTATGACCAATATCATAATGCGCTAAAGTTTATTTTATAAAAGCACTAAGTAAAGATATTATACTCATACCATGACATATAGAGCAAAAATATTCATATTCTTCACATGCCAAATTAAGAACACAAAGCATATTTACAAAGTAAACATATACCATATTTATTTCATAAAACAACTAAACAAATTATATTTGTATTTATTTATTGATTAAAGCACAAAGAAGTTATATAAACATATTGTATTTCCTATATAAAGCTATTACAAGATATAAGTTTTGTTATCATCAAAACTTCCTAGGAGATTTACACCCCTTTAATATATTCTTCCTTTGCAGTTTCTACAAACACAATGCCATTTAAAGAAAAGGAACTTATGTTTCTTTCTTCTCTTTTTCCCCATTCTAACTCTCTTTTCTTCCAAGAAAAACTACTTCTCCGCTTAAAATCAAGGTAGTTCTCTCTCACTTTTTCTCTTTTTCTCTCTCTCTCTCTCTCATCTGTATAGAATTCCTTCCAAAGGTTGTAAGCCTTAATAAAAAGTTGGATAAGCCAGGGCAACCTTTGCTTTTAGTGTGAGGTAGGAGTCATGCCTAAAGCATAGTTGCTGTCTTTAACCTTCTTAATATAGATTCTAAAAAGTGATTTTTTTTTTTTTTTTTTTTGTGGTGTGCCACCTCGAAGTGGGGGAGGGGGGGTAGTTGGGGGTGGTGTGGTGGGTGTAGGGGCTAGGTTTTATGAATTATAATAAGTGTGAGTTTATGTAGTAATGAAGAATTGTCAATTTAAGGAAAAGGTATATTTAGTCACGTTTTGCTGTTTAAACTTTGTGTCGAAAGAGTTTTATAGATAAGTATTAAATAATTAAAGGGAGGGAAAATAATGAATTAAGGATGAATACACGTATAATGGTGCAATTTGAGAATTGATGTTTAATTATAAAATTGAAGTTGGATGTGTGTGCTAATTACTATTATATTGTATGGTTAGGTATGGTTTAAAAGTCAATTTGATGGAGGAATTGAAAGAAGGAATATTCATGGAAGTTTTTAAATAACTTTTCTACACGAAAGAGAACTAAAGATGAAATCATACTTTATCGGCAATTGAGTAAGGCCCTTCCTTAAAGAATGGGGTACCTTACACAAAGGTTGATCAACTAGCTAGGTGCCATGGCCGACTACCTCCCCCTTTAGCCAAACCAATCAATTAACTGGCCTTCAAGGGGTTAACCACACATTTTACAATAGCAATTGTGATGTTAGTCGAAAGACCCCCTTTGCTAGTTGTCACGGTTTGTGATATCAATAGGAAAATAAAGAATCAACTTAGACTTAAAATATAGTGAGTAGTATTAGTAGGGTAGTTTGTTTTAGGGGTCTAGATACTCTTAAGGTAGGTTTAGCCTCCCATGAGCAAACTAGTTAGGAGTTGATACCACTCTTTCAATGATAACCATGATAGGTTAAAACTAGTTGAGAAGGTTGGTCCTCTCAAGTATAAGTAGAACCATGGCTAAGCTAGTAATGGCTCTCTTGATGAAGGATAGGCTAAGAATAGTTCTAAATAAGGAAAAGGAAGAGAAGGTTGACTCACTATCTAGACATGAGAAAATTGTATGAGGCAAAAGATGGTCGAACACATGGGATATCCATGAAGGAAGAACCTCTTATTCCATGACAAGTGGTATCAGAGTTGAAGGTTCTAAGTTGCATCAAGCTACTTAAATAATACACGATTGAAATTAATCTAGGGGTAACCTTATTGACAAAAGGACTCATGTGGAAATAGCTTGAGAGGAGGAGTAACCATTGGGTCAACACCATTGCAATAGGGGAGTGTCATAAGTTAAGACTTTTATTATAGGAGTTACTCAAATTAACGTGAAATGATGAAAAATAATCCTATAGGTCGCCCTTTTATTAGGTTACTCAATAAGAGACAATCTCAGAAGAAGAAGGGGTAAAGGCAAGAGAGGAAGGTCTGTGGAAACCCAAAGTCTTAGCTGAGGAGATCTTAAGGTGGAGTTAAACAACGAGTGGAGGAAGGGTAGTATTTATTTGGAAGAGGTATAATAGTGGGCCACCTTACTAGTAGGTAACACAAAAAGAGGAGATCTTGAAAAACAAAGAGAGGGGGTGAGGGTAAAAGAGGAAGGCTCGTGGAAGTTCGAAGTCTTGGCCAAAGAAGACCTTGGAGGAGTTCATTAATAGGTTGAGGAAGGTGGCATATTGAAGAAATGGTAGTAGTAGAAGATTAGCTTTGTGATGAAGGTGTCACGGATTTAGATAGGGGAAAATGTTACGATTTGTAACATCAAAAAGGAAGAGAGGGATCAAGTTAAGCTTAAAATATAATGAGTAGTATCAGTAAAGTAATATGTTAAAGGGGTATGAGTACTTTGACAATAGGTTTAGCCTCTTGCGAACAAACCGGTTGAGAGCTAATGTTGCTCTCTAGATGATAGTCATGGTAAGCCAAAACCAATTGAGAAGGTTGGTCTCCTTAAGCATAAGTAAGAAAATAGCAAAGCCAGCAATAGCTCTCTTATTGAAAGATGGATTTGAGACATTCTTAGATAAAGAACAAGAAGAGAAGGTTGACTTACCATTCGAAAATGAGAAAATGTATGAGGTAAAGGATGATCAAGTGTCATAGGGGATGTTTAGGAGGGGAGAACCTCCCATCTTGTGACATTGGTCAACTAACTACCCTAATCTTAGTTAATCGACTATAAAACCTTATAAGTTAACCAAGCTTTCCTCAATAGGTTTTCTTATCCTATTTTAAGCCTTAATCAACCTAGTTAACTGTAAATCTAATATTAGATATAGGACTTTAAGATATAGAATGTAATTAGGCTTTTAATAATGAGATTATGCCTATTTTTCAGTGTTTGGCTCATCTTGTTATTGTTGGAGTTTAGTGAGCATGATTTAGGTACGTGGTTACCATGCATGCTAATTGTGCATATTAGCTTGTTATTGGTTGTGATTAGGCTTTTAATAATGTGTTGATTGTGTTTAGTTCAGGTTAAAAGATCCAAGGCCATTGATGATTGGATAGGCATCCACTAATTAGCAAACTACAATGTATCAAGTGGAGCTGTTTACTAGAATGATAGAGTAGTTAGGCGCTAACTTGTTTGATTAGTTATTGACTAGGAAGATCATCAAGGTTATAGGTTAGTGTGCTAGGAGAAAGCTACAATCAGTTTTATTGGTGATATAGGACACCTATATGGACAACCATGGTGGATTAGTATGCGAATGTTTGGTCCAATAGTAACCTTAGGATGATGCAATCGGTTAGTTTATGACTCATGGGTTTTTAGGGAGTACTCAACATCAAATAAATGTATATGCATAATATATGCATGTGGTATAGACTCTTAAGTTACCCCAAGTCTTAGGACGCTAAGTGATAGTGTAAGCAAAAACCTTAAAAATGCTAAAAATAGATCAAAACCCCAATCCATTGGTTATAGAAACTAGGAACCAAAGATATACGTAACCTAGACTCGCTAATCATAGAACTAAGAACCTAAGCCATAAAACCCAAACTAGTTTAGCTATAATTGAGCCTAAAACTAAAGGTATAAAAAGAAAGCTATAAGAATATAAATTCTTGATAAGTTCAATAAACAAGTAAACTCTCAAATATTCATTCAACATAAGCTTAACTTAATAAGTCATTACATATTTGACCGATTCATAGGCATAATAGATCATAAACATTCTAGCTTACAAATGGAAAGATAATAAATCACTATCCTAATAAAATAGACAAAATATAAAAAGAAATATACAATATAAAAATTATCCTAATAACTATAGAAGGAAACAACATCAAATGACATCATAAAGGAAACTAACAAATGAAACAAAATAAAGGAAAACAATCTAAGTAACTAAAGCATCTAAAGGGCATTTGTGGAACTAGCTTAATTCCAATCTTGTCAAACTAGTTACTAGTCTCTAGTCAACCACCCCTAGGTCAATTGCTTGGTTAACCTCTCCTCGAGTCTCCCTTTTACTAGCCTCTTGGTTAGCCTTCTCAACTTTCGTAGGTGCATCATATCCCTTTCCTTCAAGAAGATTCATCTTAGAATCTTCCTTAGACCTCTTGATCAAAAATCAATATGTGGAAAAGAAACGTTTTTACCTACATCTAGCCAAATTAAATATCAATCTTCATAAATAACTTAGAATCTTCACATGGTATCTCAATAATGTGAAAAGAAATTGGATGTCCTATAAACAAAGCATAAAAATGGTAGAATATGTTGTAATCATTGAGTTGAAAGATTAATCTTCTTTAGTTGGCTAGCTAACTATGCTCATGTATTTAGAATTGGCACTACTATCCTCAATAGTGGTTTTTTTTGGAGCTTTTTAAGCTATAACTTTTTTGTTAATTACCATTCCCATAAATTTAATCTCTAGCATCTTTTATGGAGCTTCAATAAGTTTACACTTGATTTCTTCCTCAATATTTTCTTCATAATTTCTATCACATGTATAATCTTAACAATGGATTCTTCTAAATCTATGGAACTTTTAACATTTTCACCAACCACCTCCTCACCAAATTTAACATACAATCTCAACCACTTATTGTAGCACTCACAATCTTACGTGTTTTTGCTCACTCTTTAATTTCCCCTTCCTCTTTCCATTGCAAAAGTATAGTTTTCAAATTTGTGAATACCTTAAAAGCTTGCTTATTTATATCAACAAATGACTTCTCTTGATCCTCATATGACCACTCAATCTTTGGTTTTCTCACTCTTGGATATTGTTTTTTTTTTTTTTAAAGAGAGAGAGAGTGAAACTATAAGATTGTTATATGTTTTTCATATATAAACCAAAAAGGACTAGAGGAATAAAGAATATAAAGAAATATTATATGTTTTTTTTTCTTTTTGATAAATGAAAAAGGGATGTAGATGAATTGAAATTAGATATGACTCAACAATCTCAAAATGAGCTACATAAAATCTTATTCTAGACCTAAAGCTCTAGTGCCAATTATGGAGTAAGCAGAAACCCTATGAATGCTAAGAAAAATATTAGAATCCCAACCCATTGGTTATAGAAACCAAGAATTGAAAATATTAGAAACCTAGACCAATTGATAATAGACTCAATAGCCTAAGATATAAAACCTAGACATGTTGGCCATAATTGAGCCAAGCACTAAAGGTATAAAAACGACAACACAAGAATATAAATTCTTAATAAGTTCAATAAACAATTAAACACTTAAATATTCATTCAATATCATTGTGTTGAAATTTTTCGGTGATGGTTAAGTCACTAGTAAAAGAGGAAATGTTAGGCTATGGGGAGTGTTGAAGGTTATTCCAATATGACCACTTTAACTCTTAAGTTGGCATAAGGGTTTTGAATATGACAAAGCACAAAATATGCATGAGAGTGGAATTGACAAAATCCTTTACCATGTGCTCTCATCCTTATTTATAAGGGATGAGACTGAGACATATTTAGCAAGTGTATATATGATCCTGAGATCTACTCCAAATATTGTGGGGTGAGAATCTTTGATGGAGATCCTTCCTTATTTGTTTAGAGCCTTCTTCGCTTTCCTTATCTGGTTCTTAGACAAACATGGCCGACCCAACCTTAAGCTCAAGCATACCGACGAGGATAAATGCTTCTAAGCTATATTGACCTACTAGAGTTTGATTTGGCCTCAGTCAATTATGCTTTTCATTAAGAGGCTTGATAGGCATTTAGGAGTTCAAGCTTGACCTTTCGAGCTTAGTCTTGAAACTAGAAAAATTGGATCGGGCCTTGAGGATTTATGTCTAAAAAATCCTATCGATAGATATAAACTAAACCTAACGATTTTGTCATATGCTTGGCTTACTTATAGGCATGATATCTTAAGCATTTCAAGAACAAATAAAAAAGGTAACAGATTTATATCTTGACAAAGTAGGTAAAACTTAAAAAGAAATCTATGCAATGGGAAAAGAATCATAACTAAGGGAGGAAATGACATTGAATGACATAAAAAGAAAAATTAACAAACTAAAATAAAATAAAAGCAACTAAAGCATCTAAAGGACATCCATGGAACTAGCCTAATGGCGGTCTTGTCAAACTGGTCACTAAATCACGGTCAACCTCTCCCTAGGTCTCTCTTTAGTTAGCCTCTTGGTCGGCCTCCTCAACTTCCATGGGTGCATCACCAAGACGATGCTGTGCTAAGTCACTAAATTAGTGATAATAACTTGTTGCCTTCTACGTCAGTATTAAGTTTTGCATGTGTGTATGTTTTGCATGGCATTATCACGAGGTTGTAGTAACAATATATTAGGCTTCAGTTTACCCTTGTGGAATCGTTTATTTTATAGTGTCAATTATATTTCTATGAGGATTAGGGTACATTTGGATACGATAAGATGTATATGCTTATTACATTACATGGACCTTCGTGTTTTAGATGCGGATGTTTTGTTCGTTTGTCGAAATTGTAATTAGACTTAGGCTTCCCTTCAATTTCAGTTTGTGACATGGATTGTAGTATGTGGATTGCAGTTGGACTAATTTGAGCCACTCGTATGTGTTTATTAATGATGTCACTTTTATGTGAGATTGTCATTAATTATCTATAAGTTTTGGTATTTACCAAGTTTCTAAGCCTTAGCATACTCATGTTTAAGTATGGATAAATGGTGGAGTTATCGCACCAAAGTTATGGAGTGTAACAAAAACAATAATGAACGAAGAGAGAGACAGAGAGAGCATATCAAGGAGTATTAAGTTAAATTATTAGTATTATATATCTTAATTTTAAATATTTCCATAAGCCTATTAGGTCTCAGTTTGAGTCTTGTTTATTTTCTTCAGTAAATTACAAGCTAATGCGCGTGTTGATTGAATAGCTATCTAAGGCAATACGAGGATGAGTCTTAGTTACGGGTTCTTGTCATCCCCATATCGTTTGATTAATCTCTTGATTGTTGAATGGGAATCTCATCCCTCGAAGTCTCAATGTTTTTGTGTTTTGAATTTTTTTTTTTTGGAAATGAAAATCATGTTCATAGGTCCAACCTAGACACATTTATAGGATATGCTTATTAAATGGCTTATAAATAGATTTAGATATTGGATCAAAATCAAACATATTTATAAATGAATACAATGAATCTAATCAATTTATTAATCATATCAAATTGTGCACAAATCTATTCATAATAGTGTTGTATGATGTTTGAGTTGATGGGTGAAATTCCAAATCACCAGCCTAATTTATATTTATTTTTTTATAATCGATACTTACTTTACATTATTATATTAATACATATTATAATAAATCCATATCATAAATTACTTCAACACTAATAGGATTCATGTATTGTTTTCTTACTTGTAAGCATCAATGTCCATAAAAACACTATTAATAAGGGAAAAATTATATATTAGAGTATGAGTATTTGAGTTAAGTTTGAATACAAAGTAAAACTATTTAGTAGCAAACTAGGGATGAACGTTATGTAAAAAGGTGTAATAAGATGTTGTCATTATGCCTCTAGTTTAATGCCGTTATATTTTGTTGATGTGGCATATTATGTATTAGGATGCTGATGTGGCATGTTTGGGGAAAGATTATGGAAATAAAGCCACTGACCCAAATCCAACTTAAATAGACTTAACTAAACATGAACCCACACATAGCTTAGCCGTGAAAAATGTAACAACTTTAATCATTATTCCCTTGACCTAATCAAAACTTAAACCCAAGAAATCTCAAAATCTATAGAAACCCTAAATGTAACATGTATACTCTAAACTTCATTTAAGCGATAAAATCATCGTACTTAGCATGAATATGCTAGTTTATCCTCTTTGAGCATAGTAAGAAGGATAATTGATGGCCAAGCAACCACAAATTCTTGAGATTGGAAGAGTTGATTTGGATTGTGATTTTTACAAATTGTTCTTGAAATAGTTGAGTGCAACTTGCTCACAATTTGACCATGATATAGATTGAAGAAAAAGAAGTGGGATGTTTGGATTTAGGAGCTTAAGGTTCATAATTTATAGGCTGAAGTTCTTTTAAACTATTTTATAAACTCATTTTACTTATTGGGATAAATTGGACATCATATTAGTATTCCAATAGATACTTACCGTACCATATCAATAAGACATGAAACCATTAGTTTAAAAGTGTGAAAACATCCTTTAATTGCACCACTTCATGTAACATGTGTTTCTTATTAGAACTATTAAATGATTTCTTCTCTATTAGAATTTTAATAGAATTTTTCGTCCTTCATCATGTAATTTTTTAAAAGTTTGTTTCTACTTTAGGGGGCTTGCTTATTTTCTATATTTAATATTAATTAATTATCTTTTATATATAATATCATTATTATCGTTTTACTAATTTAATTATGATGAACCAATCTAAAGTGATTACATGTAGAACTTCTACTATGCAGAACCAACCATCAGGATACTCGATCGTCAAACATTCCTTACTTTCAAGGTTAAGAAAAGAAAAGTAAAACATCAAGAAATGGCCGTAAAGTTTGAGATCCAAGAGGACAGGGCCATGTGTCCTTCTAGAAAATAAGCATGCTTACTCATTTCAGGATGCACTTGACATGCCCATGTGGGCGAGAACTAGAAGTACAGAACCATATATAAGTTGGCTTTGTAACAAACCAAGCTTTCCCCTTTTGTTGTTAGAATTTACCTTAAAGTAGAAAAGGCCCCAAACGCATGTGCACATGATCCCATTGACACTGTCCATTGTCCAGATCTGACTTAGCACCTAGATGAGAAAATCCTATCAAACCAGCCAGCTTTCACTTTTTTTTTTTTTTTTTTTTAATGGAGAAGAGAGTGGCTCTTTGAATTTTCTAAGTGATTGAAATATTACCTCTATCATGTAACATTATTTGAAGGATTTCTAGAATTCATAAACCGTGACTACTTTTTGTATTATACGAGGCTCGTTTTAATATTTCCTAGAAGTTATATCACATAGGTTGATCTGTACAATGATTTTCAAATTACAAGGTATGATTTGAGATAAGCACAAGATATGATACAAGATTCAATGATGTCACTAGTGATTTGGCACATGGTTGTTAAAATCATGAGCCATATATATAATTTTATATATTTATAATTTTATGAGGTTTTTCTTAATTAAAATAAATGTAAAATTGTATTGATAAAACCAAGAATTTAGATGTATGATTCTATAAGTTTTTAGTTTTATCGGTTCTATATAATTTTGTTCTGATATACCAATTTTATAAGTTTTAATAATATGTAAAATTAGAGAAATCTACTAAAATAATGTTCTTTTAAATAATTGTGAAATAGGGTATCCGGCAATTTTATTCTCAAAACAGGTTGTAAAAGCATGGATCAAAAACGCGCTTTTTAACAATTTGTATTGAAGACGTGTACCCGCCTTTAGTACAAAATGAGCCTTCAGTACATTTGCACTTAAGGTGCATTCCGGATACGTGTATTTAATATCTATTACGATTTTTTTTTTTAATTTAGGAAAATTTATCGTTGAAAAAATTTATTTTCTTTACATAATTTTTTGTCAAAAAAAATTCAACGATAAATTTTCTCAAATTATTATTTTTTTTGTTTTTAGAAAAATTAAAAGTTTATATAACAATAACAAAAAAAAATAATTTTTATAAATTTAAAAAATATAAAATTTATTAAAAAAAATTATAATAACTACTGAAAGCACATATCTGGAATGTATCTTCAATATTATACCGAAGATGCATTTATACTAAAAGTATAATTAGTTACACACTTTTAGTACAAATTGCTAAAGGCGTATTTCCGGTCTGTATCTTTGTTATATATTTCGGAAATAAATTTACCGAATATTTTATTTTGCAATTATTTAAAAAAAAATAGTTCATTTTAATGAGTTTTCCGTTAAAATTGCAAGTTTGACATCTAAAGACTTAGATAACTGAATTACTATCAGAAATACATAGGATTTGGCATAGGTGGCTACTGTGGTTCTGGTCTCGAAGTTCAGCGACAGCAACGAGATCTGACTCTCATAGATACAATGCTCGGATCGAATCTCACCTGTTCAACAACTAGACCTGACTCTCACAAGTATGAGCTTCAAATCTCATCTGTTCCATCATCACGCTAGGAGTTTTTCTGCAAATTTATCTTATACTACTAAGTACAAGTCTATCGACACCTCCTCGACGTAAAGTTGATGAACATTGATCTTGTCAATGAGATCGATGTAACCGACCACAGTTGAGTCCTTTAGCGAAGGTGTCAGCCAGCTGATGTTGAGTTGAAATATGATTAAGTGAGGTCAGGCCTCGTTAACATGATCACGAACAAAATGAGAATCAATTTTTATATGTTTTCTTCACCATGAAAGATGGTATTAGTGGAAATATGAATGGCAGATTTCAACCACATTATTTCTAAGGTAGTGACTATTATGGCCAATACTTTGTTTCAGTTAAAGATTGAGCAACAACAACTTGTTTCTTAGATTTCCAAGTAATAGGAGAATTACCAAGAAATATAATAAGACAACTATCATCATGAAGTTGGACGTGATGCCCAATCTAAGTCACGGTAAGCTTAAAGACCTGATGGGCCGGAGACAGAAAAGAAGATGCCATGATTTAAGGTACCTCCCCTGTAAAGAAGAAGACAGAGTTATAGAACACATTACCAATGAGGAACTTTTAGACACTGCTTATATTGACTTACAATCCGTAGAGAATAAACAATATCAGGTTGACTAAGAGTTAGATAATTTAGTCTTCCAATTAGCCTTACATATTGACTTGGATTTTCCATGAGTTTTTCTAATTTTAATAAAAGATCATGATGTTGTTAAATAGGAGTATGAATAAGATTGGTGTCTAGCATATTCTTGTATTCTAATAATATGATTATTAAAATCACAAGTTAATTGTACAATTTTAATGAATTTATAGTTTTATGAAATTTTTTACAATCAAAATAGATGAAAAATTATTTAGATTTAAAATTTTGATAAAATTATAAGTTTATATATATGATTCTATAAGTTTTTGATATTATTAGTTTTATATAGTTTTGTACAATTCTAATAATTTTATACCCTCCAATCCCAGGTTGAATCGCAAGTTTGAAAATCATCCTCCCCACTATCTGATAGGAACATTAGATTGAAATCTTTGCATAGGGTCAGGATGTTTTATGAATAATGCCTTATTTATTGGTTATATTTTTGAAGGAGTCAAATGAAAATACAAGTGTTATCATATTGGTGTGATCCTCTTGTCAAATTGTGTTCCAACTATATTAGAAAAATGTGAGAAATGGCAATTGACTTCATTTTTGGTGTTTCATGAGAAAGACCAATGTGAATCATAAAATCAACAATTGACAAATAAATAAATAAATAAATAATGTGCACTATAGCAAAGCTTACAACATATGAACCCTAAATATTTAAATAAACTAGATTAAAGCATGTACTCACTTTTATTGTTGCTAATAGGAAGGGAGCTACATGTGTGTGGTGAGATATACAACATTCATTATAAGGTAAAGATTGCAAATAATTCTAATTGGACTTGAAAAACATAGGTAAAAGATAAAGATGATTACTAGGAAAATGATTTAACTAATGATGCTAAATGTGGGCACTATCACTAGATTTATTTGCAAAAGGATGTGTAGAGACCTTCAAATAGATCACTTGCTCTAATCTTCTTCTTTAAAGCTAGCACCTACAAACACATTCTCATGTGTGAATAGCACCTCATAATTTGCATATTTGGTAAGTTTAGAGACATAGGTCATATTACAAGCAAGTTCTAGAATATTTAAGACATGATTTAGATGTAGTTCGTTACTAAAATGTATATTTCCTTCAAATTTGACTTAGGCTATTGCTTCAATAGACAAAGTTATAACATAGGCTATTGCTTCAATAGACAAAGTTACATACATATCATTAGTAAGTGCTACATTAGTCAATGAAAAGTCATCAAAAACTACATGATCAGAAGCACCACTATCCAAAATTTAACCTATATTTTTCTTATCAATGACATTCGCACAATAAGATAATTGTTTAATGGCATTAAGTCTCTACTCAAATTGGCTTGCACTAAGTCTAATATGAGAACTACTTGACAATTTGATATCAATTTAATTTTCAACCTTTGCCATTGTGGAACCTTAGTTGTTGCTTGATATGCAAATCTTCTCTTAGATTAAAAGGGTTTAAAAAAACTTTAATACGATTAATAAATGGGTCATATCCACTTATTAACATATCTAGGAGCAGGTCTAACATCTAAATTTGCTTATAAACCTATTGATCCACTTAAGATTAAGATTTTTAACCTTTTCTCTAAGTCTTAACCTAACTTTTAACCCTTAAATAGAGATGTAACACAATTGATAATTAGGTTATCTAGTATCATTTTTCTTTTTAATTTGAGAAATGTTACATTTGGCACCTAAATCTTATTTATTTTTATAATTAACTACCTAAATCTTAAAAGTGTCAATTGACTATCTACAATTTTTTTGAGGTCATTTATAATACCTAGATTGAGTTGTTAATTGCAAAAATGAATAAAATTCAAATATTTTATTGTAAGAAAAGATAAAGCTTAAGTAATTAATTACAAAAATAGGTAAAGTTCAAATAACAAATGGATATTTTGAAACTTCAAGTAGTTATTAATTGCACAAATAGGTAAAGTTGATATACCAAATATAACATTTATCTTATAATTTCATACTTCAAGAAATGATGTTTAGGCATAAATTTAAGGGTTTTGATAGTTTTGCTTACTTTGCTTATAGAATCTCATAGTCATATCTTGTATAATGACAAACTTTTATGTGCCATGAATTCTATTAGTGGGTTCTTTTTTTTATATAATATGTGAATTCTAGTTTGAGATATCTTATGTTCCAATACATATTAGAAGGTAACCTTATATTTTCCTTAACGTTAACATGGTAGGATTCTATTTCCTTATACAACCACAAAAGTTTAGTGCTTGAAATGTTTGATGATCTTATTCTTACTTAGTGTATAAATGGATTCAAATGCTTTTACATATGCCTTTTGGATATGATGATCCTTTACTTCATTTATTAGACTTTGATGATATATCAACACTAAAAGAAGACAAAAGGAATGGTAAAATATTCTTATTAATTTTTTTTTCAGCACCCTACTAATAAGTTCTTTTTATGTAAATCTTTTAGTATTCTCTCTTGAAAAGATAGCAAAGGATGTGATAAATTTCAATATTAGCATTAATTTCCAATTAGGCTATAGTTTTTACAACAATGATGATAAGTAGGTTATGGATGATTTACTTTGTTATATTTAATTAGTTTTATGTTTTTGATAAAATTTTTGTTTGTCACATTGTAATTTGTTGTTTTTAAGATTTCA
Source organism: Laguncularia racemosa (assembly GCA_037954665.1). NCBI lineage: Eukaryota > Viridiplantae > Streptophyta > Magnoliopsida > Myrtales > Combretaceae > Laguncularia > Laguncularia racemosa. The sequence goes on along the minus strand of JBBMOL010000024.1, from coordinate 5,418,431 downwards.
AATAACTTATTTATGTAAACTTTACTTTTTTGAAAAATTTTGTCTTTTAGTGAATTTTTCAAAAGACTTGAAAACTATATTGAGATTTATCTTAATTAGATTTTTTAATTGATTAAGGGTCTAACCTAGACGTGAAATACATTTATTAAATAGATAGGATTATAAGTTTAGATTTTTAAACACGGTTAATAAATGCTTTATGTTACAATTTCAAGCTTTCAAACATAAACATGTTAGATGTAGACACAAAATGCAAGCCTTTCACTCAAATTACTAGCTTTACAAAAATAGATTGGTTAGTCATGTGTAATTATGTAATGCTTTAATCTCTATCATATGTGGTACTCATGCTTTATATGACCACCTTAGAAATGTTACGTTAGCTTTTGCTCCAAAAGCATACTTACTTGAAGGAGAATTTAGAGAGTAAAGCTCGACAAGAGTAAGAATGAACTTACAATGCTTAGATGATTGAGACGAGAACTGTATAAAGCCTTCATGGATGCATGGCTCAAATATACCTGCTCAAATAGTTAAAAAGCTACTTACCATGTACATAAATTGTGCTATGGAAAATTATATATCAAATGATGAATGTTTGGAATTAAGTTTAAATAGAGAATAAACGTTATTGAGTGATGCAAATAGCTACGAATGTTATTAAAGTGGTGTAAATAAAGGATAATGTTATGATTAAATAAAGGATGAAAATTACACATCAAGAAATAAATGTGTAATATATTTAAGGTGTCATGTTACTAAGATCTAACGACGTTACACTAGCAATAATGTTCTCCTATATTCTAACCACTTTATATAATATTCATCCTCTATTTGAACTACTAAAAAATTTCATCTTCTATTTATGCTACTAAAGAGTTTCATCATTTATTTTAACTTGATTTTAAACATTCATCCTCTAGTGTGTAATTTTCCCAATTGAGATACTAGTAACTAGCTAAGCTTCATTATATCGAGACCACTATAGAATATTATAGGAGTGATGGACTCTACAACATAATGTCCTAGAAGAGGAAAAATAAGGCTTAAGGAGTGAGCTCATCACATTCTCCTCTACCTAAACCAACAACGCTCCCATCATTGAGCTCTCCCTATGAAATCAATCAACTAAATGGCTAAAGAGTGACATGCTTCCACAGTTTCTTTAGTTGGTTATCTATCAGGTTGACCCCTCCACTGTATTAGTTACTTTAAACATGCTAGACAATAAAAAAATTGAGTTATATGCCCCTAAATGATATTCTTGGCCTCTAACCTATAAATTTTTATAATTCTTTTAATAGTTGTTGGAGTATCATAACTCTTAATATATAGAATGAAATAAGTCTCTACATTTTATTATTATTTATTTATTTTTATGTCTTTCAACATCATTAGCCAATGAAACTTGTCATTTACCTTAATTAGGGATTAGACTCTAAGGTGATCTAACTGTGAATCTGTCATCTCTTCCAATATAACAATTCATTTCAAACTAATACTTCTTAGTGTAGCCGCTTTACTCTAGCACTAACTTGGCTTGATGATCTTATGCTAAGCCCTCCTTGATCTACTCTAGTACCCTCTATGGTCTTAGCAACATCTCACTTAAGACAAAGTACTTACTTCTAATTTAGCCTCTTCATCCCTTTAAGCCACCTCTTCTCTACATGATTTTGGCTTAAGATTTTGCTTAGACACCTATGTTTGAGTCTTCTTCACTTATTCCTTAGAAACCTCCTATCTTTACTCTCAATACTATCTTGGTAGTAAATTTCTTCAACTTGTATCTACTAAAAGCGTACATAGAGCATAAAAACTTAAAAACCCAAATAAGGTTATGGTTAACCAAGACCGTTCATTGCTATCTATTGTCCATGATCTCAAGCTAATGCAATGACAAATCAATATAGGCATTTAGTTTACCAAGAAAGCTCATTTGGATGACTAGCTCCTAGTATCCAAGGGCATCATCTCAAATTTCTCCCTTTCTTACTAGTGACCTACCTTGAACTTGACAATAACGCACATATTGCTTAAGGGAATTTCCTAATAGTTCATCATCTTGAGCATGTTTTACCCTTCTCATTCTTAAGATTCGACTTCTTAGTCAAATCCATAGAGATGAATAGATCCAAGGTGATAGTATCTAGTAAAGCATTCATCCTTTAGTCTACAATAAATGCTTCCGCATACATTAATTCTTCGAATTCTATAGTGCACTTACACTACATAGAGCTTAATAGCTTCAATACTCTAAGTTTGGTTCTTTCTTGGCCCACGTCTTCTTCCTTCACTGCCACTAAGGATGAGAATTGGCTTTGTAATGGATAATCCTTAACTTGTGCACAAAAAGCAAGAGAGTTTCTTCTAGAGTAGCCCCCTTGTTCTTCTCTAGTGTGGATTGAGCATTTCCTAAGCTCCCTTAGCTTTGTTAGAGCATCCCTTCTCTACCGCATTGTTAAGACATTTAGCTAACTTGAACTTTATCAAGCTTTTCATCATAGCTATAGTTTGGGCCAAGGTTTGGACTCCTTATTACTTTAATTGTAGGTCTCAGTTAGTAATCAAAGAGGGTAGTGAAAGAATTGATACAAAATTTTAACTTTCTTTTTGAAACATGTTCATAAATCCCCTTTTAATTACTATTAGTAGATTTTGATTAAGTCTTGCAATGAAAATATTAAGTACATAGTGAAAAAATAAATAAATTGCAATAAAGTAAAAGAGTAAGAGTTAAAAAGATTAGGTGAGTAATTTATAATGGCTTTTCCTTGTGCTTTGATCCACTCTTTTAGCCTTCATTAGTGGGGACCTAGTCATCTTCACTTGCATTGTTTCACTATATTAAATAAGTCAAAACGTGAAGGTAACAACACATAGCTAGCCTCCTTAGCCCAATCACTCACTACTTTATCTCACTTAACTTCTCCTAAAGTTAATCACATAGATCAGTAGTGAACTATAACTTATCTAAACAGATCAACTTCCAAAAGAAGTTTGCAATTGTGAGGGAAAAAAAAAATGTTCCTCTACAAGCTTAATGCTTTAACAAAAACAATAAATAATCACAAATTGCTTCACATCTCATTCTTTCTCTTGAATATGCATATGTCATTCCATCATTTACTCTTGTTTTGTATTTATAGAAAAATTGCAATAGCCATTTGTAATCTTCTTGTTCTTGATCATAACACTCATTAATATTTAGCTTTAATTTGTTTAATCTCATCAAAAATATATTTTCCTCAATTCTCTTTCTTTCAATTTGAATCGGTAAGAATTGGCTATAGTAATTAGATGTAGTTAATGTTGACAATCTCTTTTTAGTGTTTCAAAATCTTTCCTTACTAATCATCAAGCAAATAATTTTCTTTCTTTTAATATGCTTCGAATTGGTAAGATAGAAATTATTATCCTCATGATATAATAACCAACCTAATAGAATAGATCAAATATATTACCTAAATATATTGATCCTGTAGTGCTAGGTCTTGAATTTTTCTTCATGATTCATGAGATCTTTTAATTTTTTTCTTCTACTTTGGAATTAGCTAATTCTATTGTTTCTTTATTCAAAATGCCCTTTTTGATATTTGTTTTACTTCAAAAAATTCCTTAAATATAATTTTGATCCTTTTAAGTATTATTCTAACTATATACATACATACATACATACATACATATAACAAACTTGTCTAAGTAACTTGATATTTAGTTTTGCATACTCAAGTAAAGATATTGACATGATATGCCTTTTCTCTTGATCTTTGGTTTTAGTACTTCATCGTTTAAAAATCACTCAAATTCTGAATACTAACTTGTTATTAGATTTATCATATTACTTTGTTAACATCAAAACTATTTATATATTATTTCTAATACTAACTACGCTTGGTCCACCCTTGCAACCCATTAACATAACATATAAACATAGCATCTCTATCACTTATGTCATGGATTTCCAAGAGCAACTCTGAAAACTATAAAACATAATCCCTAATGGACTTCTTATACCCTAACTATGTCAACTCATCTAGGGCTTCCCTTTCAATATTGCTCATATAAAAGTAAGATCTCAATTCAGTCTTAAATTCCTCCTATGATTGCACTGGCTCCCTAATCGATTCCTTCAAACCTATTCTTTCCCTCCATTTTTTATTGAAAAGTGTGCTCGAATTTGATCTCCAGCATGCTCTATAGTTGTGCTGTTCTTAGTTCTAAGAAGATTAAAAAAAACACACTTGACTTTCTTGCTCAACAATTAAGAATGCATTTAATAGAGAGAGAATTATAGAGAAGAGCTTTGCAAAACTAAGAATAAATTGAATAATTGAATTATTTGAATATTTTACAAATGAAGGGATAATTCTTTTTATTTGAAAAGCGTAAGACTTAAATACAAAACTTAAAAAAAAAAGGTAAAAAATTTAAATAGAACCAAGTAAATAAATAAATAAAAGTCTTCAAAAAGAAACCTGCCAAAAAAAATGATCGACTTTGTTATTTTCTAGTTATGTAAAAGGAAAATAGATGCAGTTTGGAACAAGAAGTTCCTTTTTTGCAAGAAATTTTCCGATTGGAAAAGTCCCCTGTGGATATCTCATGATTTCTCATCTCGTCCAGGGAAAGATATTTTATAATAAAAAGACGATCTTTCCACGTGGCAAGGCGTAACGCTAAAAAGTACCTCCCTCTTTTTTCCTTTTACATCGTCAATCCACGCACAAAATACAAAAGACACCTCACTTCACTTCCCTTCGCTTATGCTTCCCCAATCATATAATATATACGTGTGGTAAAAGTCAGAATGAACTCGATTTTCGTATCACAATCTTCTCCTATCATCTCCATCACATGTATTCTTCAACTTCTTCTTATTCGGCTCTGCAACTTTCTAGTTGCAGAGCTTCCTTCTACGGTCGAAACGGAGATCGTTCGCGATTGTTCTCGATCAGTAATAATGGAACGGTTAAGTTCAAAGCCAAGGAATTGGTTAGGGTTTACGCAATGTCGAATAGTTCATTTAAGATGAATTTGAATGAGTATATGGTTACGCTTGAGAAGCCTTTCGGTATTAGATTTGCCCTCTCCGCTGATGGCAAAATCTTCGTTCACGCTCTTAAACGCGGGGTATATATACATACATACATATATATATAACATAGCTAATTATCTTCCATCAAATCTATACATAGTTTGCTCTTATATGTGTTTGCATTGATCTCATACTTACATCTGCTATTCATTTTGATGTGTGACTAACTAAACGACTGGTTAACTATTAACTGACTGACTAACTAACTTCCGTTTTGGTTATATGATTGATAATTTGTGCTAATATGTTAGTCATTGAATTTTATTTCGTGCCTAGTTCGTGGCAATATTAATTGAAATGAAAATATGAAAATTGACTTGTTTGCAAACTTTCTTAAATTGGATCACGTGCTGTTGTAGCAGAAATTATTTGTCCTAGTTGGATTTTGAATTTGCCTGCAATCACTGTTGATTGGCATGTGATGATTGATATGCATCATAACATGTTGCAATTAGTTCTGTGGTGCAAAATAAGAGTTGTTGATAAAGTAGGCGTTGAAGTGTGATTCTGAATTTTATAGGGGAATGCGGAAAAGTCGAGGATAATCATGGTTGGAGATGCGTTGAAAAAGGCGAGTGACTCATCTGGAGGCAGGCTTGTTGAGATTAGAGATTTTGGTGATACAGAGTAAAAGCTTCTGTTGCCTCATGTTGCTTATTAATGTATTCCACTTTCTAGTCTTTGTGTCACCTAAGATGTAGTTCTTCAGCAATATTGCACTGTTTACCAACCAATGCGCTGCAGGCTTTAATAAACTTTCATATTTTAGTTTTCATATGTAAGATGGTAGTGCAGGGACATGGCATTTCTGTCTTTCAAGGTTGATAGCTAGTGGCATGGATCTGCATTTGTGAAAAAATTGCTTCTTTCTGCAATTAGGGTTCTCTTTGTTGCTGGAAAGACGCATTTGGCAGTCCCTCAGGGAAAGTAGAAACTAGAGTAGCAAAGTTCAAGTTTGGATGATTACTCTTTTCTTGAGCATCCCAGTTCCATAGAGGGGAATCTCTTTTATAGTCATAATGCTGCTCTATATTAATCCACTTCTTGATCTTTCAGAAGCAATGAGCCTGCTGTCCTTCAAGTAATTGCTTTATCTGCCCACAATTCCTAAGACTTCTTTTTAGTTTTTCTTATTATGGTTCTATGAATATTAGATTAGTGCACTGGCTTTTACCTAATTGAAACTCATTCTCTTACACTTTGCACGAGTCCATGCTTTTGAAATAATCAGATGCTCTTGATGTGAAAATTATGCCCACCAGATGAAGTGTAAGTAGGGTTTTAGACATTTGTCCTCACCCAAAACTTTAGCATGCAGGAGGTAGAAAAGTAATATTGACATCCCTCTGAAAAAGCTACTCCTAATGCCATATAATGTTCTCTCTTCTCATTTTTTTTTTGTCATTTATTCTAATTCTCTGTTCTCCGTTTGCATCAGGAGAATGCTGAAAGAAGAAACAGGATCTTTCAGCCTGGTCCTGGAAAGGCCCTTTCCTCCATTTCCTATTCACCGTTTGCAGCCTCTATCAGATCTTGATATCCTCTACAACAAAGGTCAAGTTCCAATTGCTAGTTGGAACAAATCCATACTAGCATCAAACTTGCGAGCTTCTGAAGGTGGGGGAAATTCTGGGTTTGTCATGTTTTCTTCAAAGTTTTTGTCACCACATGGGTGGAAGTTGTTGAGGGAGCAAAATGGACAGAGTAGCGTGGCAACAGGACAGAAAAATACTCCTCCATTAATTAGTCCACTCATTAGTATTTTCTCCAAAGAGGAACCTGGAGAAGGAGAATGGGGTCTTGGCAGCTTCCTACTTGAGGAGTACATGAAGGCACTGGATCGTTCCGAAGGGGAGCTTTACTATGACCACTCTCTGGGTATGCATTATAGTAAGGTATGACATTTGTAGTTTCACAGCCATGAACTGTTATTACATGCTGTACTCTAGTTATTGGTGCTGTCTTCAACCAAATTAATGTCTTGAAGGTGCATGCTGATTGATTTCCCCAACATATAACATTGCATGCCTCTTCTTCTGTCAGATTACGGAGCAAATATATGTTGGATCTTGTATACAAACCGATGCTGATGTGGATACTCTTGCCAATGCTTTGGTAAGTGCTGCTAGAGTCAATGTGCAACCATGAATTCTGCTTGCTGCTTGAGGGACTGCCAACTTTTCAATGAACAGGAAGAAAAATATTCAAACTATATCTCTATGGTTATGATAGATGAATCAATCAAACTTTTCAATAATAACAACAAAGATGAGCCTTATTCTCACTGGTGTGGTTGGCTATATGGATTATGTTTTTCCATCACACTCTATTGAGACAAATTTAATAAGGGAAAAAAGGCAAGTTGATGCAGAATTAGGATATAAAATAGAGCACAACCTATTGAAAGGAGGCTCTTGATTGGACTAGAAGGACTGATGCTCTATATAAGAAAGTCTTTTTCTTTGTTGCCAATTCATGTAGATAGTGTCCTGTAGTCTTATGTTCAAGTGGATCACTCCTTGTCATGATGGAATCCAATGTAAGGAAGACTGATGCAATTCTAGATAACCGTGTCTATTTATTGTCTTTGATGGGCCAAAGATGTGTTCCTGTCTTTTTTATATAGTGGACGTTCAAAAATTGTACTGTTAAAAATATGTTGGATACTTTCATTTGTTCTTCAAAAACATCTTCTGGGCAGGACAAGTTGCATGACATTATCTGTGTTATGCAACAATATGTGTTTCCTTTTTGTTCACATAAAAATCATCCATTATTTATGTTCATTTTGTTTGGAGCAAACATCATTTTGAATTGCTATAAACATGTTTGCCAGGACATCACTGCTGCATTAAATTTCCAAAGTGGAGTTGAGGCAGAAAACTGGGGAATCAACTCAAACTCTATCAATGAGTCTTGCCAAAGGTGTAATGTTCTCATGATTAATTATCCAATAAGGTACTGGACTGCTATTATTATCAATTTCCTCTGTGGTTTTGAGGATAAGTGTGTTATGTTGTTACATAGAAAATATGTGGCCATGTGACTATTTCACCCTGCTATCATGGAATGAAAAATTGTTACATTGGGTATCTGCCGTTATGCTTTTACATAGTAGCTATAAGAGTTGTAACCTTATGGCTGTTTTTCAGTCATTAAAGTAGGCCAGAGTTCCAGTGATAACGAAGTTGGAATATGCATGCAGGGAATATTTCCTTAAATTGGGTGTGAGTTCATGTTGACGTATTTGCTTTGCTTTTTATCATAACTATGCTATCTGTACATCAGATGAAGAGGGTGAACACAGGGTGCCAACGTTGTGATTAATCTCTAATGAGGAGGAGGCTCTCCCTCTCCCCCATAGTGTCTCGAAACTGGTGTTAATGACGACTTGAACTGTAGCATGGCTATTGACTGACCTATGCTATCTATTGGACTATATCTACATATTTGACCGTTGTGGCATACTACATATTGTGCTTGATCTAAAGAGCTAAATAAGTGGGTATATATTAAACATTTTATGATTGTGAATTCTCAGACCTGTTATGTGTCATCCATAACTGACTCCCTTTTCTCCAGTCAGTACCTGCCTGTTATAGGAGCTTTGGCTGCAATTTAATCCATGATATCCAGTTATGTGTCATAACTCCCTTTTCTGCAGTTGCTACCTGCCTGTTATAAGGCCTTTGATTGCAATTTAATCTATGATTACCAGTGCTGAAGTTCTGTTACATGGATATACGAGATCTTAAAGAGGGACTTTGATTGATCATTGCTGATATTAATGGGTCTTGAAATCTGAGTGCATATAGCAAGGATTCATCTCTTTAAAGCAACTTTAGATTTTTTTTTTTTTTTTTTAATAATACACTCCGAATGATGATAAAGATTCTGTTTTTTATCACTTTCATTTAGTGATGTATAGTAATGGCTAGTGCACTGTGATTTTTTCTTCCACAGAGATTCCGATTCCTTTGATATGAGGAAGAAGCTACCTTTTTGTGTTGGAATCCTTCTACGCCTGTTAAAAAAGAATCATCGTGTTTATGTCACTTGTACCACTGGTTTTGATCGATCACCTGCTTGTGTGATTGCATACCTTCATTGGATGACCGATACCTCCCTCCATGCTGCTTACAATTTTGTCACTGGATTACACTCCTGCAAACCGGATAGGTGATTTTTCACAACTCTCTTTTGGATGGATGTATGATTTCCCTGCTTGTAACATATTCAAGGGCTAGCCTTGATGTTGTCTCTCAGCAAGGTTTTGTTAAGATGCTACATATCTCTTTGCAGAATACATTATTGTACCAGTTCTTTTTCACCCTTCACTTCAAAGTTCATCAAGATGGGCGTAATAATGCTGAAAGCCTAAGCAATATGCAAATCTTGACAAGCTTTTATCAATTTACCCTTATTAATTAATTACACTAATAATTGATCCCCACTGTTGCACCTGTATTTTTCACCAAACAATTCTTTCGTTGTAAATATGATCCAGACCAGCAATTGCTTGGGGAACATGGGATCTTATAGCCATGGTTGAGAATGGTAGACATGATGGGCCTGCAACACATGCTGTGACATTTGTCTGGAATGGTCATGAGGTAAGTGATGGTAGCACTCCTTAGTCTGCCTTATGCCAATTTTTCTTTCTAATATGGTTCAAAAATGAAGGGATTGTGCTGTCATCCATGCTAGGGTTGTAACTAAGTTAACTCACAAGCTACTTGGACTCATCTTTGTGTCTACTTGATTTCAATGTGAGTTTGATTTGGCTACTCAACTCAAACTCAGTCTCAAGCTGCTTAAGGTCATGCTATTCGAGTAGCCTATTAAGTTGAGCTTGAGCTTCTGACTATTTGGCTGGGTAAGATCATGAGTGTAAGCTGGAGTAATGATTAAGTGAATATCAAGTTTTATTGAGTTTAATTTTCAATATGAAATCTAATTAGAAGGAATATATTTTTTAACATCAATGAGCTTAAATGTGCTAAAACAAGCTTACTAGAGTCAAGTAGCACTTCAAGTTGACCTTTAGCTCAAAAGACTTGATTGAGCTTAGACTTTTGAGTTTTTTAGTCAAACTTGAGCTGTTCAACCTGATTCAGTTAATTGACACCCTTACTTCAAAGGACACGCTGCATATTCTAGCTATGTATATCCCCATGTAGTGGGGACATAACTGTTGGCTGTCCTGAGTCTATTTCTCGTCTAATATATAGGGGGAGGACATAAACCTGGTTGGAGATTTTACAGGGAATTGGAAAGAGCCAATAAAAGCTGCCCACAAAGGTGGATCAAGATTTGAAGTTGAAGTCAGACTACCACAGGGGAAGTAAGTCTCACACTATTATTCAGATACTTAATCATGGGGATTTACTTTTGAAGCCCACAACTTTCCAACTCGTCATAAAAAATCTCGCGATATTGAGGCATTGCTAAGACTTTATAGTGCAATTTTCTTTTTGAAGAACTGGGAAGCATAGAGGGGGACAGGTCTACTAATTTTGTCTTCAGCTGTTTTATCAATTCTTTCCAAGTCCAGATTCCTGGAATTGGTTACAAGCTTGTTTATGAGATGGATAGTTTAAATGGTACTTAATTTTTCTTTGCTTATAATTTTCATTTCTTTTAATGGCATTACTGAGTCATATGCAATGTTTCTTCCATAGTGGATTTCACTAGTTTAAATGAATGTAAACATAGACTTAAAGAAGTTGTAAAAATGAGTTTGGTGATGTATACAAAAGATATTCTTGGTACTTAGCTTTTCTAGAAGGGGTCTCTTGTTCAGATCTTGATTTGTATGATCTGATTAATGTGCTGATAAATTCGTACTGCTTGGCTAACTGCATTTGCATATAACTTTGCTATTTTGAGGCTTCCATCATTTGCTTGCATTTTTAGAGGAAGGTGTTCTACCATTGGGATTTTATGAGACATGTCTTTTGTTGTACGATAGCACTTTTTCTAGTGCTCATGGTCTATCAAGTGTAAATTCTTGGCTGCTTATGTCTTTTTTCTTCCTGACATACCTTTGTTTAGATGATGTCTAGGGTTCATTTTTAGGAGAAACCTATGATCTCTATTGTAGGATCAATTTAAGAGAGAACTTAAGATCTTTTTGGCACTCTAGAACTCTAGATTTATTTAAAATAGGACTAATGCTCTTTTTCCATTAAACTGCTTGATTTAAGTAGTACAAGATGACAGTTTTTCCCAACACCCACTGCTTCCTATTTGCTTTCCTATACAGTCCAGTAACTGCAGACAAACTCCCCATACATAAACTGCTAATTAACTCCTATTTTGCACATAACTGATCACAATTTTTTAAAATACAAATTATATACATAACTGATCCCGCACTTAAAGGACAATAACATAACACGCAACACATGACATGACACACACACACTACCATTGCAGCTATACCAGCAGCTCAAAACACACAAATAACTGGCTGTGGCATCTTCCATTAATTCATTAAGGCTTTTTAACTTGCAAAACTTATTTTTGACAAACCCTTTTTTTTTCCGTTTATTGTACGCCTATGCTAATTAGGTCTGCAAGGAGGAATTTTTCTTGTGGAAATTGCATTGTACCATGTTTTGAAGCCTGTATGAAAATTTTTCATAGTTGATTTTCTTAGCATCTTTTTTATTGGTCAGTTATCTGCTATAAGCAGCTTATTTGGCAATTGTGTTGTAAATAATTGCTATTTGCCCCTTCTTTGTCTCATGCATCTTATTCTTTCCATGCTTGCTGAGTGAGTAACTCACATCTTTGATGTAAACATTGATATCTTCATTTCAAACAAGCCACATATTCATATTAATTTCACAAAGCTGCCTCTGCAGTCTGCATAATGAATGTTCCATATCATTTATGTGCATCCTAGTTTTTGTTGTTCTGCTTTCTTAATTAAGAGCCAAATCATAACCACACATTGATATAGAGATTTTTTACACTTTCTTTAATACTAATTTACATTGTTTGAGGGTGCATTTATTTCATAGAAAATATTTTCCAGCTTCTAATATTCATTACATCTATCATATATGATGGAAAATAGTATGGTGGTAAATGAAAGTATTTATATCTAACAGTAATATTTGGTGGCAGGAGGTAGTGGAAGCTGAAGGAAAAGATCATTTTCTTCATTTTTAGGAAAATTTTCAGCTTTAATTTACTTCCACCATCTGCTGGCAGAAACGATTGTTATTTTATATTACCTCCTGCCATTAAAGATAAAATAAATAAATAGTTACAATAATCTCTTTTGGCTAGTAGACAATCATAAATACTGGATTGAATAAAAAGAATAATACAGCATGGAGAGTTTTTTTTTAAGTACATATGTTGTTACACACCCCATGTCAGCAACCACACCATATGCCCATGTGTACCACAGACGTCGGGCCAAAACCAACAGCGCCAAGGATCAGGGTGACCACCAAGAGGACATGGGTGAAACAACTAGAACCTCTCCAAGATGTGGGGGGCGGCACACGTAGGGATAAGGGGAGATAAAGAACAAGCGTAGTGGGGGGTAGTCTCGGGATAGGCAGCTAGGAAGAAAAGGGAGGGAAATCATGTAATCTTGCCTATAAATATGTATGGAATTTAGATGGAATGACAAGAAGAATTTCAACAAAGAACTTCCCTTGAGATCCTAGGTTTTCTCTTAACGAGCCTATCACTAAATCACCATAGGAAAGCTAGGATGTAAGGCCGATTCTATGGCTAAGGCATCCTCGAGTGAGCCACATCGACCACACACACGCTCACTAACCATTGCTGCTAACAAATTAGTATCAGAGCAGGAAGCGATGGCTGATTGGGACAAGGTGCATCAATAGTTGGAAGCTTTGCTAGCTATGCATTAAGATGACCGGGTTCGTCTGGAAAGGATGGAGGCGAGGTAGGACTGATTCGCCAATCTGCTGGATAGCTTGACGAAGGACACGTCCCAGTTGCGGGAGCAGGGTATGGAGAAGGAAGGGATGAGCGAGACGCACGCTGACAGTGGAACTTTTGATCGTGGAAGCACCATGCCAAGGATGGTTTGGTGGGAATTTCCCAGGTACGATGGAAGCGGATACCCTCTTGGATGGTTCAATTGCTGCGAGCAATTCTTCGAACACCAACCTGTAGTAGAGGAGGACAAGGTTAAATTGGCAGCCTTCCATCTGGAAGGAGATGGGCAGTTATGGTATCTTAAGCTAAAAAGGGAACAACCTTCCTTGGTATGGTCGGAATTCAAGCAATTGTGTGATATGCAATTCGGACCTCTCATCCGGAGCAACAAGGTGGGCGAATTGTCTAAACTTCGCCGGTTGGGGTCTGTGGAGAGCTACCAATGCAAGTTCGAGCAACTGGCCACCTAAGTAGTGGATCTAGCTCTGAAGCATGAGGTAGCCATCTTCATTAGTGGCTTTAAGGAAGCAATAGCGGTGGAATTAGAACTCCACCACTCCGCTAGTTTAACCCAAGCCATGAGTCTCCTAAGGTTGTATGAGAAAAGGACTCTTGGATCGAGAGACGAAGGGGAGGGCAAGAGGAAACAAGCCACGGACCTTGAGGTTCCTCCGAGACCCTCCTTCGTTAAGAAGCTGACCAAGGCGGAATGGAGGAAAGGCGAAGCAAAGGGCTTTGCTTCAATTGCGATGAGCCCTTCACTGTGGGACACGGATGCCAGAAGCTGTTCTGGCTAGAATGGGACAACACAGCCAGCACGGAAGAGGAAGAGGAGAAAAGCAAGGAGAGCCAACCTGAAATATCCGTGCAAGCCATGGTGGGCCTCTCGCAAATCAAACCATGAAGATTCGAGGACAAATAAATGGGCGATCCGTGGAAGTTTTGGTGAACTCGGGAAGCACACACAACTTCATGTGTGCAGAGTTAGTCGGGAAAATGGGCCTACCCTTGCTCGCACGGGAGAAGCTAAGGGTGGTGGTAGCAAACGGGGATAAGGTAGGAAGTTAGGGGATCTGCAAGGGAGTCTAGTTGGAATTAGGAGGAAGTGTGTTCACCCTAGATTTATACTCCTTACCCTTATGTCAAGTGGATGTAGTCCTGAGGGTAAACTAGCTCCGGTCTCTCGGCACCATCATGTGGGACTTCACAGCAATGAGAATGTGCTTCTAGAAGGGCCGAGAAAAGGTTGAACTCCAAGGGAACTTGAGGATGGCCATGTTCCAAGGAATGGCATCCATGGTACGGGAAGGAGAGGAATGAAATGAACTAGAGTCCCTGTTGACAGAGTTCCAAGACATCTTTAGGCCACTAACGGAGCTACCTCCAATTCGAAGGTGCGACCATGTCATCAAGCTTTAGCTAAGAGCTTCCCCGGTGGTCATTAGGCCATATCGGTATTTGCATGGGCAGAAGGACGAAATTGAGAGGCAGTGTAAGGATATGCTATAGAAGGGGTGGATCGGACTAAACCATTCTCCTTTCTCGTCGCCAATACTGCTAGTTAAGAAGAGGGATGACTCCTGGAGGTTTTGCATCGACTATCGAGGGCTAAATGAGAAGACAGTGAAGGAAAAATTTCCCATTCCCATCATAGACGAACTCTTGGAAGAGCTCTTCGGGGCTTGCTATTTCTCCAAGATGGACCTTTGCTTAAGTTACCATCAGGTGAGGATGAGGGAGGAGGATGCGGAGAAAACCGCATTCCGAACCCATCACGGACATTTTGAGTTCATGGTCATGCCATTTGGGCTCACCAATGCACCATCCACCTTCCAAGCCCTCATGAATGAAGTCTTCAAGGAGTAGTTGTGGAAGTTTGTACTGGTGTTCTTCGACGACATCTTGATATATAGTAAAACTTGTGTGGAGCATCTCCAACACTTGAGCAAGGCGTTTTCCTTGTTGAGACAACACCAACACTGACTAAAGGCCTCTAAATGCTCTTTCACCCAGCAGCAAGTCGCCTACCTAGGACACTTGGTTTCATCTAAAGGCGTAGAGGCAGACTCCCAAAAGATTGAGGCAATGCTGCGGTGGCCCAAGCCAAGCACCGTCTAAGGACTGAGGGGGTTCCTAGGGCTAACAAGGTATTATAGGAAGTTCGTGAAAGGATATGGAATGATTGCGGAACCCCTAACCCGAATGCTAAGGAAGGGCAACTTCAAGTGGACCCAAGAGGCAGGGCAGGCCTTTGATGCTCTCCAAAACGCAATGACATGCGCACTTGTCTTAGCTTTGCCCGACTTTGAGTAGCCCTTTGTATTGGAGTATGATGCCTCGAACGCAAGCATAGGCGCAGTATTGCAACAGCGGCACCAACCAATTGCGTATATCAGTCGCCCTTTTGCCCAAAGACACCTCAAGCAAGCAGCGTATGAGAAGGAACTAATTGGTCTGGCCAAAGCAATTCGCCATTGGAGATCTTACTTATGGGGTAGACAATTTGTAGTAAGGATGGACCACTATAGCCTTAAATTCCTACTAGAATAGTGAGTGTCTACGTCCCCACAACATCATTGGATCAGCAAACTCTTAAGGTTCGACTTTGTGATTGAGTACCGAGCGGGGCGAGAAAACAAGGTCACGGATGCACTCTCTCGACAGCATCAGGAGCTGGCCGCAACCTTCGCCATAACCATGCCACAACCCCAGATAAGAGAACTGCTGCGACAAGAGTTCTCCTCTTCACCAGAACTGCAGCAATTGGCAACCCGTGTCAAGGCCAAGGAAGCTGGATTGAAGTGGATGTGGCAAGACGGACTCTTCTTCTTCTTCAAGGACTGCATCTATCTGCTCCCCACTTCTTCGCTATGTTCATCGATCATCCAAGCAGTCCACGATCAATGCCATGAGGGTTATCAGAAGACACTGCACCGACTCACACGAGAGTTCTATTGGAAGGGAATGAGAGGACAAGTGAAGGAAGTAGTACGCAACTGCCCCACTTGTCAATGTTCTAAGGCAGAGCACTTGTAACCCACCGGCCTCCTCCAGCCATTGCCAATTCCGAACCAGATATGGGCAGATATTTCCATGGACTTCGTGGAAGGCCTTCCTCGCTCGAATGGGAAGTCAGTCCTACTAGTGGTAGTAGATTGTTTCTCTAAATACGGCCATTTCATAGCCATAAGCCACCCTTATTCAGCAATTACAGTGGTGAAAATCTTCTTCGACACTATTGTTCGTCTCCATGGAATTCCCGAGTCCATCGTAAGTGATCGAGATATCACTTTCACAAGCACCTTTTGGAGGGAATTATTCAAACTTCGAGGAACAGCCCTCTTCTTCTTGTCAGCTTACCATCCGCAAAGTGACGGCTAAATGGAGGTGGTCAATCGGATGATTGAAGCCTATGTACACTGCTTCACGGAGGACCATCCCAAGAAATGGACCGAATGAGTGGCATGGGCAAAATATTGCTACAACACTAGCTATCATTCCTCCCTTAGAACCACTCCCTTCTACGTGGTCTATGGTTGTCCTCCCCCTTGGCTCCTCTTGTTTACTCTGGAAGATACCAGAGTGGTAGCAGTGGAAACAACAATCTAGGAACGTGACCAAATAGATGCTCAAGGAACTCCAAGTGCAACTTGAGCGAGCCCAGCAACTGATGAAATGCCACTATGACGCTCACCACAAGGACATCAACTTCAATAATCTGAAGCTATAGCCCTATCGACAAACATCCATAGGCAAGCGCACCTCAATGAAACTAGCTCCTAAGTTCTATGGACCATTCCACATCGTCGAACGCGTCGGGACCGTGGCATACAAGCTAGCTCTACCCTCGGAAGTCAGGCTCCACCTCGTGTTCCACATTTCCAAGCTGAAACGCTTCATAGGCACTTGCCCAACTTAGCCAGCTCTCCCCGATCTCATTAGGGGACGTCTCGTACCAGCACCCCAAGCCATTTTAGAAGCATGACACACGAGCTCACGTCCCGAAGTCCTCGTCCACTGGAAGGGATACTCTCCTGTTGAAGCTACCTGGGAAGATGTCGAAATGCTGCATAATCGCTATCCCTGCATGGCGCTTGAGGTTAGGCGCTACGTTGAAGGGGGGTGTGATGTTACACACCCCATGTCAGCAACCACACCATACGCCCACGTGTACCACAGACGTCGGGCCAAAACCACCAGCGCCAAAGATTAGGGCGACCACCAGGAGGGTGTGGGCAGTAGTGGAGATCGTGGGGGAAACAACTAGAACCTCTCCAAGACGTAGGGGGCAGCACATGTAGGGATAAGGGGAGATAAAAAACAGGCGTAGTGGGGTAGTGGGAGGTAGTCCTAGGATAGGCAGTTAGGAAGAAAAGGGAGGGAAATCATGTAATCTTGCCTATAAATATTTATGGAATTTAAATGGAATGACAAGAAGAATTTTAACAAAGAACTTTCCTTGAGATTCTAGGTTATCTCTTAACGAGCCTATCACTAAATCACCATAGGAAAGCTAGGACTCTAGGCCGGTTCTACGGCTAAGGCATCCTCGAGTGAGCCACATCAACCACACACACGCTCACTAACCACTGCTGCTAACATATATATTTAGGAAAAAAAATTGCACCAAGTAATTCTTGTCCATGATAACTAAATGCTATATTTTCAACATCAGATACTACTACAAATATATTGTCAATGGACAGTGGCGGCATTCTACATCCTCACCAGCTGATAGAGATGAAAGAGGCAATGTTAACAATGTGATCATGGTTGGTGATACTGCCAGCGTGAGGCCTTCCATTCAACAACAGAAGAAGGTGAATATGATCTTTCCTACTAAATATTTGGTGTGCTAAAAATTAATTTCAAAGTAGAGTCGATTTGCAAATTAGCAGGATCCCAGCTGGTGGTACTGTCACCTTGAAACTTTTTGCATTTCTGGAGTTGCTGCTTGTTCTTGATCAATTTTGGTAAACCTGTCTTCCAAACCGTTTTTGCAGTTTATATATCAACCTATAAACTATTTGAAAAGAGGGTTATACCCCTTTAATATTGTGACACATGTGACACCAAGAGAGGAGAGAGAGATGGGGAAGTAGAGGGGAGCAAAAGAAGAAAGAGAGAGGAGAGGAGGGGGGGAAAAAAAAAGAAAAAGAAAAAGAAAAAAAGTGGGGAAAAAAAGAGATGCTGGTAACCATATCAGGTCCACATTGCATGTTGTCTTAAATTTAAGTATGCTTAAAAATTTGTCAAATTGTTTGAATCTAAATAATTCATATATTTTATTATTGTGTTGATTTATATTTCAGCTGGATCTTTTACAGATTAATCATACGGTATGTTTTATCTATTTTGAGCTGCTTCACTTAATTTGATTTATCCTTTATATAGGGAATAAAGAAATATTATTTAGAAACTGAGAATTTTTTCTTTTTTCTTTTTTTTTTTCCTCTTATAGATATGGTCAAATCAATTTGGATTTTATGTTAAAATTTGGTTATGTGTAAAAAACTAAAAGAACATTTGGGTATTTTAAATAGTCATTTTATATTATTATTTTATCAATTCACATCATATTTGGTTCATATGAGGGCCATGTTCTAGCTTTATAAAGCTACATTCTCATGATACTCATTGTAATGGAAGAAGAAAGTAAAATTATATGGTGACCAATTTTTATTTCTTTCTCATCTTGATTAGCAATTGAAATTGAGTTGCAACTTATGCTTCCTTGCACAATTATATTAATCCTGAAGATGCTACTGTGCTATGACTTTGCTCTCCCCTGCTTAGCTGATGGACCTAATGCACTTGCTATTTGTTCTGATACTTACAGCTTCTTCGGTAATTGTTGTTCAAATCTGTTTACTCTTGAGACATAGGGGAATATATAACCTTGCAAGTAACAAGCATTTCTAAATTTTTCACGAGTAAACTTTTGATTTTTTTGTTTTTTTTGATCTTTTTAGGATGCCAACATTGTGAAAGTAATCGAGAGGCCATTGACAGAGAGTGAACGCTTCATGTTGGCAAAAGCAGCTCGTTGTGTTGCTTTCTCTGTTTGTCCTATAAGATTGGCTCCTAAATAATGGATTATTCCTTTCCAATTGGTTGATACCTCATAGCACTACTTCCTTGGGATTGCAGCTGCAACTTGACAATCTTCCAAGGCATGGTTTTCAAGTACTCCACCTAATAAATTCAAATAGTTTCCAATACCGGCTCCATTTTCTCATGATGTGGGAAAGTAACTGCATATAGAGATGCTACATATTGTTCCCAAGAGCATTGAACCTAATTCAATTGATCTAGATGCTATATGATTTATGTTAGTTCATTTTTATAATATCAGTATATAATGTAACTGCAAGGTAAAGTTAACACTTTCCATTGCAATATATCCCCAAAATACAATAGTCTATGCTAGAACTTTCAGCTAGAACCATTTGAATTCTGCTATGATTATTTGTAATAAATACAACATTCATCACTCTGTAGGTAGAATTCAATAAAATGCCATTTCTAGCTTAGATATGTTCTTTGTGTACATTGAGAAAAAATACATATGTATTATTGCAAGAGATTAATTTACATAGTATGACAAAGGGTTTATATACAGCTTGATACAAACCCTATAGATATAGTAGAAAAGACTAAAATACCTTTGTGCCACAGTATGTACAAAATGATACAAAGTATATGTATATATGATAATACGCCCCCTCAATCTCAAGGTGCATAAGTCAGTGTGAGATTGGAGTAGTGATCTAGAAGCAATGATCTAGAAAAGTTCATGTAGAAAGGTTCTTAGTGAGAATGTTGACCTGCTGGTACTATGTAGGAATATAAGGAATGAGAATCTGGCCAGTGGAAACCATCTCATGAACGAAGTGATAATTGATGTCAACATATTTAGTATGATCATGATGAACTAGACTTGCTGAAAGGTAAATTGCTTTCAGGTTATCACAACATAGAATGATAGGGTGCTGAATAGGGACTCCAAGTTCTCATGCAAGATGATAGATTCAAGTAGACTTAGCAACTGCATAAGCAAGAGCACAATATTCTGCCTCAATAGAGTTGCGAGAGACAGTGGGCAGCTTCTTTGAGGACCAAGAGATGAGATTGCAACTGAGATAGATGGCATATCCTGTGGTGGATTGATGGGTGTCAAAATAGCCTGCCCAAGCAGCATTAGTAAAAGTAGTCAATGAGGTACAAAAGGTGCTGACAATGGGAAGACCTAGAGTCAGTGTGCCATGCAGATAAAGAAGCACACGGTTTGCTGCCTCCATGTGAATAGTGGTGGGATTGTGTATGTACTGACTCAGCTAATTCACTGTAAAGTTGATGTTTGGTTGGGTGATTGTGGAGTATTGTGGTGCACTAACAATCTCACGATAGGTAGTGGGGTCGAGTAGCGAGGGAGAGGCAGTGGCACTAAGATGACTCCTAGGGGAGAGGGGAGTTTTAATAAGTGTGGAGAGATGCACGTAATGTCGTTTAAGAAGGTCATGGATAAACTGTGATTGATAAAGGTGCATGACTTATGGAACGTAGGAGACATGGATGCCAAGAAAGAAATGCAGGGGACCAAAGTCATTCATTGCAAAGTGACAAGAGAGTTGAGATGTAATGATTAAGAAGAGAAGTGTTGCTACCAATGAATACAATATTATCCACATAGAGGAGAAGAACAAGTGAGAGGACCTTGTGTGAGAATGAACATGGCGATTTTGGCTATGCTCTGGCAGAACCATATATGGAGAAGAAAATTGCTAAAGTGATAGAAGCAGGCACGAGAGGCTTACTTCAAGCCATAGAGAGACTTGTGCAGCTGGGAGATAGTGGGAATATTGAGGATGGACAAAGTCAAAAGGCTGTTTCATGAAGATTGTCTCTATGAGTTTGCCATGTAGAAAGGCATTTTTAATTGGTGAATGTCCCATCTAGAAGACATGGCATGAAAGAGGACAAAGCGAATGGTAGTAAGTTTAATGACAGGATTGAACATTTTGATGTAGTCAATACCCTCTTGTTGGGTAAATCCTTGAGCAACAAGATGAGCTTTGTGTTAACTAGCTAGATTTCTTACTTATTCTATTTTTATTAGAAAGATTTATAATTAATATGCTTTCCTAGATTAAACATTTTCCTATATTAGAAATTTTGACTTTCCTAAATTAGACTTGTAATTTTTGTATAAATATCTCTATACATAAGATGTAAATATTCATTTAAGAAAAATAAGAATTCTATTTCGTGAAAACTCACATGATATCAGAGCTCCCTTGCTGTCTTTGAAGGTGATTTTATTCCCGCGCAGCATTAGGGTTTCTTATTTCCCAAAAGAGGTCGAGTTTACTCCCTTGTTTTTTTTTTTATTTTTTCATCACCGCTACTTTCCCAAGGCCGATTACCCTTTTGATCAGTCGTCCCTCAAAGTCCAACCTCCACCTAAAGCCGCACATGAGCTCACGCGCCAATCGTAGTTTCCTAGGTGTTCTTCATTTATCAACGCGTGAGGTCCTCGCCAACCATCCTTGGCTTCGTTCCACGCTTAGAACCTTGCACCGTGTCATCTGACCACTATTCTCTAGTCACGATCGTTCGATTAGAGGTTAGATTTTTTTTTACAGTTGTTCTCCATTGTTTTGACCAGCTCTATTACACATGTGTCTATGGAGGATACTAAGGCAGTAGATAATGGGTCTATCTCACAAATCAGTGTCGTGAAACTTGATGGGGCTAGTACGTATCTTGCTTGGTCTCATGCTTGTTTGCTATTTATTAAATCCAGGAGGTTGCTAGGATATATTATTGGAGAAACAAAACCTCCTAAGGTGTTTGATGCTACCTATGCCCAATGGGATTCTGAAAACTCACTTGTTATGGCATGGCTTTTGAATACTATGCATCATTGAATTTTCAAATAGTATTTATTACTTGATACTATTGAGAAAATTTGGAACTCAACTAAACGCACCTATTCTCGCAAAGGAAACGATGCCCAAAATTTTAAAATCCGAAATAAAATTCATGGTACAAAACAAGGTGAGTTAATAATCACTGAATATTATTCTGAATTAGGTGGGTTATGGTAGAAGATAGACTATTATCAGGATCTCTAAGCACATTATACGGAAGATGCTGTTCTATTTCAAAATTTAGTTGAAAAAGAGAGAGTGTATGATTTTTTGGCTGGTTTGAACCCAAAGTATGATCAGATAAGGGTTTAAGTTATTGGTAAAATTCCTTTTCCTTCTTTTGAGGATACATACTCTCATGTTCAACAAGAAGAAAGCCGATGTGGAATCATGCTTTATACACCACTAGTTGAGAAGTCAGAGTTAACTGTTTCTCATGAATAGTTAAAGGCAACCACTTCTGATAAAGATCACTTACATTTTGACAATTGTGGAAAGCCAAGGCATACAAAGGAGACTTGCTAGAAGCTACATGGTCAACCAACTAGAGGCCGAGTGGGAAAACGAGTCAGTTTATCAAGGGCTCAAGCAAATATGGTGGAATCTATGGAAGCATCTAAGGAGACAGGCTCTGGAGAAACTCTATCTTCTGATAAAATTCAGCATCTTCGTCACCTTCTAACCAAACTTGAGTCTTCCACCAGTACCATATCCAATTATGTGCAATCAGGTACTGCCTTTACTGCTCACCTTAATTCTTGGATTATTGATTCTGGTGCGAATAGACACATGACAGGCTCTTTAGAATATCTTTAAAACTATTGTTCATGTAAAAGGGAGAGTGTCAAAATAGCTAATGGCTCCTTAACTCTTGTATCGGGAATAGGTTCTATTATTTATACTTCTACAGTTAAACTTTCATCTGTTCTTCATGTACTAGAGTTTCTAATTAATCTTTTATCTGTCAGTACCATTACAAAATCTCTTAACTTTAAAATCGTGTTCTTTCCTGATCATTGTGTTTTTCAGGATCTTCAAATCGGGAAGTGGATTGGTAGTGGTAGATTGCATGATAGCTTATATATGCTTGATGGACCTAGAGACTCAGGACAAGCCTTTTTGGGAGATAATAAGGATGTAAACCAAGAAATAATACAATGGCATAAGCGGTTAGGACATCCATCATTTTTTGTTTTAAAGAAGTTATATCCCAGTTTATTTTTGAGAACTCAGTCTGAATCTTTGTTTTGTGATGCTTGTGACTATGCGAAACACACTAGAAACTCTTATCCTTTACATAATAATAGAAGTATCATTCCTTTTATGATTATCCATTTTGATGTATGGGGTCTTACTCAAACAACTTCTTTGTCGGGTAGTCGTTGGTTTGTTGCTTTTATTGATTGTTGCACTCGAATAACATGGGTATATTTGTTAAAAGCAAAAAATGAAGTTTTTCTTGCTTTAAATCATTTCATAAGATGATCTATACTCAATTTGATGCCAAGATAAGAATCTTGAGAACTGATAATGGCATTGAATATATGGATAAAAACTTTGGAGTTTATTTGGAATCTAATGGGATAATACATCAAACCAGTTGTCCTTACACTAGTGCACAAAATAGGATTGTTGAAAGGAAAAATAGGCATTTGTTAGAAGTGGCAAGATCTCTTATGTTCACTATGAATCTATCAAAACCTTATGTAAAGATGCTATTCTAGTAGCTGCTTATCTTATTAACAAAATGTCACTTAAAACCCTTGATTTTCAAAGCCCACTTGAAGCCTTAAAGGGTAAGAATGAATATACTGTTTCTCCAAAGGTGTTTAGCTGTGTTTGTTTTGTTTACACTAGAAATGCTGGGAAACTTAACCCTAGAGCACTTAATGTGTGTTTATTGGGTATTCTTCTACACATAAGGGTTATAAATGTTATCATCCTCCTTCCAGGAGATTTTTTGTCAATATGGATGTTACCTTCCGAGAATTTGAGCCCTATTTTAGCAATGCCTCATCACCTCTTTAGGGGGAGAGTAATAAGGAAGAAGAGGTAACTTCTCCTAGCTCTAGTATTGTGGAACCTCTTAATGATGTAATAAGGAAGGGTGAAAGTGGAGAAAGAGTTCAGGAGGAGACTATTGGACGTTTGGATAAACCTGATTTGTTGAAGTATTCAAGAAGAAACAAGGCAGAAGAAGTCATCATGCAATCTACAGAGTCCTCTATTGGTGAGTTATCTACTTTTCCTAATGAGCTAGATTTGCCTATTGCTCTTAGAAAAGGAGTTAGATCTTGTACTAAACATCCTTTATCTAACTTTGTCTCCTATGATTCATTGTCTCCATCATATATAGCCTTTGTCTTATCTATTTCCTCTGTGTCTATTCCACAGAATTGGAAGGAAGCATTCACAGATCCTAAGTGGAAGGAAGCATTCACAGATCCTAAGTGGAAGGAAGCTATGATTGAAGAGATGAGGGCTTTATCCAAAAGTGAGACTTGGGAACTTGTCACTCCTCCACCAGATAAGAAATTGGTTAGTTGTAAATGGGTATTCACTATAAAACATAAAGCTAATGGTTCAATTGAGAGATTTAAAGCTAGATTAGTGGCTAAGGGATTTAGTCAAACTTATGGAATAGATTACCAAGAGACATTTGCCCCTGTCACTAAAATGAACTCTATCAAAATCTTATTGTCCCGTGCAACGAATTTTGATTGAGACTTACAACAGTTTGATGTGAAGAATGCATTTCTTCATGGGGACTTGGAAGAGGAAGTGTATATGGAGATTCCTCCTAGATTTGATAATGAACAAAGTCGAGGAAAGGTGTGTAAACTGAAGAAAGCTTTGTACGGACTCAAACAATCTTCTCTAGAGCTTGGTTTGATAGATTCAACAAAGCTATGATTTCCTTTGGCTACCAGCAAAGCAATGTTGATCATACGGTCTTCATAAAACATAAAAGGGATAAACTCACTCTTTTAATAGTTTATGTTGATGACATAGTAATGACAAGAGATGATAGAGAAGAGATGAACCAATTGAAGAAGCGACTGGCACAAGAGTTTGAGATAAAAGATTTAGGAAAATTACAGTATTTCTTAGGAATTGAGGTTGCAAGATCAGAAAAAAGAATCTTTATTTCTCAGAGGAAGCATATCCTGGATCTCTTAAAAGAAATGGGCATGACAAGTTGTAAACCAACTAAATCGCCCATTGATAGTAATCACAAGATACAAGTAGGGATAGGGGAATCTATTAATAAGGAGAGATATTAGAGGTTAGTTGGAAGACTCATTTATTTTTCTCACACTAGGCTAGACATAGCTTATGCAGTCAACTTGGTGAGTCAATTCATGCATGAGCCTCGAGATTCTCATATGCAAGTTATCTTTTGCATTTTGAGATATTTAAAGTCTACTTCAAGTAAATGTTTCCTTTTCTCCAAGCATGTTCATCTCCAAATAGAAGCCTTTACAGATGCAGATTGGGCTGGGTCTTTAGATGATAGAAGATCTACATCCGGTTATTGTATATTTGTACGAGGAAACTTAGTTGCTTGGAGAAGCAAGAAGCAAAGTGTAGTGGCTAGATCAAGTGCAAAAGCTGAATACAGAGCTATGGCTCAAGGTGTCTGTGAACTCCTTTGGCTTAAAAAATTACTAGAGGAATTAAGACGGTCTGAAAAGGGAAAACTTTTCTTGTATTGTGATAACAAGGTTGCCATCAGTATAGCCCACAATCCAGTTTAGCATGACAAAACAAAACACATTGAAATTAATTGACACTTCATCAAAGAAAAGATTACAAGTGATATCTTAAGTCTATTTCATATATCATCTGAAAAGCAGCTTGTTGATGTATTTACAAAAGGTCTCAGTAATCGGATTTTTTATATACTAGCTTGCAAATTGAGCATGTGTGACATCTTTGCACCAACTTCAGGGGGAGTGTTAACTAACTAGATTTCTTACTTATTCTGTTTTTATTAGAAAGATTTGTAATTAATATGCTTTCTTAGATTAAACATTTTCTTAAATTAGAAATTTTAACTTTCCTAAATTAGACTTGTAATTTTTGTATAAATATCCTTATACATAAGATGTAAATATTTATTTAAGGGAAATAAGAATTCTATTTTGCGAAAACTCACACTTTGTGATGCTCAACCTACTCGTCAGCATTGTGTTTTAATTGGAACTTTCGAGTGCTATCAACAATGTTTTGGTTTGGTGGGGGAGAAACTAGGGTCCAAGTTTTGTTTTTTGAGGAGAGAGTCAAACTCCTTCATGGCTATTGCTTAGGTGGGGTCTCTAAGGGTTATGATGTAGTAGCAAGGCTCAAAGGTAGTGGTGGGGCTTGGTAAGAGGAGGTGGTAAGAGTGGGTAAGTGTGTGGATGGGATTGGAATAGTGGAGTTTTGTGAGGTGGGAGGTTTGAAATGATGGTAGGCATGAATTATTGGTGGGTGAGGTGCAGTTGAGGTTGGTGTGGAATGGGTGATTGGGGTTGAGGTTGGAACGATGGGGTTTGTTGGGTGGTGTGGGAGGATGGGGCATCAGGGTGGTGAGAGTCCAGTGGCATGGAGTTGATGAGAGCTAATGGGAGGGTGGTTGGGTTGATGATAGAGGGGTCCAAGGAGGGGTTGAGTTGATGGGTTGTCGAGCTGGTGGCTAGGGTTTCGGCTAAAGGGGTGGTGGTGGTGGTGACTGGGAGGTGTGCCTCCATTTGTGGTTGGTTGATGTCGTCACCTGTAAGAAGGAAGGTTGTCTTCTCCAGCAAGGAGGTAAGTTCTGATCTATGTTCCGACAATTTCCCTTTTTTAAAGATGCTTCCTGGAGCTTTTATACCATGTACATTGAGAAAGAACACTTACGTATTATTGCAAGAGATTTATTTACACTGACGTATATATAGCTTGATACAAACCCTATAGATACAAATGAAAAGACTAAAATACCCTTTGCTGCAGTATGTACAGCTTGATAATACTCTGAAAAGCTGGAACGTGTAGGATTGAGTATGGGAGCTAATTTGGTGCTGCTAAATTTTTGGAATGAACTGATAAATTATATGTGATGGACTTCTGATAAGTGTTTTAGTATGGGTTAGTCTTCTAAAATTCTTTTTACTTTTATGTTTCTTAACTCGTAAAATATTATTTCCTTGATGTTGTGTGTCAATTGGCATCCTGGCAGCTTACGGCTTGAGGACCTCAATATTTTTCACCATCTAGAACACTGTTTTCCTTGTTCAGAGTGACTCTCAATGAGAATAGTTTCTCATGATGCTGTGTACTTGTTTATTCCTTCTGATTGTAGGACTTATATATGTTTACCACTTATTGCACTATATATATTGCACAGATGATTTCACTATGTGCAGCAAACAAGCTCATAATCCAGCTTCTAGCAGGAGGCCCTTGACTCGATATTCACTAGCCAGCAGTAGAATTGATTTCAAGAAAGCTTGGTATACTTTTTTGGGTTGAAGATATATTTATATTGCATGATTTAGGTAGAGTGCAGCTGTGGCAAGATGGTGGCTGGTTAAAGATGATCCAACCAGATTGCCTGCCTTTGCTTGGTATCCTGGATGATTGCTTAGTATCTATTAGGGCTTTATCCTCTGCAAGAACTTGGTCCTCCTCAGGCAATGGAAACAAGTGATCTTGCTTTATGCCCAAGTAAGATCAAATACTTCTTCTTTTTTTCCCCTTTTAATGAGAAGTGATTCCAACAAAATTCCAAAACAACCACATTGGTGGTTAGTTTTAAACACTTCTTTTTTTCTAATTCCTTTTCCAAGAAATATGAGATTTCATTGCACCAAGTTGGATGGCCAAATTTTTGTAAAGTTTTTGTGAGGCTAAACGACCTTTTGGAAGTTTAGTAGATTTAGTAGGGTCAAATTATATGATGGCACTTCTTATTATTCACCCAGTTCATATGCTAGATTTACCCAAAATAACTTCATGTGCTAAATCATCGAACAACAGAGCCTCCAATTCGCTATTTGTTTACTCATTTTATTGTTCATTTCAAGTGTACTGCTGCCTGTGCTCTCAACACGGCTCCACAATACCACTGCATGGACCACATTACATAGACATAATTATCCTATAATGTCAACGTATGTTAATTTACCTACATAAAGATGTCGACATATATCTATATTCCACCGTGAGATATAAATGCTAAAACTTTGCACCCTGAGGCTTTGCTTGATCCTTCGACGAATATGCCAAAATATCACAGCCATTAAGTTCTTATAGCGTATTGATGTTAATTGTTTAGTTGCTTATAATAACCTGTTCACAATGATGCCCATTGAACAATGACCATGTAGGATTTCCTATGAGCTAAATGGCATTCGACAATTGCTGCCATCTTCTGGTTAGCTCTCTCTATCTCTCTAGAATAATTTAGTATACTGTTGGTGTCTATCAGTACGAAATATGGAAACTATATGCTGCTGACAGGTGAATATGAAAAGGTGTCATGAAAATTGTTCTAGATCCTTTCATATTCATATATTTGTAGAAGGTTTCCTGGAGGCTGTTGCCTTGCTTATCTTATCTTTATTCCCCACACCAACACAACCCCACACCACCACCGCCCTGCAGCCCCCCACCCCCGCCCCCTTGCAAATTTTATGACTATTCCACTGGTTAGCAGGATTAATTTTCCTGGAGGATTAACTAACATGCTCTTTCAGTGGAGGGATATCCAAGGCAAACTCTTTCTCCAGCGTGAATCAAGGTTTTGGAGGAACAGCAATAGCTAGAGATCATAATTAATTTCTATTTGGTCTGAATTATCCACATATTACATATTTTTCAAGAAAATATAAATGTAGTTGACTAAATAGGTAATGTGATTGAGTAATTAGGGGCAATCAGCCATGTCGTCCGGTCCAGCGATAAAGTTTATGCACCCTTACTTGCACTGGCACACTGGCAGGGCTAGAGTTCAATGGTAATGGCCTCTACTTATCTTCTTCTTCTTTTCTTTTCTTTCTTTTTTTTTTATTTTAAAAAAAGGGGAGATAGATGAAGTGCTACCTTTGAAGTCTTCCACCCACTTACACCACAAGCACACTAAGGTGCCAATGGCTAGGAAATTTATCCACTTGAGCTACATAGCACAACTAATATGCAGCACCTGGGCTCGTCTAGAGGCTTGCTTGCAATGTTGATCAAACTCAAGTGCTTTGAGAAGATAGGCGATCCCTTTGCAATTTCGCTTACCACCTTAGCAATCATTTAAAAAAATTTAACTGAGACAACAAGCTCCATTTAACACATATTTATAAATCTTATGGTGACTAAATTTTTTACAAGATCATGTTAAACAGAAATAATTTGTTAGGTTTACACTTGTATGGTTCTATAGGCTATATAGGTCAATTTTGTTAACACGCTTTTTTTTTTTTAATTTTTACTATTTATCTATTTGTGGAAAGGGGTAAATGGTCAGAATATGAATTAGGAGTATAAAACATGACAGGGTATCCATTTTGTGTTTTTCACTTATTCAGATTAATTTGATCTGTTGTAAAAACTTTTATGCCCATGCTGATATTTATCTTGAAGCTAAACTCCTATCAAATATGTTAACTTTCTTATAGAAATTTGATGATGTAATATTTCAAAAGTATATCAGAACCATTTATATAAATTTAATTGAGATTACATTAAAATTATTGAATGTCCACTTAAGGCAGAAAGTTACCACAAGGATAAATATTTAGCTATATACAAATATGATCTAAATCTCCATATGCCAAATTAATTTGCGTGTTGGATTATAAGGCAAATCAATGGTATGCATTAATGCGATTCTTTAGTAAAATGAATAACCATATTACACCAATGTGCATACAATCGACTGGAAGTATAAACTTGACGCAGGAAGATTTAGTCTCTACTTGGGCATAATCTCTAAATTTATGCGAATACACGGAGTCGTATTCAAGTAAGTTGTAATCATCACTACCCATTTATCTTCGTAGATAGGCAAATAAGGTGGTCACATCACAGACTCACAAATGGTACTGAAGTTAATGGGGGAAGGGAGATTGTTGGATGCCGATGTCCCTCGCAGAAGCAGAGAGCCATATTTTAACGATAGGACCTTATCCCTATTGGCCAATGCCCATAAACGTCTGCCTCATACACTCCACTTTAATCTGTCCATAAAATACCCAGTCACTTGCACCTTTGATTCTTTTAAATTACTTGCTCATACATGGACACGTGTTGTTTCAACATTATCGGTAAAATGGAAAACATGGCCACACAAAAACTGCAAGAAATCGACTCTCATATTCTTTTATTTGTAAATTGTAAAGGAGATATCATAATATTTGTAAGCCCATTATGCTGGATAGCACTATCTGTACCTGTACGGACAGTGCCTGTGGTTGCGATTTTCTTCTTCACGTTATCTTCTGTTCTGGATTGGGAGAGTCCTTTTATGGTTTAGAATTATCTCGATGCCCCCAAATCTACCATTTGTTCGTAGAGATTTTTTTTTTTTTTTAGTCAATCATGTCCAATAGGAAAAACTTCATTATATACTAGTTGAGTTCTAATATCTAGTCCTAGGTAAAATAATACTAGATGTTGACCAAATCAATAAGACCACAACATGAGCAATGTGGTTCTATTATTCAGTTCATTATATACGAAACCATGATATATTATTAAGAAAAGATCACGTAAAGGCAACTTCATAAAATATTGTTAACGCAACGAATAGAATTAAGTAACATTGGAAGTGAGAAATATGACTTACAATAAGATCCATTCCGTTGAGATATAAAACTGAAAAGATAAAAATGATGCTTAGTGCTATTATATGTGCTCTATAGTATAGCACATAGCTAAATTTGTCTAAACTACAAAATTACATATCTGATCGGACTTCCTTAGCACTTTCTTGCGGAATGTAATGAGCACAGAAAAGGAAAACTCCAAACGTTAGACACCAAGCATCAATTGCATTACCATAATTATCAATAACAAAATGTTTCAAATTCATCATTTAATTATCTGACGATAAGTTTTCCATCCAATTTCATGGGCAACCGAATTCATGTCGTTGGAGAAGGGACATGCAAGTTATGACAACGAAAATTAGAGAAGAATTATTTGAAATGCAAGTGAAAGTGTTGTAGGATTTGATCATGGAAAAAATTGGCAGATATATTTTTCCATCTCCATCGTTCGATCCTCATCTCCAAGAATAGAAGCTCTCATTGACTTAGCCATCGCATTCTAAAGGATTTTTTATTTTTTAGATGAAAATACATTATCATCCTAAAATTACCCTCAAAAAGAAGACATAAAAAGGTAAACAAAAAATAAATAAATAAAAGGCCCAAGTGTTGAGGGAATGTAGTAATATAAATCGATGCAACGCAAGGGTATCGTGCACAATGTCGACGGCTTCGATCCACGGCTTTTGCCTTACCTCTTTCTCTCCTTCTAAAACATCCCTCAAAACAACTTCCTCCTTCCGTCCCTCTTTCTTTGCTAGACTTTCTTCTTCTCCTTCTTCTTCTTCTTCTTCCGCTCCTCCTACACTCATTCGAAACCAGCCAGTTTTCGCCGCACCCGCTCCTATCATCAATCCAACTAATTGGGTAATCCTCTCTCTCCCTCTTACATACGCATGTATATAAATGCATGAGCAAACATTATTATTATGTGCGTTCTCAATGATGAAATAGTGTTTGTTCAGTTTCAGTAAGCTTATTGCATGCACATTATTTAATATGAGTTTTTACAATTGTTTGCATTGAGTGAAGAAGAGAGTGGTACGTACTGACAGTACTATTTTAACACTTTTAACTAATTTATAATCATGATTCTTCAAATTGGAAATCCATCTCCCAATTAGTGAAGGATCTATAACGTAGCATGCATGACTTTATAGAAATGTGTATGCACCGTTGAATTTCTTCGTGTTACAATGAAGAACAAAGTAAAAAAATAGTGTTATTATATATCCAATCGTCATCACACGATATACATATTTTCTAAGACTTTTGTTTCGTTTCATTATTATTCAATATACTAAGGTTTTGATCCGTCTCTTTTTTTACTACCAATATCATATGGTAGTTAGAAATCACAAAAAGTACTTAAATAATGGCTATGCTGCTTCATTAATTTTCTTGGCATACTTTATTATCTCCATAAAATATCCATTTTCAACCTTTACTAAAATATCTACTTCATTAATGTAGGACTAAAATCCTCACCATAAAATTTAAGGAAAAAAAAGTAAATAAATAAACAAAATACATTTGTACAAGTGTATTATTTCTATCTACTCGTACAAACATATAGTTAATTATTATACATAGAGAGAGAGTATGTAAATGATTTTGTAAATTTTATATCTAATTTTTAAGAAAATTATTAGAAAAAAAAAAAAAAAAGAAGAGAAAAGGCCAAGATACTTAATCAAATCGGATGGCTGATTTAATTTCCAAATGGAGGATTGTAAAGGATGGGAAGAAGGATAGGAAGTCATGAAGGGCGGCGTTAGTTTTGCATCTAAAATGGACCGTTTCTTTTCATTAAAATCTTCTTCGTCTCATGCCCACGGCCCATATTTACGGCCCATGCCCATGGCTCATGCATGGCCTCTAATCTTCCGACAAAATTCATTCCTTTTGACTTCAGGTTTATTTCACCATAATTTCTCTGACTTGGATTCTCTCGACAGTATTTTGCGAACCTCTGTTCCTATGAAGACATCACGAGTGTGTCGGGAAAACGTGTAATTAAACAAAAACAGTACTGAAAGCCAAATTTTATTATAAAAATTTCCAAAAATTATATAAAATTCTTAGTATATCCAAAAAAACATTTATAAATAAATTTAATAATTTACGTTATACAATCATTAGTATTTCTACAAATAAAAATAAAATAAAGAGTAAACCTACATATACATATGTGTATATACACGAAAGATTGAACTCTTCTGCCATGTAAACAATTGGATTAAAAAGAAAAAAGAAAAATCCATTCCCCTATAAAGATTGAACAAAATATGGATTTTTTTTTCTATATGAAGGAATGAAATTAGTTTAACCAAGCAAAGATTGGATGCTCTATTTATTTACAGAGACAAGACATGGGAAAGGACTATGAGGAGGCCATTGAAGCCCTCAAGAAACTTCTCATGTGAGTTTTTCTTCTCCCATCCATCCCTCTGTGGCTCTAAACAGAGATTATACCTAATAAGAAAGTCATACTCATATATTATTTGTTGTAAATCATATTACATAAGTTTAAAAAGTTTGGTCAAAAGATAAGCATATATAATTTTGCCAACTATTTTACATAGTTAAAAAAAAATAGATTAAACATGTTTTAAAAATGTTTATACTACTAAACTACAATAGTGATATAGATGTGAAAATGGAAATTTTAAAATTATTTTTCAATCAGGAAAGTAAATGGAGTTTTAATAAATAAGTGCCATGAGTTTCATAGAAAAAAATAAACATAAAACTAATTAGAAACTATAATACTTTGTGGTTGGCAGTGAGAAGGGTGACCTGAAACCAACAGCAGCAGCCAAAGTAGAGCAAATAACAGCGGAGCTTGCGGCCACCGGTTCAGCTGGCCCCATTCCTACCAGCCCCGATGTTGAGAGAATTAAGGAAGGCTTCATCTACTTCAAGAAGGAAAAATTTGAGTCTGTATTCTATTCTTTACTCTTTATTCACTCTTCCACTTTCCATAGTATATCCACTTTTATGTCATACTTCACTTAATAAAGATTACATTTGAATATTACCCTGAAAAAAAAGAAGAAGAAGAAGATAATATTCTGGTAAGAAGCAATTAATAGCCAATATAAAATGCTTCTGTGCTGCAGTTGTTACTTGTTATTTTATTACAAATTAAAATTAGATTTTTTATTATTATTATTATTATTTTCTATAAGATGAGTGAAATCATGATAAGTAGAATAAGTTCCTCTACCCTTTATCATCCTACCATGCATAAAATCTATAGATTCCAAGTTATTCCTTTTCCATTTAGATAATATAACTACCCATCCTAGGAATTGATGGTTTCTTAGTTATAATTTAAATTAATTGTTGGAATACAGGAAGAACCCAGCCTTGTACAGTGAACTAGCCAAGGGCCAGAGCCCAAAGGTAAATTATATCTTCACATTTTGCATTAACTCCCCATATTTTCCATCTTCATGAGTATAGTATAGTATAATCTGTCTCAAGTATCATTGTCAAGCCATGTGCCATGTCCTACGATCGGATCTCGTATGTCTACTAAAAAATACAAAAACGTGCAGTATATGGTATTTGCATGCTCGGATTCTAGGGTCTGCCCGTCCCACGTGCTTGACTTCCAACCAGGAGAGGCATTCATGGTCCGCAATGTCGCCAACATGGTTCCACCATTTGATAAGGTCTCCTCCTCTCCTCTACTCAAATCTCCCTACAACCCCTTCCACATCATCCATTGAATCTACTGTACTCTCAATTAACATGACATGTTCACATTGTTTAAGGGCAAAAAACTTGCATTCGCCTGGTTTTATGAACAGGAATCCTATTGCCAATACTTGGCATTGGCACTGTTAGAATATGTAGGTGATAAGTACTGATATGATATTAATATTGATATAAATATTAAATTGATGCATATTATTAACAATAGTGGACAACGTACTCGTATTATGGGTGATTATTTTCTAAGAATTCAAATTAATTCGGTATTCAAATGTTACACGGAAACTCCTTCCTAGTCCATGTTTGTGAAGGTATTTCTGAATTTCCAAAATCTTATGTATGCATTTGCCGCAACAGTTGAAGTACACTGGAACTGGTGCTGCCATTGAATATGCAGTGTTGCACCTCAAGGTGATCAATGACTCAAAATCTTTTCAGTTTCTTATGATTTAATCAATACAAGGGAAAAAAAAAATCCTATTGCCACTGATATTGTGCTTCTTACTATGTGCAGGTTTCGAACATTGTTGTCATAGGTCACAGCGCCTGTGGTGGGATCAAGGGTCTCATGACCTTCCCAGATGAAGGACCCACCTCCACGTAATTATTCCTCTTTCCCAAATCTTGCTTATTTTGGCAATGTGTAATTCCTTTTTTCTTTAATGTTTGTACATTAGATGAAGAAATGTCAAAGAAGTTGGTTTCAAGACGAGGACTACTCATAGTATTTAAACATTTAAGCTATGCTATCAATAGATTCTACCTAAAGGCAGGCTCACGAGTACCACCAATATATCCCTGCCAGAGGAGTAGCAGAATCACACACTGGCATTGCCAATGGCTCCTACTCGAACTTTGTCATATTTGAACTATCTAGAAGCCAATATCAGTGCCATCGACTAATCGTTCTTTAACGTATTTTCATCTAATGGTATCATGATGCACAAGTTTTAATATTAAAACTACTGTTCAGCATATGTAGCCAAACATTTGGGAATTTAGTGATGATTGATGATCTGAGGTATTAGATTGTGCTCACCGATCTGCTTATATTATTGTACAGTGACTTCATTGAAGATTGGGTAAAAGTATGTTTAGCTGCTAAGCACAAGGTGACAGCAGAAAATGGAGGTTCTCCCGTGGGTGAACTATGTACCCACTGTGAGAAGGTAGTCCATTCCTTACTACTACTCTAAACCGCCTCCATCACATGCATTATGCATGCCCCCCCTGTTTTTTTTTTTCACCTATATATTGTCTTCCACAAGTTTCTTCAGAAGTAGATTTTCAGCTTTCAAAAGCTAAATTATACATGATCCCTGAACAGGAAGTTCTTAACTATAATGTTGAAGAGCAGTCACACATGAGATGAATAGTTGTGTGTGAAGAGACACAAAGCACACACAAACACGTACACATTTGTAGGAAGAGGATATTGTTTTTTTTCTCTCTTCCCCAGATTTTGTGATGCTTGTTCTGAAAATGCAGGAAGCAGTGAATCTCTCCCTTGGACATCTGCTAACCTATCCATTTGTGAGAGACGGGTTGGTGAAGGGGACACTGTCGCTGAAAGGCGGTTACTACGATTTTATTAAGGGATCTTTTGAGCTCTGGGGGCTTAAGTTTGGCCTTACTCCATCACTCTCTGTATGAACATCAACCAGAAGCAGTAGTGACCCCTTATTTTATCCATAACTAATTTTCTTCTACCACCATATTGTACTCTCTCTCTCTCTCTTAGTAACCTTCATTAAAAAATTGAAACGGAGTTTCTCGGCTATAAATTTCAATTGTGCTTGTTAAATTCTATGCAGCAATAAACAGTGTACTTTGACATGATTGATTGTTGGAATTTTCTTTTCTTTCTGTTTAGGTGAAAGATGTGGCTACAATCCTGCATTGGAAGCTCTAGGAAAAGGCTTAAGAGGTCATTTCTGCAAAGATGAGGCTGTGTTTGTACTCGTCTACATGATAATAACATCCACTGGTGTTTGTAGATAAACCTAATCCTTTACCGACTCTACCAGCAACATCGAGAGAATTTCACTAGATATTTGAACATTCTTAACCAGCTCTCTATTCAAAGAAGAATGAAAATCCAGAGTTTAAAATTTAAGGCAAATAACTAGTTACTGAAAGCATCCGCCCATTTGCAAACGAAATCCTTTCGCTGACAGACAATAATTGACAGTTCTGTTCCGACCGCAACCTATTTTGTAGGGCTAGCATGCCTAGTTCTAGGGCTATACATCCATTTTAGCCTTTAAAATCAATGCAGACATTCAAAAAAGCTTCAGATTCTTGATTGAAACTGAAACTATAGATTCCACCTTGGAAATGATCAAGGGTCAATAAGCATCTGCAGGTGTAGACTAAAAGACAACCAGTAACTGTTTAGTGGCAGACGTGGATGCTAACTAAAGTTGAAAACAATGAAAGGGACAAATTGTTTTTGGTAAGAAGTCTAAATCATCGTTGCTGTATTCCGGATCCAGCCATATAGATATCTTTTTCATGTCTTTCTTTATTAAAAATTTCTGGGAATGCATTCCATAATTATCAATAGGAAAACGTTTCAAATTCATTATTTAATTATCTGATGATAAGTTTTCCATCCAAGTGGCTACATTTTATCAAAACAATTATGTGATTGATCATTTGTAAGCCCATCTTGCTGGATAGAACCATCTGTACCTGTACGGACCAGTTCCTGTGGCTGCGATTTCATTCTTCACATTGTTTTCTGTTCTGGATCGGGAGAGCCCTTTTATGGTTTAGAATTATCTCGATGGCCCCAGCCCTACCATTTGTTCGTAGAGATTTTTTTTTTTTTTTAATTAATCATGTCCAATAGGAAAACCTTCATAGTATACTAGATGGATTCTAATAACTAGTCCAAATCAATAAATGAAGACATTATATACGACACCATGATATATATTATTAAGACAAGATCACGTAAAGGCAACTTCATAAAATATTTTTAATGCAACGATTAGAATTAAGTAAGTAATATTGGAAGTGAAAAATATGATTTACAAACTGGAAAGATAAAGATGATGCTTGGTGCTATTAATATGTCCGCTATAGCATAGCACATGCTAAACGTGTCTAAACTATAAAATTACACGTTTGATTGGACTTCTTGGCACTTTCTGGGGGAATATAAGTAACGATTGCGGTTGAATACTAAGCATCTGTAGGTATAGGCTAAAAGACATGAATAGTAACTGTTGAGTGATAAACGTGAATGTTGACTTAAGTTTTAAAAAATGTCCTACTTTTCAAAGTTAGATGTAGAATGATGAGGCTTAATTACTTTTTGGTGAGAAATCTAAATCATGCTGCTATGTCTTGGATCCAGTCAAGTGGATATTTTTTCATGTCTTTCTTTCTTTCTAAAAAATTTTTGGAAATGCATTACCATAATTATCAATAACAAAATGTTTCAAATTCATCATTTAATCATTTGATGATAAGTTTTCCATCTAAGTAGCTATAGTTTATCAACACAATTATGCAATTGAATTAAGGTAAAAAGAAAAAAGAAAAAGGAGGTCACATATTTTCATCTACGAGGCTTTTTCATGGGCAACATAATTGTGACATTGTAGAAGGTACACACAAGTTAAGACAATCAAGGTTGTTAAACTTGCGATTTTACTTAAAATCATTAGAGGAACTATAAAATCAAAAAATAGAAACATAAGTTTTTACAATTTATGTAAAATAACTTTAAAAAATTATAGATATGTTTATTATAATTATAAAATAATGTAAAATATAAAATAAAATTAAAAATTTTAGTATAAATTTTAATTGCAATTTATAATAAAATTATATACTTATAGTACAAATAAATTAATATAAGTTGTTAAGCTAATATATAAAACTATAATATAAATAACAATACCAATATGAAATAAATTACAATATAAATTATAATAATAAAATACAATGCTAAAAAAAATTATCAAGCCCTTTATCATAATCAAAAATCAAAATTATCGTTAACTCTCTCTTCACCATCTTCATTATCATTATTATTTTCATCATTAATACCAACATCATTATTTGTACTATTATCGATATTACTTTATATTATAATTTCAATTCTTTAAAGAAAACTAATAATATCTTATAAAAAGTTAAGTTATACTATCAACATGTACTCACTCATGCATGGATACTTGTTGCTTCAACATTGTCGGAATAATGGAAAACATGGCCACACACAAACCGAAAGAAATCGGTTCTCATATTCTTTTTATTTGTAATTTGTAAAGGAGATGTCATATCATTTGTAGTAAAGCCCATTTTGCTGGATAGCACCATCTGTACCTGTACGGACCAGTTCCTGTGGTTGCGATTTCATTCTTCACTTTGTCTTCTGTTCTGGATCGGGAGAGCCCTTTTATGGTTTAGAATTATCTCCATGCCTCCAGCCCTACCATTTGCTCATAGAGATTTCTTTTTTTTTTTTGAATTAATCATGTCCAATAGGAAAAACTTCATAGTTCATAGTATACTACTTGGGTTCTAATAACTAGTCCGAATCAATAGATGATATAAGACCATAAAGGCAACTTCAGAAAATATTGTTAATGCAACGAATAGAATTGAGTAAGTAATATTGGAAGTGAAAAAATATGATTTACAAACTGGAAAGGTAAAAATGATGCTTAGTGCTATCATATGTGCACTAAGGTATAGCACATCAGCTAAGTTTGTCTAAACTGCAAAATTACACATCTGATTAGACTTCCTTGTAACTTTCTTGCGGAATATAAGTAATTCTCATGGGTCAATAGTAAGCATCTGCAAGTGTACACTAAAAGACAGAAACAGTAATTGTTGAATGGTTGTTGACTCAAGTTGATCCAGTCATGTGATCCAATCTGATTAGCTAAATTACTTTCTGATCAGAAGTTTAAATCATCTTTGTTATATCTTGATCCAGTCATGTGGGTATTTTTTTTTTTTTATGTTTTTACAGTGTTCGGTTAGATCTAGTTTGATGAGGATAAATTGTTTTTCTATGAGGAGTCGGAATCATCATTGCTGTATCTCAAATCTAGCCATGTGGGTATCTTTTTGGGAATGCATTCCATGTTTATCAATAACAAAATGTTTCGAATTCATTATTTAATTATCTGATGATAAGTTTTCCATCCAAGTAGCTATAATTTATCAACACAAGTATGCGACTGGATTAAGATAAAAAGAAAAAAAAAAAAAAAAGACAAAAGAAAAAGGAGGCCACATATCTTCATCTACGAGGCTTTTTCATGGGCAACCGAATTCATGGCATTAGAGGAGGGATATGTAAACAAAATTATAAATAAACTTCGTGAAAAGAATTAAAAAAAAAATCTTAGAAATAATTATTAAAAAAATAAAAAAGCATAAATATAAAAATAAGAAAAAAAATTATTAGACAATGTTAATAAATTTTTTAAATTTATTTTTTGTCTTAAATAAAATTAAAAGTTTATATAAAGAATAACAAAAAAAATAATTTTCATAAATTTAGAAATTATAAAAATTGATTTAAAATTTATTAGAAAAATTTTCACACTTGTTTATGCTTTATTTTATGATATGCAAAGAAATAAAAAATAAAAAACTGATATTAATGCGATTTGCTTTTCCAAATTTAAAATATTATAACTTTTTGTTTATGTGAAGTTACGAAGCCTAATATATATATATATATATATATATAAAGATTTATTTAAGTGTACTATAATTGAGACCAAATTACATTGTTGTTTGGTATTTTTATAATGGTCAAATTGTTATGTTTTCATAACCTACTCGCTACTAGATTGAAAAAAAAAAAGAGGAAAGAAATAAGGTTCTATGTACTAAAGGTGTATGCTGAATATGCGTCTTTAGTACAAATTGCTAAAGGCATGAACTCGATTCGTGTTTTTACAATCTATTTTTGAAATAATTTTTTTTAGTAGCTTATTTTATGAATTTATTTAAAAATAATAATAATATTTTAATAGATTTTCCAAAGAGTTCATATATCTTCATCTACGAGGCTTATTCATGAGCAACCGAATTCATGGCGTTGGAGAAGGGACATGCAAAGTTATGACAATGAAAATTAGGAAAAGAATTATTTGAAATGCAAGTGAAAGTGTTGTAGGAAAAAAAAAAAAATGGCAGATATATATTTCCATCTCCATCGTTCGATCCTCATAGAACCTCTCATTGACTTAGCCATCGCATTCTAAAGGATTTTTTTTATTTTTTATTTTTTATTTTTTAGATGAAAATGCAATATCATCCCGAAATTACCCTCAAAAAGAAAAAAAAAATAAAAGGGTAAAAAAAATAAAATTAAAAGGCCCAAGTGTTGAGGTGTTGTAGAACTATAAATAGACGCAACGCAAGGGTCTAGTGCACATCCACTGCTTTTGCCTTACCTCTCTCTCCCTCTAAAACAACTTCCTCCTTCCGTAGACCTTCTTCTTCTTCTTCCGATCCAACTAATTGAGTAATCCTCTCTCTCTCTCTCTCTTATATACGCACGTATGTAAACATTATTATTATTATTATTATTATGTGCGTTCTCAATGATGAAATAGTGTTTGTTCAGTTTCAGTAAGCTTACTGCATGCACGTTATTTAATATGAGTTTTACACTGGTTTGCATTGAGTGAAGAAGAAAGTGGTACGTACTGACAGACAGTACTATCTTAACACTTCTAACTAATTTATAATCATGATTCTTCCGATTAGTGAAGGATCTATAACGTAGCATGCATGACTTTATAGAAATGTGTATGCACCGTTGAATTTCTTCGTGTTACAATCAAGAACAAAGTAAAAAAATAGTGTTATTATATATCCAATCGTCATCACACGATAATACATATTTTCTAAGACTTTTGTTTCGTTTCATTGTTATTCAATTTACTAAGGTTTTGATCCGTCTCTTTTTTTACTACCAATATCATATGGTACTTAGCAATCACAAAACGTACTTAAATAATATCTACTTCATTAATCTAAGACTAAAATCCCCTCCATAAAATTTAAGGAACAAAATAAACAAACAAAGAAAATACATTTACTAAAGTAGAAACGTGTGAATTTACCTTTTTTGAGCAATTTCTTTTTTTAAAACGATTTTGAAAAAAATCATTCTTCAAATACTATTACAAAATTATAAGTTGGAATTGTGATTTCTAAATACAACAGAAATCGCATATTGATTGCATGTTGAAAATGCAATTTCCAATATCGCATATTGAAAATGAGATTTTCAAATATGAAGAAGTCGCGTATCCAAAATCACATGTTGAACATGTGATTTTTATTATATTTGAAAATTACAGTCTCAACCTATAATTTTATAACAGTATTCTAAAAATTACTTTTTTTAAAACCTTTTTTTTTAAAAAAAGTTTGTCTCAAATAAGCAAACCAACACATAACTTGTTAAGTTAACGGGAGATTTTGCTTATTAGCACAAAATATGGATTTTATTTTATTTTTCTTTATGAAGGAATGAAATTAGTTTAACAAAGCAAAGATTGGGTGGTCTATTTATTTACAGAGACAAGACATGGGAAAGGACCACGACGCGGCCATTGAAGCCCTCAAGAAACTTCTTATGTGAGTTTTTCTTCTCCCATCCATCCCTCTGTGGCTCTTAACAGAGATTATACCTAATAAGAAAGTCATACTTATATATTATTTCCTGTAAACCATATTACATATATATATATATATATATATAATTTTGCCTATAGTCGAAAGGAATAAGTTAAATATATCTTAAAACTATTCATACTATTAAACATCAGTAGTGATATAGATGTGAAAATGGAAAGTTTAAAATTATTTTTCAATCAGGAAAGTAAATGGAGTTTTAATAAATAAATGCCATGAGTTTCATAGAAAAAAAAATAAAAATAAAACTAATTAGAAACTATAATACTTCGTGGTTGGCAGTGAGAGGGGTGACCTGAAACCAACAGCAGCAGCCAAAGTAGAGCAAATAACAGCAGAGCTTGCGGCCACCGGTCCAGCTGGCCCCATTCCTACCAACCCTGATGTTGAGAGAATTAAGGACGGCTTCATCTACTTCAAGGAGGAAAAATTTGAGTCTGTATTCTATTCTTTACTCACTCTTCCACTTCTATGTCATACTTTACTTAAAGAAGGTTACATTTGGAAATATATATGTATATTACCCTGAAAAAACAAAAAAAAAAAAAGATAATGTTCTGGTGAGAAGCAATTAATATCCAATATAAAATATTTCTATGTCGCAGTTGTTATTTTATTAAAAATTAAAATTAGTTTTAAAAAAAAAAATAAAAACGAGTGAGTTGATGATAGATAAAATAAGAATTTCTACCTTTTATCATCTTATTAGACATAAAATCTATAGATTTCAAGTATCTCTTTTTCTTATTACCTTTTTCATTTATATGATATGACTATCAATCGTAGGATTTTTTATCATCAATCCTAAGATTTGATGGTTTCTCAGATATAATTTAAATTATTTGTTGGAATACAGGAAGAACCGATGCTTTTACAAGGAACTAGCCAAGGGCCAGAACCCTAGGGTAAATTGTATCTTCACACTTTTCCCCATATTTTCCGGCCTCTCCCTTTTCCTTTTTTTTTTCCATTAGTGTAGTATAGTATAGTATAATCTGTCTCATGTATCATCGTCAAGCCATGTGCCATGTCCTACAATTGGTTCTCATACGTCTCATCAAAAATACAAAAAACGTGCAGTATATGGTATTTGCATGCTCGGATTCTAGGGTCAGCCCGTCCCACGTGCTTAACTTCCAACCAGGAGAGGCATTCATGGTCCGCAATATCGCCAACATGGTTCCACCATTTGATAAGGTCTCCTCTCTTTACAAACCCTTCCACATCATCCATTGAATTTACTGTACTCTCGATTAACATGACATGTTCACATTGTTTAAGGGCAAAAAACTTGCATTCACCTGGTTTTGTGAACAGGAATCCTAGTGCCAATACTTGGCATCTGCACTGTTAG
This sequence comes from Laguncularia racemosa, assembly GCA_037954665.1. Lineage (NCBI taxonomy): Eukaryota > Viridiplantae > Streptophyta > Magnoliopsida > Myrtales > Combretaceae > Laguncularia > Laguncularia racemosa. The sequence continues at coordinate 5,374,919 of JBBMOL010000024.1, read as the reverse complement.
AATATGTAGGTGATTAGTATTGATATGATATAAATATTAAATTGATGCATATTATTAACACTAGTGGACAACGCACTCGTACTATGGGTGATTATTTTCCAAAAATTCAAATTTATCCGGTATTCAAATGTTACACGGAAACTCCTTCCTAATCCATGTTTGTGAACATATTTCTGAATTTCCAAATCTCATGTATGCTTTTGCCGCAACAGGTGAAGTACACTGGGACTGGTGCTGCCATTGAATATGCAGTGTTGCACCTGAAGGTGATCAATGACTCGAAACCTTTTCAGTTTATTATGAAAGGGAAATAAAATAAAATAAAAATCCTACATGCCACTGATATTGTGCTTCTTACTATGTGCAGGTTTCGAACATTGTTGTCATAGGTCACAGCGCCTGTGGTGGGATCAAGGGGCTCATGACCTTCCCAGATGAAGGACCCACCTCCACGTAATTATTCCTCTTTCCCAAATCTTGCTTATTTTGGCAATATGTAATTCCTTTTTTCTTTAATGTTTGTACATTAGATGAAATGTTAAAGAAGTTCGTTTCAAGATGAGGACTGCCCATAGTATTTAAACATTTAAGCTATGCTATCAATAGATTCTACCTAAAGGCAGGCTCACGAGTACCACCAATTTATCTCCACCAGAGGAGTAGCAGGATCACACACTGGCATTGCAAAATGGCTTTTACTTGAATTTTGTCATATTTGAACTATGTAGAATCCAATGTCAGTGTCATCGACTAATCGTTCTTAACGTATTTTCATCAATCACTCTAATGGTATCATGATGCACAAGTTTTAATATTAAAACTACTGTTTAGCATATGTAGCCAAACATTTGGGAATTTAGTGATGAATGATGATTTGAGGTATTAGATTGTGCTCACTGATCGGCTTATATTATTGTACAGTGACTTCATTGAAGATTGGGTAAAAGTATGCATAGCTGCTAAGCACAAGGTGATAGCAGAACATGGAGGTGCTCCCATGTGTGAACTATGTACCTACTGTGAGAAGGTAATCCACTCCTTACTACTACTCTAAACCGCCTCCATCACTTGCATTACGCATGCCCCTTTTTTTTCTTCAACTATATATTATCTTCAACAAGTTTCTTCAGAAGTAGATTTTCAGCTTCCAAAAGCTAAATTATACATGATCCCTGAACAGGAAGTTTATAACTATAATGTTGAAGAGCAGTCACGTATGAGATGAATAGTTGTGTGTGAAGAGACACAAAGCACACACAAACAAACTTACACATTTGTAGGAAGAGGATATTGTTTTTTTCTTTCTCTTCCCCAGATTTTGTGATGTTTGTTCTGAAAATGCAGGAAGCAGTGAATGTATCCCTTGCACATCTGCTAACCTATCCATTTGTGAGAGACGGGCTGGAGAAGGGGACACTGTCACTGAGAGGCGGTTACTACGATTTTATTGAGGGATCTTTTGAGCTCTGGGAGCTTAAGTATGGCCTTACTCCACCACTCTATATATGAACATCAACCGCAAGCATGTTGTACTCTCTCTGTCTCTCTTAGTAGCCTTCAATAAAAAATTGAGACGGAGTTTCTCGGCTATAAATTTCAGTTGCGCTTGTTAAACTCTGTGCAGTAATAAACAGTGTACTTTGACATGATTCATTGTTGGCTAAATTGTTAAATTCTGTTTAGGTGAAAGATGTGGCTACAGTCCTGCATTGGAAGCTCTAGGAAATGGCTTAAGAGGTCATTTCTGCAAAGACGAGGCTGTGTTTGTACTCGTCTGCATGATAACGACATCCACTGGTTTTTGTAGATAAACCTATTCCTTTACCGACTCAACCGGCAATATCGATAGAATTTCACTAGATATTTAAACATTCTTAACTAGCTTCTCTATTAAAAAAAAAGAATGAAAATCCAAAGTTCAAAATTTAAGGCAAATAACTAGTTACTGCGGTTTCACAATTGACTGAGCATTTGCAAACGAAATCCTTTCGCTGACAGACAATAATTGACAGTTCTGTTCCGACCGCAACCTATTGATAGGGCTAGCATGCCTAGTTCTAGGGCTATACGTCCATTTTAGCCTTTAAAATCTGTTAGTTTTGAAGCACATAAACATCAAACAACATGAATAATAGAAAGAAAAGTTTAAGGAACTTTTGAACAGAGAAAAACGAGGAAAGTCTAATCTGATCATTCATACATTGCTCTATTTACAAAAGATATTTATACCAGAGCAATAGAAAGTAAAAAACATCTGTCCGCACTTTGAGGAAGGTCCTCAATTGATGACTAAACATGTGACCAACGAAACTACCTAACAATGTCACAAAGGTAAGGTCTTCCATACAATTTTATCATCAATTACAAAAGTCTAATCTACATCAATCTCACATTAGATTTTAGGAGCATACAAGAAAAATCTTATTCATCATTACTCCTCCTTAAAATTTTTCTCAAAGACTCTTAATTCTGCTCTCAAATACTCAAATCTTCCTTTAGACAAGGACTTGGTCAAAATATCAACAACTTGAATCTTTAAACTGCAATGAACCGGTTCCACTTCTGCATTTCATTCTGCTTCTCGCAAGGAATGAAACTTGACGTTTATATGCTTGGTTCTCCTGTGATGAGCTGGATTTTTGGCCATTGAGTTAGCTGATTTGTTATTGACATAGATGATAGTTGCAGCAATTTAAGGCAAATGCAAACCTATCAACACCTTTCAAAGCCAAGTAGCTTGATTTGCAGCGGCGGCGGCAACAACGTACTTTGCTTCTGCTGTTGACTGAGCTACAACCTCCTACTTTCTAGACATCCATGAGAAAAAAACCAAACCAAGCAAGAAAACATAACCCATGGTGCTCTTCAGATCATCTAGACATCCCACTCAGTTACGGTCGACATATCCAATCAACTTCCCTTCTACACTTCGATTGAACCAAATGCCAAAATCATAAGTGCCCTTAACATACCTTAGTACATGTTTAGCTACTCCCGTGTGAACTTGTCCTAATGATTGCATAAAATGTGAAAGAACACTAACAGCATACATTAGATCTAGTTTAGTTGCAGTTAGGTACAACATACGACATGACTTCTGAACTAGCTTGAGTCAACATCTTCACCCTTCTCACTTCTAAATAGCTTCTTGTTATATATCAAAGGAGTTGATACCGATTTGCTCATGTGCATCTTGAACTTTCTAAGTAATTCCAAAGCATACTTCTTCTAGGAGATAAAAATGCCATCATTGCATAAATTATCTCCATCCTCATGAAATAAGTTATTTTCCCCAAATCAGACATTTCAAACGTCCTTTTCATTTCTTCCTTGAATTCCTTAATCATCACATTACCATTTCCTATAACCAACATATCTTCTGAGCTCTTGGTGCCAACTTAAGCTCGAATAAGGCTTTGTGCAATTGATTCACCTTATCTTTGCTATCATAAAGCTTGAAGTCTTTAGGTTGTTTAACGAATAACTCCACCTTAAGCTCACCATTGAGGAAAGCTAAATTGACGTCAAGATGAAAAACGTTCCACCTCAACTGAGCAGCCAAGGCAAATAGTAACCTAATGGTTTTGTGTCTTGCGACTAGTGCAAAGGTGTCGCCATAATCTATCCTTAGAAGTTGAGAATAACCTTTGACAACCAATCTTGACTAAAACTTATTTATAGAGCTATCTAGATTCAACTTGGTTCTGAAAATCCACTTGATACAATAACGTTTCTATTTGTTAGTCTCGACACTAAGCTCCAAGTTTTATTCTTTCTTATCGTCCTCATCTCCTCCTTTATGGCATCCCTCCATTCATCATACATCACAGCTTCCTCAAAAGTAGTAGGCTCCATGGTAGCAAAGCTGCATTTTTCATATATCATGGATAGAGACTTGGTTTTAAGAATTGGAGAATCTGGCGAGGATTCCATTGAGTCTTCTTCATCTTCATTAGTCTTCTACAAAGATTGAGAAGTCTTTAAAGGAGGAAGTGGGGTTGATTTGTTACAAACATCATCTAGTTCCATACACTTCTTTTCCTAATTCCAATGGGAGTACTCATCTACTGCAACATCTTTGCTAACAACTACTTTGTTAGTTTGCAGATTATAGATTCTATATCCTTTAGCCATCGAACCATAGCCAAGAAAAATTCCCATCTCGACCTTTCATTCTAAATTAGATCTCTTAACGTCTGGTATGCGAACATAACATATAGAACCACAAGTTTTTAGTTGCTTAGCTATAGGTTTGACTTAATTCTAAGCTTCAATTGAAGTTTGTCCTTCTACTGATTTTGTTGATAATCCATTTAGCAAATACACTATTGTGTAAACCGCTTCTACCCAAAACTTAAGAAGGAGCTTCTTGTCCATTATCATGCTTCTAGCCATTTCAACAACTATTTTATTCTTTCCCCCTGACACACTATTCTATTAAGGAAAGTAGCTAATAGTTAATTGACAATTTATACCTAAATCTACATAGAAATCATTGAATAAATTTGAAGTATATCCCTTGCCATTATCTGTCCTCAAACACTTTAAATTACAACTGCTCTAAGATTTTACCATAGCCCTAAACCTCTTAAAGACAGAAAACACTTGCCCTTTACTACTAAAGACGTAAATTCGTGTCATCCTTGTGAAATTATCAATAAGGAGTATAAAGTATTTGTTTTTACTCAAGGACTTTGTATTCATAAGTCCACACACATCATAATGGACCAACTCAAGCTTACCATTAGCTCTCCAAGTCGACTGAGTTGGAAAGGACAGCTTATGCATCTTGCTAAGTTGATAAGCTCCACATACATCATCTACAACAACTATTTCTAGCAAATCTCTTGTAAAGCCTTTAATAGACGTATTTCTAAGTCTGACAAAGTGAAAGTGATCATAGTTTTATGCTAAAGCAGTGAATCATCATTAACAACAAACTTAACATCTTCACATGCCTTATTTAACTCTAACAGAAAGCTTCTATCTACCATAAGCACACTAACTAGTAACATGTCATTTGGATTAAAAAAAAAAGCATATTTTATCTTTAAATGACAAAGAATAACCTTTGTTCAACATCTGTACGATGCTTAAGAGGTTTTAAGATAAACAGGGCACAAAGAGAACATCCAAAATACATTTTGTACCTTGCTTAATGTGTGCACACAAATTAATCCTTTACTTTCAGCCTACACCAATTTACCATCTCTAAGTCTGACTTTAGTCTTCACAAACTTATCCAAGCTTGAAAACATCCGTTCATCATTAGACATATGGCTTGTACATCCAATATCGATAACCAAGTTTGATTGTCCCAATGCAGGTTAGAGTTTGAGGCTACAAACAACCTATCAATGGTCTCTTCTTGCTCATTAGCAAAACTAACTTCTTGTTAAGGTTGATCCGTCATTGGCTTCTTCTTTAATCTGCAAGCTCTTTCAACATGTCCCATCTTTTTGCAAAATTTGCTTTGAATACATCCCTTCCCTTTGTACTAACAATCCTTCTCTAAGTGATTGTTCCTTACACAAGTTTTACAAGAGGGAAACTTACCTTCTTTACTAGCTTCCTTAAAGTTTCCTATGGTTTTGCCTTTACCATCTTTATTACTTACATACTTTTTCCCTTCCTTTATAAGTCCCTTTTCTTTGTTTTTGATCCAGAATGCTAGGAAGGCTCCTCCAAAGAGCCCTCTTCCTTCATGCTTGATCTCTATTCCTAGGTTTATAGCTTACTAAGAAGCTTCGCAACAATCAAGAGCTTCAAATCACATGATTCTTTTATAGAAAAGACTTTAGCTTCAAACCTAGCAAGTAAACTAATCAACATCTTCTCAACCACTTTCACATCACTAAAATCTTCCCCTAGCAACCTGATTTTGTTAACTATATCAAGGATCTTAGAGGAATATTCTTCAACCGTTTCCCCATCCTTCATTCCGAACATCGTGCACTTCCTTTTTAAAGTCAAGGGTTTAACCATCTTAACTCTTTTATTGCTTTCGAATTTGTCTTTAAGCATGTCCTAGATTTGCTTTGGTGTGTTACACGCCATTATTCTTATAAAGATAGCATCCAACAAAGCCAAATGTAAGTAGGTAAGAGCCTTTGGCTTTTTAACTAGATCTTCCTCTTGTCTCTTCATTTGGGCTAAAATTGGATTACTTCTCAAAGCTGGTGGATCTACATCATTCTCCACTACATCTTGTAAACTTTGAGCATTCATCTTGATTTGCCCATATGTGATTGTTTTCTCCTATGAAAACTAGAGGTCCTATAATTGCGAAGTTGCTAGATGCCATTTTTCTCTTCCTCATATGTTTGATCTCTCGCTCACAAATACTAAAGAAAGAGATAGCTATCACCTCACAAGTCCTTTAAGAAAACATGCTATGATACCATTTTTTAGTTTTGAAGCATATAAACATTAGACAACATGAAGACCAAAAAGATAAGCTCTAGGAACTTTCAAATAGAGAAAAATGAGGAAAGTCTAATCTGATCAATCATACATTGCTCTGTTTACAATATATTTATATGAGAGTAATACAAAGCAAAAAAATCTGGCTATACTTTTAGAAAAGTCCTCAATTAATGATTAGATATTTGACCAACTAAACTATCTAACAATGTCATAAAGATAAGGTCTTCCATACAATTTTATCATCAATGACAAAAGTCTAATCTACATCAATCTCACATCAAATCTTAGGAGCATGCCAAAAAAAAATCTTATTCATCATTAAAATCAATGTAGACATTCAAAAAAGCATCAGATTCTTGACTGAAACTGAAAGTATAGATTCCACCTTAGAAAGGATGAGTACTCAAAAACGATGACCATTTGCCTTAAGCTGAAACTACCCATCTCCGGTCCTGGAATTTCCTTAACACGTTACGGATGACCGAGCACTAAATTTGAGGTACTGGCGGGCCTGCATTAATTGCAATGCCCAGCCACAGTAGGATTACTTACCTCACTCAAAAAAGAACAAGAAAAAAAAAAAAGGCCCTACAATCCAATGGCACAAAACAAACATACGACGCTTTCGGCTTGGATACGACAAGATGCATCCATTCTTGCACCAACGTGGACTCATATATATGTATCAATACTTTTTAATCTTGGGAAGAGCATGAAGGATTAACAAAAATTAGTGAAACGGATGCAGCATATAGTGCAAACAAATAAATGTTCACAGAAACATTTGAGAAGTTGCTCGGAACTGTTTCAATTATCTTAATTGAAATAAATAAATGTTCTCAGAAAATTTAGAAACTTAAACGTCCGATTACAGAGAAATGGACAAGCAAATTATTGTTTTAAAATCAGGATCAAGAACCTCTTGTTCATGGCCGTTAGTATCTATAGCTCTGACCAAACTATAAAAATTACAAAATTATATTAAATGGTCTCATCTCCTTAGGTAGGCCATCAAAATTTCCAGCATTTACATCTGATTGCAGCATTGGTCTTTTCCCAATTTTCCAGACCAATCCTTCAGCTAAATGCTCCTTATTTGGCGTCAGCATCACAAAATTGGGATCAGCTCTTTGGTAGCTGCAGGAAAGATGTTACAGAGATCAATATATTACCAATATACCATGGGAACAAATTACCAAGACAAGCAATCACAGGCTAACATCTTGTGGCAGTGATGGAATGGAATGATATGGATTTCAATTTGAAGACCTTATTCCAACTCTCAAATGGCAGAAATATATATCATCTTTTCTTCAAAACTAAAAGAGTAGACCCGCTTGCTATGTTAACCTTAGAATGCTTTTGTCTGCTACTCAAGATCTTTACAAGATTACGTCTGTTAACATACTTATCTTTTTCATTAAACTGCATTGCATGGATGCTGATTAGGCATATGTTGTTATTAAATGAATTATTTGGCACTTTTGTGAACAGGAATGCATATAAATAAAAAAGGATATTAAAATTGATTAGAACAGCTCAAAATCAAAACAGAGAAATGAAAAGCTTGAATAGTAAAGAAAATAGAGAAGAGGAAGCATGATCCATCTGCCAAGGTTGTGAACCTTCTGATCCACCCTATAGATTGGACTTTGAGCCAAGATGTGGCAAACGTTCCCCATACTTTTTTATGCTTTTGATTATATAAATGTTCTTGGTATATCTCTCTCTTTTTTAATTCTTCAATAATTTTCTGAGTTATCTTTGACTGTTTTAACTATTCACCAACATGCCTGATTGGCATTTTAGGCCATTTACAAATACACATTTAAAATTTAATAGGAAAGACAAGTGACTGCAACAAATCAGCTCACCATGTGCCTTGAGAAGTAAAGCAAAGTTAACCATTTTAATCCACTAAAATGTTTAGGGAGCAAGGACCCACATTAAGAATTTAGATCTTAAATTTGACGTGAAAGCCGGATCAACAATATACTCAATATTGCAGCATATACCTATGTGAAAACATTAGCTGTTACCTTGAAGACAAATTTTTCTTTCTGATAAATGGATGTCTAGAGGCTAAAGATTGCAGGTAATGGTACTAAAGATAGTGCTAAAAGAATGCTGATAAAAATCAAACCTGGCCTCTCTAATATTATCAACACGAATGCCAAATCCATGAGCCATCTTTCCAGTCGTCCGATCTCTAGTAGCTGCATTATTATACAAACATCCAGCAAGAATAAGAGTATCGACTATCAACAAAAAATATGAATTCTTGAAACAAGCCATGGATACAGGTGGCCACATCAGAGGACATAGAGGTAAACAGAAGATACATCTGTGAAAATTCTCCTACATTCCAGGCTTCTTTCCTCAATATAAAGTAGCTTAATATCCAGCAACAGTAAGTAAGGACATATTTTTTCCATCCTTTTTGACAATAAAAGCATACACATTCATTATGCTTTTTTTTTGGTCAACAGAATTTGGAATACAAATTGATGTGCTGAAAAACACTGATAGAGGGTGATTTGGTGTGACAGATGGTTACTCTATAATTTGCAAAAGCAAAAAAAATTAATTTGCTTCAGGTGTCAAATGGAGCAAAAAAGAGAATCCTGACTGTACTCATACTTTTGAAGTTACATTTATCATAGAAGTGATTGAGAGCTTGTATAACACTTCAGAAGATCATCAACTCCTTGTCTGATATTTTCAATGAGATTCTACAAGAGTCAACCCCTCCTAATGGGACTAGAGAGAGCTTGAGTATAATAAAAGTGCATAAAACCAGACAAGATCTACCGGCTTACAATTTTAAAATAGTTGGCTGTGGAGTCAAATTTAATCGACAAATATTATCTGCTTCATTATTTTAAGTGGTTATTCCATTCAGGCTAATGAAGAACTTGTTATTCTGAACTCTTGGCTTCAAGCATTCTTAGATGGTACAAGAGCAGGTCACAGGTTCAAATTCCCAACCCAGATGTCAATAGGGATCTGAGGGTACTCAAATGAATATAAAGTCACACAAGATCTATCAGCCTAAACTTTAAAAGCAATTGCTCATGAAGCCAAATTTAGTCGTTGCCAAATAAAGAATATAAGTTTAGCATGAATTCCTATAGTTGCTGCACAAGAAAAGACAGTTTCGTACAACTTATGTTCTTAATAATATTCCTACATGAATTCTGTGAGACACAACTTTGGGATCACTTCACAGAATATTAACCGCAACAGGATACCTGAAATGCTGAAAGTAAAAGAAGGCTTCCACCATGACTTGAATGCTAGAGCTATTGATGAACTCAGAGGCCCCATTTTTCCCTGATAGACAGAGACGTTGGTTTATACATGATATTACTACAAACTTGATATTTTCTTGAACAATTAACCTTTAGCAAGAAGTTCTTATTGGCCTGCCAGGATGCAGCTACTTGGAATGTTGAATCTGGGCTACGCATTGATGTCTGCGTATCATCAACCCTGCAAAATGCCCATGTTTAATACAAACAGGAAGTGATTCCATATATTAAAGAATGTAGAATTTCAGTACCTTGCGTGCAACTCAAAACCAAAGTCAATGTAATTTGTAATTCCAACCACATCATTTTCTTCAAGTGGATTTTTCACCTGCTTCGTCAGAAGAAATCAAATAAAAGGTTATTAAGTGCACATCAACTGGGTGGCTCATCCAGATATGCTAACCTCCCCAACAAACTCTGATGTATCAGCTCCAATTATAAGAAAACTAAAATCCCAGCTATTTTGAAGAGACAGGCATGCTAAGTCCTTTGTGCTAAGTGGGAGAATCAAGCATTTGATAAATTGAATGGCAGCTTCCTTCATAAAAAGTTTGGTCATTTGTGCAACAACAATTCAAAAGCAGAATGGTGGCATGTAATTCCAAATTATGATCAAGGAAAGTGTGACTCCTTAAATCTATCACAGGCTTTCATACTTTCTGGTCAGCTCTTCAATTGTCACTCTGTTTCTTTCCATTTGATATTCAATTCTTTTCCAGGAAACTATAAGTTGATGTTTAGCCTCTACCTTGATTCATTACCACAGATACATCTTGCCTCCATCACTTGTGGTTTTTTCAGTCAGTTTTTTTTTTCCCCAACTAATTTCAGACTATTTTTACAGTATTTCTGTTCATAACTTACCTTGCCTATTGTCACTCTGTTTCTTTCCATTTGATATTCAATTCTTTTCCAGGAAACTATAAGTTGATGTTTAGCCTCTACCTTGATTCATTACCACAGATAAATCTTGCCTCCATCACTTGTGGTTTTTTCAGTCAGTTTTTTTTTCCCCAACTAATTTCAGACTATTTTTACAGTATTTCTGTTCATAGCTTACCTTGCCTATCATGAGATTGGAAAGCACAGAACTGGACAGTCTACATTGCCTAACTAAATAATATGATGTTTATGGATGACCAGAGCCTACTGTCAAGATGGAAGATGCATCTTTCATATAAAAATAAGCAAAAGACAACAATCATCAGACAACAGATTGCCTATTATTTTACAGCCTTTTCTGTTTGTATCAATGCATTGATTAAATCAATCACAAAAACAGATTAGCTTACCCTGCCTATCATGAGATTGGAAAGCACAGAAATTGACAGTCTACATAGCCTAAATAATATGATGTTTATGGATGACCAGAGCCTACTGTCAAGATTAAAGATGCATCCATCATATAAAAATAAGTAAAAGACAACAATCATCAGACAACGAATCGCCTATTATTTGATAAATCCCAACAGATCAAACATACAAATAGCTGTAATCCTGTTGAATTTTATCTAGAACAATGTGTGGCTATTTTAGAATGACCTAACACTTAAAGTCACTGTTGGTAAATAGGCCTATATATATATAAATATATTGTAAGAAACCAGGACAAATATGCAGACAAAATCATCTATGCACTTAATAAATTTAGAAATTAACACTAGGAGATAAGGAGCATACCCTCCGTTGGACCACCACATGTTGATAAAATGAGGCAATGAACTGCATTACAGAAAAATAATTTGGAATAAGAAAAAAAAAAGTATATATAAATATGAATATATATGGATGTTAGAGATAGGAATGTGTTTTCATTGATAAACAAAAATTGTTTATGAAACTTGGTCTCCTGCGACAAGGATATAATTATCACACCCAAGGAAGTATGTCACAGAAATGACTTTTGCCTCTCTATAAGCAGATCCCATGCACATGCCCACACAAATAGAGACACAAACAAACACGTCTTTTTTGGGTTAAATGTCATATTTTAATTTATCTATAAAAGATAAATACAAAAAAAGTATCAGTTTTCGTTGGTTTTTTCTCCACACAGTATATCACCAAACCAGTCACAAACTTCCAAGCTGGAGATAGACCAATAGAGTTGAAAAGCCCAGGAATATGATCAGCCTCACAAGGTAGACAGCCTGGATCTGGTAGTACTTCTTTCAATCTACTCCAAATATCAAGCACAAAAGAACATTTTAAGAAAAGATGAGAATGGGATTCCTCTTATCTGTTGCATAAAAGACAACTCTCAGGGAAGTAACTCCCCATTCCACCAGTTTATCAAGAGTAATAAGCTTTTGTTGTGCCACAAGCCATAAAGAGAGCATGTCTAGGCACATGCTTCTTCAAACAAACAAACTGAAACCAAGGAACAAGGCTTCCTGTTGTCAAAGAGAGGCAGATGGAAAGACTCCTATTTGGCCTATCCTTCCAAACAAAATTAATCCTCACAATTATTTTCAGGAATAAAAGATCCTGGCAGCTCAGATTTTAGTCCCCCACACATCTCTATGCGGCCAATCCCATCCTTCACTACTAATAATGGAGCAAAGTCATGCCTCCTTGGGCAAGCCAGACAAATACTCCACATACTAACCCAAGCCAGAGGCCAAAGCACCCCTAGGATGTCACTCATCATACCATAAGGAAATAGAATTGCCATTGCCTACTTCACACTTAAAAAAACTTTGTACTAAGGGTCTTAGCTGGTGTATCTTGTGCCAAGACCAAGAAGCAATTTAAGGAACTTTCAAGGACCAGAAGTTTGTCCTTAACAAGCTTTGATGGAGCCCAACTAGGCCACAGGCCATCATTTACATCAGAACACAAGTACCACAGATGCTTCAGCCAAGTCACTCTCGAATTTTGTCTTTTAAAAGACTCTTCCACTGCACCTAGGAGACAATACTCTTTAAAATGCCTTTTTTCATCTTTCCCAAAATGCGCTCCTAGGATTCAAATGATTAAACTCCTGGCAATCATGAAGGTTCACCCTAGCATCAAAGGCTCACCATTCTATATCAGACAAAAAGCTCCAGTTCAGCTTTTTGAGTTCTCTCTTAAGCCATTTCAGCTTAGTAACCACTTTAAATATAAGTGTGCCCTCAACATGCCTAATCCAAACCACTTTAAATCCAGTTCTTCGCCTCTTTCGCTGCTTCTTCTTTCTTTGGCTAGAGGAGCTGGAGCTGGAGCTTTTGTTGCTTTTTATGTTACTCCCCGATGTTTGATTCAACTGGACTAGAAGCTTGTTTAGTGGGGTATTCTCATACTCCTCTACTTCATCCTCCTTGTCGCTTACAGGTTGTACTGGATGCATATCATTAGCGAGCGCTTCCACCATCAAAAGAAGGGTTTCAGGCATGCATGAAGTGGTGGACGGATCCTACTGCCTCATTCCTAGTGACTGGCTTTTCCAAGGGGTGGAAACAACTTTTCCATTCTGTTCCTGAGTCTCTCTAGCTCCAATGTTGGCTCCCAACTCCTGCTCAACCTTGAACTCCATTTCACCAGGCAGATCCTCTGCCTCTTCTGATCCTTTGTTTTTCTGTTTGGACTGAGCTAGGACTTCCTCACTAGTCTAAATTTCCTCCAAACTACGATGAGTACCAGGTGCATTGGAACTGCCATCTTCTTGCACATTTATTTTCTTCTTTCCCTTGCTCCCACAATGGACTGGTACCCACTGGTCCCCCTTTGCCTTAGCCTTAGAACTAACATTTTCCTCTTTATTGCTGGGCTGCTGGGCATGGTTGCAAACATGGCCAAACACCTTACACCAGCCACACCTAGGGGGAAGCCATTGGTACTCAATATGGACAGTAGCAAGGGATCCATGCGGTTTCTCTACTTCCACTTGGGTTATCAACTCTTCTTGTGTGTCAATCTCCACCATGACATAAGCTTGATTTGCATGCTTTCTGGAAGCCGTCAGAGTATCTGCCTTGATAGGGGATCCCATGCCACTGACTATGAGGTTAACTCCCTCAACATTCAAGTATTCACATGGAATGCAGTTGAACATTGCCTACACCAGTGCGTAGGTGGGCTCAAGTTTGTCAAGCGACATCCCCTTTCTCCAATTCTGCAATATGAGAAGGTGTTGAGCAAAGTACCACGTTTTCTCCAAGATAGGCATCAAGTCTGTACCATTTGCGAACCTGAAGTAGAAAAATCCATCCTTACTTCCAAGAACGTCCAGGATACCTTGCTCCTTCCATAGCCTAAAAGCTGTCACCCAAACTAGTGAGAAGGGCATTTTCCTTCCAAGGAAGTAGCCTACCAATGTTGAAGTCCAATGAGTTGCACCTTCGTCTTCAACAGCTTTTGGAATTCTCACCCTTGGTACGCTACCTTTTTTGATTGGAGGTACAAAGTGGAGATTGAATTCCAGAACAGCAGCAAGGACCTTGGGAGCACAGGCGTTGGCATATGACTTTGGTTCGGATGAATTGCCATTGGAATTGTTTTCCATGAAGGGTGTTGTTCCAGGGTGGTTTCCACCTTCAATATTTTCCAAAAGGATGTGGACTTCTTCCAAGGTAGTTTTTCTGAAAGGGGATAGGCTACCAGGAGGGAGCAAGGGATTAGAGTCAACTAGAAAGGGGTTGTCAGAGTTGACTTTTCCATTTTTGTTAGAGTTCTGAGGGCCTTGTCTTTACGAGCACAAGGCTCTAAATTTCCCCTTTTGGCTAACGTCTACATGTTGCTTCCTAGGTGATTAAAAGAACCTTTTTCTTTTTCACCTTTTTGGTCTGATAGGGAAACCACCTCCGGGTTATTTCCTTGGATATTGCTGCCCGGTTTTCCAAGGAAATCTGGGGGGAAATGATCCCCCAAGGTAATCTGGTGGCCAACAGGGGCCTTCCTTGCCGTGTCCAAGTGCTTGGTAAGTCCTCCTCTCATTAGAATAGAGGTGGATAGGGCTGCGGATTGTTTAAGAAATTAAAGAAGGTTTAGGGGAAAGGGAAAGGATGTGTATGGTCTTAGCCTAAGAGAAGTGGTCTCTTAGGGTGGGCGGGAGTCTATGTTAGAGAGAAGGGAGAGCATTTCCTCTCTCTAGGTGACATGGAGTCTAGTTTCTTACTTGTTAAGAAAAGATTGATGATGGAATTATTTGTACTATTTATGTACCAAGTAAGCAACAAGAAGCAGATCTAATGACGAAAGGCCTAGTCAAAGACCACTTTGAAGAACTTATAGGCAAGCTAGGCATGTGGAACTTGTATGCACCAGCTTGAGGGAGGGTGTTGTAAATCTATGTCATGTATCTTATTTGTGTATTCGTGAGTATATTTAGTGTAGATATTTTAGTAAAATCTGGTAATGTAATACCTCCCTAGAATATTTTATATTCTTGCATATCTTTATGTATCTACATATTCCTTATCTAAGAGATAAATTTCTCTCTTTTAAGGATGTGCAATGTAACATCATAATAAGTGAAAATAAATTATTTTTCTCCTCAATATCCCTACTTTCTATAGTTAACAATTAAAGGGTAGTGGTCAAAAAGACTAGGACTTACAACTTGAACTTTAGAAAGATGATAGAGAGATAACCATGAATGGTTAACTAATGCACGGTCTAGCCACCTTAGAATGGGATTAAAAGGGTAGCTATTTGTCCAAGTGAACAAAATACCAAAGGAGTGTTGTTATAGGATCAATCTTTAGGACCTTCTTCTTTTGACTCACTTACTAGGTCAGATTCACTAGTAGCTTTTAGGGTTTTTCTTCTGCATCTCCCTATGGTTGCTAATGGTTTCGGGTTCGTTGGAAAGAACCCGATGATCTCAATGATTCCGAATTTTTAGAATGCTTAGGAGAAAAATAAAATCCAATCCTTCATTCCTTTCCTTCTTTTTCCTTTTGAGTACAAGATGGGCAGTGTTTTTTTTTTTGGATAATTAATAATATATTAAACTGAAATATTGAGAAATACAATACAGAAGTGAGATCAAGTTACAAGGAGCACATAATCGATGAACGTGCTAACATACTAATCCTAGGCACTATGTAATGTAAAGTGATAGGATTACAATGGCCTAATATAGGCTCGTATGTGGTTTGCTAGCATGCTAATCCCTGGAAGGTGAGTCCCTAAACGCACTTGATTTCGGGTGCGCCATATGCAGTAGACTATTGCCGCTAATATTGCTCGCCATCTCTGATATTTCAGTGAGTCTCCCAGAGCCATAAAAAATCTAGTCACATTATCCCAGTTATTGGATTAGACTGGATAATGTGTGTAATCACAGACTATACTCCAGACTTGCGATGTGTAATCGCACTGGAAGAATAGGTGGGAGTGGTCCTCTTGATGCCGGTTACATAGGAGGCAAGTAGTAGATTGCACTAGTCCCCAGTGGTGTACCCTATCAAGGGTGGATAGTTTCCCTAACCAAGCCAACCATAATATAAAAGCGTGTCTAGGTAAAGAGGTTTTATTCCATACTACTCTGCCAAGGTACACTGGGTCCTGGGGGTTTAAGGAAACCATAACCACTCTTGATGGTGTACTCTCCAGATCCTGAGTGTTTCCATCGAAGTCGATCCGACTTTGTACCATTCGGTTTTATGGAGGGGGGAATACTAATACTATTCCACGGTGGGCCCTCCGAGATACACCATTCGTTTCCATTCATTATGGAGCATAGTCTCGTACTGTCTGGAAAACCTATGCTGTTCATGGCCCGAGCACTAAACAAGATATCCAGAGGTCCTGTCGAGAGCTAGAAGTCTACCCATAGCGAAATTTCAAGGCCATTATTGGGTTCCCAATAGAAGCAAGATCTGACTAATCCTCTCAGCTTAAGTAATTTCTTCCATATCCAAGAGCAGACGGCTGGTGCCTTGGATGACCAAAAATTCTTGCCCTTGAGTAAAGTGGAATGAACCCATTCCGGTAACCCTAGGTCACCACAGATGGGCAGCGTTAACTGCCTCCATTTTCCCACTCTCCCCTATTTCTCTCCCATGACTCCACCTACCTGTCCTCCACTACTAATCGATCGTGTCATCATCAGTAGTGGGACAGCCACACTCTCCTGGCCTTAAGACACGTTTAACTGCTAACTCCAACTGGGAGACAAGCCTCCTTATAGCTGGTTAACCTACACTAGGAATGGAAACAACATCCTATGCTAAGAAGAAACGAAAACATACAAGATCCCCTAACTAAGATAACCTTGCTAAATTCCCCCTTCCACTGTTTCTTCAAGTTCACCCCTCGCCCCTCCTCCTACCCTTCCTGCCCTTCACCTTTCCTCTGTCATGTCCTCCTGACATAAACTTGGTCGAAGGGGGTCATTTTGGTATGTGAGCGTGAGGTTTTCTTGCGCATAACATCTGTCCCTCCCTCCAGAGCACGCGTGATCTCAGGTGCGAATGGGGGGTAACGTTGTATCATCATCTCAACCGACTCCCATGAAGCTTCAACAAGTGAATAGCCATCCCAATGCACCAACACCTCAAATTGGTTCTACATCTGTCTTGTCTCCAGGATAGCTTTGGGTTATGGCATGACCACTACTTCCCCTAGTGCAACAAGGAGTGGTCATGTAGTAGGGGGACCTTCAAACTTCTTCAAGCAGGATACATGAAAAACCAAGTGGATCCTCACTTGCGGGGGAAATTCTAGCCGATAGGCCACGGTGCCAATCTTGGCTGATATTGGAAATGGCCCGTAGAATTTTGGTGCAAGCTTCTGATTGCGCCGTGTGGCTACTGTGATCTGCTGATACAACTGTAGGCAAAGCTAGACTAACTCACCCTCCTGGAATTCTAGTTGTCTATGCCTTCGATCATATTAGGCTTTCATGGTAGCTTGAGCCCGAGCCAATTGCTGCCAGACTTGGTCTCTTTCCACAATTGCCATTTCTACCGCTTCCAACTTAGATATCCCAGGGCAGTAGGCCAGCAATCATGGGGGTGCGCGACCATAAACCACCTCAAAGGGGGTTGCCTTTAGGGCGGTATGAAATCCTGTGTTGTAACAAAATTCCGCCCACGCCACCCGTTTCGTCCATTTGTTCGAACGTTCCCCCACAAAACACCTTAAGTACATCTCGATGGTGTGGTTGACTACCTCTGTTTGTCCATCACTTTGCAGATGATATGCGGAGGAGAAAGCCAGCTTGGTTCCCTACAACTTGAACAATTCTTTCCAAAACGAGTTGGTGAAGCTAGTATCCCTATTGCTTACTATGGATTTTGGCATCCCATGAAATTTGAAGACATGGTCAAAGAATACCCGAGATACTGAGACAGCCGTATGCAAATGGTTCAAGGGTAGGAAGTGGGCATATTTGGAGAATTGATCCACTACCACAAAGAGGACTGACTTCACATGAGACATGGGCAATCCTTCAATGAAATCCATGGAGATGTCAGCCCATACTTGGGATGGTACCGGTAAAGGATGCAAAAGGCCAACCGGTTTCAACAATTGGACTTTGCTCCTCTAATATACTTCGCACGCACGGATAAATTGCTATACTTGCTGTTTAAGCCCCTTCCAATAGAAGTCTTGCTTGATGCGGTGGAGGGTTTTCTAATACCCTTCATGGAACAAGCAGTGAAGAGCTTCGATGATGATTGAACACAAGGCCGAGTGAGGAAGCAAGTAGATTTTCCGGTTGAAGAACAACAATCCATCCTCTACCGTCTACTGCTGTCCTAGCTGCCTAGCTTCCACTTGTTCAATCAACTCATGGATCTCTCGGGTTTGTTGATTCTCTTCGCGGATTTGGTCAAATAGCCACAACTGTGGGCAAGAGAGAGCTACCAAATGGCCGACGGGTTCATCCTTCTTGGACAAGGCGTCTGCCACTTTGTTTTCACGGCCAGCTCTA
Source organism: Laguncularia racemosa (assembly GCA_037954665.1). NCBI lineage: Eukaryota > Viridiplantae > Streptophyta > Magnoliopsida > Myrtales > Combretaceae > Laguncularia > Laguncularia racemosa. Next base: position 5,356,316 of record JBBMOL010000024.1, on the reverse strand, counting down.
CACTCGATCTCAAAGTCAAACCCCATCAGCTTGTTGATTCAATGTTGTTGAGGTGAAGTCGTTACCCTTTGCTCCAAGAGGTACTTGAGGCTATAATGATCCGTCTTCACTAGGAATCTTCTTCCCCATAGATACGGCTTCCAATTGGATAGCCCAATCAATTCCTTTTCGTAGGTTGCTAGCTTAAGGTATTGTTTGGCGAAAGGTCGGCTAAAATAGGATATCGGTCACCCTTGTTGTTGAAGGACTGCCCCAATTCCTCCTTCTAAGGCGTTGCATTCCACCACGAACGATTGGGAGAAGTCTAGAAGTGCTAGCATGGGCGCTTCTGTCATGGCTGTTTTCAACCTCTCAAACAAACTCTTGGCTTCAGGGGTCCATCGGAAGTTATTTTTGCGAAGCATCTTAGTCAGAGGCTCCGTAATGCGCCCATACCCAGCCATAAAGCGCCTATAGTATCCTGTCAACCCCAGAAATCCCCTCATGGCCGTGGTGGACATAGGCTTTGTCCACTTCAACACGGCATCTATCTTCGCTAGTTCGGCTCGTACTCCCTCATGAGAAATCATGTAGCTTAAGTAAGCCACTTGCTCTAGCGCGAAGGTGCACTTACTCCTCTTTAGGTATAAGTGGTGTTCCCTTAGGAGCATGAAGACCCTCTTCATATGCTAAAGGTGTTTTGGCCACGTGCTGCTATAGACAAGAATGTCGTCAAAGACTAGCACAAATTTGCGCAGCACTCCCTTGAAGACGGTGTCCATCAGAGCTTAGAAGGTGGAGGGGGCATTTGTGAGACCGAAGGGCATAACAAGAAATTCAAAGTGCCCATGGTGAGTGTGGAAGGCTGTTTTTGCTATATCCGTGGGATGCATACATACTTGGTGGTAACCCGACGCTAGATCCAACTTGGAAAAATACTTGGCTCCGTTTAATTCCTCTAGTAGCTCTTCTATGACCGAGATAAGGAATTTATCTTTAATAGTTTTGTCATTTAACACCCGATAGTCCACACAAAACCTCCAATTGAGATCTGCCTTTCGCACCAGCAACACGAGAGAAGAAAAAGGGGATTGACTTACCCGGATGATGTCCTACTCCAACATCTCCTCACACTATTTCTCTATCTCGTCCTTCTGATGATGCGGATATCGGTACGGCCTTACTACAATAGGAGCGGTGCCAGGTAGTAGAGGGATCCTATGGTCACATAGTCTAGCTGATGGGAGACCGTGTAGCGGCTAGAAGAGGGACTCAAACTCTGCCAACAGCAACCCCAACTCCTTACTTTTCTCCACTTCTGTCATGGCTGCCAGGGATGCGCTATCCTTTCCCCGTTGCAGAAGGCCCCTCAGTTCTATCTCTTGCCCCATAACACGGAATTCCATCCTCATATCCTTGAAATCCCAGTCGATCACTCCTAAGGACTTCAGCCAACTCACGCCCAAGACTGCATCAGCCCCACACAAGGGCAGTGTATAAAAGTCCACTTGGAAAGGGCGGTCTGCCAGGTGCAACTTCACCCGGTTACAACTGCCCCTGCTTCGCAAACTCTCCCCGTTTGCCACCAACACCTTGACATTGTGTCGGGGTTCAACCTTTGACCTTAGTCTTCGGGCCTCTCCTTCGTCCAGGAAGTTGTGCGTGCTTCCAGAGTCCACCAGCTCCACCACCTCTTGCTCTCCAATTTTACCCCGCAACTTCATCGCTGGGGTTTGCAAGCGCCTATCATGGCAAGGAGTGATATAGTAGCTAGCTCCTCCTCACCCTTCTCAACCCCTATGTCCTCTTCCTCCCATCTCTCCAAATCGTCTTCGACACATTTTAACCAAAATAGTCTTTTGCAGCGATGTCCTACCGAGAAGGGCTCATCACAATTAAAACAAAACCCCTTTCTCCTCTGTTCCTCCGGTTTGGGCTTACTTAACCGCTTCACAAATGGTTTGGTGGGAGGGCTAGGATGCTGCAAAAGCCTTCTCAGCGGCACCTCCCCATCCGTGGTTAGGCCCGACCTCCTCCTTTATGTCTCAGCCTCCGCCCTCAAGGCCACACTCCTCCTCTCATACAATCATGCCAAGGCCATGGCATGAATCATGTCCTGAGGGTTTTGGATCAGGATATCCACAGAGATGGACTCCTTCAACCCACTGATGAACAACGCCACTTCCTGCTCCGACATTAGGGATGGTGTTCGGGCTAAGACTTAGGTGAACCGCTGTTGGTATTCATCCACAGTTCCTAGCTGCCTCAATTTGGCCAACTCCCCCAACGGGTTACTTCTGAGCGAGGGTCCAAATTGGGAATGGCAGATGGCCTTGAACTCCTCCCACAAGATTTTAGGCCGATCACGCTCCATCTTGAGGAACCACAATTGAGCCTCTCCTTCCAAGTGAGAGGCAGCCAGCTCTACCCGATCCCCCTCTGGCGTGCGTTGGTGCCTAAAGAAGAGTTCACATCGGCTCAACCAACCCAGGGGGTCAAATTTTCCATCGAACTTGGGGAAATCCAGGTGAGCGTACTTCGGCATCACCACCCCCCTCTCTTCTTCCCCAAACACCGCAAAGCCTCCTGAGGCCTGCTCCCTAGAGGCGCTGCCTTCGCTGGTCTCTTCTGTCTCTCTTCCCTTCCCTTTTCTCGACGATACCTCTCAAGAGAGACTCACCAACTGGATGGACAGTTCCTCGACATGAGCCCTATCGGCCTTGTACATTTCCAGTAAACCTTCGAATTGTTGTTTAAGCCTCTTGAAATCGTCCGACATGTTTGGGTCTGATACCACTTTGTTATAGGATCGTTCTTTAGGACCTTCTTCCTTTAAGTCACTTATTAGGTCAGATTCACTAGTAGCTTTTAAGGTTTTTCTTCCACATCTCCTTATGGTTGCTAATGGTTGGAGAGAACCCAACGATCTCAATGATTCCGAATTTTCAAAATCTTTAGGAGAAAAATAAAATCCGATCCTTCATTCCTTTCCTTCTTTTTCCTTTTGAGTACAAGATGGGCAACGTTAACTGCCTCCATTTTCCCACTCTCCCCTATTTCTCTCCCATGACTCCACCTACCTGTCCTCCACTACTAACCGATCGTGTCATCATCAATAGTGGGACAGCCACACTCTCCTGGCCTTAAGACACGTTTAACTGCTAACTCCAGCTGGGAGACAAGCCTCCTTACAACTGGTTAACCTACACTAGGAATGGAAACAACATTCTATGCTAAGAAGAAACGAAAACATACAAGATCCCCTAACTAAGATAACCTCGCTAAATTCCCCCTTCCACTGTTTCTTCAAGTTCACCCCTCGCCCCTCCTCCTACCCTTCCTGCCCTTCACCTTTCCTCTGTCATGTCCTCTTGACATAAACTTGGTCGAAGGGGGTCATTTTGGTATGCGAGCATGAGGTTTTCTCGCACATAACAAGTGTGCATCTTCCAACTCTATCTCAAAATAGAAATGATCAAAGTCATCCATGCCACTAGATAAAGTCATATTGCCTCCCGACTTATCACAAAGATTTCTACATTCATTGAAGTCACCTAGCACAATCCAAGGCTCAAAAATAGATGAACTCAGCAATTTAACTCCGCCCAAAGTGTTTTCTTAAGTGCTTCATTATTCACACCATATATAAAAGATGCATAGCACCTACCCACTAGCTTACAATAGTAGTGTATGATCTAGTCTAAAGACACTAGTACTTAGACATCCCAAACAGCCAAATTCCAAAAAACCCATGTTCAACCACTTGGATGTGCTTCAAGCCTCCAATCAGGCCAAACCCATTTCTATACTTTCTGAGTATTTATTTGCTTCACTTTTGTTTCAACTATAGTTAATAGCGATATTGTGTATTTACTACACAACCTAACTACCTCTTCACATTTTTTGGAGCTATTCAACCCCTTTATATTCCAAAATGCTAACATGTGAAGGGGAAAGGAGGAAACCCTCTCAACAAGAGAGGGAAAGAGAGGTCCCCACTGCCTTCTCCTGTTCTTTTCTCTCTAGCTTGCTTTTTCCTGGACATTTTCTTTTTTTTTCCTCAAAGCTACCATCAACTTTTGTGTCTTGGTTAGTATTGTAACTTTGATAAGTATTGTATATTTCTTCATTGATAATATAAGGACAATATATATAAAGATACAAATCTTCTACTAAATTCTACCTAACATTATATTAATTACAATTTAAAAACTATAAACTATAATTACAATCTAGAAACTATAATATATTATAACACTCCCCCTCAAGTTGTTACATATATCATCAATTCTAACACTATTCAAAGCTTTAATGAAGATATCTGCTAATTGTTCTCTATATCTGACATGTTTTGTAGAAATCAAATTTTGTTGTATCTTCTCACGAATAAAATGACAATCAATTTTAATATATTTAGTTCACTCATGAAGCATAGAGTTAGATGCAATGTGAAGGGCTGCCTGATTATCACACAATAACTGGGCAGGTATAGGCACTTTAGATCCAACTTCAGTCAAGAGCCGACGAATCCACATTATTTCACATGTTGATTGTGCCATAGCTCTATATTCTACCTCTGCACTTGAGTGGGATACTGTATGTTTTTTCTTGCTTTTCCTAGTGACTAAATTTCCTCCAACAAACACACAATACCCAGTGGTGGATCTTCTATCTATTTTGGATCCTACCTAATCAGCATATGAAAAACACTAAATACGACTATGTTTGTGATTTTCATATGCCAAACCACATCCAGGAGCACCTTTTAGATAATACAAAATTTGATCTAAAGCTACCCAATGATCCACTGTAGGAGAAGACATAAACTAACTTACAATACTAACTGGGTATGCAATATCAGGACGAGTTATTGTGAGATAATTCAATTTCCTAACTAAACGTCTATACCTTTCTGGATCCTAGAATGATTCCCCTTCTTTTGTAAGCTACATATTAGGAGTCATAGGTGTATTGCATGGCTTAGCTCCCAATTCACCTGTCTCGATTAATAAGTCAAGTATATATTTCCTCTGAGATAGGAAAATGCCTTTCTTACTTCTTGTCAACTTAATTCCTAAGAAATACTTCGGTTGCCCCAAATCCTTAGTATGAAATTGAGTGTGAAAGAATGATTTGAGAGAGGTAATACCAACGCTATCATTTCCTGTAATGATAATATCATCAACATATACAATGAGGATAATTATACCGGTGTCAAAATACTTAGAGAATATCAAGTGATCCGATTTGCTCTTTCTTATACCAAAACTCTCAACTACTTGATTGAATTTCCCAAACCAAGCTCGAGGACTTTGTTTTAGTCTATATAATGACTTCCACAAGCGACAAACTTTACCTAACTCCCCCTAAGCAACAAATCCTGGTGGTTGCTCCATATAAACTTCCTCTTGCAAATCGCCATGTAAAAAGGCATTTTTTATATCTAGTTGATATAAAGGCCAAGAATTAGAAGCTGCAATAGAGATAAATAGGCGAATAGCAGTTAACTTAACTATAGGAGAAAATGTGTCTAAATAATCCACATCATAGGTTTTAGCATATCCCTTTGCTACAAGACGGGCTTTTAGCCGAGCTACTGTTCCATCAGGATTAACCTTGATTGCATATACCCATTTACAACCAATTGCCTTCTTTCCTACAAGTAAGTCCACTAGATCCCAAGTGTGATCTGTATCTAAGGCATTCATCTCATCAATCTAGCATCTTGCCAACTAGGATGTGAAAGTGCAACATGAAGAGACTTTGGAATGGTCATGGTGTCGAGGGATGCAATAAATCAGGAAGATGACGATGACAAGTGATCATAAGATACACAAGAAGAAATTGGATAGGTACATTGACGTTTACCTTTACGGAGTGCTATAGGAAGATCAAGATCACTTGTAGCCGGATCCATTGAGGAAGAAGAGACTGATGCAGGACATGAAGCAAGAGGAACTTGTCGTCGAGAGTATACATACTGAATTGGAGGTTGTGCTGGTGGGGTGGTGGTAAGGTACCTGGAAACTTATAAGTAATATGATAAAGTAACAAATCGTCATCCTCTTCCTGTTTTAGAGTTTCAATGGATGAAAAATATGGTGTATTTTCTATAAAAGTGACATCAATTGAGACAAGATATTTGTTAAGATGAGGACAAAAACACCGATATCCTTTTTGAACCTGTGAATATCCCAAAAAAATACATTTTAGAGATTTAGGATCAAGTTTAGTAACCTGAGGACGGACATCACGAACAAAACAAGTACTACCAAATATCTTAGGTTCAATAGGAAACAATGACTTTGTAGGAAACAATATTATATAAAGAGTTTCACCTTGTAGAATAGATGAAGGGAGACAATTAATCAAAAAACAAGTAGTGGAGACTGCATCAACCCAAAATTGTTTAGGAACATGCATCTGATATAAAAGTGCTCATGCAGTCTCAAGAAGATGTCTATTTTTTCTTTCAGCTACTCCATTTTGAGGTGGTGTATCCACATAAGAAGATTGATGAGGGATACCATTTTGGGGCATATATGATTGAAATAAGTGAGAGAAATATTCTTTGGCATTATCACTTCTTAATGTATGTACTGAGACATTAAATTGTGTTTTTATTTCAACACAAAAGGCAGAAAAATGTGAAAAACACCTTTGAACGATTTTTCATAAGCTAAATCTAAGTCATACGAGAATAATTATCTACGAAGGTAACAAAATATCGAAAACCAACCTTAGATACAACTGGGCATGGACCTCATACATCATAATGAACTAACTCAAAAGGTAAATTAGCCCTTTTATTGACTCTAGGTAAACTAGACAAATAGCGGTGTTTAGCAAAATGACAAGATTCATAATCTAAGGTAGAAACATTATTAAATTATGGATAAATGATCTTTAACACAGATAAAGAAGGGTGACCAAGCCGACAGTGAGCTTGGAAAGGTATTAAGATACTTGAACATGCAACCGACCTCGGCACTTGTGTATCCAATATATAGAGACCGTCCGATTCATGTCTTTTACCAATAATCTTTTTCATCATAAAATCTGGAAACAGACAATGATCAGGATAAAATGAGATACAACAATTTAGTGTACGAGTAAGTTGACTTACTGATCGTAAGTCAAAGGAAAACTGTGGTAAACTTAACATAGACGATAAGAAAATCAAAGGAATTAGATTAATAGTGCTAGATCCATGGACAGATGACTTAGAGCCATCTGTTAGAGTGACATTTGTAGTAGAGGTGTATGGTTGGTAAGTGGAGAAGAGATCAAGGTTACCAGTCATGTGATTTGTGGCACTAGAATCAATGACCCACTTGGACGATGAGGAAAGAAGACACTAAGTTGATTTACCAGATTCAGCAATCGCAGATGTATAATGAGATGAAGCCTTCAATGCCTCTTGATGCTGAGAGAATTTGGCATATTCATTAGCAGAAATTGTTATTGTCTTTTCAGAAGACAAACTTGATGTGGAGTGAATGGAGGCAATGAGTACCAACTGCTTCTTTTGGCCACGATTTTGCAATTTCTTATAAGTATGCTTTGTATGCCCTGGCTCATGACAGTAATAGCAAACAACTCTCCTTGATTCCTGACTTCGAATATGATCCCCCCCCTCTCCTATTAGTGGAATTTCGACTTGTACTTTGATCAACCAGAGCACTAACATTGTGAGATAAGGTAACAGCTATATGATTTTTTATGCAAATGATTTGTTTAAAAGTTTCCTGAAGAGAGGAGACTTTAAGACTCAAGAGAATCTAAAACTTGACAAATTCATACTCTGGACGAAGACCGGCTAAAAAGCTCATGACTGCCATATGCTCCCTTTGAGTCTGTTGAACTCTTATATTAGGGCTAAAAGGCAGTAAAACATTTAATTCTTCATATATCTTCTTAAAATTCATCAGATATGTGGTAAGAGACTGATCATGTTGCTCAGTACGGTAGAAACTTTTACACACGTCATAGATACGGGAAATATTCCCTTTCCCAGAATACATGAACTCTAAATATTCCATAAGTTCCTTAACATACTCACAGTGATCAACTAAATTAATGATCTCATTATCAATGGAGTTTCTAAGCTGCAAAAATATACGAGCATCGTCTCGTAACCATGCCTGTCTAGTATCATCTAATGGTGGATCATTAGTGAGATCATCATCTTTCTCAATGTTTCGTAGATATATTCGCACAGTTTTGCTCCAAGCAATAAAGTTGTCTTCATTAAGTTTATATTATGTTATTTTAGTTGTCACTGGAACCATATCTATGATATGTGATTTATTCTCAGCCATCTAGCAATCCACACAACAAACACTAATAGCACCAAACAACACTAGAAAATTAAACCAAGGCAGAAATGCTAACTCTAACTAGAGAAAACACCTCAATCAGCTTATCCAACAAACCAAGTTTTCAAAAACACCAAACTGAAAGAAAAAATTAATTTCCTAGTAACAATAAAAGCCAAACCAGAAACCCTAACCTTAGCAAGGAGTGCGTGTCCCAAGATGATTTCCGAAATGGCGAGATTGGAATGAAGAATACCGTATCACGAAGACCCAACAAGAACACGTGGACGAACGGAGGTCACAAGCGCCTCCATGCGTAGAAAACAAGGCCGAGTGGCAGACGGCTTATGTGGCGCGTGAGCATCACATGTCGATCCGTTAGTCGCCAGAGTTGGTCAGAGAAGTTCATTAGCTGGCAATCTTTCCTCCTAGAGGGGTGGTGAGAAAAAAGAAACACAAACACTCTCTGGGGTATGTGTGGCATACAAATGCTGCTTACTAGGCAACTAGGCCTAAACCCTAATTTTTTTTTCTGATACCATGTAACTTTGATAAGTAATTATATATTTCTTCACTGATAATACAAGGACAATATATATAGAGATACAAAATTTTCTACTAACTTCTACCTAACATTATATTAATTACAATCTAGAAAATATAATTCTAGAAAATATAATTACAATCTAGAAACTATAACATATTATAACAAGTATCAACACCAAGTCTAGGTTCAGATTCATCAAATTGAGTTGGAGATTGATTTGGTGTTTCATTAATCATGGTCTCACCTTCACCCCCACTTGATCTTACGTCTGAAAAGCTGTTAGTGGATGTTGAAACAAAATTGGACTCACCTTCACCCCCATTTGGCCTATCACCTAAAATACCTAATTCCTTATACTATACTCACCTTAGGATATCCTTATGTCAAAATGTAAGGTTGAAGGATCTCCTTCCATGTACGACAAAGGACCAAATTCCAAGCTACTATCATTCCCCCCAAATACTGGCACTTTGGCCTTTCCCTTACCTGAAGTGACTAAGGCTAAAGCTTGGTTGTTTCCTAATGGTTCTTCTCTAATAATAATACCACCCACTTGCTTTCCATCCATCTTCAAGCCTAACTTCTCAATCGGTTTAGGGATTGATGCTTCCCTTGCCACACAATCAGCTTCTTTCTCCCTTCTGCTGTTATCATTCTCCTTATAAGGGCATTTTAGATCACTATGCCCAAACACACAACAACTTAAGCAACAAGGTGGAAGAATATGATATTCAACATCCACCCTATGAATGGAGCCATCTACACATTCCATTTGGAAATTGATTAAAAACTCTCCATTGGCCTCCATTTCCACCGATGCCCCAACATATTTAACCCTAGTATTTGTTGTCATGACCATATCCACTTGAAGTGGTTTATCAAGCGCACTAGTAGCATAACCAATTCCCTCATTGTGAAGAAATTCCATTGGAACTCCCCAAAGTCTTACCAAAATAGGCATCTTCCTTGGATGTACACGAGATAAGGACATACCTATGCGCCATCTTTCCAAAACCAGCAACTTATTGGAAAAAAACCAAGGTTGTTGCACTACATTTGAAAGGGATTCTTCATCAATAAACTTGAAGAGAAAAAAACCACTTCCATTGGACAGCACTTCCAACAAGTCCACATTACCCCCACACTAATTTAGCAATCTTCTGTACTGTTGAAAAGGGTGGGTTTCGTCCAAGGAAATATCCAACTAAGTGTTTTTCCAAAGCCTTTCTCCTGCCTTAGAAACTGATTGGGGGGTTTGACCAGAATCTTGCCATCCACTCTTAGAGGAGGATAACATTCCAACACCACATTTACTTTAGGAGGCTAATACGGTGGGGAAGAACACTGCTTCTTGCCGGAGAATACTTCTGCAAAAGATGTGGCCGGATTTAGCTTTTCTTTTATCTCTGAAACCACTATTGGAGCATCTACATTTCTCAAATCCACTTTTGCACTGTTTTCCATATCTTCCACCACCTTAGTCAACTTTTTTAGTGTAGAACCAGATAGAGAGTCTTGTCTATTACTTGAAAGGGAGGAAGAAACTTTTGCTTCTCCAACTTTTTCTTTTTAGTCAGAGCTGGAAACAGCTAAACTATTTTTTCCATCAAGTAAGGACCTTTCATCCAATCTATTTGCTTGCAAGAAAAAACTTGGTAGGGTCACATCAATTTTTTGCCTTTTTTCCTTTTTTTGCCACACTCTGGTTAGCCTTCAAAATACTTTTTCCTTCCACAGGTGGTTTTCCTTCACCAGACACCACTTTCTCCAAATTCAAATTTGAGGAGTCACTGAAGGACTCCACTGAAACCACTAGCTGATGCTTTTTCTGGCCACTACGAACTGAATTTAATAGTACAGAAGAAGAGCCAAGAAAGGAAATAACTTCCTGTAAAGCACTGTCCACTGGGTCCACACACTGCTCCATACAAGGAAACATCACATTACCATTTTTCAAACCTTGGTTTAACGCCAAAACACCCTGTTTTGAGCAAGAAGGAGGAAGTCCTGAAGACCGCCCTTTGGCTTCAAAACTACCAGCTCTAACTTCATCAGAAACCGCCCTAGAGAGTGGTTCAACAGCTGGACCTTGCAACTTCCTCTTCTCAGGCCTATGAACAGATGCAGCTGACAACGACTTCAAGCTCTTGCTTGAAAAGGGTTTCTTAGGACATCTCATAAAAGTCTTGAAAACCATGATTGGGATGGAAAAAGGAACCTAAAAGAGCCAAAAACATCACAGAAGCAAAGAGACCACATGAACAACCTAAAACAACTAAGACAACCTAAAACAGATTAAAGAAAACAGTTTAAAGGCAAGATGAGGTTAAGATTTGCCCTAAAAGAAATGGTCTTTTAGGGGAGTAAAGGGTTGAAAGAGAAAAGGTTAGGTTGGGAATTCTAGAGAGAAGGAAGAGAAAATTCTCTCTCTAGACGTTGTGTCTCTTCAATGCTTTTTACAAATGGACATGTCTAGACCCACAAAAGGATGAGGCTTTGCAAATTATTAAATTTTAAGAGAAGGAAATTTTAAGATGAACCTGGTAAATGCTTAAATTACCAGGATGGAGATGGGAATAGTTTCTTCCATTTTCACTCACTTATAAAATTTCATTTCTTCTTTTATATTTATATTCACAGAGTAAGAAATGCAGGGCTAACTCTCCCATTGAATGTTTATATTCATCTACAGTGTGGACTAACTGCAAATATGTTACTTATCTAATGTATGAAAGAAGAGCATTAGCTTCACAAAGATATACCTGGGAACTTTTGGCAAGTTCAAGATTAAAATTGAAGGAAGGGCTCAATGGACTGCCGGATCCTATGCCATAGCCAATTGCACAACTCCAGTTCAACAAGTTCTTAAATTTTGTGCCATCAACTTTGCCATCTACAAGAAGAAAATAGCAAGATTTGTAAACATGTCGAGAGGTTAGTTCTCAAAATTCAAAGATGTAATAAATAGAGTTTTGCCGACCACAATGCTAGAGCTGCCACTTCTGCCTTAACATCTGCACTAGCACATGAATAAAGCACAAGCATACCTTATGAAGATATATATATGTATATATATATGTTTTAAATCCGTACTTGATAAGAAAAAGAAAGAGAAATAATTTCTCATAATGCTAAAAGATGGATATGCAGGGTCCAGAGCAAAAGAAAAGTAAATCCAAACCAAATAAACAAAAATGCCATGATGACTGTCATCATTCTAGGTCAACAAAACTATCCTTGTATTTGAATTTTAACAGGTGATATTATTGTTGAAAATATGAAGACCAACTTACATTGTGGCTCATACTGCACCCCAGCAGTTAGTCTTCCCATTTTGCTTACCAGCCATGCACTTCTTGGCAACTCATCCTTCACTACATGACCATTGAGGAGCAAAGAACACATAATTATTTCGCATGCCAAAAGCTAAATATAATTATTCCATGAATAATCGAAAATGAAAGCAGCATTCTGAATTTCAATCTATTTTTGCAAAACTAAATTCATTTATGTATTCTATCTTTCTTTCTTTTTTAATTTTTGAGTAATTCATACTAGAAATATTGACAGTGACAAACTAGATATACTGTCATCATATCTAGTCTTTCCTCTCAACAGCAGGTTTTTGGTGTTGGAGTTTTTACAAGTTAAAATCAAGTTACCCACCAGAAAAAGGCATCAAGGTGGCTCCAATAGATAAATTTCTTGTTCCATATCTCAATCCCATGACACCATAATCTTCTGCAGACACTCTGCTGTAGTGACAAGCTGTGTCAATAAATACATCCGTAAAGGGCAATGTTCATGACCTCGAAGAAGGTGATTTATGTACAAGTCACTACCTTTTTGTCAACAGCACAGGAAAAACACCAAAAGCTCCAAACCCATATTTGGGATAGTAAGCACAAGACCTCATTTGTAGAACCCTAGAAAATATGCAGCAACCCTCTAAATCATGCTCAAAAAGCATCAACAAAAACAATACAAAATAGAGAACTTGTGGCTGAATGGCTCTTACGGGTCAGAGTTTGATACATAAAGATCAACGAATGTATGAGGATCATCAACATCACTGGTCAGTCAAAGATCAAAGCAAATACAAGTTAGACTTAGAAGAACATCTAATAATGTGTAATCTGCAATTGTAACAAGAACCCAAAAACAGCAATACCTCTGCCAACGGAATAGTGCATTTCCATTCATTTTCTCTTCAGTATTATGGTCTAAAGGACCAGAAACCTTAAAGAAAGTTAAGGAAAGTAGCAAATGCAATGAAAAGAATAAGAACAAATGAATAGTATTTCTAATTTCTATATGCTATGATAATTTGATGGATACAGTCGCAACCAAATCCACATGAGGATCATCGATAGGTTTCAACATGATTCTGGTGTTGAAATGTCTTGCTTCCTCAAAATAGTCATCAAAAAGGCACTTTAAGGCAAGCTTCCCAAACAGTAAGTTATATGATGATTCAAGCATCCTGCAAATGTCAGGAAAGCACTGCAGTCAAAGCACACCAGCCCACTCAAAATAGCAAAGGATAGGAAAACAACTAGCTTTTGAGAACATCAAGGATCAATACACATAAAAATCAGCTAGGTAGTACTGAAATAAGAGAAATTGTGGATAAACATCAACCTTACAATCACATGTTGTCTCGTAAAATGAATTATTTATTTCAGAGCCCACTTTTTACAATCTTTTTTTCCTTAATTTATTGCAATATGTGATTGGTTGGATATCAGATGGAAATGGAAAGGGAAACTCTGTCTTTTGATCATAGCTACTCGAATGCACAGTACTAACACCAGAATGAATCGAGCAAGTGAACTCTGAATGTTCGACGGTGTTGCCGATTTAAGAAATAAGAGCTATAACTACTGGACTAACATTCAGTAATATAGAACATCAGAGTTCAAAAGAAATGGAGATGAAAAAAAAAAAAAGAGAGAACCTGTTACGAGCAGCGAGAGGAGGGAAGTCGAAGAGCGGTGGGACCAGAACCACCGGTGGCGGCGGTTGTTTGTCGAACATATTCCCCATTATTTTCTTTTCTTTTCTTTTTGTCGATCAAAATCTCACTCGTTTCTGCTGTCACTGTGGATGTAAATGTAAGATTAGGGGTTAGGGTTTGTCAAGTGGAAGAGGGGAGAGAGAGAGTGAGAGAGAGAGAGAGGGAGGAAGAGAGGAATATGGATTTGGATGAGTTTGTTTGTCTTGGTTGTGGACGTAGCGGTAGTAGTAGCAGTAAGAAGCGGAAGCTGGAAATCGGAGCCCGCGCATTTCTCTCAGGTCGAACAAAGACGCTTTCAAACACCAAATATAACAGTATTAACGGTTAGATGGCGTTGCTGCGCTCCATGAATAAGACAGCAGCGCACGCTCTAACTATGCATAAGCAGGTCCCGCTGCACTCCTACACACTGTTTGAATCGGTAGAAATGGACGGAAATAGAAAGAGAGACAGGAAGGTTATGTTTAGTCGATAAAAATAAAAATTGATAAAATAGAAAGAAAATGGGTGGAAATATATATATTCTAAATATTTTTTTTTTTTAAATTGAAGGGAAATGATGAAAATGTAATATAATTATAAAATCACCCATTTACGATAATGGCCATCAACATAATAATAAGGCTAATTTTATCCATTACTAACTTTATTTCCCTTCATTTCTTTTTATTTCCTTATATATGTTACCAAATATAAAATAATAATAATTCTTCATTTCATTTCTACTCTTTTCTTTTTTACCCATTTCTCTCCCTTTATAAATTGCCAAACACAATGTAAGACTTTGGATATTTTTCAATGTTCAAACTTCTCTTCCTTTCTTTTTTTTCTTTTTTTTTTACTTTTTAATTTGAGCCATCCAACCTTTTTAAATTGATCAAATATGTTGTTTTATATATTATGTAACAGCCCCTACCCAAAGTACATGAGTACTAGATAGAGGTGTGCAAATGAGTCATAGCTTGTGGGTTGAGCTGTTTAGCTTGCCTTGAAAACGGGTTAAGATTGAATTTTTCAACCCATTTAAAAAGTAGGCTAAACTTATTTGGATAGTTTAACTCACAAGTTAACTCATGACAGGTCAAGTTGACCCACTTACCACAATGAATAATAATAATATTAAAAAAATCATAATTTTTATAATTTAAAGAAAAAAAGTGAAAACCCTAAATAGACTTAGATTATGAGATATGTTCCAGTTTCCCCTTTTTTGGGAAAGTAATTCTTAAAAAAGGGTTTCGGCCAAACTAATTCGTCAAATACCATCACAAAATCGTAAGTTGGGATTACGATTTTTAATAAGAAAAATCATATATTGAGCATGCAATTTCAAATCGCATGCTCAACATACAATTTCATTGTGTGGGGACATTGTAATAGAAGGGGGCAAGCATGTTCAATGGAAAAGGGAGTTCGGTGCTTTCATAAATTTCCGACCTCTTGCATTGCGTCATCATAACAAAAAGAAAAATGAAAAAAAGAAAGAAAGAAAGAAGAGAGATTGCTCTTGTAATTCGAAATGAACCTTTCTCGGTGGGGGAAAGGAATAGCGATGGATTCCTATGGAGCATCTAGGAATAAGAAGATTTAATCAGACAACAAATTCTTGCATGGTCCAAGGAAGGTCAAAAAGACCAATAGGAAACCTTTCACCGTGACACACAATTCTTTCACAACTAATAGGAAAAGGGAGTTGTCACTGGAATTATGTTAATTGGAAATCGCATGTTTAACATGCAATTCTAGAAATTACATATTCAACATGCGATTTCTATTGTAATTAAATTAAAAATCACAGTCCCAACTTGTGATTTTGTCATGGCATTTGATGAATTGGTTTAGACGAAACCCTTTTTTAAGAATTATTTTCTCAAGAAACAAAAACTAGAACATACCTCCTTAGATTACACCATGGGCACTCACTCTACACTTACACAGTCACTATTTACAATCACACTAGCCAAGAAAAAAAAAAGTCACATCACATCACAATTCACGTCTAGTTTGTGTTTGTCATCTTGACCTCAATCTCTCTTCTCTTTACTCACCTTTAGTCTTAGTGTCTTATTCTCTTTATAGTCTATTGTAGTGTTGCTCCCTTCACTTGCTCTCATCTCGTACTTGTTGTGAAGCTTATTATACTGCTTTCTTTATCAGTTAGTTAATAAACATAATTGCTTAGTTGAACCTTACTATAAATACCTGTACTACCTATACATAAGAGAGCAATCTAATTCAATTCATTTTTGTCATTTTTAGTGTCTATCTTCTTATATAAACACATTCTACAAGTTTACATAGAAAATCAACACTCATCTCATCCTCTATCTCTTTTCGAGTTCCAATTCCGACTTTCCCAAACATTTTCCATTTTCCACTATTCACTTACTTTCAAGAACTAAATGCCCTTAATTAAAGGTCCTTCAAGCTGCACTCCACAACACTAGCAAAGTTCTACTCTCTCTCTTTTTTTTTTAGGCTAATGTGTTATGAAGAAATTATTTGTCTTAATAATCGTGTCTTAATAGAAAATTGAAACTCAGTAAAACTGAGATTACCTTATAGATGATATTTAATGAGCTTAAAAAGTATCTATTGGTTTTTGCGCTTTTAAAGTTATTGCATCGATTTGTTTATTTGAGTATAGCAATGACATCAAGTTGCATCACAGTAGAGTTAGACTAAAGAGAGGTAGGGAGAGTGATACTGCTTCAATCAAAGACAATATTGTAGTAGTACTAAAGTAGAAGAAGAAAAATAACATCATTGTTATCATCAAACATAGAAGCAAGTGATTCATTTTGAGTTCTAGGCTATAGAATGTTGAATATCTTAAGAGAGAATTAGAGAATGAAATTTGCAATATTGGGTTGTGAAGTAGTAAAGGGTTGTTGTTAGGGGAGGTAAGTAGAGAGTTTGTGGAGTATGTATATAAGGTGTTTATTAGAGTACAATGATACTAAGTGGGACACAGTTCTTCAAACAAAGTAATAAAGCTTAAGTTTATGAGAAACTTTTAAGGAAAAAGAAATGAAAAAGGAACAAAAGAATATGTGTTGTCTTAATTGGGGTGGTTAGAAATTTTAATTAAATGTAATATGACTTTTTTTTTCTTTTTTATCCAATTGCAATGTAGTTGCTTGTTTGTGGCAACGGGAGCATAAATGAGTCTTATTCTCTTAAGAACTACTTAGGTTTGGTTTAGTATATACTTGATTTGGATCATTTAGTTTATACTTGATTTTGATTCGACAATATTTGAGTCAAACTTGAATTTAAATTATTTAATAAGTTTATTAAATTAAGCTATAGATTCATTAAAAAGTTTGTTTATGCTCTTGAATTTAGACTATAAGCAATAAGTATTTACATTTGTATAAAACACTATGCAAATTAAACCAGACCAACAACAAAATAATCACATTTTGGGACCAATTAAAGCTCCTTATTTGTTCAAATGTATTCAATGAATCGCTTGACCATTATATTCTTCTTCTTTTTTGTGGTGTATTTTTAGAATTGATAAACCTACTTGTACTAGTAATGACAATGTTAGCCAACATACCAATGTGGATGTTGAATTAAAAGCTCAAGGGGGCGATGCTTGCATGTCATTAAATTTTAATATGGGAACATCACTCAATATTGAAGAATCTAAAGGTAAGAGAGCTAAAGCTAACACTTTTGAAGTTTGGGAGGTTTTTACAAAGATAGGTGTAGAAAAGGATGGTAAAGAAAGAGCAAGATGTAATGGGTGTAGGAAAAAAATATGTTGTAGGTGGATTTAAGTATGGGACATCCACTCTAATTCGTCATATGCATAAGTGTTGTTCTCTCCCTAAGTATTATGACATGGGTGATATAATGACTGATCAGTCTAGAAAGCTCAAATTAAGAAAAGTAGATTACAAAGTTAATCGTGAAATTTGTCAATGGCAATAATTAAGCATAGTCTTTCTTTTTTATTTATTGAATATAGGAGGATTGTATAATTTATAAATCATTTCTACCCCAATTATATTCTCGTCTCTAGGAAAACAATTATATCTAATGTGTGGAAAATGTATTTAGTTGAAAAGGAAAATTTAAAAAATATTTTGGAAAAAATTCATGGTAGAGTTTGTTTGTCCTCTGATCTATGGATAACTAGGGTTATATGTGTTTGATTACATATTTTGTTGATGAAAACTGGAAACTCAATAATAAAATTATTTCTTTTTGTCATGTGCTCCCTTTTCACTCAAAAGTTGAATTATCAAAGAAAATTTTAGATTTTTTGAATGATTGGAGAATTGATAAAAAAAGTCTTCTCTCTTACCCTGAACTTTCTTCTTTCTTACCTTAGATAATGCATATGCTAAAGATTATATGTAGAATCTCTTGAAAGATCAACTCAAATTACAAGATAGCTCGTTATGTGATGGTGAATTTTTTCATATTAGATGTTATGCTTACATTCTTCACTTAATTGTTAGAGATGGCCTATTAGTAGTTGATGAGGCTTTACATAAAGTAAGGGAAAATGTAAAGTATATAGAGTGATCAAAGAGTAAAATGAAACATTTTTTGAAGTGTGTTGAATAAGTTAGAAATATTGGTACCAATGTTGATTTGTGTTTGGATGTAGCCACTAGATGAAATTCTACTTATGTAATGCTTGATAGTGCTCTCAAGTATTAATGTACTTTTTGTTAATTTTAATTGAATGACTCAAATTATAAGTATAGTCTATCGGTGGGAGATTGGGAAAAAAACAAAAAAAAAATTATGTAAGTTCTTAAGTCCTTTTTATACCATCATAAATTTGATGTTTGGTTCTTTGTATTCAACTTCAAATCTATATTTTTTGCAAGTGTAAAGGATAGAATGTTTGTTGAATGAGAATTTAATGAGTGAAGACTTTGTAATAAGAGATATGTCTATTAAGATGAAACGAAAGTTTGACAAATATTGAAAGAAATATAGTATTATCCTAGTGCTTGGGGTTGTTTTGGACCCTCAAATGAAGTTAAACTTTTTGAAGTTTTACTTCAACAAAATTGATTCACTTACAAGTGAAGAGAAGTCAGCTAAAATAAAGAGTAAGTTATATAAGCTCTTTGAAGAATATGATAAAAGCAAGGTAGGTAACATGTAATTTGATAGCTCTTCTTGATCAACAAATAGTTGGAGGTGAGCGGTAAAGGTAAAGGACTTGTAAGATGCCTAAGAATGGGAACAAGTTTATGTATCGATATTGCTACTCTTGATGTAAGTTCAACAATCATTTTAGTTTATTTTATTCTTTAATAATATTTCATTTTTAATGATCAATTATTGTTACTATTGTTTTTTTTATTATTGATGTAAGAGTATTGTCAAGTTAAGGTAGAGATTATCGGTAAGTCCTCCTTAGACCTATATTTAGATGAACCGGTATTAGATTTGAACTTTTATTCAAGGTTAGATGTATTAGAATATTGGAAAACTTAACATCAGAGGTATCTAAATTTGTGTATAATGGCGTTTGATGTGCTTAGCATTCAAATTACTATAGTAGTATCTAAATTAGCTTTCAGTATTGGTGCTTGTGCTCTTACTAAGTATCATGGTCCTATACTTTTTGAAAATGTGGAAGCTTTAGTGTGTACTGGCAATTAGTTACAAGGGTTTGATTGGGAAGGTAGTTTGTTTTCT
Source organism: Laguncularia racemosa (assembly GCA_037954665.1). Taxonomy (NCBI): domain Eukaryota; kingdom Viridiplantae; phylum Streptophyta; class Magnoliopsida; order Myrtales; family Combretaceae; genus Laguncularia; species Laguncularia racemosa. The sequence continues at coordinate 5,336,779 of JBBMOL010000024.1, read as the reverse complement.
TTTTTATAAGATTTTCTTTTCTTTATGATTTTAATAGTTTAATATTTTCATCCAATTATGAATGATAATTGTTGAATTGTAGATAAAAGGTGAAAAAAGACTTGGAACAACACTGTTAAAGGAGAATTCGAATGTGATTGTTGATGAAGAATAATTAACGTTGACAACTAGTTTATGGCTATTCAAAAACCTATACTTTTACAGGATGTTTTGTATAATAGTTGTATATTTCATTTTAATTACATTACTCCTAATTGTTGGAATTTTTAGGTTTGTTGCAAACTATCTAAAAAGCAAATATGCTGGATTTTTTTTATGTTAATAGATTTTGAAGATAATGGTCGACTTGCTTTCCATGTTCATGTTTATTTAAAGTGTGAATTGGTATTCACTTTGTATTTAAAAAAAAAAAATGAAATTGGTCATAGAAGATTCTCCATATTCATTTGGCATCCATATTTTAAATGACTTGTTTATTAAGCGGGCCATAATGGATTGGGTAGTTTAACCTACAAGCCAAAGCAAGCTGGGTTGAGTTGACTCATTTAACCCACTTACTCACCTCTAATAATAGGTAAATTTGCCCCTACCTGAAAAAGTATATATATATATATATATATTATAATAGAGTCTTAACCAAACTAATTCCTTCAATACCATTGTAAAATTGTATGTCTAATATGCAATTTTGTTTTCGAGGGAAAATTTCCAAGAAATTACATATAGAACATACATTTTATATTTGCGTCTTGTGAAATCACACGTAGGCCATGCGATATATGTAACCAAATTGCAATTTATGTGAGGATTTAAGCTATACTAAAATGGCATGTTGAATGTGTGATTTCACAACAGCATTATAGGAATTAGTTTGATTGGAGCCTATCTTAAAAAAATATTTTTCAAGGAGGGGTAATCTCACCTAATACTCAAAGGACACCACAGCCCATTACATACTCTTACAATACATGTAATGCTCAATCTTATACTCTCCTATCCTTTACATCCATTTTATAATTACCTGAAAAACATTTCCTCAAAGGAGATGATTATTGTATGATATAAATAAGGAAAAAAAATACATATTTAGTCTTTAACATTTTTTACTTCTTTCTATTTAAGTTTTAAACCTTTATGTTTTTGTTTATTTCAATCCTTATCATTTATAAAAACGTACAAATGAGTCATCCATTAATGCACCATTAATTTTTTTCATTAACAGTGATATGTGTCGCCTTTTCATTTGTCTATGTAATTTTATTAAATAAATAATATAAGAAAATAAATAAGTAATAAAAAATTAGAAAAAATAATAAAAATAGAAAAAATAATTAAAAATACAATATTAAAGTAACTTAATAATATATATATATATATATATATATTATTTTTTGAATAAAAATATATATACTTAGTTTAGTTAAGTAAAAAAAATTAGAAAAAGAAAAAAATGAAAATTAAAAAAAAAAAAAGTTTTGGGCACCCCTTTGCCTTAGGGTTGGCATAATGGCCACACAAGGGGAGTGTGTCATAACCCACTTCAAGAAAGTGGATCGTGTGACCTATGGGCCCAAAATTAAAAAAAAAAAAAAGGAAAAAACAAAAGAAATCTATTGTGTTTCTCACTTATTTCTTACTTTTCTTTCTTTCTTCTTTTTTTTTCTTGGTATTTGGTAGCCACCTACGACCTTTAGTGGGTCACATAACCTACTTTTTTTAAGTGAATTGTGACCCACTTTATTTTTGTGGTTGTTCTAATTACCCCCTAACCTTAGGGGGGGCTGGAACTTTTTTTTTTTTAATTTTTAGTTTTTTTTTTGCTTTATCCAAATTTTTTATTTTATTAAATCAAATACATATACTTTTATTCAAAAATTAAATTAAATATATATAAACATATATATACTATTAAGTTAATTTAATAATGCATTTTTTTATTATTTTTACTTATTTTTCCTTTTTTTAATTATCTTCTGGATTTTTTTCTAATTTTTTGTTACTTTATCTTTTTTTTTAAATATTTTTTATATTATTTATTTAATAAAATTACTTAGACAAATGAGAAGGCGACACGCGTCAATACTAATGAAAATACTAACAATATACTAATGGAGGACTTGTTTGCACTTTTTTACGAACAATTAAGACTCAAATAGAAAAAAGAAATAATGGTTTATGATTCAAATAGAAAATATACCAAACTTAAGAACTAAATATATACTTTTCTCTATAAACAATTAAACATCTTTAAGTATGCCATGTCATAAGCATCATATGTTGCATTTACATCAATTTAAGTTTTAGTTAGTAATTGGATTGGAAAAAATGAGTGGCCTAAAAGAGCCATGAGTATTATGGTGAGAGTGTATGCTTTCCTAAGTATATTAAGCGAGTTTGAGATATAGGTATTAGCCGACTCAAGACTATAACCAATGTGAAGATAGTAATGCTAAGCTAATGGTACTTATTCAAACAAAATCCTTATTACTACCCAACAAAGTTTATGGCATAACTCTTGCAGTGCAACATAGTCTTTATACTAGCATAATTAAGATTGTGACAATCCAAGAGACTAACCAATTAAGTTTTTTGTTGGCAGAAGGCATACAAAAATACTCTTAAGAAAGATAAGCATTGTAGTGAATTCTTAGTGGATCATTGATCAACTTCTCTATTGATACTTGGCAAACCATTGCTTTAAGACTCTAGCTTATTATATGAATCATTGTTAAATGGTGAATGGTTAGTAAGAATGGAAATATTTTGGTGGGCCTTTGCTTTGATATAACCAAAGAGAATTGTATTGGTAAGAACTTGGTCTGTAAACACTATCATAGCATTTGTGCCACATTGCATATGACATAGGATACATAAATCTTTCTTGTTATGTTATATGCTATTATTCTTTTTGTTTTACTCACTTAGCTCATATACAAGCAAAGGGGTTGTTTTTTCTTTTCTTTTTCTTTTTAACGTCAAGTACTGAAGATGATTTGCGATAAGAACTTAAAGTGCTAGATGAGAAAGAGTGTATTTAGTCATAAGATTTTAGCATCAATACTTTTGAAGTAGCATTAACAAAGGATCACCATAACATGTTTTGTTATGAAAAATGTCATAAAAAGTTGAAAGTTTAAAGCATAAAGTCAATGTGAAGTGTAAGTTTGGTATGAAAAGTGATATGTCAATATGAACCACACTTTGACGCATTTAATGGAAGTTTGGTACATAAGTTTCTACTATGACAATTGATATTGTAAAGAAAGAAATTAATTGATATGGACATTTCTTTTAGGATTTACTAGTAAATCTTATTTTAGTGCCTTCCTCCTAGAGACTATATATTTACATGTCGGTGCCTAAGAGAAGATGCAACTATGCTATCCTTAAGTTGAGATAAGGTCAATTTGGAAATAAGCATGAACTAATTACCATAAAATTTCCATTATTTGTAAATACGTTCATGGAAGCTTCTTATAGTTACATAAATCTCAAGTTAACCTCACACATTCTAACGCTTAAATACAATTATATATTCTCTTAGTCTATTTTGCGATCTCCCCCTCCCATTAACCACTATAAACCTAAGTGAGTTAGAAGCTTTTATGCATTCACATTCCTTGCCCTACCCCTAGCTACTTTAGGTATTCCATCTTTCAAACTTGAGTTTAAAAAATACTAACCCCCTAACTCATTTTAGAGCCAACTGAGGAAAATATAACTAATAACAACAAGCAAGGCAACATATATGTAAATCTAAGTATACCATCAATAATCAAACACAATTACAATCACTTGTGCTACATAGGGCACATTCCATTTATATAAATGTCATGTCCTGAAAATGGTGTAGTCGTAACAATCCTACCGTGTGTATCGACTTAGCTATGATAGGGATGGATAGTTCAGTAACCATCATAGATTTGATATACACAAGGCGTCAATGACATAGCTATCGTAAGGCATCATCAATTCCTTATTAAGGTTTGATACATATAAACATAGCAGATTATCATAATACTCACAAAAAGTAAAACTTTCTTTGTTACAACCACTAGACATTGTAGATCACCCAAGAGAGGCCTAACTAATCCAAAACCAAACAAAAAGGAAGGTCCATTTGCCATTTTTCTTCACTCCCAAACCTTATTTATAGCTTGGTGCACACCTAAGGATTAGTGAACAGTGACATATTTACTCTGTACTTGTAAGGAATTTATAGTAGAGTGATCAAATGATAGCTCAATAAGGGTGGGAGGCAAAAAGCATATACAAGTTGCACAAATCAAACGGGGTTGTTAAATCAAGTTATTAAATGCAATGCATCAAAACAAATGCCATCCGCGTAACGTTATCCAATCCATCGTGAAACTAAAGAAAATAACTCCACTTTAGTTTAAGTTAAAAATTTTCAACATAATGTAATGACTCATGACCAAACCTAGGCTTATCCAGCAAAGATATGGCTCCTCCTATGACCTTCTTCAAATAAGCCGCCAACCTCATTGCAACCTCTTGTCACTTAGTTTAGCCTTGAGCATGGGGTAAGATCAATTCTACTATCTCTTCAAAGGGGTTGGTATCTGATTAGAGAATCTTAATCATCCCCTATTGGGTTGTAATGCATATCAATTTGGAACTTAAGTTCAAGTTCAATTTAGTCCATTTTAAGGGTGACCAACCATTTCACAAACAATTCAAGCAAAGATCACTTTATAGCAGCACGGCACAGCATGTGGCTCAACCACCAAATAAACAATTTAGTGTCCAACCACAGGCATGACATATGTTTACAATCACAAGCAAGTATATACTCCAATCTCCAAATGCAATTAAGCATTGATCCCACTTACTTGAGATGATGTTTACTCAGGCTAGTCAATTACATTAGGATCTTGATTGCTTGGAATCCTATATATTCACTAAACCCAAATTGAGTTTTCGTAGGACTTACAAAATTGTTACGGTTTCATCAACCTATTTATTATATCATCATTGAGCATATTAACATATTGTTTATATACTTATATGATAAAAGGAGTAAGTTTTATATGATTGTAATATATAGGATGTCCCTCTTTGTTTATAAGGTCATAGGGATACTGATATACATATATTGTAGGCTTTAACTTATAATAAGGTATGTATGTATGTATTTATGTATGTATGTATGTATGTATGTATGTACATGAAATATTACACTTAATATATATTGATTATATTATGTGCTACATAGTAGAAGTATACTTATAATATATCAATTTGATTGTATTGAAATATAGATTTCACTCATTTAATCACGTTTTGGTTACTGAGAAGTTGTCATAAGATGATATTTTTCATATTAGTAATAAAAATGTTTATTTTGTTATATAACTATCCAGATTTAGTAATATATGTAATATAAATCCCATTTATATGAATATATTTGAAAGATGTATTTTATCTAAATATGTAAATTATTTCATATTTGTATAATAACATTATATTCATCTTTTGTTTCATAATCAATTATATTTTCATGGATATCGATGGGGGTATGATGGAATTATAGAGTACAGCTATCTATTCTAATCCTAACATGTATATATCACAACCTGAACTCAAATATAGCAAGACATATAAAAATTATGTTCTACAAATCTGATCAAAGTAATATACATCTCATATTGTCCCTTTTCATCAAAATATTACAATCAATGTTATTAGAAATAGGTTTCTGTTAGGGGGAGAATGTTAAGTTCTCTAATTTAGTTTTGATGTTAACAAAAGAGGAATAATGTGCAACGAATGTTTGAGCTTGTCAGAAGTTGTTTCAGAAGATAGTATGTAATTTTTCTAAAGTTGAACAAGGAGACAGAAGCTTGTTCAGAACCTTCAAAAGTGTTATATGGACTATTTTTATTCTGATAGAAGGTGTTTCAGAAGTTGTGTAGTGTATCCGTAGTTATCGTGTTAATCTTTCAGAAACACTTTCAGAACCTTTACACTAGGAGAACAGTTGACAGGTTTGTTTCAGAAGCACTTTCAGAACCTTTATAACAGGAGGACAGTTAATAGGTTTGCTTCAGAAGCACTTTTAGAACCTTTCATGTCTGTCACGAATTTTTCCAGATTACGTTCTAATTTTTATATCGATATTTTTTTTAATAAATTTCAAGGCCTAGATCCACGTGTCAAGTATTTTTGGGTAATATACTTGATGTGTTTTACTAAAGTTGGATTTTATATCATGAGGTTTTTAATTTATATAAAGTATTACAAGATTTTATTTAAAGATTTCATTTTATGATAAAGTGAGATCATATAAGATTTACAAGTTTTATCAAGATTTAAATTTAGATATTTGTGCTATATTTTGGAGATACAGTAGTTACAAAGATAAGGATAAGAAATATGGTTGTTACATGAAGATATGGTTCCACAATGTGAAGGATATCTTCAACAAACTTGATCCAAGAGATATATCCAAAGAAGATCTCAGTCAAACTGATTTATCCAAGCTTATCTTCATCAAGAATATCACGGAATGTAGATTCTCTCCAACAGATCCAACTTATTTTTGAATTACAAAAATTCAAAAATAAATTCAACATTGTCACGTGGAAAGTGGCCGTTATGTTCTCTTCATATAAGGAGTGTTTAATTCAAATGTAGAGTGAGAATGTTTTTTTAAAAAAAAAAAACAGAAGAAAAAAGGAGACACATGAGAAGAAAAGGCTCATAAATCTTCAAGCGAAAAATCTTTACATATACACGTGATCTATTATACAGAGGAAATCTGATATTCCTCATTGATGTTGTAATTCCTTTCGTGAATAAGGAATTGTATGTTGTTTCATCACTGTAGTTGAGTGATTAGCTTAGTGAAGAAGCTAGAAAGACTCAACAGTGAGACTTTGCCTTAAAGAGGTTTATGTTGTATATCTTCAATTTGTTTGATATAGTGAAATACAACCGGTATAGACAACCGGGACCCCAGCGTGGAGCTGGAAGAGAGGACTGACGCTCGAGGCGGAACCTCTATAAATATCTGAGCATTCTATTCTTCTCTACTTTTTATTTATTGCACATTATTATTTTTCATTATCGTTATTCACGTGATTTTATTAGTCAAGAGTTTTGATTGATTTGCGAAAAAGTGAAACTTTAAGTGATTAATCAATTTACCCCCCTCTTGATTAATCTAATTGGGACCAACAATTGGTATCAGAGCAGGACTCATCTATTTTGAGTGATCCAAAATGGTTGAAAATAATGTTGCAATTAATCGAGCTCCTTACTTCGATGGCTTAAACTTCTCATACTGGAAGATGTGTATGGAAACTTACATTAAAGCTAATGATTATGATTCATGACAGGTCATTTCACTTGGAGACAATGTGATCACCTTGAACGGAAATTCGGCCTTGTCAGATTCGGAGAAGAAAATTATCGAGAAGAACAACAAAGCGAAAAATTTATTACTGACTACTATTGCTCCATCAGAGTTCTATTTGATATCATCGTGTGCAAGTGCAAAGGAGATTTGGGATATCCTATCCGATACATTTGAAGGGACTGACACCATCAAGGAAACCAAGATAAATGCTTTAATTCAACAGTATGAATTATTTAAGTTTAAGTCTAATGAAGATGTCAAAGATGCTTTTAACAGGTTTACAGCTATTACAAATGAGCTTTCATCACTTGGAAAGAAACTTCCAGATCCAGATCTTGTGAGGAAAATGTTGAGAATATTGCCACCATCTTGAAATGCAAAGAAAACTGCTATAGAGGAAGCTCAAGACCTAAACAAGATAACTCTCAATCAATTGAGAGAAAAGCTCATGGCATATGAGTCACACATAAAGACCACGCAAAGAGGAGAAGACGGTACCAAAGGGATTGCGTTTAAAGTCAAGGAAATAAAGCAAAATGAAACTGAAACAGATGATAGCGACAATGAGAAAGAAGAGGACATCGGTCTTCTAGCACGTAGACTCAACAGGCTGCTCAAGAAGCAAAGAGGTAAGAAGTTTAATGTTTTCAAGAAAAGTACTGAATATAAGCATAATTATGCAGGAAAAGCGTACAAGGAGAAAGAAAAGAAGAAAGAGAAAAGGGAGATTCAATGTTATGAATGCAAAAAGCTAGGACACATCAAATATGAATGTCCAACACTAATCAAGAAAATGGAAAATTATAAAAAGAAAAGTCGAGCAATGCTAGCAACATGGAGTGATTTAGAGGATACAGAGACAAATTTAGAGGATTCAAAAGAAGAAGAGGATGAGGCAAATCTGTGTTTAATGGCTAGTTCTGAGGTACATTCTGAATCTGATGAAGATGTAACTAAAATTGACATGCTAGTAGAAATGAGTAAGCTATTAAAAGCACTAAAAAGGGCTGATACAAAATTAGCTAAGTATGAAAACGAAATAAAAGCTCTTAAGAATGAAAAGGAGGTAATAAAGCAAACAAATTCGTTACTTACGGATGAAAATGATATCCTGAAACAAGAAAATGAATCTATGCATGTGAGTATTGAAAAATTAAGAATAGAAAATCACCTACTTGAAGTTGAAATAAGTAACATGAAGGTAAAGATTGATGAGCTGTCCAATTCATTGAAAACTACCTTTAAGAAATTTGATGAAAGTGACAAGAAATTGACCATGTTAATTTCTTCACAAAGAGTTTCAAATGAAAAACATGGGTTAGGATATGAGCATGGTTCGAGTTCAAAATCGAATCAAAATACAGTTTTTGTTAAGGCTAAACAAGTCTTAAGTAATGAATTCAAAAGCAAAAAGTACATTTCGAACACAAATAATGTTAAAAGAGGAAATACCAGACTTTTACAGAAGTTATTCTGACAAGAGGTATCCACACAATGGGTACTACAGAAGCAATACCAGAAGGTATAACAGAAGTTATACAAACCAGAATTTCAAGAAGCAGGTAAATGACAGGTATAGGAATGTTAATTCTTATGCATGTTTCTTCTGTAATAAATTTGGTCATATTGAGAAATTTTGCTATTATAAGAGAAATAAGCTCAGTAGTCAACAAGTAAATCGAAGAAATCAAACGAGCTTATCTTTTAAAGGGCCCAAACTCGCTTGGGTTCCTAAAAGGACTTAATTCTTTTTATTTGTACAGGGACATGAAGATAAAATAAGAGGAACATGGTATTTGGATAGTGGATGTTCTAGACATATGACTGGAGATGCTTCATTGTTCAATAGCATAAATTGGGAAGAAAAAGGGTATGTAAAGTTTGGAGATGATAGTAGAGGTAAAATAATTGCCACTGGAACGATTGGTATGCCTACTTTTCTCATTGAAAATGTATATCTTGTGCAAGGTTTAAAACATAATTTACTTAGTATTAGTTAGTTATGTGATAAAGGTTATAGAATGATTTTTTATCAAGACAAGTGCTATGCTTTTAATGAAAATGATGAAAGATTATTTGAAGGAATTAGGAAAAGAAATATCTATCTTATAAAACCAGATGAAATCAATAATGATTGTTGTTTAATTTCTTTGAATGATCATGTTTTTGCTTGGCATAAACGACTAGGACACATTAATTTTAATCACTTAGAAAAATTATCTAAAAAGGTTATTATTAAAGGATTACCTAAGATAAATATTAAATAAGATGTGAAAAGTGATACTTGCTTAAAGAATAAAATGGTTTCTATCTCTCATAAAAATAAAAATGTAATCTCAACTAAGAGACCACTTGAATTATTGCATCTTGATCTTTTTGGACCTACTAAAGTCTTAAGCATGGGTGGAAGCAAATATGGACTTGTTATTGTTGATGATTTTTCAAGATACACTTGGGTTATATTCTTGGGACACAAAAGAGATACCTTTGATTCTTTTCAAAAGTTTGCAAAACAAATACAAAATGAAAACGGAGTTTCCATAATTAGTCTTCGAACTGATCATGGAACAAAATTTCAAAATGCAAGTTTTTTAAATTTTTGTGAAGAACATGGTATATCTCATAATTTCTCAGCTCTATACACTCCTCAACAAAATGGAGTAGTGGAGCGCAAGAATAGAACTTTATAAGAGATGACTAGGTCTATGTTAAATGAAAGTGGAATTGCTAAGTATTTTTGGGAAGAAGCAGTTTCTACAGCTTGCTATATCATCAATAGAGTTTTCATTCGACCCATGACATCAAAGACTGCTTATGAGATGTTTTGAGGTAAGAAACCTAACATTTCATATTTTCATATCTTTGGATCTAAATGCTTTGTGAAAAAGAATCCTCTCAACCTTGGTAAGTTTGATGAAAGATCTGAAGAAGCTATTTTCTTAGGATATTCTCTAAATAGTCGTGCTTATTGTGTTTTCAATAAATCATCAAAAACTATTGAAGAATCAATAAATGTTAAATTTATTGAGGATTTAAAGGATATTGATTCTGATGAAGAAAAGGACTCCAATTCTAAAGCAGAAGTTAGTTCAGAACCTAAGTCAGAAGCACCTGTTGTTAACACTCGAGGATCTGGTCGTCCAGAACCTATTTCAGAGGCAAATACAGAAGGTACTTCAGAAGGTGTAAGATCTGAACAAGAGGCTTTTAAAGCTTGGAGGTATAAGTCTGCACATCCTTTTGATCAAATAATAGGTAATGTTCAATCTGGGGTTAAAACAAGAGCTAATTTACAAAATCTTGAAAATCATTTTGTGTTGTTATCCGAAATTGAACCTAGTAATATGGAAGAAGCTTTAAATGATGATAATTGGATTATCTCTATGCCAGAAGAATTAAATCAATTTCAAATAAACAATCTATGGAATTTAGTTCCTAGACCTAGAGGAAAGTCTATAATTGGAACTAAATGGGTGTTTAAAAATAAATTAGATGAAGACGGCAAAATTATAAGAAATAAAGCAAGATTAGTAGCTAAAGGTTATTCACAAGAAGAAGGAATAGATTTTGATGAAACATATGCACCTGTTGCTAGACTAGAAGCAATACGGTTGATGCTTGCGTACGCATCTTATAAGGATTTTAAAGTTTTTCAAATGGATGTAAAAAGTGCATTTTTAAATGGTTTTATAAAAGAAGAAGTTTATGTGGAACAACCACCTGGTTTTGAAGATCCTTTCAAATCAGACTATGTTTTTAAATTAAATAAAGCACTATATGGTTTGAAACAAGCTCCAAGAGCTTGGTATGAAAGATTGAGTATGTTTTTTATCTCTAAAGGTTTTCATAGAGGAAAAGTTGACACTACTTTATTCTTGAAAACTTTTGATAATGATATCTTGGTTGTACAAATATATGTGGATGATATTATCTTTGGATCTACTAAAGAATTGTTGTGTCAAGAATTTGCTGAGACCATGCAGGCAGAATTTGAAATGTCAATGATGGGAGAATTGACATTCTTTTTGAGGCTTCAAATAAAACAAACAAAAGAAGGAATCTTTGTTCATCAAGAAAAATATACAAAACAAATATTGAAGAAATTTGGATATGATAGCTGCAAAAAGGTTACAACACCTATGAGTACTTCAATAAGGTTAGACTCTGACTCAAATGGACAGAAGGTAAGTGAGAAACTTTATAGGAGTCTTATAGGTTCTTTATTGTACTTGACTGCATCAAGACCTGATATTTTGTTTAGTGTGTGTTTGTGTACTAGATTTCAAGCTGCACCAACAGAAATTCATTTATCAGCTGTAAAGCGAATTTTCAAATACCTAGTTAATACTTCAAATTTGGGCATCTGGTATCCTAAAAATCAAAATTTTGAGTTAATAGGATATTCTAATGCAGACATTTTTACTAAACCTCTTGAAAAGGTAAAATTTGAATTTATTAGAAATGAATTAGGAATTTGTAACCCTTTTTGATTTTTTTTTCTCCCTGAAACCTTTAATATTTGAAAATCTGTATTCATATAAAATAATTTTCTCTTCATTCGTTTTCTTCCTTCTCTAACTTTCTTCACACTCTGCTCTTTCTTTCTCTCTCTATTTTCCTTCTCTCTCATTGTAACTCCAATGGCGCCTAAATCTTCAGAACGTCTCAAACAAAAATCTTTCAAAACGAAATCATCCAACAAACCTTTAGTGATTCATGATGAATCTTCAGAGTCTTCGGAAAAACTTCAAGAACCTTCAAAAGAGAAGAATCCGAGTTCCCCTGACTCCGAATCTATCATAGGTTCCAAGAAAATTTCCAAAAGAAAACGAGCTGCATCGTCTTCAAAGGGAAAAGAAAAGGTTACTCAAGAAACCTCTCCGCCCAAGAAAATAGCCAAGAAGCAAACGAAACAAACGAATGTACCAAGTCCGAAACCCTCATATTCAAAATCTCTTCGAAGGAAGAAAAATGAGGTGTGTTCTTGTAGTTTTGTGGATTTTAATTTCTTTACAAGTAATGGATTTTATTGGAATGAACTGTTAGAACCCATAGGATGCATGGAACTTTGCTCTACTCAAGTTCTAGTTTATGGCGAGTGTGTCAAAGAATTTTATGGAAGTTTAAGTCTTGTGGAAGGGAATGTTTTAGTTTCCAAAGTATGTGATCAAGACATTTCAATTTCTAGGGCAGATGTAATTAAATGTCTACACCTACATGATGTAAATGATGATGTAGAGATTACGAACATGCCTAGGAATGATCTTTTTGCTGCTATAAATGGAGGCTTACAAATGGATTATGGAAAAGAAGCAATGGTCATTGATTTCGAGTTGTTTCCTCGAATCATACACAAGATCATTGTTGAATGTCTATGTCCAAGGAAAGGCAGTTCTACTTCAATGTCCATAGAACATGCTCAAATTATCTATGCAATGATTAATAAAAAGAATGTGGACATGGCTTCTAGAGTCATTGATCAAATATGGAGAAATAAAGAAAGTTTGGTATTTGGGAATATACTCATGCGGTTGTTTGTGTTTAAAGGGATAGTTTTGCTTACGAGCTCTTCTGAACCTATTAAGTTAAAGAGGATAGGTAAAGAAGTTTTTCATCACATGTCAATCTTTGTTAAGGATTGTTTGTGGTATGCGAATGATGGTGCACATTTTGTCCATCAAAGGCATATGAAAAGAATTGTTCCTTTTGGAATTTCTTCAATATCTGTTCAAGAAGGAGGTTCAGAACCTAGTTCAGAACCTAGAATAGAGTTTGAAACAGATCATGGGAAGAAACCATATGCTGATGAGGCTGGGAAGAGTGGAACAAAAGAATTTATATCCAATGTTGATCTGGAACAAATGAAGAATGTTATTCGAGAAAGTTTGAAACATGAGTTATCGAATTTAGTTAAGACAGCTTTGACAGATGAAGTTCTTCAACGATCTGATCTGGGGAGACTAAAATCAATGGAGTTACAAGTTAAACAAACTTTTGATATTCTTTCTGATATCAAGAAGAACTCTGAGAAAATGCTTACCGATCTCCATTATTATAGAATTCTCTATGATGAATTTAGTGCGAGAGTCAAACAAGATTTATCTAATAATGTGATTGCTTTTGACAAATTTGTCTCTCAAGTGAGGAAGATCGGAGATTCAGTTACTAACTCCTTTAAGACTTTGGACTCCAAGACGGATAAAACCTCCCAATCTGTCACAAGTCTTCATGGTGAAATCAAGCTATTCTTATCCAACAAATTTCCAGATTATGTTCGCTCTAGCGCCCATATCATCGACTTGGATACTTCACCAAAGAAACCTTCTTCTACCAAACCTTCCACCACCCCCTCTACCTCTCGAGTCACAAGATCCAGAAAATCTTAGTTCTTTGTCTTAAATTTTGTTTTGGAATCAAGTTGTAAAAGACTACTTTTATCTTTTATGCATCGATTAAGGGGGAGTTATCCCTTTTGCTGTTAACAAAAAGAGGGAGAATGATTCTATTATGATCAATGCTGCTTATAATGGTTCTATATGAATGATTCTATATTGCTTATGAGTGCTTATGATCAATGTGTTTATAATGATTCTATTGTGCTTAAGATGCTTTTCTGACATGAAAGTTGTTTCTATTTTGTTTATCTAATGGTGTTTTGTTATCATCAAAAAGGGAGAGAATGTTAGGGGGAGAATGTTAAGTTCTCTAATTTAGTTTTGATGTTAACAAAAGAGGAATAATGTGTAACGAATGTTTGAGCTTGTCAGAAGTTGTTTCAGAAGATAGTACGTAATTTTTCTAAAGTTGAACAAGGAGATAGAAGCTTGTTCAGAACCTTCAAAAGTGTTATATAGACTATTTTTGTTCTGATAGAAGGTGTTTCAGAAGTTGTGTAGTGTATCCGTAGTTATCGTGTTAATCTTTCAGAAACACTTTCAGAACCTTTACACTAGGAGAACAATTGACAGGTTTGTTTCAGAAGCACTTTCAGAACCTTTATAACAGGAGGACAGTTAACAGGTTTGCTTTAGAAGCACTTTCAGAACCTTTCATGTCTGTCACGAATTTTTTCAAATTACGTTCTAATTTTTATATCGATATTTTTTTTAATAAATTTCAAGGCCTAGATCCACGTGTCAAGTATTTTTGGGTAATATACTTGATGTGTTTTACTAAAGTTGGATTTTATATCATGGGGTTTTTAATTTATATAAAGTATTACAAGATTTTATTCAAAGATTTCATTTTATGATAAAGTGAGATCATATAAGATTTACAAGTTTTATCAAGATTTAAATTTAGATATTTGTGCTATATTTTGGAGATACAGCAGTCACAAAGATAAGGATAAGAAATATGGTTGTTACATGAAGATATGGTTCCACAATGTGAGGGATATCTTTAACAAACTTGATCTAAGAGATATATCCAAAGAAGATCTCGGTCAAACTGATTTATCCAAGCTTATCCTCATCAAGAATATCACGGAATGCAGATTCTCTCCAACAGATCCAACTTATTTTTGAATTACAAAAATTCAAAAATAAATTCAAGATTGTCACGTGGAAAGTAGCCGTTATGTTCTCTTCATATAAGGAGCGTTTAATTCAAATGTAGAGTGAGAATGTTTTTTTTAAAAAAAAAAACAGAAGAAAAAAGGAGACACACGAGAAGAAAAGGCTCATACATCTTCAAGCGAAAAATCTTTACATATACATGTGATCAATTATATAGAGGAAATATGATATTCCTCATTGATGTTGTAATTCCTTTCGTGAATAAGGAATTGTTTGTTGTTTCATCACTGTAGTTGAGTGATTAGCTTAGTGAAGAAGCTAGAAAGACTCAACAGTGAGACTTTGCCTTAAAGAGTTTTATGTTGTATATCTTCAATTTGTTTGATATAGTGAAACACAACCGGTATAGACAACCGGGACCCCAGCGTGGAGTTGGAAGAGAGGACTGACGCTCGAGGCGGAACCTCTATAAATATCTGAGCATTCTATTCTTCTCTACTTTTTATTTATTGCACATTATTGTTTTTCATTATCGTTATTCACGTGATTTTATTATTCAAGAGTTTTGATTGATTTGCGAAAAAAGTGAAACTTTAAGTGATTAATCAATTCACCCCCCCTCTTGATTAATCTAATTGGGACCAACAGTTTCGAATGACAAATCAACATTCGTCAAATTTTTTCTTAAATTCTCTCTAAATCCTAACTTCAACCAAATTTTCCTCCGAGCTACTAGGGCTCTAAATTCCTATATTATTTTTTATTATTTTAATTAAATTAAAAAATTTGGTGTCACTTGCCTCTTATTTATAAAAAAAAAATTAAAAAAAAAACAAACAAACACATCATCTCCTTTTGGTTTTCTGGTGCAGCCATGCCATCAGCAGGTATTTTTTGCCTTCGTTTGTTCATGTTTTTTATCAATTGAAGGCACAATTTATCCTATTTTATCTTATATTTAAGGATTTTATTACTATATATGTATATATTTTACATACTAGGTATATTTATAAGCACATATATAAGTGTCATTTCCTGTCATATTACTATCTTTATATGGTAAATAATTTATCTTTAGGATCTCATTTTATGTTGGAGTTTAAATTTCGTATTTTTAATAAATAACGAGTTATTCTAATAAATTCAAATTCATAGCGATTCTAGTATTTTATTAATTCATTTTAAAAATCTAGTTATATGAGGTTACTTCCTTTAACTTTTATGGCCATATCTCCAATTTCAAGTTCGATAAGAGAATTTGTTCTGAAAACCCTACATTTAGATGTAATTGCCTATTGCTAATTTAGGTGAAATTTCCCTCGTTGCTACTTATGGTTTTATTTAGGTATGATTGCCCTAATTGCTTGTTTAGGGGTTAATTTAAGGGTGATTTCCCTAATGGCCGATTTGAGGACTTACATTTCCAACCCTCCTAAAAAAAAGTTTTGTTATCAAAACTTTTTCATAACTAAATTTCTATAAGATAGGCTACTTCTTGTCAACTAAATTGTGTTTTAGAAGAGCCATGGGTATTGTTCTTGTATTGTAGCCTTTCGCTCCTAAGTAGCTTCTACTTCTAGACCACTAACCCATTGCACCTTTATATATTCCAAGTCATTGTTCCTTTAACTTCTAAACTTGATCATCTAGTATTTTGATGGTTTGCTCCTCATAAGTAAGAATCTCATGGAGCTCCATAGCCTTCAATTCCATTATCGCATTTGGGTTCTTTACAAAAAAATTTGCAACATAGAGATATGGAATATATCATGTCCTAATAAACTCAATGGTAGTGCAATCTAATTTGCCCACTTTCTCCAATATCTCAAAAGGCCTAATATATCTTAGACTTAATTGTCCTTGAGGTCTACATCATTTGAGTCCCTTGGATAGGCATATCTTAACATATACGTGATCTCTTATTTCAAATTCCAAGAGTCTTTCTCTTTGAGTCTAGCTAACTTTTATATTGACTCTAAGCCTTTTTTCATCTTTTATTGAATGATCATTACTTTTTCATTCAATTCAACTGTCAAATCAGGTCTAAGAATTAGATCAAAATGTGGATGATAAACACTACTTAACTTTAACTTGGTACCCAAAGCTCTATGTAAGCCTTCTTAGAACTTTGACATAAAACAAGTGTTTCTAATAAATTTTAATCATAAAAATGTTTAATAATTTTGATGATAAATGACGAAAAAAATGTTAATATGTTGTTTAAACGTTAATGATAAATATTAAAAATCACTAATTTTTGTTGCTAATAAATTTTAGTTACAAGCTTTAAATGATTAAAAAAAAACTTGTAATTTTTAAGGAAAAAAATTTATCATCAAAGAAAAAAAACATTTAGACTTAGATTAAGCCTAACTAGCTTGAGGTAATGGCAAGACAAATATGGGTTTAAGTAAGTAAGCTTAAGCTATGACTGATAATCATCTCAACTAAACTATAGTTGAACCAAATTTGAGTAACTTACAAGCTAGCATTATTTATTTATCCTTACAGAATTATTTAGTAGAAATAGCAATAATTAATGTTTTTATTTGTAACACTTTGAAACTTAGTACATCACAACCCATCAGATGTCCTTACAAGGTAAAGACATGTCAAGGCGCTTAACTAGTTAACACTTTATAACTTGTAATAATTGTTAACCACAATTAAGATAAATCAACTGACATCATTAATGAATTGTTGAACTAAGTCTTGTTACAACCACAAACTACCTCTAGATCATCTTAATACATCAACATAAAATAAATTAGAAATAGCATAATGCTGAACTATTATCAGTACCATCTTCCTCCATAATTAAACAAACTTCTAACAATATTCTAAGACTTCAATTAACAATCTTCACCTAATCATTATAAAAATAGAACTATTCTACATTATGCAAGTTCTACACATATGTCTCTAGATCCTCATAATAGAAAGTGTAATAATCCATACCTACAACAATAAAATAAAATAAATGGTCCCTGAAGGGTGAGCTAATGTTTAGTATGTATAATCCACAACCACATGCGCATGATCAAACATAACTTAGACTACATACACCAATGTGACACAAAATAATAAATCAATAGGTTATTGTCTTATTTAGTTCTTAAATAATAAAGAGGTACTCATGACCCTACCACACCATATATATTTATTACATAGTATAGTATTAGGAACTGCTATTACGTCCCCAACACTCATGAGTCCTTAAATTTACAAAATCATCTCAGTATACAACTTGATATTGGGAACTGCTATTATGACTCCATCACCCATGAGTCCCTAAATTTACCAAATCATCTTAGTATGCAACTCCATCGAGGACACTGCTACATACCGATCAATAAGTGCTTCCTAAGGTTCTATCACTATGGGTCCTTAGGTCGAGCCAAGTACAATCAATAAACAACTTAATCAATTTAAATGAATCATTAATTTTGGTTCATTAACTAACTTAACAAGCATAAGCAATACATAAGATTACATGTACCTAGAAGAGTGGCCTTAAACACAACTTGTCCTTACCTAATAGTTGTATAGAAACCTAGAAAAGAATAAAACAATTAACCTTAGTACTAGCTTAGAATATTGTCTAAGTTATGTGATTTTGTTACCTAATTGTTGGTAAGTCGTTTCCTTTATTTTTGGTAGAGTTCTAGAGTCAAATTAAGGTTTAGGGTTAGAAGTAACAAGAAAATAGTAAAGAAATTGATTTAGGAATGCTTCTAGGGAACATGGCTGTGTACATGAGTGTAGTAGGGAACATGGCCATGTACTGTGGTCATGTACCTTTCCATACATTATCATCCTTCTACATGCTGAAGTACATGATCGTATACAGGTATACAAGCAATTACACTGGCGTGTACCTAGCCATGAGTCTCTTAACTCATTTTTTCTCCTCTAAACAGCACGAGCTAGTACATAGGCATGTACCTAACTGTGTACCCCCTTGTTCCACTTCGAATCTTCTTCCCAATTCATCAATTTTCAATCTACTTCAACCCTAGATGCGATCTAACACTTCTAGATTTTAATTCATGGTATTTATAATATGAATTTACTTCAAATTGAACCACTTACTCGTATAGATTTGCTCCAACAATCGAAGTTTTGTCTTAACCCTTACTCACACCAAGTTGTTCTATAGTGCGATCTAAAGAAAGCAACCTTAAATCATATCACATGTATGTAAATGATTAATAGGAATTGTTAGTTAGTATACTTAATGTATGGAATTTCGTTGGAGTATAGAGTGTAGCAGTTGTTTTTTTCTCCTAGGGTTTCTCCTTACTCTAAGAGTGATGTAATGTAGAAAGTGAAAAAGAGTTAAAATGAATAGTATATGACACTTTTATACTCTCTTCATCAAATGACCATATTACACCTTTTACTAAACCTTTTTTTACTTTTATTTTCCCTAACCTTATTATTTTCATTTTTTATTTTATGTTCTTGGGTTTTACAATATTAAGAATGACTAGAAGTTATGATATTATTTCCATTCTCTAAACTCTCAAATTGCTACTTGAATTGTCAAAGTTATAACAATTTTAATATGGACATCTAGATCTAAAATGACTTTATTTAACAAATGGGTTAAAAAAAAAAGATGATTTGTTGCTGTTGATGGTGTAAATTTGTCTAACTTGGTTGTGGGCTTCAATGACCTATGAAAGAGTACATGACTAGAATGGGCACTGTAATTTGCTCTGATATGACTATTCCAATACTTAAGTTAGTTTGCAAGTTGAAAAAGAGTATGAATATGAGAGTGTGTGAGAGTGTAGGAGTTCAAATCTTTTATATAAAGTTTGATCTATATATTTATAGGTTGATAGTGTGAGGTTGATTAGCCAACAACCCTAACACCTATGATGTAATGGGTCATCCTTCCTAGGATAAAGAGTTGGTGTGATCTTTTGATATGACTGGGCATGATTGGCATTATCACTTTTGCATTAAACATCTCTTTCCATTTCATGTTTTGTGTGCTTTAGGCGATCCAAGGGCAAACTCTATTAGACCCAAGTCTAGTAGATTGGGTTGCTACCTTTGGGTTATCTAGCTCGGCCATGTTAGGCCATTGGGTTTGGTCACATTGAGCTTTGAGGCCTATGTCCAAAATTAACTATGACATAAATATATTGACCCATTACATCAAAGTTTCACTTAATAGATCATTTATATATTTGTCCATATTCAATATATCATAAGAAACGAGAAGCAAAATAGTTACATCTTTTATTATAGTGGTAGATAAGATTAAAATATGTTAAATTGAGTAGATTTTGGATGTTCATTTTAGAATATCTTTTGTATAAAAACAGATTTTCCTTCACTTGTAAGATACCTAAATTTTAGCCTTTTTTTTTTTTTAACATTTCTTTTTTCGATTTGTGTGTTTTTGAATTCTACGTCCGACTTAACACCATAATCTAATCAGGAAACGCCGCACGGTAGCCATTTCAAGCACCTTATGTTCCATCCATGCAAAATGTTTCCAACTTCAAAATGCTTTAGATACGATATTCTTTAAAATGTGAAAAGAGTTATGAACTTACTACCATGTTCTAGCAATTGACAAAGCAGTAGACCGCTGGTGCAAACATGAATGTGGCATATTCTAGTACAGAAAGGCGTATTACGAGTTAACAGTATTATTTAAATAATAATACTAATAATAATAAAAGAATTACGATTTGTATGCATTATTGCAAAAATATAGCAGGATTATATTACCAGTTACATACATTGTTACAGAAAAATAATAAGTAAAGTTACGAACTTGAAAGGAATTATTAATAATGACTAAACAACCCTATGAAAAATAAAAAGTAATTCAACTTCAAGCAAAATTATGAATCTTCAAGGCTCATTCCGATATATCCAATAGGTTATTACGACTTTTGAGAAAAATTAACAGACGAACATTTATCGAACTTTACAAACTTTTTTTGGTAGCTCCACATACATGTTTTCATCGGGTGATTAAAAGAAGCCCATTGTGCACTCCTTATATACTTCCTTTCCCAGATGATTGAGTTGAGGATGAGGAAGTCGATACACAATATTAACTTAATATAAGTCACATTTCTAGGAATAATGAATATAAATAATAACATTCTTTTAATAATTAATGCAACTACATATATATGTGCGATAGGTTTCAGTCATTGCCATATGTTGCTTTGCTTCGAAGCAGTATTGTAAAATCCGAGTTGATCTTTATGGTGTGATCGGGTTTGGATTCGGTTCAATCTTGATTCGAATTTTAGTCAAATTTGATTTTTTTTTCTTAATATTTGACCCCCCCTTATATGTCCATATTAACCACCTAAGTCGGGTCTGACAATACTAATTAGAAGAATAACTAAGTTGATGCGTGCTGCATATCGCATTGATTTCCTCTATTATTGTGGTCCAGCTCCATGGAAGATTATTATCGTTACTTTCAGTTTGCACAGTAGCATAAATGAGAGAGCAGAAAATCGTAGAGATTTTATTTTGAGGAATTAACCAAATGTTGTATTCTCTATATATTTATACTAGTGGATATCTTGCCCTTGTTTTTTAACCCATTAATTATTCTTTTTTGGGTTTTCCATATGGAATTCATGTGCTATACTCTAGCTTTTACTTATTTTTGTTTTCTTTGGTTGTTTTTACGTAGCCATTAGCCAGCCAGACTCATCTCTCGTGTGCTGAAGCTTGATTGTGTGCTCCAGATATATTTGATACAGTAGTACATTATCATGCGTGAATATTTATTTTATTTACTTGTTAAATGTCATCCAATTAAGTTTTGAAAATTTGCCGAATATATATGATTTGTTTAAGACACAATGAAAAATGGAGATAGTAAATAAATAAAAGAATAAAACATCATTATGAATTTTCGCATGAATAAGAGTCGAGAAAGAACTGATCAACACTACACATTGATAAATGAATTATGACATTCTGATTAGAACATATATTGATACACCCAATGCGAAACTTCAGGCCAGTTTACAAATTATGGTATTCGTATGAATAAGTTAAGTATATGCAGGCATTCGACCAACTATATATTCACATAATGATTGTCTATAAGAATCTCTAATGTTTATTATCCATGTGATTATGTCGTCCATGGTACAAAGTAGCACCAATGTTGATTATAGGTTTCGACTATCACAATTTTTTTGCACAAAATTTCAACTTGTATCCATATAAATGAAATTCAGTCATTTTTCGTGAAGATATTGTCCAATTAAACGGTTTTAATTTTTTTTTTTAATTCATTAGAATAGTTATTTGCTTTGGAAAAAAAGAAACTTATTGAGTAACAAATATTATATTTTTTATATGAACGGTTCTCGAATCAAGAGCTAAATCTAAAAAATATAATACAAAATAATTTCATTCACTTAATTCACATGGTTTATCACTTGAACTTAACATTAACTTAAACTCATATGCTTTAAAGCATTCATAAATTTTAACTAATCAACCTATACTATAGAAAAGTGAATGCAATATCATGCGATCTGTAGAAGCTAGGATTTGGCTGATGTTGTCAAGTGCATGGGCATGGGTCTTCCATTTTTTGTGACTATACAGATATAACATGGAGATGAGATGACATGTGGAGGGATGAATTATAGAGAGAAGCAAGGTGGAGGAATAAGCCATCTTACGAGCTTAAGTCCATAAGGGACTAGGGAAGGATCTGAAAGCATCAATCCCACTCTTCATGAGTAGAAACATTTTGTTCTTTATCTGAGCCTCGTCTAATCCTCAAGAGGAAAAGCTTGACAAAATAATACTATTTCCATCTTTGAATCATGTCAAATAAGGAGGCATTGTTGAGTAATTATAGACTCATGAGCTTAATAACATTCATTAGATTATCTTGGCAATCGACGGATGAGATGATGTATACACATTATATGATTATCCTTATTAGCTTTTCATAGTCCTAGACTAGTAACCATCTTATAGAGTGCATAAGCTTGACTAAGAGATGTTAAGGGCAAATGGATTAGTCGACAATCCTTATTTCAAGCCTACCAACCCAAATTTATCTAAGTTATCTTGAAATATGGTTCTAACTCACTAAGTCATGTCTTTAACCTAAGTAGTTGAACCTAGTGACCTAACCTGACATTCTAATGAAGCTAATTTGACCCTCTACATTTGGCCCCATAAGTGAAATCCTTTTGCCCAGATGTGAGAATTTTGGACATATTAAGCAATACTTTTGGAAATAGAACTCATTAGTTGGTGTAAATGCATTTTATAACTGCTCCTTCACTCCCTAATGCGCCTCTACCCCTAAAATGCAAAGTTAAATAGATGTTTGTTTAGTTATCATCTTGTATCAAAGTTCATTTAACATTCAATCTAGCTATGCTAACTCTTGAACTTATGGATTTTAAATTTCCTCCACTGTAGCTTGTTGCCATCGTAGTGAAAATGACTATAATTTCAAGGGAAACTTCAAAAGGCCATATCTCTATGTGTTTGTGTACCTATATACATGTGCTTATATATATATATATATATATACACTGTAATTATGTGTGAGACATACATCTTAACTTTAACTACATTGCAATTAACAAGAATAAGGTTTGATTGTTTATATGTACAAATATATGTGTGTTTGTGTATTTATGTATGTATATATAATACATAATGTGTAACCTTTCTCTATAATTAAATGAATGAATATATATATTTAAATTAGAGACACCCTTTTAACATCTTTAGGTTTTATTTTTCTAATTTTTCGACCAATCAAAATTGATTCACCTATCCATACACATATTGCATAGTTTTTGTACCAATTTACACACACACACTCTCCCTTTCACATACACTCACACTCTCACTCTCTTTCCCTCATAACTTCTTATAAGGGCATATTTATAAGGCATGCCTGGCACCTACTCTTATGCCAAGTACCCCACTTTCCTTTATAAATTTTAAGCACCAGTGGATGCTTAAAATTGGTAGGGTGCTTAGTCAAGCATTGGTATTTACCTTTCAATCTCATCAATTTTGTTTGACCTTTGTCAAACATAACAGGCCATTAATTTTTTTTTTCAATGTATGCCATTAAATAACGACTATGTTCTTTTGTATTGGCCATTATTTTTTTTGTGCTATTGAACAATGGCTCTTAGTCATTTTATGCTATTAAACAATGACCATTTCTTTTTATTTTATTTTATTATTTTTTTTCATGTATAAATAGTTGTCAAATGAGTTGAGTTTTACACTTCAAATTTTCAATACAATTTACATCATTATGAAAATCTATCTACTTCTTTGGAGATTAGATATGGAACCCAATAAGTCTTCGAATTTACCTCATTTTGAGCACTCACAAAACTCACAAAATTTTCAAATGCCTCCAATTTCACAAGGTGGGTTTTACTTTCCATTTACTGCATATTTTCAACCAAATTTTCAATTTCCTCAAAAATTTCCAATGATGAACCAAATTCTGCAAAATTTCAATCAAAACCCAACAAACATGACACAACCATATTTTCAATATGGTCCTCATCTTACCTACGACTATAGTCAACAATATATGCCACTTGGGACAATTCCTCATTTGAGTTTCAATAAAACATTGCAAACACCAAACAATATAGGTTCCCATTCTCCACAATATTCCACCAAAAAAAAAAAAATAGTGATGAAGATGACGTAGAGGAAAATGAAGGGGGAAATGAAGGGAATGAAGGTCATAGAAAAACATGGGAACAAAATGATGATAAACTTCTAATTCACTTATGGTTGAGGGTTAGTAAAGACGAAGTTATTGGAAACAATTGGCCATTGCAAGCTTTATGGCAATGAGGCTATGAAATTTTTGAACATAGACAAGCCATAGAGAAGGGAAAAAATTTACAAAGATGAACATGGCAATAATGGAGAGCTCAATGGACAAAAATATCAAGGGATGTGATGAAATTTGGAGCATGCTATGATCAAATAAAAAGATAGGCACAAAGTAGAAAGAATGAACATGATTAAAAAAAAAAAAGACGCTCATGATCTATATAAAGAAAATAAGAGAAGACTATGCACAATCAAACATTGTAGGATGATATTACATAACGAACCGAAGTGGAGGTCTCAAATTGATAATGCAAAGAAGAGTTAAAGTAAGCGAACCAAGGTCAGTAAATCTAGTGCATATGCTAGCTCATCCTCCAATCATGATTTACTAAAAAATGATGAAGAAGATGAGCAATTCACTCATCTACCTAGTAAAATAATGACAAGGAGGAAATGAAAGACAAATGTGGGAATTAGTGAAATGGTTGAAGGATTGGTGAAAGAGCTACAAGATATAAGTGGAATAGATCGTGATAGAGTTGAGATGCTAAATAAGATGGTTGAGCAGACGGGGAAAGAACTTAAAATAGACATGGAGAAGGAATGTTGCAAGATTGAGAAGGAGTGTTGGAAGCATCTCAAGTGGGAAAGATCAATAATGATGGTTGATACAATGACAATGGATGAGGTGTAGAAGCAATGGATAAAGAAAATGCATATGGAAATTCTTAACAAAAGAAGGAATTCTTAGTATTTCAATAATGCAATGTATTTCAAAAAGAGAAGCAATGTATGAGTTTTTGTTGATGTAGTTAGAGATTTTAATATCACTTAATGGATCCATCTAATATGAATATTACTTAATGTAGTTAGAGGTTTTATCTACTTGCTATTGTAAACTAGCCATTATAAACTAGTCATTGTAAACTAGCCGTTATAAATGAGCGATTGTAAACTACCCATTGCAAAGGTTCTTTATTTATCCAATAAGGCACATCTTCAAGATGCACTATCACATTTCTCATTTCCATTCAAACTTGTAATATTCTTTACCCTCTATAAACATTATGTCAACAAGTAACTCAAGTAACTTAAGCAGCTCCAGTAGCTTTGATTCTAAGCAAAATAAGAGTAATAAGAAGGCTAATGAAGAATTTATTTTATTAGAGTTGAGCATTTTGCAAACCGACCTAATTAGGTGTCTGTATGTACCCCCACAAATATATAAGAGTTCTTAAATTGGAAGATGTAAGAGAAAGTACATAGATAGAGGTCATGTGGAGGGTCATAATTGTTTGTATAATAACTACTTCTCAGACAACCTAATTTATATGAATGAATAATTTCGATGAAGATTTCAAATGAGGAAAGTTGTGTTCCTCCACATCATTTAAGAACTCTAGGATTACTCTCCTTATTTCAAACAAAACATGACTACTGCTGGCCATCTTGGTCATTCACCACTACAAAAGTGCATTATAACTATTTGGATGTTATCTTATGGAATAGTAGGTGATACTTTAGATGATTACTTACAAATTGCTATAAGCATGATATTACGATGTATCAAGAAATTTATTGAAGCTATAATTGCCTACTTTGGTGATGAGTACTTAGAAAAGCCTAATCGGGTCAATATCAAATGCTTACTTCATGTAGCTGATCAATGTGGATTTCTCAGTATGTTGGCAAGTTTAGATTTTATGTATTGGGAGTGGAAGAACTATCCAACCGCATGGCAAGGCATGTATACACTAGGAGATAACGGTTCTCCAACAATCATGCTTAAAACTATTATTTCATACGATACTTGAATATATCATGCATTTTTCTGTGTCTTAGGCTCTAACAATGATATTAATGTGTTGGATTGCATGCCCCTATTCGACGAAGTTTTAGAAGGATGTGTTCTACTGGCCCATGACACTATCAATGGTGGAAATTATGATATTGGATGGTATATATCCACTGTGGTCAACATTTGTCAAATCTATTCTATATTTACATGGTCTAAAGGAGCAATTATTTGCTAGGCAAAAAGAAGGATATAGGAAAGATGTTGAACAAACTTTTGGAGTTCTATAAGCTTGTTTTACTATAGTTCGTGGGTCTTCACATATGTAGGATCAAGTGGTTATAGGAAAAATTATGAGAGCATGCATAAATTTTATATAATATGACTATTAAGGATGAATGGGATAACTACAATTTTAGTTTTCATGATCCAAACTATGAGATAGGAGATAGTATTGATCTCACGCTACATGTCTCTCACAACCATACTATGGAGTATGCAACTTACATTTGAAACAATATTTGGCTTTGTGATAGGGTTAAACACCATTAGTTACAAATCGATTCAATTAAGCCTATATGGCAACGATTTGGACCTATGCATAATAGTGAATAAAGAAATGATAATAATTATGTGTTAGCTTTTTGGATTTTCATTTTCTTTCTCTCTCTCTTTTTCTCCATATGTTGCTTGTGTTATTCAAGTTGTGTGGTTTTAAATTTAATTATTGTCAATGAGCAATGCTATTTAAATTATTAACAATTAATCGACCTAAAATGTCCAACATGTGTGCTTTTAATTTTTCTACTTGGTTGTCATTTCAACAACATGATGAATAGTGGAATAATTTTTATCATTTATTTTTACTTGCTTTTAGATATTCAACGTGGTAGATTTTTTTTTCCCTTGCTATCAATTATTATTATTTATTTTCCTTTTTTTGTAATTGTAAATATGATATTACTATTATATTATATAATATTAATAAAATAATTTTCACACTTTAAAAATTTTCAAAACATATTTAATATATTGTTTGAAAAGTAATGATAATATGAGACTCACAAAAGACTTAAAAAGATCAGTGAAGAACTTTGGGGAAGTTATCTATGATAAAGTAAAGAATTGCTTAGAAAATAGAGTTGCTCAGGATGCTAATATGGCACTCTAAACACCTTTTTTTAGTACTCATTGATAAACATAACCTAACCACCCTTATTGTCATCCCTTTGATAAACATAATCTAACTGCCCTTATTGTCATCCTTATGTAAACCATCAATAAGTGTTTGTATATTTCAAACTTCATCATTGACAACAAGGAAAGCAAAATCTTAGAGAAGTATCTATATTTTAACATTTATGTTCCACTACCATATTATTTTATGAAAATTGTATCAATAAATAGTTATGTAATAACATTTTCAAAATTAAAACAAAAAATTATTAAAGTTTTTAACATTTTTATCAAATTTCATAAATTAAAAATGTTATAAACAATTAGAATAAATATTTAATTTTTAATTTTACAACTATTTTGTATTTTTTAAACACTTATCTTAACGATTCAAACCTATTCTTAGCATTTTTATTAATAATTTTATATATATTTATTTTCACATGAACGTAGGTGCATCATCTACCAACGTGTGTATGTATATATATATATATAAATAAGAATAAAACGTGGTAGTTTTTTTTTTTCTTTGTAATAGAGAGTAGTGGTTGTTTTCTCGTCATCAATTTCTTTGTGATGTGTCATATATCTCGAACATTACATGATTATAATTATACATGGGAAACAATTATAATCGGTTTACTTATGTAGGACATGCCCTAAGGGTTTCACCTTTTAGGTTTGAAAAAAATTAATTAGTTAAATTTATTTTTAAAGTGAAAAAATATATGTCATGTTATATTTTTAGATATTAATATTATTATAAAATTTAATATGGTCTAGTGTTCAAAATTTTATTTTTATATACTCAAAGTCATAGGTTCAATTCTTATTAAAGTCACTTTTATTTTTTCAAGTTGCATTTATAATTATTTTTTTAATAAATGATTTTCATTCTCTTTTTTTAACTGGTAAAATTAAATTTCATTAATAAAAGATAATAGTTAGCTAAATAAATTATCAATAGACACGGTTTACTTACTAGTAACTTTATTATATATAATAATTATATTCAATACTATAAGTGTTTCAATCCTATTATATAAAACATTAGTAAATAATAACAATTTATATTATTTAAACTACTAATATTTTCTTTCACTATTAATATTATGAAAAGGAACAAGTATTATTGAATAACCAATTGTTTAATCAATTATATTGAAAAAAAAATTTATAAATATATATTTTTATAATATTACTAATGAAATAATCTTACAAAATCAATATAAAGAAATTATAAAATACTATATTATTTATATTATATTTTTATTTTTATTCTACTTGTAATTATTTATTTAAATACTTATAATTTATTTTTGTTAACAATAAAACTTACATGAGCTTTTATGTCTCGATTCTATTCTTTATAAATTAACAAAATCATTTTAATTAATATATGCACCTAATGAAAAGCTAAAAGTTTATTTTTTTAATATTTTATAAAGTATATCAAGTACCTACAATTAATATATAAAATATGTTTATATCTATTTTTTGTTTAGTATTATATTATGTTGAGGGTATATATATATATATATATATATATATATATATATATATATGAAAGATGCATTATAATTATAATAATAAATAAATATTTTTTTGTAAGTGAATTTACTACTATAAATCTGGACTTCAATAATATATCACTACGTCCGCCCCTCATTTCAATGACCTAACATGAAAATACAATGAACAGAGAGTAGTAGTTATTTTCTCGACATCGATTTCTTTGTTCTTTGTTGGAATTTCTAAAAAGGACCGAAGGAATCATGACCATAGAGATTTTTGTTTTGCCCACTTCCTCCTTTGATTTGATTGGGTGATATGATCTTGCTCGTCTTTTTAATAGGATTCCATTTAGCTTTTTAATTTTATTATTATTTTATGTGTTAATAATAAAAATTTAAATACGTGATCATTTATTTGTAGTGATGGCCGTTGGGACATGTCTTCATCGAAACTTCCACGTGAAGAGGGAGCACTAGCAAAGTTCCAGTTGGCCACGACCACAAACGAGCTAGCTTGGACGTGCGAGTGGGCCCATGTTAACAAGTGGAGAAGCGAAAATGCTAGATTCTGATTTGGACTTTCAACTGCATTATCAACAACTAGTCAACCGTAGGGTCGGTAATGCGGGCCGGCCCACTCCGATCGGCACCAGTCCGCGGGTCGTCACGGGCTGGCCCGTAGTGGCCCGCAAGGCTGGCGGGTCAGAAAAGTTGGCCTGCTTCGCCCCGCGGGCCAATGTAAGTTGGCCCGCGACGACCTGCAAAAAAATTTATTATTTTTTTTTAGTGTACCACCGTGGGGTGGGCTGCTGCCAACTATGGTGGAACTTGTACACACGACCGTGTGGTCTGCTGCCAGCTGCGTGTGGACTGCGAACGAGGTGCACGGACGGACGACGGTGCGATTACGACTAGTCATGCTTGACTTCTGTGAAACGCTGTGGTGCACGGACGATGCGATTGGGCTGCGGAGTGTGGTGTGTGTGTGTTTGACTTTTGCGAAGGAGAACTGGAGAAGGAAGGTGCGGTCCGACTTAATTGCTTGCGGTTGCGGTCGGCGACGTCATTTCAGCACCAATCGGCGGCGTCATTTCAGAACCGATCATTTCAGTCGGCGGCGGCGGAGTGCGGATCGCATCGTCACTCGTCAGTCGTCTCATCATGTCTAGGGTGGTGTCGTCTACGTTAGTGCAGGGCAACTCGCAGGCAGGCTGCGTTTTTCGGCGAGTTGGCCCGCTACCCGCAGGAATTGCCCGCCCCGCCCCGTGGGTCAAGCGGGCGCGGGCCAAAATGGCCCGCACCTCTGTGGGTCAAATTTTTTTTGCCCACCCCGCATATTTTTGCAGGCGAGGAGGGTCAACCCACGGACCCGTCCCGCAATTACCACCCCTAGTCAACCGGATGGTATGGCACTATGCATTAATGCATGCTTCTTACGTAAATGTTCACATGGCCATGTCCAATCAACTGATTGGTTGCTAAATAGATGACGCGTGACTAGGATTGGTTGGAACATGTGATGTACGCATTACATATGTTTTTACTTCAATTATTACTCATTTGTAGCGGTTTCTATATATATTAATATTTATTTTGTAATATTATAAATTAATGAAGAATATATTTTTATAGTATATTTAATTTATGAAATGGAATAAAATAGAAAGAACTACAATTCTTTAATTATAGTGTAAAAAAGTAATAACTATTAATTATAGTTTCTTTGAGGTTTCATGAATAAATATAGAAATATATCTTTTTAAAAAAATAATTATTTTCTTAATCTTATAAAAAATTATCTTTTTTTATTTTACAATAATAATAATTTTATGAGAATAATTATTTTATTAATCAAACATAGAAATAGATCTATTATATGTTATTTAACCCTTATAAAGTCAATTAAATAGGCTATTAATATCTTTTTCTTTTAAAAGTTTGCTCAGGAGAATATATATATATATATAACAAACTCATTAGATGGCTCAAGTTAAAAACGAAGGACCATATGTGAGATGTTAGGGAAAACTATTTTTTTGGGTGAAAAACGTTTTTTTCTTTTTTCTTTTCTTTTTTTTAAAGAAGGTATATATTCATGTCAATGGTTGTTTTTATAAAAAAGATATTATCTCATTTAAATATTATATATAACTTGTATCATGTATTATGTCAAACTTCTATGTAAAGATAAAAGCATAACACATGGATATTTTTTATGTTTATCATGTAACCTGTTTAGCTTATTATTGTAATGTTTAGCAAGTTTTTACTCCCATATTCAAAGTCTCTTGATGTTCAAGATAAAGGTGATATCAATCGCAAACCATTTTTCTAGAGCTAAATAATTTTTGAAGATTTGTTTAAAAAGGGAATGATTTCTATTTAATTTTTAAACTTTAAATGGTTTTTCAATTAAGCATTTGAATGCCAATTTAAATACTCAATTGAACTTTTCCATGTCAACATTACTACAAGAATCAACTCCATCTATGTCCATCTATTACGCTAGTATTTTCAACCAATAATAACATGGCATGTGTCCCAAATGAATTATTTAAATGTCGAAAAGTCACATTAGAGACCATGTGGCATGTAGGTAATGTAAATAGAAAGTGCGTAAAATCATCATCTTCTTCTTCTTCCTTTTCTAGCCAATTATAACCCTAACTCTAGCAAATATGGTACAAACAAAATGTTTCTTATCTATTTATGAATTATGATTAAGTCCATTAAACCTTTAAGAGACGTTTTGAAAAATCAAAACTTTGCACTATTGAAAAGAAAAGATTCAATCTTTACACTTACCCAAAAGAAAAACCAAAGCTTAAATGATTGATTTCATTTATAAACCATCAAAAGTTTCTTTTATCTCTATCTTATTTTGAGATGAAGTTCAACATTTTGAGTGTATAGATTGAATCTTTTCATTTAGGCAATGTAAAATTTTGGTTTTTAACACTTGTAGAGATTTGACAGTCTTAACTGTAAATTTTGATGAGAAAGATTTAATATATTTACCAAATTTGTGAGAGGTAGAATTAGAGTTAGTATTAGGTAGAAATGGAAGGAGAATAAGAAGAAGAAGAAAAAGAAGAAGAATCAAACTTTTCATGCTTGCTGTTTACACTACTTATGGGCCACATGGGCATACACTGTGGCTTTTAAATATTAAATAATTCATTTAGGACACATGTTATAGTATGATAGGTACTAGCATAATAAACAAACATAAATGGAGTTAAATGAAGTAATAACTCTAACATAAACAACATTTAAAAAGTTTGGGTGCTTAATTGAATAATCACTCAAAGTTCAAATAGCAAATGTAATATTATTCATTTATCGAAAAAAAAAAGTAATATTATTCCTTCAAAGGTGCTTAATTGAATAATCACCAAGGTTCAAATACCAACTATAGTATTATTCCTTGACAAAATGAATTTTTATTTAATAAACCATAAGTTGTTTTCTTAAAAAAAGATAGGTAACAATGAAAATGTCTTTTTCTAGCCTAACAACCAAAGAAAAATACTTTCAATAAAGTAATTTTTTTTAAAGTAAATGGGTCTAAGTTTATCCAATAAATACATGAGCTATAATATTATTAGCTTACAATCAATTAAGAGAATTCTATAAGAAAATAATAAATATGTTTTTTATATAGTGACATAAACATTTACTTGCAACTAATTTATTAGGATAATCATTGTGATAGGTGAGG
Source organism: Laguncularia racemosa (assembly GCA_037954665.1). Taxonomy (NCBI): domain Eukaryota; kingdom Viridiplantae; phylum Streptophyta; class Magnoliopsida; order Myrtales; family Combretaceae; genus Laguncularia; species Laguncularia racemosa. The sequence continues at coordinate 5,303,826 of JBBMOL010000024.1, read as the reverse complement.
AGCTTTAAAGCATCCACTTTGTAATTCTTGAGATTTAAGTGAGTTGAGCTTTAACCTTTGGACTCGATTTGTTTCTTATGCATAGAAATTTGAGTGTAGGGTCTTGTTTCTCTAATCTCCTAATCCCACCCCCCTAATACGTATTTATAGAGTTTGGACTTTGATGTTGTTGGTCAATTTGCTTTATTAGCCAACAAGTGAGATGAGCTCTCTTCCTTCATGGATCCTTACATGGACTTGTCCTGAGTTCAAGTCCAACATACTAAATCTTCATAATTCATATCAAGACATGGACATAACTCCTTAAGCTCTATAATTAACCCATAGAGTTAAGCTAAGATAGTTTTTGGGCCTAACTTAAATTTTTGTGAAGACAATTTATCCACTTACATTTTAACCTCTATTAAGGGTATAAGGATTTTGGGCACTAAAATCATTGCACCACCACCTTTTTTGTTATTACCAACACCATCATTATCACCATCATGCCACTAGCCTTACCACCATTACCCATCACTAATACTACCTCGCATTATTACCCTACCCTTACACTAATACCACTAACACTGTCAATACCTTTGCATGACCATCACTATAACCATGGTATTAGCACTAGTAGTAGTTTAATGGTGTCATTGGTAGCGTTAAGGGAAGTAGTTGTGGTGATACAATGATGACAATTATAGTAGTGATGAAGTAAGAGCAATGGTAGTGTTGGTGTAAGGTTATAGTAGCGGTGCTAGTAGTTATGGTTGTAGTAGTGTTGATGGTAGAACAGGGTGGTGATGCCATGTTGTATTTGTAGTACATAATGGTGTTGATGGTGGTGGTAGTAATGATGGTATTTTTCAACAAAATAGGGGCACACTAATACATTTATATTGCTCCCAACTCAATAGTGTAGTATAATAATATGAAGTGAACAACAATATTGACATTCTTTGCAACAAATAATAATGGGAAGTATAGAATAGAATATATATTATTTGGCTATTTTAGGTGATAGCTATTCATAGGGATTAGTTTTTCTCTTCTCTATCTTTTTCATTTTGATAGTGAACAATCCTTTAAATGCAAACACTTTCTAAAATCCAATGATACGAAAACCTTCGCAATCACGCCTTGAGAACCCTTTTGATTAGTGTGAACCCCCAATGCAGTAATACGAAAACCCACGACACCAATTTGGAAATCAATCCCTAAGAAGATTAGAATTTAGGTTTGACTTAGGTTAATGATCTAAGAATTAGAACTATGGAAAGCCCTAATTTCGAAACAATCCACAAGAAAGTCGATCAATCTTCCTTGATTGTTCCTAGGAGCATGTATTCAAATAAGAACACAAAGAACAAAGCAATAAGCTTTTTTGGTATTTTCAATATCTCTAAAACTGAGTTTTACAATGAGGAGGTCCAGAATATAAAGGAGAAAACCCTAAAACATTACATGGAAATCGCAAAACAAGTGAAAAGTGCGCATAAAAAGAAGGCCGGCTATTTAGGCCGGCAGCCTACTTTTCAAGGCCGGCGGCCTTCCTTGAAAATGCACCGAAACATCGGCGTTTTCAAGGCCGGCAGCCTTGAGCCGGTGTATCTTCACCCGATGCTATTTTCATCAAATTGAAGTTCTTTTGGCCTTCTTTTGCCCCAAAGCTTTGAATCCCTTGAAGTCCTTCACCTGTGATCTTCACCAAGCTTTGCAAATGAGAATTCAATGTTTGTTGTAGCTTCTTAGCTCTTGATCTCGTGATTGGTCCTTGAGGCAAGCTAATCGTACTTGAAACCCCTTGAACTTCATCCTTAGCCACTTGATCTTCTTCTTGACTTGGCTCTTGAGCTTGGATCGGTGACTCTTCCATAACATTCCCCCTCTCCTCAAAAGGATTCGTCCTCGAATCCAAAGCATCACCTACATCAAACGGACTAAGATCAGCAACATTAAAAGTGGAACTAACATTATACTCACCTGGTAAGTCCACTCTGTAGGCGTTGTCATTGATCCTCTCAAGTATCTGAAAAGGACCATCTCCCCGGGGGTTCAACTTTGATTTCCTTTGTAGTGGAAACCGCTCCTTGCGAAAATGCACCCAAACCCACTCTCCCGGTTGAAAAATCATGGGTTTCCTGCCTTTGTTCACCCTTGAAGCTACCTTGGCATTCTATTTCTCAATCCTATCCTTCACCTGCTTATGTAGCTTCCTCACAAAATCTGCCTTTGAATCAGCATCAAAACTCACAAACTTGTTAGGTGGTAATGGCAATAAATCAAGAGGAGTAAGTGGATTAAAACCATATACAATCTCAAATGGAGAACAATGAGTAGTGCTATGAATAGCCCTATTGTATGCAAACTCCACAAATGGTAGACAATCCTCCCAAGTCCTAATGTTTTTATCTATGATTGCCCTCAACAACTGAATTAAAGTCCTATTAACCATCTCAGTTTGCCCATCAGTCTGTGGGTGACAAGTAGTCGAAAACATCAACTTGGTTCCCAACTTTCCCCACAACACTCTCCAAAAATGACTCAAGAATTTTACATCCATATCACTAACAATGCTCTTAGGTATGCCATGCAGACGCATTACCTCTCTAAAGAACAAATCAGCAATGAATGTAGCATCATCGGTTTTATGACAAGGAATGAAATGAGCCATCTTACTAAACCTATCAACCACAACAAAAATGCTGTCACTACCTTTCCTAGTTCTAGGTAATCCAAGCACAAAATCCATCGACACAGCAGTCCACGGTTCATTAGGAACAGGCAATGGTGTGTATAATCCATGTGGTTTTAGTTTAGATTTAGCTTCTCTACATGTAATGCAATGTTGACAAACTTTATGCACATCATGTCTCATGCTAGGCCAGAAAAAGTGTTCATTTAGCATAACATAGGTCTTATCTACCCTGAAATGCCCCATTAAGCCCCCTCCATGTGCTTCCCTAACAAGCAATTCCCTCACAGATCCTCTAGGAATGCACAACTTACTCTTCTTAAATAGGAATCCATCAGACACAAAATAATCATTCAGTCCAGTCCCACCAACACAAGCAGCAAAAATCTCAGAAAAATCAATATCATGTGGATACAAATCCTTCACCAACTCAAAACCTAGCAAAGATGTACTAAGAGAGTTAAGTAACGTGTACCCTCTTGAAAGCGTGTCAGCCACAGTATTCTCCTTACCCTGCTTGTACTTGATCACATATGGAAATGTCTCGATGAATTCCACCCACTTGGCATGCCTTCTATTCAACTTATCTTGACCCTTTAGATGTTTCAGACTCTCATGGTCAGTGTGAATGACGAATTCCTTAGGCCAAAGATAGTGTTGCCATGTCTGCAATGAGCGCACCAAGGCATACAGCTCCTTGTCATATGTTGGATACTTCAGTGCTGCTCCACTCAACTTTTCACTGAAGTACATTAGTGGCCTGTGATCCTGCATCAAAACAGCTCCAATCCCTATGCCACTAGCATCACATTCAATCTCAAAAGTTTTGTTAAAATCAGGTAAAGCAAGCAATGGTGCATTACACAATTTATCTTTCAAATCATTAAAAACTTGTTCTTGTGCATCACCCTAAGCAAATCCAACATTCTTTTTCACAAGCTCATTCAAAGGTGCAGCTATAGTGCTGAAGTCTCTAATAAATCTTCTATAGAAACCAGCAAGTCCATGAAAGCTCCTCACCTCACTAGCAGTCCTAGGTCTAGGCCACTCCTTAATGGCTCTAACCTTCTCCTCATCAACCTCAACCCCACGACTAGAAACAACAAAACCTAGAAAATTGACCTTATCCATGCAGAAACTACACTTCTTAAGGTTGGCAAATAATTTCTCCTCCCTAAGTTTTGCTAAAACTAGTCTCACATGCATAACGTGATCATCCAGACACTTAGAGTAAATCAAGATATCATCAAAATAAACCACAACAAATTTACCTAAGTAATCACGAAGCACATGATTCATTAGTCGCATAAAAGTACTAGGTGCATTTGTAAGACCAAAAGGCATGACAAGCCATTCATACAGACCATATTTAGTCTTAAATGCAGTTTTCCATTCATCCCCTACTTTCATGCGTATCTGGTAGTAACCGGATTTTAGATCAATCTTTGTAAACAAACAAGAACCATACAATTCATCCAACATATCATCTAACCTAGGAATAGGATGACGATACTTTACCGTGATTTTGTTGATGGCTCTACAGTCTACACACATCCTCCAAGTCCCATCCTTCTTTGGCACTAAAATCACAGGCACTGAACAGGGACTTAGACTTTCTCTCACATACCCCTTCTCCAGCAACTCCTCAACCTGTTTCTGAATCTCCTTTGCCTCGCTGGGATTAGTCCTGTAGGCAGGTCGGTTGGGTATGGCTGCTCCCGGAATGAAGTCAATCCGATGCTCTATGCCCCTAACTGGTGGAAGTCCACTGGGCATCTCCGCTGGAAACACATCTCCATATTCCTGCAGCAAATCAGAAAACACACTAGGAATAGATGGGTTAATATCGTCAGTGGCCAAATAGGCCCCTTTGTACAAAAGTACAAAGATAGGTCTACTGGCACTCAAAGCATGCCTAACCTCACTTGCCCTAGCAATCAAACTCACACTCTTACTTCTTTTCTCTCCAGGCCGATTGTCATCTTGCTTTTCACTCCCCTCTTTCTTTTCACTCTGCTCATTTTTATTACACTTTTTAGTTGAACTCTTATTCTTCACTCCCTCAGAATTGCTTTTTCTACTCTCCCTCTCTTTTCTTTCGGCCTCAACTCTCAACCTCTCTAATTTACATTGGTCCTCATACACTTCCTTAGAGGACAGTGGTGCCAAAATGGTTCTCCTTCCATCCTTAGTAAATGAGTACCTATTGAGATATCCATCGTGCACGGTTTTCCTATCAAATTGCCAAGGTCTGTGCAACAAGATATCACCAGCATGCATAGGTACTACATCACAGAGCACCTCATCACTATACTTGCCTATGGAAAAAGAAATGAAGGCTTGCCTGTTTACCTTAACCTCACCACAGTCGCTGAGCCACTGAAGTTTGTAAGGTCTTGGGTGTGGTACAGTAGGCAGCCCCAACCTGTTCACCAAGAGTGTACTCACCACATTAGTACAACTCCCTCCATCGACAATCACACTACATGCCTTCCCCTGCACATGGCATCTAGTATGAAACAAGTTTTCCCTTTGCTCTTCATGGCCATCCTCCTTCAACTGGGTGTTAAGTGCACGCCTAGCTACATACAAGTCACCTTTCACTGCCTCCTCAACACTCTCAGCATCACTACAATCCTCCAATGGAGGCATATCATCGTCTTCACCCTCATTGTCACTTTCCTCATCATCAGTGACAATCTCACCATTCCTTATCACCATGGTCCGCCTATTAGGACATTCCCTACTAATGTGTCCTACACCCTGACACTTCTAACATTTAATGTCCCTATTTCTACTTTTCTGATCAACAACCTTAGGTTTCTCATATGAAACCCCAACTGATTTTCCCTTTGAAGCCTCAACAGTAGGCTTACTACCACTCTTAATATCAGATTTTCCATAACCTCTCCATGAAGAGTTAGAATTAGAAGAAGGTTTGGAAACGTACCGGTTTGGCCCTCTACCTTGGAGTTGTCTCTCAATCTTGATGGCAAGATGTACCATCTCCTCTAGCTCTACATAATGCTGCAACTCCACCCTGTCGGCGATCTCTTTGTTTAACCCACCAAAGAAACGTCCCATGGTAGTTTCCTCATCCTCATCTACATCAGCTCTCGTCATGATCATCTCCATCTCCTTGTAGTAGTCCTCCACACTCCTACTACCCTGTCTCAAGAAATGTAATTTCTGCATCAATTCCCTATGAAAGTATCTAGGGACAAATCTTTTTCTCATCACAGCCTTGAGATCATGCCAGGTCTCAATAGGATACTCCATGTTCCTCCTCCTGCTAGTCACCAGCTGATCCCACAAGGATATAGCATAATCCTGAAATTGGGTTACAGCCAATTTCACCTTTTTCTCTTCACTACATTGGTGACATTCAAAAATCAACTCAACTCTCTTCTCCCACTGCAAGTATTCCTCTGGGTCAGATTTACCCTGAAAAATTGGAAGCTTCAGTTTAATACTTCCCAGACCCCTGTCTACTACATCATCAACAAATCGACCCCTACTGGCAGTGTAACTCTCCTGCATTCATCCTCTACCTCTTCCTGCGCCCATGCCTCTACCTACTCCTCTACCACCTCTTCTTCCTCTATTGACTAGCATGGCTGCACTATCTTCATAATCCTCCTCCAGATATTCATTAGCATCAGTCACTTCAGCAGCTTGATGCATAGGATTTTTACCTCCCCTATTCCCTTCACTAGTACTTGACTCCCTCTTCTCAACAACCTGTAGTCTCAAATTCATATGCTCTAGAGACTCTCTCATAGCTATAATGGCGCCAGTCATACGCCTAAACTCTGACTGTTGTGCTTCACGCAACAAAGCATCATCTGCACTTTTATCAGATTTTTCAACACCACTACCTGTCATCTTTACCTGCAAAAACAACAAACGTTAATGCTAAACAATTTTTTTGAGTTTCCTCACAACTGCTCCCTTTCGTGTTTTTTTTTTGCACTCTATTGATGGGGTTATCCACTCGTGTTTCTCACAATCGATATTTAGCACACAGGTATTCCTCACAACTCTCAAGCCCGCTCTTAAATGTTCTTAAGCGAATCACACTCCCAAGAGCAATTTCCAACGAATTTCAATACAAAGACGCGAACTTGGTGTTTCCCACTATCCCTTAAACAAGATTACACTAGGATTGAAGGATATGGTGTTCCCAAGGATTAGCAAAAACAAGACAATCAAATAATTTCAGAATTTTTTTTTTTTTTTAAACACCAATTGAAGACTAACTAATCCTAAGCAAGGATCAAAATAGCGAAAATCCCCAAATTGGTGAACAAACCCTAGAACATGAGAAGTCACAATTTGAACAATCTAATCAATGGAGTACATAAAGATCACAACTTTATATCCTAAATAACGATGGGAAACAAGAATCAAACAAAAACAAGAAAAGATATAACCTGATCTAGAGCCAAAGCTCTGATACCAAATGATACGAAAACCTTCGCAATCACGCCTTGAGAACCCTTTTGATTAGTGTGAACCCCCAATGCAGTAATACGAAAACCCACGACACCAATTTGGAAATCAATCCCTAAGAAGATTAGAATTTAGGTTTGACTTAGGTTAATGATCTAAGAATTAGAACTATGGAAAGCCCTAATTTCGAAACAATCCACAAGAAAGTCGATCAATCTTCCTTGATTGTTCCTAGGAGCATGTATTCAAATAAGAACACAAAGAACAAAGCAATAAGCTTTTTTGGTATTTTCAATATCTCTAAAACTGAGTTTTACAATGAGGAGGTCCAAAATATAAAGGAGAAAACCCTAAAACATTACATGGAAATCGCAAAACAAGTGAAAAGTGCGCATAAAAAGAAGGCCGGCTATTTAGGCCGGCAGCCTACTTTTCAAGGCCGGCAGCCTTCCTTGAAAATGCACCGAAACATCGGCGTTTTCAAGGCCGGCAGCCTTGAGCCGGTGTATCTTCACCCGATGCTATTTTCATCAAATTGAAGTTCTTTTGGCCTTCTTTTGCCCCAAAGCTTTGAATCCCTTGAAGTCCTTCACCTGTGATCTTCACCAAGCTTTGCAAATGAGAATTCAATGTTTGTTGTAGCTTCTTAGCTCTTGATCTCGTGATTGGTCCTTGAGGCAAGCTAATCGTACTTGAAACCCCTTGAACTTCATCCTTAGCCACTTGATCTTCTTCTTGACTTGGCTCTTGAGCTTAGATCGGTGACTCTTCCATAACATCCTATATAGGGATGACGTTGTTGATGGTTAATCAAGTATACGTTGTTTGATATCGCACTATGGATGACCTTAGAGAAGTGTTGATTTAATGACAAATAGAGGAGTGTGCTTATAGAGGTGTTAGAGAAGGAACAAGCAATCTTAGTAGCTTGATAATTGCATTATAGATGAATGTTCTTTAGCATTCTTCATCAGATTGATGGTTTGGTCTTTGAGAAAAAGATTATTGTAGCATAACAATGTTTGTCTTAATCATCTAAATGTGTAAAATAAGGAGAAGTTTGCACCTATTTATAGATTTCAGAGCTCATCCTCAACCATTAGATGACTCCAGAGATCTAGAAATGAAAGGAGCCTTTTATGACATCTATTAGATTGTTCTAATGATCGATAAACAAGATATAAACAAGATACAACCATCATTAATATATAAGAAACTCATCTTTTAGGCTTTAATGTACAAGGATTTTTATTAGGCTTCTTATAGCCCAAGCCCATACACAAGCTTATAAATAGGCCTTTTAAGTATGCAAACCAACTAAAAAGAACAAAAAAAAAAGGTCAACCAATGTTGGGATTCCTATAAATAGAGTCAGGATTATTTCAATAAGTGATTCTATATACTATGTTTTCATCAGATTTTTATACACTTGTGACTTTTCTATTAACAATATCAAATAATTTATTATATTTACATTTCTCGTGAAATGTGAATAAATACTTTAAAAAAACTAAGGAGAAACCACAAATAACCTCCTAAACTTTGATTTATGTGCGTATACACTCTCTAAACTTTCAATTGTTGCAAATCACTTTCACTTTAATAATTTGGCAATATAAAAAACATATGATTTTTTTTGTTCAAAAAAGACCAACTACAATTAAGGTTTAAGGGGTAATAAAGTACATTTTGATAAGTTTAAGATGGTATTTCACACTAGAATCAAATTTTAGGAGATTTATTTGTAACTTTTGAGAGTTATTTGTTAATTTATTAAAATTAAAAAAAGTAATTTACAAAATTTTAAAGTTTAGGAATCTGTCTACACTTAAAGTCAAAAGTTTAGGGGGTGTTTTTTCATTTTCCTAAAAAATTAATTATTTCTTTAAAAAAAAAAAATTAAACAGAGTACTTCAGTTTCTAGGAATGAACTACAACTTCTCGTTCACACGGGGAAAATGAATAATGTACGGAGCGGGGAGTTGTAGTTCAGAGACCATGCACCGATCAGCATCTTGTGTCGTGTATTGCGTTCTCTAGAATTCCATTGGCCAATTTGGATTCTAAATCAACGCCGGAAATAGGGGGCCATGCTCTTGGTCAGGAACCTTTTATGGCCCACCTACCCACCCTTTTCAGACCCTTTTCTCCTGATATTGGGTGGTTATAAAACACTGCCTACATATAATTCATTAATCAACCTTCTCCTTACCCTTTCCACACTTAGATCGCCTTAGAGATCAAAACCCATATGATAAATTGTAAATATATAAATATATATTTTATTTTTTTATATATATTTAAATTTTTTATTTTTAAAATCGAATATTAAGACATTGAAATTTTTTAAATTTTTTTTAAATCAATATATGAGTAATTTACTCATTAAAAAAATTAAAAAAAGTACTTTTAATATTTTTAATTGTATTATCAGAATAGAAAATAGTAAAATCATAACTAAAAGCACTTTTCCCCCAAAAGATTTAACTTCAGTTTTGTGATCCTCTCGATGGATCACTTTCTTTACTGCTTTTCTTTATTTGATGATCGATCCCAAAAAAATAAAAAAAAGTTGAAAATATAAGGAATCGCATTAGATCAGTAAATGTCATATGACTATGAGATATCATACCTAACGGTGCACTATCGATTTTATTAAACAATGATTTCATCTTGCATATTGTAGGATTGGAAAATCATTACTCATAATAAATAAATTAATTAATTAAAAGGCATGTCCAAACTTATTTAAACATAATATATAGTGTTACATCTAAATGAGTTTGGACATATATAAATTATTAGCAGAGGTTGCATCCATAGGTGTTTAAAAAATAATAAATAAATAAATAAATTATATATGAGATTATCTAAAAAATATAATTTATTTTCTATATGGTAGATATTACTCAATAAAGAGTGACACATCTTTATGTAATTGCCTAAAATAATTTGTCTCCAATCATAATTAACTTTTTATAAATTTATTTAATTGATATGTTATCTATATCATATATGTAAGATACCAACCTTTACATCCGTTTTAATATAATAGATATAATCATTGTAACATAAATATAAAGGATTACAGTATGCAATAATCATGTCAACAATAATAAAATCTTTTCTTATAAGTTGATAAATGAAAAGAGATATAAATAGATTGTAGTAAAAGGAAAAATAGCGGCATCATGCAATACAAGAATTTTTAGGAAAACATCCTATGAAAGGTACCAGGGAGTACTTGTACAGTTGAACTATCACTAAATAATTAGTCTGCCAACAACGTTAATCCTACTATTATTGTGTATGGAAAAGTGAGGGCCCCGATGGATTTCCTTTCCCATCAAATGTATTATGTTTGTTGTTGCTAAAACATTAATTAATTGGTTCTTTTGTCTTTTATTTTAATGGGATTAATTTAATTTTTAATTTTTTATTTAAATATATATGTTAAAATTTTTATTATTGATCTTAAATCTCCACCAATAATATATAAACTAATAATAATATTAAAAAATTGATCGATCCCACAAAAAACATAAACGAGATTATAAATTTTTTTGATAAATCATCATTGATGCAGTGGAAATAATTATTAATTCTAATTCTAGCTTCGAATATCTCATTTTCTATTATAATTAAAAAAGAAAGTTAAAAATAAAGAACAAGTGCCAATAATATATGATAATGCTATAGAATCCAAAAATTAAACCCACCGCCTTTCAAACATTAAAAAAGTTTTCTTGGAATTAAGATTGAAGTTGCGACCACCATTAAAAAAGTTTCCTTTTTTTTTTTAAATGCTTAGGGTCTTTCATTATAGTCTCCGAAGGTGTTCACTTGACCCGTTAGTGAAGCGAGGCTTCTTGGGTCCAAAGGAAAGGGTTGGAAGAAATACTTGAAAAATGGCGGCGCATACGTGAGGAGAAAGAAAGAAAGAAAGAGAGAAGAAGAAAGGCGCCAACTTCAAGAAAGACGTGTCTGCTCTTCCTCCGCACCACAACAACGACCTTCTTTTTCTTTGGAGCCCTCTCTGCTTTGTGGCGTCTCGGGATCGTAGGACTCCCTCTCTCTCTCTCTTTCTTCTCTTCTCTCTCAATCTCAAGTCAATACCATTACAACAACATAGTACGACAGAGCCCACATAGTTTATTCCTTTATCATCTGCTCCGCCTAGGATTTTCGAAAAGAACGAGCAGCAAATCCCATGTGTCGCATGCTGTAGCACATGCACTTGGCATATACCATGTACTTATAAAATCATTCATATATTCCAACCCCCACCTCCGGTTTACTAAGGTATCATATCGTATAATACCTCTGTTATTTTTCAGACATAGAGATACCCAGCAAACGCAATTGTTTTGGAAGTTGAAACAACTACTGCATCCTTCCTGTAAGTTATTTATTTATTTTTACTTATTCCATGTTTGGATAGTTTTCCTTTTCTCAATTCCAGTTTGTAAAGAGGAAAAAGAAAATGAGCTTTTGTTTTTGGTACTTCTAAAAGTTCTTGTTTTGAGGAAAAAAAGACGAAGATAATTTTCTTGTATTTGTTGTTCTGCTCCTTCATCATTAAAAGAAAGCATTATCATTTGAATTTCCAGCTTTTTTTAAGCTGTTTCTGAATGTGTTAGCCTTAGATTCCACCATTTAATTGCTTTTACCTGTTGTACCCGGATTTGCAATTTTCACCTTTTAAAATTTATGCACGATGATATACTTATCTTAAGGAATAAAAAGGTCATAGTATAGGAAATCATACCCATGAATTTCCAAAGTACCGATCTGTTTCATTTTGAACTTGTTATGTAGGAGGACTGAAATGACAACAATTCTTCCTTCTGGTAGTGGTAAATTGCATTACAGGGTGACTCTTGCCCGCGGTCGGAATTGTCGCCCGAATATCTGGGTTTCGAGTGCAGCATTCAAGAGATGCGTACAGAAAGACTTGTCATGGTATTCACAGACTTTATTTTGTTCTTATAATCATGGTTTGCATATACAAGTTAAAGAGACACCCAACTGTGGCATGTTAGTTTAGTTTAAAGGAAATGATTTTTGGGCTGAAATGTGAATCCGAATTCTTGTTTCAAATGACATGAACATGTTAAAGAGCGTCCATTGTTTGACTAAAAAGACATGGAAATTCATATAATTGCTACAAGTCATTCAGTCGTGGAATTTGGAAAAAAAAAAAATTGGATGAGCTATTGTAATTAGCAGTTTATAATGAATTTCCATGGTATCTAGTTGCAGCCAGATAATAAGTTTCTGCTGAAATGTAATTTGATAATGGTGATGTGAAGATGTACTAGTCACTAAAGCATCTCTTTTCTATCTTTTTCAAAGCCAGTCTCCCTTTGGTGTATGCTTGAGCACGGTGTAAATTTGTTTTTTCATGTTAATATTCTAGGTCCAGTGCTGTATCAAAACTCCTAAAGATTCAGAGATGCAGCCCTTTGGATTCTCCAATTCATGAGAACGGTAAGGCCAACAAAGCAGCGATCATTTCATGTTTGGATGATGGTTCCACAAAGTTTTTTGATTTTGTGGTGATTGGAAGTGGAGTTGCTGGGTTACGCTATGCTCTAGAGGTGGCGAAACATGGAACTGTTGCTGTCATTACCAAGGCAGAGCCTCATGAAAGCAACACAAACTATGCTCAAGGTGGTGTTAGTGCTGTGCTTTGCCCTTCAGATTCTGTGGAGAGTCACATGCGGGATACCATTGTAGCAGGGGCATATCTATGTGATGAGGAGACTGTCAGGGTATGTAAGTGGTGATTGGCACAGGCTTTACTCATTCCAAATATTGCTAAATCAGTCTTTTTTATTCATCTATTTGAATTAGGATGAAGGGCCATGTGCACAGATTTTATTAGAAGGGTTGTCCTTATCTCTTTGAACCTCACATTATCTCTTATTCATAACTATGATCTACACAACCTATTTTTCTACCCGATGTAAATGAGAGAAACACTGGCCTTCAAACCTCGACCTCTTGGGCATTAGTCTCATTGGAGGCTGGAATATAGGTGGATACTCCAGAAAAAGGGTTTTCAGACAAAAATTTATTGTCCTAGCTTCAATATGGGACAAAGTAATCTCTGTTTCTCTAAATAGATGTCCAGATGAAGCCAGCCTTTATGATTTTCCTTTTTTCCCTGCTTGGTAGGTTAAAGATCCTCATATGTGGTTCTCTGTCTGCTTCCAGGTTGTCTGTACAGAAGGACCTGAGAGGATTCGTGAACTGATAGCCATGGGAGCATCATTCGACCATGGGGAGGATGGGAACCTTCACCTAGCAAGAGAAGGGGGCCATTCTCACCACAGAATTGTGCATGCTGCCGATATGACTGGGAGGGAGATTGAGCGTGCTTTGCTGGAGGCAGTTATAAATGATCCTAATATCCACATGTTTGAACATCATTTTGCAATTGATCTGCTCACTTCTCAGGTATACTTTTTTAACTTTTCATTGGTCATCTTATTAATGTTTTTCAATGTAAGTAGGGGTTATTAAGCACTGCATGTGGTGCGGTCTTTCAGGATGGCTCAGACACAGTTTGCTGTGGTGTTGACACTTTAAACACTGAAACACAACAGGTTGGAACAGGGTTTGAAACTCTTTTATGACTGGAATAACATTCATTTGAGCATTGGATTTGTGAAGTTTCTTTCTGAACTTTTAGGTTTCACGTTTCATCTCAAAGGTGACATTGTTAGCATCAGGTGGGGCTGGGCATATCTATCCAACCACCACAAATCCACCGGTATTTTCTTGACATAATTTTACTTATTTTGATTTTCTCATTCTATGGACTTCAGCATCTTTTAATTTAATGAACAGCTAAAAATGAGCACTACGGTTATAGTGATAAGATTTGGCATGTATCATCTTCTGTCTTTCAATGCTGGTATAGAAGCTTGGCTTTGTATATGCCTATGCAATACTAAGTAGTACTTTTCATTATTCCCTTTATACACGTATAGTCTGAGGAGTAGTTAAGCCGAATTGTCATATTATCATTGTGGATATTCCAAGTTAGTGGAAGCCTAGAGTTTGAGTTTAGGATCTGGACTACTAATTTCCCATATTACATGCCTACTGCAGTATGATATTACTTCTTTTTCCTTTCAGAGAAAGACACTGGCTCAGTGATGATTGACACTAATATGGTTATCTGGAAGTATCAGTTTTTCCTTTCCCTAGCATTTTATAATACAAGTTGATAGTATAGTAATGAACTTGTCTTGCATGTATGGATTCTCTTTTGAATGCTATTATTGGTATAAATAGAAGAATTCTTCCTGCTTTATGGCAAGTAGTTATTAAAGTTTCATAAATGAGATTCGATTTAATTTTAACCTTTTATTTGCTTTCTTATATTAATCTCCATGGTGATGTCTGTTGCTTAATTGATCTATAATGTGTTCGTTCCAGTTTTAGTACTGTAAGAACTCTTGATGGATATTTTATTGTCATATTTGGGTGATAAATGGAATAATTTTCAGAAGAGTAGTCAATCGTTTGTTAGGTCAGTCTCATATATCTTGATCTGATGATTGGATATGATGCTCCTGCTCATCTATCTATATGGGTTTGATGCTTATTACAGGTAGCTACTGGGGATGGTATAGCCATGGCTCATCGAGCTCAAGCTGTTATTTCGAATATGGAGTAACTTCTGACACGTTATACTCTCATTTTTCATTTTATGCTTACTATACAAATAATTATTTCGTACTTCTTGTTTCTCTTGAGTTGTTTGGTAATATTCATTTCTTAGGTTGAGAAGACCATTGCTTTTCTTGGTATAGCAATATCATATATGTTTGTCCACTCCACTAAACGAAACCAATCTTTTCCGAGTAGCATTTGTTCACTGGATAACACGTCTTTTCTGCTATTGTTGATCTAGTTTTAAGGATCCGTCCCCATTGTAATCAAGATAGAAGATTCTTGCTTTATTTTCATGCACTTCTCCTTTTCCTGTCTTTCTTGCTGAGGTGCCTGGTTTCTGGACTATGAATTGCACTATTGTTAGGGCACTAAACTTTTGACTTTGCTTGATGTTTGCAGGTTTGTGCAATTCCATCCTACTGCCTTAGCTGATGAAGGCCTGCCCATCAAACCAGCCAAAATTCGAGAAAATGCTTTTCTAGTCACTGAAGCCGTCAGAGGTGATGGAGGCCTCCTATACAACTTAGGCAAGGAAAGATTCATGCCTCTCTACGATGAAAGAGAAGAGCTTGCTCCTAGAGATGTGGTAGCAAGAAGCATAGATGATCAGCTGAAGAAAAGGAATGAAAAGTATGTGCTGCTGGATATAAGTCACAAACCCAGGGAAGCAATTTTGTCCCATTTCCCTAACATAGCTGCTGAATGCCTGAAGTATGGTCTTGATATTACACATGAACCAATTCCGGTAGTTCCAGCAGCTCATTACATGTGTGGAGGAGTTCGTGCTGGACTACAGGGAGAGACAAATGTGAAGGGTCTCTATGTTGCAGGTGAGGTAGCATGCACAGGTTTGCATGGAGCAAACCGGCTTGCTAGTAATTCATTGCTTGAGGCACTAGTCTTTGCTCGAAGAGCTGTCCAACCTTCCATTGATCACATGAATAATTCCTGCTTTAATACCGATGCTTCCAATTATTGGGCACGGCCTGTTGTGCCTTCGTCACTCAAGTTTAGCATTGTGGACGACATACTAATTACAACAAAGAAAGTAAGGAGAGAACTGCAGTCTATCATGTGGGAATATGTAGGAATAGTTCGGTCGACAACAAGGTTAGGAAATGCAGACCAAAAAATACAAGAATTGGAGGTTAAGTGGGAGCAGTACTTGTTCCAGCGAGGATGGGAACCAACAATGGTGGGGCTAGAGGCTTGTGAAATGAGAAACCTCTTTTGCTGTGCAAAACTGGTAGTAAGCAGTGCCCTTGCCAGGCATGAAAGCCGTGGGCTTCATTATACAATTGATTTTCCTGATGTGGAGGAAAGCAAGAGAATCCCCACAATTATTTTTCCCTGTCCATCAGTGAATAGTACATGGAGTTCGCAGCAGCTGCACAAGCAGGCCATTTGTTAGCAATTCCCTCGGCTGTCTACATTTTTTTTTTCTCCTTTCTATGTTGTAACTTGTATTTACAGGGAACTTTTAATTGGATATTGATTGGACATCTTGCACTTTGCAAAGGCCCTGCACTTGAATTTGACAAAGCTTTGCTTCCAAGGAAATCTACCCACAGTACTTGGTCTGCCTGTATGTTCGGTTTCTTTTTATGGCTTTCTTCATAAGAATTCCATATATTACAAGAAGCATTTAGGATGAACCGAAGTTCCTACAACCTGAGCAAAAGCTATATACGAATATTTTTTTAAGTTTTAAGAGGAAGAGCTTTTACAATAGCTGCACCACTTCCTTCAGAAGCAACTAATGAATCTAGGATGAATCAAGAACTAAAAGGACATAACTAGTTATTTTAAGGCAATCTTTTCATGTAGGAATCTATCTAACATATAATATGACCAGTAACGTTTGTGCACAGCCACGACACGCGTGCTGGACCATAAAGCTTTTGGATTACAGGGCCTCGTGAAAGTTCCTTTGCAAACCATTTAACATTCATCTGCTCATTTTATTTTTCCATTCCATGACTAAATTATCAGATATCAATTTTCTTTTCCAGATGAGTGAAGGCTGCAATAGTAGCCACTGCAATTTTTTCTTTTTTTGTTTTGGTTGAAAAGTGACAAAGTTACATCTAGCCGTGACGTGTGGGATAAGGCTGCAATTTGCAGCAGCCACTTTATTTTTTTACTTTTACTTTTCTATGAAACGTGGAAAAGTCATGTTTGGAAGGCTACAATTTGCACTTGCTTTTAATTTATTTATTTATTTGAACTTTGGACTCAGTTGGGTCTCACGGCTAAGACTTGGGACGTGGGATTGGTCCAACCCCTACAGGGCCGAGTCTTGGACCCGATGGTCTCGTTCTAGCGTAAGGCACAGCTTAGACCCGATTCGTGCCCATATCTAATTATAAAATCTTGCTGTGGGTATTACTATAGTAGTTAGCATGGTCTTATCTAAAGACCGACTAACTTTTCCTTCCTTTCCTCCTTTGTTCTCTTGTATGTATTCACTTACGTATCTCATCCTCAATATCTGACAATTGCTTGTCATTAAACCTCAGTTTTCGATATTGTTAATAGATAGATAGAATGATGTACTTACGATCGTAATATGGGCTGTTTAACCATTGGAAAATTATAAGAATTTTTTATTTTTTGAAAATTCATTTTCCCTTTCCAAATTTTTATCATTATCTTCTTCAACTCCCTTGTCATGCTTTACAGAGAAAAACACGAAGAAAAGATGGAAAGTAATACTATCGAAGAGATAGAAAAACGACACAAAAGAAGGAACATGTAGATTTAATTTTATATTTCATGTAAATTGTAAATTCTAACAATACCTTAAAAGGGTTCAAGTTATTTATAAAAATGTTATGTCTTTTCATTTGAAAATGGAACGTAGCTTTATTTTCTTGTAATAAATATAAAAAAAAATTCAAATTTTTTTCTCCTTTTATTCTTATTTAAAACGTTTCAACAATTTAAGACATTCTCTAACTAACTTCAGTTTTCTATGAATACTAAGGTAGTATTTGGTTGCTACAAAAATGTGATATTGGACAGGATAAATTTTTTTGTCCTGCGTTTGGTTGCCATTCATGAAAAAAGTACTGGACAAAAAGGTAAATTTTTGTACCACATATAATTAGGTACAAAAAATTTGGTACCGAACAAAAATTCATTTTTTTCGAAATCCCCAACTTGCCTTTCATATTTTTCTCTTTACAAACAAACCCTACCTCCTCAAACCCTTTTCATTCGAACCCACCTGCGCTGCACTAGCTTGCCTTTCAAGTGCAGTAGGAAAACCCATTGGCGCCGCTCTAACAACGGGATTCATCGTGCAATCGATCGCTATTCGAACATTGCTATCATCATGCTAGAAGTCGTCATCAGGTTTGTATCATTCTGTTCATTCTTACATTCTTGCTTGCTTTTCTATGTTTCCCACATGCTCTACCTATGGTTATCACCGTCCGTTTAGATTTCCCTTGCTTGTTTTTCTATCTTCGTCGCATGCTCTCTGTCTGGTTGTTGCTGTGCGTTTAGATGTCTGTTAAAATGGGATGGTGGTGATGGATCAATCTTTCATGTATAAATAGATCATCACATGTTCCAACTTGATTCCAAACTCACGTTTTGATTTTTAGTACGATAAAAACAAAGAAAATTACACAGCATGAGAAAAATAATATAACATAAGTTTTTTCTTTTTTAAACAATGTTTATTGCTAATTTCAAGTCAAGATTCTTTTATATTGTATATTAGTTATCATGTATCTATATTATATTGGAACATCATTTTTAAGATAAAAGAAAAGTAAGTAATGTGTTATTTTATTAAATATAACATAAATTATTATAATTTATAGTATGAATTATTAAATTTTTTCAATCAATGGATTTATACGAATTATTTATATAATTTATAATTTCTTCAAATTGTATTTTCTTATAATAATATCAAATATGTATAAATAACTATGATATAATTAAAATGGTATAATTGTCAAATTTATTATGTTCAGTTCAGTATTTTGCAATTCTAAACACTTGACAGTATAAAAATCTTTGTCCAGTACTGAACAAACTAAACGTGGTACAAATTTTTTTTTTGTCCAATCCTTCTTATTTTGTATTGTCTAGTACTCTTTATCCTGTTCAATACTAGTAACCAAACGTTACCTTAATAATAAACAATCTAAAATTTTCAATTTTTATTTTTATTTTCATCAACTCCCTTTTAATTCTCAAAAAAAAAAAAAACGGAGAAGATCGGATGCAAAGTTATTGCATAGCAGAGATGGAGATTGGAGACAAAGAAGGAAGTGCATAGATTTAATTTTATAATTCATAAACTATAACAACACCATAAAAGGTTGAGCTTATTTATTTATTTAAATTTCTTATATTCTCATTTAAAAATGGAAAATAGCTTTATTTTCTTTTTGAAGTGTAAAAACGCTCATCACATTTTTTGTTCTTATTTAAAACATTTGAACAACCTAAGACTTTTCTTAACTAGCTAGCTCCATTTTCGTATGAATACTACTTACTACGCATTGAAAGTCAAAGTTGTAGTCCATCGAAACAACCATGTAGCAATAGCATGCTAGACAATTAATAAGTAGAAATTTCATTGAATCATGAAGGCAGAGGACCGGCACCCCTCTTGTCTGTATCACCAGTTGTCATCTTCCGATCGCGAAGACTTAAGTCAAGTACGCAAACAAAAGCTTCAATCAATCTCCTCCATGCTCGCCAACTGATCTAATTCTCTTGACTTGCTTCTATTTTCCCGTTCACACTTTCAGCATCTACCCATGGCTTCTTTGGCAAGAGTAACATGTCTGTACATTTTCATTTTTTTATATGTAAGCCTACTGGGGCGGAGCACATTGGTAATGGGAAGTGGGTATTCAAGGAAGTGTGAGTTTCCAGCTATATACAACTTTGGAGATTCGAATTCAGACACTGGAGGAATATCGGCATCACTGGATGAAGTTACTTCACCAAATGGTGAAACCTTCTTTGGGCATCCTTCTGGAAGAATTTGTGATGGACGTCTCATCATTGATTTTATTGGTAAAAATCCTTAAGGTTGTTTTGTCTTTGATGTCTCCATGGACTCTGATGACATGATAGTATCGTAAGTTTCATGTCAATGTCATACCATATCTTTCAAAAGTAACCTTTCTTTATGTCTTCAAAATCACTGCAGCTATTCCAGAGTCATACAATCATGTCGTATAGGAAATTGTCGAAGTAAACAAAAACTAAATGTCCCTTTCGACAATAGGATAGAGATAATTGAAGGAGGGTCTACATGAAGTAGCGGGATCATGAAAGAATCGTTTACTAATAGTTCGATCTTTGCTATTTTGTGCAGCTGAAGCTCTGAATTTGCCATATCTGAGTGCATACCTTGACTCAGTTGGAACCAATTTTCGCCACGGCGCAAATTTCGCAACAGGAGGTTCCTCAATTCGTCCAGGCGGCTTCAGCCCCTTCGATCTTGGCATTCAAATTTCTCAGTTCAAGCAGTTCAAAGCTCGCACTACGGCTCTCTATAATAAACTCAGCGGAACCGGTCAGTTTTCCATCTTGATGTCTTTCTCCAAAGAGAGGATTGTTATGCTAGTTGTGATGGGGAATATGAACATGCATTAGGTGAATATTTTGATAAAAACTAATATGTCACTTCATCTATTCTTGTAAAAAAACATTCATAAGGGTTTTTGTGTTACATGTAATTTTTAGCTGTGAGCATGAACAAATAAAAATTTTAGACAGCACTAAGCATTTCGCGAGGCGTGTGATTTCTAGTGAAGCCTTTCTCGTCCTATTGACATGCTGGTTGCATAATCATATAGGAAGGAGCAGCAATCTTCCGAGGCCTCAGGATTTCTCCAAGGCTCTCTACACGATTGACATCGGACAAAACGATCTTTCCTATGGTTTTCAGCACTCGACGGTGGAACAAGTTAGAGCATCCATTCCAAATATTCTGAACACATTATCCGTCGCATTGCAAGTAAGCTAATTTTGAAATTGATTTACATCTATATTATATACGTGACTCTTGACAAACCCCTATGGCTTTGTCACAGCAACTATACGCTGAAGGAGCCAGAACATTCTGGATACATAACACTGGCCCTGTCGGCTGCTTACCTTATGCCATCTTATACTATCCTTCAAAGCCTGGTAACCTCGATCCAAATGGATGCGTCAAGCCTCATAATTTTGTGGCTCAGGAGTTTAATAGACAGCTCAAAGACTTAATACTAAAGTTGAGAGTAAAGCTGACCGATGCCACATTTCTGCATGTTGATGTGTATTCTGCTAAATATGCACTGATTAGTAAGGCCAAGAGTGAAGGTAAAATGAGTAACTTCCATCATGAACTTACAATTGCACAAGTGCTCTGTGCTCTTCCACGTTCATTTTGAGAACTTATGTCCAGTAACTATGGTGTTTGTGTATAAGAATGCAATATTGATTGTAAAAGAAGAATCAAAATCCTGCATTTTCATTATTTGTTTGTTGTACATATATAGATACATGTTGATTACATTGAGTTTCAAATCTATTGTGTTAATCATGTTGTTGATTTGAGTTGATCTGAATCATGGTTTCGTTGCTTTTGTTGATCTGTATTGCTTTGTTGATTTGAGTTGATCCGAATCATGTTGTCGTTGCTGTTGTTGATCTGTATTGCTGTTGCATATGTTGTGATATTGTTGCTGTTGTGTGTTGTTGTTGCTGTTAACGGCATCAATTACAGGTTGATAAGATTCATCTAGTCCATCAAGAATTTTTTTCGATGAGGTCTTCATGATCCAGAGGTTTGCCAAGTGCTGCTAGTTCATCCGCATGGGTTTTGATGGATTGCATGTAGTTAGTAATAGAGTTGGAGCCTTTGGTGATGTGTTTCAGATTGTCTTTCAGTTGTTTGATGTGGCCACGGGTGGGTTTGGCATAGGTGTTGGCAAGGATTTGCCACACCTGGAGAGAGGTGTCGGCTTGAGTGATTAGAGGGACAATGTTGGAGGATAGGGTGCCAACAAGTGCTCCGAATAGCAGCTTGTCTTGGCTTCGCTAGGTGAGGTAGGCTGGGTTGGGTGTGATGTTGTTTTCTACTATGACAGTGGCCGGTGGTGGTGGATGGGAGCCATCGATGAATTTGGATAGGTCATATCCTATGAGTATGGCTTCAATTTGGGTTTTCCAGGATAGGTAGTTGGAGTTGTTGAGCTTGATGGAGTTGTGTATTGTTATCATGATGAGGGGTTGAGTTGGTTCCATGTTATTTTGGATGATGGTTGAGGTGTCTTCCGAAGTCATGGTTTCGTGAGATTGGTTGATGAGGATTTGGTTTAGTTTTTGGTGCTGCGGAGAGGCTCTGATACCATGTAGAAGAATGCAATATTGATTGTAAAAGAAGAATCAAAATCCTGCATTCTCATTATTTGTTTGTTGTACATATATAGATACATGTTGATTGCATTGAGTTTCAAATCTATTGTGTTAATCATGTTGTTGATTTGAGTTGATCCGAATCATGGTTTCGTTGCTGTTGTTGATCTGTATTGCTTTGTTGATTTGAGTTGATCCGAATCATGTTGTCGTTGCTGTTGTTGATCTGTATTGCTGTTGCATATGTTGTGATATTGTTGCTGTTGTGTGTTGTTGTTGGTGTTTATCAGTTTGATGTTTGTTGGCAGGTTTTGTTGATCCGTCCAATTTCTGCTGTGGGAGTTACTACGGCTACCATATTGATTGTGGCAAGAAAGCAGTGGTAAATGGAACAGTATATGGCAATCCATGTGGTCAGCCATCAAGACATATCAGCTGGGATGGCATTCACTACTCTGAGGCAGCCAACCGGTGGGTCGCGAATCGAATCCTTGGAGGCGCTTTATCTGATCCTGGAGTTTCTGTTGCTGAAGCTTGTAAAGCTGGAATCTAAACATGGCCTTGCCAAAGAAAGCCAAAACGTAAGGGATAAAGACCAAGATGAACTGTTGCCTGCTCATCTCAAAGTTTCTAATAGTTATTCCTGGAGATGCGTCACTTAACATCTTATATAGTTTTCTGTGATTATTAAGCAGGAGCAATCCACACAATTTCACAAGAGAAAAATGCATATAATTCACAAGATATATGTGCTTTGTTGGAAGCTCCAGCTGAAAAAAAAAAAAATGTCATTGAATTCAAGACGTTCTGATTTTTTCAATTCGAGGGATGTATTAATTGATGTACTAGCAACACCGTGTGTAAGAAAAGAGTTGGTTAACAGAACCTCGTTGCATGTGAATGCTATTTTGATACTTCCAAGTTAAAAGTATCTTAAAGAGAAGATAATATTCTACAACTCCTGTATTGGCATTCAAGATGTACATGAGAAAGGGGATTTACCATAAACAATCAACTATGAGATCAATGAGTAAATTTTTGTTGTCCAGCTGAGGGTTAATTTCAGGGAGTTCCATATTTGAATTTTTAAGATCTTTTTTTTTTAAAAGTAAATAATAAATAAATAATTTGACTTAAAAGTTTACCTAATTACAGCATTACAAAAAAGTATACTTTAAATTGATCGTAAAATTTAAACAATACTGCAAAGTTCATTTTTTCTACTTGGGATGAATGATATAAATGCTTGAAATAATCAAAACCTCTACGCCTATTGCTTGTGAACTAGAATTTACTTTTAGACCATTTGGTACAGTCTAGTAATCAAATTGACAATAAACACACCAGAGTTATGTTCATTTATGTCAAAATCCAGTTAAGTATTCTATTTTAAACGAGTCATTCTATTTTTCTATATTTATATTAAAAAATCCATTAAATACATGTTTGAAATAAGTTGTTTGAGTGCTCTAAACACACATCTTTGCATTAATAGGCCCCTTCATCAGTATTTTCAATTACTTATGGCCCTAAAACATAGGGGACTTATTCAATGCAACACATAAACTTAAATAACTCAAATAAAACATATAAAGCTTGACTATATTTTGTCGTTATAAATGTAAAGATTCGTTAAGTGAGTGTCATATATATGTAATGTGAGTCATGAACTTTATGTGCAAAAGATGAGTATTGTGCTTTAAATAATACTTCAAGTATGACGAAATGGAGAGGGAGAGTGATCATGAGGAGGAACATACAATCTCCATAAGCTTGCTACTATTGTTATAGTTGGAAAACTTGAAACACTAAAGTTTGGTAGTGCCTAATCTTGGGAGTAATAGCAGTTGGAATGTAAGAAACTTCGATCTTCAATTTGAATTCTTGTGAGATAAAAGTTGGGTGGTATTTATAAGGTAGGGCCATTAATAACCACTATTGAGTAGTGGCTATCTTGTTAGTTAATTTTGCTTTTGCTTCCATCTCCTTATTGCCTCCTCAACATAATCAAAGGTTCTTTATGCATTCTCACCAAGAGCGACAAAATAATTCAATGAAATGTGGATAGCATGCTCTAAAAACATACATATTTTGTGAGATTCTTTTCTTCACTAACATCTTAAATATTAGGGTTGCTTTCTTTGGAAAGCTTGATATATTTTATGAAATCCTCTTGTAGCTTATGCTTGATCTTTTTTGTGTCTGAGATAGTCAATCTTTCGTATGAAAAGAAAATTTTTGCAAGAAATAGTTAGCATATAGCCTTTTCGTGAGCTCATAGACCCTATGCTAAGGGAAGGGTTAGGTGGGAAAGGGTATTTAGAAGTTCACAAACTAAGTTTATACCATTTTAGTAAAAAAATACTAGATTGTTTTTTTACTTTAAATCATTATTTAGCTCATACACTTAGTCTTAATAAACTTTGGAAAATGCTTCTTGGTACTCCCTTGCTTTCTATCCATTTCTTAAATTTAGAAACCACATGGTCTTTGAAGTATGATCTCATAATCATGCTTTAACGGGAAGCAAGTTTCAAGTCCAACACTTGGTTTTAGATTATCAAAACATCAGAAAACTCGAGGAACTAAAAACATATTTGAAACAAAGGAGGAAGGATGAGGAAAACTCTGTTTCTGTAGCAACATGTTCTGCTCCATTCTTCTTTTCTAGTTACAATATATATATATATATAAATGGGAGCAAAATACAAGAAAAATTTGATAGGGCATGTAACCAACTAAATCTAGCTAACTAGCCACAATGGTATGGTCTCACTTAACACTTACAATCAATAAAAAAGAGTAGTGTAATTTATCTTGCAAATTGGATTTTAGGAGTATAAAAGAAAAATCTTACTTCATCATTACTCCTAAAAATCTTACTTCATCATTACTCCTCCTTAAGATTTTTCCTAAAGACTCCTAATTCTGATCTTAAGTACTCAAACTTTCCTTTAGACAATGACTTAGTTAGGATATCAGCAACTTGGAAACTTGAATTGTAGTGAACTAACTCCACTTCCTCGTTTTGTTCCGCTTCTCGCAAGGAATGGAATTGACATTAATGTGCTTCGTCCTTCCATGATGAACCGGATTTTTGGCCATTGATATAGCAGACTTGTTGTCGACACAGATAATAGTTGCTTCAACTTGAGAAAAATGCAAATCCTTCAACACTTTTTAGAGCCAAATAGCTTGATTTGTAGCAGCAGTAGCATTGGCCACATATTTTGCTTCAGTCATGGATTATGTGACCACTTCTTGCTTCCGAGACATCTATGAAAACACACTTGAACCAAGAGAAAAAACATAACATGTGGTGCTCTTTAAATCATCAGGATATCCTGCCCAATCGCTATCAACATATCTAACTAACTTCCCTTTTGCACTTTAGTTGAACATGATTCCAAAATCATATGTTCCTTTTATGTATCTTAGCATACACTTTGCTACTCCCATGTGTATTTGACCCGGTGATTGCATGAAGCACGAAAGAACACTAGCTACAAACATCAAATCGGGTTTGGTTGCAGTTAAATATAGTAAACTACTAATAAAACTTTGGAATGTGCTTGAATTAATGTTGTATCCCTTCTTATCTTTAGAGAGCTTTTCATTGTAGATCAGAGGCATTGAAATCGATTTGCTTCTGTCCATCTTAAACTTCTTGAGTAACTTTAAGGAATAATTCTTTTGGGAGATGAAGATTCCATCATTGCACAAGTTGATCTCCATCCTTAAGAAATAAGTAATCTTCCCTAAGTTAGACATCTCAAACTTCTTTTCCATGTCTTCCTTAAATTCCATGATCATCACATCATCATTTCCTATCATCAACATATATAGAGATTATCAACAACTTACCATCGTCATTTGACCTGACATATAATGTTGCTTCATTTTTGCTTCTTGCAAAGCCACATTAAGCTAAGCAGCTATCTATCTAGTTGTACCAAGCTCTTGGGACTTGCTTAAGCTCATACAAAGCTTTGTGTAGCAGATATACCTTATCTCCATCATCTTAATCTATGAAGCCTTCTGGTTGTTCCACAAATATCTCCTCCTTAAGCTTGCCATTGAGGAAGGTAGGTTTGACATTAAGATGAAAAACACTCCACTTCAATTGAGTAGCTATGGCAAGTAACAATCTTATGGTTTCATGTCTTGCAACAAGTGCAAAGTTATCACCATAATCTCCCCTTATAAGTTGAGAGTAGCCTTTAACAACCAATTTAGCCTTGAACTTATTGATGGAGCTATCTAGATTTAACTTGGTCTAAAAAATCCACTTGACACCAATGACACTTCGGTTTGATGGCCTCGGCACCAAGCTCCATGTTTCATTCTTTTCAATCATCCTCATCTCATCCTTCATAGTGTTTCTCCATTCATTAAATTGCACGGCTTCCTTGAAGGTTACAGGTTCTATGATAGCAGAATTACACCTTTCGTAAATCTCGAATAGAGATTTTGTTTTGCAAATTAGAGAATCTATTGAGGATTCGGTTGAATCATCTTCATCTTCATCACAATCAGATTCCAGCTGAGCTTGAGTGATCTGCAATGGCGGAAATGTGCTTGATCTACTGTAGAAATCATCAAGTTTCATGCACTTTCTTTCCCAATTCTAATATTTACACTCATATGCTACAACATCTTTACTAACAACCACTTTATCTGTTTGTAGATGATAAATCCTATATCCTTTGTCCATCGAAGCATAGCAAAAAAAAAAAAAAAAAATCCCAATCTCAATCTTTTATTCTAGTTTTGATCTCTTCACTACTGGTACATGAATGTAGCACATGGAACTAAATGTCTTTAAGGGCTTGGTAGTGGGCTTCACTTAGTTCCAAGCTTCAATGGGAGTTTGCCTTTCTAAGGCTTTGGTAGACAAATGATTTAGCAGATAGACAAAAGTATTAACCACTTCTACTTGGAACTTGAGAGGAAGCTTCTTGTCCAACATCATACTTCTTGCCATTTTGACAACAGTTTTATTTTTCCTCTCCAACATACCATTTTTTTTTTAAGAGAACAACTAAGTGTTAATTGATGATTTACACCCACATCTGCATAGAAATCGTTGAAGATCTTCGAAGTGTATTCCTTGCCATTGTATGTTCACAAACACTTCAACTTACGTCTACTTTGAGATTCCGCTAGCACCTTAAACCTTTTAAACATAGAGAACACTTGATCTTTACTACTTTGGAAGTAGACTCATGCCATTTTTGTGAAATCTTCGATGAAGAGTATAAAATACTTGTTCTTACTCAAGGATTCTATATTCATGGGACCACACACATTAGAATGGACCAATTTAAGCTTGTCCTTAGCTTACTAACACGATTAAGTAGGGAAAGACAATCGGTATATTTTTCTAAACTTACATGCTCCACATAGATCATCTATAACAAATGTTTTTGATAAGTCTCTAATGAATCCTTCTAAGGACATGTTTCTTAGTTCGATAAAGTGGAAGTGCGTATCTTCTATGCTGAAGCAAAGACTCATCACTAACAACAAATCTAACATCTTTAAATGCCTTATTTAACTCTAAAGGAAAGCTTCTATTTACCATAGGTACACTAACTAACAACATTCCATTGGAATCATAAATGGAACAAGTTTTATACTTGAATAACATAGAGTAGCCTTTGCTCATTATTTTTGCTACACTAAGGAGATTTTGAGATAAAGAGGGCATAAAGAGAACATTTGAGATACATTTTGTACCTTGCTTAGTGCATATACAAATTGATCCTCTTCCTTCGACCTATACCACCTTGCCATCTCTTAATCTCACTTTGGTCTTCACAGTTTTGTCTAAGTTTGAAAACATCTGCTTGTCCTTGGACATGTGGCTTGTACATCCGCAGTCAACGAACCAAATCTAATTGTCCCATTGTGGATTAGAATTTGAAGCAACGAACAATTTGTGTGTAGTCTCTTCTCATTCGTCTGCAAAACTAGCGTGTTGTGGAGATTGGTTTGTTGTTTGTCTCTTCTTCAATTTGCAAGTCCTTTCAACATGTCTCATTTTCTTGTAGAACCGACATTGAATAGGTCCTTTACCTTTGAACCAACAATCATTCTCCAAATGATTAGTTTTTAAACATGTTTTGTAAGTAGGAAATCTTCATTGATTATCAGTTTCCTTGAAGTTCCCTACTGATTTTTCTTTACTTTCCTTGTTGTTTCCATACTTCCTTCCGTCTTTCATAGTTCCTTATTCTATACTTCTAAGTTGGAATGTCGGGAAGGCTCCTTTTAATGGACTCTCTTCCCTCATGCTTGATCTTCGTTCTCAAGTTTGAAGCTTGCTAAGAAGTTCCACCATTGTCAAGAGCTTTAGATTGCATGACTCTTCTATAGCAGAAAATTTTGATTCTAACATTGCAGGTAAACTTATCAATATCTTTTTGACCACTTTCACGTTGCTAAAATCTTCCCCTAGCAACCTAATCTTGTTAACTATATCAAGGAGCTTAGAGGAGTATTCTTTGACCGTTTCACCCTCCTTCATCTGCAACATTTCAAACTTCCTTTTCAATGTCAAGAGCTTAACCATTTTTACTCTTTCATTCCCTTCACATTCGTCCTTAAGCTTATCCCAAACTTTCTTTGGGGTTTCACACGCGATTATTCATATGAAGATTGCATCTGACAAGGTTGAATGTAAGTAGGTAAGCACCTTTGGTTTTCTTACTAAGTCTTCCTCGTGTTTCTTCATTTAGGCTAAAGTTGGATTTGTCCTCAACACAGGTGGATCAACATCATTCTCCACCACGTCCCATAAACTTTAAGCCTTCAAATACGCCTTTATCTTGATTGCTCATATGTGATATTTTTCTCCTCCAAAAATTGGAAGTCCTACAACAACATGATTGTTTGTCGCCATTTTCTCTCTCTCTCTCTCTCTTATGTTTGATTTTCACTCCTCACAAACACTAGAAGAAAAGGACAACCCTCACCTCACATATCCCTCAAGAAGATAGCTCTGATACCATTTGTTGTTTTTAGATTATCAAAACATAAAAAAACTTGAGGATCTAAAAACGTATTTGAAACAAAGGAAGAAGGATGAGGAAAACTCTATTTTTGCAATAACATGTTCTATTCCATTTTTCTTTTCTGGTTACAATATATATATATATATATATATATATATATATATATGGGAGCAAAATACAAGACAAATTTGATAGGACATGTGACCAACTAAATTTACCTAACTAGTCACAATGGTGTGGCCTTCCTTAATGCTTATAATCAATAAAAAAGAGTAGTATAATCTATCTTGCAAATAATATTTTAGGAGTATAAAAGAAAAATCTTACTTCATCATTAATGACTTAACTTACTTTTCTTTCAAGTATTCGTTTAGGCCCTTTATTATTGATGAAATTCTTGGAGTAGAGACAACAAATTTAGTTTTGATAGACAAACTTTGTCTTGGTCAATTAGTAAATCCCTTAGCAAGTTTTAAAGGATCCCATGAAGAAAGGAAGAGTTACTTTCTAACATTTCTACATCCTCACCCTTAGGCATGATGTTTCAGTCAATTGGAATTATGGATTTAGGGCTTAACCATAACTGTCTTCAATAGGATGGCATATATTATTATTATTTGTAAGAGTATGATTTGGTAGGGCTATGCTCTATTAAGTAACCATAATAAGATTCAGTAGAGCAATGCTTTGTTGTGTAGTAACATGTAGTATGAGTTGGTTGAACAGTACAAGAGCTTGGTTTAAGGATAATATGTTCTTTTGCATTGCTTGTAACATTTGTATTACATTAGAAGGGACTTCTTAGATTGCCTTAGAGTTATCTTGGTTGTTGTTTCCCTACAAAATTGCATTCTACTTAGTGATTTCGAGGTTGATGGCTCCTAAGAATTACCTCAAACTAGACAACTTATCTTCTTTCTTGAAGGTTTTAGTGATTTGTAGTCATCTCTTCCCTAATGGAGTTGCCAAACATATATGTAAGGATACAAGAATTCTTCACATGAGTATCATGTGTTTGCAACATATGTCACATATTTTGT
Source organism: Laguncularia racemosa (assembly GCA_037954665.1). Lineage (NCBI taxonomy): Eukaryota > Viridiplantae > Streptophyta > Magnoliopsida > Myrtales > Combretaceae > Laguncularia > Laguncularia racemosa. Next base: position 5,273,572 of record JBBMOL010000024.1, on the reverse strand, counting down.
ATGCAAGAGATAAATGTTATACTTCCAATGACACAGGTGTTATGGTTGCAATGCAACCGTAACACCAAATTTTGATTATGGAGGAACATGTAACTGCTGTGTGCTTGCTACTAGTGTTATGGTTGGAGAAGTAGAAACACCTAATTCTGGTAGCACCTAATCTCAAGATTAGAAGCAGCTTAAATGCAGGGAACTTCAATTTTCAATCTAAGTTCTCTTAAGATAAGAGTTTGAAGGTATTTACATAGTTTGGCCATCTATAACCACAACCTAATAGTGGCTTTAGGTATCATATTTAGTTCTTTATGCTTCTATCTCCTTGTCGCCTCTCGACATAATTATTGGTTCTTATGCATTCTCATTGAGAGTAACAATAGAACTCAACAAAACATGGATAGAATACTAAAAAAACAAACATATTTTATGAGATTCTTTTTTTCACTAACATCTTAAGTATTAAGCTACTTTTTTTGGAAAGCTCGATAGACTTTATGAAATCCTCTTTTTGCATATGCTTTATCTTTTCAATGTCTATGATGGCCAACCTTTCTTGTGTAAAGAAAAATTTTGTAAGAAATAGTTGGCATAGTCTTCAATGAGCTCGTAGACCTTGTGTGAGGATCTAAACTTAAGCAATAATGTTAAAATTAAAATAGTATATATATATGTATGTGTGTAAGATAAAATGAATGTATATATATATTATATATATTATATATGCTAAAAATAAAGTAAATTATATAAAATAATAATAATAATAATAATAATAATAATAATAATAATAATAATAATAATAATAATAATAATATGAATTATATGGGCATATATATATACATATATGGAATATATAAATATGTAAAAAAAATGTACACATTATATTATAGCTAAAAAAAGAAAAAAAAAAGAGAGGAAGGAAAAAAAAATTGCAGAACAGCACCCTCATTCAATGTCAGCAAAATTAAGTAATATTATATATATTAGAATAGAGAGAGAAGATAAAACAAATCATCAAAAAATTAGAAAAAAAAGGAAACCAAAACTCTCTCCATTTCATCCGAATTTTCTGGGCAAATTGAAATTGAAATTTCCAACATGAAATCATCAGGATAGGAAAAAGAACAAGATTGAAGTAGGATGCAACAAGAATTTGAAGAAATTGAAGAAAAAAAAAATCAAATTAAGTAGGGAGGATTTTGTCAGTTCGTTCGAAGGGGGTAAGGTAAATCTACTGCTAGGCCAAGTTAGGGTTAAGGTTTTGGGTAGGAGAGGATTCCGGCCGACATAGTGGTTGCCGGCTTTGGTGGTCGGAGGCCGGTGAACGGAGCAGCCCCTAGTAACGCCTGGAACTTCCTATTTTTGTTAAAAATATCAAATGTTGATTAAAATTATGATTTTTGGTATTCTGGCATAATTTTGTATGAATATTAATTTGATAATTTTATTTTTCTGAAATTTGATTCACAAATATGTGGTCCTTAAGAAATGCTCTGTTCTGGTCGTAAATTAAATTAGAAAATGAATAGGTCAAATGATGTATTTTTGATGTAATGTTTAGTATATAATATCCTTATATGATTTATTAGATCACCAAATCAATAATTGTTCAGATTGGAGTTGTTTTCTATTTTTAGTGAATTTTTCAAGCTAATTACCCTGTTCTGGCCGAATTAAATCCTTAGCAAAATTAGGGAATTTGATTTGATTAGTTGAATTTGATGTTCAGTTGAGGTTCATTGAAGTATAATATGATTTTAAGAAGCTTGGGTTAGTTACTAAACAAAAATGAGAGTATTCGGTGCAAGAACCATACGATTCAATATAGAATCAGATCAAAATTTAATTACATTAATATATAATAGAGCGTAGTATACCCGTATGTATATGAATTAGAAATTGTAGGAAAATGGTGGATTATACGAGGTTAGGATGGAATTTAGGGGTTTGGAATACTGAATTAGCAATTTAGGGTACAATAGAGCGAATGAGGTAATATTGATTGGCATACTGATGATTCAGGTATTTCTGTTGAGTAAGGATGACAAAGGAACTTGGCCGGTGCGACTGTTTGGATTGGCATATATTGTTTCAGGTGAGTACCCCCTTAACTCCTCTCTTGGGTACAAGTGGTTGATAATGTAGACTACTTATTGTTGGCTGAAATTACCCTGTACGGTCACTTACCTGTACGGTCACTTACTGTGATCAATGCAGGAGGATTGTTGAATTACATTGGTTTGCTGATGGCTGGTTGTGTGTCATGATATGATTGGATTATGAGAAAAAAAAAAAGGGAACATTCTAGAAAATCCTAGAATGAGAGTTGGGTGTAGGATTTGATTATACTATTCCTTATTGTATGTGATGTAATGAACTTAAATTATTGAATGCCTCGTGATTTTGATGTAATGCTGGGTTATTTTTAGCTTATTAGATGGGGTTTATATGACTGGTTAAGTTCATACTATTGTTGTCTAGGTAACGATGAAATATCTAAATGGATAATAAAATGGGGTTTAGGCTATAAGTACCTACTAACCCAAAATACTTAATGTAAGAAAAGTCTTGTTCCCTACCTAGTAAGTTTGTGGTACGACCTTTGAGTCGACCCGGATGGGTTTGAGGCATGGTTGACGGACCGGCCCGGTTCAGTGACCTATGGGGATCTGGTTACCCCTTTTGTTCGAGGTAGGTGAAAGGCAAGCTGAATGTTTCTAACTAAAAAGAGTGTATAAGGATGTCTTAATTGGTTGAGAAAACATTAAGTTTTGTAAAGTATATGAGAGTAGTTTATCTACCAGTTGACAGGCTTTGCCTGGATTAACTGAAAAATATTTGTGACCTGTGAGTAAACAGGAGTGATTGAAATGGTCTCCAATGAAAAGGTTATGAGTTTAGCAAAATGGAATTACAGGGAAAATATCATTAAGTAAGATCATGGTGATGTTAAAATGTAATAAATTAAATTTGGTTTCATGCGAGTATAACTTTGAGTTGAAAACTTGCTTGCTTGAGTAATCACTTTTGAGGTATTTGATAATATTGTTGATTACTATTATGTGATTTTGTTGTTTGTTTTTGCTAGGTTGTTTGATTTTGTACTCACTTTGCTTCTTAAGAAGCTGAGGGGTTAGTGTTTTTGCTAACCTCAGGTATAGGTACTGAAGAATAAGTTGTTGGAGACTTGGGTTTTTGGAGAGCGTCAATAGAGGCAAAGAAGCCCTTAGTTCCATTTTGGAGCCTCTGTTATTTGTAATAAGATTGTCCTATACATAATGTTGTAGTGCTTGTAAATAAGATCCATAGGTGTTAATCTTCAGATTGTAATGTAAATATTTGTGTGTATAAGGTTGAATTTGTAATCTTTTGAGCCACTTAAAGCTACATGATTAATCATGGGCTGTGCCTATTTACTGGGAATGCAGATCCTAATGGTATATATATATATGATGTATGATATGACATGAGATTTTAAGTACAAGTGTTTAGATATGATGTGGATATGAAATGATAGCGCTGTTAGCGCCATTTTACAGGACGTTTATAAAATTTCATACAGGTTGGAGTTATAGGTTCAATATTAGCAGAATTTGCCTTATCTCTAATTCAGAGACGGCATAGTAACCCATCTACAGGTACAAAGGATAGTTACAGGAATTTTGGAACTGGTTCAAGAATCAGACCTAATAGGTGGGTCGCTACACCCTGCGTTAAGGGAAAGGGGGTTTTGGAGGTTCACATATTAAGTGTTTGCCCAATTAATAAAATAGCTTCAATTTTAAATGATCTTTTAGCTCGTACACTTTTAAACTATCAATGAACTTTAGCAAGTGCTTCTTGGCACTCCTTTACTTTCTATTCAATATTTTAGATTTAGAAGCTACATAATTTTTTAAATATGACCTTATAACCATGCAATAATGGTAAGGGAGTTTCAAGTTCAACTTGCTAGAAGATGTGTTAACTTGCTTTTTCTTTTAAGTATTCCTCTAAGTCCTCCTTTATTATTAATGAAATCTTTAGAGTTGAGACACCAACCTTAGTTTGGATAGATGGACTTTGTCTTGATCAATTAGAAAATCCTTGAGCAAGGTTTGAAATAATCTATGAGAAAAGGAAGAATTGCTGGATTACATTAGGCACTATATTTTGCTTAATAGGAATTATAAGTGCGAGGCTTGACCATAATTACCTTCAATTGGATGGGGCATATTATCATTGCATGCAGGAGTAGGATTTAGTGGAGTAATGCTCTATTAGGCTACCATAGCTTTCTAAAATGTGCGCAAATGTCTAATTTCTCCATGTTAGACTTCTTGTGATCCCTTTATTGCATAGAAAAGTAGATCACTAAAACCTCGCTTTGATAACAATTTGTTTGAATACATTTGAGTTTGATTTATATAGTAATGGAATAAAAAGCAAGATAATGAAAAGTAAAAAGAAGAGAGAAATAGATGTATAAATTTTAGATCGGAAAACCCCTAAGCCAAAGAATAAAAACCACTTGTAAGATTGGAAAAAATCCATTAATGTGAACACACAACAAGAGAATAACATGTAAGGAGAATAAAGAAATGACATACAAATTTTAGTGTGGAGTCCCCTTAAACTAAGGAACAAAAATAATGAGCAATACCAAAATCAAATCCACTAGTGTAATAGCACAAATGCAGGATTCTCACAATTACGTGTAACAACTACTCTACAATTGAGTTCTATAGGAATTTTCATTACTCTCTTATAATCCCCAATATACTATAACATCATATTTCATTATAAAATTATAAAGCTAGGCTCTAATAATACATTAAGGTAAATAACTTAGACAATGAATAATCTCAAACTAGGAAATAAAATATGTTAGTTGCAACAACAATGGTGAAATTACGTTATACTTTGATCGAATCACAACCCATTTTAGTAATTCAAATTGTGCTTCAATTAATCAATCTAGATTGACTGCTAACCATTTCAAACTCGCTTTAATATCTACATCTATGCTTGCTCCTAAATCGAGTGCCATGAAAATTCATGATATACTTTAACATTTAGAATGGTCCTTTCTATAACTAAAACTATTTTAAAAAATAAGTTTTTTAGTGAGTAATATTTGGAGGTGTTTATGGAATTTGTTGGACCTTAAAACTTGTAAGATCATACATGGTTGGATATGTTACATTTCTATTCCAAATTATGAAAACTTGCTCCCAATAGGATAAGATACAATTTATGACCTTTTATCTATCGTAGTGTCATAGGAGTTTTGCTTAAGGACAGTCCTATGTGACACTTAGTGCCATTTAAACACTCAAAGGATGCTAAATTCTTCTTAACACACAACATACAATAAGTTCAGATAGAGATTGTAGAGATAGAGAGGCTCTAGTGAGAGTATAAGTTTACTAAAGAATAGGGGATGATTATAAATGAGAGAAAAATCCTTATACACACACACACACATATATATAAGACCTTCTCGATTGAATTGCCAAAATCCAACTAGTCTAACAACTATGATTAAATCCTATACACTATCATATTTACTACATTCACATACTCCTATTTACCACTTACTAATATACATTAAATTTGAACATGTTGATTCGTAAGGCTTTTGAGTAGACCTTAACCTTGAATCACCACTAACCAACTCAAACACAATAGGTCCCCATTGGCCTACAATTTGGGGCTCCAAGCGATTTGTTCATAATGATAGAACCTACTTGATGCTTATACCATATATATCATAGGTTTTATGTTCTACGGTATTTAATAATAATATCATTGGCTACATGTAAGATGCACACATACCTTGTAAAATACTCCCAAATAACTACAAGAAATTTAGTAAATATAATAAATATTTAAGTAAGCTAACCCATTATAGACAACTAAATTAATAACGAACTAAAATCCAACCCACTTTAATGAAAAAAATCTTTAATGGTACTAACACACTATTACACCCTATAAGAGACCCTAATTGTGACAACTCACTATGGTTACCTGACCTCCATTAGGTAACCACGAAGTGTCTAAACTATCATATCAAATTGACCTATCAGAATTTAAATAGCATGATAGAAGGTTTTATCTCGACTTTCATTTCATATTTTTCTAATTACAATTAGAATGTTCGAGATCTAACATCACATACGAGACATATATATTTCAAAAATATAGTTCATTTAGGTCCTATTACACCACATGCCAAAATTTTGCTAGTTCAATTTAAAATACTTACAATATAAAACCATTCAGTCTCTTAACATAATTTACATGAGAGATCTACTCTATTTCTCGATCCTCACTCCTAATTCCAATAGTTTCAGGTGGAGTTCTTATTTACTTAGGTAATACGTTTACCTAAGAGATTTTTGTAATTGCGACCTATATAATAAAATCTATAGGAGCGTGAGCTATTATTGCTCAGTGAGATGAGAGTGTAATATCTCAATATTATGCAAGCACAAACAAGTTTATCAAACATATGCTATGCATGAACAATCTATATGCAATGCAACACCATACACGCTCTTCTAGTAACCAGTGTGAAGTCTAAGATTTAATGCCCTCCTTAACCTTACGTTAGGGATTCTCATTACCATTAGTGCCCAGGTATCTTAGTCTGCTTATTTTCTATCTTATCTCTTTATTATTAATTATCTTAATAATTTAAAAGTCTTAAGCTCTAGGTGTCAAATTAACACACTGAGCACATACCCTTAAGGATGTGTAAGACTCTCCTACTTAGTTTCGTTAAAAACACAACAATCCCCTCAATCACGTAGTTCGTCATTAGTGAAATAGTAATCTTTACATGATTTCTTCTTGTGTGTCCTGTAGCAGTGATGGCCTTTAATCTTAATGCAATGTATCGTGCAATGCGTATTAAATTTTATTTAAGTCATAATAATTAATTAATTATTTCGGGGTGATCAAACAAAGAGTATTCCAAAAAAAAAATCAACAAAACATGCTACACCACAAATATTTAAGGTCATAGAAAACGCATGCTCAAAATTACAATGCAAAATCAAAATTAATCAATAAAGATAACTTATACAATAATAATAATAAAAAGAATTTATTTTATTTTATTTTTTACATTATATATAAACATATATATTTCATGCTTCAAGTATGAACCCGCATACACTCTACATCATACATAACACACACACACACACATAAACCACACCACAGAACACTTAACTTATGCCACACAAAAGCACACATATGATACGAACCACGCCAACCCGTGACGAAACCCAATACCAATACGTTCGGAAATTCGTTACCTAAGACGCCTAAACACCTAAAGTGGAAACCGCGACCCGTTGTCTATAAGCGAGATAAGAACCTTGGTATAATGTGAAGACGCCACAATCGGGATGAAAGACCGATTGATAAGTCGGGATGAACGCCACGGAAATTAATCCGATAAGTTCGATTTAGTTCTTGAAGAACCAAGAGAGGTGCCTCTAAAAAATGTTTAATGTTCAAAGATGTATGTTCTCTCTCTATTCTAAACCTTAAGAGCTTTATACTAGGGTTACAATTCATAAAAATACAAGTCCAAAACGACGTCACTTCAATAAGTGCGTAAAATAACAAAACAACACAAAAGGCCGGCGTCGGGGAGATACACGGCCGTGTACACGACCGTGTACTTTGGCCGTGTACTTTTCTGTGCAAATTCTAGCAATATACACGACCGTGTACTTCTGGTCGTGTATCTTTCTGTGGATTTGCTTGACTCCATATACAGCCGTGCCTTTGGCCGTGTATATGACCGTGTATGATTCTATGTAACTTTGAGATTCCTACACAGCCGTGCCTTGTAAATACACGCCCTCTTCACCCCATATCCGGTATAACTTGTACAAGAGTAAGGGTCTTCCCATGGTTGTTCCAATCCGTTCCAACTTCATGATTGCTTCAATCCTTTCCGACTTCATGGACATCCTTTATCAACCCGTTAAGTGATTCCTTGAGTCGTTTCGCTTGATTTCTTGTGATCGGTCCAGGCGGCACTTCAAGAGAATCCACATTCCTTCTTCCGGCTTGACTCTCATCATGGATCTCATCATTCCCCTCCTCTTGAAAAGGATTTGTCCTCAAATCATCACCTATATCAAAAGGACTCAGATCAGTAACATTAAATGTGGCACTTACTTGATACTCACCAGGCTAATCTATCTTGTATGCATTATTGTTGATGTGCTCAAGAACTTGAAATGGTCCATCGCCTCTAGGAAGTAGTTTAGATCGATGCTGCATGGGAAACCGCTCTTTGCGCATGTGAACCCAAACCCAATCTCCAGGTTCAAAGACAACTTGTCGACGACCCTTGTTGGCTTGGTTCACATACTGCTCTGTTCTTCGCTCAATGTTTAGCCTTGCCTTCTCATGGATCTGTTTAACAAATACGACCTTCTTCTTGCCATCTAAATTAACATACTGCTCTGTTCTTCGCTCAATGTTTAGCCTTGCCTTCTCATGGATCTGTTTAACAAATTCGACCTTCTTCTTGCCATCTAAATTAACATACTCAGAAACAGGCAAATGTGATAAATCCAAAGGAGTTAGTGGATTAAAACCATACATAATCTCAAATGGTGAACAATGAGTAGTGCTATATAAAGCCCTGTTATATGCAAACTCCACAAATGGTAGACAATCCTTCCAAGTCCTAATGTTCTTCTCTATGATTGCCCCTAACAATTGAATTAAAGTCCTGTTAACCACATCAATTTGTGGGTGAAAGATAGTTGAAAACATCCGTTTAGTTCCCAACTTTTCCCACAATAGTCTCCAAAAATGACTCAAAAATTTCTCATCTCGATCACTAACAATGCTTCTAGGTATACCATGCGGACGCACTACCTTTCTAAAGAACAAATCAACAATGTGTATAGCATCATCAGTTTTATGACAAGGAATGAAATGAACCATTTTAAAAATCCTATCCACAACCACAAAATTAGAATCTCGACCATGCCTAGGCCTAGATAATCCTAACACAAAATCTATGGAAATGTTTATCCATGGTTCACGAGGAATGACACTATACTCATATAACCAATCTAAGAAGTCATCTAAACAAGGAATGGGATGACGATACTTTACCGTAAGGTTATTGATGGCGCGACAGTCAACACACATTCTCCATGTCCCATCCTTCTTAGGCACAAAAATCACAGGCACTGCACATGGACTCATGCTTTCTCTCACGTATCCCTTCTCCATTAACTCATCTACCTGCCTTTGGAGTTCCTTCGGAAAGACATTTTCAAAATCCTGCACAAGAGACACAACCACACTAGGCAAAGCATTAGATAATTCGTTAGTAGTCAAACATGTTTCTTTAAAAACCAGAAACAACATAGGTTGCCTCATCACTAACGCTCTCCTTACTACACTCGCTCTTGCCACACAACTCTCCTTTTGCAAGGCTACCCTCTCCTTTTCACTCACCACCAAAGTTGACCCCCCTTCAACTTGGCCTCTCACACTCTTTCTAGCCTTCCTCTCCTTTTCCTTTTGATCTTGACTTTTATATTCCTTTTTATTCTCATTGTCTTTTGCTCTCTCACTCTCACTTTGCTTTTCACTCACCTTTTGTTTTGCAAACAACTGTTGTAGCTGCAACTGATCCTCATACACTTGTTTAGGGGTTAAAGGTTTAAGGTTAAAACTTTTCCCTTGGTGAACAAGCATATACTTGTTAGAAAAGCCATCATGAACAACCTTCCTATCAAATTGCCATGGCTTCCCCAACAACACATGACATGCTTGCATTGGCACTACATCGCATAACACCTCATCCTCATATCTACCAATGCAAAAACCAATCAATGCTTGCTTACTCACCTTAGTCTCTCCACTATCATTCAACCACTGCAATTTATATGGACTACGGTGTCTAACAGTTTTGAGCCCCAGCCTCTCAACAATAAAATTACTCACTACATTGGTGCAACTCCCTCCATCAATGATCAAACTACAAATGTGATCTCCTAGATAACATCTAGTATGAAATATATTCTCTCTTTGCACCTCCTCTTCTTCCTTCACCTGCACATTCAACGCTCGCTTCACTACTGCCACTAGCCTTCCCATTGCAGGCTCCTCATCATCACTAGCATCCTCTAATGGAGGCATATCATCTTCTTCACTATCCCCCTCAGTCTCATACTCACCATCATCACGTAAAATCATCACACGCCTATTTGGACATTGACTAGCAATATGACCTCTACCTTGGCATTTAAAACATCTAATGTCACGATTTCTAGAAGTAGAAGAATCAGGGTTACCTTGATTACCAAGAGTAGAACCCGCTTGTCTCAGCTCCCCTTTTAGTTTGGTGGGTAAAGGCTTTTCTTCCTTCTTCCATTGATTAGTCTTCTAAGTGGATGAACCATTACCCTGTTGAAACCGTGCATTACTACTACCTCTCCTCTTGTGCTGGTTCTCAACCTTTATAGCCATGTGAATCATATCCTCCAATTCTACATAATGCTGCAATTCAATCACATTTTGGATTTCTCTATTTAACCCCGCAAGAAACCTAGCCATTGTAGCCTCTCTATCCTCCTCTACATTCGCCCTAATCATATTGACTTCCATCTCCTTAAAATACTCATCTACACTTCGGCTTCCCTACCTCAGAGTTTGCAACTTGTTGTGCAATTCACGATAGTAATACGCAGGCACAAACCGCTTCTTCATCACTCTTTTCATCTCTTCACAAGACTCAATAGGTGGCTCGCCATTCCTTCTTCTATTCAACATTAGTTGATCCCACCACACTATAGCATAATCCGAAAACTCAATGACAGCAAGTTTTACTTTCTTTCTCCCACTATAGTTGTGACAATCAAACACCATCTCCACCTTTTTCTCCCACTCTAAATATGCCTCGGGATCATTCTTTCCTTGGAAAGGAGGAATCTTCATCTTTATGCTACTTAATTGATCAACCTCTCTATTCCTATCTCCTCTATCTTCCCAATCCCTAGTTCCTCTATTCCGACCACTATATCCTCTATAACTCACGACAGAAGGCTCATCAAAATCATCATCCGACATTTCATCTCCACCCTCGGTACTCTCCTAGAACGACTCTCCCTCTTACGCCCTTGGAATACGTTTGTGGATTGCTCTAGTCTTTGCTCTACCGTCTCATGAATTTGTTCCATTCATTCTTGGAACATCCTCTTCATTTCTCCCCTCAACGCCTCAATTACTAACCTAGCATCAAACCTTCCCCTCTCACCTTCAGGAGAATGTTGTCTTGACATAGTCCCTGCAGAAAAGATTAGTACTAACACAAATATATATATAATTAAACCTCACGATACACTCCCTTACGTGTTTCGCTCAAATGATGATATCACACAGTCACTCGTGTATTCTCACAAATAATGATGATATCAACTCACCAATTTCCTTTTCTCAATTCTCTTATAACTAACCCGAACTACACCAATTTCCTTCTGTAGAATTCAAAACAACTCTAGGGTTCGTAAATTTTCCTCTATTTTTCTATCCGAATTTTTTTTTTTGTCTTTGTTTTTGCTTTTGATCACGTTTCTCTTGTCTTTCTTTTCTTTTCTCTTTTTTTTTTTGTCGTGATTTTTACTCTTTTTTTTTTTAACAATCGCCTAGTCAATATTACACTATCAAAAGACAATCAATACTACGAAATTGAATACGATAATTGATATGAACGATTGGAGTTAGGGTTTTTGATATTACCTTCCTCAACCGAACTTGATGTTATGACAAACCTAAGCTCTGATACCAAACTGATACGAACCACGGCAACCCGTGACGAAACCCAATACCAATACGTTCAGAAATTCGTTACCTAAGACGCCTAAACACCTAAAGTGGAAACCGCGACCCGTTGTTTATAAGCGAGACAAGAACCTTGGTATAATGTGAAGACGCCACAATCGGGATGAAAGACCGATTGATAAGTCGGGATGAACGCCATGGAAATTAATCCGATAAGTTCGATTTAGTTCTTGAAGAACCAAGAGAGGTGCCTCTCAAAAGTGTTTAATGTTCAAAGATGTATGTTCTCTCTCTATTCTAAACCCTAGGAGCTTTATACTAGGGTTACAATTTGTAAAAATACAAGTCCAAAACGACGTCACTTCAATAAGTGCGTAAAATAACAAAACAACACAAAAGGCCGGCGTCGGGGAGATATACGGCCATGTACACGACCGTGTACTTTGGCCGTGTACTTTTCTGTGCAGATTCTGGCAATATACACGACCGTGTACTTCTGGTCGTGTATCTTTCTGTGGATTTGCTTGACTCCATACACGGCCGTGCCTTTGGCCGTATATATGACCGTGTATGATTCTGTGTAACTTTGAGATTCCTATACGGCCGTGCCTTGTAAATACACGCCCTTTTCACCCCGTATCCGATACAACTTGTACAAGAGCAAGGGTCTTCCCATGGTTGTTCCAATCCGTTCCAACTTCATGATTGCTCCAATCCTTTCCGGCTTCATGGACATCCTTTATCAACCCGTTAAGTGCTTCCTTGAGTCGTTTCGCTCAATTTCTTGTGATCGGTCCAGGCGGCACTTCAAGAGGATCCACATTCCTTCTTCCGGCTTGACTCTCATCATGGATCTCATCAACATATGCCTCATTGCAGCACACAACACACACTACACAGAAGCACACACGCATACATAAACACAATTTGCAGCACACATACACAAGACGACTCACATACTTAACACGACATGGTCACGTGACGTCGCATCATGCACACACAGCATGAACAACAACTCAAGCACACAGACACAGGTACACAAAGCATGCTCTAATTGCAACAACATCACACCTACCGGCTGCCCATGTGAAGAACTCACACACACACTTGAAGCGCACACCAGTAACATCAACTGCACACTGCATTGACACCCTATGCACACATAGGTAGCAACTACTGCACAACAGCACAACAGTTGCCCACGAACACACAAATCACATAGTACACACACACACATACTGACAATAGCAATTACACACATAACACATAGAACACATGCACACTCAACACTCACACACTACGCACACACTCACCACAGCACGCACACATAGCATGCTCACCACATACACACCATCGCAGCACACACATATGTACACCTGTAGTAGCACACATAAGTACACACAACATGCACCCATTGCCACACACACAAGCGCACATAACACACCCATCGCACACTCTTGCAGTAGCACACGCAACACCCATCATAGTAGTACACACACACACACAAAATTCACAAGCATATATAACACACTCATAGACCATGCACACACGCATACCAAATACATATACACTATGCACACATGATAATGCATTGAAAACATCTATGTTGCACCATGCCGAAGACATGCACGTCATCCCACATACAAACTACCACATACCTCTTGTTTCGCGCCATGCTAGAAGCAGAACACTCACACACATGCACTCACCGATGAGTACACATACACACACAATCTTGTCAGAAAACACACACCACCTGACTTCCATACACATCGATACACACACATACACAGAGCACTACACTTGTAGCACCCATGCATCTCTAGCTCATTTACACACAAAACACCTCACACATGATCATACACACACACATAGAGCACTTATACGACTAAAACATTGTGCACATATCTATACAATAGAGTTCCCAACTCTATATAAATATATATTTAGTGACACACAACAGAACATAGTCAATATAGTAAATCATTAAGTTTTCACTCACTTGAATCTCATTTCTTTTATGGTGTAAAGTAGTTTTCAAATAGTTGCGTTGGGTAGAATTCTTCTCTTAAAATTCAAGAATAGTAATGCTATTATTTATTATCCGTGCTAAAATCATCTTATCTTTTATATTCCTAGTTTTTCCCATTATTTTCTAGACTTAAAACTCCTATTTTATACTTTTAAAATTGTATCTAAATTTTGTAACTAAAAATTTACCGTACAAGTAAGGTTTAGTTTTGTAGAACTCACTTTAAGGATTGTGTTGGTGATCCTGGATTACAGTTTAGATGTTGTAAGTAGAAATTATGAACTTTTCTTTTCTTTTTCTTTTTCTTTTTCCATTTTTTAGCTTCTATTCTCCCTCTCTCTGTTGACTTTTGTAAAGAAGGAAGGAAAAAAATAAAATAAAAAGATGGAAGGGATAAGTTCAGGCCAATAGAGGAAAATCCTAATTTTATATGGTGAGGAAAATTCGGGTTTTTTCGGATTTGCTCGGTGTGCGCGGTAGTTAGGGGTGGTAAATATAGTATTTTTATATAAAAATTTATAACTAGACTAAATGAATTATTCTGAATGTAAATATTTATTTGAAATTTTCGTTTAACTATTATAAACCTATGATTTTAATTAGTTTTATCATTTATTCTAAAATTTTATGTGTTTAGCCTTTTAAACTATTATTTCTCTTAATTTAAAGTTATAAGTTTTAGAATAAGATTTTTAAAATTAATCGCTAGGCTAATTTGGTGTTAAGTTTTTGCTAAATTATGGGGTTTTACACACACTTTATGGATAAACGAGCAACGTGCAAATATTAATAAAACTTTAATACATAAAGGTATGAATAAAATTAAAAAAAATACCTATTATTATTACTATGTGTTTAAATATTATTGATATTTACCCATTACTCTAAATATATAGGTTATTAGTATGATGAATCTTTTTTCCACTTTAACGACTTACCGTTTAAATAGTGAAGGAATAAAACCTCAATGATTACTTGTAATAGATAAATTGGATATATAATTTATTTTTGACTAATCCAGAAATTATTTTCGGAGATTCCTAATTTTCATCCATATAACTAGCTACAATGTTTAAATATTATAATAATATTGGTATATAATGAAAATTGATAAAAAGGTTATTGTACATAGTAAAAATTTTAGGATAGTTTTAAAAAATTATGTCATAATTTTTGGAATCTATCCTTTCAATCCAAGGGATAAGGAAAAAAAATATATCCCTTTTTTAAAAATAAATCCTAAAATACACTAACTGAAAAAATAATTAAAAAAATATATCATTTAAAATCGGTATTTGAAGTACTACTTTTATAGAAAATAAAAAAATCAAAGCTAAAATTGGTACTTGAAGTGTTGACTTCAATTACGTATACTAATTTTAGACCAACTTAAAATCGATATTTCAAATACCAATCTTAAATAACGTATTTTTTAAATTACTTTTCATATTTTAGGGTTTATATTTAAAAAAGAAGAAGAATATATACATTTTTTTTTGTTCCTTTTCCCATCAATCCAAACCCTGTTCACTTAATCCAACTAATGTCGCGTTATGTAAAAATAAATTTGTTGTGTGTTTGCATATGGCTCCAAACTTTAATTCTTTTCCAAAAGTAGTCTGAAAGCAACTACGGAGAGGCGAGAGATATAATATACCAAAGGACAGAAAATATAGTCAACCTACCTGTACATAAAAAAACACACCACATTTTTGTTAAGCTAATTTCCAATACTCTTATAACCGATCTTATAATAGAATAAATCACATTCGATTATAATCACCAATGATAATTGCATTGGGAGGGACCAGGGTCCTCCACCATTCTGTTTCTGTGCCCACCAAACCAATGCAAATGCAAGTGACTGGCCGATAGTGACCCAAGCATCTAAAAAGAAGCTCCAATTATGCACGCCTTGTTTGGCTGCTTATAGGAAACCAAGGACAAAGGTACCTAGGTGCTATTCAATCGTTATTTCTAGAAACCAGCTTCATTTTTTATATACCATATATAAACCTTTTTTTTTTTAATTTTTCTTCTATACTTTATTTTAATAATTAACAAAAAAGATAATATATATCGTATATGGCATATAAAAAAATATATATCTTGTATGATGTATAATGTGAAAAAAACATATAATATAATATTTGATGAGCAAGGACCTTTGATATGTATATCATGAACAAAAATATGTCTTTTCTCAAAAAAAAAAAAAAAAAAAAACAGAAAAAACCTCATTCCATTTTTTTTTTTGTTTTTTTCGGTTTTAGCATTTAAAGTTATATATTAATACAATGGTAAGTGTATAAAGAGATAAAAGCTTTTATTTCAATACTACTTCCTTATGACTCGATTTTCGTCGGTTTTCTTCTATTTCTACAACTTCTACGTATTCAAACAAAGCAGATCAACCCTTTTCCGTGCGCATGCTCGTATCAATACTCCCTAGACTCCATCTTTAGCTCCATTTTCATGTTCAAACACTTGAAAAGTCTCTAAACTATGGCTTCATTTTCAAGACTACAATATGCATCCATGTTGTTGCACTTATGTGTAATTCACCTGCTGGGGGTGACCACACTGGTAATGGGTGGTGGGAACTCAAGGCCATGTGAGTTTCCAGCCATATACAACTTTGGAGATTCAAATTCTGACACTGGAGGAAGATCTGCAGCCCTGGATGAGATTACTTCACCCAATGGTGAAACCTTCTTTGGACATCCTTCTGGAAGATTTTGCGATGGACGTCTCATCATTGATTTTATTGGTAAGTCATGTCTGTATATAATATGGCTAGTTTAAACTTTTAGGTGAGATGACATGGTTTCGACCAAAACATTCCGTTGCCATTCTACACCAACTTCAATTAACTCCACATGTTTCTACCTCTTTTAGCTAGACTTTTATATCACTTGGCTGTGGTTTTAACCAAAATGTCGTAGTACAAAATATCCTCTCGATGCTTCTTACTTTCAATTATTGGTATGATGAGCTAATGTACCAGAAGACAGTAATACAAGTTTATGTGATAAACATCTTATCCAAGTTGGATTTCAATGAAAACAGAAGATTATATTTCTTTGGATCGGACTCGGTATGCATTTTAATGATTGATATGGTTATATGCTGGAAGATAAGGAAATAGAGTTCCATTTCAGCTTCATGTATATATTTACATAGTTTGCTTCCGTGCCTATACAATAGATCACAACAAAAACTAAAAGCCTCTGTATCTGAAATGTATGGTAAGAAATGATGTCCATGGTCTATCTATGTGACGCATTGGGTTCATTCAGGCCCTTTTCGCTAATGGTCTGCTATTTGAGTGCAGCTGAAGCTTTAGACTTACCATATCTGACTGCATACCTTGACTCTGTTGGAGCCAACTTTCGCCATGGTGCGAATTTCGCCATCGGTGGTTCTTCTATTCGTCCTGGTGGCTATAGCCCCTTTCATCTTGGCATTCAAATTGCTCAGTTCAAGCAATTCAAAGCTCGAACAACAGCTCTCTATAATAAACTCAAGCGAACTGGTCTCTTTCATCCTTAATTCTCCTTCCAAGATAGAATCGGCTATGCTCCTTTTATTTAGCCATACAATGCTAGCATGCATGTATTCTGTTAGTAATTTTGCAGAAAACCAATATGGTACATGATCCTAGAAGGCTGTCATAATTGATGTAACAGTTTCATAACATTACAGGAAATAACAGCCATCTTCCAAGGCCTCAGGAGTTCTCAAAGGCTCTATACACATTTGACATTGGACAAAACGATCTATCCTATGGTTTCCAGCACTCCTCTATGGAAAAAGTTAGAGCATCCATTCCAGATATTCTGAACCAGTTATCCCGAGCATGGCAAGTAAGGGACTTGGCAATAGCATATTTACGTGTTTGAGATGTGGCCCTTATCCTCATCCTTGCGAACTTTTGTTTCACAGGAACTACATGCAGAAGGAGCTAGAACATTCTGGGTACATAATACTGGCCCACATGGTTGCATGCCGTATGCTGTTATATATGACAAGTCAAAACCTGGCAACCTGGATCGCAATGGATGTGCCAAGCCTAACAACTTGGTGGCGAGGGAGTTCAATAAGAAGCTCAAGGACATGGTATTAAAGTTGAGATCAAAGCTTCCCAATGCCACATTTGTGTATGTCGACATTTATTCTGCTAAACATGCATTAATTAGCAAAGCAAAAAATGAAGGTAGGGCTTCTAATATCGATTGCATAGATGTTCCCTGCTTTGCTATGCACATTCTGAGAATTTACATCTAACAAGTGTGGTGCTCGATGTTGATTGGCAGGTTTTGTTGATCCATCCAAATTCTGCTGTGGAAGTTACTATGGCCACCATATTGATTGTGGGAAAAAAGCTGTAGTAAATGGGACTCTATATGGTGATGCATGTGCTCAACCTTCAAAACATATCAGTTGGGATGGCATTCACTACTCGGAGGCAGCCAACCGCTGGGTTGCAAATAAAATCCTTGGAGGCGCCTTATCTGACCCAGCAGTTTCTGTTGGTGAAGCTTGTCATGCTGGAAACCTTGTGTGACCTTATTAATGTAACTCCACAAATCACAAATTTCTCCGCAAATTGATTCAGATTCAAAATCTACGCCAAAGCATCTCTATTTCAATTGTAAGTCCCTATCAACCATGGAGTTATGCAATAAAAAGGCACACTTTACCTATTTCTGGTTCTTTTTCCCCAGTAAATTGTCATGTTACTGTTACATACAGCATGAAAAACAGTACTACTAGTACCTGCTCATTGGTTCACCCCAAGTGTAATAACATTATGCATTGTTATGCAATGATATTAAGAATTTATCCATCGACTGAAAATTCCAAATCAATTGTCATTGGAGATAGTAACCCAAACATCTTACGAAGATGATGCATTTCCTTTTAATTATTGAGCAAGAACAATCCTCACAATTTCTGGAGCAAAACTGCATATACTTAGAACAATATACGTACTCTATCAGAAGCACCAGCGAATCCACACTATGTTTGCAGATCATCATTGTAAGCTGATTTACTTGCTCCATAAGAAGGGGGGGAAAAAGGTAATTCCAAGGAGAAACCCTTGTTTGAGAATGCTGTAACATTTGCAACTTATAGTAACTAAATGAAAATATGAAGTTCTACTTCTCCTTTGGCAATTACAATAGACATGAGAAATGAGACAAGAAATCAACTCGCTAAACAATCAAGAACGACATCAAATGTTCTATGTGAAATGACCACAACTACATCAGAACCAAGCCATATCGTTTCTTCATTTATTTTACTAACAACATTATACAAACCTTCTTCTAATCTCCACAAACTACACTTTGTACAAAGCTTCTGTACATCAGGAGCACTTATTACACTTTGATCTCAATTTCCGTCTTTGTTCCATTGTTTGTATCGAGTAAAGTGTCTAAAGGCATAGACTTTCTCCTCCTGACTCTGCCCGCTTCTTTCAGCATTTCAACTAACCTCTTCTTTTCATCCTCCACATCAGGGTTTGCAGTCCCGAGTTTCTCCTCTCTCATACCGAGAACAAACTCCAAAATGTCAATTGCATCATTCAACCTACAAGAATAATTAAAAAGGAAATAAACAAAAGCCACACATGCACACCATAATCTGAAAATACGTAACTAGGCTGTAAACACAATGTACCTTCCCATTGCATCATATGTGCTAGCCAAGTTACAGTAGACACTTAAAGTATCAGGGTGACAGGTTCCATATTCCTCTTCCAAAATGCTCCTTGCTTCTTCAAAATGCCCAGCAGCCTCATTAATTGCAAACAGCTGTACACAAACTAGGCCCATCTGGTTCAAAATGATTCCCAGAAGGGCAGATTTCTTTTCTCCACAGGCATAGAATTTTTTAACAGCAGTCTGTAGGACATTATAAGAATCAGAATAATTCTCCATCATATAATGCATGACCCCAATCTGAACCTCAATTCCAGCAACTGCACTTTGTTGACCTGGTGCATTGCCATAAAGCCTTAACACCTTCTTAAGTAACTTGAGGGCCTGCTCCATTTCATTCATGGATTGGTAGACAGCAGATAGATCAATTAAGTCACAAGCAATCTCCTCAGCTCTGATCCCAGGATTTGGCTTTCCATAAATGCGCAGTGCATTCTCACAATAGGATCTAGCTTCGCCAAACTTCCCTATCTTGTTGTACAAATCAGCCAAATGGACAAAAACTGAAGCAACCTCAGGATGATTCTCCCCTTTGGCTGACTTGAACACTGTTAGTGCTCTCTGGTATGCAAAGATTGCCTCATCATACTGAGCAAGTGATAAATATGCATCCCCAATTCTGCAATCAATTGAGGCCACATCGATAGCCTGGCTCTCTGATGCCATAGCCATGCTTGCTAAAACGTAATGTTCAATGGCAGATTCATAATCTCCTTTCAAGTCACAAATAAGTCCCATAAGTCTCCTGTCTGCAGCTTCTTCAGCAGAAACAGGAGGGCCGTTCTCCTTGTGTATGTCAAGAGCCATTTGACACAACTTCTCAGCTTCATCATACTGCAATGCTTGAACATGAGCCTCTGCTACATATCGACACGTCTCACCAATTAGATGGTCTGCTTCTCCTAAAGCTTGCCTTTGTATCTCCAAACCTGCTGTATACCAGAAGATTGACTTCTCAATCTGTCCCAGCATCGCATGTGTATCACCTAATTGCATGCAACCGCTAAATTTAGCAAGGGCATGAATTTCCCCAAACTCCAACTTGGGGATCTCAATTGATTGCTCGAGAACTGGTATAGCTCTACCACACTGTCCTAAGTTGCAGTATATTGTAGCCAAAATGTGCAAGGACATGACGTGCTCTAAATTTGGGGTATCGTTTGCACATTTCTCAAATGACTTTGCGGCACGAAGAGCCAAATCAAGAGATTTATAGTTATTCTCCCCACATGCAATCATATCTCTTGCCCGTTTAAGCAAAAATGGTCCAAGGTCTGGATTGTTCAAACCCACATCGTGAGAATCAACAACCCCATTTCGGTTCTTTACTGAAAAAGAGGCAGGACTCCTCTCCTTCACAGGGACAGTGGCATTTAGTTTCTTTTGATTCTTCTCGCTGTTCTTATCACTTAAAGGTTTCTCCTTAGAGACTTCGCCGTTAGGACTAGACTTTGCTAATTGTTTCTTCGTACTTGCAGATGACTTTACCTGCTTTGAAAATGAGTCAAGAGCATCCTCCCTCTCTTTTTTGACAGAATTGATAGTACCACTAATGCCATGATACTCCCTCGAATCACCCCCTACCTTATTTCCTACCACAATCTCTTTTGTTGTTTCCGATGCCTCAAAGTCTCCGACAAGATGGTATAGTTCGGAATCGATCCTTGATTCCTCACCATATGATGATAAGCTAGGCCCTGACGCGGATTGATCAGAGCTATCCATCTCATACACATATTGATAGAGTTTATCAATAGAGGTATCAATGACACCGTCAATCCCTATATCAACAAAATCTCTCAGAGGGGTATGTGGACTCAAAGGACTTCTAGGAGACATGTGTTGCACGTAAGTTTGCTTACAAGGCATATATTTTCCACCAGACTCCTCAGGAATGTGGCTTTCATGAAATGTATTCATTGCTAGTGTAGGCATTTCACTGAAAAAGTATGGTTCACAACCTTCTTAATCATACTAAAACGATGAAAGAAAACAAAACTACATCCGTTGGAAAGTTCCTTATGACGCAGGGTCAATATAACCATTAAGATTTTTCAACCCTCTTGTCCTTTCCAAGTATCCTTTATAATTTCTATTCTTCAATTCCGTGAAACATTTTCCGCAAAGTAAATACAACGTAAAGTTCCTTAAAGTGCAGTGTCACCATAATGCATACAGTAAAACAACAGTAACATTTTTCTTTTTTCTTTTTCAAGAATTATGTGTATGTGTCTTATACGCATGGAAAAACACAATTACTACTCTTCAGCAAGTTTAAGAAAACCCCATATCATTGCATTAATTTACTCAGTTTCCTTTTAAAAACTGAAACGTTGAGACAGAACTACGATGAGCAAAACGTCCTTAAAAAACTTCCTGCCATGCGATGCAATAAGGCTACAGAAATAGAGGAAGTGGCAAAGATTAATGTACCTTGGTATGAAGTGAAGGGCAATGGTTTCTGAATTGTATGAAGTACGTTCCTAAAATGAAGTGGATATGAGATGCGACTTTGATGTTGGAGTGTCTGTTCGCCATATATATACTGTTTAAGGAAAAATATAACAAGGAAACCAAACGAGAAGGAGAAAACGCCAGGAAAGGGTGTGGGTGGTATAATGCAATATAGGTAGGGACAAAACAGGAACTTTGGGAATTAAAATAAGGAAGACATGCCAAGTGGCCCCAAAAGGATAATCTAAATTAATAAAACGCTAGTAAGTGCTCTTAATAAATAAATATCTTTATTTTGTTTCATTATTATTATTATTCCGTTGACAAGCTCTTAACGTTAGAGGGAAGTGGGTAAAGAACAAATAGAGTATAAGATAATTTTAGAATTAAAATTTATTTTGTAATATACAGAAATTATTATGAAATATTTATCCTCTAAAAATTTAAAGTATAAGATATGTTATGAAATTTATAAAAAAAATTTATTACATGTTTATAACATAAAATATTTAAGTCAATTGTCTAATAACCTATTATTTTTTCACTCATTTATAAGTAGTACAATCATCAATTTGGTAATTAATAGCATATTTCTCATGAGGCATACATATTTCTTGATCATGGAATTGTAAAAAATTTATTTCTAAGATGTTATTATAAAATTGCAATCTATCATAAACTCTAAATTCACTTGTTAAATAAATAATACTATCAAATTGATTACAATATTTTTATTAATAGACAAGAAAATTTGACAAAAAAACACAATACAATAAAATAAATTAAATTTTGGATAATTTTATATTAAACACAATCATTTTTCTTCAATAGCCAAATGAGCTTAGTCTTTGGGCATATGTTAAGTTAAAAATATTATAATTTGTTATAATCAACATGATTAATTATGAAGTTTTATAAGATAGAAATACTGTACTCTATAATTTATGTCATGTATTACTTACAATGTAGTCTCCAAAATAGATGCAGGATATAAAATATTGTATCATGTACCTTGTTCTATCCTAACGATATCTTAAAAGTTAGAACTTAAATCTACCGAATGACATTCGATAACCTATCTAATCTATCATATGATAGCGTCAAGTTTACCTATCCAACCTTACACAACATACTTGTTAAGGATTGAATGAAAAAATTATTAATATATTTTCATACAATTGTTTTTCGTGAAATGTGTAATTATTTAAAAAAAATAAAAGATTTCCTCTTTTAGTTAATTAACTAGCACTTGAGACACTTGTTAAACAATGTAAGATTCGTCCAAGATTGTTCAACAATAAGTTAAAATAAAAATTCTAACTATTACCACGATACAAGAAAATTATATATTCAAAGTAATGATGAAATTAAACGTTATGATTTTCTTTTTAATAAATGTACTATGAGCTTATTGTTCTCATATTTACTGATGTGGTCAAGGCTTGTGTGAAGCCGAAAACTATAACTCAGGCAAAGCATTCAAGGGTTAAAATTGTTTTAATCGAAACGAAATACGTTTTTCTATAAGTTTGAATTAATCCGTTGATGATATAATTATAATTTTTTATGTAATAAAGTAACCATAAGACCTTCAACAGTTGAAACTTTGAATTCAACATCTTCAAACACCATTAAATGAAATCATGTAAGTTTTTAATTTTTGTAAATTAAACATTGTAAAGTTGATTAGAAAAGAACAGAACAGCAAGAGCCTTTTTGTCATTTCACGTAATTTTTACCGATTCAACAAAATCCGAGATTTTCTATGATTTTTTTTATTATTTTAATCAATATTAAAACTTTACCATTAATATATAAATTAATAATAAAATTAAAAATTGAATTGTCGAGATTTAAACCTTCAACCTTATCACAAATTATTTATAATACATAGCTTGCTAGTCGACCGAGCTTATTAATTTCATTTAGTGCTCCAAGTTATCATACATTCTTTGGAACTTAGATTGGCTAGCGGTGTCAGATTGAGAGACTTGGTTCAGTTGTTCTGACATTGTCATGCAGCAAAAACCTGATTATATATGTTGTGGAAATGTTGCTGCAAGTTTCATTTTAATAATCTCATAATAAATGCATTATATTTTGATTAATTAAGCACTTCACATTGCATATTTTGAAATATTTCTCAATTTTATCTTTTTCTTTTTATTATGAAATTAAAAAAATATATTTTATAAAAATTTAAAATATATACATAACACGTAAATATCGATTATATTTGAATATATAACAGTTTTTTTTAAACTATTCATTATTATTGTTACTTAATTAAATATGATTGATATTTAAACACCATATGTATATATATACGTGATGTATATTATTTAATAAATTTTTCTCCATGAATACTACTTTTTTTTTTTTTTTTTGATGGATCCAAGATAGATTTTATAAAGTTGAAGCAAGTTCCTGTGGAATTCCACCCTCCTCTTCGCCTTTATGCTCGTGAGTTTCGTCATTCATGTACGTGGTTAAAGAAACATCAAATCGCTGGGACCATGACTTTGCATTATAATCTTCGTGAATTACGGTGAACTTTTGCACTCGAGCTATGTTTTTGAAATGATGTTCTTTGGCTCTAGCCTTTTCTTTAAGCTATAAGGCCTCTTCATATAACACTTTTTCACCCCTTTGGAATATCTCTGCAGGATTTCCAAACTAATGATGAATCGAGCCGACAATTACAACACTTAGAAGAACAACTCCACGGGCAAAATAGTCACCAGCTTAGGTTGTAGGGAAGATTGTTTCGAGCACAGGAATTGGTGCAGTATACGAAGCAAATAATACAGGTTTTTAAGCATATATAGTGTTCGTTTGGTCACAAAAATGAGTCCCAATTCCAGAAGGAGAGAGATACTTGTAATTAAACAGCTAGTCATACTTTGCTCCAAGTGAGTCTTTACTTAATGGAAAAATGATCCCAAGCTTAATTATTAAACATTAAGCATGATCTAAACTGTCCTAAATGTTTCTCAAGTGCATTTTAACACGTAAAGGGATAAGTGTGCAAACATGAAAGTTAATGTTGTTAAAATGTAATTTGCCTTGTTTTTTTTTTTACCAAATTTTTTATTTTTATGCTAGGGGAAACAAAAATTGCATGATCTCAAAAAGGTGGATATAATTAAGAAAGAGTAGGTAATGTAACCAATGCTCCTGGCTTTACCTTTTGCCAAGAAAGCCGCTTAAAAGGAGCTAAAAGAGAAGCCATAATTTACAACATGATTGCAATTTTCTTTTCTCAATCCTCCTTACTCGAGGGTAAGATCCAGAAGAACGACGAGTTGATTAATGGACCCAAAAAAAAAAAAGAAAAAAGAAACAAGAAAAAAGGAAAAAAGGTGTCATATGAACACTAAGCGGACAAAATCAAATGATTCCTAGGTTGGTGTATTGTTTTGATAAGGACGAAATAGTGTGCTTGCCTAGCTAATGTTGTCGATTATGAAAAAGAAGTCATTAACATTGTCACAACAACAGCATATTCTGGCTGTGCAACTTCCCCTGCCTCGGTGGTTGGTGGCTAATTGCGCCGGGCTGCATTGTCAATCCCAAGAAGAGATGGAGAGCGGGATGCCCTCGATTCATTAACAACAATACTTACATGTTAAAAAGCTATTAACGAGTTGAGGTGAGATGATATTGTATTGAATTTAAGCTTAAAGTTAACTTAAAATTTTAAAGCTTGAGCTAAGTCAAACTTATAATTCAAGTTTAAGTTTGATGCGTAGTATTAAATGAGTTTGAGCCTAACTCTTAGAAGCTTATTTGTACTGGATAACCTAATTTTTATTTTTAATAATTAAAAAAATGCTAGTATATAAATTAAACTTAAACCAGATTAAAATTAAGCTTAACTATAGCTCAATTAGATTTGCGAGATAATCAAGCTAAATATCATTAAATTTATATTTAACTTGATAATTATTCGAGTAGAATGAAATTCAATCTAATTCGATTTTAATCGAATTAAATTCGAATATATATCGAATTGAAATTAAATGGATTTATCATTAGATTTAATTCATTTTGCAACTCTATTAATGATCTTAACCTGTTGTGTAACTATTCATAAAAGAGAAAAAAAAAGAAGATTATAACATGGATAAGTCCTAGCTTTTACTAATCTAAGTGGAAAGGAAACGAAGGAATACTAGGGGAACTCAATAATTTGGATTTCGCACGGACACGAGCGTGTGGGTCTCCACACCTATATTCTATATTCATAACAAAAAGATTTGATTGAAGAATCAAAGTTGGAGAGGCCCAAAACAGAAAGAAAAATTAAACAAAAAACATATAGTTGAAGAGGTACCCCATCCCCAACAATTCTGACTTTAAAAAAAAAAAAAAAGTGTAGGTATCAACCGCAATTTTGGTAATCGGTGCAACTAAAATTATTGAAGTTCTTTTATAGGGATTTGGTGAACTTTTTTTTTAATTTAATATGGTATGTCCATTACCATGATATTTAGGGAATATAAAAAGCTAGGAAGCTGGACATAAATGTCTGTTGTTTTATAGAGTTTAGTACTTACATTTTAATGTCACTCTAACTAATAATTATCCATGACAAAGATTAAATAAAAATGATGGAAGGAAAAGTGATAAAGAATTTTAGGCAGAAGATTTTCATCTACACATAAATTATGCGCCTTTGTTAGCTTTGATATATTTCCAGATTTTAACTATAGTTATATAATTCAGCAAGAAAATTAGCTGACAATAATAATCTTTAGAAGCTCATATTGTATGTAGTATTGATAAAAGGAATGGATTCTAATAGTTGGAAGATCTTTTGATTTTATTTTTTTATATATTTATATAAATATTTTTTAGATTAAATTTATCATTTAACAATTTGCATAACAGTATGTAGGATTAAATCTAATATATTGGTTAGGCCATGCTCAATGCTGATTATTTAGATTAGTGATCAAATCTAAATAACTAGACTTTATTAGGATGATTTGAAGAGTTTGGTAGGGATGGACTCATGAAAAATTTGTGAAGATTACCTTGTGTTACTTGCAAATTATGTAGAGGCCCAAATTGTGTCCATGGAGTTCTTAATGAAAATGAATTGGTCAGTTGTGGCCGAATACATAGGTCAACTAGGAAGTTTTACTTTAGTAAGTCTACATTCTCTGTACTATAGTAGATAGGTGAAGGTAAATGCACTTATGACAATGGTATGGGGGAATCATTTGTAATCATTTCATCAAATAAATCTCAACTTTATGCTCAAGTAACCCTTGTGTATACAAAGGTTATCCTCTTAGTTGCATATCATCCATTCTTTAAATGAATCTTAATCTCCCATAACATCTCTCTCTACTTTCTCTTTACAAAACTTGTGTAAGTTGTGAGTCAAGTTGAGTTAACACTTCCAAATGGTTTTTGTGTGCCTAATTGTTGCACAATAATGCCATTTAGAAAAACATTCATGACAAGTGGCATCAAAGTAAGGTTTTTAACAACAAATGTGATGATGCCCTTGAGTACAAAGAACATTGTCTTGGCTACTAGAGGGGAAGTCAAACATGATGAGTGTCTCATCAATAGGCAAAGGGCTCAATTGAGTCGCATGTCAAAGGCATTGATTTCAACCTTAATAAAGTGGAATTATGCATCATTGGAGTGAAGTAGGGGCTTGAGAAGTCATAGGCTTATATGAGGGAGATAGTGATATGAATCCTAGAATGATTAGAAGGTGAAAAACAAACAAGAAGATCTAAGGTGAGTTCATCATAGGCAAATTTAGGCTTATGGAAGCTTAGGAGATCGAATTCAATCAAATCAACCAAGGAGAAGCTAACTAGAATTTAGGCTAGTGTAAGGTCGATTGACCATTGGTATCAAATCAACATAAGACTGCCCCCTAGCTATGTTGTGAAATTGTTTCCATTATCTAATTATAGGATATTTTATGCTTTTGTTTTATTTCTATAATAGTGCCATTTTTATGATATTTTGTTTTAAATGTTATTATTTTATGTTATTTACTTTTCAATAATGTCCTACTATGTTAGGGTTCCTAGGTTTATTAGTAAGCTTGTAAGCTTCTAAATAGGCAGCTATGGGTCATTATTCAAGTAATCCTCCTATAATATCACATATTGAGTGTTGATAAACTTTACTATTTGAGACTATTGAGTCTTGTTATTTCTTTTGAATATTGAGTGTACGCTTTTATTTATATTATATTCTTGTTGGTCGTTTTCAATCTTGGTGAGCATAGTTAATTGAAATATGTAAATTTCATTGGTTTCCTTTAACATTCGTGAAGGGTTCACAAATCATGAGTCATATTGATTTTTGATGAATCATTATGGTTAATTTAGGAAGGTTAGAAATTCATTGGTTGCTATTGATAGGATTATATTGTTGTTTATGATCTTTATTGTTGAAGTGAGTTGTTTTATAGTGGTGAAGAGATGGTGTAAGAACTCAAAATTATGCTCATCTTATGGTTATTGATGATTTTTGCCAAATATTGATTTCTAAGTACGATGTTAACAAATTGGTTTACTCATTGAAGATCATCAATGTCTATATGAGATGGATCATAATAATGAGGTAATTCAAGTAATAAAACAAGTTTCAGTAGCTTTTTCTAAGGGAAAATCTTAAGAGGATTTGATTTTGTATGATGTCATGTTCATGGGTGATTTCCATTCACATATGGGTAAGCTATGGTGGATTTATCACAATGTTGTACTTGATCCTATCAATAACTACTATAGCTTCACTAAAGAAAGAAAAATCACTTTAGCACTAAGGACAAGTAAAAAGGTACAACGGATGTACATGCATTAAAGAAGCAAGTTCAAAATTAGTTGTTTGAGATGGTAGCTAGAAGTATAGAGATTGAAAAATTTGAGAATGTAGAAACCTTGAGGGGAGCTATAATTGATTCCTCCTATGTTGATAGTACAGAAAAATCCATATACTCATATTAAGGAAGACCCAAGATAGAGAAAAATTTGTTTCATACTTATTGCTTGGTATATGTTAAGACATGCAAATTAGCTATTAATGGAGGTAGTTGCATCTATGTCATGTCTATAGAATCTGTGAAGAAGATGGGTTTGTAGGTTACATTGCATCGAAAACAATACAGTTTTCCAATAATTAGGGAGTCATACATATTCATGAATAGGTGTGTGTTCCAATTGTCATTAGTTATTATACTGATAAGGTTATTTATGATGTAGTCCAATGAATGTTACACATTTACATCTTTGAGATGTTTATTCCCCATGAGTCAGGAAGAGGTATAATAAGTGAGTGCAACATTTGTTGTTTGAGAGAGCAGCTAGAGGTATAGAGATAGAAAAATCTAAGAATATAATTTATAATACTAAAGATGGGAGTAATATAGCTTGGAATGTTGAGGGATTAAATTCCCAAAGGAAGCAAAATGCAATGCTAAAAGCATTAAATGAGTACATGCCAAATCTTATAGTCTTAATGGAAACAAAGATGGATGGAATATTAGCATACACATTTTATCATCTCTCACAATAGAAAGGTTCTAAATGCCTAGAAGTGGAGAGATAAAGTTGTGGAAGGAGCAAACTCACACATTACTCAATAAAATTGTACTACTTAATAAGGCTAGCTTTATAGTAGGTGGGAAAGCATAAGATAATATCATTTATTAAATGAAATCTTACACTCTTGTTGAAGAAAGAAAGGCAAGGAGGGATAGATAATTAATAAGTTGGATTTGGAGAAGGCATATGATACTTTTGAATGGGATTTCATACATTACTTGTTATATAGTTTAAAGTTGCTCGATAGATGGAGGAAAATAATTGAAAGTTACATAACTACAACTTCAATAGAAGTATTAGTAAATGGTCATCATTTGCATTCTTTTTGTCCAAGTTGTGGGCTTAAACAAGGAGATCCTTTATCACCTTATATTTTAAAATCGCTTTAGCATTATGAAGTAAGAGCATTGAAAAGGGAATTGAGGAAGGAAGATGGAAGCCTTTTAAGGTCAGAGGAAGTGATTTTGTTGGTTCCAATTGGTAATCAAGAGAGAGATGAATTAATTGTTTAAGATTTAAAATTCTTTTTCAAAAATTTCATAAACTACTCCTTTTAATTACTATTGGAGGTATTTAATTAAATGTTGCAGCAAGAATTAAATAAAAGAAATAAGGTTCAAGAAGACCAAGCAAGTACTTATAAATGTACCTCCTTGTGAGTCGGTCCTCTCTTCTATCCCGCAATCAAGGATCCGATCATCTACACTGGCGTGTTCCACTATTTGAGAAATCAACAAAAGGTATGCTAATCTATCATGTGTCATACTCCCCACCTAGGAATACATAGGTCTATAGAACTACCCCTACAAGTCTTTCCCAAATAGTTTCACTAATCTCTCAAAAAGAGCAATTCACTTAGAGAATTACAACAAAAATTTCCTCAAAATTTTAGCACAATATTATTGTAAAATAGAATAAACAATTTTGTATAATGTCATTAATAATTCCCTTTTCTTCTTGTTATATATCCTTTTACCTTATACGGTTCCTTTGTGTAGCAATCTACCAAATGCTTGTATGGAAGTAACCGTTATAATAATATTTTATTGCTTCTTTCCATGAATATCTCTTTGCCTTTCCTTTTCCTCCATGAGTATCATTAAGTAATATCCTTTCAAATAATTGTTTCTCATTCTAATTCTCTTTTCGTAATAATTATTTCTTTCCTTAACCTTCACAAGATAGTTGTTGTGACTTCCAATTTTATTGCTTCCGACTATAGTTTCCGATCAATTCTGATTGGTTTCGACATGTTTCATGTTGATTCCAACTTGATTTCGATTGTTTCTAAAGTGATTACCACTTGGTTTCCGATTTTGATTTTGATAATAAGCTACTTTTATATTTCTCCTTTTGTAGCGCTTTGCTTACAACCGTATCCAACTGCTTCATTTTTCCTTCTATGGCGCTGCCAACTTTATTTTATAATATTTTTTACACTTCTAGTTGCACTCTAAATAATCATATCAGTGAACACTCATCATCATAGTGTTTTGTTATCATCAAATATTATTGGGATACTTAATAGATTTTAAACTATCTCATATGATATTTGCTGATGATGTAGTTTTACTTGCAAAAGTAACAAAGAAAAAGGCGGATACAGTTAAACAATTACTTGCTATGTTTGAAAGCCAACCGAGTTTAAAGGTAATTCAAAACAAATCGGTGGTGTCCTTCCAAAATTTTTTTTTGCAACAAATAGAAGTGATTGTGGATATTTTGGGGATTAAGGTGACAGATTCTTTTGAGAAGTATTTAGGATATCTTTTAGACCAAGAGAAGAAGGTCCAAAGCTATTAGGTTAACTGTATAATAGAGAAAGCACAAAAGAAATTGAGTGGATGGAAAGCCAAGCAGCTTAGTATAGTAGGACAATTGGTTTTGGCAGAATCAGCTTTGGAGTCATTATCAAAATATTACATACAGGTTGAACAATTATCTGCGAAAATAATTTCAAAAGTAGAGCAAGTCACCAGAAATTTTCTTTGGAAAGATAAGGTTGAAAAAGAAAAAAATCATTAGGTAGGGTGGAAGAAGATTACGAGACCAAAAGAGGAGGGTGGACATCGTCTAGCTAACTTTCAGATGAGGAAAAAAGCTTGTGCAGTAGAGCGTAGTTGTGAAATGAAGAGAAAGAATTTTACATGGAAGGACCTTGTAAAAGCTAAATATAAACATTTATGGGAAAATGAGCGATTACAATCAGAACAAGGTTTATCTCCAAATGTGAACGAGATTGTCAATATACAAAATTGGAGAGATGAAAAGGGTTTTAGTATTTTGGGAAATGATAGGAAAGCAAGTTTTTGGTATGATAAATGGGGTAGAATTTTACTATGCAAGAGTTGATTCAAGGCCTATAAATATTACGGCTATGCAATTGAAGGTTAGAGACAGTTTGATAGAACATTGTAAATGGGATGAAGAAAAAATGGGATTTGAAATATCAGAACTCCTTGCTAATAAAATTGGACCAGAAGGAGATATCTTTTAATACCAGAATTACTCCATCTCTTCAAGACATTTACAAATGTCTTATGAATAGAGGAAGAGCAGAGAAGAGGGAGTGGGAATGGACTTGGAAGAGCATTCTTTCCTCCTAAGATTAAACTACTTCTTTGGAGAATTATGCATGATAGCTTACTATCAGTAGAAAATTAAGGAGGGGAAATATTAAGGAAAATGCATATTGACCAAATTGTGGAGATAGGAATGAAGATCCAAATGACATTTTCAAAAGTTGTCTTCAAATTAAAGATAGTGTAGCACAGTGAACAAAAGGGAATAGCTACAATAATTCAAATAGAGAAGATATTTTCACATGGATTCAAAGAAACTGCTATGTAAAGAGGAAAGAATTGCAGGAAATATATCCACCAAAAGCTTTTATGTTAGTTTTATGTCTTGAAAATTTGGAGAGTGGACCGCTAAAATTTTTAGGACACAAGAACATAGAGAGCCTCTTATATAAGGTGTAGGAAGAGGAGGTCATGAACACTGGTCACATTATAGAAGGCAGAAGCAAATTTAAAGAATTGAATGGAGGAATTTGAATTGGACTCTCCAAATAACGGGTAAATTAAGCTTAATATAGATGGTTATGTTCTCATGAGTAATGGACAAGCAATCGTTGGTGTGTTTTATGAGATGACCAGGGTAGATGGGTTTTTGGCTTTGCAAAAAAAGTTGTGTAATATAAGCTTGCTTGCAGCAGAACTTTGGGGAATCTTCTAGGGATTACATTGTTGTTTAACTTTAGGATATAGGAAAGTTGAAGTAAATGAATGTTGATTCTCATGCAACAACTTTAATGCTAACTAATTGTAACAATCCAAAAATCAAATACCATAATGTCTCATTGGCTTGTAGGGAAAAGATCTCCCTTCTATTGGAGATGAAAATTGAAGCAGTCCCGAAAGAGCTTAATGGAGCTGCTGATTGAATTGCAGCAAGAATCCAATATCAGGATGAAGAAGAACTCTTTTTTCATTATCCTAATGGAGATTTTGAAGCTACTATAGCAAGATCTGACTAGCTATGGTATGTTTCAGAAGTATAAATGTCAACAAGTTGTCAAGAACTCTAGTGTAAATGAATACTTCGTAAACAGTAGATAAACTGCTATCATGTATATAAACATCTATTAATGAAGTCTCTTTTCACCGAAAAGAATATTGAAATAAATAGCATCGCTGTCTTGGGGTCTCCGTGCCCTGCGGAAAACATATATCTTCGAAATTAGTTTTAAGTATATAAAACATCATAGTATCTATAATAATGAAAGTAATGGTGGTAATCCAAATTGCACATTGTCGTACAGCGTTGGGAGGAATTTGAACATACATACATACATATGTATATATTCATTAGAATTGGTAAAATTAATTTCCCTTTTTCTCATAGACTATATTTCATTTCTTTAAAATGCTTGTGCATGACCACTTGTTGCATATGTATGTATATTTTTCCCATGGTTGTCTAGCATGAGAGTACAAATGTAAAAGTATTAGCCAAAGTCATCTTTATCTCGACTTATTTTGCTATCGACCAACCATCGACTACACGCAGCTGACACGCAACACCACTCCACTAATCCTATCTTATGTTTGAGATTGTTTTAGGCTACCAGCGATTACTTGAGTGCATACTAGTCGATTTAATAGTAGTTTATTATTTCAATTGTGTCAAGGATATTGTCATTTAATAGTATGAACATTAGTTTGTCAATAGATGGATCGGGTTTAAATATTGTGAAGGGTCTAATGATATAAACATTAATTTGATATGAATAGATTAGATTTGAATACTGTAAAGGGTTGCTGAATCAGTTTGTTCACTCTTAACTATTCTCAAAGCAGCTCATACACTTAAATTTTTAAATCGGACTCTAGAGTAACTCATAAAAGAATCTATCAAGAAAAAGACTCATTTCTATCATCAATCACATGTGCAATTCAATGGATGACATTGATAGTTAAACTCTACAAATACTTAGATTTATTCCTCGTTTGATAAATTTAGAAATTGACACAGATGCCATCATGCTATTGGATTGCTCTTACAAAAGATCAAATGGGGATAAAAAAAAAACAACTTACAGTCTTTTTTCAATAATTATGAAGTTAATACTATATAATTCTTTTATCTGTTACTAGTGCATTTGAACTCTCTAAAATTGCTTACTTTTCCTTTCAATCTTTCACTCTTAATCATCTTCCTTGTGTTCTCTACATCACTACTCTCTGAGATCATGTGTAGCGCATTCAACCAAATCCCTTTCACAACAAATAGTATTTGCTATATATATATTAATTATTTTAGTGGTATGGTAGTAAGATTGTTATAATAGTCAGACAGAAATTTTTTTGGACATTTGGTTTGGCATGACCTTAAATGGTTCAGGTAGGTGGAGTGAGTCTATTATTATTAATAGTTCATTACAACCAAACGAGAAAATAAGATTTGACATAAATATTTAATTAGGGATCCAATATACATATACAAGCTCAAGACAAAAACGGAATGATTGAATACGTTGCTATAAGCTCATGCAGTTGGTGTCAAAGCGATACGTAGATAGAAGAAAAATCTCAGCCAAATTTAATAGTTTATAAAAAAAAAAAACGTAAATTCCCTTTTTTAATTATTGTATTTTTTTCGTAGATATTGTTCTTTTGTTTCACGTTTCTTGTGTAATGGCTGAATTTTTATTGAAAGAAAGTTGTCGGTTGATTTAATTAAATTAATCAACAGTAAGGGATAATTTAACAAAAATGAAATCATTACCAAATTCATGATTCATATCGGTCATCACAAAATAAATAAATAAATAAATTTAGTTACACCTGAATCAACAAGATCAGTACAACAACAGAATAATGATTGTTTTGTCCGACGTGGATGATTCTACAAATTACCAACTCCAACAATGAAATTTCGTAGAAGTAAGAATGGAGATATGTATGGGGTTTCCGTATAAAAATAAAACCAAAAAGAAAAAAAAATATACATTAGGGCAACATTATAAAATATTGTATTTTAAAAAAAATTAACAAATATTATACCTATAAAAATTATTTTAAAAATAGGTTTTGAAAGCGTGGACTCCGTTTGTGATTTTTTTTTCTAAAATTTGCAAAACTAAAAAGGTAGATCGGATCTGTGCCTTTAGAGTCTCTTTTCTTTCTTTTTTTCTTTCTTTTTGCTTCGATACATGAAAACATAGCAATTTGAACCTTACAAAAATAGCAAACAATAATGAGGTTTGGTTCTATCTATAGTATACTTAAATCGGTTCTTTTGATATATTATAGGTTTTGTAATTTCAAACGAGCAAAAAGTTATGACCTTGATATGATTTGCTTTTCCAACTTTAAAGGATCATAACTTTTTACTCGTTTGAAATTACAAAGTTTATAATATATAAAAAAAGATAAATTTGAGTTTACTATAGTTAAAACCAAACAATGTTGTCATTTGCTATTTTTATAAATGTCAAATTGTTATGTTTTCATGTGCTAAAGCAAAAAAAAAAAAAAAAAAAACACTAAAAGCACGAATGGCGTCCACACTTTCAATACAAATTGTATTGAAGGCGTAGACTCAGTGTGCACCTTCAATTTTGTAAATTCTTGTAAAACTAAAGTTGCAAATCACGTTTGTACTTTCAAAATAATTATTTAGGTTATAATATTTGCAATTTAAAAAAAAAATATATAATATTTTAAAGTGTTACCCTAGAGTCTCTATATTATTAACTACTCCATTCCACTAGAAGATCTTTTCAGTAAGTTTTCAAGTTGATGATGGATTTTTTCAAGTCTCATTAATAAGACACCTTTACAAAATTTTCTGAATCGTAATACAAAACTTGATATAGCTTTAACCAAGCCAAAACAATATTTCAAAAGGTTGGTTTTGGGTATATGGTAAATGTAATAAATTTCAAATCTTATGAACGTTGAGAGTTATGTAATATTTTTGAGCAGTAAATGCATTGTAGTAGATCTTGTTACCGATATTGGCTATGACAAAAACCACTTCTTATATATCAACAGATTATATACTATTTTAAGTGTTGACGATAAATTCATAAGCAAGGTTTTTAAATACTTAATTCACGGGATTATTAAAAAATAATCACATGAATTATTCAATGACTCATTTATTTATTTTCAAAAACTCTTAAGCTTGGTTCATTTATTTCATGTGTCTAAGTTTCAAGATTTCGTTGCCAAGTTTCGAAAAGGATAAATTATCATAATATCTATATTATTTTTAGAAAGGATATATAACCTTTCTCAAAATATGTTTATGAATAAAGCGATATACATTTCAATGTCATGATAATTGATTTGATCGGCTCTTTAGGAAACAAAAAATCCGAGTATTTCCTAAATGGAAATATCACTCTTTTATCAAAGATCGAATTAATCTTGGCTGAAATTATTTTCTGAATGCAAATATCTTGAAAAGATTCCTTAAACGTAAAGAATTTCTGTAGATTCTGTTTAAAAGTAATAAAAAAATATTCTTTAATTATTGCCTTCGTCGACGCCACCTCCCAAGTCAAGAAGACATGGCCTAAATAGGTATTTTTGAAATTTAATTATTAAGAAAGGGCCGTTACTAAAGTTTTTACAAGGTAGGGCTGCAAAAGCGTAAGTACCATGTGTCTTTCCACTTCACAATTTTTCCATTGAGATTAGTGGAAAATGTAATATAATTTGCATTCTATTGAATACGCACATAATACATGCACCTTTAGTAGAACAACTGCAACTCCAAAATAACAGTAGACAGCAATATCCTCATAAAAACACAACAAAACATGCCTATAATATCTTGAAACAAACACAACGAAACCATGTGACTTCCAACCAAGAGCAACTAATCCATTTTAAAGCCGAACTCAAACTCCATCTGCATCTCAAAGGACACAAATTTTAGCCCTAAGTGAGCAAATTCCAAATTCCAAGCTTAAAGTTGAAAATCTAACTACAAAACATAAAAATGCAATACTTATCAAGTATGGACCAAATGTTAAAGATCCAACACATTGAAAAAGCTTTGAATGCATTAATTTCTCATTAAAATGTAAATGAATACAAACATTGGTAAAAATTTACATATGAAATGTTCTATAAATCTATCTCCTTACACTTATCCTAGTAAAGTGTTTTGATATCCAAGATAATATAGAGGTGCATTCTCTAAGTCCATCATCACCATGAGGAGGAGCGTGTGACTCTTATATCAAATAATGCTATGAGGGCTTGTCAAAGTCACAAGAAGGTATTAGACTCCACTATGTATAAGGGTGTGAGCTCTTGAGCACGTCATGACATCTTTTCTGCAAAGTCGAGGGGGGGGGGGGGGGGGGGGTGGGGTGGGGGGTCGGTCATGATTGGGCTCCAAGTGGGAGTTGAATCACCAATTATCTCCTCACTCATCAATTGGCCGATATGTGACCCCTGTGTGGATAGAGTTGCAAGAATGGCAATTGAACTTAGGGCATTAGATGGGGCTAGTGGATATTCCTAATGTCTACCTTACCAAAGCATCCATATAAGTTCTCTAACTCTAGTCCCACCATCGCATCGAGTAGATACAACAACACTGCTCCTTAAACCCTTCAAACTTCTTCTTATAGGCCTTAAGCCTCCACTCACAACCGTTGTTCCTTTTCAAACAATAAACTAACAATAGGGTCTTACTCGATTCTTTATAATTGAAGTTAGAATGATTCTTAATATGATACATCTTAATAGCTTAAACAATATTAATCTTGGTGTTGAATCTCATGCCTTTATTGAGCCCTTCACTATCACTCAAGTTATTACACATCAAATTCTTAGTTTCCTCAAAAAATTTGTAACTATCACCACCATCAACATTGAAAAATGGAACTAGAACCTTAACTGCCATGTTAGCTATGATCAATTTGTGGGGAATGTTCTAGTGTTTGCATTGAGTGCATGAATGAGCTTAGATGTGCTGCAGCCATATCATTTACTACATTTACATTAGTCCCATCATCCTCTTTAGAACTCTTCTCTCCACCATCTACATTGATTGCCATTCCCATTCCCATACTTTACTAATTAGAATCATTCGAAGCTAGATCTTGGAAAACCGGATCCATTGCTATGTCCATGTGATTTTCAATATTACATAAGGCTCAAACACATGAATTTGATCATATTCTTCATATACTAATAATTTAGTCATCCTTGTGTTGTTTATGTGTTGTTGCATGGGTAAAGGTGTTTGCTTAGAATTTTTGCTGTTCAAGAGGAGCCCTTGATACTATGTAGGTCCTAACATACAAGTGTTGTATGCAAGACTCCTCAAAAGCTTTAGTAATTTCAATAAAGTTTTCAACATCATCATTATCCCTAATAGCCATCAAGGAATAAGACACATTGTCTTTGTAGTAATTAGGGTATTTATATAATATCTTAACCTTGGCTACATTGGGATCAATTCTAATGCTCCCACATATCTTATGTAGGAATTTAGTATAATTGTTTTTTTTTTTCATTTTCTACTTATTAATCAAATCCTTATTGTATTCCAACCCCCATTCGCCTCTCATAATGTTTCCACAAGCATAAATAATAAGTTTAACAAATTCTAACATTTTCAACCTATTGATGCAATATAGAGTAAATTAGTTTAACACCATGAAGCATGCAATATAATTTAAGCCCATCTAGAAAAAAAAAAAAAAAGATGCACTAATAGATTCATTGTGGCACCTCCATAAACACCTAGTGAGCAGCTTCGAGTCTACTAACATTTTGATACGCATAATGAGCAACAAGAATCCATATACATTATGTCTTCATATACATTGCAAATTACATAATGTCATTTGATAAAAAAACATCTACATATATTATCCATCATCAATACTAGGATGGACAATGCATGTAAATGAAAAATTATCACACACACACGATGTTCTTACCTTTTTGTAGATGAGCTATGGAGCAATGAAGTTATTTGAGAGATTTGAAAAGTTTGCCCATAGAGTGTGTGTGTGTTTGCAAGTGTAGTGTTTGTGTGCATGTTTCAATGCTATTGTACGTATAGGATTTAAATGGGTCAATTTAAAGATGCATATAGTATATGTGCTTTCAATGTAAATAAATATATTGAAAATGCATATATCAGTTTAAGTGTGTATGCACCTCCAATTGAGATATTTTCAATGGCCTAAAGGCATATGATATGTATGCATTTTCACAATTCTATCCCTCTAATAAGTTTTTCTTGCCACCTTTTTTAATAATTCAATTTCAAAAATACCCTATTTAGATACAAAAACCCTCTTCCATCCAATAAGCCAAACTCTTCAACATTGTAGCTAGGGCTTATCTTTCTTTTCCATTGGCTTCCCTTTTAAAACTTTTATTCAACTCTCTCCTCTTTTTCAGCCAATAAGCATGTTTAATCGTTGTTATATTGCATGGCAAGATAGTAAGTTGATCTTTGATATCTAAAGACCATGACGATTTACTCTGTACCAAATTGTTTGAGCTTGGGAATGGATCTAGCCAATTGGGCAATTCACAAATAAATTGTCAGTTGTAATTGATTTGCCTTTGTTATAGTGTCATCCCTTCTTTGAAGAATGTATGATTACCCATAAAAAAAAAAAAAAAAAACTTTCTTATAAGGGACGAAAATACACTCTGCCGAACATGCTGTGACAATTAGTTAGAATCCGACATATGGCGTGCAACTTAATTTCCGTTTCCTCCATCTCCTCATTCCGTTAACGATTTCCACTAGGATTTTTTTTTTTTTTTTTTTTCGTGCGCTTCTTCCTGTGATATGACAGCCGCTACTTGCACTAGGGTTTTTTGTTTTATTTTTTTCCTGTCATATTGCAACGGCTTCCATGCATCTTTGACCCCACACTAAAAATTGAACTCCATGAATAGAGGAAAAAATTGTTGCAAAACAATTTCAATATTTTACTCTTTTCACATTTCATCTACAAAAAGGTTAGTAATGTTGTTATATTATAATATTATATTTTATTCATATTTTAATTCTTGATATTTCATTATTACAATAGTTCCTTGTATGATTTCCTTCCGTAAGCAATATAATATTATGATATTACTACACAAGTTCCTTCCATTCTTTCTTTATTGTAGTTTCTTTTTTGTTTAACTCTATAATAACAAGTAATGACATTCTATTGCACTTGATTACTTAATTTGGATTCAATTTTAAAGCTATACAGTTTATAGGGATACAATTAGGCAATTTCTTATAAGATACCTCTAATCTGACAATGGCCTTATAGGGTAATTTCTTATAATGTTTTGGGACAAGTTTTGAGTATTGTTTCAAAACCTATAGGTTTTAGGTTAGGTTTTAGGACTATAATAGAATTCAAATGGGAAATCTGACCTCAATAAAAGATAATAATAATATAATATTAAGTTAGTGCTTACAATACAATATGTGTTAGTTCTATACTGAACAATTTTCCTATTATCATCAAAAGAAGAGATATCTATTAAGAAGAACCTTCTTCTATTGATCAAATAACCTATTTTAGTTTGAAAATTTAAAGCATATGTTTTAGTTCTAAACAAGCTTATTTATTATGCTATGGGTAGAAGACTAAGAATTGATTAAGTTATAATCTTTTTTTTTTTTAATTTATTAATGAAGATGGCTTGAGCACTAGTCTTACCCCTAACAATGATGAGAAGAAAATAGATTCTCATATTGATGTTTTTGAAAAAGATAGACCAAGAAAAGGGATTATGTTTGAAACTAAGGAAGAAGCATATAATTTTTATAATCAATATGCTAATTCTTCTTAAAATATTATTGTGTTTCTTACCAAGATTAATATAATATTCAAAGACCTAACTTTTTTTTCTTTGCTGTTTTTAACTATTAGAACGACAATAACATTCTTATTTTAATGACATTTTCTGCTATGAGGCATGTTAGTTTTCATAATGGAAATGACATTCATATTCTATTCATTGTGAGACAACTTTTCTGAATTTGATAAAGTCTCAATTAAATACCTTGGAATATTAATTATTTTCACATTTAAACTAATATTTATATTAATATTAATAGAACGGGCAAATAATAAATAAAAAAATAAAAAGTAAAAAACTTTACTTAAATAAATATTAAGC
The DNA here is from genome assembly GCA_037954665.1 of Laguncularia racemosa. Lineage (NCBI taxonomy): Eukaryota > Viridiplantae > Streptophyta > Magnoliopsida > Myrtales > Combretaceae > Laguncularia > Laguncularia racemosa. The sequence continues at coordinate 5,232,285 of JBBMOL010000024.1, read as the reverse complement.
TGCAATACACGGTGCCTTTCGTTTGACATAGCTAATTCACATGCAAACAAAATTTTCTTCTTTTCGTTGAAGGACAAAAATTTGCTAAAGATGGATAACGAAATTGAGAATTGTGAATTGTGTCAGTGAAATATTGATAACGGGACGGATGTGCATGAGTTATATATTTCTAGTCTAGAGTGAACTAGCTATAAAAGGACAGGAAAAAGATTAAAAAATAAGAAAAACTAGTGGAAATCGTTAACGGAATAATGAGATGGAAGAAACGGAAATTAGGTTGCACGCCACGTGTTGGATTCCAGAATTGAATGGAGTACAGAATTGAACCCATAATGCAGACCATGTGTATGATGGCGACATCTTGGGCCATGTCAGATATTTAGAAGATGTTTATAGTTTAGTCCAGACCGAGCCAATTGAACTTTAGAAGATGAAACCGGGAAAGCGAGGCAATTACACTCGGTTGCTGAATCTCCACGGAGAAAGTGAATTGTAGGACGGGCAAAGAGGATTGAAGAAGCGCCCAGATTGAACCGAGGGGAGGGACTTGCCATCCTGGAGAATCATTTAAACTTTACGAAACATTAAGCGTTCTGAGAAGACCATGGGGAAAATTTTAGTTTAGGAATGGCCGACTCTCTCCACTGATAAAGAGGATTGTATAGGTTATTGTATCATTGAGCTTATGCTCGCCTTTATTCCTACAATGAAATCGGCCATAAAGAAGATAAAAAGATTTAAAAATAAAATAAAATAAGAAGGGAAAAGAAAGAAGGTGCATTAGGGGGAATTTTGTTAGTATCCTACCCTTATCAGCGCTCATGTACAGAGCACATCTTGAGAGAATCTGAGATTACTAGATGCATCAAAGCATAGTCGAATTTATCGCCTCCAAGTAGGACATGGCCTCACAGAAGCCCAATATAGCTCACGAGTTGCTTGCTTTCTGGCACCAGAGCAACGGCATGAGGATGGCTTGATCTCCACCTGGAACAACAGAGGTGATTACGGAAGGATGGAAATTTGCTAATCAAGATAAAAAGACCCGTGCGTACTTGAGGAAATAAGAACAGTTGGGCAGGAGTTGATTTTTTTATCCGCCCCAGGTAACTTTGATCGGACATCATCTCAACTATCTATCTAATACAAGTCTGCATTTAGCATGTTTTGAACCACACATGCAGAGGCCAATAGTGAAGCAATGATTGTCACATTCAATGATCTAAATGATCAACAAAAGTTGCTCCAGAGATTGCTCAACGACTCCCAATTTATCAGAGTCTAGTCTCTCCTGCAACTAACTAAAGATTCAAAAGAATTAAAAGCCAATAACCATGAAATTAACTTGACATTGCCCACGTGTCATTTAACTTTCTGCTTTGAGATAGCTTATGTGAACTCCATACACGAGCACATCATCTAAACAAAAATAAAAATGACATTAGCAGCAAATTAACTAGAGAAGAGTTCCAAAATTTCAAGCTTCTGCGGATTTCACACACAAACTCAGGGTACGGCAAAAACAAATCAGGCCTACATTTTAAATATATCATTTTTGTTGAAGGCTAAATTGTGAAAAGAATGGATATTACATATACTATCACAATTAATATTACAGATTGAATCATATGCAGACCAAAAAAATGAAAAACAAGTCACGGTGAACTGCGTCTCTTGTGCTGATAATCACCATAGAAGACAAAAACCGTAGAGACTCATTTGTCCTTGTTTTCCTATACTTTTTAGTATGATCTACATCCCAGAGGAAGTCCGATTTATCCTTTGTGCCCCCAATCTAGGAGTTGCAGCTTTGGATCCTCGACCCCGCCCAGCCGATAAAGGCTTCACCATGGTAGTGGGTGGAGGAGCAGCTATGGCAGCCCAGGGATCATCATCAGCTGAAGCAGCCGTTTTCTTACTTATGGGTCTTGAAGTACCCTTTGGAACTGGTGCAGCAATGGAACCCCACAAGTCATCATCTTCGTCTTTGGTCACCTTGACTGTACCTTTGGGTCTCAAATTTGATACTGGTAAATAAAACATTCAAATATCAGCTCTCCTGACTGTTCTAAAATAAAGGTCACAAAAAGCTCACTTATCCTAGTATAGCCCCAAAAAACTCAAGAAAGGTATATAGAAATGTAATCCACTAACAAAAAAAAGGGGAGCATCCCTCTCTATATGGGCTAGTACATTGATAATATTGTCTAACGTGTTTTTGATCAACTGAGGGAAAAAAATAAAATAAAAAATAACATAGCACTCGTAGAGGAAACAAAACTAATCATGTATGGATAATATGAGCATCTAAGTGAAAAAACCCAATACAAATAATCTTTTGATCAATGAGGGAAAAAAATAAAATAAAAAATAACATAGTACTTGTAGAGGAAACAAAACTAATCATGTATGGACAATATGAGCACCTAAGTGAAAAAAACCCAATACAAATAATCAATCAATTTGAAACCCCACTTTGCTAAGTAACCTCAAATCAATTGAATTCTAGAGCACACTTGAAGGCAAGACATAAATTAAAGGGTAAACTACATTCAGTACAAAAACTTTTGTAATTCAAAAAATACCCTATATTTTTTTATTGCACATCAGACTATTCCCATTCAACAATGCACCCACAATAATTTTCCTAAATACATGTGGGCCCCACCATTCTGATGGGGTTGCAACGTACAATTTGGTGTCTATAACTATGGAAGCTTTGAAAATGCCTATGTAAGTTACCCATAAATCTACGCATACATGCAAATATATCTGTGACAGACAATGCCAAATGGCAGATAAATGTCTGCAATTAAGCTGAGGACATTCCATTCTTCCAGCTAGGGAAGCACAACGGTCAGCCTATGACTATTGCATCTCCTAATAAAATTTAAGGTATTTACCTGTTGGTTTTGGTTGTGAAGCAGGTTGTGCTACAGGACGTTTTTGAGCTGCTTGTATGTTAGCAAGAGCAGGGGATGGCTTTGGTTCTTCAAGAGGTTCAATGTCATCCCAACCATCCTTGTCCCCCTCCTGATCTTCACGAAGTCCATTATCAATGTCTCCCCAACCATCCGTTGATGTAGGTGATGCAGGTACGGGCTGATCAGATAGATCTGTGCTTGAACTAACATAGACCATAGCTGTAGTTGGAGGCTCTGCAGCTGCACATATACAAGAATAACCAATGAAGCCCAACTGGTACAAAAGAAAAGACTACGATCCGTTGTCACATCTTTTTTAAGTTTCCTTTGTCATTTCCTTACACAAAAAGAAACAGTGTCAAAAAGGAGGATGATATATTACTGCTCTGCCAGGCAGTTATGTGCCCCCCCCCCCCCCCCCCCCCCCCCAAAAAAAAAGAAACAAATAAGAGCCAACCTGAAATCTAATTACCCTGTTCATAAAGCCCATCAGAGTGTTACACAAACTTCCAATTAAGTTTATGGCATGCTAACTCTTGTCATTGAAACAAAAAGCTTGACCAAGATTTGGGTCAAGTTTACAACTAACAATAATCTTTTTTCTTTCCAAAAACAAGATATAACTTGACCCATGTACACCCTTGTGGCCATCTTTCTACCCACAGCATAATATGCTATTTTCAAGCATAGTAGCAAAACACATCCAAAGACTAAAATGTCTCTCTACCCCCCTATAAAAATTATAAACCCAAATATAAACCAGGGGGTGACATGGATCATGGACAAAAAATTAACAGATTGGAAAAAATAGAGGAATGAAAAGGATCCAGCATCAGACAAATATACTTGAGTTAGAAATAGTTAGATTTTATTTATATTTCATCTATATATTTTTGTTATGGTTGTTATAATTCATAAGGAGTTATATTTGGGTTATTAGTTTCAATTAGATTGTCTTGCTGATCTTGTGGGCTAGAGGAGAGATTTCTTGGCTCGTTGTATATATTTTCTTATTTATTCCTCGAAATAAGAGTAAACATGAGTTCCATAGTATATTTTTCTCATGGTATCAACAATTCTATAAGCCAGGCAGTGGTTGGCAAACTTGATGGAGCCAAGAATTGGGCACAGCTGTTTTTTGAAACTGGCATATGGAGCATTGTTTAAGGTGTATTTTGATCATAAGAATAGATCACATTGTTTTGAGATTAGATAGAGGATTCAAGGCACCAACCAGGGAAATGCGATGATAATTTAGTATACACACTAATGAAACCATGGTAGAAAATGGACCTATTCTATACTGTAGATTGGAATGTATCCTGAAGATGGCATGAAATATGCAAGTATTCTCAAGCAAGACAGAGTCTTCGACTTCTTGCAGGGTCTGAATCCATACCTAGATGAAGTGAGAGAAGGTGATTGAAAAAGAGCTCTTCCTAACCATTAAGAGAGGCTTTTGCGGAGGTCAAGGCGGAATAAATTCAAAAAGAAAAGCATAAGAAAAAATCAAATATATATATATATATATATATATATATATATAAATAAATTTTTAAAAACATAAAACATAATGATTAATGCGACCAATCAGGAGCAACCCAGTAAGCATTCTGGGCTAAGCCATGAGAAGGAAAGCAAATTTCCAGAAAGACAAGATTGTGTATGAATATGGTCGCAAACCTTATCACAGGAAAGACAATTGTTCAAGTTTACATGGAAAGACAACAAATTAGAGATCTAACAAGTAGTCAGGCCAAACAAAAATAGCTTAAGCTACTAGGGGGAATTTAGAAAAATCAACTGATGTAAGCCTATCCCCAAAGCAGATGGAAATGTTCAATCAACTGCTCAACAAGATAAACCTTACTCTAACACTGATCAACCTGACCCGCCCCAAACCCCCAAGCAAATACTAGCCATGGCATGTAAAGGTAATTATGCTCATTCCCTACTTTCAATGGCTGAACATGAATGAATAATTGATACTAGAGCATCTAACCACATGATGAATTCTTTAATATATTTTAAGAATTACATAGTGTATGAGGAGAGGAGACTAGAATCTAGATAGCCAACGAGAATACAACATCAGTAAAGGCAGAGGGAAGTGTGTTTTTGGCAAACTTCACCTAAAACTGTACTCTAAATGTTCCTTAGTTAAAGCATAATTAATTACCAGTTAGTAAGTAAACTACAGACATATATTGTAGGATAACATTTTTTTCCTTTTTCTTTTGAATTTCAAGACCTCTTCAGGAAAATGATTGGCAATGCTAAGAAAAGAAATAGGTTATTAATTATCCAAAAAAAAAAAAAGAAATGCATTATTACTTATACCCCCAAAAAAACGGGGTTATTACATCACCAACAAGTGCATATCCTTAACTAGAGTTTAAAAAAACCTCTATTTAGGAATTTTTATTGCAAATATCTTGGGATGCTTTGTACTATGGCTATGAGTTCTAAAATATTGTTTAAACTCCAACAGTTTTTTTCTCATTATCATCATTTATTTTTTTGATACTGAAGGTTTTTTACCATGGCCTAACTTATTATCAGCAACTTCAAAAGCTAGCAGAAGGCATTATCACTTAAAGTAATATCCCTTTATCATAATTGATTCATGAAAATATGTAGCCCAATTTAATCATAATTTCCTTATCTTCTTATTTTTGAAGAAGTTTTCCAATGGAAAATATGAAAACAATATCTAAATATATCAAATTTCTCACTTACAAGAATTATGGTTAATCAAACCTAATGCTTAATAAACATTTTAAAACAACATAAATACTAATAATGTATTAAAATCCTAATAGATCTAAAAATCAAGACCACTAACATGAATTACATGGATCACTTGTTGCTAAAGAGAGTAAGAAGGATAGATTGACTATCTTTATCACTATTCTCAATATTGTTAAGCATAACTCTCTATGTATAATGATATAGTACTTTCCAAACAACCAACAGATAAGGATGACAGGGTTATCCAAAAAAATTGAATTTATTCATGAAAAAAAAAATGAAGAAGATAAATAAGAGAATTGAGGAGAGGGAGGGAGAGAGATGGTGTGTTGTTAATGGCTTGATGCATTGTAGGACCATGAAACCTAAGTTATAAAATCAATAGCGCTTGAGAATGATAAAAAAATAAAACAAATAAAATAAAGAAATGTACACATTATCAATATTAAATGGGTTTGCGGATTGAACCTGTGACCTGTTTATAAAACCTATTTAATAAACAGGTTTGAGAACTGGACACTAAGCTAGACATGGATTTTGTCATGTTTAACGAATTAGACCCATTTGTGTTTCGCGTTAATTTTTTTCATACATAAACCCATTTATATCATGTCGTGTCTAGGTTTTACGGGTCAAATCTCAAATTGCCAACCCTAGGTTGTAGGATATTAATCTATCATTTCCAGCATGTGAACAAGGGGGTTCCTATTGTGTCAAAGCACAATTGCTACATTAGGTTGTAAGACTCCCAGTGGTGGTCCTATGTCAAAGATAATTTTTTTGGATAATTGATAATTTTATTGAATAATAGAAAAGTATAATCAACAAGCGAAATAAGATTACAACATTGTGCTAGCAAACTAGATGCTTAGCATTGAAGCTAAGACTACAACTGCTTAACATAGGATCAAATTTGGTGAGCTAACAGGCTAACCCCTAGAAGGAGTTCCCTTAATCTCACTTTGTTACGGGTTCGCCATATGCGATAGATTGCTGCCGGTAGTGTAGCTTGCCAGGTCTGATGGGCCGGTGAATCTCCTAATGCCTCCAAAAAACTGGTAATTCCTTGCCAGTTGCTAGATGAAGCTAGGCAATGCAGGAAGTCACACACTACATTCCAAACTTGAGCGGTGTACTCGCATTCAAAGAATAGATGGGCATAGTTCTCTGAATATCGGTTACAGAGAAAGTAGGTAGTTGATTGCACTAGTCCCCAGTTACATACCCTATCAAGGGTGGAAAGTTTCCCTAGTTAAGCCAACCATAGGACAAAAGGGTGTCTAGATAAAGAAGATTTGTTCTACACTACTTTTTGCCATGGTATAGTAGGCCCTAAAGGGTCAAGGAAACCATAGCCACTCTTGATGGTACACTCTCCTATCATTGAGTGTATCCAGCGAAGACGATCCAAAATTGCAACATTCGGTTTGAGGGAAGGTGGGATGTAGATGCTAGTTCAGAACGGGCCATCTAGGATACACCATTCATTCCCATCCATAATGGAGCATAGTCTCTTAGTGTGTGGAAAGCCTGTGCTGCCCATAGCCCGTGCACTAAATAATGTGTCAAGAGGTCCTGCTGGGAGCCAGAAATCTACCCACAGCGAGATTTCAAGGCCATTGTTAGGCTCCCAAATGAAGTAAGATCTTACCAAGCCTCTCAACTTTAGCAGTTTCTTCCAAGTCCATGAACATATGGCTAGTGCTTTAGAGGACCAAAAGTTCTTAACCTTTAGTAGAGTGGAATGAACCCATTCCGGCCATAAGCTCTTCGTGCCCTCCTTGTACAGTCTCCATATGTGCTTAATTTGAATTGCCTTATTCCAAAGATGGATATTTAGGATCCCTAAGCCTCCATTCCGTATAGGTTTACACACTTCCGCCCATCTGACCTTAGCTTTTGTGAAAATGTGTGGACTGCCACTCCTAAATGTTAGGCTCCCAAATGAAGTAAGATCTTACCAAGCCTCTCAACTTTAGCAGTTTCTTCCAAGTCCATGAACATATGGCTGGTGCTTTAGAGGACTAAAAGTTCTTACCCTTTAGTAGAGTGGAATGAACCCATTCTGGACATAAGCTCTTTGTGCCCTCCTTGCACAGTCTCCATATGTGCTTAATTTGGATTGCCTTATTCCAAAGATGGATATTTAGGATCCCTAAGCCTCCATTTCGTATAGGTTTACACACTTCCGCCCATCTGACCTTAGCTTTTGTGAAAATGTGTGGACTGCCACTCCTAAATGTTAGGCTCCCAAATGAAGTAAGATCTTACCAAGCCTCTCAACTTTAGCAGTTTCTTCCAAGTCCATGAACATATGGCTGGTGCTTTAGAGGACCAAAAGTTCTTACCCTTTAGTAGAGTGGAATGAACCCATTCTGGCCATAAGCTCTTTATGCCCTCCTTGCACAGTCTCCATATGTGCTTAATTTGGATTGCCTTATTCCAAAAATGGATATTCAGGATCCCTAGGCCTCCATTCTGTATAGGTTTACACACTTCCACCCATCTGACCTTAGCTTTTGTGAAAATGTGTGGACCGCCACTCCAAAGAAAATTCCTTAGTAATTGTTCTATCCTTGAGACAACCGACTTAGGTAGGAGAAGGAACACCAATGGATTTGCATGGAAAATAAGACAGTTCTGATCAATTGAAGTCTACCAGCATAAGACAAGTATTTAGCTGTCCAGGAGTTGATCTGTGATAGAGTGCGTTCCACTAACACCTCACAATCCTGCTTTTTGTGTTTAGAGGAAATGAGTGGAACCCCCAAGTATCATGCTAGTAACTGACCCTCACTGAATTGAGTGGATTGTAGGATGGCCTCTTTGGTACTCGATGGAACATGAGAGAAGAAAATGTTACTTTTGGTGTTGTTGACTGCCAATCCCGAGATGGCTTGGAAGTTCTGTAAGGTTTCTTTTACCTAGGAGATAGATTCAATGTTGCCCTTAGCAAATATGAGGAGATCGTTTGCAAAACAAAGGTCGGTTAATCTTTCATTCTAACATCTCCAATGTAGTGAGAATCCAGGTTTATAAATCAGCTTCCTCAACTATGTGGAGAGAATTTCCATGCACAGGACGAACAGGTAAGGGGATATAGGATCCCTTTGTCTCAACCCTCGTTTATTTGCGAAGAAACCCACCAATTCCCCATTGACGTTGATGGAGTATTTGGGTGTAGAAATACACTGGCTGATGAGGTTGCAAAAATGAGGAGGAAACTGCATGGCCTTGAGCACCATTAGGATGAAGTCCCATCTAACTGTATCATAGGCCTTTTGAAAGTCCACCTTAAGCGTACAACAAGGAGCTCCCATATGGGCGTAATAGTTCACCATTAGCTCTTGGGAAATGAATATGTTGCCAGTTATCCTCCTATCTAGAATGAAAGCTGCTTGCTCCCCCCCAACTAGAGTAGGCAACACCGATTTCATCCTTGCAGCAAGGACCTTGGAGATCGCCTTGTAGATCACATTACAGCAAGCTATTGGCCTAAAATCACCCAGTTTAGTAGGATTTGCAACTTTAGGAACTAGGGTAATAGTAGTACTGTTAATCTCCTTGAGCAAGTGCCCTGAATTCAGGAATTCTCTAGTCGCAGCAATCATGTCCGCACCTATGATGTCCCATGCCTCCTTGAAGAAACGAGCCGAAAATCCATCTGGGCCAGGAACCTTCCCATTCGCTTACGATATAAAACCCCATTTGATCTCCTCATCCGAGAATGCAGGATTAAGGGTGAGTCGTTGCTGTTCATTTAGGATCTGGGGCATCAAGCTCTCCTTGTCAATGGGGATGCTAGGGGATGTAGGGGGATCATATAGCTGTTGAAAATATTCAAGTACTACTTGCTAGACCTCGCGATCCTCGGCCACCTCACTACCATCCTCCCTAGTCAATTTGTGTATGGAGCTACGGTTGTGGAAGCTCTTCATAGCCTTGTGAAAGTAAGCCATATTCTTGTTACTTAGCTTTAGCCACTTTGTTCTAGATTTTTGTTTAAAGAAACTTTCCTCCGCCCTTTGTAATGTGTAATATTCCTTATAGGCCATTCGCTCCTCCTTGAATCTAGAAGTATCTCCAGACGCATGCATGGTAGTTTGCAATAGGACCAACTGATGCTTCGCCCGTTGAACACGTTGTGAGATGTTGAGAATTCAGATTTGTTTAGACATCTGAGACCCTCTTTAATAAGCTTGAGTTTCTTCACTACCTGGAACATGTGAGATCCCTTTATGTCCCTCTTCCATATGTTATTAACTAACTCTTTGAAACCCTCATGGTCTGCCCAATAATTGAAAATTTTAAATGAGCTCCTTCTGGCTATCAGTTCGTACTCCATACGAACCGCTATTAATGAATGATTAGATAAAATAGGTGAGAGGAATTTAGCATGAGCATTCGGGTGCAAGCTCAACCAAGGAAGGTTAACCATGGCTCGGTCAAGTTTCCTAAGTATAGGCACCTGATTTTGTCTATTTGACCATGTGAAGAAGTCCCTCGTATATCTTAAATCTTCTACCTCCAACTTAGCTATGCATCTCTAGAAGTCTAACATTGTGTCTATCACCATAACTCTTCCTCCTTTTTTCTCAGTGATTAGTCCGGTTGTATTGAAATCACCCATGACCAGCCACGGTTTCTCTCCCACATTATGGACCAATGACTCGAGGTTTAACCACAACTCCTTTCGTTCCAGGTCCTTATTGGAACCATAAACAAACGTTACCACCATGTCGCTATGTGCTGTCAAATTAGATACTGTACAATGTAAGAATTGCGCATGTTCTGTTTCCACACGAATATCCCACTCCCTTGGCTGCCAAGCGATCCAAATACGTTTCCTAGCCACAGTATTGATCCATACTTGCCAACGTTGACCCAACATGTTCTTAATTGTGTCCTCATTGGCAGCATTTACCCTTGTTTCCAACAAGCTAATAAGGCTAATACTATGCATATCGCATAACTTCTGAACCTCCGAGACCTTGATGGGGTCATTAAAACCCCTTACATTCCATGCTGCCAACGACATGGAATTGTAGAGATAGGTGGTTAGGTAAAGTTCCGCCTCCTCTTACGCTGCTTTTTCTTACGGCAATTAGAGGAGCTAGAGCTTTTGCTAAGTGTGGGATGACTTCCCGAAGCTTGGTTCATTTGAACTAGTAAGTTATTGAGCGGGGTGTTCTCATAATCATCACTTCCATCTTCCAACTCCCTGCCCTGGCCAACCTGTTGCACTTCCACCGTGCAGCCTGGGGACTCTGGCACCACAGTGGCTGCCGTTGAGATTGGACCCATGTCAGGGACCACACCTTCACTTGTTCCAGGTGCCACATCTATACTGTCAACCTCCATGCCCTCACTAGTTGCCCTTCCCTGAGCAGCATGCCCAACATCTAGGCGACGCCCATCCATCGACATCACGTTCTCCCTATGCTGCTCAACCACACGTGCTTGTGTGGTTTCCTCGGAAGGGCTCTCCCTTGTGACACTCTTGGGTTGCTGTAGTTTGCCACTAGGTGATCCATTCTTCTTACATTCCTCTTCTTGCATCTTCTTCTTTCCAGTAGCGCCATGGGGGGTTCGCATACTCCCCTCCTCCCCCAATGGCCCAGTGGCATTGTTGCATTGTGCCTGTTTGGGGTTGCATTTGTGTCCAAAAACCTTGCAACTAGCACAACATTGGGGGAGCCACCGATACTCAACATGGACAACAACAATAGTGCCATTCTCTCCCTCAACTGTCACACTGGTGACCAGCTCCTCACGCGCATCAAGTTCAACCAAGACCCTAGCATGGTTCACCCTTTGCCTATTAGATATCAACACATCAGCTTTAAGTGGGACACCTACACCACTCACTATATGGCTGAGTCCTTCCGCGCCTAGGAATTCACAAGGGATGCGGAAGAATGTTGCCTACACGGGAACATTGGTGGGTTGCAGCTTGTCAAGCAACATGCCTCTTCTCTATTTCTGTAGGATAAGGAATCTTTGGGCAAAATGCCATGTCAAACATAACTGCTGTGTCAAATTCTAAAACTCCTGGTGGTTCTTGTTTGCAACTCGAGAATTCTTCAAAGCCAAAGATGTGACTATACCCAAAAAACAATAAAACTAAAGCATGCCCCCCGTGGAACCTATAGGGAGGAAAATGAGAATTCTGACAACAAAAATGTGTTAACTGCTAGTTGCAGGTGATGAAGCAGCCGATTATAGCATAACTAAACCAAGCAGGGACCAATCTCATGTAGCCATAGCGCTATAGAATGGAAAAGGACTTGCACCAAATATCCAATTTCTAATTACTTACGACCCCCGTTTACTTCGCTGAATGGAATAAGGCTGGAATGGAATAGCTATTACTGAGAAATAGTTATTACGACGAATTGATATGATGCTGTTTACTTGAATGTAATGGAATAGGGATTGCATTGTTTGCTTGAGGGAATAAGGGAAGGAATAAGGATGGGGGTAGATCCATGGCCGAGATCAGCAACGACGGGGGTAGATCCACGATCGGAGGGTTGAAAAGCAGCTACGATGAAGCCGGCGATGACCACAATGAGGGACGATCGAGATCAGTGACGACGGGCAGAACGAGGAACAATGCACGAGGTTTGGCAGCAAATCCATGACGGCGAGGGACGAGCGATGCTGCACGAAGACGATGACTATGGCAGATGCACGAGGATGAGGATGATGGCAAATGCATAACCAAGGCCACACGAGGACCGACGTTAGATCTACGACGGCGAGGGACAAGTGAAGCTGCACGAGGACAACAATGATGGCTGACCACAGCGAGGGCGACAACGACAGTTGACCACAATGAGGATGACTGAGGTTGCACGAGGACCGACGTTTCCATCGGCAATAGGCCAATCGACGTTCAAATCAACGATGGATAGCTGACGGCGAATAGCACCGAATTGCTATTACAGGGAATGGCAATTTAGGATTTTGTAGAATTGCAATTTCGTGCGAATTACTATTCCGCAAAATAAACATAATAGCTATTCCACACGTAATAGACTCATAATGGAATAACTATTACCTTCAAGTAAACGTGCAGTTAGTGTTATGTATACTAGTCTCACATTCCTTAGTTTACACTAAGTTTGTATGCTGTTATGTATACTAGTCTCACATCCCTTAGTTTATAGAATATACTAAGTTTGTATACGTATATAAATACTTGTATAGTTCAATATTTGTAATAGTATATGATTTAAGGTTTCTCTCCTCTTTATTTTTTCCTTTCCTCTTAACATGGTATCAGAGTCAAGGAATAAGAAACCCTAAATTAGCCCAAACACTTTAAAAAAAAAAAAAACCTTAATTTTGGCGTTGAGTACTGTTCACCGAACCCTAATTTCAGCTGGGAGGCATTTTCCGGTGTTGGATTTAAAATCTAATCACATTATTGTGTTCCTCTCTTCTCCGGTGTCAAATCCCAAAGGTCTTGTCGCCGGAAACTCCTCCACGCACCGTCATGTGCCGCCACACGCTGCTACGCCGCCGTCATCCCTTATATCTGCTTATTCGAGGGTTCAAAGCTCCTCCATGTCGTCCACCAAGCTTGTTCACCATCGCCCGCCAACAAGCACCACTGTTCATCGTCATCCGCCACCGTCCATCGCCAACCGCCGTCATCCGCTGCTGACTGTCACCAACCACCACTGTTTGTTTGTTCTTTTCACCTTTCTCATTCTTTTTTAAGGTGTTCTCTTAATCCAATATGGCTTATGATAATTCATCATAAAAAATTAGTTCTTTTTCGAGCTTATTATCTCCCTCTCCTACCATTGCAACTGAGAAACTACTGGGTAGTTCAAATTATTTATCTTGGTCTACTGCAATCGAGTTATGGTGTATGGGTCAAAGTTTACAGGACCACTTAATCATTAGAGTAGAGGATGTGGAGAACGAAAATAGAAATAATTGGATACGAGCAGATGCTTTACTACTGAGTCTTCTATGGCAATCAATTGATTCTTCCCTTCATCCAATCTATAATCATTATTGCACATGCTATGATGTATGGATTCAAGCAAAGACTCTTTATACTAATGACATATAGCATTTGTATTCAGTAATTTCTAACCTGCTTAATTTAAGACAGTCGAGTATGTCTATTACTGATTTTCTTGAGAAATGGGCATCTATTAAGACTGAGTATAACTCTCTCCTTCCTCCCGGTTAGTCACTCAATGATGATTTAGCTCAAGAGGGACAAATTCTTTATGGTCTGCATTCTTGCTACACTCGATCCTGATCTTGCTCCAATTCGTGATCAAATATTGGCTAGTCCTATTGTACCATTTATGGATGAAGTTTTCTCCCGCCTTCTTCGTGTCTCATCCATCCCTAATGCACCTTTATCTGGGTTTCCTCCTGTAGACAATTCAGCTTTTGTTTCTCATGTGGCTCCTAGAGCTTGAATAAATTCAAGAGAAGCATAAGGTGGAGATCGTGAAGTCAATAGAGGAGATCATCCTAGATGTACTTATTGTCATCGATGGGGACATACTAAAGACAAATGCCACAAATTACACGGACGTCCTCCACGTGCTAACATCATCCAGAATACTACTACGTCATTTGAAGAACAGCATAAGGACTCTTCTACTTACAGGAGCTGATCTAGAAAATTATCTTCAGTATCAAGCTTCAAAGCAGTCATCATCTTCTACTGCTTCCTTTGCCCATACTGGTAAATCTGTTGTGTGTCTCACTCCATCTTCTTCTTCTTTAAGCCCATGGGTGATTGATTCTGATGCTTTTGAATATATTTCTAGTAATCCTCAACTGTTTTCTCATTTTGTTAAATCTACCTCATTATCATCAGTAACTATAGCAAATGGTTCGCATACAGTTGCTAAAGCAATGGGTAGTGCTCAACCCTTAACATCTCTACCATTGGAACATGTTCTTTATATTTCTCATTGTCCTTTTAATCTTGTCTCTATTAGTAAAATCACCTATGCACTAAACTGTTTTATTAAATTTGACCCTCATTCTGTTATTTTCCAGGACCTCAGTACGGGACAGACGATTGGCATAGGATGTGAGTCACAAGGGCTTTACTACATTAATAAATCACCAGCTTCTTCCATTACATGTTCTGCTACAATCTCTCCAACACTTCTTCATTATCGGTTGGGCCATCCTAGTTTTGTCAAACTTCAGAAGATGGTTCCTCATTTATCGCATTCATCTACTTTAGAATGTGAGTCGTGTCAACTTGGAAAACAGTCTAGGACTTTGTTTCTCAAGAGAGTCAATAATCGGGCTACATCTTCTTTTTCTATAGTTCATTCAGATATTTAGGGCCCTAGTCGTATCATCTCTGTTTTAGGTTTTCAATATTTTGTAACTTTTATTGATGACCATTCTCGATGTACTTGGTTATATTTGATGAAAAATCGTTCTGAATTATTTTCTATTTTTGAGTCCTTTTGTGCTGAAATCAAAACTCAATTTAATACATCTGTGCAAGTCTTGCGTAGTGATAATGCTCATGAGTATTTTTCTACTCAATTTACTCAATTTATGTCATCTCATGGAATTTTACATCAATCTTCCTGTGCTTACACCCCTCAACAAAATGGTATTGCTGAACGTAAAAATCGACATCTAATTGAGCCTGCTCGTACACTTCTTTCACACCATTACGTTCCTACTCGTTTTTGGGCTGATGCTGTGCTTACTGCATGTTCACTCATTAATAGAATGCCTTCCTCTGTCCTTCAGCACAAAAGTCCTCACACTATCTTATTTCCTGATCAATCAGTATACACTCTTCCCCTTCGTGTCTTTGGTCGTATATGCTTTGTCCATGATATGTCTCCTAGTCAGGACAAACTCTCAGCTCGATCTATTAAGTGTGTTTTTCTTGGTTACTCTAAACTTTAAAAAGGTTACAAATGCTATTCTTCCATTACTCGTCGTTACTATTTGTCTCCTGATATCACTTTCTTTGAATCTTCTCCTTTCTATTCCTCATCTTCATCTGATAGTCATATGTCTAAAGTTTTACCTATTCCATCTCAATTATCTCTTCCAGAGTCTGTCCCTGCCATTCCTAAGTCTATACCTCTTGTCTATGACTCTGGTTCTTCCCCTTTACCGTTGCAGGTATACCATCAACACTCTAAAAACCTACTCCTTAGCATCTCTACCTCCTTCAGATGCTCCTATAGACTCACATTCTGATCCAATGCCTCCACTGACTGAGGACCTCCTTGAAGCATACCTTCCAATTGCTCTCCGAAAGGGTATTCGTTCTACTCGTAACCTTCACCCTATATATAATTTTCTTAGTTATCATCGATTGTCTCCATCGTATTGCAATGTTGTTTCATCTTTATCTTCTGTTTCTGTTCCTAAAAATGTACGTGAGGCACTTTCAGATCTAAGATGGACACAAGCAATAGTAGAAGAGATGACTGCATTACATGCTAATGATACTCGGGACTTAGTTCCTTTACCTCCTGGAAAGTCTCTACTTAGGTGTTGATGGGTTTATACTGTAAAGGTCAGTCCTGATGGTCATGTTGATCGGCTTAAGGCTCGATTGGTTGCTAAGGGTTATACTCAGGGGTATGGTTTGGACTATATTGATACTTTTTCTCCTATTGCTAAGATGTCATCTGTTCGCCTGTTTTTATCCATTGCAGCTATGAAACACTGGCCTTTATAACAGTTGAACATAAAAAATGCCTTTCTTCATGGTGAACTCTAAGAGGAAATTTATATGGAACAACCGCCTGGCTTTGTTGCTCAAGGGGAGTCTAATCTGATATGTGAACTCCATTGCTCACTTTATGGGTTAAAACAATCTCCTCGTGCTTGGTTTGGCCAATTCAGTATGGTGGTTATAGAGTTTGGTATGACTCGTAGTTCATCTGATCATTCAGTGTTTTATAAGCATACATCTAAGGGGAGATGTATTTACTTAATTGTCTATGTAGATGATATTGTCATAACTGGTAACGATCAGGATGGTATTACTGACTTGAAAGCACATTTTTTCAAGTATTTTCAGACCAAAGATCTTGGCTTGTTAAGGTACTTCCTTGGTATTGAAGTGGCTTAATCCAGTTCCAGTATAGTTCTTTCCCAAAGAAAAAATGCTTTAGATCTTCTCGAAGAAACTAAGATGCTCAATTGTAAGATTGTAGATTCTCCAATGGATCCTAATGTGAGATTATTACCAGGATAGGGAGAGTTATTTGCAGATCCTGGTAGATACCGTCGGTTGGTTGGTAGACTTGGTTATCTTACTATTACTCGACCTAATATATCATTTGCGGTTAGTGTTGTTAGCCAGTTTCTTCAATCACCTTGTAACAGTCATTGGAATGCAGTTGTTAGGATTCTTAAATATATTAAGAATGCTCCAGGTAAAGGGTTACTATATGAAGATCAGGGTCATTCTCAGGTAATTGGATATTGTGATGGTGATTAGGCAGGTTCTCCATTTGATAGAAGATCTATCTCGGGTTACTATGTGCTAATTGGAGGTAACCTAATATCATGGAAAAGTAAGAAGCAAGATGTTGTGGCTAGATCCAGTACAGAAGCAGAATACTGTGCCATGACCTTAGCAACTTGTGAGCTGATTTGGTTGAAACAGTTACTTCAGGAATTAAAATTTTGTGAAATATCACAAATGCAACTAATTTGTGATAATCAAGCTGCATTACACATATCCTCCAATCCAATCTTTTATGAGAGAACTAAACATATAAAGATTGACTGTCACTTCATTCAAGAGAAGATCATCTCTGATTGTATTATTACTAACCATGTCAACTCAAATGATCAATTGGCTGATATTTTAACTAAATCTCTTAGAGGTTCTCGTATTGAGTATATTTGTAATAAGTTTGGTGCATATGATTTATATGCTCCAGCTTGAGGGGAAGTATTATGTATACTAGTCCCACATCCCTTAGTTTATAGTAAGTTTGTATACTGTTATGTATATTAGTCCCACATCCCTTAGTTTATAGAATATACTAAGTTTGTATACATATATAAATACTTGTATAGTTCAATATTTGTAATACTATATGATTTAAGGTTTGTCTTCTCTCTTTATTTTTTTCTTTCCTCTTAACAGTTAGTATATTCTCAATTGTCACCCTGTTCATAGCTTTCAATAAGCAAATTGACAAAGTAGATTTCCCTATAAATGAGCATGAAGCTTTGCACCAGTTAAGAAGAAACCTTTGCACCAGTTACAAAACTTAATTTCATTCAGGTGTTGCTTTCACTTTCAACAAACTTAAATTGGACACTCATCAACTTGATGTCAACAATGCATTCCTTAATGGGGAAGTTGAGGAGGAGATTTAACGAAGGTTCCACCAGGGTTTGATTCACTAGATACGAGTGGAAAGGTTTGTAAGTTGAAAATAATCTCTTTACGTTTTGAAACAATCACACAAGCATTCCACCTGGGTTTGATTCACTAGATATGAGTGGAAAGGTTTGCAAGTTGAAAATAACCTCTTATGCTTTGAAACAATCACCACGAGCACTGTTCAAGCTCTTTAGCTCAACTTTAATTCAAGTCAATTATAATCAAAGCCTGGCTAATCGCAAACTATTTGTTAATGATATTATCATCACTAGTGATGATCAATCTAGGATTGAAGGTCTGCAGTAAGCTATTCGGTCTACAAATGAAGAAAAAGAGAACTAGGCAACATGAGATCCTCCTTGGGAATTGAAGTTGCCACGAGTAGAAGTGGCATGTATACCTATAAAAGGAAATGTGTTGGGTAAACTACACTTTATATTCCTATGATTTCACTCTTTTCCACTTTGCATATCTCTGTTTTCATTTTTCACATTTCACGTACCTATATTTTATAATTATTTGTAACTATTACTTGGACACATGTCAGCATATAATTGGTCCAAATAATTGATTTAATAAAAATAATATTATCAAATATATTTAATAAATAATATAATAAAAGATTATTAACAAAGTAAAAAAATATATAATTTAAAAAAAAGAAAAGTGCAGAAAAAGTTGAAAATATATTTAATAATATCATTTTGTTAAACTAAATAATAATGATGCAATCATATGCTGACATGTATCCAGCTAAGTAACAATGACAAATAGTTATAAAACACATACAAAAAGTATAAAAATGAAAACATAGGTATGCAAACTGAAAAAGAAACAAAATATATGTATATAAAGTGCAACTTACCAAATAAATATTGGACCTCTTAAAAGAAGCTGAGAAATTGGGCTGTAAACCAGTGCAACACCCCTTGAATATAGCTGGAAGTGTATAACTAATTCAAACAGTCCATTAGTAAACAAAGAACAGTATCGTATCTTGATGGGAAATTGATTTATGTGTCACAAGGCCAAATATTGTTTGTGCAATTAGCTTGGTAAGCCAAGTTATGCATACTCCTAAAAAACAATACTTTGGATGCTGTGAATCATATTCTCAAATACTCGAAAGGTAATCTAAGCAAAGGGCTGATGTTCAAGAAGAATCAAACTAGGAATATTGAAGATTTTGTTAATGCATACCAGACAACAGATGTTGGGGACAGCATGTCCATGACCAGTTCTAGCACTAAGTGTGGAGTAATCTAATAACATGGAGTAACAAGAAGCAATCTTCAGTAGCTAGGAGTGCTAAAGCAAGTTTTGTGCTATTTCACAAGGGTTGTGTGAAGTGATTTGGGTGTAAATGTGGGAAAATATGGTTAATAGGTTTATTTTAAGAAAGTAGTGCTGTAAATATTGTAATTATAGAATCAGACTAAATTAAAAGATTTTGTTATCGATTTTTTTTAATTTGTATATAAGTGATTTATTGTTAATCAATAAAATACATGCTCTTTCAGTATTTTACGTTATGGTATCAGAGCTTCTAGGATTTACAAAATCGTAATTTTTTTTTTCCGACCTTCATTGCCGGAACCCTAATTTTTCAACCTTCATCATTGAAATTCTCTTAAACCTGACTAGCTCCCACACCATGAGTCACCAAAGATGCCGGAAGTCACTGAAGACATCGTGATTCACCGAAGATGCTGTGAATCACCATGAGACGCCGTGAATCGGCTTGGGGTCGCTAGGCGAACTCACACGAACTACAGTGGCACGATCTACAATAGTTGTGGGTCACCGGAGCAAGTAAGGTTATTGGAATTCTTGATCCATCTTCGTTGAAGTTTTGGTTGGTCATCGGAGTCACTAAGGTCACCGGAGCGACGGTTTTGTTGGTTGTCGGAGTCGCTAGGGTCACCAGAGCAACGATTTTGTTGGTCACCGGAGTAGCTAGGGTCACCGGAATCTGTGTTCCTTCTTCTGCAGCGTTGCCAGGGTCACTGGATCCGTGTAAGAGGGTAGCCTTTGTTCTGTGTGCTCCTCCATTCTTCTCCGTTCCTTCTCTGTTCTTCTTCAGCCGGCCTTAATTGCTGGTGGTTTTTTTATCCTTATCCCTACGACCAGTGAACCTTAATTGCGACATGTCGGAAATTACTAGGACTGACACGGCCCAATCGGAGGAATTAATTTGTCCACAGCTGCCTGGAGAATTACAGTATGTTCCAGTAGCATACAAATTGAATGGAAAAAATTATTTGAAGTGGTCCAAATTAGTTCGGACCATTTTGAAAGGTAAAGGGATCAATCATCTCATTGGTACAGGTCCAGAGTCTAGTGATCCAAACTTTGAAGCGTGGGATCAAGAAGACTCGATGATTATGGCATGGCTATGGGGATCTATGACTCCAGAAATCAGTGACACATGCATGTTTCTAAATACTGCCAAAGACATATGGGACACGATTCAACAAGCGTACTCGAAGGTAAAGGATGCCGCTAAGGTGTATGAAGTAAAGGTTAAAAAAATTGTAGCAAGACAAGAGAATAAGACAGTCACAAAATATGCCAATCGAGTGCTTTGTGGTAGGAGTGAGATCAATACAGAGTAATAAAGACAAAGTGCTCAAATGATGCTGTTGTTTTGAAGAACTTTATTGAACAAGATAGAGTCTATGATTTTCTTGTTGGGTTGAATACAGAATTCGATCAGGTACGTGTTCAGATTCTTGGGAAATCGGAAGTCCCATGCTTCAATGAGGTAGTAAACATAGTTCGAGGAGAGGAGAGTAGGCGAGGTTTGATGCTGGAGCCCCAAGTTTCAATCAATTCAGCAATGGTTGCAAGTGATGGAAACAAGTTGAATATACTCACTGGAAAGAAGTCTGGTGGTGATGAAAAGAAAACAGCCCTAGCTATGAAAACAAGAGATTTTAGGAATCAAGATCGAGATAGTTTATGGTGCACATATTGCAAGAAGCCACGGCACTCTCATGAGCGTTGTTGGAAGTTTCATGGGAAGACACCAATCCGAGAATGGGGACAAAGAGGGGGACAATCCAGAAGTGGACAAGCCCATATAGCAGCTAGCCAAAGTGATAAGCCACTAAAATCAGAAGCAGTTGGTCTCAACCAAGGTGAACTGGAAAGGGTGAGAACTCTCATCAATAGTCTTGGCAAGCCCTCAAGTATTTGTTCTTTGGCATATTCAGGTGAGTTTCTACTTTCCATTAGATTAAATGTTTCGGATGCAACCTTCTCCACCTCTTGGATTATGGATTTAGGAGCGACCAACCATATGGCCCACTCACCGAATGCCTTTACCACCTATTCCCCATGCCTAAGCAGTAGAAAAATAGCTACTACAGATGGTTCTTTGACTACTGTGGCAGGAATTGGAAGTGTCCAATTTAACCCATTGTTAACCTTGCAAAATGTCCTTCAAGTCCCTAAACTATCTACCAATCTAATATCCATCCAAAAACTTACTCATGACTTACAATGTAATGTTGTTTTTCATCATAATGAGTGTATTTCAAGAAAAGGATTCGAGGAAGATGACTGGAAATGCTAGAGAACGAGGTGGCCTCTACTTTCTTGAAACAAGTCAACCAACCATCACCAAGGATAAACAATCAGTGTCATTTGTTTTCAAGACTTCATCCAATAAAGAAAAAATTTGGCTCTATCATCGCCGACTCGGACATCCATCATTTCAAGTCATTAAACTTTTGTTTCCATCTTTGTTTAAAAGTCTAGGTGTTTTCATTGTGAAAAATGTGAACTTGCTAAACACAAACAGGTATCCTTTCCAGTAAGCAATAAAAGAAGTTCAATTCCTCTTTATTTAATTCATAGTGATGTTTGGGGTCCATCTACTGTTACTAATATCTCTGGGGCACAATAGTTTGTTTCTTTTATTAATGATTGTACTTGAGTTTGCTGGATTTTTCTTCTTAAACAAAAATCTAATATTAGCATTGTTTTCCCAAATTTCTGTTCCATGATTAAAAATCAGTTTAGGGTGACCATCAAGAGAGTTAGGTCTGATAATGCAAGGGACTATTTCAATCAAATTCTAAGTCCATATTTTTAAAGAGAAGGGATAATACATGAGTCATCTTGTGTGAATACCCCACAACAAAATAGAGCTGCAGAGAGGAAAAATGGTGATCTCCTTGAAAAAACCCAAGCATTGTTATTTGAAAATCATGTACCTAAAACTTTTTGGAGGGAAGTTGTTCTTATAGCAACACATCTCATAAACAGATTGCCATCTAGAGTTCTAGGGTTTAAGAGTCCAATGGACGTGTTGTCAACCTTTTACCCTAACCTACATACCACAAATAATCTTGTTCCTAGAGTGTTTGGGTGTACATCCTTCGTACATGTTCACAGTCACAACTGAGTGAAACTAGATCCAAGAGCTATAAAGTTTGTCTTTGTGGGATATTCATCAACCCAAAAAGGTTACAAGTGTTATCACCCATCATCTCGATAATTCTTTGTTTCTATGGATGTTACCTTCAATGAACGTGCATCTTACTTTCCAAACCCTTATCTTCAGGGGGAGAAGTCAATAAGAGAAGACGAGGGTTTGGGTTTTGACTTGATGTTAGATCCTATTTCCTCATCCACTAGTGATCATACCCCAGGTCAAATTGAGCCACTTGAGTCCATCATAGTTCCCTCTGAACTTGTGTTTGATCCTGTAACAACAGCTTCTATGTCTACTCAACCTAAAACTAAGTCTATTCCTAAGGCAAAGGCAAGATATATGCAAGGAAGAAGATGGTTGCCCCTAAATCTATGCAAGTCCAAGAGTCCAATGAGGTAATAATTTTTGAACCAACACTCCAAGTTGAAATTGAACCAACACTACAAGTTGAAACTGAACTAGAGCTAGAGAGTGAGACCCATAAGGGTGGTAGTGACCCATAAAGGTACGAGAGAGTACACAAAAAAACCTTTATATCCCCTTGCACACTTCCTGTCCTTCAAATGTTTTTCTCCATCACACAGAACCTTCCTAAGTAACCTAGAAACTATTGTCATTCCTTCTAATCTATTTGAAGCATTGTCTAATGAAAAATGGAAACAAGCTATGAATGTAGAAATGGAGGCACTAGAAAAGAACAAAACATGGGAGTTAGTCGAGTTACCAACAAGGAAGAAACCAGTGGGATGTAAATGGGTGTACACACTAAAGTATAAAGCTAATGGTTCAGTGGAGAGATACAAGGTGAGGTTGGTAGCCAAAGTGTTATGGAAGAGTCACTGTCCCAAGTTCAAGGGCTGAATCAAGAAGAAAGTCAAGTGGCTGAAGCTGAAGTTCAAAGGGATTCAAGTCCAATAAGCCTACCTCAAGGACCAATCACAAGATCCTGAGCTAAGAAGCTGCAACAAATCCTAATTTCTCATGTACAGGGTTTGATAAACATCACAAGTGAGAAGCTTCAAAGAATCCAAAGCTTCGGGGCAAGGGATGATCAAAGGGAACTTAATGTGATGGAAATCAAGTGGGAAGAACCGGTCCAGGATCAAGGCTGTTGGCCTTGAAGCCGGTTTTGAAAGGCTGCAGGCCTTGAAGCCGGCCTTTAAATATACACCGCCGGCCTTGAGCCGGCCTTGACAGCCGGCCATCTTTTAATTACGTTGTATTTTTCCTTATTTCGCGAATTACGATGTATTGCTCGGATGTCTTCATATATATACCGAGATAAGACGATGTAAAGGGGAGTTTTTGTCATCTTTGAAATACCAGAAGGCTTGTCGCTTCAATTCCTTGCGTTCTTGATTGAATGCATGCTAAGAAACTTTCAGGAGAGAGTTGATCGATCTTTTCCTGTTGAGAGTTTCGAGGTTAGGGCTTGATTAGTTCTAGCTTGTTCATCGATCCGTCTAAGAAAAAACCTAAATCTAAACTATCTTAGGGTTTAATTCCAATTAGATCCGTGGGTTTTCGTGTTGCTGTTGTGGGGGTCCGTAATAGCCAAAAGGGGTTCTCAAGCGCAACTGCGGTGGTTCCGGTATCACAAAGGGTATACTCAGACATATGGAGTGAACTATCTAGAGACGTTCGCCCTGGTAGCAAAGTTGAATACTGTTAAGAGTCCTATTGTCTTTGGCAACCAACTTTGGATGGGATTTACAACATTTGATGTAAAAAATGCTTTCTTGCATGGAGATCTAGAGGAAGAGATATTTATGAAGATCCCACCTGGTTATAAAAAAAAAAAGTTATTGATCATATAGTGTGTAGGTTAAAGAAGGCATTATATGGGCTTAAACAATCTCCTCGAGCATGGTTTGGCAAGTTTGCTAAGGTTATGGTGACTTTAGCATATAAGCAAAGTCAAGGAGATCATACACTGTTCGTCAAACACTCATCTTCAGGGGGAGTCACAGTTCTCTTAGTTTATGTGGATGATATAATTGTTACAGGAAGCGATGATGAAGAAAGAAATTTTTTAAGTGAGTGCCTGGCAAAAGAATTTGAGATTAAGACACTTAGGAAGCTAAAATTTTTTCTTAGAATTGAAGTGGCACATTCAGAAAAAAGTATTTTTCTATCCAAACAGAAGTATATAACTGATCTACTTAAGGAGACAGGTAAAATAGCATGCAAACTGGTAAGTACTCCAATAGATCCAAATGTAAAGCTTGGAATAGCAAAGGAAGATGCTATGGTAGACAAAGGAATGTATGAACAGTTGGTGGGAAAGCTCATTTATCTATCCCACACACGACCGAATATAGCATATGCTGTGAGTATGATTAGTCAGTTCATGCACAATCCAAAAGAGGTTCATTTTCAAGCAGCACATAGAGTGTTACAATATCTTAAAGGTACACTAGGAAGAGGAATTCTTTTTAGGAGAAGTGAGAACCTAATACTTGAAGCCTACATAGATGCCGATTATGCTAGGTCATTGATTGATAGAAGATCAACCACTGGATATTGTACATTTCTAGGTGGGAATCTCGTGACATGAAGGAGTAAGAAGCAAAATGTAGTAGCAAGGTCTAGTGCAGAGGCTGAATTTCGAGCAATGGCTCAAGGAGTATGTGAGTTACTTTAGCTGAAGATCATTCTAAAAGACATGAGAATAAAGTTAGAGGGCCCAAAGAGGCTTTATTGTGATAATAAGTCTGCCATTAGCATTGCCCACAATCCTATGCAACATGATCAAACAAAGTATATTGAAATTGATAGACATTTTATCAAGGAAAAATTGGAGAGCGGATTGATCTGCACACCTTATGTATCTACAAATAATCAGCTAGCTAATGTGCTAACCAAAGAATTAAGTAGTCCAGTGTTTGAAAAAATTGTATCCAAGCTGGGAATAGAGAATATCTATTCACCAGCTTGAGAGGGAGCGTGGAAAAATATGGTTAATAGGTTTATTTTAAGAAAGTAGTGCTGTAAATATTGTAATTATAGAATCAAACTAAATTAGGAGATTTTGTTATTTTTAGAAGATTTTGTTATCGGTTTTTTTAATTTGTATATAAGTGATTTATTGTTAATCAATGAAATACATACTCTTTCAGTATTTTATGTTAGTAAATATTGACAAGAGATATGAAAGTTGATGATACAAATCCAACAAAGCTGTACATAGTGATAGGAAATCAATTATAAACAAATTGGATATGACAGAATGAAGCATGTGCCAATTGACAGACATTTTATTAAGTCAGAAATTGAGAATGGTATTGTCAACCTAACTTATATCACTACTAGAGAATAAAAGGTAGATGTATGCATCATGACACTTCAAAAATCCAGATTTAAAACTACATTGGGCAAGCTTGGATTGACGAATATATTTCTTAGCTTGAGGGGGAGTTTTTGAAATAATATGGTTTTATTTGTATTTAATTCATATCTTTTTGTTGAAGCTGTTATACTTCATTAGGATTGTATATGGGTTATTACATTGTCTTGCTAATTTCATGGGCTAGATGAGAGATTTCCCTTTATCCTTTTCTTTATGTTAATCTGTAATTTCCTATTTATTCCTCATAATGAGAAAGAATAAAACACAAAAGTCCCAAATTATATTTTTCTCAGTAAGAACCTGGATGACAAGTCAAGGAGCATTACCTAAACTGGTACTTGAAGCTGCCAAAGTTATGGTTGAACTGGAGTTTGCAGTAGCCACAGGGGCATGTTCAGAGGGTTTCCCTTTAAGAGTCAAGGAGCTCATTGCCCAACTGCACAGCATAAGGACATGAAATTAGAAACAAGAGCATGAGATGAAACTGCCACAAGCCTCCTTTGGCTATGCAATGACTTGCAAATCAAGCCAATTTACAAATTAAATATTTTCTGCCAAACATATGTAGCTCCTACAAAACTCGCGGTTGAGTACAAAAAATCTCACCCAAGTAAACTGTCATTTCCTGGTAGTGATGAGATTCCAGCACTTGCAGCTCCCATAGTGTCACCAGAATTCATCTATAGATTACAAAAAAGGAGAATGAGAATTTTCTCCCAGTCAATGGAGGTATCTAAGCCAGCATACCCCACAACAGAAAAGAAAAAAGAAAAAAAGAGAAAAAAAAAGGTATATATATCATGATGACATGCTCTCTTGTAAATGCACAAAAAATTCCAGCTGAGAACATCTTGTTAAGTAAAAACTGCATAGATGTATCTTGCATGATAAAATAGAGACTTTTGGTGGGAAATCCAAAGACATTATTTTGACAGAGTTTAAAATAGATGGAAGCTAATAATAAGACTCACTTCCTTAATGTCCACATGAATGTTTTGGAAACAAGAGTGAAAAATGAAAGCATAACTAAGCCATACCTTCTCATAGGATTGCTTGAGTAACTTTAGAAACTGATCAACTGCCTCAAACGCCTTTGTTCGAACGTCACTGTTAAAATAAAAAGTTTTTTTTGGCTAATTGAACGCAAAGATTTTTTTTTTTTTTTTGGTTGAACGTGAAGATTTCAGAAATGAGGAAGTGAATTTTCCACAAGCAGCACATTATCATCCAAATATTTAGATAATGTAAGTTTATTTGATTACATGGTAAAACATAGATAGCACAGAACTTTCGCGTTGCACCAATTTCAAGACAAGTTAATTCACAATAGATTACAAGTATCAGCTGCTAACTTTAGATGAAACTGTACCTCTAAGTAATTTAAAGAGTTATCTAAGATCATGCACAACCCTGATTAGTATTTAGATTCCTTTGTTTTTTTAATATCTGAAGTCAGAGATCTAAGTAGTTTTGTTTAGAGTCAAAATAGTCAATTTCAAACAGATGAGGAATTTGCTCCGGCAGTATCTTGTAGTCATCAGGAATGTGAGCATTTAGACTACCCTCATAAAGTTGATTTCAATGTGAGCATTTAGCATCAAATATAACATCATCCTCACCTTCCACTGGCTTATCACCGGCAGTTGCAAAAAAGTGGACAATCAAACCTATTTCTCGATTCAATAGAAGCCAAAAGAGTGTATAGGACCCCAAATCCAAATAAGGATAGATATCGAAAAAGCAGGTCCAATTACAGATATTCCTCAATAACAAGATCCTATAACCTTTGGTATCTGAGCTCGAAACCACGGAGGATTTCACTCTCTTTAAACAGTAGTTAAGAGGAGTTCATAATCACATACCTATAGAATTGAGTGAGGGATAGAATAGAGCGTGAACATGAAAGGGCAGTGTTCAATGCAAAAAACCAAGAGGTTTCTCACCAAATTAAGGATTTGTCCCAAAAAAACAATTGCAAGAGGCGTAAGATCAAGACTCTGAATAAGCAAAACACATTCTATGCCGAATATAAGGGCAAACAATGTGGGGTTGACATCCAGATTGTGGATAATTTATGCCTAGGCTTTTGAAACTTGATTTCCCTTGTTATGACAGAACTACAGATCCCCTGTGTCAGTTTGTCATTGTGAGCATTTTTGTCCAACATCAAAGAACTCCTACGCATGAGAAGGTAGCCTTGGCATCATTTCATCTAAATGGTAACATTCAGTCGTGGTTCTTAAGGCCTGAGCATGATCGACCACATTTCATGAGGGTAGAATTCAAAGAGCAGTATAATCTACAATCTGGACCTCCAGTTTGCAACAATAAACTGGGTGAACTGTCCAAACTACGACAAACAGGAACAGTGGAGCATTATAAACTTCATTTTGAATATTGGGCTGCAAGGATGAATAGTTGAATCCAGAACAGGAAAAGAGTCCACTATCAACTTTGATTTGTATTTATTACCCTCTAGTGGATATATTGTATTAGGAGTAGAATGGTCCAAAACTCTTGGTCAATCAAGTGTGACATTTCAACCATGAGAATGCAGTTTAGTAGAAAGAGGAAAAGGGTTGATAGGGTCTGAAGGGAAAATAAGTTCCATAGTGATGGTTTGTTTGGTGACATTGCAGTGGCTGGAAAAGGAATGGGAATTGAGCAACACATAATTATTGAGTTCCATACTTTGTTTTCCAAATGGCCAGGACATCCAGCCAAAGCTAGAATCATTCCATATCCCATGTTTCATGTCTCAAAGAACATTGTGGACCCAATGACACTCCTCTGGTCCTTTAAAGCTACAGGACAGCCTTGGAGTTCCAGCCCAAATGACTATTTTGGAATACCTCAATATTGCTACATATTATGAACCATTCGATCATTGGGAGGGCTTTTCACCAGTAGATGCTTCTCAGGAATCAGTGTAATACATTTGTACTTGTTATGTATACTAGTCAATATTTGATCACGAATTGGAGCAAGATCAAGACCGAGTGTAGCAAGAATGCAAACCATAAAGAATTTGTCCCTTTGAGCTAAATCATCATTAAATGACTGTCCAGGAGGAAGGAAAGAGTTATACTCAGCCTTAATAGATGCCCATTTCCCAAGAAAATCAGTAATAGACATATCCAAATGTCTCAAATTAAGCAAATTAGAAATTACCGAATACAAACTTTGTATATCATTAGTATAAAGAGTCTTTGCTTGAATCCATACATCATAGCATGTGCGATAATGATTATAGATTGGATGAAGGGAAGAATCAATTGATTGCCATAAAAGACTCAATAGTAATGCATCAGCTCGTATCCAATTATTTCTATTTTCGTTCTCCACATCCTCTACTCTAGTGATCAAGTGGTCTTGTAAACCTTGACCCATACACCATAACTCGACTGCAGTAGACCAAGATAAATAATTTGAACTACCCAATAGTTTCTCAGCTACAATGGGAGGAGAGGGAGATAATAAGCTCGAAAAAGGACTAATTTTTTATAATGAACTATCATAAGCCATATTGGATTAAGAGAGCACCTTAAAAAAGAATGAGAAAGGTGAAAAGAACAAACAAACAGTGGTGATTGGTGACAGTCAGCGGCGGACGGTGGCAGACGATGATGAACAATAGTGCTTGTTAACGGATGACGGTGAACAAGCTTGGTGGACGGCATGGAGGAGCTTTGAACCCTCGAATAAGCAAATATAAGAGATGACGGCGACGTGGCGGCACGTGGAGAAGCTTCCAGCGACAAGAATTCTAGGATTTGACACCGGAGAAGAGAGGAACACGGTGATGTGATCAGATTTTAAATCCGACACCGGAAAATGTAATGTTGTCATCGACTGTCTCCATCGTATTGTAATGTTGTCTCATCTTTATCTTCTATTTCTGTTCCTAAAAATGTAAGTGAGACACTTTCAGATCCAAGATGGACACAGGCAATGGTAGAAGAGATGACTACATTACATGCTAATGATACTTGGGACTTAGTTCCTTTACCTCCTGGAAAGTCTCTAGTTGGGTGTCGATGGGTTTATGCTGTAAAGGTCGGTCCTGATGGTCATGTTGATCGACTTAAGGCTCGATTGGTTGCAAAGGGTTATACTCAGGTATATGGTTTGGACTATGTTAATACTTTTTCTCCTGTTGCTAAGATGTCATCTATTCGCCTATTTTTATCCATTGCAGTTATAAAACACTGGCCTTTACACCAGTTGGACATAAAAAATGCCTCCCCGCCAAAATTAGGGTTCGGTGAACAGTACTCTCCTTCGAAAATAGTTTTTTTTTTTTTTTTTAAGTGTTTGGGCTAATTTAGGGTTTCTCGTTCCTAGGCTCTAATACCATGTAACTTGTGGCATTTGTCTTTAGTATGTCCCCATCGATGACAATAAGTACATCTAGGACAATCTCCTTTATTTTTTTCGGTAATTAATAGTTTATTAAACTGAAATATTGAGAAATACAATACAGAAATGAAATCGAGTTACAAAGAGC
This sequence comes from Laguncularia racemosa, assembly GCA_037954665.1. Classification (NCBI taxonomy): domain Eukaryota; kingdom Viridiplantae; phylum Streptophyta; class Magnoliopsida; order Myrtales; family Combretaceae; genus Laguncularia; species Laguncularia racemosa. The sequence continues at coordinate 5,201,934 of JBBMOL010000024.1, read as the reverse complement.
ACATAATCGATGAAAACGTGCTAGCATACTAATCCTAGGCACTAATATAATGTAACATGATAGGATTACAATGGCTTAATATAGGCTCGTATATGGTTTGCTAGCATGCTAATCCTGGAAGGTCATTCCCTAAACGCACTTGATTTCGGGTGCGCCATATACAGTAGACTGTTGCCGCTAGTGTTGCACGCCATCTCTGATGTGTCGGTGAGTCTCCCAAAGCCATAAAAAATCTGGTCACATTATCCCGGTTATTGGATTGGGTTGGACAATGAGTATAGTCACAGACTATACTCCAGACTTGCGATGTGTAATCGCACTGGAAGAATAGATGGGAGTGGTCCTCCTGATGCCGGTTACATAGGTGGCAAGTAGTAGACTGCACTAGTCCCCAGCGGTGTACCCTATCAAGGGTGGATAGTTTCCTTAACCAAGCCAACCATAGTATGAAGGCGTGTCTAGGTAGGGAGGTTTTATTCCATACTACTCTCTGCCAAGGTACACTGGGTCCTACGGGGTTAAGGAAACCATAACCACTCTTGATGGTGTACTCTCCAGATCCTGAGTGTTTCCATCGAAGTCGGTTCGACTTTGTACCATTCAATTTGATGGAGGGGGGAATGCTAATACTATTCCACGGTGGGCACTCCAGGATACACCATTCGTTTCCATTCATTATGGAGCATAGTCTCGTGCTGTCTAGAAAACTTGTGCTGTGCATGACCCGAGCACTAAACAAGGTATCCAGAGGTCCTGTCGGGAGCCAAAAGTCTGCCCATAGCGAAATTTCAAAGCCATTATTTGGTTCCCAATAGAAGGAAGATCTGACCAAGCCTCTCAACTTGAGTAATTTCTTCCATGTCCAAGAACAGACGGCTGGTGCCTTGGAAGACCAAAAATTCTTTCCCTTAAGTAGAGTGAAATGAACCCATTCTGACCATAAGCTCTTCGTTCCCTCCTTGCATAATCTCCATATGTGCTTGATTTGGATGGCTTTATTCCACAAATGAATATCCAGTAATCCTAGGCCACCACTTCCTTTCGGTTGACACACTTCAGCCTATTTAACCTTTAGCTCTAGTGAATATGTGTGGGTTGCCACTCCAGAGGAAGTTCCTTAGTAGTTTTTCTATTTTTGAGACAACCGACTTAGGAAGGATGAAGATAGAGCACCAATAGACCTGCATGGAGAAGAGGACAGATCTGATTAATTGAAGCCTACCCGCATAGGACAAGTACTTTGCTGTCCACAAGGTGATTCGAGACAAGGTGCATTCCACTAGCACCTCACAGTCCTGTTTTTTGAGCTTTGATGATATGAGGGGAACCCCTAGGTATCATGCAGGTAGTTGGCCTTCACTGAACTAGGTGCACTGGATTATGGCCTCCTTTATACTTGCTGGGACCTGAGAAAAGAAAATGCTGCTCTTGTGGTTATTTATTGCCAACCCCGAGATGGCTGAAAGTCCTGTAAGGTTTGTCGTACCAAGGAAATAGATTCCTTGTTCCCTTTGGCAAATATGAGGAGGTCATCTGCAAAACAGAGATGGGTTAGGCCTTCATTCTGACATCTCCAATGAAGTGAATACCCCGGATGCCGGATTAATTGTCTCGGTCGCATGGAGAGGATTTCCATACATAGGACAAATAGGTAAGGAGAGATAGGGTCCCTTTGCCTTAAGCCCCTTTTGCTTGCAAAGAACCCCACCAGTTCCCCATTGATATTGATGGAGTATTTTGGCGTTAATATGCACTGACTAATAAGCCTGCAGAAATGGGGAGGAAATTGCATAGCCGAAAGAACCCCTAGAACAAAATCCCACCTCACTGTGTCATAGGCTTTTTGGAGATCCACCATCATACAGCGAGGAGCTCCTACTTTGGAGTGGTAATTTGCCATGAGTTCCTAAGCCAAGAAGATATTATCAGTTATCCTCCTACCCGAGACAAAAGCCGCCTATTCTCGCCCAACTAAGGAAGGCAATACCGATTTCATCCTTACTGCCAGCACCTTGGATATCGCCTTATAAATGACATTGCAGCATGCGATTGGCCTTAAGTCCCCCAGTCTAGTAGGGTTGGCCACTTTGGGTACTAGAGTAATGGCAGTGTTGTTTATCTCTTTCATTAGATGCCCTGATATCATGAACTCTCTAGTGGCAATAATCAAGTTCTCACCTATAATGTCTCAAGCTTCCTTGAAGAAAAGAGCAGAGAATCCATCTGGGCCAGGAGCCTTTCCATTCGCTTGCGATGTGTATCCCCACTTTATCTCCTCATCTGAGAATTCAGCATCAAGGCCGAGTTGTTGTTGGTCAGTTAGAGTCCGTGGTGTCAAACTCCCCACGTCGACAGGAGTGGAAGGAGATGTAGGTGGGTCATATAAGCGTTGGAAGTAATGAAGTATCTCTTGCCCGACCTCCTCTTCCCTGGCCACCTCACTGCCATCCTCTCGAGACAGTCTATGTATGGAGCTTCGGTTGTGAAGATTCTTCACAGCTTTGTGGAAGTAAGCCGTATTTTTGTCCCCCAACTCCAACCATTTTGTCCTAGACTTCTGTTTGATAAAAGCTCTCCTCCACCCCCCTTAGAGTGTAATACTCCTTGTAGGCTATCCGCTCCTCTTCCAACCGGTTTGTGTCCCTAGCCGCATGTATGGCTTCTTGCACTTGTACCAACCGTCGCTTCGCATCTTGTACTCTTAGCGATATGTTGGAGAATTCAGTTCTGTTCAAGCTTTTGAGCCCCTCCTTAACAAGCCTTAATTTCTGTACTACCTGAAACATATGGGAGCCCTGGATCTCCCTCTTCCATATGGTGCTAACTAGGTCATTGAAACCTTCATGGTCTGCCCAATAATTGAAAATTTTGAAAGGGCTCCTTCTAGCCCTCAATCCATATTCCATACTGACCACAACTAGTGAGTGATCGGATATGATAGGTGAAAGGAATTGGGCATGGGCATTCGGATGCAAATTCATCCAAGGAAGGTTGACCATGGCCCGATCAAGCTTCCTAAGGATAGGCGTCTGCTGTTGTTTATTAGACCATGTAAAGAAATCCTCAGAATATCTCAAGTCTTCCACCTCCACTTTGGCTAGGCATCTCTAGAACTCCAACATTGCCTCCGTGACTGAGGCTCGGCCTCCTTCTTTCTCTGTGACTAGGCGAGTCGTGTTGAAATCGCCTATGACCAGCCACGGTCTATTGCCCATAGCTTAGGCCAGCACCTCAAGATTCAACCATAACTCCTTACGTTCTCTATCATGATTAGATCCATAGACAAAAGTGACTGCCATATTACTATTTGCTCTCAAGTTTGTCACAGTGCAATGTAGGAATTGTGTGTGTTCCTTTTCCACACATATATTCCACTCCCTTGGTTGCCAAGCAATCCAGATGCGCTTCCGTGCCATGGAGTTAACCCATACTTGCCAATGTTGACCCAACCTATTCTTGATGGAATCCTCATTTGTAGCATTCACTTTTGCTTCCAATAAGCCAATCAAGCTAATGTTATGCATAGCACACAACTTCCTAACCTCCGAAATTTTAATGGGGTCATTTAAGCCCCTTACATTCCATGCTGCCACTAACATGGAAATGTAAATACGATACAATTATGTGAAATTCCGACTCCTCTTGCGCCGCTTCTTCTTCCGACGACTAGAGGAGCTAGAACTTCTGTTGGCCATGGGTTGAGTTCCCGACATTTGGTTGATGTGAACTAATAATTTGTTGAGTGGGGTGTTCTCAAAATCATCACCCCCATCTGCCTCATCTCCTCCCTGATCGACCAGTGGCATATTCGTCACACAGCTAGGGGAGATTGACGCCTCAATTGCTGCCAGGGGTGTTTCTACTCCAATCGGAGCTACTTCAGCCTTCAAGCCAGGTGCCTTACATCCACTGTCCACCTCCATCCGCTCAACCATTGTTCTCCTCAGGTTACCGAGACTATCTACAGGCTCCTTGGCAGCGTTGGCTTCTTTCATTAGCATCACATGCCCACCTTGTAGTGCCACTCCTCTGGCTACTGTTTTGCCCTTAGAAGGCGTCATGCTTGTTGCTCTACTGGGATGCTGTTGGTGGTCAGCGGTTGAATCTTGCCTTACCTTCTCCTCACACGGCAGCACCTTCTGGCCAGCAGCTACTCGTGGGGCAACCTGGCTACTCTCCACTTCCATAGTCTCACCATCCTTCCTTTGAGTGGTCTGTGCAGGTTGGCATTTATGCCCGAACACTTTGCATCTCGCACAGCGTGGAGGCAACCATTAATATTCCACCTGGACTTCCGCAACCACGCCATTCTCACCCTCCACCCTTACTTGCGTGACCAGGTCTTCACGCGCGTCAATTTCCACTAGAACCCGCGCATGGTTTACCCATTGCCTCCTAGCCGTTAAGGCATTAGCCTTGAGTGGCACTCCAACGCCACTGACTATGTGGCTCAAGCCTTCCGCCCCTAAGTATTCGCATGGGATTCGCGAGAAGGTGGCCCACACAGGAATGTTGGTGGGTTGCGCCTTGTCTAGAGGCATGCCTTTCCTCCATTTCTGTAGGATGAGAAAGCGTTGGGCGAAGTGCCATGTCTTCTCCAAAACAAGTGTTGTGTCACTCGCCCCACTAAACCGGAAGTAGAAGAAACCTTCCAAGCTACCTAGCACATCTACAAGGCCGTATTCCTTCCATAGTTTGAAGGCAATGGATCGGACTAGGGAATATGGTAGCTTGCGGCCAAGGAAATAGCCCACGAGGGTTTTGTTCCAAAATTCCGCCCCTAGGTCCCCCACTGCCTTAGGTATTTTCACCGTTGGGAAAGGGCCCTTTGCGGCCAGCGGTAAGTATTGCATAGGGAACACCGGTGTGCCATCCTCCGCCTTGGAGTTGCATGCTTGGGCATATGTTCTGGCGGTCGAATCGTCTGTGCAGTTGGGTGACCGTTGCTAGGTGGTATCCGGTTGGCCTCCTCAAGGTTCTCGGAAAATGCTTTGTCTTTTTCCAATGCAGAATTTCCAGAAGTGGGATAACTTTGGAAGACAAGTGGGATGTGGCTAGGATGTTTGGCTATTTTGGTGTCTGTGAGACACCAGTTGCAGGTGTTAGGCCTGCTATCAGCTATGTGGGCACAAGGCTCCACATTGCCTTTCCTAGCTATGGTTTGTCCTTTACTTTTCCCAGTTGGAGAAGTAGGGCTTTGACTTGCCACTTTTGGGTTGACATTAAATGTCACCTCAAAATCCGTGCTCGCCCCCTGCTGAGCATATTGGTCTTGCCCTCCCAATGATGGTAGGCCATTATCGGTGGCATTGTTCATTATCACCTCGTCAAGCAGCGACTGAGGGCAGTCCAGCACCCCTTCCTTGGCTGGAGTTGCCATGGTGGTTGGTATATTGGTAAATGGTTCCTATAAGCTACTGAACTAGGCAAGGGTAGTGGTTACGGTGGTTTCTACGGGTAAAAGTGTATAGAGAAGTGTGTGGGGAGAAGAGAGAGAAGAGAGCATTTTTGGATTCCAGCTTTTTTAAGACGTACCCATGTACTGGCATGGACAATCTCCTTTATTGCCTCCACAATCTCCACCTTGTGCTTCTCTAGAATTTATTCGAGCTCTAGGAGCCACATGAGCAGCAAAAGTTGAATTGTCCATAGGAGGAAACCCAGATAAAGGTGCATTAGGGATGGATGAGATACGAAGAAGGCGGGAGAAAACTTCATCCATAGATGGTACAATAGGACTAGCCATGTCAATTCAAATGATCAATTGGCTGATATTTTGACTAAATTTCTTAAAGGTTCTCGTATTGGGTATATTTGTAACAAGCTTGGTGCATATGATTTATATGCTCCAGCTTGAGGGTGAGTGTTATGTATACTAGTCTCACATCCCTTAGTTTATACTAAGTTTGTATACTGTAATGTATACTAATCCCACATCCCTTAGTTTATAGAATATACTAAGTTTCTATACGTATATAAATACTTATATAGTTCAATAAAAAATATGATTTAGAGTTTCTCTTCTTTCTTTATTTTCATCCTTTCCTCTTAACAGTACTCAATATCTAGCCATGACATCTATGGTCATCCATGTTCTGGAAGAAGGGAGTAATGTTAGAGGTTAGACAAACATGGACCAATTAGAAGCTAGAATGGTTCTTTTTAGAAATAATGGTGTATGTTAGGTGCATGCAGCAAGGTGTGGCTGTGAATTAGTAAGGGAGTGGCTATGATAATCGGTTCATATGCTAGTACATGTGATATGATTCCCAGAAAATTCCGTTTAATCTTTGTATTAAGTACTTCCAACACTATAACTCTAGTGATAGATCCAAATAGTACAGGAACAAACAAAAAAAAAAAACAAATACAATCACAACTCAACTATCTACGCTCAATGCTAGAAGTAAGCCGGTGAACCTCCTCCGTAGCCCTCATTGGGAATCCAGCGGCCGTGGCCTCTTCTGCCCAATTTCCCTCTCTCCTCTCTCTTTGTAACAAACTTTGTTATGTTTCTCTCCCTTTTTCCTCCCCCAAAACCAACTATTTATACTCATTCCTCCTGGTCCCCCCTTTCCCTTCCACGTCAGCCATGTCCACCTGCCTTCTTCTCTTCACGTGCTCTCATGGTCCAGCTCAGCTACTACTTCCACCTCAGCTCTTCCTACTCTAGTTATTACATATTTGACCCTATACCTTGTATTTCTACCACTACTCTTTTCTTCCTCCCATGTACTTCTCATAGCTCCCTCTTCTTTCTCCTCTGATATACCTTCATTGGCAGGGGTGTATCAACATGTGCTATTATTTTTGAAGACTATAGGGCAGTATGAGGCAGCTTAAAGTGCACTTTCACATCACCTTTTTGTTCTCCTATGTTTTCTCTTGTTGTGTCTAGGTGATTGTTACTAAGTGTGCAATGCACCTACTGGCAGTTACTATATACTTTAAATTCTGAAAGTTGGAATGAGAAATCAAGTATCATTTCAACAGCCTTTCAAAATTGTTGAAGCCAACAGCAGATGATTTAATGGTCTTTTGTAGGGCAGATTTGTAGACAAATAAGTTTATTGAAGAAGCTCTGAATGAGATCAACCAACTTTTTGGACTGAAGGCAAACCCCTCTAAAAGTATCATATTCTTTAGTGGGTTTACAAGGCAACTGCATGATGAATTAGCTCAATTGATGAACATTATTGGCACATTACCTGTGAGATACCATGAAGTTCCAATAATTTCCAAGAAATGGTCCAAAACTGATTGTGTTCAGTTAGTGGCAACGGATGCAAAGAAAACTTCTCATTGGACAAGTAAATTTTTGTCATATGTTGGATGTGTTCAACTTTTCAAATCTGTTTTATTCTCTATGCAGGTGTATTGGGCTTCTTCCTTTGTCCTTCCTAAGTGTGTCCTTGAGGAGTAAGCTCTAAAGATGAAATCTGCATGGAATGGGAAGGATGAAGGACGAGTTAAAGCAAAAGTGGCTTAGGATCAAGTTTGCCTCCCAAGAGAGGAAGGGGGGCTTAGAGTGACAGATATCATCACTTTGCAGCACAGGTAAAGCATAGTCACAACCTACATAAGGACCAAAAAGAGAAGCTACTTTGCTAAAGGGATAGAATTTTTGGGTGGCAAAAATACCTCCAGATAGCTCTTGAGCTAATTTGTGCTCCTACTTTGATGGGAAGTTAGGGACGATAAACGTTTCTCTACTTGGTCTCATAATTAGCACCCTTAAGCCCCTAAATGAGAGAGTTAGTGTTAGATCCATGTATGACAGTGGGTTTCCACCTACAACCAAGCTTTGCCCTTTAATTAGTGAGAATGGATGGGTGTGGCCTTCAGGACCTTTTTGAAATGCTTCACAGTAAGCCCACGAATTCAGCCACTGTTACAGGATCCTTCTCTATTGATCTTGTTCGAATCTTCAATTTCTAAAAATCAGTTTCCACTTGCTTCTTTAGGGTTTTTCTTCCTCGTCTACCTATGTTTACAAATGTTCTCAGACTCATAAGAGAGAACCCAATGATCTCAGTTTCTAATCACAGAGTTTTTGGAAAAGAACGTAATCTTCCATTGCTGGAGTTAACTTCTTTTTGTACAAAAGATTGGCAGTTACACACTTCCATGTCCCCACTACTCATCTACGATACTGCTCCCTCTTCCCATCTGTCACGTCCTCTTCCTACTTCTACTGACTCCACAATTCCACTACCTAGACCCACTATCGACAGCTTCCTAAGGTCTTAACAGACTTCATAGTCCACTACCCCACTATCTATCCATTACAATGATTGAGAAACAAGACACTACAAACAACCAAACCAAATATGGATGTACAGCAACCAAATAACAGAATTAACAGCAACAAAATGAACAATGATAGAACAGCAGCAGAGTCACTAGGACGTCACAGCAGGCTCCCACCTTGAGTACACACGTTTGAAGGGCGTTATGGTCACATGTGAACGCTGTGTGCCCTTGCTTGTAACAGTGGTTTCCCCCTCAAGAGCGTGTGTGACCTCATGCACAAATGCTGGATATCGCTGTATAATCATCTCGGTTGGTTCCCACAAAGCTTCCACCGGTGAGTAGCTTTCCCAATGGATAAGGACTTCCTGCTGATGGTTGGTTTGCCCAGTGTCGAGGATGGCCTTTGGATGAGGGGTGATGACGCCTTGTTGTGCTGTTGGAATGACCGGTTGCACCATCGAGTCACCTATGAATTTTTTTAGGGAAGACACATGGAAAAATGGATGTAATTTCGCTTGAGGAGGTAGGGTCAGCTTATAAGCTACTGACCCTACTTTAGCTTCAATTGGAAAAGGCCCATAGAACTTTGGGGCAAGCTTGTGATTGCATCAAGAAGCTACTGACAGCCGTCGATATGGCTATAGGCGAAGCCAAACCAGCTCTCCTACTTGAAAGTCAACCTGGCGGTGCTTCTTGTCATATTGAGCCTTCATCGTCGCTTGTGCTTTGGCCAACCTTTGCTGAAGTTGTTTCCAAACCTGATCACGCTCCAGTAGGGCTTGCTCCACTACCTCCAATTTAGCCACTCCTGAGCAGTAAGATAGTAGGTGTGGGGGAGCTCTTCCGTACACTACTTCTAAGGGGGTTGCTCATAGTGTCGTATGGAAGCCCGTATTGTAGCAGAATTCGGCCCATGCTACCCACTCTGTCCACTTCCTTGGGTTATCTCCTGTAAAGCATCTTAAATACATTTCAAGGGTGCGATTTACAACCTCCGTTTGTCTGTCACTTTGAGGGTGGCAGGATGAAGAGAAAGCCAATGTGTCCCTTGCAGCTTGAAGAGTTCTTTCCAAAAAGCACTTGTAAATGTTGCATCCTTGTCACTAACGATAGACTTGGGTAGACCATGTAACTTAAATATGTTATCAAAGAAGATCCTTGATATCGAGGTTGCTGTATATGGATGACTGACTGGCAGGAAGTGAGCATACTTCAAGAAATGGTCAACCACGACAAATAAGACGGATTTCCCATTAGACATAGGCAAGCCTTCAATGAAGTCCATCAAGATATCTGGCCATACCTGAGTAGGGGCTTGTAATGGTTGCAGCAGCCCCACTGGCTTCAGCTACTCTATTTTGCTTTGCTGGCAACATTCGCAAGCCTTTACAAACTGCTTTACTTGCGGTTTAAGGCCCTTCCAAAACAAATCTCTCATGATCCGGTGAAGAGTTTTCTGGTACCCTTCATGATAGGGAGAGTGCAAGGCTTCTATGATCTCCGAGCATAAGGGAGATTGAGGGAGCAAATAAAACTTTTCTTAAAGAATACCAAGCCATCCTTTGCTGTCCACTGTGGGCCGAGTTCACCTGCTGTGGCCTTGGATTCCAATTGCTGCATCTCGCTGTTGTGGAGGTTTTCTTTTCTGATTTGTTCGAATAGTTGCAGCTAAGGACAAGAGATGGCCGAGAGACTAGCTGGCTGTTTGTCCTTCCGGGAAAGTGCATCAGTTATCTTGTTCTCGTGTCCAGCCCTGTATTCAACGGTAAAATCAAAGCCCAATAACTTACTGATCCAGTGCTATTGGGGAGATGTCATCACGCGCTGTTCCAGCAGGTATTTTAAGATGTAGTGGTCTGTTCGCACTAGGAATTTCCGTCCCCATAAATACAGTCTTCAATGCCTCACTGCGTTTAGATAACCCAATTAGTTCCTTTTCATAGGCAGCCAATTTCATGTGTTGTTTGGAGAAGGGACAGCTAAAGTATGAGATGGGCTGCCCTTGCTGTTGGAGTACCGCACCTATAACCCCCTCTGACGCATCACATTCTACTATGAAGGGCTGGGAGAAGTCCGGCAGGGCAAGGATAGGGGCTTCAGTCATTGCTGTCTTCAATCTGTCAAAAGCTGCTTCAGCTTCCCTAGTCCACTGGAAGCTGTTTTTGCGGAGCATCTTGGTTCACGGTTCTGCAATCTTCCCATACCCTGCTACAAACCTGCAATAGTATCCCGTCAACCCCAAAAACCCTCTCAAGGCGGTGATGCACATGGGTTTTGGCCAGTTCAGCATTGCCTCCACCTTTTCCGGGTCAACTTGCACTCCATCCAATGAAATTGTATGGCCTAAATAGGCCACCCGTCTTTGAGCAAAGCCACACTTTGCTCTCTTTAAATAGAGCTGGTGCTCCTTTAAAAGCGCAAGGACCCTTCGCAAGTGCTGCAAGTGTTCAATCCAAGTGCGACTATAGATAAGGATGTCATCAAAGAAAACCAAAACAAACTTCCTTAGAACACTCTGGAAAACCTCATTCATTAGGGCCTGAAAAGTTGATGGCACATTTGTAAGTCTGAAGGGCATTACAAGGAATTCAAAATGCCCATGGTGTGTACGGAACGCTGTTTTCCCGATATCTTCCTCCCTCATGCGCACTTGGTGGTACCCGAAAGTTAGATCTAGCTTGGAAAGTAGCTGTCCCCATGCAACTCTTCCAATAATTCCTCAATAACCGAAATGGGAAACTTGTCTTTTATGGTTTTTTCATCAAGGCCACGATAGTCCACACAAAACCTCCAGCTACGGTCAGCCTTTCTAACCAATAATACCGACGAGGAGAAGGGAGAATGACTCACTTGAATGATTCCCTTGGCCAACATGTTCTCACATTGTTTTTCAATTCCGTCTTTCTGCTGGTGTGGATACTAATAGGGTCTGACCACTACCAGGGGGGTTCCTAGTGGAAGCGGGATCTGGTGGTCACAAGCTCTAGCCGGCAGAAGCCCTTGAAGGGGCTGGAACACGCTATCAAACTCAGCCAATAACAAGTGCAGCTCATGTTGTTTCTCTAACTCCTGTATAACAACCAAGGCAGCGTCATCTTCACTGGGATCCGATAAACCCTGCAGCTCGATGGTTCTCCCTTGCACACAAAACTTCATCCTCATTTTGTGGAAATCCCAGTTGATTGCTCCCAAAGATTTCAACCAGTTCACCCCTAACACCACCTCTATTCCACATAAAGGGAGGGTATAAAGATCCACCCCAAACACCTGCTGCGCAAGGGTGGGGTTTACCCCCCTGCAGACCCCCCCGCTTTGTATGCTCTCCCCATTGGTGACCACCACCCTGATATCTTGTTTCGGCTCTATCGGCAAATTCACCTTCATTGCAGCTGCAGCGTCAACAAGGCTGTGGGTGCTGCCAGAATCGACAAGGACCAATACCGTTTGTGCCCCAATGCAACCTTGGAGCTTCATTGCCTGGGGCTTACCCAATCCCACCATTGCTTGGAGTGAGATCTCAACAGGTTCTTCCTCCTCCGCCGGCCCTTCCTCTTGATCCTCATCTTGATACTTTGGCCCCTCTTAAGAGCACTCTAGCCAAAATAGCCGTTTACAACAGTGACCCACGACAAAGGGCTCGTCACAGTTGAAGCAAAGCCCTTTCCTCCAATTCGGCCCTACCAAGTCTCCTCACATAGGGATTCGCATTGGGGCTCGTTGCTAGAGCGAATTTTGTGTGGCACTTCTGCCTCAACCATGGCCACAAACTTCTTCCTCTAAACCTCCACCTCTACTCTCATGGCCATGCCCTTCTTTTCATAGTCTTGCGAGTGCCACGGCATGAGTCATATCCCAAGGGTTTTGAATCAACATGTCGACAGAGATCGACTCCCTCAACCCACTGATAAATAAGGCTACTTCCTATTTCGGCATGAGCATCGGTGTTTGGGCCAAGACCTAGATGAAGCGATGCCGATATTCCTCCACCAACCCCACCTGTCGTAGCTTAGCCAGCTCCGAAGTGGGGGTTCGAACAGTGTATTGCATAACGGTTTGAACTCGTGCCACCCCATCTTAGGCCGATCCTTCTCCATCTTAACGAACCAAAGTTGGGCCTCTCCCTCCATGTGGTAGGTCGCCAACTCCACACGATCCTCCTCTAGCTTCCTCTGGTATCAGAAGAATTGTTCACACCAATTCAACCACCTAAGCAGGTCTGATTTGCCATCAAACTTTGGAAAGTCAAGCCGGGTGTACTTTGGCACCAGCATACCTCTCTCTGCCTCACTCGCCACCACCGAGCTTCTTGGAGTTTGATCTGGCGGTGAGCTTCCTCCGGCTGCCTCCTCTTGTTCCTTCGACTTTCCCTTCCAAGCCAACATTTCCCAAGAGAGGGTTGCCAATTGGAGCAACAACTCCTCAACCGGCGCTCGATCAGCCTTGTACAGGGCTAGGAAATTTTTGAACTGGTGCTAAAGCTGTTTAATGTCTTCCGACATGTCCGGCTCTGATACCACTTTGTTACAAGATCCTTCTCTATTGATCTTGCTCAAATCTTCAATTTCTTAATCAATTTCCACTCGTGTCTTTAGGGTTTTTCTTCCTCGTCTACCTATGTTTATGAATGTTCTCAGACTCATAAGAGAGAACCTGATGATCTCAATTTCTAATCACACACAGTTTTTGGACAAAGAACGTAATCTTCCATTGCTGGAGGTAACTTCTTTTTGTACAAAAGATTGGTAGTTACACACTTCCATGTCCCCACTACTCGTCTACAATACTGCCCCCTCTTCCCATCTGTCATGTCCTCTTCCTACTTCTACTGACTCCACAATTCCACTACCTAGACCCACTATGGACAGCTTCCTAAGGTCCTAACAGACTTCATAGTCCACTACCCCACTATCTATCCATTACAATGATTGAGACACAAGACACTACAAACAACCAAACCACATCTGGATGTACAGCAACCAAATAACAGAATTAACAGCAACAAAATGAACAACAACGACAGAACAGCAGCACAGTCACTAGGACATCGCAGCAGGCTTCCGTCTCGAGTACACAGTTTGAAGGGCGTTATGGTCACATTTGAACGCTGTGTGCCCTCGCATGTAACAGCCACACACTCAAGACAAGTTGTTTTGGAAGTTGAAGCCCAAGGAAAGTTTCTCTATTTGCATTGCCAACTCTGCTCTCTGGAGATCCAGTACAAGAGTGGCATGGGCAAAGTGTGTATTGTTCAAGAAGACCATACCTTAATACTCCTTTATATTTTGGTTACCATTCCAAAACAAACTCTAACCAAGGCCAAACTCCTCTTACAGGGGTCACCTCCACAAAATCATGTTACTTGCAACAAGGAAGAAGAATCGAGTGTCCATTTGTTCTTTCAATGTAACTAATCTACTGAATTATGGATGAATGTTTGTCAAGAAGTGAAATGCCAGGAGTCCTTTGCCTATTGCAATGGAGCTATGAGAGGTCTAGAAAACTTTTGTGATGGTGAAACTGCAAGAACCCTGAGATGGAAGTAGGCTTTTGCAGCCACTATTTATGTATTGTGGAAGGAGCGATATGAGAAAGAATCTTTGGAATTATGTCCCAATCTAGTTTTCCACAAGAAGAATATTTGCTTTTGCATAGTTGTCTTCCATGTATTTAGCTATTTTTTGTTTCTCTTGGCATCATAGGGTGCAAGTTCAGCAGTCGTAATCCTTGCATGCAATGATATCTCTTCTGTAAACTTACAAACATTTTATCAATATAATTCTTATTTACTTGGCAAAAAAGTCTATTTCTTAGAGATCTTGGGTTCTCTCTTAAATAGAGTCCTAACTCTTATCAAATATATGATAAGCAAGGCAGGAAATCAAAGAGGAATATAGCCACCATGTCTCACTATCTAGACCCATTACAAGATCAATAACACAACTTTTTAAGTCCAACTCCATGAAAAAAATATAAGTGTGTAAAGAAGCAAGCCAGTATGTATACAAGAAGAAAGTAAACTGTAGAAAGGACAAAATGACAATCTCTTAACTCATAACAATTATAAAAAGGGTCTTAAATATAAAGTAGATATAGGAGGTTGAATGAGCAGAAATCTTCAGACTTAAGAATAATGAAACAAAACAGTAAGCATCCCAATCTGAATAGACATTACCTATCAGGATCAATGGTTAGAACAACAACATTTGGGAGAATCCTTGTTGCAATTTCAGTCATGTCATAGTATGAACTCGTGGCACATAGAGCCATAATTCCTGCCAAAACATAATGATTTGTCATTCAGTACTATGTTAACACTTGACTAGAATATTTTGGACAATACGTGCAAAAGAGAAGGACGAAATGAAAAGCTGAATATTTTGTTAATGTTTAAAAGTGAGGTAACAAGTTTATCAGACCATAAAGTAACTTTTTTTATGGGGTAAGTAATAAGGGAAATAGTGGACCCTCATCAAGGATAAAATAGCTCACCTGCTCCTCGTGCAGGAGGAAAAGTATCACGCAATGCACGTACAGTAAATGCATTTATCAACACTCTTTTTCTAGTCTGCAGGTAGGTAGGTACACTTAAGTTACAAAAACATCCAAACAAAAACAAATATAAGTACTGCTGAAGAATTCTCCCCATCTACCTAATCACCTACCCTGACAACAAAACAAAAGGGAAAACATAATAGCAACACAGAGACTGTAAATAGTTACCCCTTCATTCAAGTAGGTTGCAATATTACCAAGCAATATAGTGGTATTTGTTCTGATTGCAGGTTCTTCATCCACCTGCAAGCACTGCCAATGTTAAACTCCAGAACAAAAAAGTCAATAATATTTTTGGAGAAGCAGATAATTTGGAATATATTCCAGGCACCCATCATTTTAAGCCTCAATAAGTGAATTTACGAGAAGAACCTTCCTTTATTAACCCTGGAACTGCAGATAGCACTACAGAGATGACTGTCCAGATTCATCCATCCTGTTAAGTTTTTACCAATTCACATATATTCTTTCTGAGATGCCTTAAGTGACTACTATAAGCATTGGGTGAGCAAACATCAGTCTTTTCATTGCTGTGCAAGTGAAAGCAACAAAAGTGCCATGGTATGCTTTCAGGGATGACACAATGTGGATTTTACATGCCTATGTCCATGATAATGCAAATGATAATTCACCCCTAATGAGAAAAATCAACTTCAAAACCAGAATGTAAACTTTGCATTATGTCAAATACCATTGGAAGACATTAAATTGAAAGAATGAACTTACCTGTAGCTTAGAAAGATACTTCAACAAAGATCCTGAAATGGTTCTCTGGGAAAGCTGCAACAATAAATTGAGGCTTAGGATAGATATGCCAAGGAAAAAATTCAGAATATCACCCCTAATATAATAAACTTGGCTTGACCATGTCTTAGCAAAGAAAGTGTATTCACAACGAATGGAACAATACTCCCAACTTACTAGCCCACACCTGATCCATAAGTGTAAAGACAACTATTGCATTGCAACCTCAGACTAAAACCAGAGATCAGTTTATCAAAATTGATAAAGCCTCAAAAGAATTCCAAAATGTTAATTTGAGGTTCAAAAGTTTTAAGGCTTCTGTTGAGATATATGAGTTGTAAATACTTTTTTACAGGCTGTAAATATATATTAGGATGGAGCATTTAGTGGAAATCCCTTGATTAGAGGAATTCAATTAGATTATTTTTTCCTTTCTTAGGGAGATTTAGTTTTCCTTTTTTGGTTTCTGTTTTTCTTTGTGTTGTATTATAAAAGGGCAGTGTATATTTCATAAAAAGTGTGAGAATAAGAATAACAATTTGGTTTTTTCTCATGGTATCAGAGCTATAGTAATTTTTAGAATTTTTTCCGGGCAGCTTTCATTGCTGCACAATTATTTTTTATCTCTTTTTCAGCCGTCATTGCTGACCTTTTACTCAGCCTTCATTGCTGACTTGTTTCTCAGCCTTCATTGCTGAATTTTTTGTCCCTCCAGCCCTCAATATTTTTTTTTATAGCCTTCATTGTTAATATATTATGTCAGCCTCTGAAATCACTATTTCTAATCATTCTGAAGAGGCAAATTCTACCCAGAAAATTGGTGAGCTTCAGAACATCCGAACCTCCAATAGACTCAATGGGAAGAACTATCTCAAATGGTCACAACTTGTACGTACATACCTTAAGGGCAAAGGGAAACTTAATCATCTTCTTGGAACTCCACCAGCAACGGAGGATCCAACGTTTGAAACTTGGGATGAAGAGGATTCCATGATAATGTCCTGGTTATGGGATTCCATGGAGCCCACAATTAGTGACACCTGCATGTTTTTGCCCTCGGCAAAGGAGATATGGGAATTCATTCGTCGCACATATTCGAAGGCCGGTGATGCTGCTCAAGTGTATGAGATTAAGGTCAAAACAGCAGCCACTAAACAAGGTAATAAATCTGTCACAGAATATGCGAATATACTACAAAACCTATGGCAGGAGCTCGATCATTATCGAGTCTTTCAGATGAAATCCCCTGATGATGCGGCTGTTTTGAAGAGTTTTATAGAGAAGGATCGTGTCTATGATTTTTTGGCTGGTTTGAATCCTGAATTTGATCAGGTCAGGGTTCAAATTCTTGGTAAAGATGACACACCATCTCTGGAAGAAGCAATCTCACTAGTTCGAGCAGAAGAAAGCAGACGGAATGTCATGCTAGAGCCCCAAAGCGTGGATGGTTCAGCCTTAGTAGCAAGGCCAAATCACCAGGAGAAAGGAAAAGGTGATTTTTCCAAACCACCAGGGAGAGAGAACCAGTGGAAGGAGAATAAGGACAACCTCTGGTGCACCTATTGCAAGAAACCAAGGCACACAAAGGAGAAGTGTTGGAAGCTGAATGGTAAGCCTCCAAGTCGTGAGTGGGGAACCCGTGGAGGGCAACAGAAGCCTCAAGTACACATGGCAGAGGAGACAAAACCCGAGGAAAAATCTACTGCTGGGGGGCTCAACACTCAAGAAATTGAGAGGATAAGAAGCTTGTTGGGGTCGCTTGAGAAGCCTTCTGGAGATTGCTCATTGGCTCTTTCAGGTATTCCTTCATTTCCTTTTTGTATGAATGCCTCAGAAAAATTTTATCCCAACTCTTGGATAGTTGACTCCGGTGCCACAGACCATATGACTCCCACATCACAATTTTTCCATACCTATACCCCCTGCCCAAGCAGTAGGAAGATTGTAGTAGCCAATGGCACGTTAGCTACTGTTGCTGGTTTTGGAAACATACATATTACACCTACTCTCATCCTAAAAAATGTTCTTCATGTACCAAAATTATCAGCTAGCCTCATCTCCATCCATAAACTCACCCATGACCTTAAATGTTATGCCATTTTTTTCCCTTCTTACTGTGTTTTTCAGGACCAGGACTCGGGGAGGAGGATTGGACTTGCTAAGGAAAGAAGCGGCCTTTATCACATTGAATCATCCCAAAGCAATATTTCGGTGTCTTTTCTAAGTTCCTCAAATAAAGATGTCATTTGGCTACATCACCTACGTCTAGGTCATCCTTCTTTTAGGGTTTTAAAAGCCATGTTTCCTAAATTGTTCTATGGATTGAATGTTTCTGAATTTCATTGTGATGTTTGCGAGATGGCAAAACACACTCGTGTATCTTTTCCTATTAGCAATAAAAGAAGTACTCAACCTTTTCATTTGATTCATAGTGACATTTGGGGTCCTTCCACTGTACCTAATATCTCTAGAGCTCGTTGGTTTGTATCCTTCATTGATGATTGCACTCGAGTTACATGGATTTTTCTTCTCAAACAAAAATCTGATGTTAGTCAAGTAATACAAAATTTTCATACAATGGTTCAAAACCAATTTGGGGTGAAAATCAAAAGCATTAGAACAGATAATGCCAAAGATTATTTTAATCATGTTTTGTCACCTTACTTCCAGTCACAAGGCATTATCCATGATTCATCTTGTGTTAGCACACCCCAACAAAATGGGGTAGCTGAGAGGAAAAATGGGCATTTACTTAACTCTACCCGAGCGCTACTTTTTCAAGGGAATGTTCCTAAGTACTATTGGGGAGAGGCTGTTCTTACTGCCACATACATGATAAATAGACTTCCCTCGCGTGTTCTAGACAACAAAAGTCCCATAGAAATTTTTAAAACCTTTTACCCACATTTCAGAACCTCTAATGGTCTCACACCTAGGGTATTTGGGTGCACTGCCTTTGTTCATATCCACAGCCAACATAGAGGCAAGTTAGACCCCCGAGCCATTAAATGTGTCTTCCTTGGCTACTCTTCTACTCAAAAAGGGTACAAGTGTTACCATCCTTCATCTAAAAGATTCTACATCTCTGCAGATGTTACTTTTGCAGAAAATACACCTTTTTTCTCGAAGGTCTCTCTTCAGGGGGAGGCTACAATGATGGAAGATAGCCCTTGTGATTCCTTTGACCCTCTTGATCTTCCTTCACCTATCCGCACTGTTGAGTCTTCAAAGTCATCTCCTCCTCAAGTTACTACTGTTCCATCTCCTGAATCAACCATTGATACTCATAGTTATCCAAAGTTCCCTTTGGTATATTCAAGGAAAAAAGGTCTAGAACAGACGCAGGTTCAAGAATCTGCTCAAGAACAGAAGCAAGTCCAAGAGTCCTCTTACTCAGACCCTGGAGTTCAAGAAGATTCCAACTCAAACTCTAGAAATGAGATCATGGTAAGACCTAACCCTTCACCTGTTGACCCAACAAATGAACTAGACATTCCCATTGCTCTTAGAAAACATACCCGAGAGTGCACAAAACGACCACGTTACCCATTATCTTACTATGTCTCCCTTAAACGCTTATCCCCAACCTACAAAAAGTTCATCATAAGTTTGAACACCATTACTATTCCAAATACTGTTTCTGAGGCATTGTCAAAAACGGAATGGAGGAATGCTATGAGGGAGGAGATGAGTGCATTAGAGAAGAACAAGACTTGGGAGATTGTTGATAAACCAAGAGGGAAGAATATCGTGGATTGTAAGTGGATTTTCACGTTAAAGTATAAGGCTGATGGGTCTCTTGAAAGATACAAAGCAAGATTGGTAGCCAAGGGATACACTCAGACTTATGGAGTTGATTACCACGAGACTTTCGCTCCAGTTGCGAAAATGAATACTGTAAGAATTTTATTGTCCTTGGCTGCCAACCTCAATTGGCCACTTCTACAGTATGACGTAAAAAATGCTTTCCTTCATGGTGACTTAGAAGAGGAAATATACATGAACATCCCACCTGGTTTTGAAGAAAACACAAGCAACAAGGTGTGTAAATTGAAGAAGGCTCTTTATGGGTTAAAACAATCTCCTAGGGCATGGTTTGGGAGATTCACGAAAGTCATGAAGGAGTTTGGTACAAACAAAGCCAAGGTGACCACACTCTCTTCATTAAACATTCAGCTACAGGAGGAATAACTACTCTACTGGTCTATGTGGATGACATCATAGTAACTGGAAATGATGAAAGAGAAAAGCTTGAATTGAAGCATAAATTAATCAAAGAGTTTGAGATCAAAGAACTGGGAAAACTAAAGTATTTCCTTGGTATTGAGGTTGCCTATTCTAGACAAGGGATTTTTATATCTCAACAGAAGTACGTGACTGATTTGCTAATAGAGACAGGGAAGATTGGGTGTAAGCCTATTTCTACCCCGATAGATCCAAATCATAGGCTGGGAGAAGCTAAAGAAGGAGCAGCTGTTGATAAGAGAATGTACCAACGGTTAGTGGGAAGACTTATATACCTTGCTCACACTCGACCCAACATTGCATACGCAGTTAGTGTGATCAGCCAATACATGCATGATCCAAGGGAACCTCACCTTCAAGCTGCCTATAGAATACTACATTATTTGAAAGGGAACCCAGGAAAAGGGGTCTTGTTCAAGAAGAGTGATACTCTTACTCTAGAAGCATATACCGATGCTGACTATGTAGGGTCTTTAGTGGATAGAAGATCAACTACGGGGTATTGTGTTTTTCTTGGAGGCAGCCTAGTATCATGGAGGAGCAAGAAGCAAAACGTAGTGGCAAGATCATCAGCTGAGTCGGAATTCAGAGCTATGGCTCAAGGGTTGTGTGAACTACTTTGGCTGAAGATTATCTTGAATGATTTAAAGATCAAATGGGAAGGTCCTATGAAGCTCTATTGCGACAACAAGTCAGCTATCAATATTGCTCATAATCCCATACAACACGACAGGACAAAGCATATTGAAATTGATAGACATTTTATCAAAGAAAAATTGGAAGAAGGGCTAGTGTGTATGTCCTATGTTCCATCAGAACATCAATTAGCTGATATTCTAACAAAGGGGTTGAACAATTCAAGATTTCATAACCTTTTGTTCAAGCTGGGAATCGAAGACATCTATTCCTCAGCTTGAGGGGGAGTGTTGAGATATATGAGTTGTAAATACTTTTTTACAGGCTGTAAATATATATTAGGATGGAGCATTTAGTGGAAATCCCTTGATTAGAGGAATTCAATTAGATTATTTTTTCCTTTCTTAGGGAGATTTAGTTTTCCTTTTTTGGTTTCTGTTTTTCTTTGTGTTGTATTATAAAAGGGCAGTGTATATTTCATAAAAAGTGTGAGAATAAGAATAACAATTTGGTTTTTTCTCAGCTTCCATAGTAACTAACACAACTTAATGTTACTAGTCCCACAGGAGAATGCAAACAAACCTTAGGAGCAAGAATAAGCATTGATTTGAGAGTCAGTTCCCGCAGAAAAGCGGATGTGTCAGAGAACCCAGTAGCCACATGAGGGTAAACCTATCAGAAAAAGAAATGAACTTCAGAAAAATTAACTGAACAGACAAAATAGTATTAGCTTAAGGTATTAACTTCATACTTGCTCATCAACAATTTGTGCTGATAATGACTCCCCATATTGATCAATATGCTGCAGAAGACCAACCCGAATAGCACGATCATTTGAAGCAAAGAGCTTGACGAGCGTTGGTAATGCCTGTATAAAAAGACACAATCTCTAATCAAATAGTGCCATAATGTAAAAGAATACAAGAAGTTAAACTGCCTTCTCATAATTACAACTAACAAAAAAATTAAAAAGAAACAAAGAGGTAACATATGTAGGTATGGAAGAGTATGACCTTGGCACTGAAATCTTCACTAGAAAGCCAGGAACCCATTTTCAACAATGCAGTCAATGCAGGGGCAGCCGCTGAACCAAATTCAAGTGCAGAAGCCAATAGAGGAAGTAGCTGTTGAGACCAAAGCTATTCATTATGCAGAACAGATTCAATTTTAATTATTATATCACACAAAAAACCTAGGCAGCACCTTTTTCAATACAATTTGGCGAGGAAGTTGCTCTGATAAATTTGGAAGCTTCCGAAAGAAGGTGTCCTTTTCAACACTATCCTTTAAGTTCAGAATTTCCATGAAATGTATGGTATCCACCAACTTATTTTGAAAGTACTCTGCCAGCTCATAATACCTATAGTTAGCATGAGCAGAGGAAAACAAAGCAGAGAAGTTGCTACACCAGTAAAAAAAAAAAAAAAAAAAAAAGGTGACTACAGCAGAAAAGTAAAGTAACAAAATGAACTTTGCATAGAACCAAAAACTTCACAAGTAAATGACTCAAAAGCTGCATTGTATGTACCATCTGACTAGCCGAAAGTATGTCAAGCCTTCAAACAATGTCCAGTCAATTGACTTAGCAAGAAAAAGAATTGCAGTCAATTGAATTGCATCCCTCAACTTTGACAAGCAAAAGAATCATCAGGAATATTTGTAATTGACATAATATTCATCTTTGATATATCTAAGCTGGTTGCTTGTAACTTGTATCCAAGCACAGGATGACCAGAAGTTTGACAAACTAAATAGTTTGCTTGTTAGCATAGTTTATACTGGCATGAAGTGCAAGTAAACTAACCACACCAGAATATCCTTGTCAACAAAGGGCATCCAGAAAAGAATCATAAAAACACTATCAAGAACAAAAACTGAACACCCTTAAATAAAACTTCAATTTCCAAGGAAAAAGACATGTCCAGAGGTACAAATAAGGTGCATGCACTTAGATAGAACTGACCACTATTCTCCAAAAGTTTAGATGTATTCATTCTGCGGGAAGGCGTGGAACTTAAAAGTCGTTGGTAATCTGGAAGCAGAGACTGAAAAAAACAAGGTAGAAAGACTTTCAGAACACTAAAAAATAGTCTCAAAAAAGAAAACTGAGACCAAGTTCCAATGAAGAAACTTTAATAGATACCAAGACAATTGAAAATAACCAAGAAGCTAACCTTTGGAATAGAACCGGTGTTCCGCAGCTCCTCCGTTTTGCTTAACTTCATGCCAGAGAAGAGTTCATAGATAAGACAACCTATCAATTGATACAAACAATCGATATTGCATTGTTCAATCTGATCCAATGAGTAAAATAAGCACATAGAAGAGTTGAGGGTGTGCAAAGCTTACCCAGTCCCCAAGAGTCAATGGCCCATGGTGGAGACTTTCTGATTGTAGCCCAGTCTGACTTTACCAACTCCATTGGTTTGTATTGTGATCCAATAAGCCACTCATATTGCTGCATGAATAATGAGCAGAAATAGTTGCTGCATCAGATAAGATAGATCCCAGCCACCTCAGACAACACGTTTGAGAGGACGTATATAATATAGTAAACAATGGGAAAAGAGAAAGAACAAGCAAAAGGAAAGCAACAAATTGTGTGTACATCATAGTAAACTTTTTTTTTTTAATAAATAATTCAAAATTCACAGGAAACATTTAAAAGAGCTTAAATGAGAAATTTAAAATGACAAGATGCACACAGGTGTGATGAATAGCAGAAACATAATTCCAATTTTAGAGCTTTGACTTACCATTGGATAGTCAATTTATGAATTAAAATTCCTCATATTATGACAGTATAAATATCTGGAGACTAACTAAATAAATATGAATAACAATTGGTTTCAAACAAGAATATTTGAGATGAGAACTAGACCAGAAGTTAGAAGAGGGATATACGAATGGATGGCAGTAATTACCAGCATTGGCCCCGAGGCAGCTGGATTGCTGCCATCAAACTCAGATAGCACATCAAATGCATGTAGCTTCCAATCCAAAGTCTGAGTGACAACAACACTTGCTATACAAACATTGCCATGAACCTGTAGCAGGAAAGTCATTTTTAAATAAGGGTCAAAACAGGGGAGAAGCTACAGGGAGAAAGAAAAAAAAGGGGGGGCAGCTAAGGGGAAATTACATTTAATCAGATAACACAGTAGTGGTGAAAAATCTCAATTCATAGACAACATGCTTACATAGAGATGTTATGTTCCCAAAATGCAATAATAGTTTAATGAACATATGTTTGATAATTTCATATCTGATCCACTTTTGGCAATTTTCTCCAACATAATTGGCTGTTAAAACTCTGAAGTGACTTTCAGCCTTCAGAACTATGACTAAAAATAAAAGAATACAACTCAACTCCAATGTTCCTAGAAAGAAAATGATCCTAGACATTATCCTAGAATCCACTGATACTAATACATTATAAATATACTTTCGAGGGCATATGTTCAGCATATATTCTGAGCAAAAAGAAGGAAAGATACTTGTATAATTTATTCAGAAAGAAAACATTTCACACTCCTCAGAAGAAAGCTAAAAAAGTCTGACTTTGTTAACCACACCAAATGTAAGAGTACAAGCTTTAAGATTAGATGATTGTGGATCTAAATTAAACATGGTACCAGAGTGTGATGTCATATCACCCCCATTATTAATTGGTCCACTTGATGAGTTTCAATCAAAAGTCTCAACCCCCCAGTGATGGATAATGCTAACCACACTGCATTTATAAGTTTAAACTTTTACACCAGATAATAGTGGATCTAAATCAATCAAACCTCATGAATTATTGCGCTTCATTCGTAAGGTAGGTATATAAAGCATAAGCACAGACTTCAGTCTTCATATAACATAAATCTTTTTAAAACAATGGTTTTTTTTTTTTTTTGGCATGAGCTAGCTAGGACTAACTCTCTTTCCAATACCTATTTCCTTTTATCCTACCAATCTCAACATAATCTTATAGTTCAATCCATTAGTATGACCAAAAATTATGAAATATCCCAATTTTAACAACCTTGCTAATACAGTCAATATTTTATGAACTTGCAGCACAATACAAAACATGAACTCCCATATGAGAATTATGGCTATATATCCCAATTTTTACAAGCTTGCTGATAGGGTGAAAATTTTATTAACTTAAAAGCTCAAAATTCCATCTAGATATATAATTTAAATTTTCTCACACATAATTGTTAAAATCACGATTTTACTTACTATTAGAACTTATGGAATCAGTAAAATCATATAAAACCAATAGAATTAGAAATTTGTAAAATCATACACTTAAATTCATAATTCTATTAAAAGTCTGCACTTAAACAATTTTACGTCCATTTTAACTAAGAATTATATAAAATTGGTAAAATAAAAAACTTGTAAAATAATACACTTAAATTCATAATTCTATTAAAGGTCTGCACCTACACAATTTTATATCCATTTTAATTAAGAAAAACCTTATAAAATTGTAAACTCGTACAATCGTATAGTTGACTTGTAATTTCAACAATTATGTCACATATAAAATGTTGAATTTCTATTTCTTAATATGAATCTAATAAGATCGCTAACAAAACACAACATGATCTAACATATCCACCAAGCAAGTTTCATGTTTCATGGCATATCATAGCTCTAGAGAAATATGAGAGCTATTTCAAAATTCAATAACTATGACATCTTAAGCTATTGTTAGTTGGTTGTAATGCCAACTTAACTAATCTCATTTTTTCAAGTGCAAAAACGTCAGCTGGCTCAGTCAGTCCGTATGGGAGCTGAATTAGAAAATTGGACATGATAAGATACACTATTTTCTCCTTGTTTCAATTTGTATAAAACATCAAAGAAATAATATCAGAAACATAATACTCTCAGCCTATATTTGGAGGGCAGATATTTCTCCTACTATTTTAAAGGCTTTTATTTGCAGAGATTTTGGTAGTAGGACCAAAATCCCTTTATAGTTGAATAGGATGTCCACTTTCATAGATATATTTGTCTTCTTAGGGAGTGCTAGCAAGCTATACATCTTATTCTCAATATAGTTATGATTACAGCATAGACAACAAATATTTTGAGTATAAATATACATATTAGCGAGTTTTCTCAATATAATTAAGCTTGCAACATAGAAAACAGTTATCTTTAGCACGTCTTATTGTTGCTTGACCATGTTCTCCCTTTCCATTTCTTTGTGCATTTTTGTGGAGGGTTTTAGAGAAAGAACAAAGAAAAAACCACCTATATCAACACAATAGATTCTGGCAATTATGAACCAAACAAAAGGATACTTACAAGTTTGCAATCATTGTTCAGGAAGCTCACAGCTTTAGCAATTTGATTCAATCCCCAGGCATAATACTCATCCCTGACACCAAAAGAAAAGCACTGAACATCACTATAGGCAAACTCCCATGATAAATTGTTTTATACTTCACATCATGCCATCAAGTAAACACAGAAGATAGTGTAAGCAACTATATAATGTGTAATTATTTAAAAGAAAAAAAAAAGTTATAATTTCATATAGGAGTGAAAAAAACACAGTTACATAAAATTGAAATAGGCAGTACATATTGTCAGGTGACAAACATGAAGTCTAGATTAACTCTGCAAAATTTAAGTGTTGCAACGTGCTGCTGGCAGTGTGTGTAACATGTAGTGGGGGGTGGGTGCTTAACATGCAGCAGAGGTGTGTGTTTAACGTGTAGTTGGGGGTGTGTGTGTTAACATGGTGCTGCTGGAGTGCACTGGGATGTGGGGTGATAGCTGCGATCGCAGAAAATGGCTGCAAGCTGGTGAGTGTCATACTATTTTTATATATTTTCTTGATTATATTTGTCGTGTGTTGTCTTTTAAAGTAGTGTCAACAATGGAGTTTAGTAGTCATTAGGGTAAGTTACGCCGTAGTGGAAGTGTCAAGTAAGGATGAAAAATAGGAAAAAAAGCAGTTTTACAACTGCCACTTGCTTTTGTATTTAAATGGCAGAAATGTAATGAGAAGGATAAGTCCTAATTTTCCAAAATAAACTTGACTTCCCTAAAGTATGATGGTAGTCACTTCTTCAAACACCAGAAATTTTCCAATAGACCTGATTTAACAAGGTAGGAGTTTAAGTCACTATGTAATATGCGCTTAGGCCTCCACTATGGAGTAATAAACTAGGAAAATTGTTGCAACAACTCAGATCGGTGGAGAGCTACCAGCGTAAATTTGAGCAACCAATGGCCTAAGCAACATCCCTATCCCCTGAGCAAGAAGTAGCAATATATTTTTTTTTGGTAAGTGAAGTAGCAATATTCATCAGCGGACTAAAGGAGCTTATTGCTGCCAAAGTGGAATTGCATCACCCCACAAATCCCACGCAAGCCATGAGTTTTGCACACCTTTAGAAACGTGAGTTGATTGAAGGAGAACTTAATTGGGGGACAAAGAGTGGCAACTCCTAACCAATCTATGACTCAAACACCCTATATTACAGAGCTAAATAGATCCAAGTTAGAAGAAAGAAAAGCCAAGGGTCTGTGTTTAAATTGTGATGAACCCTTTATAGTCGGCCATAAACGCAAACAATTATTTTGGATAGAATGCATGGAATAGCAAAGACCGGAGCATGATCAACCCAAAGACACATATGAGGGAGCAAACGAAAAGGGAGAGGGGGGGGGAACTAATATTTGCACATGAGGTCATGCACAATTTTCCAATTAGGGAGTAATTGTTCCAACATAGTGCTGGCGGTGTGTGTAATGTGCAGCAGGGGTGTGTGTGTTTAACGTGCTAGAGGTATATGTCTGTTTAATGTATAGTTGGGGGTGGGGGTGTGTCTGTTTATGTGCTGTGCAGATGCAGTGCAATAGAATGTGGGTTGACAGCTGCAATTGCAGAAAGTGGGTGCAGGCTGGCATGTGTTTTATTTTTTTATTCATTTTCTTTATTTTATTCATCATGTGTTGTATTAATAGTGTTAGCTATGGAATTTAGTAGTTATAAGGGGAAGTTACAGTAGTAGTGGATCTGCCACTTGCTTTTGTATTTTGAATGGCAGAAATGTAATGAGAGGGACAAGTTCTATTTTTCCAAAAATTTAGCATTCTTAAATTCTAAGGTGATGGCAGAGTTCTTTCTAAAATCAAGCCCTAGCTAAGAGATTTGGATTCTCTCTTAACAAGCCCAAACCTGTAATCTTTCAAAATAGGAAAATACGGTAGGAAGAGCATTAAACACCAATTAGAATCTGATTTTAATGTTTATAGGCCAGTCACTAGGAACTATTTAAGATCCTATAACATTAAACTTGTAGATAAGATGGTTGTTGTATTAATCTCAACATATATCCAAGCAGGAGGTTGTGAGTTCAAATATCTACAGTCCTTTCACCCCCCATTTTAAAGTCATCCCTTGAAGAACTCTAGTCAAAGTCTCAATTCACAAGCGAGAAAGAGTGTCAAGTAATAAACATAAAAGTTCAGACCAAATTTATAAGCTTAAGCTTGTATATAAGATTGTTGTGTTGCCAATCTCAATACATATTCCAGCAATAAATCATTTAAAGATCAATTAAGTCATTGCACTATATGACATTCACCTAGTGCACAACTTGGGCACAATATATATTTGCAAGGTTTGAGCAGCACTCAACTTGGGGATCAAAACTAGTGGGCCACAATATATATTTGCAACAAAGGATCATAAGCACAAAGCAATGCAAGGTCTCCATACCTTTGTGTACCTTCTAAACCTAGCTCCTTGATTTTTTCTGATAGGGGCATCACAGGTTCGGTGACGATATATATGGTGACCTTTGTGGAGTTTCCATCAGATACTTCAGCTTCAGTACTATGAAGAAATGATAGTATGTTAGGATGCCTCACCTGTGGAACAGCACAAAAACCCTTAACCAAACAAGAAACCATATGAAGTGATAGTACATAACAGCTATCAAACAATGAAATCATTTCCATCCAAAAAAAAAAGTGAAACTATCCTGAAAGAGGCAATAGGCTTCAGGTAAGGGTATGAGATGACGAAAAATCAAACTAAGTGCTGAATTATAGAGCACCACCAAGCCACAGAAAAAAGCCAACATGCACAATCAGAGAAAGACCAAGAACTCGAACAAGAAAATACGTGGTGCAAATGAGAAACCCATTCTCCATTAAAGAGAACATATATCTGTTCTTCCAAATTTATTTTCCCCACAAAAGGTTAATAATTTGAATGGATATTAACAAGTACAAAAAACAGATCCACAAAAGAGTCCAAATTGCTTTTCCCCTAGAATTGTGTGTTATGGCAAATTGTCTGCAATAAATTTTATAACATCCAATAAGCAGATTGTGGAAAAACATAAGAAAAATAGAAATGGGCTGATCATTTTTGTAAAAAGATCAAAACTTGTGATCTACTAAGGAAACAATTCATTATATCCAATAAGATTTTATTTTAAAGCGCTATGCTGTGCCAAACAAGGAGGTTGTTTCAGTCATTTTCATAAATCAAAATCCTTTCTTTGCACAGGCTTAGGGTTCATTGCATTTTCTGGAACTATTGATATTTAGTACTTTCCGTTCAATTTTTTTTGGGTTAACAGAGGAATATGGCATCATTGGACCACCTACTCCATGCATGCGAACTATACAAGATACCGTGAACTGTCTTATATAGCATGTGCTATGTAGGTAGCTCAAAGAAGTGTTCCAAGTGGAATTTGAACCAAATACCTCACGCGAAAATTGTCATGAAAACTCTTTGGCCTAAACCATTGTATATCTTATTATTCTTTTTTTATTCTCCTATACTTTAAATTAGAAATAATTAAAGTTTCATTTATATAACTAGCTACTTTATATTGGTTGGATGTAGCTTACCTAAATCTCATTAATACACTGCAGAATGTTTTATTCGATTTTTATTTGATAATTTGGATAGATTTTATATATTGAATGGTAAATATGTCTCAGTTGAAAAGCAGAAATCACAGCAAAGATATTGAAGACTGCAAAAATAAAATTGCACAGGTCAATAGCCAAACAACAACAATATCCTACTCTCAAAAAATGAAATATAACACTTATCCAGGTTTGACAAAAGCTGCAGCACTGAGGATTATATTTGCCAAAGCAACTTGAGAGGTGGGGTGTGCTCCAACCAGCCGATTATTACATTCTTTCCACAATTGGTAGATAGTAGCTGAGAACGCAGGTGTCCACTTCACAATCCTCGGGTTAGAGGAGTATCAGCAAAGCCTTTGCTCAGGTGATGAAATTGGCAGGGCAGTCAATCTCCCCATAACCAAGAGCAAGACTTCATTGGTAAAGGAGCGTATGAAGAGCAAATGCACATGGGACTCAGAGTCACATTAGCACTAGAAATGGTAATTTGAAGAGCTCACACCTCACTTTAGGAGTTCATCCATGGTAACAAGTCTTCCCTGAAGAGCAAGCAAAAGAATGAACACCTAGGATCACGTTGCTTGAACCAAACAGACTAAGTCCAATGAACATTTTTTTAATGGCACCTTGAGGCATCATAAGCCAATTCGATAGAAAATTCTGCACTTGGTTTGGCAATCCAAACAAGATAATCAGTGGCCTGGGCTTTACCTGGGAGATAGGAAGGGCAGAATCCTTAAAATCCTCCAACAAATCATTGGCTGACCACTTAAAACATGAAGGAACAAATAGAGAGCAGATTCTAGCATTCAAAGGAATTTCCCCACTTCTTATCCTACCAAGTGAAAATTCGTCACTTAGAAGATCAAGGGGTACCAATCCTCATACAAAATAGATATGGTATTTCCATTTGCAAAGATCCACCCCAAAAGAGGTATAAACTGATCTCTATGCCCCAAAATCCTCCTCTAGGCCCAAGAGTAACCTGACAGAGCTTTGACCACCTAAAAACTTCTGCCCTTGAGGATCGAAAAAATGCACCCAATTACCCATAGACCCTCTCCAAAATCCTCACACAGAATCATGTGTTCAACTTGTGCAGCCTTGTTCCACACAATTAGATGAATGATAACAAGGCCAACTTTACACTTAGGCACACTTTTTTAATCCCAAGCAATTTTTACATGAGTGCATCCCTCATCCTTCTCATTCAATAGGAACTGTCTTAAACAATGTGATATTTCCTTTAACACACTCTTGGGCAGATCAAGGCAGAGAACCAATAGACTTATATAGAGAAGCCATTGATTTTATGAGCTGGACTCCACCAACATAAGTAGTCCAATGCCTAATTAGTCACACAATCCACTCCATTAACTTTTTACAATCCAATTTACAGCTTTAAGGATAATGAAGGTGGCCCCAAGTAGCGCACAGGCAATTTCCTACCTCAACACAAGGGAGCTAGAAAATCTAAAAATTAACTATTAAGGATGGATTAACACCAACAAAAGAAGACCTTAGGCTTGATAGGATTAGCGAAAAGCCCAAAAATTCCTACAAACTCCATAAGCACTTGCTTGATTAAGCATAATGAATCCACACTAGCTGCAGGAAATATCATCATCATTGGCAAAACAAAGATGGGAGAATGGAAGAGCTTCTCCCTCTTACATCTCTAGTGAAATTTAAAGTCACGGATTGAAGCTTTATATCTCGTAATACAAGGAAAACTTCCACACATGGACAAAGAGATAGGGTGACATAAGATCAACTAGGCAAATTCCTCTAGGGCTAGGCAAAAAACCAACCAATTCACCATTAAGATAAATTGAGAATCAATTAGAGGAAGCACATTGCATATCTAATTAACAAAGGAAGTTGGAAAGTTCATAGATAAAAGAATAGCCTCAAGTCTACTTTTTGGGCCATTCTCTTAGCATTGTCACTCCAATGATAACCCCTTGACAACTTTATAAGACAATGTTATCCACTGCGCACCTATTCTTTACAAGCGTAGCTTACTCTTTACCCACTGGGAAAGGCAAGAACTCTCTCATTCGATTGACCAACACACAAGAAATACACTTGTACAAAGTTTTACAACAATAATAGGTAGGATATCATCAACAAAAGTAGGATTAGGTACCTTTGGAATCCAAAAAATAGAAAAATAAAAATCCATTAAAGCAGTAAGAACCTCCATCCCTACTCAATCCCCATTTTCCTTATATAGTTTTACATGGAAACCACCAAGCTTAGGATCCTTTGTCACTTAGCAAGCTAAGGAAGCATACTGATTCTCATCCAACCCTGAAGGCAACAAGTTAGAAATATGGTCTAAATCACCAGTGACAAAATTGGAGAGGCTTATGGGTTACTTGTTTAGATCATAGAGAGATCATCGGGAATAGCCTCTTCACTCTTGATTTTTTACTTGAGAAAACTTTCTTCAACGCAATCAAGTGTGGAACTTTCCATAGAGCACATTTTCCAGCTCCAAGTTTGCACTTCCAAGAGAGGCTCATAGGTTTCTTGTTGGGATCATAGAGAGCTCATCAGAAACCAAACTACCAAGTAGATTCCCAACTCCTACAGAAAAACTTCAATTCAGCCTTCAACAAGTTAAATTTGGAGCAAAGCACATATACGAGGTGCAATCAAAATGAGTTCGCAAAACCTTCTTCACACCTTTACTAATCAAAACTTCCTGCCAATCTTCCTTATCCTTCTCATTAGAAGGATGGCACAAGTAGGTGCCTTGATTCTTCCAGACACAAATCCTAAAGCAAGACTCACTTATATCCAAATACTTCACAAGGTAATACACCTTTTAGGGTGCCATCAGTATTCAACTTCTACAGGATCTTTAGAACCATCAAGTTGTTTCATTACTAAGACCTGCTGGAAATCCATAGCGACCTTCAGACCCAAACAAACACAAGCACAGCTTACCTCATCATTTCGTGCAGTCACACGATCCACTACAAAAGGCTTACCCAAGGGACTGACCATAAAACCTACTTGCTTGGGAAATTTTCCAAAAATACATTCCATAACATCACCTGAACCAGACCTAAGAGAGTTCAACTCTAGCAAAAGAGATCCATATCTGGCAGCATTGGAGAGAAAGGTATAGCTCACAAAATACCATGGCACCTTCCAGACCTTCAACGCTCAATGCTCATTGCTTAACTTAAAGAAGAAGAAGCGTTTCTTATTACTCAAGAATTGCTCCAACGCTTCACAATCCAAAAGAGAGTAAGCAGCGCTATCCACAGCCAGGAAAAGTAAACACAGGCCAAAAAGTGCTGACAATAATGTTCCACCAAACCATTCCTCCCTTACCCAGAACCATCCACCACTGGAGGGTAGTAGTTCAAGGAGCAATCAATTCCTCATTTGAAAGAATTTGGAAACAAACCTGAGCAAAAGATTTTTCATCTCCAGAGGAATGGGAAATGGAAATCAGGATAGGGAGAGGTGGTTTTGCAGAAGATGAGGTAAAATCCTCAAAAGTAGGTATAGATGCTGATTTTGTGGAGCCATTCTGATGCCAAGTTACTAAGTAGGGCAGCTTTCCAAGGTCGACTATAGGGTCACATCCATTATGCACCTTCCTGGAGTTTGAAGTAAAACAAGAAATCTTAAGATGTGTCTCAAGTACCAGAGTCAGGTTTAGAAAGTCAGCAAAGTTGGTGGAAAAGGCAATAGCCATTCCCAAATCTTTGGGCCAATTTTGGCTTACCAACAGTGTTTGCCTCAACTCATTTGGTATATTTTTACAAATATAAATTCAACTAGTTTTAATTTATTTATTCCTAATTTCAATGATTTATCATTTATAGATAGTTTCCAATGGTTTAAAAGGTGGTTTGCAGGTGGACCAGATTGAGAAATTTTGTTTCAAAAGTAAATGGACTGGGATGAGGAGAGCTATTTTTGGACTTGAAAGGTGATCTTCAGGATGAAGGTTTGGATGAAAAGGAAGGTTTATGGTGTTTTTTTGGTACGAATGATGTTGGAGGTCATGGAGGAAAAACAAATGTAAGGAAGGAAAGTGAAGACAAGGAAATTCTCAGAAACTTAAGCGCACACACAGGAGAGAGCAGAACTCAACAGCAAACAAATTGAAAATTCAAAGAAACAAAAGACTTGAAATTCCCAGTAAACTTAAGGAAAGACAACTAATGAAACAGGTTAAAATTGTTCAAGTGTTTAAAGGTTCAAGGTTGGGTATTAAGTGTTTAAAGCCTGAGAGAAGTAGTTTCTTAGGATGGGATTTTTAGAGAAAAAGCAGAAGATTTTCTCAATCTAGAAAATATCAATGCCTTTCTCTGATTTCCTCCATTCTCTCTCTCTCTCTCTCTCTCTCTCTCTCTCTTTTCTTTTTCCTTCTGGAAAAGGAGGAGGGGGGGAGTACAAGTAATCAATTTCATTGATTTTCTCCATTTTTGCAGTCACCTACAACTACAATCTCAGATTGTCAATTTTTCACCTTTGCAACTGTTTGCTTTTGGGAAACAATTGTTCACCAAAAAAAAAACACTCAAAGATAAAAGTACAAATAGTGTGGCTAATATTCCACGGTTTACTTGACAATTGAAAATGTTTTAGCATTTGAAATTACCCAATCATGCGTTTTTAGACACTGAATTCAAAAGGAAAATTATAGAGCTAACGTCACATTTAGTACCTGAACTTTACTCATTTTTTCAATTTAATACCTGAAATTTCAAAGTATCAATTTACCACCTAATCTGACTTTTTGAGGTCACTCATACTACCTCAGCTAACTCTGTCAACTATCATTTGTATACTTGGAATTTTTGACCAATTGTAGCTTGCCACATGTCAAATGCCATTAACTCAACTTTTAAAATGACACCTAGATTTGCCAACTCAAACTTGTCTAGAAAAAATAAAAAAGAAAGCAAATAAAATGCTAATTAAATACAACTATCTTGTTAAAACATAGTAATTAAAACTGAATAAATTGCACTAAAAAATTATTAAAAAAAATTGATTCTTCTTCTTCTTCTTCTTCAAGAGTAGACAAATCCTAATCCTTAATCAACAGGAAAAAAAAAAAAAAAACTGCTCTTCAATGGATTTCACGTTTTCATATTACCATCAAAGCAAAAACATTCCATTCCAACAACAGCAAATGTACCAGCAACAATCCAATCAATTCAAAAAAATAAATAAATAAATAAACGTTTCAAGTTCATGTAACCCTATCAAGATCACCTTTTTTCTTATGCATCTTGCATTACAATAGAAAAAAGTAGCAAACTTTACTTAAAACAAATATATCATAAACTGTTTCCAGTACATCCAAAGCACACAAGAAACAATATGAATCTCGATAATGAATTCTCGGCTCATCAACAACCCAAGCAACTCTCCATCGAACCCGACCCAAGTGACAAAAAAGCCCCATTTGGCCATTTTCCCCATAGGAATCTTACCTACATCTCATCAGAGCTCCAATTACTCCCGTTGGGGTATACCTTCTTGAAAAGTTGAAACTTTTTGGGTAAGGATAGGCTTCATCTTGATGGGTCGGTATCACCACCATCAACGGCAGAGTACAAAGTGGCTGTCACCGAGGCAAGGAAGCTGTTGGAGGTGCCGCAGATGGAGATGGTGAAGGAGAGGTTGAGAGACAAAGGAGGCTTGAGTTTCAAAGTTGGAGTTCATGCTTGTCATGAGTGAGGTTGTTTGGATCTAGATGAAGGGGTTCAATTAGCAAAATTGTTGGATGATAATTTAAAAATTGATTGGATGTAGTTGTTGTTACAATGGCCATTCATAGGAAAAATCAAGGGTTTATAGTTGTTGTTACATTGGGATTCAATCAGCCTAACTTGAGGAATTTCATGGAGAAGTTGAGTCTTTGAATCAAGGGTTTTATTATAATTATTTTAGTTTGAAGAACAGATGTTTTATCAATTACAGGTTAGGGTTATGCTCATTTGTGGGTTGTCTACCCTAGAAAGGTAAGATCAGTAGATTCAATTTTTTCAAGAACAAATGTCATTAATTTATCATTCTTTTTGCTAATGTGTTATTTATTTTTCCCTACTTAATCCACCTGGGCACCTACTTGGATTATTATTATGCTAGAATAATGTTTTAATCCACGTGTTAAGCAGTCATTGGATGAGCAATCCACATAAGCTAACAGATTTTAACAAAATTAACAAGGTACCATAAATAATCTTGAAAAGTTTCCTCAAGTAGTAAATTATTCTGTTTAAAGATCAAATACTTAATTGAAAAAATGAGCAAAGTTTAGATATTAAATGCAACAGTAACCTAAAATTATATAACACCCATAGCTGCTTGTTTTCAGGATGAGGACAGCTATATTTCTTTTTTGCCCTCTTGTTATGGGGATAAAAAAAAAAAAAAGAGAGACCCTCAGTATATAGAAATCAGTCCAACATTGCTCATGCTTACTCCACTATCATCTTTCCTTTCCTATATAGAAAGCTTTTCATGCAAAGGTAGGCACGTGCAAAAAAGTAAGTGCCTAATTATTTCAAATGAAAAATCTTAAATGCAGATAAGAGTTATAGATTACCACAATCACGCGTGTCTCTTATGCAGAACACTCGACTTATTTCAAATCAGCAGGTCTAAACCTCTAAAAGTTTAATCAGCCCTACACGGGGCCAAGTGATATAACTCTGCAATTCCATTCGGGTACTGATTTCATCCAGCAAGCAAGTCACCAGGAAATCAAACAGTTACTTATTATTTTCTTTTTTATTTTTTTGTCCACCAAGTTAGTTTGTGTCTACAAAGAAAAGTTCTTTGAGAGTGTAAGTTGTTTTTACAGTTCTCTATACAGATTTGCACGTTGCTAGGGCTTTCAACTTCCTTTTTATTCTTTACACAAGAAATGCTCTCCATGCATAATACTGCATAAACTTTCAAACTCTATTATCATGATAAGGTGCACAAATATAATATCAGAGTGACTAAAGCTTACTGTACGGAGGCGCTTGACACCATTACGACCAGCAGCTAGATGTCCATCCTGGGGATTATTACCTGAAAGGGAAAATATTGACACTGGAGATCCATCATCCTGGGAAATAGCATAGACCCGTCAAGATGCATGAAGATATGACCCCAGGGAACATGAAAGAAGAATTAAGCTAAAGAGAAATCTAAGCAAGGAACTGATTCACTGGGGGCTGTAAATAATGATGTGAAAGCATCCGATAACACTGGAAAAGGTTAGAATAACAAAAACAGCAATAACATTTAAGTTTAATCCCACCAACAAGACAATTGAAATATACCCCTACATCCAGTACACATCGAATATCACATCATTTCTAATACGCAAAGCTCATTTTTCTCTTTAGTAAATCCAAATGTCATATTTTTACCAACTTTCCCAATAGATCTATAGTTTCTTTCTTCCTAGAAACATGAAAATACACTAAATGGCACTGTGGGGTTATCAACCCTGTAAAAATTATTTATGGGAGATATCATCTAGGAAGTCAACAATTTCAGCACTAGTCAATTATATGACCTTTCTTTTACAGTAATTACATTTGTGACAATTAGTTTTTAATGTATATCGGTGATATAAAGGGCAGAAGTCACCTTCTTTCTTAACCTCTATCCCCCTATAATAATGAATTTGATCTTCTCACAACTCTTTGCCTAGAAGGTATCTCATTAAAGTAAAAGTTTCTTATTCTCTCTTTTTTTTAATATTTTTTTGGTAAATAAGTAATTATATTAATAAAAGAAAATTTACAGCCGCTATACGTGGTATCGGGTTACAGTAAATTCTGTCCTATAACTAGAATTTTACAAAATTTTATGAAAACTAGTATAAACTAACTCAAGGTACAAGAAGCTTAGAGTAAGCTAGAATCTATCTGACTAAGGACATCAGCAAAGTAACGGCAACCCCAGCCAAGTCGAGTTCCTTGCTCTTTATATGCAGTATACTGCTGCTGCAAGTGCTACACTCCATAATGGAGTCATAGGGTTGCTTATAGGCATTGGGTGCATGAGACCTGTGATTGCATTTTGCCAAGAGAGGAAGGATGTTGGGTATTTAAGTTCCATCAAAACTGCCTTATGGTTCTCGTTCCCACTTGAACATAGGTAACATGTTGTTAAGGTAGATACTCCCAAACTATTGAGCTTGTCTAGAGTATAAAGTTTTCTTTTCCAAACTAGCCACAAGATAAATGAATGTCGTAGCATAGAGTATTTGTTCCAAGTCATTTTAGCCCAAGGGACAATGTCATTGTGATTAGATAACGCCTCATAAGCACTCTTGATAAAAAAGATTCTAGATACATCCTTACTACAAGTGAACCTATCAGCTTCATGTGGATTAGGGATTATATTTGAGGGTATTGTAAACCCATTTCAGAAGTTGTTCTGTGGAAATTCCCAACCATTGCCTTTGTATGATCAAACACAGCCTAGCATTCAAGGGAAGCCTCGAAGTAGCAATTGTTCTAGCACTATGCATCAGGTTTAAAGGTTTAGTTGGCAACCAAAAGTCTGACCATAGGAATATAAAAAGGCCATCTCCCACTTCCCACTTAAACATGCTTCTTGCTAGCGAATGAAGCTTCAGCAATTTACTCTAACTCTAAGAACACTTAGAGGATCTTTTGGTCTCTCAGAATGTTGTTCCCCTAAAAAAATTAGAATGTACCCATTCACCCCAAACATCTCTTACTAAGTCTCCACATAAATGCAATATGTTTTAGTTACGTTGCTTTGTTCTATATTTCAAGAACCCCCTTGATCAATCAAGGTACACACCTCTTACCATCTTATCTTGGCTTTCGTTGAAATATCGGGCCTCCCACTCCATAGAAAATTGCGCATAAGCCTTTCAATAGAATCAACTACCTTCTTTGGCAGAATAAACATTGATGCACAATATACTTGCATTGAAAATAGTACTAATTTAATGAGTTGAAGTCGTCCAGCATAGGATAGGAACTTGAAAGTCCACGAGTTGATTTTGGCCAAAATTCTATCAATTAGAGCTTCACAATCTAATTTGCGGAGTTTGGAAGCTAGTAGTGGTACCCCAAGATAACAGATGGAGAGTATCCTTTCTTTAAATTCTAGCATCTAGAGTATCTAAACCTTTACTGGAGGAGGTACATTACATAGGAAAATAAGGCTTTTATTGCTATTTACTTTAAGTCCCAAAATAGAATCAAATATTCTCAAAGATTCCTTAATCACTATAACCGACTCAATATTACCTTTACAGAAGATCAAAAGGTCACCTACAGAGCAAAGGTGCATGAGCCGCTCTTTCTTGCATCTCCAGTGATATGAGAATCTAGAGTTACTAATGAGCTGCCTTAATATCCCTAAGTATACTTCCATACCAAGTAAAAACAGATATAGCAACATAGGATCACCTTGTTTAAGATCTCTTGAGCTAGGAATGAAACCAACCAATTCGCCATTAATATTGAAAGAAAATCTAAGGGTAGAGATACATTGCATCACCAGCTTGATAAAGTGTGCAAGGAAGTTCATGCTTGTAAGTATTGCTTCCACAAAGCTCCAATTTATGGTATCATAGGCTTTGTGGATGTCTACTTTCAACATACACCTCGAAGCTCCTTTATTGTTGTGGTATCCATCGACTAATTCTTGAGCTACAAAGATATTATCCAAGATACGACGCCCTCCAATGAATGCAGATTGTTCTTTCCCCACTAGCAACGGTAAAACCATCTTAATTCTTGAAGCATGTAGTTTGGTGATTGCCTTGTAAATTGTATTATAGCAGGATATAGGCCTAAAATCAACAAGATTTGTAAGATTAACAATCTTAAGAACAAAGGAGACAATTGTGCAATTTAGTTCCTTCAACACATTTCCCGACACCATGAACTCTTTCACCCCATTGATCATATCTTCCCCAATAATGTGCCACGTAGCTTTAAGAAACCTAGCAGAAAAACCATCTGAACTAAGGGCTTCCTTGTCTGCTTGGTCAAAGAAGGCATTTTTGATGTGCCTAAATCCACTTAGAAGCACAATTAAAAGACTCAAGAAAAAGCAAACTCAAGTCAACAACAAACCGGTTCCAAAAGGACAAAAATTGCGTGAACCCTAGTGAAGATTGCAATGAAATCCAAATACTCAATGTTGCAATTGTGATACCACAATAATAATCTCTTCTAACATCACACTAATTACATATAATCCCACGTGAATAATCCACAAATTCAAAAGAAAACTTCAATTCTAAGAACTCCTTTCCACAAGTGATAATCACGTTTCAAGAGGTATTCTTCAAGGATGAACCGAATTCAAATGCAAAGGATCTTAATTAAACACAAGAATTCGAAAATAATAAGAAGCAAATCTATCCAAGAACTATCTCAATTCACCCCTAGATATGACACACTAGAGAAGAAAAGAAATCACAACAAAATGGAATTGATACTATTCACAATTTCAAGGTATTGCACTCGCCACAATTTCAACTCTTGGGATTGAAATTGATAAGAGTTTAATGACAATTAGGAACCCTAATTCTCACGTGAAAATGAACTCTCAAATTCTGCAAAATATGGCCCCCTCAAACCCTCTCTTAAGCAAGTATTTATACTTGCTACTCCTAGGATTAAAAAGTGGTCAAAATTACAAGTTTGCCACTTTTAAGGTGGCTAGCCCTAAATGAAAATTACAAGGAAATAAAAATGTCCCAAAATGATTACAACATAAATAGTCCGTGCAAATGAAAAATATATAAAAGAAATTGGTTTTCAAGATGCCGGTCTTCTATAGGATTCATCGGCCCAACTCATCACCGGTTCAGGTCGGTCCATGGATAACCCACAAGCTGAGTCTGAGGGAGTTTGTCCATTACCCTAAAAAATATGATAAGTGTGCCTGTTGGAAAACACAATACAAGAATAATAGAAAAGAGGTTAATATATAAATAATTCCGGGGTCGATCAACTCAAAATGGGCCTTCATCGCCAAAATTCGTATTTCTTTAGTTTTTGCCCTAATGATAGGTCTTGTCGGATTTTGATTCCTATCACTTTTTAATTTCCTCATCCAAGAACGGACTATTGATTTATAAGACTTGTTGATTTGAAATTCGTTTGCATATATAGTCTTGCACCTCTACATTTGTGATGACCTTTTGTTGTCCTCCCAACAATTTGGAGAAATAAGCTACAATTTCCATCTTGACATTCGCATTCCACGAATCTCTGTTCCATCCTCCTTTTTCAGACTATGTATTGCATTCCTATTTTGCCTATGACTGATCACTTTATGAAAATATGAAGTGTTCTTGTCTTTTAGTTTTAGCCATTTCACCCTCAACTTTTGCTTAAAAAAATTCTCTTCCGCTCTTCTTAGCAAATAATATTCCTTGAATGCTTCTTTTTCTTGGTCAAATAGTGTTGTGTTTCCGTTTTCAATTGAGCTTTGAGTCGTAATTAAATGTTCCTTTGCTAACTTGACTCTTGTTGAAAGGTGGAAAAATTTGGTGTTATTCAAATTTTTTAGCTCCCTCTTTTAGCCATTTCATCTTAGTTACCACTTGGAACATTTTGGAACCTCTAACTTCTTATGACCACATCGCTTCTACCTTGGGGAGGAAATCTGGTGATTCTATCCAGAACTCAAAGAATTTGAATGGATATTTCCTTTTTGCTATGCTAAGCTCCATATGCAAAACTCCTACCAAATGATCAAAGTGTATAGGGGCAAGAAAGCAAGCATCACAATTGGGAAAGTTATTTAGCCAGCTTTAGTTAACCAATATCCTATCTAATTTTTTCAAAATTGGGTTATTCAATTGTTTAATCAACCAAGAGTAGAAATCCCCTCCAAACCGAAGGTCATCAAGTTCCACTTCATCTAGGAACTTTACAAAATTCATCATTGCCGATGTTTTCCTCATGTTACCTCCCTTCCTCTCATTAATCGATCTAATCACAATGAAGTCCCCAAGGACCACTCACGGATGATCAGCCAAGGAAGGGGCTAATTCAGTTAAATCCTTCCACAGTAATTTCCTCTCATTTTCAAAATTAGATGCATAGACAAGTGAAGCATAGAAGGAACGATTGGAGCCAAGATGAGCGCAATAGCAGTGGGAGAATTGCTTGTGCTCTTTCTCAATTCTAATATTCCAGTTTCTTGGGTCCCACATAAGCCATATCCTCTTTCTTGCCATGGAGTTAATACTAAACTCCCAATTAGGAACTAGATTCAACTTAACCCTATCTTCATTATTTTGATTTACACAAGTTTCCAGCAACCCCATTACCAACACTCCATTCTCCACACAAAACTTTCTTATTTCCATATACTTCAATGGGTCATTGAGACCTCTTATGTTCCATGAAGACAAATTCATTGAGATGATGAGATAATGATTAAGTGTAACGCCTTTGGCGTTTGTAAACCACCTTCTTCTTCTTCTTCTTCTCCTTGCCACTTGAACCAGACAACCTCCCATCACTAGACAATGCCAAGTTTATCATCTCATGGCTTCTAAGTGTACCTGACAGCTTTTGAGTAGCCGGTGTGGCCTCATTTTGTACCTTGCTTGGTTCCTCGCCGGTGCTTCTAGGTTCCACCTTACTATTTGTTCCTTCCTTGCCCTCATCTTCCTTCTTCTCCTCTACCTTATTTTCATTCTCATCCACTCTCCCTCCACATACCGAAGTTTCAGGAATTTGGGATGGGATGAACTCTGATTCCAGCTCAATTTATTCATCGGATTTAGAGTTTCTAAGCACTAGGTTCACTACCAAGGCCTCCGACTTTTCCTCTTGTGGGTTCTTCTTCCGATCAGGATGTTTTCCAAGTGAGTATGGCTCCTCATTAAGCACCATAGTCTTCTTTTTAAGGGATGATGGTGGAGTATCAGCTCCTCTATTATTTTTCCCCTTACATTAGACCTTTACCCATGTCCTGTTTTCCTTGGTGGTAGTTTCTTTGGATGAGTATGCCTCCTCATTAAGCATCGTAGTCTTCTATTTAAGGGAAGATGGTGGAGTATCAGCTCCTTTATTATTTTTCCCCTTACGTTGGACCTTTACCCACATCCTGTTTTCCTTGGTGGCGGTTTCTTTGGATGGTTGGCTGTCTATTGGTTTACTTGTATTACATGTATGTCCAAAGACTTTACATGTAGAGCAGTGTGGTGGTAGCCATTGGTATTCAACCAATATTTGCATGGATTTTCCATCTTCTCTTTCCAGCTCCACAAGATGTACGGCTTCCTCGATAGCATCCACTTCCACCATTACTCTTGCTTGATTAGCTCTTGCTTGACATGCCATGAGCATATCAGCTTTGATAGGTTTTCCAACAGCGCTTGCAATGTAGCTTACCCCCACTGAATGGAGGTATTCACAAGGAATGACGGAAAATATCACCCATGCTGGAACTCTTGAAGGTTGCGGTTTAGTTAACAGCATCCTAGTTTGCCATTTTTGGAGAATTAATAATCTTCTAGCGAAAAACCATGGCCTCTCTAGGATATTATTAAGGAATGCATCATTTGCAAACTAGAAATAGAAGAACCCTTCTTTGTTGCAAAGGACGTTTGTCATCCCGTAATCTTTCCATATACTTAGTGTCGTGGCTTGCACAAGGGAGAATGGTATTCTCTTCCCAAGAAAAAGTCTACAAGGGTGTGTTCCCAATTCTTCTCTCCTTGAATAGCAACCAAGGGAGGAGGTTTGACCTAAGGTAACATGCCTCGAGAGATAGGAGGATGGTACTCCAATTTAAATTCCAGT
This sequence comes from Laguncularia racemosa, assembly GCA_037954665.1. Classification (NCBI taxonomy): domain Eukaryota; kingdom Viridiplantae; phylum Streptophyta; class Magnoliopsida; order Myrtales; family Combretaceae; genus Laguncularia; species Laguncularia racemosa. The sequence goes on along the minus strand of JBBMOL010000024.1, from coordinate 5,158,789 downwards.
CGTTGGGGGCAAGGAATTGTAGCTCCAACCGCTTCATCGAAACTTCTTGGTGGATGACTTGGCTAATCTGATTTGTTATTTTGTCTCTCAATCTCATCCAACACATCTTTCATTTGCTCCATTGTAGGATTACCAACCGAGTTGAAGGATTTGGCTTGACTGTTTGTATCGGTGTAAGGTGCCTTCCCTTTGTCGCATAGGAATTTCCGCCATGGCCCGAAACCTCTTCACCTTCTTGGACATCCAATGTAACAGTGTCCGTATTCCCCGTTTTGTGATCTTTGGTTACTGTGGTTGAGTATGGTTCGACTACAATAGGAGATGCCGGTTCAAATGCCTTGGAAGTGGACCCTTGGACTCCAAATTTGTGGCTTTGAAAAAAGCCTTTGAGGAAGACTTGCTCCTAGTGGATGGTGGAAACTACCAGATTGCTTGTGGTGATATGAACTGCTTGCCATATGTATGAATTAATTTTGTTACTTTAGGTTAATAATTGAAGGTTTAGTATTTGATTTACCCTAGAAGAAGTGATCTTTTAGGGGGGGAGTATTTTTTTTTTTTTCAAATATTCACATGGAATTTTTTTTTTTTTGTTAATTCAGTAATTTCATTCAACCAAAAAGAGATTTACATCCGCAAAGCAGTTATTGAGCATTGCCCACTATTTTTATTCTCTCTTTTTTTATTTTATTTCCTTCAATAAAGACTATATCAAGAGCGAAAATCATATTTCAAACAACCAAACACAAATGAGGTGTGTTTGGATGGGTAGAAAATGGTGGAAATGGAAGGAAGTGGGTAGAAATCACGTGTTTGCCAACTTAAGTAATGAGTGAAAAAGAGTAGACAATGAGTGGAAACATTTTCACTTTTAAGTCCACTATTTTTCTCTCCAAAATTAGAGAGAAATAGGTGGAAACGAATAGAGAAACAAAATATAATTACAAAATTACTTTTTATAACAATGTTTATTAAAATAACAACAAGGCAATTTTGTCCATTACTAACTCTATTTCCCTTTATTTCCTTCCATTTCCATCATAAGTTACCAAATATAAAATAAAAATTACACTTCATTTCATTTCCACTCTTTTCTTTTCCTTACTTTTCTTTTCTACTTATTTCTATCAATTTCTTCTCCATCAAAATTTGCCAAACACACTGTAAAACAGAAAGTCTTCAACAATGAGACCATTAATTTAATCAGAGCAAATAAGTTAAAGAGATCAGCATTTAGTTAAGTCAAGAACCTTCACAAGCCACGCAATAACTATGATGATAATTGTCCTAGCAAATAGCCCACACCTATGCTAATCCTCCAAAATACTTTTCTACAACCAATGTGTAAGCCATCCACCAAAATTCACATTTTTCACAATTGACTGCCTCTGAACCAAGAGCACCATTATAACCACATCACAAGTCAAACAACACATACACATAGTATGTGGCCCCAAAAGATGGCCTTATGAAATAATTACATGTGAGGAAAGCATTTTGCCCAAACCTAAAGTTTCTAAAAAGATGTCTCTCACTCTTGATCATAGTTCAGAAGTACAAGTTCGTAACCTTTGAAACATTTTCAATATTCCAAGTATGAGGAGTAATTGAAACAGGTGCATAAGTGCACCCAGGCTCTCACAATACAGGACTTAAACAAGGTTGGATATTATGCTATCCACCCTACTACTTTTAGAGGTTCATCATTGTGCTGGTTTTGAGTCAAAAATGCACTTAGGTGAATTGAGGTATGCTGTTGAGTTAATCTTTGAAGTTTTTGCTCTTATCTTAAAGCTCTATCTAAGAAGGTTCTTATCACCTGGAGACCCGCTCCTTAAAAAATGCTCTTTGGGCCTCCTATAGAATTTCATTCATATCTATGTTCTCTTTGCGAAAATGGGAACCATCCATAAACAAATGAAATCCTTTATTTGCGACTCCATTCAACTATTCAATAACAGCAAATACACAAACCAGCAATGAGAACAGATCAACTAAACAAGCTAATCCTTGTTTTTCCTGATCTCTCCATAAGCTGCAATTAGATAGGGTACCTTCTCCACAATGAAAGCCAACATCTTAAAAAAAATCCAATAATTCCACCAGCATAAAATTTATCAGCCAGCCAATTCTCTTCAAAACTCTCTGAAAACAAGCTATGACCTAACTGAAGCTACGACACACACTATTTCCATTGCAATTCTCTCGATCAGCTGGGACAACGATCAGTTTGTTCAGCAATAAAACTAAACACCCTGAACTGCATTCAATCAACACAGTCAAGATAAATTCACATCGAGCAAGGTCACTAAAACTCCCCCGCGGTCCCTAAGTAATTTTTTGAGATCAAACCAATGGTTAACTTTACACGCCAAACATCGAAATTCTTTTCAGTACACAACGAAAATTGACCTTACAACGAATCATACACCATGTGTGGAGAAATACGAAGCAATTTCCGAGATCAAACAGCAGTTCAAGCGAGTAAGTTATTACTTGTCTGACTTAACCTGTCACTAATGATTCACATCCGGGCACAACATTTCAAACATCAAGTGGTTCTGATTGCAAATTGTCCTTACAAAATCATCACGCAAAGCATAAAAAGAAAGAGAAAGAGGCAGTACCTTGGATGTACCACGGAAGTGAATCCAAGAGCCCCAGGCAGAAGGATAGGGTTCGCCGATGTTATAAGGAAGATCCTTCACTCCCGTGGCGGATCCACCTACCACTCCCTTCAAGAATTTCAACATTCTCTCTCCTTTCTACCAAGCTATTTCTATCAAACCCTAGAGAAGCGAAGAGACTGGAAGAGAGAGATCAGCAATCCAAGTGGGAAGCGTTTGGAGAAGAGGGAGATCGATTGAAAATAAAATTACTATGAATGTGATTGTTACTGATAGATGGATCCGTGGCCTTCCCGCGTCCGATCTGCTGCCCTGTTGTAATTATGCTACTGCCATTATTAAAAAGCAAATAATGTTCGTTTCTCTAGTATAAGAATTAACCGATTTTCGTATAAATTACTTCAATTGCAGCTTGATCGTATCTCGGCTTCAAGGAAATGGAGCGATCTTTTCCCAAAAAACATATTATTTTTCTAAAATTTCCCCCAAAAAAATTTATTAAAATGTAAATTACACATACTACCCATCTAAACTGAAATAATCTTTTTATTTCACCATAAAACTGAAGATTACATGATGCCTAATCCTTTCTAACCAACATTTATATCCTTAACTATATATTTCTTGGATTTAAAGCATTATTCATTTATATATTTTTTAAAATTGAGGTCTAATAATACATAATAGGTATAGATATAGGTATATGATAAAAAAATGATAAATTAAAAATATACTTCTTATAATTATTTTAGCACAAATTGCAAATACAACCTATATTTACTTTACGTGCATTTAGCCTAAATTTAGTATTTAACTTCTATAGTCTTAATATTAATTGAATAATAACTTCTATTTTTGTTATGAATTTTATAGTCTAATGGCATGAATATCAATCTTCTAATAAGATAGATTAGGCTCTAATTTCCCTTTCTTACTATAATAACTGAAAAAATAACTTAGACCTTTAAATTACATATTAATCGGTTTATGAGTTGAAGATTTACTAATTAACTTTTAGTTTGTAATTGCAATAATATATAGGTGTCTGGTAGTTATTGCATGTGTCTATGTGTTAGGTAGAAATTAAATCGTAGTAATACATAAACTTAACTAAGTTAACCATGTACTATTTGAGCTTGGTCATACTGGCCTAGCAAATGATGCCCTTAGATTAGGATTACATTGGCAGGCATAATTACTAGGGTAATGTGATAGCTAAGTGCTTAACCCACTAAAGGTAGTTCAATAGATAATCAATTGAATTGACTTGTGTTGGGTAATGATTAACAAAAATGGAGAAAAGTCACAACAAGTATTATCCAATAGTACAAGACTCATGGATAATATCTTATGGATGAATTGAAATCATCAAAGTCTAAATAATGGCAATGAACTCCATATGAGATTAATATCTATTTTTCTTTATGAAGATAAGATCTAATTGTCCTCATTAACCTTCAATAGCCTATTGTAATAGGATCAAAACCCATGCTCCCTACCATGTCAATTGAAGTCATGATTACTCTAGTGTTGATGTACTACATTTAAATTATATTTTAACAAATCTTACTTACTACATTAAGCTTTAGAATGTCTACAAGTGGCATATAGTGTAACCATGTGGCTATTGTCATGTTGAGTACTTCAAGACTCACTTTATATCATCTTTTTCAAGTGATGATCTTCATGTTGATTATGCTTATGATGAGTGCAACTATGGATCTGATAGTGAGGCTAAGGATGTCGAGTGCGACAATATGGCTCGCACTTATGTTCTCTGTACTCTATCAATTGGATGTTATTGGACTTTTCTACAGATTGTTTTACTTTATTATACTATGTCTAGCATTTTCAAACTTATTATTAATGTTAGACTGTATTTTGACATTGATACTTTCTTTGGTTATCTTTTAGGTCTTTGAGCCCTAAACCTTATGACATTTATGATATGATATGAACTTATGATTTTTGTTAATAAAAATTTTCCAAAACTTTTACAAGTTTTCAAATTATTCTTGTCAAGTAAATGCCATTCATCACTCAAATGTTTATCAAATTAATTAAATGATTTCATGAAAATAAAATTTAAAAACTCATAAAAGCATAATTAAGCTTTATTGTATCATAATTAAATAGAGTATGCAGTGGACTACTATCACCATTAGGAACATAACAACATTAGTGCACCATATGATTATGGCTAACAAATGAACCTAGTATAGATTCTTGTGTAAATAATGATTTTTTTAGTATCTTTTATTAAATATAAAGACAATTTCAATTGTTATTTATATTTTGATTTTCCAATAAATGAAGCTTAGCATATGTTTTAGGTGATGAGGCAATTATAACCTTACAAGTTTGAAATAATTACATAAGTAAAAGACTAGATTAGCTACATGAGAATTTTTTGTTGATCCCAATATTAATTTTGACTGAACTTCTTTATTAGTGATAGGGCTTAGAAGTTCAATTTATATCTCAAGATGATTTAAAGAGAGTTAGTTTGATAAATTCGGAACAAGAAACATTGGACTAATCTACTAGCTATCAACCTCTTTAGCTAGGCTCATTTATTTTAATGAGAATGACTTAAGGTGTCATGCCTCAAAGAGTACCCTAAACGTAACAGTTTACTATACACTACATGAAAATTCAATAATAACTCCCTTATTATTTAGAGAATCTCAATAGATAATTAAGCAATCCCTCATGCTCTCATTTCACTTCATTTCATCTTGATATCCCACATATTAAACTCTGGCATATGTTGGCAAGCCCTAACCATGTAGGCTCCTACAATAAGGATATACTTTAAGGGTGTAAACCGCATTCAACTTAATGAGATATTTCCCATATCATATTGTCAAACAATTATAAAACAAGAACATGGATACATGGCATGCATATGAGATGCAACAACTTATATAACCATGTGGGACCTATATATAGCATGGATTTAACACCCTCGATTGCTTGGGTTGGGAAATAATAACCAATACATCAGCTCTAGGTTCCAATCACCTTTAGGGAGGTTTTTTAGCATCTTAGTTTTAAAAGTTCATAGTATGATATAACTTTGGTAAATAGTAAAATAATATCAAATCTACTACCTATATACTTATACATATATGCTTCAAGGGGGGTGTGGATGTGGATGGTACATTTACCTTAAGTGGTAAATCCCTGAACTTGCCTTCAATCTAAAAGTGGCATTTTTTGATACTCGATAGTTCTCAAAGGTTAAGGCAATGTTGCATATGAAGAATCACCTCCAAATGGCCTCTTCGCACCACTACATGATGTTGACAACATTTTACATGCAAAGTTATGATATGCATGATCCATTTTATGTTTCAAGCTAAATATAATTAAGTCCAATTATCCAAGTGACCATCGAAGTCCATAGACACTCACAGCCTTATCATTTTAATGCACAACCATCATATTCCAATAGTTTTTAATATATTATGGTAATTTACCACCAATCGCATCATAATTCAACCACAAGCAATCCCTGATCCCTACACATCCAAATTCACTATGTATACAATTGGGTGTTACCAATTTTACAATCACAAAACAAGTATAATAATCATAATAATACTCATTTGACCATATTTGCTATTGATCGTAATAGTATAGGGGTACCTCAAACTTAAAATTAGTATCACTTGATGATAAAATAAGGTTTTGTAAGTATAAGTATACTAAATTATATGAGTTACCTATTTGGTAATAAATTTCTCTTTTTAAGTCCATTTTTTTGCATTCTTAGTCATTTTGAAGGTTTTCGAGTGCACTTTCACATGGTAAGATCATTTTGGTCATTTGAGGTGTGTATTTTGTAGAAAAGTCCTAATCAATTTCATTGGGCTCATATTTATGCCTATTTCGAGGCTTTTTTTTATTCAATTTAGGCCTAAATCCTAATAAAACTAATTTTAATCAATTCTAGACTTGAATTGGGCTCTTACATAGTGTTTTAAGTGTGGAATTTTTAGATGAGCTAGTTGGTTGTTTAGGCTCAAGTTCCCTTTTGTGGCATTCTTATTAGTTTTGCATATTTTTCATTAAAAGGCCTTAATTCTTGCATCTAACTAAATAGTTCTTACTCTAATCTTTTCATAATCATAGTGTTTAAGAGTGAAAATTGTTTTCTTTTTTTAACTTAATCACTTCTAGTCTTTCTAAACCATCTCCTAATGCTACTTAATGTTGTAAATCACTTAATTAACTAAAAGTTTGAGTCTTTTAGGCTTGCTTTAAGTCTCAACTAGCCATGGAAAAGGAAATTACTCATATTTTTTTTCATATTTTTCTTAGCTTAATCATGTTCAACTACCTATAATCACTTCATAAAGCTAGTTAATGCTAAGGAATGCTTAAATAATCAAAGTGTGAAGCTTGTGTGCTCCTCTTTAGTTTTGGCCAAGAAATAAAAAGTATGGTTGGTGATATTTCCTTGTCTAAACATTAAAGAAGTTTATTACAATGGATAATACTTGCATTGTTCATGTTATAAACACAATAAAAACGAATAAAATGACAAGGTTTTAGCTTGATTCTTGAGCTTGCTCTACTTTCTTTGTTCGTAAGCCTTTATCTAAGCTTTGCCACCCCTAACCCCCTTCCCTTTCTTGAACTCTTTACCTTATTTCTTATTTGTAAGTATTGGCTTGGTGGTTGGTTATGGTTTTAAGGGGTAGGGGTCATTTTGGCCATTATAAGAAAAGGATGGAGTTAGAACTTGTTTGGATTGGTGGTGGTGAATTGGAAAGAAGAGTAAAGGGTGGTGATGATAGTCTGGGAGGTGGTGGTTGTGTCACTAGCTAGAAGTGGTGGTGATGGTGGTTGTTTTGACGTTGATTAGAGTTTGAGAGTGTTGTGTGTTTGAAATGAAAAAAAAAATGAAAGTGATAGTAGAGAGAATGGGATGACCAACATGAGAATGGGTGTGTGTGTGTGTGTGTTTTTTTTTTTATTTAACCTAGGTAGCTTAGTGTAATCTAATTGTACATTTATTAGTGTTGTTGGTTGGATTTTGTGGTTAATTAGTGTTTTTTAGTATAATCCTAAGTTCAGTCAATTACCATTTGCGAAAATTTCTAAACTAAGCTTGACAAGTGGCCTATGAGCCACCTTAGCTTAATTCCTATTCTCCTTCAATTAAGTATAGCCCTTGGATTTAATTGGGTGGCATGAGGAGATGTATGTAGGAGGGGTCAGCCGACTAATGGGGGTGCTTGGGGTGTTTTTCTTTTTATCCTTTATGTAGTTTGGGTGGCTTGATTAGGGATTAATTAAGTATTATTAGAGAGGGTTTAATTTGTTTAAGTAATTTGTGATTAGAGGTTAAAATACCATAGCTATTCCATGTCCTAACTCATGTCACATTTGGGTGTTGTGGCATCATAATTTTTTGTTCAATCAAGTTAATTAATCCTCAACTGGTAAATAATGTAATCTATTGATATTGAATTATGCAATTTAGGACATTTTAAGCAATGATTTCAGCTTTTGGGTTTTATGCTAATTCAATACTTTGATTTAGGGTTTCAAGACTTTTGATATGAATTAAGGCTTTGATTTTTTATCTTAGGGTTCATTATTCAAATTAGGGTCTTGATTTGTTAATTTACGGTTTCCAAGTTGAATTAGGGTTTCAGTTGATTATTTTAGGGTTTAGGGTTTCCTTTTAGGTTTTAAGGCTATAGAGTTATTGTTTTGGGGTTTGGATTCAATTTAGGGTTTTAATTTATGTATGTTAGGATAAATTGGGGTAACATCTAAGGTTAGGGTTGGGTATCCTATTAACTCTTGGAAATATTTCTAAATTATCTTTAGGCGATTTCCATCATAAGTTGAAAAATTTTGGGGTTTACATCCTCCTCACCCTTAAAATAAGTTTTATTGTCAAAACTTGAAAATTGTACCTAAGCTTTCAAATAAGTGTGAATATTTGTGCCTCACTTCATCTTCCACTTCCCAAGTGGCCTCCTCATTTTTGTGATTTCCCCATTAAACCTTAACATATTTGATCTCTTTGTTCCTCAATTTCTGAGTTTTCCTTTCTAAGATCTAAACTAGATGTTCTTAATATGTCAAGTTTTCTCTCAAGACCACTGACTCCAACTCAACTATCTAATTAGGGTTTGGAATGTGCTTGCACAAAACTAACACATGGAATATGTCATGAACTCTTAATAGTTTTGGGGGTAATGCTAGACGTTATGCCAAATTTCCAACTCTTTTTAGTACTTCAAATGGCTCAATATACTTAGGACTTGATTTGCTTTAGGCTCTCACTATGTGTATGCTCTTAATCAGCCTTACTTTAAGTACACGTAGTTGCTAACCTCAAACTTCAAAGTCTGTCATTTCAGATTTGTCCAACTCTTCTATTAATCTTAGGCCTCTTTCATCTTCTGCTTAATAATAGTTACTTTATTTATAACTTACTGTATTAAGTTTGGCCTTGGAGTAAGCTTTTCGACATCATCCCAAGACAACGAAGACTAACATCTCTCTTCGGACAATGCCTTATAAGGTGGCATTTTGATCATGGAGTGGTAACTATTATTGTAGGCAAACTCAACCAATAGTAAGTGGGCATCCCAACTTCCCTTAAACTCAACACACAAGCTTAAAGCATATCTTCTAAGGTTTCAATGGTTCTTTCTAATTGTCTATCTATTTGGGGATGATAAGCAGTGCTAAATTGTAAATTAATTCCTAAAGCCTTTTGTAAGCTTCCCAAAAACTTTGATATGAATTAAGGATCCCTATGGAATATAATACCTGCTGGTATACCATGAAGTCGTATAATCTCTCGAGTATAGTTTTTAGCCAATTTCTCTATTAAGTATGTCATATTAATAAGGAGCAAATATGCATATTAGGTGAGTCTATCCATAATTACTTTAACCGCATCATACCCTACCATGGTCTTTGTTAATCCATTTATGAGATCCATTATAATTTGATCCCATTTCCACTTTGGGATAGGCAAGGGTTGCAGTAGTCTTCCTGATCTTTGATGTTCTGCTTTAGAAAGTCTCACATTTCATTATAAAATTTGCCATGTCTTTTTTCGTTCCGTTATACCAAAAGCTCTCATTGAGATCCTGATACATCTTAGTTCCTCTTGGATGAATGGTGTAACCTGAAAATGTGCCTTAATCTACCTTTCATTTGAATAGTCCCATCATCATTGATTTCGAAACTAAATATTTATCACTTTATACTCCCTGCTTTACTTATATCAAACCAGGATCTCTTCATTGAGCTTCTTTAATTCTCTTTATCGATGTAGGCTCAATGGCCAAATTGGACAATTCTGTGTTTGAATCATGCCACATTAATTCTCTTTAGTTCCTCTTGGATGAATGGTGTAACCTGAAAATGTGCCTTAATCTACCTTTCATTTGAATAGTCCCATCATCATTGATTTCGAAACTAAATATTTATCACTTTATACTCCCTGCTTTACTTATATCAAACCGGGATCTCTTCATTGAGCTTCTTTAATTCTCTTTATCAGTGTAGGCTCAATGGCCAAATTGGACAATTCTGTGTTTGAATCATGCCATGTGAATTCAAGGTTGAACTTCTCAAACTCCCAGATTACCGCTTGTTGATTGATTAGCAAAGATGTTGTGATACCCCATATGCTTAAGGTGGGGTTGTGATACCCTATGTAAATAGAAGTCTCATACGAATTATGGGAGATGTTGATTAGTGATATATAAGGCCAAGTAGTGAATAATATGTTAATACTAACTAGAAACTTTTGCGCCAAGTGATTGAAAAATCACTCGTAAGTGTTTGTTAGTTTAGTTATTGATTACTTTTGGTCTAAGGTATTACCAATGGTATTAAAACTAACCCCCAACCATTAGAATGTTCAATTCAAGGATGATTGAAAAGGGAAGAAGATCTAAGCCTAAAGGGGAAGAACGTTTGGTTGGGGGTGGGTTGGAAAGGGGGAGGAGAGAAGATTGTAACACCACATGTGCTTAAGGGGGCATTGTGATACCCCATGTAAATGGAAGTCTTATATGAATTATGGGAGATGTTGATTAGTGACATATAAAGCCAAGTAGTGAATAACATGTCAACACTAACAAGAAACTTTTGAGCTAAATGATTAAAAAAATGGTCCATAAGTGTTTGTTGATTTGTTTATTAGCTATTTTTGGCCTAAAGTATTATTGATGTAACTTTGGCATTATTCTCTCTACTTAAAGTGCCTGCTACTGCATTAACTTTTCTTGAGCAATAATTTATACCAAGATAATAGTCTTTAATTAATTCCAATCATCATCGTTACCTCATATTTAACTCTTTTTGCATGAATAAGTACTTGAGACTCTTATGGTTTGTTTATATCTCACATCTTTGTCCATACAAGTAATGCCTCCATAATTTCAAGGAAAATACTATTATTGCAAGTTCCAAGTCATGTGTTAGGTAATTCTGCTCATGTAGCCTTAATTGTCTCTAAGCATTTGCAATCACCTTTCCTCCTTGAATTAGGACACAACTAAGTCCATTCTTTGATGCATCACTATACCCTATAAATGGCTCATCATTATTAGGCAATACAAGAATTGGTGTTGACATTAGCCTTTGCATTAACTACTAGAAGCTCTATTTTTAGGGTTACAAATGAGCCAAGCTCCTTGTGAGCTACTCAAGCTCAACTCACTTTGAGCTCGGCTTGGCTTGAGCTAGATTAGTAAATGAGTTGAGTTTGAGCTTAAAATAATGCTTGTTTATTTATATAAGCTGGGCTTGAGATCCTATTTAAGCTTGCAAATAGGCTCATTTATATTATTAATGAGCTGGCTTGTGAATAGGATCACAAACATACTCATAAGCAAAGCTTATTTACTTAGGTGTATAGCAACTTCTTCAAAGCAAATGCTTTTTTTTTTTTGTTCTAGTGATTTTATTTTGGTAAAGGGATGATGTCTATATACTTTAAAGATAATACCAATTTAAGAAGTGATGTAGAAAAGGATGGTGTTTACACATACATTGAAGATAACGTTAGAGTGATTATCAACCCATGTTTTAGACCCCTATTTTTTTTTTTTTTGGTTGCCTTCTTATTACAAAGCAGTAGACTTTAAAATATATTATGCTTAGATAATACATGCTTTCCTATAGATACAACCATTTATTACTATTTTATGAATTTGTATTTGAAATAATAAAAATTTAAATTAATTTCAATAAAAAAGATAAAAAAATAAAATTTGAAATTTTGAATTAATTTTGAGCTTTAATGTGAATTCAAACTCGTGTTTTACTCATTTATCTAAACGAGCTTGAGCTTAAACTTATGCTCATCTAGGTTTGTTTATCTAAACAAGTTTGATTTAGGATTTAACTTAGATTTAGGGTTTTTAAGTAAAAATTTACCATTTTCTTCTATTTAGGAGCCTTAAGAGCACATTTCCACATCTTTGAAGCATGGATTTATGGATTGTTTAAGTGGGTTCTTATGTAATCTCTTCAAGTGACTTCTAAACATGTACTTCTGTTATTTTAATGATGATGAGTAGTTATTTTACCTACATTATGTGTGTTTTTATTATTATTATCATAAGCTAAATTAGTTAGTGGGTTTGCGATATTTTGATGGAATCTTAAGGGCTTGTTTGGATTATCTGTATTTTATTTGTATCTTATTTGTATTTGATCTACATTTAATTTATATCCAATCTATGTTTGTTTGAAAACTAAAATTTGGATAAATTATTTGATCTGTATCTAATTCATTTATATTTTAAAGCAAAGTTTAGGGATTTTTTTTTTCTAATAAAGATACATGTGTAATTGTATCTTTATCTTTTTTTTTTATCTGAATTCTAATTGATTCTAACCAAACACTTATATTCAAATAGACATGAAACAAATACCAAACTGACAAAAATAAGATGAACTTGGCCCTAAGTATGAGTATTGTCATTTAAGCATATTCTTATGTGTTTGAATGTAGAATTTAATGTAGTTTCTCTTGAAAACCCATTGAATTGCATAACCATTGGGTTTGACAAGTTTAGGAATTTCTCAATGCCCAACACAAGATTTAGGTTCTGTTATAACTAACTAGGGTGCTTTTGATAAATTACATGACCATTGGGTTTATTAGAACACTTGAATTCAGTCTCATAATGTGGTCATAAATATGGGTTATGAGGCTAACTCAGCAAACACTGTAGCTACTCTAACAAATATCTAACAGCAATTAAGGCCATTAAACATTCTCATTTGCAAAAATCCAATGGTCAATTGTGATTTCAACAAATTTACAAGAGCAACTATACCAAAATATCATTCAAATACATACTCATTTAACAAATATACACCATTCATGCATTATCCATTATTAACAATACAACAAACCTACTAAAAACTACTTAGCCATACATATTAAGCATAATAACAATAGAAGAAAGCAAATGTTTAATCGAAATCATCATTAGAGATAAGTTTAGATGTTAAAAAATGTGATTAAAACCAAGATAACTTGAAAAACCACATATATTGAGTCCTTAATGCTTTTCTATGCTCCAAAAAACTAAAAACCCATTAATTTATATTAGATTAAGTTAAAACTACCCTAAACCCTGAGAAAACTACAAGGAAAGCTATTTAAAACCTTAACTTAAATGGTTGCATTGTGTGTTTTTCTTACTTTTACAAATTTTTATGGTTAGGACATATTGATTGGTTAGTAGCGTGCTTACCAACTGGTTGGTAGACATGTGTCAAGCTCTAGTCACTACTTTAATGAAATAGCATGTTTTAAGCTAAAAAATCACAATTGGGTTTAATCTACTAATCGATTAGTGTAGTCACTAGTGACTAATTAGTAGGAGAGGGAATCATCTTGACAAAAATTTTCCAATTCCAACATCTCCTGCTCTTGATTGATTGATTGATTGAGAGGACGCTAATGCCTAATGCTATAGGTCTTACCAATCAAATGGTTAGGTGACTATTGACTGATCAGTAAGGTTATTTCACAAAATCTTCTATTTTACTTCCCCTATTCCAATTAATGGGAGCTACCATTCAAAGGTAGAGCCTTTGCACCTGTAAAAGACACTAAATTTCAATACTTTTGATGCATAATTGTAATCATTTTCATTATTTTAATAATTTTGACACTGTTAGTCTCTTTTGTGCGTTTCATTACTTTTATCCTAAAATTAACCACTAGAGCTTAAAAATTGTATACAAGTGAAACTTTTAAGTTAGGTAAAATCGTGAAATTTTACATGTTATCACCACTTCTAACTTAGAGTTTTCTTAATTAAAAATTCAACTAGTGTAGGAAAAAGGTGACATGATTTGTCCTACAACAATAAACTTCATGGAACCCTTATAATTAGTGCCATTTATTAATGGTATAGACCATAAAAAAACAAACTCATGGAATTCAATCCGTAAAAGGGAAATGATTTCTCACATACATTACTACATCTATGGGATTAAACACAAGTTCATCCATGGAAAGTATTTACACTCATAGTGCAAGCTAATTTAAATGTATATTTCTTCACTCGGCTCTCACACATAAAGCAATACACTTTACATTAATTGAATGATGATAAATGTGTAGCAATTTTCATGTTTATACATGTTACATATAATGTAGATCTTTTACTTTTAGAGAAATAAGATGTCTATTGTCCATAACATTAGTGCATGAAAATTAGCATAACTACCTCAGTGGTAAGCAAAGGCTTTGCTAGATATTTAGATTTGAGAGTATTTGCAAAATTTTTGTGTCTGTGTAAGTGGGGATGAGAGACAAGAGTACTAGATTACCTTAATTTGCAACCCATTTATAAATTCAATATATCTACATCAAGTTAGGTAAATTCAACAACTGTTACTATTGTCGTAATTAATTTTCTCACATTGCTATAGTTGATGGAATTGGTGAATGATGTTGCTCCATGTTCAACAACTTTATTTGTCCTTAGAGTTTTCTTATACTATAAAATCATGAGAGACTTACAAAATGCTCTATAAGAAATAGACAACGAGATTGTTTTTTGTTTTCTTTATAGTAAGTCTATATTGTTTATAGATATTGATTTTAAACATGATTCTATTAACATATTTTTTGAACAAAAACTTTTCTTACTTTTAAAATTGATTATACATCCATTATATTTTTTTTCTTATGTGGATTCCCTTTGACTTTGTTTAAATAATATTAATGGTGTATAGTTACTTCATTTCGGCAAGAAATAAAAAATAATTATACAATATATTCGTTTTTAATTTTCTTTATAATAAGTCTTATATTGTTCATGAAAATTGATTTTAAAAATAAGATTCCATTAATGAATCCCTCAAATACACACTTTTTCTAATTTTTTTTTGAATTGATTACACATTCATAAAAAAATTCATGATGTGGACTCCCTTTTACGTTCATTGTTTATATATTTCATTTATAATGAATAAAGGTATATATTATGATACCTAAGCATTGGATTTTTAATATATTAAAGTTTGCTTTTTTTGTGTAGTAAAAGTTAGCACGAGAAAAATGGAAAGAAATCATAAAAGTGTCCAGATGCAAACATAGTAAGGTAAAAGAAGTGGGATTTTGAGCATTATAGAATTCTTTTTTCTTTTTTTTTTTGTTTTATTAAAGTTGCTTGACCATCATTGTCATCTTTCTCGTGAGTGTAGTGGTAGAACATTTTATGTTGCGGCAACTCACTTTCCATCCATTACTCTGAGGCTCCTCTTTGCAATTATCCCTTATTTCCACTTCTAAGTTCAAACCTTCAACTCTTCCTTAATTAGATATGAACTTATTCATATTAATTAAAATTTTGTCAATCATGTGATTCAGTAGGAAAATTTTATGTTTCATTGATGGATTGGCATAACATTTCATTCATTTTGAATTTATGCTTCATGACAACATGTTTCAAAATCAAAGCTTTCTTGAGTTGTAGATTTTCTTAACCATTCATGGTGTTTAAATGACAAGACATTTGCTATTCAATATTAAAGCAGAAGCAAAATGAGCAAGCTTTTGAATAGCTATAAATCTAAAGTTTTAAAGAGAGTTTTCATTTACTTTACTTTGGTGAAGTTATGATGGAATTTATAGCAATAAGTCACCATTGATCGACTTATGAATAAGACTACATTTTCTTGTTAGATAAAAGGAAATAAAAAAAAAAGCATTGTATCATAGTACTTCATTTTGATTATGAAATAAAGTAATTAGAATTGGCATGAACTTAAACAAACTAGAACATCAAGTTGATAAAAGAAGAAAAGTTAAATAGCGACTATAAATAACAAAAAGTTTATAGCAGTAATTTTGTTTTTAGTGAATGGAACATCGAGTCTCTACAAGCTATGTTTTTCTTCTTTCTTGTTCAATTATTGTGTTTGATGTTTGTACATGTTCCTATTGTTGTGCAAGGTAATGGATTTATTGTGTGTATAAATAGGAAAAATGATGGTACTTTTAATTGGAAATTTATCATGTGATTATTGAGTTTATTAGATAATTTGATTAATAATCGATTTATACTATGTGGGTAGAGTTGGAACCTACATGGAAACTTGGTTTTCTCATCTCTTGGTTTGATTTCACCATCTTTTTGCCTCTTCTCTACATCCTTAAGTCATTTACATCTACCTTGAAACCAAATAATGAAGAATGGCGACCCCTACTGCTGCACCTCCAATAATGTCCTTAATATCCACATTAGATTTAATGTCTTCCTTTATTTTCAATGTGAGCTCCAATCCCATAATCAAACCTAGAAAAAAAGAGTGCTACCTAACATTTTTATGGCACACATTGATAATAGATCTATAGTAAAAATAACAAATTTCTCTAACTTTCTAATTTAAACTAATAAGTGATAAAAACAATTACTACCAATTTATTTTCTAGTCTTTGGATGAAGTTAGGATTTGCTATAAGGATAAGGTATAAAAACACAACAACCTTCTCAAATGTAAGAAGAAGGAGAAAATCAAGTTTGTTTTTTAAACTCCAAGATCGTTTATGAAGTTTTAACACAAAGAACACAACTAAAGCAATTGATACAATGAAACCAACAAGCCCAAACCTAAAACAAAGTAATACCTTGTATTGCCCATTCTTTTACTCTATTGAATTAGGTTATTCATCATGATGAATGGGAATTCTTTGGAAAAGCCCGGTTCTCTTTGTCTTTAAGGAAGAGGTCAAAAGGGAAGAAAATCAAGCACCTCAGAATTAAGACACAGCATAAAAGAGTCACAATATTAAGAAACGAGGTCCAAAAATGAAGAAGGGGTAGAATTATTGAGAGATCAGATGAGAATTTAATTAAGCCTCATATAGGGTTGGCATTTCTTTCTCCCCTTAGTCACTTGTCTTTCCTTGGTCAAGCACCTAATGCACTTTTTACAGAAGCTCAAGAACCAGTTAAGGCATTGTAGCCTTAAAGGCATAACTGACGAGTTTCTTTGTATGTGTTGTCTGGAAAGAAGCTAGAACCAGAAGTCAAAATTTTGGTAGATAGGGATCACCTAAAAACCTAACCCATAAGGGCCATGTGGACTTGACGTCATCCTCACCTTCCTCCAGTATATTTCCCCAAGCTTTTTCCTAACTCGATTAGCTATTTGTCTATATAATTCTAGCTTGAACCTTATAAGAAGGAATGAAATGTGTCAAAGTCTTTTTTGTATCATTTTAAATGCATATTTCAAACAACTAGAGTTGTTAGTTCAACAGTTGAATGAGAATTGAGAGAGAGGTTTTGAAGTTGAATGAGAAAGAGTGGGTTAAGGGAGAGAGATATCGATGAGGCTAACATTTTGTTTTAAGGATTTTAGAAATGGGTAAGCAAATATTTGTAATTTCACTCTTTAGTATAATGTTGATTTTTTTTTTTTTTACTATTGAAAGTTTGATCCTTTATTTAAATTTAACCTCAAATGTGGTACCCTTGCTTATATATATATATGTTTTAGAAAACATCATAAAATAGACTATATAACTATAGTATACTCAATACTTTTGAATTATTAGTAAGTAATAGCTATGTAGTAGTGTTAAAGTACTATGGTAGTTGTAGGTGTACGAGTTTGAGTGTGAGGGTCACATGCGTGCTAAATTATATTGTGCTACATGTGACCTAATGAGAGAAGTGACACATATGAGGATGATAAGAGATTAATGAGATTGGGAGGAGGAGTAGGCAATCTCGAATAAGGCTTAACTCTTTGGTAACAAATGAGTGTTCTTAGATATATTATGGTTTGGATCTTCTACGGAAAATTTGGCAGAGTGACGACGTTTTTCCCAAAAAAGCATGCCCTTTTGAATGAGGATGCCTTAGGTATTTATAGGGTTTAGTTTTAAATTTTTTTCTGTTAGATGGTGATGACAATTGATGATTTTGAGTGAATGAGCCCTCATATGGGCTATTTATGAGTCTAGGCCGATTAAAGGCCTTTAATATGTGAGCCTTACTAAGAAAAGTTAAATCGAGCTAGCTAATGCAACAATTCCTACCCTAAGCTTAACATGTCAAGTCTTCCCTAATCATCCTAAACTATAGGCTTGACTCTTTTAGCTTTGTCTCTTTAGCCTAAAGAATCAAATTCATTAAAATATTATGCTAAAAGCTCATAAATTGAATTTAATTCTCTATAGTAGCAAAGATATTTTGTAGCAATTTTTCTAGAATGCAAAATTTTAAAAGTATTTATAATATTCCTTAAATAGAGGGTGATAATATTTGAATCATCGTGGCATTGTAACGATTTGAAATTTATCAAAACTCTAAGATTAAGCATACTTAATAAAGAGCAGTATTAGGTGGGTGACCTTTTAGGAAATAGTTAATAATAAGGATAAAATTCCAAGGCATATCATGCCAAAGTGGACAATAACTCAGTTTGCAGAGTTCAAGTCATTACAAGTGGTATCAAAGCAATTCACAAGCCAGAATGCGGAGCTAAGTGTGATTTAGCCAAGCACCTCTTAAGCTTGTATGGAAAAACTTTACAATCTACAATATAAAAACAGTTGCAAAATGTACTTTATTACTATAGTATGCCTATTATATATATATTAACTCATTGATAAGTAGTGACCATTTAAAAGTGTTTGAATACTACAATAGCAAAGATATTTTGTAACAATTTTCAAAATTATAAAATTTTGAAAGCGTCCTAATGTACCAACTATTGCTTCAATACCAAAAAAAATTTGTTGTTGTTGTTGGTTCTTATCAATAATAGAATTACTATTATAAATGGTAAGCTATAGCTATTATTCATAAATCAGTAATAATTTACAATCACAATTGATCCTTTTATCTTATGGTGATTGGTGGAGATGACAATTAATTCTAAGTTTTTAAGATGATAAATTCATATGAAGTATGCATTATCTACAAACAACAAAGTGATATAACACATTCTGAGCCAAAACAAATAAGATCCTACTAATGTTCTTGAAACCTTGGACATCCATTTCCTTGTGGCAAAACTCTTATGACCTAAAAAATTGTCACAATATAAGTGTCTTAAAGAAAATGTATGGGGAGGAAAAAGTGGATGCAATAGAAGAAAATACATATAATCACTTCTCTAAGAGCTTTCTTAACTGAAAATTCAACTAATCTAGGGAAAAAGATGGCATAATTGGCCCCAGTAACCAAAAACTTCATTGATCCCTAATATGCCTAAATTCTAGGATAGGAATTTGGTCTTGATTTGATGCATAGCCCATGAATAAAATTTGAATCTTTTTGGTATTTTCAATTTAAGATGAGGAAAAGATAAAATAATTTTATGTCTTTTGCATTTATGAAAATAATAAAAAAATAAAGGATATAGATAAATTGTTATTTGTATATGGCGCTTTGAACAGTAAATCAAACTAGATAAGGGGTGTGTTTTTTGAGCTGGCCACTTGCTCATTAATGGTCAACAAGGAAAAATTACTAGAACAAGGTTAGGGTTTTAAGCAATGTAAGGCATAGACTAGCTAGTAGTGTTGTGAGCTAAGACAAGGTAAAAAGGTTCATGTTTGTGTAGCTCAAACTAATGGTTTCGGTAATGTTTGTTGTTCAAAATCAAGTTGCTTTTACCAAGTAGTAACCAAAAGATGCCATAGACTTTTAGGACCTCATGAAGATAAGGATTGTAAGTGAATTCTAGGGGCTTGGTTTACTTATGGCAAAGTTAGACATGGTGACAGGGATTCCAAAAACCCAACTTTGTTGCCTATTTTTGCTATTATTGTAAGTAGAGGGGACATTGCATGTTTGAGTTTAAGGGGGTAGGAAGTTAGAGAGCATCTTTAGTTTAGATTACAAGATAACCTAGTGGGGTACATAAACTTAAAGGCTAAGCTTGAGTCTTTGGTTTGCATTAGCAGGATACTCTAAATAGAAATGCTAGTGCTAGTTCACTTTTGGTCTTATCTCATAGTGTATATGTTCTAATTGACACTGATGCATTACACTCATCCATATATGAATCTTTTGCAAATGTTTGCAATGCATGTGTTGTATTGCTTGACTTGAATTTGGTGATGAGTATGTTGATGGTTAGTTTTTTGTGATGGATAAAGTTTGCAAGAGAGTAGATATTGAAGTTGATGATAGATAGATACTAGTTGTTTTGTTAATGCCAAATACATTAGAGTTCAATGTGATCATTTGGGATGAAACAACTTACATGGTACTATGCTACTAGAGATTGCTATAACCAATTGATTTGCTTAAATATCCCAAAAGAAGAATCTTTCAACTATAAAATAGAATTGTAAAGGTTGGTTAATTTGCTAACTTATGCGCTGACATAGAGAACCATGGGCCTTTGTAGCTTTTATGATAGTGGATGCCATACCCTTAAACTCTAATCGCAATGATAGTTTACCATGTGCACCACTAAACTAAGATACACATAGTGTTACTAAACAATCAATAGGTTTCTATTTCGATTTTAATTTATGAAATCACTGTTAATTTAGAAACTGGGAAACTTAATTTTGGCTTGCTGCTTGGATTGGTTAAAAACACATTTGGAAAACCATTTGGGAGTCTGTAAAGTAATCATATGGCAAGAGATATACTAAAACACCCATCTCATCTCATGAATAATAAAGTCTATCAGAGCTAATCCCAAAACCACCAAATTCATAAAAGTTTATATGAAAGTCTATATAATGGTCAATTGTAAAGTCCCTCAAAGCAAAAGAAATAAAAATAAAAAGTCCATCCAGAAAACCAATCCAAAGTCCAATATAAGCTTGATTGTCACTCTCGTAAACCCATCCCTCATCACCAAATCCATATCTAAGGATATCATAGTAGAAATCATTAAAGTCATCATTACTTAGAAAATAGTGAAGGAAGGGAATGAGTCATGCTAACCTAGTATAGAATAACCACAAACATATATTTGCATGTCATGCATACCTAAACTACTACAACATTTAAGATTCATTAAATTATATATTAAGGTGTAAACAATAGCATGGAAGTACTCATGACTTTAGACACTTCGAGCAGCATCGGGGTCTGACCTTACTGCAACAAGCATTGGGGGCTAATGGGTATATTTAGCTACCATGTCCAACACTAAATCAAAATCATCTCATAAGTATAAGCAATCTCATATGGAGTCTCTAACACTTCAGCTATTACCAAGGGCACAATCTATTCTTACCATCTTGTATAAGTCCCATAATCTATATGACATTTGGTCAACTTTTCTCTATTTCCATTGCCATGTAACATGATCCTCTCCTATCAACTACCTGTGACAACACCTTTGTGGCCTAGGAACCTATAACTACTTTTGTTACCCTTTGAATTGAGAAACCATGCATAACAACATGCAATTGTTACTAGTTTAGGTTTACATATTAATTCATTGTAGATCTTAAATCTAACACACAACATACAAGACTATCCTACACCTATAAGCCAATGCAAAGCGAACAAACTTCAGTTAGTTGAACTTCAACTCGATTAATGATTCATATGGAATTAAGAAACTTAAGTTATTACTTAATTATCATTATTGAGAAAGAAATCAATTAAATTGCATATAGATTCATAATTATTTAGTAATCCATTTCTTAAGTTATTATCTAAGTCCACCATTTAAGCTTAACAAGCTTTAACTTAGCATTTCATTAAGTGTCACCCATTAAGTTAATGGGCCCATTTAATATTTACCAAACTAACTCAATTTCTTAATCCATTTATTGTTTATATTTTCTTTTATTAAATTGATTAGATCTTCTTATTTGCTTAATGTCTCAGCTTAATTAATTGAACTAGTTCAATAGGTAGTGAATCGATTATGAAAAGATTAGCTAATTTGGAATTATTTTGGATTCGGTTCAATTAAAAGGGTTTGTTCCTAAACCTATTTAATTAGGATATTTTATTATTCAATTACTCAATCTAAATTGAAAACCAATTCGAGTACAATCGGTTTAGAGTAGGACTAGAAGATTCATGGTGAACCAATTTTGGACTGGTTTGATCCGCTTTAAGGTTGCCTACTCTTCCATCTGATTAATTACTTTATTATGCTAATATTTCATTATTACAAATCTTAAGTCTAATTACACTTGATACTAGATACCATTATTTCGACAAGTTACCATAAACACGTTTCTACATTTGTAGTCACCTCATGAAGATCAAAGTGTTGTACTCATCTTGATCTAAAACTATGAATTGTTTTTGGGAAAAAACTTGTTTGAGCTTTGAGAAATTGGGCTATAGAAATCAATTCGAGAAACTTAACTGCATTTAGATTGTTAATTATCTTAAATCTTATGAAAAACGCATTTTTGATGATTTGAGATACCAAAGATGGATCAAACTTGCATTTTCTCCAAGAACAAGTTGAATGTTCATGAAGAACATTTGACTATAGGATGAACATTCAAACAAATTTTGGGAAAATTAATAACCACAAATAACAACTAATAGCGTATCAATACACTTAATGAATCACATTATACCATAATAAGAACACATTTGAATAAAATTCCCCCACTTAAGCACATTATTACCATCATCTAAACACTCAATCAACTTTAAGATCACATTCAAAATTTCTAGAAAAATTTTAGAAAATCAAATCAACTTAAGCTTCATTAAACATACTTATTTGAACATCTAAATGCATCTAAACCAACTCCAAGTCAAATCCAATCTTTCTTAATCATCAATTATTATCTAAGCTCAAGAATCAACATCAAATGAACATGTAAATACCCATTCTAGTCTTCATGGTGTGATAACCTAAGGGTTCCAAACCCTTAAGTTTAGGGTGTTTGGCAATGTTATTTATTTTAATTCAAAATTTATTATGAAGTCACAAAAGTTAGAAGAAGTGATCCCATATAGTTTTTTTTTAATAAAATAAAGTCTATAGGAGTGTTAATTAAATGAAACATTTGTTTGTCAAGATAGTTTATTATTTATTGGAATCTCTAGATTTGAGCTTTGAGATGTAACAAGATCTTAGAGATAAATTATTTAAATGATAAAGTTTGTAATTTAACATGAAATAATGTATAAGGATGAAGTATACTCACTAAAAATATTTAAAATGTGTAGACACACAATTTTTACTCCCTTTATATATATATATATATATATATTTGTTTCTTTTTTTTTTAAAAGAAGAAAAATGGAAACAAATGCAATTTGATTACATAACAAGACTGAGGCACAAGCCAACAGCTTGTCAAAAAATCTTACACTTGCAATACATGGAGACCAAGTTTTAAATCCCCCATTGTGCGTATGAACACACTTTAATTTTTGGAATTGGAAAGAGGATAAGTATAATTGGAATGTAATAAAATCAAGGCATAGGTCACCAGCCAGTTGGAAAGCTCACACACAAGAAAGCCCCACATCTAGAGTTCGATCCCTAGCAGACCCAAAATGTCATTAGGGGTAGAAGAAGATTGATTCTCACTTTAAAAAGAAAAATTTTTCTCCTTTCTCTCTCTACGTCCTCATTTTTTTTCTCACTCTTTCTTTTCTTCTCTCGATGAAGTTCGAGTCCCTTTCCCCGTTCTCGGTTGCTCAAAGCATCAATAGAGGTTGCCGCAGTCCCTAACGCCAATCGGTAGCTACACAGGTTCGTCATTTTTTTTTCTTTTTTTCTTTTATTATTATTATCATTATTATATAAATATATATATTTTTTCGCCTAAGTTATTTATTTATTATATTATTATTAAAAAAACATTTAAATTTTTTTCTTTATTTTTATTATTAAAAAAATTTCCTTAAAAAAATTGTCTTTATTATTATTATTATTATTATTATTACAAATTTCCTAAAAATAATTCTTTATAAAAAAAATCACATTTTCCCTAATTCTTTTGTTTTTACACTTTAGAATTTTCTAAAAATAATAATAATATTTTTTAGCACTATTTTTATAAAAAAGAATGTTTTTTTAAATAAAAATAAAAAAAATTAGTATAAATTATTTTAAAATAGATTCTAGTCTTTATAAAAAATAAAAAATATATATATTTATTTTTATATAAACTACGACTAGTCTGATCTTGATAGCAAGTACGTAAGCACCTACAAGGCGACTACAAAAAAAAAAAAATAATTTTTTTTACTTTATCTAGTTAAACATTTTATAAAAAAATAAAATTTAATTTTAGAAAGTTAAAGTGGTAACCGTAAGGTTTTAATATGATAAACCCGATTGCAAAATCTCTGGTTTTATTTGAAATATTCTACGTGGACTGGTAATTAAATTAAGACTAATGTTAGTTTTAATTTAATATTTTTCTCGATCTTGATTGGGTAGCAACTCCTTTTTTCTCCAAGTTAGATAAAAATAATTTTTTCCCCAATTCTAGTTGAGGATTTACTTTAGTGTAAATCAAATTAGGAAAAATGAACTAGAATTTAGACTCGACAGGATGACGACTCTACTTGGGACCCCAAGTAGGCTAGCCACTTAAACCTTCAAAAAATAGATTTTATTTATTTATTTTTTAGGATTATTCACTAAAATCTTTATTACTATTAGTATTATATATATTTTTTACTAACTTTTATTTACACAGGATTTAGGATTTATTTTATTTTATTTTCAACATGTGTTAGAAACGGTCAAACGTAGACCATCTTATGACTTTAGGAGGGGAGTCATTATGTAAGTTTCAAGCACAATGGAATGATCACCACTTGAGGCCGAATAGGTTATCCTACTTAAACTTTGATGTAGCCTAGGATTCGTTTCTTTGAAAATGTGAGAGGCTACAAAGTTTGGGAACTTTTAGGACCTACCTAAGTTACATGCACTATTCATCAACCATAAAGTTACTACGACATTTACTTAAAGTTGCAACCCAATTAATGCTAGAGTGTCCTATAAATGATTATGTAAACCTTTTTATGTGTATCTTGAACGTATATTGTAAATAAACATTATATTATTTCCTTGTAAATGCCATTGTAAACAAATCATTGTAAATATATTTCCTTATGTATTAGAATTATGATGTAAACATTGAGTCTTAATAGGGTTGCAACTAAATAAATGCTGTATTACTTTAATGGTTTTTACATTCGTATGTTACCATGCATTTTTAATTAATTATTTTTTATTTAAAAAAAAAGATCAAACAGTTCATAAATATTACTCATGAAATTGATAATTTTCTAGATCAATGGCAATTAATCAACAAGGCAATGAGCAAGAAGTCAACAGTATACCAAGCATACCCAACTCTTAGGTCCAGCTACTTGAAGTAGAGGTGAATTATTGGAGAGAAAGAGCCAAGGGGGTAGAATTAGACATGCAAATTCTTTTGACCCAAGCTAAATGAACTAAAGGTGTTCTTGAGCAGGCGCTGAAGATGCTGCAACAGTTAGGAGCACAACTGCAGATTAGATTAAGGATATTTAATTTTTTCAGTTGATCTGGAAATATTTATCAAGTTCATGGATAATAATAAATTATATTTTTCTTCATGAGCTATTTGATCTCTTTTTAACTTTAGTTCTTTTTTTCAATAATAATGCCACAAAAGAGAGAGAGAAGAGAGAGAGAGAGAGATAAGAAATAGATGTTAGACTTTGTAAATAATTTTTCCAATCATTAAAAATTCACTTTTACTTAATGTCTTTTACCAAAAAAAAAATCAATTATCTTTCATTCTCTTGTAAATATTAGTTATTCCACTCATCTTCATCTCCTTAGGATCTTAGGGTCACAATCATTGTTTCGGTCAATGTCTAAGTCCTTTTACTTTCAAAGTTAATTTTAAATAAAAAAAAAAGAATTACTAATAGATACAGATTCTCTCAGGATTCCCGCCTCAAAGCAATTAGGTTTACTATCCAGACTCAATGGTTAATAGCAACAGTAGCACCGACACCTTTGTTAACTCAAAGCTATCTGCTTTGGAATAGACTGTGAAGAAGATGGTTAAGCAAATCCAATTTCTCACCAAAGGTATAAATCTTTTCAAGGGACTTCAAGCATCACAAGAGGGGCATTCAAATGCCTACCTTGGAGAGGTAATTGAAATTTTACCTCACAAAGGAACTATGACCTAAAAACACAGTGTGATTATCATATGAGTCAAATAGGCCATTCAATTGAAAACTGCTCGAAGTTGAAGAATAAGATTCAAGACCTCATAGATTTAAAGATTGTTTATCTAGATCTCTTGGAAGTTAGTGACAATCTTTCTCTAAGTCATGAAAGACCATCTTCATTGCCCAATGTTGAAAGCCTACTATTACCACATGATAAATTGATCAATCGTTTGAAATGATTAGAGATATTGTTTGGGGCAAGAGAGTGAGGGGTAAATGGGTCAGTCTTTGCTAAAGTTGTAATAGCAAAAGAAATGAATCATTTGAGTAAAAAGTATCTATTGGCATTTCTTTGAATTTTAGAGGCATGATGTTTAAGATAGTCAGCTTGAGGCATTAAGATCTTTTTGAGAACATTTGTCCAAATACAACATCTCAACACCTGAAAAGTTTAGGATGAAAAGAGGCAAACCACATCCCAAACACGAACCTTAAAATACTTAAGAAGTTGAGTGTCATCATTGTGAAGTTTTCGAACTCAATCCTGAAAGGAGGTCTATCTTAAATTTGATGCGTAATTCAAAATGATGTTAGGCATTCATTTATTTATCCTAAACACAATTATCTCTTGTCTGCCTAGTTAAACCTTTTTAAAATCC
Organism: Laguncularia racemosa; assembly: GCA_037954665.1. NCBI lineage: Eukaryota > Viridiplantae > Streptophyta > Magnoliopsida > Myrtales > Combretaceae > Laguncularia > Laguncularia racemosa. Next base: position 5,131,879 of record JBBMOL010000024.1, on the reverse strand, counting down.
CCATAATGGTGCAATTAGGTCATCAATTACGAAAAAAGATCAACTAATTAGTACTTGCCCTAGTTGCATCAATTTAAGAATAATCAATTGTTGTTGATAATTTATTTATTATTTTTTACATTAAGAAAAACCTATAAGCACCTCATATGATAAAAAGAAGAAGAAGAAGAAGAAGAAGAAGAAGAAGTGGTGACTAAGGTTCATACATAATGAAGGGTGAGCTACAAGCTTTTAAGAGTTACAATTCTAAACCAAGACGTGCCCATAACATCATTCCTCTTTAAAGGATTTTCATATCAAAAGAAATATTTTATCTTAGATAAAAGTTATTTTTGAAACTAGGGCAAGTACACCTTTAGTTTTTCTAAAAAAAAAAAAAAACTCTTAACTTGTAAACATTGATCATTATCCTTATAAAAATAGACCTTTTCATTTAACATCTTTTTGAGACTAATAACTAAAAAGCCCATGTTCCATTACAAAAAAAAAAAATAAAAATTGATAGATTGATTTAAGTGTATCACTTACAAGATAGACTATAATTTTTGGAATTGGAGTCAAGAGTGAGATTTAGCTCGAGAGAAGGTAAGTAAAGTCCTCTTAGACTAAACTAATCATTAGTGAGATATTTGCTTTCAAATAAATAGATAATTAAAGCCATTCTCAGTAGATCAAAAGTCATTCTCCTAAGTTTAAATATCAATATTCCAATAAAGGAGCTCAAATCCTTTAAAGAAGAGTTCAAAGCCCTTAAAGAGGAAGAAATCCCCTCAAGAAATGGTCCCTAGATAGAACCATCCATTATGGATAAGTGGAAAAAGCTTATTACTTAGTGAGAGTGCTTGGAAATCCTGTAAAGAATTTATATTTGTTAGTAAATCTTACTCAAAATAAAAAATTAAAAAAAAATTGCTCTTAAAGACCAAGTTCGTTCTTAGCTCCAATAGCCAATTCTTATTTAAGTTAAAGACAGTCAATTTGCCACTTTTGTCCACTTTAACCTGTTATCCTTAACAGTCAAGTTTTATCTAAGCCAAAAGTCTTCATCTGATTGGTGACCTTTGTCATTTAATCCATTCTAATTTAACGAGACTTTTATTCTTAATGTTGGTTTCATTCTAATTCTTCAAGTCATAATCCCCATGGATCGCTTACTCTGTAAAGCGCTATCCAATTTTAGTATCGCCTACTTTTTAGAGCACTACCCTAAGTTACAGTAAATGGATCACTTGCTCTTTAAGAACACTATATGCAAAACCAGTTAAGATCTTTCATTATACATGAATAGTAAAATTGTCAGCCCATAGTGGCACTATTCTAAAAGTCATTCATTAGGATTGCTAGTCTATAATAGATGCTTTTCTATGTAAAATAGTTAGCTCACAAGGGCACTATTCTAAAAATCATTTCTTAAAATTGCCAATCTGTAGTAGACACTTTCCAATGCAAGTTAGTTAGCCTACAAGGACACTATTATAAAAATTCATCATTTCTTAGGATTGTTAGACACTTTCCTATAGTCAACCCATAGGAGTACTCTTTTAAAAATCATTTCATAGGATTGCTAGTTTATAATAAACGCTCTTCTAGGTAAAATAGTTAGCCTACATGGGCACTATTCTAAAATTCATCATTTCTTAGGATTGCTAGTCTATAATAGACGCTTTCCTATGTAAAATAGTTAGCCTACAGGGGCACTATTCTAAAAATTCATCATTTCTTAGGATCGCCAGTCTATAATAGGCCATTTCCCATTAAAATTAGTCAGCTCATAGGAGTACTATTATAAAATTCATCATTTCTAAAAAATCATTACCTAGAGTTGCTATTCTGTAATGACATTTCCCAGTGTAGGATAGTCAACCTATGAAGCACCATCCTAAATATCTCTTGTCAGCACAAATCGTGTATCTCCTTAGTCTTTGTAGTAAAGTTTTCCTTAAACTTCACTACAAAAGGGAGCAGTTGTAGACATACAATTTTTGCTCCCTTTATATATATATATATTATTTATTTTTGTTTCTTTTTTTTTTAAAAGAAGAAAAATGGAAACAAATGTAATTTGATTGCATAACAAGACTAAGGTACAAGCCAACAGCCTGTCGAAAAAGCTTACACTTGCAATACATGGTGAAGGCTTAAATCCCCCATCATGCATACGAACGCACTTTAATTTTTGGAATTGGAAAGAGGATAAGTATAATTGGAATGTAATAAAATCAAGGCGCAGGCCACCAGCTTGTTGGAAAGCTCCATATCCAAAGTTCGATCCCTGGTAGATGTAAAACGTTCAAAATTTTTTCTCTCTCACCTAGACATGTGGCAGCCTCCCATTGGTTGATAAAAAACACTATAGATCATCTTCTTCCTTCATCCACTTGGTTTCATGCGATTTTTCTCTTCAAGATGCCTAGTTTTTGGCCATTTTTTGCCGCGATATCCACATGATTTCACCTAAATAATGCTGAAATCATGTTGATCACATGATCTACTTTGAATAGAGTTCTTTAACATGTCTTGATTCACTCATTTATGTAGTCAAAATTTGGTCCAATGATGGGAAAAAATCATTTTTTTCATGAAACAAAATTTCTGGATTAAACTCGATTAATGCAAATTAAAGCTTCTAAATACTATCTTAAGCATAAGGAATCAAACCTAATCAATGATTTACTATAATTCCAAGCAAATTTCATGGGATTTGAATCTTAATCGATCAAAACCCATTAATTTGAAAATTGAAAATTAATTGTAGGAATTGACCTTCTATGATTAATTCAAGCTTGGGAAGTATAAAAGGGGCCTCGAGGAAGGCATTAGGGGTAGAATAAGATCGATTCTCACTTTAAAAAGAAAATTTTTTCTCCTTTCTCTCTCTACGTCCTTGTTTTTTTTTTCTCTTTCTTTTCTTCTCTTAACGAAGTCCAAGTCCCTTTTACCATTCCCAGTTGCTCAAAGCATCAACAGAGGTTGTTGCCGAAAGTTAACGCCAAAGCCGCCATCTTCATCGTTGATCGGTAGCTACACAAGTTCATCATTTTTTTTCTTTTTTTCTTTTATTATTATTATTATCATTATTATATAATATATATATTCCCCTAAATTATTTATTTATTATTATTATTAAAAAAAATAAAAAAATTCTTTATTTTTATTATTAAAAAAATTTCCCTAAAAAAATTATCTCTATTATTATTATTATTATTAAAAAAAGAATTTTTCCTAAAAAAAAAAACACATTTTCCCTAATTCTTTTTTTTTTTACACTTTAGAATTTTCTAAAAAATTTATAATAATAATAATAATATTTTTTAGAGCTATTTTCATAAAGAAAATGTTTTCCTTTTTAAAAAAAATAAAAAAAAAATTAGTATAAATTATTTTAAAATAGATTTTGGTCTTTATAAAAAATAATATATATATTTTTTATTTTTATATGAACTACGACTAGTTTGATCTTGATAGTGGGTACATAGGCATCTACAGGGCGACCTAAAAAATAAATAAATAATTTTTTTTTACTCTCTCTAGTTAAAAATTTTATCAAAATAAATAAATAAAATAAAAATAAAATTTAATTTTGGAAGGTTAAAGTGACAACCGTAAGCTTTTATTAGGATAGCTCCCAATTCCAAAATCTCTGGTTTTATTTGAAATATTCTACACAGATTGATAGCTAAATTAAGACTAATCTACTTAATTAGTCTTAATTTAATATTTTTTCCAATCTTAGTCGAGTGGTGACTCCTTTTTTCTCTAAGTTAGATAAAAATAAATTTTTTCCTAATTTTAGTCGAGGATTTGCTTTAGTGTAAATCAAATTAGGAAAAATGAACCAAAATTTAGACTTAACAAAATATAATACATATACATATGAATTAATATAATTCCTAATATATATAAATTATAATTAAATTGATTTAATAATTAGTAAATAGTTAATAAATTGTTCAAGATCAATGAATGAAACCTCAGAAAGTGGTGTGCTAGCTAGTGTAATAAGCCTCATGATGCCTAAGCATAGTGTAAAATAGGATTAAGACACATACCTTAATAAAATAATCTAATAAATTGGAAAAAGAGACACCTAGCTATTACTATGTCATTCCACTTACTCTCTCCTCTATATATTCACTATTCCACCTCTCACAGAGATTAGAAGCTAACGAATTTAGGTGATCAAAAGTGATTTTAGAGAAATTAAGGAAATTAAAGGAAAGATTAGGTGTGAATCCAAGCATGCATAGATAGAAGGCCAAATGAAAAATTGCTACTAAACGCCACTAAACCTTGAAGGATCACCACTAGAGAAGATGTTTCAACAAGCTTTCACCATTGTTTGGTGGATGGCAAGCATTACGCCGGTAAGTGTCCATTTTCATTTGAACTTTGAATAATTGACTAAAAATACTAAATCGATGAAATTAATTTTGGAAGAATTTATTCTTAAGTTTTTTTAATTCTATTTTTAGGTTCAAGTAAAACGTATTATGGAAGGTATCTTGGGTGACATAGTTAAGGCAAAAGATAAAGTAGAGGGTAATATAGTGTCTTGTGACAAGAGCTTAAACAAAAGAATAATGTAGAAGATCCCAAAAACTATATAATAATAATAATAATAATAATAATAATAATAAGCATATGGTAGTTATTACAATTGTGATTGACATTGAAATGAGTAACGATGTGTTAGGTGTTTTGGTGTAATAGGTGACAATAGCCTGTTCTGATGGTGGGATAAGCATTGACTTAGGTAAGTAGCCTTTGCTTGGTTGTTGTATGCTTATGTGGTGGTCAAATGACTGTAAGCCACTCACCTATTTGTTTTGTGTAGGTGTGACTTTCACTTAAGTCAATCGCATGGCTTGACATATTTATATTATAAATTAATGCTATCAGTGATGACTTGTTGTCTTATATATTAATGAATATAACCTAGTAATGGATTGATATAATTACTTAGAAAGGTAACTTGGTTGAGCTAGATTACGCCACTATGTTTGGTTGTTGAGATTGTATTTTATCTTGGTTATGATATGGTGGCAATTGTTTCTATTATGTCTTTGGCTTGATAAACTTTGCAAATGTGCTAATGCTTGAGAATATTGGTGAATAGTATAATAAATGCTATGCTAGCTAGGTTTATATTCTAACTTATGATATTTGATTCGTGCCTTGCTCATTACATTATGATAAATGTTTGTTGAATTGAAGCTAGGTAGGGTTAACTTGTTCATGCCATTTAACTTGAAATTTGTTCTTAGCTTGGTTGAATGTGTTGTTTAACATATTCATGGCATGGCATGATACAACATAAAAAGTAACTAGGGAAAAAGTTTTACTTAGAAAGCAAGGTTTTATTAAACAAAGGACTTAGTTTGCAAAGTTGAGTTTTTGAGCATATAGATCTGCATCACTCAATCTTCAACTTTGCCAGGTTTGATTTTGTTGGGTTTTTCTTTTAAAGGTCTTACTAGTGATTACTTCTTGTAGCCAATTCGATACCTAGACTTCCTATCCAAATGCTTGGTATATTAACTAATCGAACGAGAAATAAGCTAGGCTAGGATACTAGTATCAGTGCATGTCATGTGCATTAGCATACATCTGTATGTTTACATATATGATCGCGAATGTGCTTGCTTAAAAGTTGACACTTAAATATGCTAGATTATTCATGATATGTTTACATATACTTAGTTGCTTTGTTTTATTGTACTCACTTAGCTCAACATAAGCTGAGGGGATATCAATGTTTACATCCCTAGGTTGCAGGTGACATAAGATACAATAGGATAGGATCTGAAAGCTAGGATGGTTAAATGAGAGCAAATAGCTATAGGATTTGGTATCGAGATTTTGCTTGCACCTTTATAGAAGATTTTCATGTTACATTATAATGTCACATTTAGTATGCAAGGATGGTCTAAAATGAAATGGAATGAATTGGATTGGATTGAAATGGAATGGAATCAAGATCATAATGATAAATCCATTCTTGTGTTTGGAAAAGTACATTGAATGGAATGTATATATATTAGCATTTGTCAAAAATGTCCTTAATTATTTAGATGTCACAATTAGATTAAATGTTAAATAAGTAATTTTCAATTGATGGTAATTAATAAAGGTATAATAGGTGGAAAGGAATCATGATTTTGCCCCTTAAAAGCGAAATTGTAATTCAAGAGTGGAATTGCAATTCTTACTTAAGGCGGAATCGTCAATTTTAAGGAGTCGCGATTTCGCCTCTAAAAACCATTTCAAACATAGGAAAGGGAAAGGAACTCAAAATCACAATTTCATTTTAGATCCATTTCTACATACTAAATGTGACATAAGGGTATCATGTTAGGGATTTCAATGTAAAAGTTATGAATGTGATATATATGCTTCCAACCAGAATATGTATTGTATAGGAAAGTTAAGCAATGATAGTAGGAAGCCCATGTTTGGGAAAATTCTGTTGTGTTATCTTATATTAATGAAAGGAAGCTTTCAAGATCAGTATGATTGTGGAGTTGAGTTGATAGTTTGGTTACAAGTTTAGTCTTATTCTCAACTTGGGAATGGCATAACAAATCATCTCTTAGGCACTAAAGGTTATGAGAAAGTAAAGTAGGCACTTGAGAGGCAGGATGTTACACATGGTCACAATAACACTAACATTGATAATATACCAAAATCAAAACCAATTTCAATCAAGCTTGATTCTATTGATCAAATTAACATCTTAAACTAACTTTTATCAATCACATTCATTAAAACATGTAAAATTAATATCATGAAATTTCCAATACCCATTTCCCTCTCCATAATCATGTCAATCATCTCCTTCTACTATAATAAACAATTCCATTCCACTAGACTTACTTTGAAACATTAAATCAACTAAACTAGCATTCACCATTACAAGTCAATCAAAACACAAGAAATCATCACGAAAATGCCCATGATACTAATCGAGTTCATGGTAACAACTTAAATACCTCAATAACTTCAATTTCTCAATTACAAGTGATTCTACATCATTAAATAACACTTTTAATAATCAATTAATACTTATATCATGAATTAAGCACCGTATCCATCATCATTCATCTTCAAGCAACCAATTATGAACCAATACGCAATGATAATACTCCAAATGTCAAATTAAACACTAAATCACCACCAAAATCTCCAAAATACCCAATAACACCTCATGATACTTGAATTGACCTTAAAATCAAAGAATTAACACCCAATTATTATACCAAATCTATAGATTTCTAAGAGTTACACATCATATATGAAATTCAACATCGATTACTAAATCACACTCACGTTGCTTATGAGTACTTAAGCTTCACAACCACTAAAAAGACCTTCAACCCTATATATATACAATTAAAGACCTAAATTAGTATTTAAAATGACAAATCGAAGAATTCTAACTATTATGTCTCAAATCTAAACCCTAAATCAAAATTTGATAGAAATACTTACCAACATGCCTAAAATGTGTCATGCCATTACTATAGCTCCACTTAAACACCTTGTTCTCGACAATTTTACTTTTAATCCTTGATCAAAACCAATTGGAATCATTATTCAATCAAAATTACACTAATCTCCAACTTAAATCGATAGTTAAACTTGATTACTTACACAAATCCTCTTGAAACTTTGATTTTTAAGTTATCACTCTATAGCTAACCTTTAATTGAGCTTGAGTTAGCTAAGAAAATGTGCAAACCCTCTTGATTAGCCATTGTAGGTCATGACTAGAGAAGGAAGAGAGAGAGAGTGGGTGGGGGGGAGAGAGCCATGAGAGATAAGAGAGATGGAGGAAAATTGTGAGAGAATGAATGGACCTAGACTATTCTAATTAGTTTAGCACATGTCTAATTAACCACCATTCAAATTATACCTAAATTACTTTGATACCCTTCCTAATTAACCTCAGCTTAATGGTAATTAAGAAATCCTAAACTTACACTCATACCTATACTTCTAATTGTTATTATTATTATTATTATTATTATTATGGTCAAATTAGTAATTTGATTTTCAAAAAACTTTAGTTTGATGATTAAAATACCCTTATTTATTCCCTTGAATTTGATTCATGCATTTTGCTAACTTTAAGATACTTTAGCAAAAGCATCTCAAGCACCATGTGTGGAAAAAGTTCTAGTTGCTTGTTAGCATCCTAATGTAATTCTAGCAAATTTGCCTAGATTGCTTCTAGATAGAGAGATAGAATTCAATATAGAAATAGTTATGCTAAGATGTCTTATAGATGATACTAATAGACAAGCTTAAATTACTAGATTCATAAATGCCCCAACAAACTTGTACCACTTTAACACATTTTTTAAAAATAATGTTTAGCTTTCTTAAACCCCTTATTTTATTTTAATTTTTTAGTGAGATTTCAGCAAATTTTCTTGAGTATTCATGAAAGACAATAGGTGTGCCAAGCCCAAGTACATGTAGTTTTCCTTAATTTAATTTATAATAAGCCTAATCCCATCTAATATAAATTGTTGAGCGAAAATAAAGGAAACTTTCCATGGAAAACACTTTTTTCTTAATAAATTTGTAGTCACCACTAATCAAGATGGAAGAAGTAGAAGGAATAAATATATTTTTATTTTTTAATGCTTCATAGTTTTCTCCTAAAATTTTATGCTTTTCCTATTTTAGTCTTCAACATTTGCAAAAGTTTGTAAACAAGGACTATTCTTAAGACTATTAGTTTTTTTTTTTTTTTCTGTTAATATATAAACATGGCATGCTCTGATTGGTACAATTTATTAATTAAAATAAATAAAATCTAAAAAATTCAAAGAAAAAGACAAAAAAAGAAAAAAAAAACTACAGAAATAAAAAAAAAAAAAGGATTTGGCCACCCTAAGGTCAAGAGGTGCTTAGAACGACTAAATAGGTCACGACGCACTATAGAAAGTGGGTCATTCAAGGTACTCATGGTGGTGTGTAGCCACCTATCATTGCCATTTAAAAAAAAAAAACCATAAAAATATGATCGAGTCAAATGGCCAACCTCCATTGTAGCTAGTTTGACTAGCCTACTTTTTTTAGTGGGTTACAACCCACTTGGGCTTCCCTAGATGCTCTAATTATCTCCTAGTCTTGGAGTTGATAGATCTATTTTTTTTAATACTTTCATTTATCTTAAGGCTTTTCTTTTTTTTTTCTTTTTCTTTTTCAAAATTTTCATTTATTTTTTTATTATTCTCATTAATTTGGTTATTATTTGGTCCAATTAAATGGCGCCACATATCATTTACTAATAGAAAACTTAACAGTGTTAAAAAAGTCTTTGTTTGTAAACTTTTGTAAATATTAATTACTCAAAATTGAAAAAAAAAAAGATTTGAGATTCAAATAAAAAAATCATTAAACATTGAGACTAAAAATGTACCTTTTCCAAATTAAAAAAAAGGTTTGAATCAATGGCTGGATTGATTTTAACCAATACAATAATATTTAAAGCAAAAGATACCAAGTAATTTTTTTGCAAGAAAAGATAGTTTTCTTATTTTCCTAAAAAAAAAAAAATTTAACTAATAGAATTTAAAATTTTTGTATTCATAGGGAAAAAAAAAAGGGAATTTTTTTATTATTATAATTGGATTTTTTTTATTGTTACTTTTTATTTGGTGCCAATTTACTTATAATAGGGAAGGGGCCATTATAATTCATTTTTTCAAAAAATTATTGAGTAATTTTCCTTTTCTTTTATTTTTCAAAATTTTCAATTTTTATGATTTTTTCATTTTTATTGTTCTTTTTATTACCCTTGTAAAAAATACTTTGCTTTGAAAAGACCCAAAATTAAAAAACTTTAATGTAATTTTTTAGACAAATAAGCCCATTCTTTATAAAAAAAAAACCTATTTTAAAGATTAAAAAAAAAAAATCTTTAGGAATGAAGAAAACTTAACTTTCATCAAACTCAAAATTAAATCTTGAAGGAACAATTATTATCCTAAGATCCTAATTCCAATTTTTATTATGAAAACTCAACCAAATGACTCTTAATCTTCTAAAATCACTTAAATTTGGAAACAAACAATTTTATCTTGGCTTTTATCTTATTACTTTACACACATACTTTTTACCTCAAAATTTGATGGAAATTCTATTCTAAGACCTTAAAAAGAAAATCCCCTTTTATCTTTTGAGAAAAAAAGCTAAAATTCAAAATGAGTTAAAATTTAATATATAAACGGAACATTTAATATTCTAGCCATACTCTAGCACACGAATCACTACTTGAATTTTGGTTGGATTCAAGTTTATAGGAGATGCTTCAACACTCTAGGATCTCTAGGAATAAAAATTTTGCTTAAAAGCACCTAAAAGCAAAGAAACTAACCTCATTGGAGAGTTTAGAGATTCACTAGAAAAAAATTTCAGAAATTAGGTGATTTGGGCTTGCTTCTTAATTTTAGAAGAGTAGTCTTAAATTTTGGAGATGTGCAAAAGGCTTGCCAATCAAAAGACTACTGAGTTTTAGAAGAACTCTAGAGAGAGAGAGTGGTTGAAAAGTATAGGGTAGAGAGAGCTCGGATTTTGGTGAGTTTTGAGTATGTAAGTTGTGTTCTTCGATTCACTCCTTGTTTGTAGTGTGTGAGTTAGCATCAATTAAGAAAGTGTGTTTACTTTACAATCTTAGAAACTTGAAGCTTGCCCATGCACCAAGTTAAAGAATATTGTTTTCCTTCTTTAGTGATTTTTGGAACTTCAAGAGATGTAATCGAGTTCTTTAGTCACATAAAGGGTCTACGCATCTTCTAGGTTAAGATAGAAGTGGAAATTGATCATAACATATTGGAAAGCAATAAATATTACTTTTGCAATATGACTTTGTTTAGCTAAAAAAGAAAGTTAGAGATTGAAGATGAAGGACATACACTCTATGTGCTTTGCCAAAAATGACAAGCATGTGCCATACTCTAAAAAATAAATGAGTTCAAAGGCTCGAATTGAAACCTCTAACTTAAAAATCCCTTATGCCTCATGATAGGGTTAAATTGTACCTATTTTATTAGGTGATTTTTATTAATGTTTGATAAATTCAATGGGTGTTATGGTCAAAATTTGATATTTAATTGAGTTAAAATTTGTTTTTAAGGTCAGAGGAGTAAGTTTGAAGACTGAGAAAGGAATTTTATCAAGTTTCATACAAATTTTGAGTCAAATGGAAGAAGTTATGGAACTTGGAAGACATTATACTTAAAGATTATGCCCCATGAAGTTGGATGGTGATAAATTAAAAAGAATAAAAGGAAATAGAATGGTTCATGGTCCTAGATCACGACTATGATCATTGGTCATGAAGGAGACTAGCATCGGAATTTGAGAAAAGAAGTCAAAGAAAGATCACGATTAAGGTTTATGGTCGTGTTCATAGGCTATGATCATATCCAAGAATGCAAATTTCCTATCCCTATTTATGGCTTTTGAAAAATAAGTAAGATGGACTTTTTGGCATTCATCAAGAATATGACCTAGGGTTTTTAGAGTAGTTAGGGGTCAAGTAAAGTAAAACCTTAACAAGCTTCAAAGGGTTTTTACTATGAATCTTTACTTTTCACTATTTACTATTTATTGTTATGATTATATAGTTGTTAGACATTGAAACTCTAGGAAGTATGTGATTGAATTCTTATTTTTGGTTATTTCAATTCTATGATTCTTGATTCATTAAGATCTAATTGTGTGTTCTTTATTTGTTCTTTGAATAAATAATTCCGAAGTATTAATTCAATGTTTGGTAGTATATATATAGATTGAGAAATTATATATGTAATTAGATCTACATAATTAGAAGAAGTTGTATGCAACCTTAGAAATAGGGTGGCATAAATCCTTCATATTAGGATTAAACCTAATAGCAAGATTCATAGAATAATAATGTGACTCGAAGGGTTTTAATTAGAAAAAAAATTCAATTAATCAACTGAGAGTTAGAAATTAATAGTCTCGAGAGAGTTATTAATTTAACTTAGGAATTCTCATGATTCAATGAATTTAAGATGAATCGATGGAATAAGTTATATAGGTTTCTTAGGGAATTCGATGATTGAGTATGTAGTTTTATATTCTTTTATGGTTTAATTATTTTTATTTAATAATTTAGTTTAATAAAATTACTTTACTTTACTTTAGTTTTAATTTAATTTATTTAGTTTTATTTTTAAATTTTAACTTGAATGTTAGATAATAAAGGAAAAAGGAAAATACTAGTAATTAAATTGTCTATATGGATTCGACTTGGCCTAGCTTGTATTATATTACATACACAACCTAATGCACTTGTTCGTAAGAATACACTTATTTTAAAGTAGGTGATAGGTTTATGCATATCACCTCACCAATTACCCTGGCTTGTATAACTTAATGGATATAGGGTGCTAGTTATATTTGAGCTATAATGATTGGCCTTGAACAAAAGGAAAGCCGATTAGGGGACTCACACCTCTAACCTTCAATTTACAAAATAAACCTTTAGCCATGAAATTCTGCACGCGAAATTCCAACTTATGCCCTTCTTTATTTATTATTATTATTATTTTTAAGTCCTTTACCACTATGTCATATTTGGCACGTAAATTTTATTTAAAATCACTTCTAGGAGCAAAAATGAGAGGTAAATCACAGGGAGTCCTTTAGGTGGCCCAAACGTATGATCTTAACCTCTTTGAGCCGTAAAGGCCCAAGACTTGAACTGCTATGTTGGCCGCCTAAGCATTGATTTATATGCATCAAGACATCTTTATTATGAAGCTTCTTTGATGGATTTGCGTCCAATTCTTGATCGAAGAATTCTGTATGGAAACTTTCACTTGCAAAACAATTTATTAGGGCTTTATTATGGGGTTGCTATCAGCTTAACTTGATAAAATAAAATTGTCTAGTGCTCCTATGGAGTAAGTAAATTAGACTTGCGTCAAGCTAAATTGACACTCAAACGAACAACAATGAGGCACTCCTCATTAGGTGTTATTCTCTTAAGGGCACTCCTCTGACCTGATTACTTGAGTGCAGGTGACCCACTGCTAAACTTCTAGTTCCTTTTCTTTAGTCGGCAAATTTATTTCTCTTATGGGAAAAATTTCAAGAGCTCTAAAGACTTACGAGAAATAACTGTATATTAAAGTAGGCTAAAAAATGCAAATGATTAACATCTAATCAGTGGCACTGCTTTAATTCCAAGTCTCAAAATCAAAGCTTAAACACCATGTAATTAAACCGAAAATAGATTCATAATTCAACTCCAATCCAATATTAAAAGTTCCTTAATAATCAAGTAATGTTTGACTAGTTGCCTAGGATACACAATCTCTTAAATAGGAGATGAATGGTTCCAATATTGACCTGTCATTGCCACTTACAAATGTCATACCCAATGATTGCATTGACAACAATTTGCAAAGGAGCCACGTTTTAACAATATCAAAACTTAATGGTCCACACACCAAGCACACGATGATTTCAAGTCTAAAGTTTTTATCACAATATGGTTCACAAGGTAGGGAACCAATGACATCACAAATGCAGTAATCCTCAAACTTTATATCACCTAGTAACCCAATAACTTGAGCTTCCTTATGTATGTCTTTCCTTAAGCAAATCCTTGGCAAGTGGGTTTAACTTAGACTAGCATACACTATTATCTCTTGCCTTTGTCTCCTCTAGGCATTTCCTTGATCAAGAACTTTGGAAAATTGAAATAATATCAATGAACCCTCAAGGATGACGTTAACAACTATACTTAATAAATTAGTATTAGCAAAAATGTATGTCAATATCATGAGATTGTTATATATTAGTATTAGCAAAAATTGACGTAACACACTAAGTTACACACAAACACAAAAATAGGATTTTAGATTATTTTAGTATGAAAGATTCTAAGATTTTAGGTTATTTTAGTATGAATGATTCTAAAAGAGATTCCTACCCATGTTGCATGGGATGCACATCTTTAAAAGTTATCTCCTAAGACTCCTGAGAGGACATGCACAAGTAGGATTACATACACTTTGGCAAGAGATCGATCATGTATGCATTCCATGATGCATACGCAACTTATTGTCTCATAAGCTCTAAGCGTAAGTGGCAGGTATCAGGCAATATGACTATCCTATTTCTGATACAGGCAAGTAGGATCTAGTTTGACAAAATCAATGTGAGGTGCACCGGATGGCAACGAAGGTCAATTAAGTACTTTGAGAAAAACTACTTCATTCCAGTCTTCAATAAAAGAAGAGGAATTGGCGGTTAGGTTTACACTAGTGCCAAACTAGTAGACTTCAATTATATCCCAAAATTTTGAATTTGTTTTTCCAGTAACATGTGACTTCTCAAAAAACTTTTGATATTTATAAATTTTATACCTGAAAACTCATCCTTGAGACCCATGTAATTAATAACATGAAAATATCCAATTCATAGCCATAGCATGCTACATTTACCATTATTAGCACAATCACAATAATGTCAGTGAAGATCATGATTAAATGGGTATGTAATTAAGCACCACCAACACTTGGAAGAAGGAGTTGTACCACTACAAGGAAATCCATATCTTAACTTCACCATCTTCACAATACTATAGTCTACCAATCTTTAAATATGCTGGCGAATCGGAATATGAACCCCATCAATACTTCTAAATGGCTTAGCTATATCAAGGTTATGGAATTCTATCATTACTTGATTACCCACACCTTAAGCCATAACCATAAGGCCTCATTCACTCAAAATTGAACCATAGTCTATCTATTAGATCGAGCCCAATCAAAGATTGAAGGGAGAATTCCAAATAGAATTTCTTTATTATCCCATATACTAATTAGTATTTCGATAATCATCTTAATAAATAAAGATATGACCAAACAAGTTCTTATAGTGTATTCGATTTAATTCGTTAAAAATCTAATAGAGTTTACCTTATAAAGATTTTTATAGGGTTGTGGGATTGTTTTTAAAACCTGGTAAGGTTTTGGATCGAGGTTGGGTTTGTACAGGTTACTTGATAAAAACCCAGCCCAAAAGACAATATCTCATAACGGATTAAAAAGAGGCTAGAGTATTACTAGACACAAGCATAACATTACACTCTAGAGCCAGGAATGCGGGTCAAACGGGCTGGTCCGCCCTGACTCGCACCGGCCCGCAGGACGAAGTAGGCTGGCCCACCTCGCAATTTTTTTTTTACAAATTTAGAATGACATTGTCTTTTTGCATTTATATTCACCGTGATATGATAGGTTTTGGTCTAAATAATGTCATAATAGATAAGACTCTTATAATTTAGTAGTATAAATATCAATATTTTAAATAAAATAAATTAAATTTGAATATTTATTCTCATTGTAATTATCATAAAAAAAATAACGCAATACAATTACACATTAATTTGCTAATCATTTGTTCAATTCTCACCCTTAATATAAGCAGCAAGGTTTTGCTCATCTCATTTGAAGACAGTAGAATGATGCATCACCTTGTGGAAAAAAAATAAGGACCTTCTACAATCTCATTTTTTATTTTAGTAGGATTGATTCAGTTTTCAATCTTACAATTTAATTATATATATTAAATCTTTATTGTAAATTAAATATCTACCATTAATATATAAATTTATAATAAAATTAAAGACTGAATCAATTTCATAAAAAATATGAGGGAAACTATATAAAATTTCAAAAATAAAGTATCTAATTGAATTTTCTTTTCTTTTTTTTTTTTTGTAAACAAAGATTAGTAAGAAGAATATTAATTGCATATATATATATATATATATATATATATATTCTTTAATTTACCTACACCAGATACACACAAATCGAAATGGTCCAAAATTTGCATATGTGATTACTTTTTAAAGTTTTCTTTTCTTTTCTTTTCCTTTGAGTAAATGAAATGATGATGACTTCCATTCACAAATTCAAATTCCTAAAAGTCCGAATATATTATTCTTTTTTTTTTTTTCGGTAGGAGAACATATTATTCTCTACCATGTGGAAACATCAACCTAGACGAGACCATTAACTATAACATGATTTTCCTCCTGACATTACGTGATGATCACATGGACATGGGCTGTGTCCATCTGTCACTACTCATAGTCGCTGGCATAATTTTTTTTTTTTTTTGCTGTTTAGCCGGTTAACTTGCGCCTGCAGCGAGTTGGCTTGCCCCAACCTACGGGCTACGAGGGCGTAGGCCAAAATTTTTGGCCTACCCCGCAAAATTTTTGCAAGCTTCGCAAGTTAGCCTACTAGCCTACCCGCATTCTTGACTCTACCTCAATCGCTTGACCAATGCAGTTATCATGTGCTAATGCAATGAAATGAATAGCAAGTGGCTTACACCTTTGAATCTCGCCAAATGCACGTATGGCTCCATTTGAGGATCGATAGGGATGATGCACTCATCACGACATAGTGATAACTCATGGTGTCGAATGGTGAGAGTCGATTGATCCTAAAATGATAACAATAAAATGTTATACTATTCGTAATGCACCATAAAGTAATCAACAAGTTAAAGGTCGTTTACTTCTTTGTCCCAGATAGCCTGTGATCGATATCCCTCTTACTGCATCAAGATTGAAGAATTGAAGGATTTAGGCTCTATCTATTATGAAAATAACTAAATAAATAAATTAGTAAATGTCACCATTAATATCAAAATATTAATTAACGACTTATTAGTGACTATTTATTATCTAATTAATGGTTAAATAATAGCAACTTAAGTTTACAACTACTTTTATAATAACCCACAAAAATATTATATTTACAATCAATACTAATTTTTTTTAGTAATTAATTTTCTAACAATTAATTAATAATATATTAATGACCAATTATAGTTAATTTATGGTTGATTAACAATAACTTAAATTTACAATTGCTTTTACAAAAACACACAAACATATGACATTTACAATCAATCTCAGGTTTTTCATTAATTAATTTTCAAACAATGAATTAATGATATATTAATGACTAATTACTATTAATTAACAATAACTTAATTTTACAACTACTTTTACATAAAACACATAAACATAAACATATTACACTTACAATTAACACAAAATTATTTACTAATTAATTTTCTAAGAGTTAATTAATGGTATATTAATAAATAATCACTGTTAATTAATGGTCAATTAACAACTTAATTTTACAATTACTTTCACAAAAAACACACAAACATAAACATATTATATTCACAATTAACACAAAATTTTTCAATAATTAGTTTTCTAACAATTAATTAATGACATATTGACTACTAATCACTATTAATTAACAACTTAATTTTACAGCTACTTTCACAAAAAACACACAAACATAAACATATTACATTTACAATTAACACAAAATTTTTCACTAATTAATTTTTTAATAATTAATTAATGGATATTAATGACTAATCACTATTAATTAACAACAAATTAATTTTACAATTACTTTCACAAAACACACACAAACATATTACATTTACAATCAACACAAAATTTTTCACTATTTAATTTTCTAACAATTAATTAATGACATTTTAACAACTAATTATTGTTAATTAATAGTCAATTAACAAGAAATTAATTTTACAACTACTTTTATAAAAAATAAAAATATATTACATTTACAATCAACACAAAATTTTTCATTAATTATTTTTTTAAAAATTAATTAATGACATATTAATGACTAATTACTATTAATTAACAACTTAATTTAACAACTACTCTTACAAAAATATATTATAATAACACACAAAGATAATTCATTATAATCAATGTGAATGTTTTTCCAAATTAATTTTCTAATGATTAATTAATGACTAATTAACAACTAATTAATTTATCATTAATGATTACTTTTACAATAATTTTCAGAACTATAAATTAAGAAATTTCATTTATAAGAAATACCAAATTTTTTTACTAATTCATTTTCTAATGTTAATTAATGATATATTAACAATTAATTAATTACTAATTAACGATTAATTAATAACTACTGGTATTTTAATAAAAATAGTAGAGTATAAATAATTGCATTTAATTTTTTATGCATTGATACAGAGTAACATAATTAGAAAAAATTAATTTTTTCTCAACAAAAACATACTGAAATATAACTTCACTGAAGAAGTAGGAAAAACATCCTGTAGATATTTTTACACACGTACTTAAACAAGCTAAACCTACATAAAACATAAATTAAGAAAACAAAAATTTTGAAATTGTGAGAAAAAGGAAGATTGGAAGAGAAAATTGAAATATTTGAAAATGAACATATGAACTAAGAATTCACATTTATATTACAAACTATTGGTACAAATTTTTTCCCTATGCATTAGAGATCATATGTTGTAACACTATGCAAATTTACAATATTACTTTATAAAATTTTTATAGGTTTGTAGTATTATTTTGTAACAATTTTTATAGGTTTATAGTATATGTTTGCAAGATTCCATTATATTATTGGACAGTGGGGATAATGCTAGAAAAATATTACACAATACAATTGTATTGAAGGCGTAAACCTCATTCATGCCTTTAAGCAATATTGAAGGTGCGGACCCAGTGTGCGCCTTTAGTTTTGTAAATTTTGGAAAAAAAGAAGTCGCAAACTAGGTTAGTGCATTTGAAACTTATTTTTGGAATAATTATTATTGATACAATATTTGCATTTTTTTTAAATTACAATATTTAAGAGTGTTCCCTACAAAGGTTGAGTGGATGTTTCACTATCACCATTGTCCATTTGAATAATTTAAATTTAAATATTTTTTTTTGTAAAAAAAGAGAGAAAGGATCTAATTTATTTCAGTGTGAGTGAGACGTTCTTACTCAGAGAAGGGTACTGTATCCTAAGGAAGAACTGTGAATTGCACCACAGACCCATGGTAATGTAAGAGTTTAGGGAAAGGTTTAAATTTCATAACAAAGATTAGATGGAGTAAATCTTAAATGTTGAAATTGTGGATATTAATCCAAAATTTTACCTTTGATTCTTGAAACTGTTTAAACACCTGATTATCTAGCTGAACCTATTAGTGCACTTATATGTCATTTCATTTATTTCGTTTATGTCATCTATGTTTAGTTTCTATTATAACATGTTTAGTTTACTTGATGGATGAAATAGAATAGTAACTTCTTCATTGTATATTTATTCCTACATTTGGTTGGCGGAATAGTTATTCCATGGAGTTGCTATTGCTGCAAAAATGAGGAATTAAAATTTATTTATTGGACCAAGAGAATAGTTATTCTTTGATTTTTCTCAGCATATTTTCATATCTATTTTTTAAATTTTAAACGAACCATAAAGAATGGATATTCCTTCTCTATTTCATTCTATAATAATTGTAATTTTATTTCTATCTTATTCTATTCCACAAATCAAAGTCACTATTAATAGCACATTTAGTTTATAGAACAAAATAAATTAAGAAGGTAATATAGAAGTAATTTTTGTTACTTTATTTAATTACACTTAAAATGACATTAGAAATATATCTAAAAATACAACATATTCAAAACCTTAATCTATAACTTGTCTATTGGATTAAAGTCTCATAAATGGATATGAAAATATGTTAGAAAAGATTAAGGACTAGCTTCTTTTTTTTTTTTTTAATATTATAATGGAATTGCAATCTTTATTTTACAGTAATAATAATTCTGTGAAGTAACTATTTTCATAAGTTAAAATTAGAAACAACTTTATATCTGAGAATAATTATTGGACTTTTGTGTGTGGAAAATGTTATTTTTTTTTAAAGTAGTAAAACAGGTTATGGGAAAAACTTAGTATGTGAGTGCGTTTTCATTGTTCCACATATTTATAAAGGAAGGCACATGCAGTATATGCACCTTCAACAGATTATAAATAAAACCCAAAAAGTAGCAAACAGAAGGCACAAGAAACAAACAGTATTCAAAATCTTTTCCCCTCTCTCAAGTTCCCTCTCTTCCCTACTCTATCAAGTACTCACTTTAAGTAGTTTCACTTAAAGATTTGCACCGACTTTGAGCTCCCATTGCATAATTACATTAAGGTAAGCAATTTTTTTTTAGTAAAATTGCTCTTTACATGTCCATTAGAACTAGGTTTATAACATGTTAATGTTTGAAATGCATGGAGTTTAATCTATAGTTTAGACAATTGTACATGTAGAAATGGTTGATTTTTGGTAATTTATGACTAGTAGATGTAATTGGTGTTGAATGTAGGTGTAGTAATTACGTATAAGTTGATTTAGGAGGAGTAGTAAATAATGCATGCAAGATGTTTGTGAAAATTCCTAAAAGGGGAATCGGTTGTGTAGAGGCCATTTTTGTGCGAAATTAGACCATGGAATTGATAGATAAAATCAGTGTGCATGCAATTTGCAGTTGAATGTGTAGAGTTTTTTATTTTTTTTTTTGTCAAGACTAATTGAAAATGTATTATTTGATTAGGTTAACAATGATTGTATTTGTCAAATTTATAATACATGCATATGGAAACATCGTGGATGGTAATAGGGGTTTGGCATATGATAAGCCGTTGATTAAGAAGTTGAAAGTGAGTACAAATTCAAACTTTTGCAATTTTTTACATAAGATATGTGGAGGAATTGGAGCTGACCTTAATATAATGGACATTGAGATATTTCACAAGCACCTGCACTACTTTCAAGCCGATATGTCGTGTAGCTTGATGTCTATTAAAGATGATGACGATATTAAGAATCTTATAGAAATGTTTGTAGGTTTTAGGGAGGATCACATGCAAGAGTTGTATGTCTAAGTTAATGAAGCACCTGATCCTTCATATGGACAATACACATTGACAACAAATACTTTAATTAATTAAGAAGATCATGGACCAAGCATGATGACTAATTCACCAATGTTTGATGCAATTGACTTGTTGCTGGTCTTCGAACTATCATGTGAATTAGAAGATTCAAGTGAGGAAGAATTAGATGAGGAAGTTAAAGGGTTAGCTGAAAATGATATAGATGTAGAAGGGTGTACAACCTAGCATCCCATACATGCTGTGCAAGTGTATACAGATACTTTTGATTAATAGTCTATAGACTAAGTTTGTCATATCTTTTGTTTTCTTTTCAACCTTATTCTATATAATGTAACCCTTTGCTAACAGGTGTGCTTTCAATGTTAGGTTGTGTGGCAGCTATATCTCGATGATCTAATTGATGCTCTTCCCTAGGGATGTAATGGGTTGACTTTGAGATAGGTTCATTAAAACCTAAACCCAACCCAGTAAAGGATTTATATGCCCAAAACCTGCCCTGACCCAATTAACAAATGACATGACCCGAACTTGACTCAAATGGTGATTAAATCTTTTTTATTTTTCATACTTCAACTTATTTTCATATGTTATTTCTTTAATTTATCATTAATCTACTTATGATGGAAAGAAGAGAGAAATCAAATATAAAAATTTAAAAATAAAATAAAATATGAAAATATATTAATTAAAAATATAATAATAATAAAATAAAATATATTGATTATAAATTATAATATTAATTTTTTTAAAAATTGGGTTAGGTTTTTCCATCGGGTTTTTTCTAGATTTCGTAACTTGACCTTAAACCCTATCGGGTTTTATTTCATGTCCCAAAACCCAACCTTAAACCTTATAGAGTTTGACCTTATAGGTTTTTATTGGGTCGGTCGAGGCGAGTACCCAATTACGTCTTGCCCGGGTTGTATCCCTACTCTTCTCTCATTCCATAACATAGGGAGATATATCTAGACATCCCAAGTTCCATCAATTTACTTCTACATTGTGGAGTGGTGCTTCCTCGAGTGCATCTACCACCAGATTGGGGGCTACTAATGGGTCCCTCTTGATGTCAACAGGAAGCCTAACCAACATCAAATCAGCCTATGGGGGTGGACGAACATCGATTGGCTGAAGTTCCATGCAAGATAGATTGGCTTCTAGGACACTCATTATGAAAACTTAATGTAGTTAGAGTTAGGTGGTGGGTTGTATCTAGATTACTTCCCCTAGTACAGGCATGTCAACTAATGGTACATAAGACATATTGGATTAGTTATTGGACATATGGTAAGTGTACCTTTTCACTTATTCATTAAATTCATTACTTCAGTCCCTTCCACTAATACATTTTCCCTTATTTGTTTATTTAGGTTGACACCTTATGGTAGATTCGCTTAGCTCTTGATTTACCTGCAATAGTTACCTTTGTAAATGGAGGCATATAGTTTGCCAATGAATACGACGGGATTGTAGTATTTCCTCCCCTTCATCAAGAGCTACCACAACATAAGGAGGAAGATCTAGAGCCACTAGTAGATTTCGTACCAACACTAGCACCTCGTGTTAGAGGTAAAGGCATTAAAGTTAGAGGGGGGCGACGAAGGCATAGGTAGGGCCCACATCAAGATGCCCTACCACATCTTTCCCTAAAGCATAGGTGCACCAAGGATGTTATAGGTAGCTCGATTCTAGAGGATAGCTCATTTATCACCCCTCAGTATTGCTCCTTTAGTAGATCATTCCTAACATAAACTACTCTTTGGAATAGAAGCATTAGCTTACTTGAAATCAGTGAGAGTTCATAGTCTTTGATGCAATCGAGTCTAGTGCCATCGGGAAACTTGGAGGAGCCCCCCAAAGCTTCCAATCACCCAAGAATCACATGCTCCTCCTACCATTGATGCTTATAGAGTCATAGAGCGTAGATTTATGTCATCTCGAGTGACTAGACACTTCATTAAGAATAAGAGCAAGCAGGATTAGATTTATCTTGGAGTTTTTCATGTAACTTTTCAAACATAGTTGTATCTCTAATCAATTTAAGTATGAAATCTAAATGTTCAAATCATTTTTTTTTTTTTCATTTTACCTCTTCTCTTATGCACTCCCCTATTTTTACATTTCTCTATCTTCACATTATAGGTTTCAAATGCCTATGAAGTATGAAATTTGGATTTCAAGTTTGTAATACATCTATTATAGTTGATGTTACAAATGTCTTAAATAATTTTTTTTCCTTTTTTTTTTCTAAGTTTCTATTGTGGTTGCTTGTTTGACTTGGTGATATCTAAAATTGCTCTTGGATTAGTTTCAACTCTGTTACTAATTGAAGTTGTCAATGTTTGTAATTCATTGGAATCTTGTATTTTGGGGAGTATTGTACAATTTTTATAGTTAGATCTACATAATTTACAAAGAAGGCGCATGTTGTATAAACTTTTGCAACAATGAAAATGTATATTTTAAATGTGTTTTCATTATCTTATTTGTATACTAAAATTTTTCCAAGAGCTATTTTACTATTTTTTTTAAATAACATTTTTCACACACAAAACTCATAATTATTGTACTCTACCATCATAAAAGTCAACTAAATATGTTGCGGTACAACCTAGACATGGGCATGGGCCGGTTTCCGACCTGAGAATCGGTTCGGTCGGTTCGCAAACTATGAATCGACCCATGAGGGCTGGTTCAACCTGTCAATGGATTCGTTGGTTCATTAGTTGAACCTGTCAAATTGGTGGGTTATCTAATGAATGGGTAAAATACAACGTAAAAAAAAAAAAAAAAAGAAATTCAAGCCAATTTATGGGCCTAATCAGCTTGTGACTTGGTGATCTACGTAAACTAATCTGATCCTTTCCACCAAGGGCTAATTCTGATTCACCATGATTTTGATCCATGACTCGATGAATCCGAGCTAGTTTTGAACCGATTTTGATCCGGCCCAATGTCTAGTACAGCCAATTGAAATGGATCAGCTAAAATACCAACACGATAGCAACAAAGATATTAAAGTAGAAAAACCTGATGGGATGTAGCAACTGGTACCAACTTTCAGTCCTTGCTTGTGACACATTATTCTTTGCTTTTATGATATATCTTTCGTCAACTTAAAAGCAAAAAATAAAAAATAAAAACTAAGTTCACACCTTGATTTTCCTATACATATATATACACAGTAGACCGGTTTATGAGATCATATGTCTACTGTGTAAAAATAACAGAGGTCAATTAACCGCAAATATGAACAACTATGAACTACGCTTGGGAGCCTCGGAATATATGGTGAGATTGTTGATTTCGTTAGCGAATTCTTTTTTTTTTTTCATTATTTTTCCCCTTTTTTAATTGATTTTCCTATATCTAGCTTTTTATTCTTTATCTTTGGGTAATTTTTTTTTAATCAAAAGATAGTAGCAATAACTTTAATAATGTCTATATTTATGATTTATTTACATTCTTTCTTAAAAAATTAAAGAAAATTGAAGTTAAACTCCAAGCTTTCATAAAAACATATTTGATATTCTCGAGTTGTAAATGACTCCCAGTAAACATTAACATCCAATATTTTTTTTTCCCTCAAAATATTAATGCCAAATTAAAAAATAAAAATCACTTATTTGTCAAGAAAAAAAAAGAAAATACAAATAACATTTTTATAAATAACCAAAAATACAAATCACCTTTTTATAATTTACCATTGATCAAATGTTTTTATTTTCAACAGGCATATTATGGGTATACAGTCCTATATATATATATATATATATTTTAATTTTAAACACGACATATTCAAACAGTATTCAGATGCTTATTAATAGGTTTAAAAAGAAAATCTTTGCATAGATAAATGAAAATATTCTTCATTTGGCAACGTGGCAAATGTCCTTAGCCACCCGTTAATTCTTTCAATTTTCTTTTTTATTATCAAATAATATTCTTATCCATATAACTCTGGTAATCACATTAGGTTATACATGCAAAATTATATAGAGTGAACCACAATTCACATCTTTTGCCTTTTTGCATGTACTTAAAACCATGTGATTGGAATGGATAGTAATAGAGATGTGAAACTATATCATAATATCAATCCTTAGAATTTTGGAAAAAAATATTTTAAAAACCTTTGAAAATTTAAGGAAAATGACCCAAAAGAAAAAAAACTTGACTTTTTCTTTGGCACTTTCACAAATCAAGTGATCTGTTTCTTTCTTTTAACAAATTCATGACACGTGATTTAGACACATTTCAGCATTTTTGATTCATGTATAATAATTAGTTTACTAAAATATTATGATTAGGTATATATAAATAAATAATATAATAAAAAGTTCTGAAAAGATAGAAAAAATCGTTAAAAGCAACAAAAGGAGCATCTTCCTTCAAAGCAATCATCGTAAGGCAGGGAAGATGAGGGCTTTCACGCCTTCCGGAGGAAGCTTTACCGCCTGATGTAAAAGCTTACACTTTATAGAACTAGAAAGGTTAAAAATATCAGTAAACAAAACTAGTACTTTTAGTTGATATATCAGTTCATCAGAAGCATTTGTGTGCTGGTTTGAATAAGACAACAGATTTACTTGCTTACAGAAAAAACATGGATGAATGCATTTACTGTGAGTTGTTGGTCAGGTTGAAGACGAAACCGTAGTTTTATCATGAATTAATTACAAAGTGGCTAATACTGATGATGAATGTTTACGTCCTTTAACACATTCCTAGGATAACATATGCTGCATCCACCATTAATGCAGGCTCTTTTGAAAGGAGTGCTTAAAATTTGCTTATCCCTTCAAACGAAACTAAATAATATATTTTTTTTCTGTCATTTTGAACTAAATTGTATATTCTGGTTTATGAATTTCTTACAACCATAAAACTTAAATTTCATTTCATCAGTTGATGGATTAAACATATAATTTATTTTCTAAGAAAGTTTATATGTGTGACATGAAATCTTATATTATAGATCTTAAATTCATTTTATGATAGTATACATTAGTAGCATATAAGTGTTTTGATGGACTTAATATTTACACTATTAGGGAATTTTAAATGTGTCTTGATCAATCTTGTTAAACTTTGGAGTGGAGGCAGACTTGGAAAGTAGAAGGGGTCAAAGCTCGAAAGAATCAAGTCAATAAAAATATTAAAATATAATTTATATTTATTTATAAAATAATAATTTTATTTTACATATTTTTAAAAGTTTAGATTTATTTCTAGTAAACTAATGCATTCTCTAGTAAAAAACACCAAAAAAAATTGGTCTATTTCGATTTGAAAGGCTCGACTAAGTCTTATAGAAATTGGCTTGGATTAATCTAGTTAACTAGATCTTTCCTCTTTGCCATCAAAATAGGTTGAAAGGTGATTCGGATTGGTTTCATGGTTGATTGAGTTGAATTGAATTGGATGAGACAAGTTAACCCAAGTCTGATATTTGTTTGACAATTGATTTTATTTATAAAACTAGTATATAATATAAAATTTAAGTTAATCTATATATATAACATATAATCTAATGACCTATAGTCATGGAAGTTAAAAATATATATATATTACAATAAGAATAAATAAAAAATTCTTCAAAGTATTATATTAAAACAAAAAAGATAAATTTAACCACAATTAAATATTTCCATTTTTTGATTTGGTTTGATTAAACTGTTTGATTCAATTAATATAAGAAAAAAATATTTTTTATTTGATTCGATTTGGATTTTTATTTGTTTTTTTTTTTTTTTTTACTTTTTTCCCAAACTCCTAAAGCTTTTGTGGACCTAAATAAGGAAGAAGGGAAAAGACAAAAGAAAATGAGTTAAAAATGAAAAATGCGACGAATGTTCTCACCATCTCCATGACTCTATCTAATCCAATCCTATTCCTACAACGTGAAAGAGCAACCGCCCTTTTGAGGGCATCTTCAAAGAGGGAATCCAGCCGGTGAGGACCAGTCAAAAAGGTGGTCTTTGCTGACATTCTCGTATTTTGCTCCCGAGGTCAAAGATCTTTTCTCTCTGTCGGGAAAGTAATCTGATCGCATCCCAGCAATCGGAATTTATGATCCGTGCCGCCTTTAGTAAAAAGATATTGTTCCTTTTTTTTTTTATTAAAACTTACAACTATGGAATCTCTCTCCATTCACCGTGATAGTTATTACTTAAACGTTAATTTAAACTAAATACGATATGAAAATATCACAGACATGTCATTAGAAAAAAATTATGCGTAATGTTCACTTGCAGATATTTATAAAAAAAAAAAAATCTTGTGACGTAGCAATAAAAATCTATGGATATTTTTATAAAATTATAGTTGTAAATGAACAATACACACAAAAATATGTTTAAATTTAAGACAATATGTATTCGTCGCATTTAATTTCAGTAAAACAACCATGGTTGATATGTTACACTTAACAACTATTTAGCTTCAAAAGATCAAATCTAACAACTTGTCGTGCACAGAAAGTGATATAAGTAAGGATGAAATTATGAATCTTCACAGGTGATCATTTATAGCCTATATATTCTATAAAGCTTTTCTTTATTTCATCTTTAAAATAAGAGTGAAAACTAAAAATGTATACAAGTTTTCAAGTGATACCAAGGCAGATTTTTTTTTTTTTGTTTTATGAACATCCCTTTATTACGTTTCTCAACAAAAGTGATTTTAATTAATTAATAACTTAACAAATAGTTAAATTCACTGACTTTAAAAAATGTTAAGAAACTCTTCTTAAGAATTTAGGGATAAAATGAAAAATCCCTTCAAGATGAAAGGTATTAACGTTATACCTAGAGACCTTAAATGAAATCTTTAGAGATGGAGATAGTCTAATACATATGACTATTATAATAAAATAATTAATTAATCTTAGGCTAATTAAATACAACATGAACTTATTTAAAGGAAAATGATATTTAAGTTTGATTATGTATTTAACCTATAAGTACTACGTGACTAATTTAAACAAAATTGTTTATAGTATAATTGTTTTATAGGTTTAGTGAAATAAAAATTTATTAATAAATTCAATTTGATTTTTACTAAAATTACCTAGCATCATCATTAATGAGGTTGAGACTAAATAAAGTATTCCTAAATAAATGTGCGTAAAAAATAAAGTTTGAAATGTATTTTACTATACTTTCATTAAAATGTTAAAAATTTGAATGTAAAAAGAAATAAAAAGTTAAGAGTATTATTTATTCTTACAAAATTTGAGTTAAAGTGGATGAGGATGATAATCGAGTAAAAAATAGTTGCAACTATCAAGACCAATGGCTAAGAGATAACTCTAGATGACAATGAAGACAGAAAAAGAAAGAGAGAGAGAAGGTGCACGGATGAATATTGTAGAATCAATTGGAGTAAGAAAAGTGTAGAGTATAAAATTAAATTTTAAATATATATTAAAAATCTTCATCTTAAATAAGTTTGTAGATTAGATTTGAACATGTGTATAGAACTTCCTTATTATATGGGTTTGTACACAAAACTAAATCCAACCCCAAACACATTTACAAATGAATTAAAACAAGTCAATATCAATTTATATATATACAAACTCATTTATAACCTTATTATATCCTATTTGAATAAACGGTTTTGATCTCAAATTCTCAGCCTTACGTATCAACTTCTATCTCCCCCAGCTCTAAGTCGAAATGTCTATATGAGAGTTTCTTTCTTCCTAGTGGCTTTTTCCTCCTCTCTTCTTTGTTTTTTAAATTCCTGGAGATCATCAGTGTCTGGTAAAATATCTGCTTTCATTCGCCTTTTCCTTCGAATCTGTGCAAAAACGTTGAGATGTGTCTGGAGAGCTAGACGAGAGCATTTTTCTCCATGTGCAATTTCTTTTCCTAAATCGTAGCATTAATATTTCATAAATTATTGACCACAAATGTGAACTTACTATAACACGGGTCCTAGTTAATGTACTGTAAGCATATTCACAAAGTACAGGGCTTTTTGTTCTAAAACTATATATATAAAATAAAAAAAGATAACGGCAAAATTATGTCAATATTTTCTCCACTAACACCTACAAAGAAATATTATCCAAAAATGCATAAATTTGTAACTTTTGTCTATGTCATTGGAGAATATCAGTTCTAGTGATAAACCTAATTGACATCCTTAGACCATTCACATCCCTGGTTTTTGACACCAAATTTAAGTTTAAAGCCCAACTTTTTGAAATTCTTAAGGAATGCGAAGAGTTCCTTATATATTTTAGTGCTATAATCTTTTTTTTTTCCCCTAACAAAAGTGATTTTAAATTATAAATAAATAAGCAAATAAACTAAAAGAAAAAATTAGATAACTTTAGAAAATGTTAAAGAACACTCCTTAAGGACCTAAGGATAAAATGGAATAAAATAAGAAGATTCTTTTAGGAGGAGAGATCTTTAAGGTATTAGTGTGGGACTTAGGGATCCCAAATAAGGTCCTTAGGAATGAGGATGGTCTAATGGAATACTCTTTAAACCATTCTAGACATATAAGGCAATTATCCTAGTTTATCATAGACTTCACATTGAGAATCTCCATTCCTAAGGACCTCTATGAGATCCTTAATATGTCACATCATCATCTTAAGGATCTTCTCACTTTATTCCCAAGTCTTTGAAGAGAGTTACTTTACATTTTCTTTTATCTTTCTATGGATCTTGCACCAATTACTTTTAATCAACACTCTTAATATTTTATAATTTAAAATTTGACTTTAATAAAAAAATATTAATTAATTTAAGCAATTGATATATCCCAAAAAGTAGATTTTTTATCTTGTATTTACTACCAAGATCATGGATGGGGATAGTCTTATAAATTCTTCTCAATATCAAACTCCATTAATGCCATCTCACTAATTGAATATATAAGAACTTATATGTAGCTTTACTATCTACTAATTTGTTAAGATGGATCACACAACAACAAAGATAAAAAGAGGAGATAAGATTAACATAAGATGGAATTTTACAAGGGAGACCCTTATGGAAGAACTATAGGCAAAGATGGAAAGCAATTTTTTTTTTTAAATGACCTTCTCAACATCACAAAAAAATTATAAAAGTGAAGAAATCCCTTAAACAAATGCACAATGCATGAGTAAAAAATGAAATTACTTTAACTACTTGACTATGGTTTAAATCCTATGCCATATAATTGATGTTTATATCAAATTGGTTGATTATATATCTATAATATGAAAGGGTAATGTTCATTAGCTATTTTGGGCCTGAACCCTATGATTAGGTTGGCCCAAGGCATTTCGAGCTGACTAATAGAGCTTTGATCCTCGAAATTAGATTGACTCATCGGATCAACTCTACTTGACTTGGTCAACTCAAGATAAGGATGAGTGGATATGGTATAAGGTAATAACTATCAACGACTCCATGAACTGAAAATCTCGAAAGCACTCAATGCAATGTGCTCAACATCTTCACACTTCAATTGCTATTCTATTTCCTCTATAAATACCAAGATCAGCCCACGAGTGAGGGAATTCGATAAACCTTAAGCTCTTTTGCTCTCTTATTGAAATCTTAACTCTCTTCATACACAGTCTAAAATGAGAGACAATAGATAAGTAACCCATTCGTAGTCTTATTCTTGCATTTTCACTAAATTCCATTCAATTTTTATTTTTTTTTTATAATAAATTTGATGGGAACCATAAACAAATCATGCATGCTGGTTTTTCATTCCCCTAGGATCCGGTTTTAGGTTAGAATCGCTTGTGACCACATTGAGGTTTAACTAATAGTTAGAGTGAAAAAGATATAATTTAAATTTCATTATGTTTAATTATTTCACAATGTTGATACAATTTTACACCCATATATTTAGATGTTTCTTCTCCCTAGTGTAATTTACTATAATTTGAACACACAACATATATTCATGATGATTGTTATGGTAGCCATAAACTTTTTATTATTCCATTTAGGATGCAACTAAAGCAAATTTATAAAAATATCAATTAAAATTTTATTTTTAAATACATAAAATATAATTTTTAAATTTTTTTTCTTAAAAATATATAAATTTTCACTTTTCAATTCTATAACACAATCATCACTTTTACAAACAGGAGTGGATAAAAATGGAGGGATGCTTTTCTTTCGACAACCATCATGTACTAACCGATTCTTCTGTGTTGTTATAGCCACGATTCTTATTACTTTTTCTATGTTCATCTTTTAACTACTTTCGCTGTCCGTAAAGCCCTTTTAAATTTATTCCCAATTCAAAAGTTAATTTCCGAGTCTTCATCGCATCGCCATAGATGAGTGTCGTTTTGTATGATCCAAAAATAAAGATACTCTGGCAACTTTTGCTCTTAGTTATATTTCTTTCCATCACGACGACAAAACTCCTACAGTATATATGTATGTAACTATAATATATATACATATATATATATATATATATACCGATGCAGCGAGAAAAGCGTAAACCGAGATCAATTCTAAGATTGGAACTCTAGAATAAACAAAGAAGAATCAGAGTTTATTCTTCGATAAATTCAAGTGTGCACAATTGAAAAATACAGAGAAACTCATCTCTCAAAAGTGTGTTTGAGTGATGAATAAAACATAACCCTAAAAATGACCTAATAACTATTTATACATCTGAGTAAAATGTGTAAAAATTGAAATAAATATGTACATGTGGAAACGGATATATGTATACACGTCCGTTGTCTGACAAGTACACGGCCGTGTATACAGGCCGTGTAAGTTTCTGAGGGTATTTCTGGCGTAATACATGGTCGCATCTCTTGGCCGTGTATGCTTCTGGGAATATGTCTGGCGTCGTACACGGCCGTGTCCCCTGGCCGTGTACGGAGACCGTGTATGCTTCTGGGAGAAATCCTGACCGAGTACACGGCCATGGTTCTGGCCGTGTATAGAGACCGTGTATCTTTCTGGAAGTTTCCCTGACATATTACACGGCCGTGTATCCACCTGTGTATCAACCCGTGCCTCAACCTGTGTCTGCCACGATGTCTGCATCATTCTCTCCCACCAATGAAGAACTCGACTCCGAGTTCTCTTCTAGATAAAGGGGTTCGTCATCCGCGTAGAATGGGTACAAGTCAGCTACATTGAAGGTCTTGGAGATTTTCATGCTTTCCGGTAGAACAACCACATAGGCGTTGTCATTGATCTTGGCGACAATATGGTAAGGCCCATATTTCTTCGGTTGCCACTTGCTATATGTTCCCACGGGAAAGCGTTCTTTCCTTAAAAACACCATCACTTGATCTCCCACCTCAAACAGCTTCTTCCTCCGATGTTTGTTGGTGGCTTGCTTATACTGCTAATTCACCTTCTCAATTTGCTCCTTCACGTCAGATGCCACCGTGTGGTACTGTTCCGCCATGTGTTTAGCAGCAACATTGGTCTCAACACCCTTGGGTAAAGAAGTTAAATCCAAGGCGTGAGAAGGCGCCTTGGTATAGACTACCGAAAAGGGTGACCTTCCGGTAGTTCTATGGATGGAATTATTGTAGGCGAACTCGGCTTGAGACAGTGCCAGGTCCCATTGTTTCGGCTTCTCTCCACAGATGCTTCGTATCAGATTTCCAAGGGTTCTATCCGTCACTTCGGTTTGTCCATCGGTTTGGGGGTGGGCTGTGCTGCTAAAGTTAAGGGATGAATTAAACATGTACCAGAGTGTCCTCCAGAAATGGCTAAGGAATCGGGTGTCCCTATCAGAAGTGATGGACTTGGGAACTCTTTGTAATCTGACCACCTCCTTAAAGAATGGCCTGGCCACGCTTTGTGCATCCGACATCTTCCTCCAAGGAATGAAGTGAGCCATCTTGGAAAACCTGTCCACAACTACAAAAACAGTGTCAGCACCTCGTTGGGTACGAGGCAAACCTAATACAAAATCTATGGATAGATCCTCCCAGATATTCTCAGGTAAGGGTAACAGAGTGTACAACCCAATATTCTGAGAATGGCCCTTTGATGTCTGACAGATATAGCATCGTTGTACTATTCGACCTACATCCCTTCTCAACTAAGGCCAATGATATCTGGCAGCCACTGCTGCTAGTGTTTTGTCCCGCCTCAAATGGCCGACTAGTCCTCCTCCATGGAGGTCTCTGATCACTTTCTCTCTCAAGGAGGATTCAGGGATGCAAAGTTGGTTACCCCTCATCAAGTAACTCTCCAGAATGTAATAGCTGTCATTGGGTTCCTTATTGGTGCATTTTCTCCAGGTAACTCCGAAATCTTCATCTGTTTCGTACAGCTCCTTCAACTGCTCAAATCTGACCACCTCAGCCCTCATGGTAACTAGTAAATCCGCCCTTCGGCTTAACGCGTCGGCCACCTTGTTCTGAACCCCAGATTTATCTATCAGACGAAACGGGAATTTATGTAAAAACTGTATCCATCTGGCATGCATGTCTTTGTAGATGCGGGTCTGATTACTCAGGTGTTTCAGGGCGACACAATCTGAGTATATGATAAACTCCTTGCCAACTAAATAGTACTCCCACATCCTCAAGGCTCTAACTACTGAATAAAATTCTTTATCGTACGTGGACCATTTCCTCCTGGCCTCGCAGAGCTTCTCACTGTGGAAGGCTACGGGTCTCTTCTCTTGAGAGAGCACCGTACCAATACCTACACCACTGGCATCACAGTCAACTTTGAATAGTTTGTCGAAGTCCAGTAAGGCTAACACTGGTGCACTACATAGTCTCTCTTTGAGCACCGCAAATCCCGACTCAGCTTCCTCGTCTCAGTGAAACTTTCCTTTCTTCAAGCACTCAGTCAAGGGGGCCGCCACCTTGCTAAAATGCCGTATGAAACGCCTGTAGAATCCTACCAACCCCAGAAAACTTCTTAACTCGGTGATGGTCTTGGGTGTAGGCCAATCCCTAATGGCTCGCACCTTATCCTCATCCACCGTAATCCCTTCACCACTCACTATGAAGCCTAAGAACAGCAGCCTCAGTGACATGAATACACATTTCTTGCGATTAGCATAGAGCTTATTCTCTTTTAGTACAGTTAAAACACCTTTCAAATGCACTAGATGTTCCTCCCGAGTCTTGCTATATATTAGGATATCATCAAAATATACAACAACGAACCGACTTATAAATGGTTTAAGTACTTGGTTTATCACGCGCATGAAGGTACTCGGTGCGTTGCTGATGCCGAATGGCATAACCAACCATTCGTACAACCCCTCCTTTGTCTTGAAGGCGGTCTTCCACTCATCCCCAGGTCTGACCCGGATTTGATGATACCCACTTTTGAGATCTACTTTGGAGAATATTATTGCACCACTCAACCGGTTTAACATATCCTCAATGTGAGGTATTGGGAATTTATACCCAATTGTGATCTTGTTGATCGCCCGGCTGTCCACACACATCCTCCAACTCCCATCCTTCTTGGGCGTTAATAGCGCTGGTACGGCACATGGGCTCATGCTATCTCAGATGAACCCTTTGTCTAGTAAGTCCTAGACCTTCTCCTGTAAGACCTCCGTTTCTTTGGGACTCATCGATAGTGAGGGAGGTTAGGGAGACTAGCTCCAAACACCAAGTCGATGTGGTGCTGGATGTCTTGCAATGGAGGCAGTCCTTCCGGTAAGTCCTCCGGCACTACTTCTTTAAATTCCTCTAATAGCCCTTTCACTTCTTCCGGAGCCTCTACACTATCCATGTCCTCTCCCACATTCTTCACTACGAGAGCATGCATCAAACGAGACTCCTTAATGTCCTCGGTCATTTCCTTCTCTGACTGAGTTATTGTCAAAAAGGAGTTTCCTTTGGCTCTCTTGGTCTTGGGTCGCTTATCCGTCAATGGTAATAGTGTATATTTCACCCCCTCCTTTTCCAACCTATACTTGTTTTCCTTCCCGGCATGTTGGGCATCTACGTCAAATTGCTAGGGCCGTCCGAATAATAAATGACACGCATCCAAATCAACGATGTCGCAGTATACCTCATCCCGATATTTGCCTATCGAAAAAGGAACTCGACACCTCTCTTTCACCTCGATTCGCTTTGCCGCTTTAATCCATCCGATAGTATAGGGACTCGGATGTTTCTCTATTGCTAATTGGAGTTTCTTCACAACCTCCTTTCCAATGATATTCTCACAGCTTCCACTATCAACAATTAGGTCGAACACTCTCCCACCAATCGTGCACCTAGTGCGAAATAACTGGTGTCGCTATGAACTACCCTCTTGTTTCGGTGCTAGCATCATCCTCCTAATTACATAGTTAGGCTCCACCGCATCATCTACCTCTTCATAGTAATCCTCGTCACCATCTGGCCCACAACACACCTCCTCCTCCTCTTCCCTTTCTACAATTTTTACAGCTCGTCGATTCGGGCACTCATTGGATCAATGTCCTAGCTGATTACACCTATAGCATTTTACCAATATTGGCTTGGCATATGGATTGTTTTGTTTTGGGGCTTCTTTGCTCTCCAGTGGCTTCTTTCCCTTAGCCTTGTCTTTTTTTCATTCCATGCTTCCCATCGGCTTTTCAACAACTCTTCTAGGTCTTTCGCCACTCACCCTGCTACTACTGCCGACATTGTCATAAGCGTAGTTTCTTTTACCTCCTCTCAACCTTGCACTCTGCTCTTGGATCATCATTTCAGCTCGGAGGGCTAAGTTCTTGGCTTCATTCACGGTTCTGAACACCGTCACTCCTATCTTATCTCTAACTTGAGGTTTCAAACCGTGCCACCTGTTGACCCTCAGTCTCCCTTAGATCATTCCTCTCCGCTAACCTCATGAATTCAGCGGTGTACTCATGCATCGTCCTCTGCCCTTGATGGCACCGTTGATACTGCTGGAAAAGAATTTGCTCGTAGTCGGGTGGTAAGAAATCTCTCTGCAACAGATTTCTCATCTGGTACCATGTTCTAATAGGTTGTCGTCCTTCCCTTTGCCTACAGTTCTGCAACCGATCCCACCATGCAGACGCCCCGCCTTTTAGTCTACAAGCAACCATCCGTACCCTCCTATCCTCAGGAACCTCCATATAATTGAAGAATTTATCGACCTCTGCAAGCCAATCCAAAAATTCCTCTATATTGAGATTACCATTAAAAGAAGGAATGTCTACTTTAAGACGGAAGTCACCGCCATCAGCATGATCGAACCCCTGGTGGTTTCGTCGATACCCGCCACCGTACGCTTGATCAATCCGGTCATTCCCTCCACGGTACCTGCCATCACCAACACCACCCCTTCTCGGTGGTTGTCCTCTCCTCCGCATAAATTCTTCCTCTTCCTCAAAAGAACTTTCATCAATTCTTCTGTTCCATTGATTTCCGGTAGCAAGTTCATTGATAGGACCGCTGCGAGCGACTGCTACTCCCGGTCGATTCCCAACAACACCCCTGTTCCCGTTGTGGCTCATCACCATAGCGTCGAAACGCGCTTCTAGATCTTCCAGACGCTGTTTTGCACGTTCCAGCCGTGTTCCATGGTTTCGACCACCGCCCTTGGAGCCCTTTGATTGACTCCTTGGACTTCCGCATTCCGATCAAGGTCGAGAACGCGACCGCCATCAACACCATCGTTAGCCGACATCTCCGCAGGAATTTGCCTTGCTCTGATACCAACTGACGCAGCGAGGAAAGCGTAAACCGAGACCAATTCTAAGATTGGAACTCTAGAATAAACAAAGAAGAATCAGAGTTTATTCTTCGATAAATTCAATTGTGTACAATTGAAAAATCTAGAGAAACTCGTCTCTCAAAAGTGTGTTTGAGTGATGAATAAAATGTAACCCTAAAAATGACCTAATAACTATTTATACATCTGAGTAAAATGTGTAAAAATGGAAATAAATATGTACACGTGGAAACGGATATACGTATACACGTCCGTTGTCTGACAAGTACACGACCGTGTAAGTTTCTGAGGGTATTTCTGGCGTAATACACGGTCGCATTTCCTGGCTGTATATGGAGACCGTGTATACTTCTGGGAATATGTTTGGCGTAGTACATGGCCATGTCCCCTGGCCGTGTACGGAGACCGTGTATGCTTCTGGGAGAAATCCTGACCGAGTACACGGCCGTGGTTCTAGCCGTGTATAGAGACCGTGTATCTTTCTGGAAGTTCCCCTGACATATTACACGGCCGTGTATCCACCCGTGTATCAACCCGTGCCTCAACCTATGTCCACGACGATGTCCGCATCACATACTTACTTTAATTATTTAAATATGAAACATAAAATTAAAATTAAATATTGCCTCAATTGTCATCCAAAACCAATTTGTAACTAAAAATGATATATCTTCACTTAATACAACTAATCTTGTGAAATCCATAATTGTGATATGTACCGAAACAATGGTGGAGTAAATTGATTATTTAGATTATATATGCCACTTTAAAGTTTTATATAAATCCAAATTTTGTGGGAAATACAAATTTAACATGGTTAGCTCACTGAGAAATAGATAAATAGATTTTAGGTGCATCTATTTTTAAAAGCATATTTTATTTAACTTATGATACATCGATATTTCTTGAAAATTAAATGTACAAAGTAGATAATATCTATGGAAAAGATAAAATAATTGACATTAAGGACACATTTTTGTTCGCAAAATTTTTTATAAACCGATATATATATATATATAATTCTTATATGATTCAAATCTAATACAAAACAATACAGTTGAAAATAAATTTGATAATATATATTCATCAAACTAAATTTGGATGACAACTTTTAAAATTTTAGGAAAATTGCTAGAAAACGACCAAATACTTTTAAAATAGAATATACTCGTGCTGTAACTATCCACGAATTTAATATTGCCAAATATTAGTGTGTATGATTTTCATATCATGAGAAGATTTTTAGGTGTCTGCATCTTAGTAAAATTTTCAATTTTATTTTTCATTCTTTAATCAAGAAATAAGTTATATTATTATATATCGTTTCAAAAACTCTTACCGTTTTTATAGTTAATATTTTTATGATATCATTAAATTATTTTCATAATTTCTTTTTGTCAAATATCATATTGTCGAGTCTAATTTTTTCTCATTCCCATTCCTAATCCGATCTAGACTAGACCCTATGCTCATCCAATGTAGATCATCGACTTGAGTTAGGAATTTCGTTTGATTTTTGGAGTCGCCACCGAACTGTTGTTGGGAAATATTGAATTAAGACTAAAGGAGTGGATTAGTCTTAATTTGGACCACTAGTCGTCGTTATTTCCTCTTCTCGTTTTTGAAAAGAGGAAAAGGGAAAACCAGAGTTTCTAAGTCCGGAGGCTAACCTATTAAAACCTTACGGTTACCACCTAATCTCCTAAAATTGTTCCTATTTAGAAATGTGTTTTATTGTGTTTCTGTTACTTTTTATTATGTTTTTGAATTATTTCAAGAAAATGATTTTTTATTTCATTTTATGGGTTGACCCGAATGGGTGCCTACGTACCTGCTATCTAGGATCAAGCAAGCCGTAGTTCGCTTTTCTGAAAACTTTAATGGGTTTGTGAATTTTAATTTTGAAATCTCTTTTGCTTTATGTTTTTACTATTTTTTTGGGATTTTCTAAAAAAATCTAAGCCTAAAATTTTATTTGATTTTTGAAAATGGTTTTTAGGAAAAACATCAATTTTGGATTTATTTGAAGAAAATGATTTTTCTAAGTGATAAAACTCATTTTTATAATTTTTGAATTTTTTATGAATTTTCTTATGATTTTTATGATTTTTTTTATGATTTTTATGACTCTTTTTTAATGATTTTTTATTATTTTTTATGATTTTTATTATTCTACTACAATTTTTATAATTTTTCTAAGTTTTTATGATTTTTATAGTTTTTTATTATTTTTTTATGATTTTTTAATTAATTTTTATAATTTTTGTGAATTTTTGTTAAACATTTTATCCTAAGTTATTATCTATCCTATTTTGAAATCTAAAGTTCTATTATTATTTTTCTAATATTTATATTGTTTTTCTACATTTTTATTATTTTTTATTATTTTTCTACATTATTAAATCCTAAAGAAATCTAATTTCTAATATTTTCCTATTTATGGAAATATAAATAAAACATAAATAAATAAATAACAAACAAATAAATAACAAAATAATAAATCAAATTGGAATAAAAACAAATAAATAAATAAAAAAATCGGGAAAATCCGACTCACCTGGATCCTGGTCGATGCGCGGGTCGGGTCGGGTTGGATCGGTCGAATCGGGTCGGGTCGGATCGGTCGGACACGGCGGCGGAGGATGCTCGTTCACGGCGTTCCGGCGGTCTTTTGTCACGGGTGAGGTGTCGAATCCTAGCTTCTCAAGGGTGCTGGATCCAATGGTGGCGGTGGTTTGCTCCCAGAACGTCTCCTGGTGGCAGCTTGGCTCCGATCGACGGTTCGCGGTTTTGGGTTTCCTCCGATGCTCTCCGATTTGCTCTCTTTTCTCACTTTCTCTCAATTGTGATTCGTGATTTGGCTTTCTCCACTCCTCCTCTATTTATAGGCGCTTGAAACCGAGCTGGATAAGCTCGGATTTCCTCCGATTGAAGCTAATCGGATTTTCGGTTAAAAAAAACAACTCCGATTTGTGTAAATCCATCGATTTGTTGCGATTTTATTCCAATTGGATGATGTTTATCTCAATTCTGTTGAAGATCTGTTGGATTTGTGCAAAAAATCGAATCGAAACGGCCGAAATTCGAATTTTTCCTTCACCGGCGATCTCGGACCCGAGGTAGGAGATGATCATGCGCCCAGCGCGTGCGTTTCCTCCAACCAATCGGATGCTGCTACGTGTCCTGGATAAGTAAAAAAACTCAAAATGCGGAAACTGCTTCCCCCGCGATTCGAACCTACGACCGAGCCCTCCTACGCGCGCCTTAGCCCGTGGTCCGGACCAGCTGGGCTAGCCCATTTTCCTGATTTTTCTAATTTCGCAAATTGCATATATGCAATGCGATTTTTTTTTTATTTTTTGTATTTTTTTGAAATTTCAAAAATTTGTAAAAATTATTTACTATTTATTATTGCCATTTCTGAAATCATTTTTCAAAATTGATGTGTTTTCCTATTTATTTTTATTTTTTTGAATATTTTTATTATTTATGCTAAATTAAAGAAAAATTGAAAAAAAATGGAAAAAATTGAGAATTGATTATTAGTGATTATTATTCATTCCTAGGGCAAAAATGGGGTGTTTACAGCTGCCCCTCTTTGTAATAAAGTTTGAAAAACTTAACTACAAAGACAAGAAAGACGCCATTTTTGGCCTCTTAAATAGATAACGCCTTGGTTTGGCTGGTTACCTGGCATTTGTTTTGGTAGGAAAATGCTCCAAGAGCTAATAATCCCACGATTTAAGATGGTCCTAACAATTTAGAGTAATGTTCCCTCCCCAAACAGTACTTTATGGGCTGACTAATTGGCAATAGGAAACACCTCAAGCATTGTGTGGAAGAAATGATGATAGGAAGCGTCTTATCAGACTAGCAACCTTGGAAAGAAAATTTACTTAGGAAGCGCCCTTATGAGCTGGCTACCTGTCAACAGAAGCGTCTTGTTAGACTAGCAACTGTTTGGAAGAATATTTCCGAAAAGTGCCCCAAGAGCTGACTAATCGGGAGAATCTAGGAAAGTCCCCCTCATGGGCTGACTAACCTTAAGATAGATTTTTAGGAAAGTGCCCATCTTAGGTTGACTAACCTATGGTAGAGTGTCTCAAGAAGTGCCTTTATGAGCTGACCTTAAGAGCGGATTTTTAGGAAAGTGCACATCTTGGGCTAACTAACCTATGGTAGAGTGTCTTAAAAAGTGCCCTTATGAGCTGACCTTGAGAACGGATTTTTAGGAAAGTGCCCATCTTGGGGCTGACTAACCTATGATAGAGTGTCTCAAAAAGTGCCCTTATGAGCTGACCTTGAGAACGGATTTTTAGGAAAGTGCCCATCTTGGGGCTGACTAACCTATGATAGAGTGTCTCAAAAAGTGCCCTTATGAGCTGATCTTGAGAACGGATTTTTAGGAAAGTGCCCATCTTGGGGCTGACTAACCTATGATAAAATTGATTGAACTATCTCAAAAAGTGCCCTTATGAGTTGATCTTGAGAATAGATTTTTACGAAAGTGCCCATCTTGGGCTAACTAACCTATGATAAAATTGATTGAACTGTCTCAAAAAGTGCCCTTATGAGCTGACCTTGAGAACAGATTTTTAGGAAAGTGCTCATCTTGGGCTGACTAACCTATGATAAAATTGATTGAATTGTCTCAAAAAGTGCCCTTATGAGCTGACATTGAGAACAGATTTTTAG
This sequence comes from Laguncularia racemosa, assembly GCA_037954665.1. Lineage (NCBI taxonomy): Eukaryota > Viridiplantae > Streptophyta > Magnoliopsida > Myrtales > Combretaceae > Laguncularia > Laguncularia racemosa. The sequence goes on along the minus strand of JBBMOL010000024.1, from coordinate 5,090,667 downwards.
GAAAGTGCCCATCTTGGGGCTGACTAACCTGTGATAAAATTGATTGAACTGTCTTAAAAAGTGCCCTTTTGAGATGACCTTGAGAACAGATTTTTAGGAAAGTGTCCATCTTGGGCTGACTAACCTATGATAAAATTGATTGAACTGTCTTAAAAAGTGCCCTTATGAGCTGACCTTGAGAACAGATTTTTAGGAAAGTGCCCATCTTGGGTTGACTGACCTAAGATAAAATTGATATCTTAAAAAGGTACCCCCTATGGGCTAACCTTAAGAGATCTAGGGAAGTGCCCCTTTTTGGGCTGACTACCCTATTAAAGGGAATGTTTAGACAAGTGCCCAACTATGGGCTGACTCATCTTATGCTTCTGAATATGTTTTCTACGGACTGAGCTAAATGATGTGATGCTTTTCATGATAGTTATTTTTTATTATTTATTTTAATATGCTTGCCAGTTTATCATGGATAGCCACTAAACAAACGAACCTTCGGGTTGGTTTGCTTCTGCTTCATTTCTTCTCATCTTAACACGGGGTTGAAAATTTTGATGTGCTCCCTTTATTTGTGCACCTGGCTCTTTTAACGGTAATGTTATCCTACTAATGCATTCAGTTCTAATGCTCAAAAGTAGATAGAATTATATCACAAACTATATTAAGATTCATTATCATTTTAGTGTTTATCTTTCATTGGTGAAGTGGTGGGTAATGTGTTTAGGAATATTTGTTGTGATGAGAACTGATTGGGATTGTTGATCATTCAGGGATATTAACTTTGCTTGCAAAAAGTGAAAACTCGACTCAATGAAATTTATATCGAACATTGACTTTCATAAACATTGGCAAAAATTTCAATTCCCTTGCCTAAGGATAGTACATCTTTACAGCATCTGTGTTAATGGGGTCTCTCAATTCCGGACCATCCATCTGAGTTAATATCAAAGCACCTCCTGACAGAACCTTTTTTACTACATAAGGGCCTTCGTAGTTTGGGGTAAATTTCCCTTTGGAGTCTTGGGCATTCGGGAGAACCTTCCTTAGTACCAGATCCCCCTGTTTGAAGTATCGAGGTCTCATCTTCTTGTTAAATGCTCGGGCCATTCTTTGTTGGTAACACTGGCCATGACATAGTGCGGTAAGCCTTCTTTCATCAATCAGATTCAGCTGATCAAGCCTCTTCCTTACCCAATCTGATTCAGTTAGCTGAGTTTCCGACAGGATTCTAAATGATGGTATTTCAACTTCAACTGGTATCACTGCTTCTGTACCATATACCAATGAGTAAGGGATAGCTCCCGTAGATGTTTTTATTGAAGTCCTATAAGCCATGAGAGCAAACAGTAACATTTCATGCCAATCTTTGTAAGTTGTTGTCATTTTCTCGATGATCTTCTTGATATTTTTATTAGCTTCTTCTACTGCCTCGTTCATTTGAGGTCGGTAGGGAGTTGAATTTCTGTGGTTTATGTGGAATTGTTGACATAAACCTGTCATCGATTTGTTGTTGAGATTGGTACCGTTGTCGGTGATGATGGACTCAGGAACTCCATATCGGGCTATTATATCCCTTTTTAAGAAGCGGACTATTATCCCTTTTGTGACATTGGTATATGATGAAGCTTCTACCCATTTGGTGAAATAATCAATCGCTACTAGTATGAATCTGTGGCCGTTAGATGCTGTCGGAGTGATCGGGCCTATTATGTCGATTCCCTACATGGAGAAAGGCCATGGTGCTGATAACAAGTGTAGCTCGTTGGGCGGAGCATTTATCCGGTTTGCGTAGACTTGACACAGGTGACAGTGCTTGACATATTTTATGCAATCTGATTCCATGGTCAACCAATAATATCCTAACCTCATGATTTTTTGGGCTAACATGTAGCCATTCATATGAGGTCCACATACTCCCTCATGTACTTCCTTCATCAGTTCGCATGTTTCATTTTTGTCCACACATCTCAACAAGGTGGTATCAGATGATCTCTTGTAAAGTATAGACCCACTTAATAGGAAAAGGCTTGCTAACCTTCTGAGTGTTCTTTGGTCATTCTTGCTAGCCATTTCAAGGTATTTACTTTCTTGGAGGAAAGTCTTGATGTCGTGATACTAGGGCTTGTCATCTTGTACTTTTTCAATGGTTAAACAGTAGGCGGGCCGACTTTCGATGTCTATTTTCATCGGTTGAACTTCGGCTCTCCCTGTTATCTGGATCATAGACGCTAGTGTGGCTAGTGCATCTGCAAACTAATTCTGAGTTCTCGGGATGTATGTGAAAGTGATTGCCTTGAATTCTTCAATTAGCTCTGTCAAGTGTTGATGATACGGTACTAGTTTGGGGTCTTTAGTCTTGTATTCCCCTCTTGTCTGTAGTATGATAAGCGAAGAATCTCCATATACTTCTAATTCGCGGATTTCCATTTGACAGGCCATTTTGAGGCCAAGAATACATGCTTCATATTCTGCGATATTATTGGTATAGGGAAATGTAAGTCTCGTCGCTGCAGGGAATTAAGTGCCATATGGGGATATCAATACTGCCCCAACCCCACAACCGAATACGTTGGCGGCTCCATCGAAAAACAGTTTCCATTTTGGGTTCTGCTCTATCCCAAAGTCTTCTACTGGTATATCTTCCACTGTTAATATATTTTCGTCCGGGAATTGGGCTTGTAGTTCTTGGGAATCTATCTCGACCAGGTGTTCTGCTAATTGGTCGGCTAAGGCTTGCCCTTTCATCGAGTTCTAATTTATGTATGTAATGTCAAACTTGGATAGGAGCATTTTTCATTTAGAGATTTTCCCTATCAGAGCTGGCTTCTCTGCCAAGTATTTCAAGGGATCATGTCTTGTCAGCAGCTCAATATGGTAGTAAAGGGTGTATTGCCTTAGTCGATGCATGACCCAAATTAGAGCACAACAAGTCTTCTCCACCTCTGAGTACCTCTGTTCCCCATCTGTGAACTTCTTGCTCAGGTAATATATGAAACGCTCTCTTCCCTCGTCATCTTTCTGCCCCAATACGCATCCCATGGATTCAGGGAGTATAGTGAGGTATAAGAATAAGGGCTTTCCTTGTTTTGGGACTATCAAGACCGGAGGTTTTATAAGAGTCTTTGATTGTCCTAAATGCCTCTTCGCATTCGTCGTCCCATTCTATTGTGGCGTTCTTCTTCAACAGACGGAATAATGGCCGGCATTTGTCGGTGAGCTGTGAGATAAAACGAGCTATATAATTTAATCTCCCCAGCAAGCTTCTCACTTCTTTAACGGAGCGTGGGGAAGGTAACTCTAATATAGACTTTACCTTGTCAGGGTCGATTTTAATCCCTTCCTGGCTTATGACAAACCCTAATAATTTCCCCGTTGTGACCCCGAAAGTGCATTTCTCTGGGTTTAATTTGAGCTGAAATTTTCTCAGTCGTTTAAACAATTTCCTCAGGATATCCATATGGCTTTCTCCTTCTTTGGATTTGGTTATCATGTCGTCGACATATACTTCAACCTCTCGATGCATCATGTCGTGAAGTATTGCGACCATGGCTCTTTGATACGTTGCCCTGGCGTTTTTCAAAACGAAGGGCATGACTTTGTAATAGAAAGTTCCCCATGTTGTGATGAAAGTTGTTTTGGTTTTATCTTCTTCAGCCATTTTTATTTGATTATATCCTGAGAAACCGTCCATGAATGAGAAGAGATGGTTTCCCACAGTGTTGTCTACTAGAACATCAATGTGAGGTAGGGGGAAGTTATCCTTTGGCGTAGCTTGGTTTAAGTCCCGGAAGTCTACGCATATGCGTACTTTTCCATTCTTTTTGATAACGGGGACTATATTTGCTATCCATTCTGGGTAGTCGGATACTTCAATGAACCCTACTTCTAGCAGTTTCTTGACTTCTTCCTTAATCTTTAGCAAGATGTCAAGCCTAAATCTTCTCAGTTTTTTTTTTTTAGGTTTAACATCTTCCCTTGTGGGAAGCCTATGAACCGCTATCGATTGGTCTAGCCTTGGCATGTTACCATATGACCAGGCAAACACATCCACATATTTCGTTAATAGCTCGGTTATCTCACATTTTTGCTCGGCACTCAAACCGGTCCCGATTTTGAGGTTCTTAGGGTTTTCCATGCTTCCTAGATTTACTGTCTCCACAGGCTCGTCGATCGAAATTCCGCTTTGTTCATGTTTTTGCCAATTTTCTTGTATTATTTCGTGGTCTAGGATATCGCCTTCAACAACTGACCCAACAGCGTTGGAAACGATATCAGCGTTTTTACTTTCTACCTGCGCGAAATATCCCTGATGTTCGATGGTAGGAGATCTGAATAACATAAAGTGAAAGCATATATATAAGACAAAAACAAACTGTAATTGAATTTGATAAAGAGTCTCAATAAAATTTGCTTAATAATTTTTCTTTACTTTCGAGTTAACCTAGCGCTACTGATAGGATAACAAAACCAATTGTTCAGAGTCGGATGCTGGTTGGACGTGTGGGGGATTGACTTCCCTTTGCTGTGGTCCTCTTCGTTTATCCGAAGCTCTTGAATGATGTTTGCCTTTCGGAAAGATTGTTGGAGAGGTAGGATGCACATCTGGGTGTCGATCGACTTCCCCTTCATTCTGCCTTTGACACCTCTTGCTTGCGCTTCTTCTGCGGCCGTAGGAATGTACCCCAGTCCAAACGTCCCATGCTGCCCCTCTTTAAACTGATGGCCCTCCTTGCTGGTCACTATGTTCACTTCATTGAAAATCTGCAGCCCCAGGTCTTCTGAACCTTCTTCCCCGATATAAGGTATGGCAGTCTCTTTGTATATGGCGTAATCCTATTCGCCCAATACTGTGACTATCTGCCCGCTTGCAATGAACTTGACCCTTTGGTGGAGACTAGAGGGGATGGCTCCAACAGCATGTATCCAAGGTCGTCCCAAAAGCAAGTTGAAAGACCTTGGGATGTCAAGGACCTGGAAAGTGATGTGGAATACTTGTGGACCAATTTCTACTGGTAGGTTCACTTCCCCCACTATGTCTCTTTTTGATCCATCGAAAGCTCTGACCACCGTGGAGCTAGGTTTTATGTTGCTTGGATCGACCCCTAACAAGTCGAGCGTTGCCAATGGGCAAACGTTGAGGGATGATCCGTTGTCGATGAGTACCCGGGAGACAATGGTGTCATTGCACCTGACCACTATGAATAATGGTTTGGTATGTTGGTCTCCCTCCTCTCCTAGCTCTTCCGGAGAGAAAGATATCTGGTCCATTGTAAAGATGGAGTTCGCCACGTGACTTATTTTGTTTGTGGCGATGCCCTCTGGGACCTGAATCTGTTTTAGCACTTTAAAGAGCGCTTCCCTATGGGGCTCGGATGTTATGAGAAGGCCCATGAGTGATATCTGTGCTGGAACTTTATTTAATTGTTCCATGGTCTTGTATTCACTCGCCTTGACCATCTTTGTAAATGCAGTGAGTCCCCCTTCCTCTTCTTCTCCTTTCTCCAGATTGGGTTCTTCAGTCGGGCCTTTATACTTTGGATCGTATAATCTCCCAGAGCGGGTGATGCCTCCCACCATAGGAGGCCGCTCTTGTTCGAGGGTCCGATAGTCGAATGGTGCAGCCTTGTAATTCTCTGCCGCTATCGGGACATTGAATACATATCTTTTTCTTGGGATTTGTACCTTAGCTGATTGTCCCTCGTAGTACTGTATAACCCTGGGCTTCTGATGAGAGTTGATCATGTTGATAGTCTTCCCCTCTTCCTTTGACGGGTTGTCTTCTTTCTCAAATTCTGGTCCCCATCCACTAGGCAGCCCCTGCTCAGTCGGGGTATAAGAATAATTTACCAAATACTGAAATCTCCCATGTGATTCTCCCAGAATGCCGACTGTTGGGTCTCCGGCTAACCACCTATTTTTAATGTGTGCCTTTGATGCTTCTTCTAGAGCTTGATGGGATTGCTTCTTCTACTGCTCCGTCGTATTCTGCTTAGGGGCTTCTTTGGGAATCGACTCCTCAGATGTGATCATATTAATGGTGGGCTTGTGATTGGGCAGTGGATTGGTGTTGACATTGGGTGCTGGGGCGTTCACGAAATCCAGCTGTATGATTCCTGCATCAATTAAGTCTTGGATTTTGTGCCGGAGCCTCCAGCACCTATTTGTAGAATGCCCCTCTTGTCCCATATGGTAGTCACACTTGAGGCTTGAGTCGAAATTCTTAGGCCTGTATCGGTCATTGGGGAGCTCGAAACTAATCAAGTTGTCTGCCCTCAACCGAGCGAAGACCTGACTGAGCGGTATGGGGATTGGAGTGAACTGCCTTGAGGCCTTAGCGGCCTGGGCGTGACCTGTCATGGGTTGTTGGGCTGGGGTACTCGTGGTCTGCAATGTCACACGAGTCCCGGATTTTTCTGCCTTACCGGAGTGGACCGTGCTGACAGTGGACTCTTTAGCTCTGTTTCCTCCTAAAGGCCTTTGTGTCGGTGTGACCTTAGGAGGCTCCATTGTTTGGAGTTTGCCGGTGGTGATGGCATTCTCAATCCTGCATCCCGCAGCCACTACCTCTGCAAAACTGGATGAGGTCTGGCCTACCAGGTGTGAAAAGTAGGTCTTGTCCAGGGTATTGACAAATATGGATGTCAATTCTTTCTCAGATATCGGGATTGCTACCCTGGCGGCTTGGGCTCTCCAGCGCTGAGCATACTCCTTGAATGGCTCAGCATGCCTTTTTTGGAGACTCCCCAGATCGATTACAGATGGGGCGACTTCGATATTGAACTTATATTGGTCATAAAATGCCCGGGCTAGCTTCTCCCAAGTGTTGACAATGTTGAAGTCCAGGTGGGCATACCAGACCAATGCAGGGCCTGTGAGGCTGTCTTGGAATGTCTGGAGCATGAGCTGTCGTATTGAGCATACTTGCTCATTTTCCGGGCATATAGCTTGGTATGCATTTTGGGGCAGCCGGTCCCATCATACTTTTCGAACTCTAGGGTCTTGAACTTCTCAGGGTATACCTCTTCCCTGTATGCTGGCAGATTGGTGATTCCGGCTTATTCAAAACCATCAGGGCCCTCAATCGTTTTCATCTTGTCATGGAGTTGCTGGAAGAGTTGCTTCTCGATCTCCTTCTGCCTCTCTTCCATTTCCCTTTTCAGGTCATTGGAGGCCGGCCCCTGGTTGACCTTCGGCTCATATTCGAAGGCTGGGTTAAGGTGGGAATTGATCTCTTCATATTCCGAATTCCCCTTTCTGGCCCCTGAATACTCTTCCTGGGTTGGCTGAGTGTTACGCAGGAGGCCGATGCTTTCAGTTAAGAGGTGAACCTGGGCAGCCAATTGTTGGACCGTTTGTTCTAGGGACATGATCCTGGAGTCCAAGGCAGCTTCAGCATTGGTGTTGTTGCGGTTGTCGCTGCTGTTGGCCATTTTTGTTCTTGAACGTGTGAGAATTGGACTTCTAGAAAGGTTCGATTGCTTGGGAGCTATCTTGATACTTGGGCGTGCATTTTGTTTTTTTTTTTTTTTTTATTTTAGTGTGATGTATGCAAAATGATATGCATGTGTTACGCGGATGCTAAAAATAAAAGGGTTGACAATTGATTGACAATGTAATATTGAAACTTTACTTTTATTAATATTGAAAATTTTGGAGTTCGATAATCAAAATAAAAGATTACAAATAATGATCTATTTCCTAGCTCTTTTAGTCTTCTGTTGTGGAGGCTCAGATTTCCCATTGATGACAGCTTCTAATTCTTTGACTTTGGCTTAGGTCTTCTCCAATTGTGCTTCCAAGGCCTTGTTCCTTTGGTCGGATTCTTTGAAACGTCCCTTCCAAATGTCTTTCTTATGATCTGCAGCTTCAAAGTATACCTCCATTCGGGCCTTGACCTGTTCTAGGTGTACTTTTGTCTCTGGATTGATCTTGTCTAGTCTTGGTTGGGTGACGTCTGGAACCCGGTATGCTCTTTCCCCTGTCTGGTATAGCTGGCGGATTACAAACTCTCTGGTGGCTCGGTGTTTTCCCACTTCGCCATCTAACTCCCCGAGGTCCACATTCAGGCTTTCAATTCTGGCTTCCCAAAGTGCTTTGACCTCTGCCAGCTTTGCAAACTTCTCGGCTACCAATAGGTTCGGATCTTGGTACTCAAAGGTGACTGCTTCCAACGAGGGCCGATAAACTATATCCTGGATGGTACCAAATTGGCGGACCACTGAGTTGGGGTGATATCCAATACATCCGCTGATTCCGATTAAAGGTACTGCTTGGAAGTTACTACAGGTCAAGATGATTTTGTCACAGCAGCTCTACCTGGCTATCCACAGAATATCCTCGGCACTGAAACTTCTAAGTACCTCTACCCAACTGTGGCTGGTAAGGTCGTCGGGTAGCTTCACCTTTTCTATACATGAGTCTACGAGATCCACCTGCTGGGCTAAGGTTTTTTGGACCATGTTCAGCTCGAAGCACTTAAGGTGGCTTACAAACCATATCAGCAGAAGGTTGAGGCTTGAGCGAATGATCCCATGGCCTTTCTTCTTGAGGAAATTCAAGTTCCGGATCTGTTCAGCCAGTAGAGCCGGGATGTAAGATCTTCCCTCCAGAAATTGGGTCACCAGCTCTGCAACCCGGTAGTAAATATAAAAGGCCCCGATGGGGAATAGTATGGTGGCGAAGGCTGTCAAGATGAAAGCGTTCACCCTTCTCTGTCTGTAAGTTTTGGGGTCCCCACACAGTATGTCCTTCCTATCCCCATTGTCCTCTCGGGCGATGAACCAGGCTTTCAAATCATCCATACGTATGCAATATCCATTACAATCTGCCAGGGCTTTGTTGACTACTGTCTTATGGATGCCTAATAATCTACTAAAGGTACCAGCTGGCCCGGCCTCAAGGTCTGGTGCGTAGATTTGATCAGTCAGTGCTGGAGCCTGTAGCAACTGGGTGTACTCCTCCAGGGTAGGGGTGATCTCATGCGGCCCGATAAAGAAAGCAGTGGGCTTGATTTCCCATAATTGGAGCATGGCCCGGACTAAAGGCAAATTCACCTCTATCTTTGTCAGTGAGAGGATGGAGCCGATCTTTTGCTGGATGAAGGCCTGCTCCTCTGGGTTGTACAAGGTAAACCAATGGCCCAATACCAACTTTGGGTCCAAAGGTTTGTACACCCGAATTTCTTTGCGGAGGAGGCGGTCGACTGCGGTGCTAGCCATCTATTACCATAAGAAATTGCCTAATTACAAACAGAACTATGAAAGCATTACAGGGAAATAGATTGGAACTCCATGAACAATATAACAAACCATTACATCATCATCAATTGTCAACCCGTGATGTTATGTATGCAAGTAGGTTGGTTCTAACTGGTCCCCAAGCTCTATGGCCTCCTGCATTCTCAGAGAAATAGATCTTAGGCCATATCGAAGCATTGGGTGGGGTAGCCTAATTGGTCCCGAACGGTGAATCAACTCACTTCGCCCGAAACCTATACAATGGCTCCCCGTCTTAGGTTTCTAGGACGGTCCGGGTTCGACCGCATCTATTCACACAAACTTATGCATGTAAACCCCATAGTGAAGAAAACTGAAATCTAACTACTCCCTGAAAAGTTAGTAACAGAATAATATTTGAAACTTAAAAATGAACAACTTGAGGAGATTCAAGTGGCTAGCCTACTGGCATGGGTCCCTAGTGGAGTCGCCATCCTGTCGAGTCTAATTTTTTCTCATTCCCATTCCTAATCCGATCTAGACTAAACCCTATGCTCATCTAATGTAGATCCTCGACTTGAGTTAGGAATTTCGTTTGATTTTTGGAGTCGCCACCCTACTGTTGTTGGGAAATATTGAATTAAGACTAAAAGAGCGGATTAGTCTTAATTTGGACCACTAGTCGTCGTTATTTCCTCTTCTCGTTTTTGAAAAGAGGAAAAGGGAAAACCAGAGTTTCTAAGTCCGGAGGCTAATCTATTAAAACCTTACGGTTACCACCTAATCTCCTAAAATTGTTCCTATTTAGAAATATGTTTTATTGTGTTTCTGTTACTTTTTATTCTGTTTTTGAATTATTTCAAGAAAATGATTTTTTATTTCATTTTATGGGTTAACCCGAATGGGTACCTACGTACCTGCTATCCAGGATCAAACAAGCCGTAGTTCGCTTTTCTGAAAACTTTAATGGGCTTGTGAATTTTAATTTTGAAATCTCTTTTGCTTTATGTTTTTACTATTTTTTTGGGATTTTCTAAAAAAATCTAAGCCTAAACTTTTATCTGATTTTTGAAAATGGTTTTTAGGAAAAACATCAATTTTGGATTTATTTGAAGAAAATTATTTTTCTAAGTGATAAAACTCATTTTTATAATTTTTGAATTTTTTATGAATTTTCTTATGATTTTTTGGTGATTTTTATGACTCTTTTTTTATGATTTTTTATTAATTTTTATGATTTTTATTATTCTACTACAATTTTTATAATTTTTCTAAGTTTTTACGATTTTTATAGTTTTTTATTATTTTTTATTAATTTTTATAATTTTTGTGAATTTTTGTTAAACATTTTATCCTAAGTTATTATCTATCCTATTTTGAAATCTAAAGTTCTATTATTATTTTTCTAATATTTATATTGTTTTTCTACATTTTTATTATTTTTCTACATTATTAAATCCTAAAGAAATCTAATTTCTAATATTTTCCTATTTATGGAAATATAAATAAAACATAAATAAATAAATAACAAACAAATAAATAACAAAATAATAAATCAAATCGGAATAAAAAAAATAAATAAAGTAAAAAAATAAATAAAAAAATCGAGAAAATCCGACTCACCTAGATCTGGGTCGATGCGCGGGTCGAGTCAGATCGGGTCGGGTTGGATCGGTCGGATACGGCGGCGGAGGATGCTCGTTCACGGCATTCCGACGGTCTTTTGTCACGGGTGAGGTGTCGAATCCTAGCTTCTCGAGGGTGCTGAATCCAATGGTGGCGGTGGTTTACTCCCAGAACGTCTCTTGGTGGCAGCTTGGCTCCGATCGACGGTTCGCGGTTTTGGGTTTCCTCCGATGCTCTCCGATTTGCTCTCTTTTCTCACTTTCTCTCAATTGTGATTCGTGATTTGGCTTTCTCCACTCCTCCTCTATTTATAGGCGCTTGAAACCGAGCTGGATAAGCTCGGATTTCCTCCGATCGAAGCTAATCGGATTTTCGGTTAAAAAAAACAACTCCGATTTGTGTAAATCCATCGATTTGTTGCGATTTGATTCCAAAATTGGATGATGCTTATCTCAATTCTGTTGAAGATCTGTTGGATTTGTGCAAAAAATTGAATCGAAACGGCTGAAATTCGAATTTTTCCTTCGCCGACGATCTCGGACCCGAGGTAGGAGATGATCATGCGCCTGGCGCGTGCGTTTCCTCCAGCTAATCGGATGCTGCCGCGTGTCCTGGATAAGTAAAAAAACTTAAAACGCGGAAACTGCTTTCCCTGCGATTCGAACCTGCGACCGAGCCCTCCTGCGCGTGCCTTAGCCCGTGGTTCGGACCAGCTGGGCTAGCCCATTTTCCTGATTTTTCTAATTTCGCAAATTGCATATATGCAATGCGATTTTTTTATTTTTTTGTATTTTTTTTTAAATTTCAAAAATTTGTAAAAATTATTTACTATTTATTATTGCCATTTTTGAAATCATTTTTCAAAATTGATGTGTTTTCCTATTTATTTTTATTTTTTTGAATATTTTTATTATTTATGCTAAATTAAAGAAAAATTGAAAAAAAATTGGAAAAAATTAAGAATTGATTATTAGTGATTATTATTCATTCCTAGGGCAAAAATGGGGTGTTTACACATATTATAGTATATAGTTTTAAAAACTCTTACCTTTATTGTGTTTTAAAATATAAAACTACAATTATATTTGTTATTTTCAAGAAAAAAAGTTCAAAATCAATTGACTTGGTTAGAAAGTCAAACGATATAATCATTTTTTCTCTCACCATTTTAGTATTATTTTCATATCTTTCTAAAATTGAGTGTTGAGATATTAAAGATATCTTTCAATGAAGATATATATTTATAACGATAAGTAGATAGGATATTGGATGAGAAAATAAAATAAAATGAAGACGCACACAAAAGGGGGCCCAAAATAGACGGATTAGGTTCATCAATAGAATGAATGAATATGAAACTACTACTAAAAACCTTATTCTTGGGGAGAACAAATTCAAAAGCTCAAAGAATCTGTCAATACACGAATATTGTAGCTAAGGTTAATATCGTAAATAATCTAAAGGGATTGGAGGCAATTTGGTAATTCTTACGAGGACTATAAATAAACCGTTATAAACCCTATTAACCATTTTCCTTCCTTTACCTCTCATAGAACCATAGAGCCTTCTTATGTGAATCCATAGAGAAGGAGACGATCTTTTCCCACCAATAGCTTATCGGATTAAGGTAAGTACATAAATCAACGATTGTGAATCGTGATTTAAGTATGTACATGGTAGCGTAGGGAATTAACGTATTGAGGTTTATAGATTTAAATCAATTCGTGATACATAAGGGACGCAACAAGTGATTCACTCATCACGGTCGCAAATTAGGTCACGTAAGTGTATCTACTAGTATATCACATTATGAATTTTATGTTAGATGGATCAATTAGGTTAAATTGAATAGAAATTGAGCTGAGGGATTGATTTACGAGGTGTATAGTGAGATACATGGCCCTCCAACATGACCATGTTGAAAACTAAAAGTGAACCAAGAGATACATGGCCTTCCAACATGACCATGTTGAAGACCGTGTTGAAAATGAAAGTTGAACTGAGAGATACATAACCTCTCAACACGATCGTGTTGAAAAAAAAAAATTCAACACGACCTATCAACACGATCATGTTGAGGTCGTGTTGATGAATAGTGAATAGAGAGATACATGACCTCTCAACATGACCATGTTGAAAAAAGAAAAAAATGACTTAGTGATTAGAGAGAGATACATGACCATGTTAAAAAAAAAGGGGAAAACAACATGACCTCTCAACATGACCATGTTGGAAAAAAAATATATACGGCCTTTGGCACGATCGTATACAACCACGCACTTAACTACATGGCTCCCAACATGACCATGTTGAGTGGAAACGCGTTTAGTATCCTTTTGATATTTATAGGAATACAATTTTAAAATTAAACCATTTGAATCATGTATAGGTTTAGAAGAATTGTGAAGTTAGAAAAGTATAAAATAAACCAAGTTTTGCAAAGTCAGGTACTTGTATACCATGTTTGTTGCTTGTGCTTGATAAGTTAGACTTTTGTGTGTGGGTTTAATGATATTGTAAATGAATCAGATTGAGTATGCATGTGATTATAAATTGCTGGGTTTAAGGAACCGAGTGTGGGTTGGTGTTCTTGGGGTGGCACCCTGATGATTGGTATGTGATGTTGTCTCTAGTGGAGTCATGTATCAAAATGATCCGGGTCCTATGTGGAAAGTTGTGACATGTATTGTGAAAGTTGTAGTATATGGACTCATGGACAATGGAGAGTACCCATTGTCATATATATATATATTATGTATGGATGTGAAAGGTTGATGTGCAATGACTCATGGACTTATGGACTTATGGACAGTAAGAGACTCATGGACAAAGAGGATTACCTTTGTCATATGTATATTATTATTATGTATGGAAAGACTCATGGATAGAGGATTACCCTTGTCATATATATATATATATATATATATATGTATATATTGTTTGTGGATGGATTGTAAAATGATGTTTAGGAATGTTATGTGTGAAGATGTTTATGTTGTGATTACGTATCGATTAAAGATTGTGAAAGATAAATAAAATTTTGAATGAATATTATGGTGCATTTTGCATGTGTTATTGTTTCTAGCATTGCATGTGTGTGTGTGTGTAGGTATGCATTGTACTAGGCGTTAGCTCATCCCTCATAGGAAATTTTTTTAGTTACAGATGGTATTGGAAAGATTGTAGGATATGTTGAAAATTTGAGGGAATCAACTCAAGATGAGAACAATGAAGAGAATATAGAATACGTCTATTATGATGACTAGTAGATAGACTAAGGAAAGATATGTTAGATTTTTATTTAATCATTTTAGGAATTTCTATTGTAAGTGAATGTTAATCACTTCTCTTGTTTAAATTGAGAAGATTGTTGATGACTTATTGTTGAGGATGGGAAATTTCATTAATTTTTTTTATGTAGTAGATGATTTAAGACTATCACTAAAAGTATTTGAAGAATAGTAGTGATTGAGCCTTTGCGTGTCTTCAAGAAATGAGACACGTGGTGGGGCATAGTGTACCCGGGTTTTGGGGGGTTACAACTTAGGTGGTATCAAAGCTTGGGATGTTGGATCTCTAGATAGTTTAGGTTTAATGATCATTAGAATTAAGTGAAGATTAATAATGTAGGTTTTATCCAACATAAAGTAAGCCATGATCTTTGGATGAATTAGGTATTAGATTTGTAGGATAAAGATATATATTGAGAGTTGTTAGAAAATGGGATTGATATTATTGATTAGTGAACCCCCTTCAGTAATATTTAAAACGACATCATTAGATATCCCATACTCCGAGGAAATGTATATATTCTTATATCATTCCTTAAAGCTTTAATATATTTAATGGAATGTCTAGGAGAATCTCCAACTGAAGGTTATCCTCAAGAGCTAAAGGTGATGCTTCTGATAATAGGAGCCCACCTAAACCTCCTTAAAATGGATAAGGAGGAAATGAAATCAATGTTAAATAGATGCTAGAGGCCATTAATGCTCTAGCAAGAATGGTGGCATGACAACAACAACAAATACAAGAGATGTAAGTGTTGAGTATGAGACAAACACAGATGATGGGGGAAATTAAGAAACAGAGATGCCAATTGAGGAAGTGGGTCTGGACCATTTTGTTAAAATGGTCAGAGAAGTCAGACTTAAGGTAAATGATTCATTGGATTTTATGCAGTGGGTTGATGAGTTAGAAAAGATGTCAAGGCATTAGGAATTCCTAACAATAAGAAGGTAAAATATGCTATCTATTTGTTGAGAGGCTCAACTTTTAAATGGTGGTGAAGTGTTTCTAAACTTAAACTAGGAGTAATCACATGGGAAAAGTTCAAGGAACTGTTATACGAGCAATATTTCCCATGCAGCATAAGGAGAACAATTTAATTTTTAATTGAAAGCACATAGACCAAGAGAACTGTAACATAAGAATTGTGGGGGTAAGAGTATGATGGCATCAATAACAATTGAAGTTGAAGAGGTGATGGAAATTGAGAGAGTAAGAGTAGTGAAGGAATTTACTGGAGTATTTCTAGATGACCTACTCGGTTTACCTCTTGTAAGGGAGATTGAATTTAGCATAGGTACAGTGCTCAGTACGACTCCCATATCAAAAGCCCCATATCATATGTCATCTGCAGAGTTGAAAGAATTAAAGGATCAAATACAAGAGTTGTTGGACAAGAAGTTTATCAGACCAAATGTCTCACCTTATGGTGCACTAGTACTATTTGTAAAGAAGAAAAACAAAAGTATGTGGTTATGTATAGACTATTAGGAGTTTAACAAGGTTATAATTAAAAATAAATACTCTCTCCTAAGGATTGACGACTTATTTGATCAATTACAAGGAGCTCAAGTCTTCTCAAAGATAGACTTGAGATCTAGGTACCATCAATTGAGGATCAAGGAGGAAGACATCTAGAAGACCGCTGTTAGAACTAGATACGAGCATTGTGAGTTCCAAGTAGTGCCTTTTGGACTCACAAATGCACCGGCGACGTTCATAGATTTAATGAACCTCATATTCAAGGAATACATGGATAAGTTTGTCATCGTGTTCATAGATGACATTTTAATATACTCCAGAAATAAAGAAGATCACGAGCAACACTTGAGAGTAGTATTAAGTAGATTGTAAGTAGAAAAGTTATACACCAAGTTTAAGAAATGTGAATTTTGGCTAAAGCAAGTCACCTTTTTGGGACATATGATTTGTAAGGATGGATTATTTGTAGATCTTGAGAAAATAAAAGTGGTAAATGAATGGCTCAAGCTAAAGACTATAATAGAAATTAGAAGCATGGTAATCTAGCAACGATGATCACAACTCAAAAGAAAATATTAGAAGATATGTAGAATTTAGACTTAGAGATTATGACTCTTGAAATTGGAGCTAAACTCACCAACCTACAAATGGAGCCAGTGTTAATCGATAGAATAAAGGCTGTAGAAGCTGGAGATAAGGGAATAAAAGAAATAAAGAAAAGAATGGAAGAGGAAAGAGCTGTAGAATTTATTGAAGATGTAGAGAGGGTGTTGAGTTATGGTCACAAGTTAGGTGTGCCAAGCATAAATGAACTGAAGAAAGAGATATTAAAAGAGGCATACTATCTTAGGTACTCTATACACCCTGGAAGTAACAAGATGTATAAAGACTTGAAGAACCATTATTTATGAAGAAATATGAAGAGAGAAGTGGCCAATTATGTATTTAAGTGTATGACTTACCAACAGATTAAGATAGAATATTAGAGACTTGTTGACATGTTACAACCTTTACCTATACCAGAGTGGAAATGAGAACATGTGACCATGGACTTTGTCATAGCACTACCATGATTGGTGACTAAATTGGACATAGTTTAGGTAATTTTTTATGTTGTGACAAATTTACATCAAAGAAATTATAAGGTTGCATGGGATATCGGTCTCCATAATGTCAGATAAAGATATAAGATTTGTGGAAAGGTTTTAGAATAGTCTACACAGAGCTTTAGAGATAGAACTACAATTTAGTATGGCTTTTCACCCACAAACGGATGGTTAATCAGAGCAAACGATTCAAATATTGGAGGATATGTTGAGGGCATGTGCATTAGACCTTGGTGAGAATTGGGATAAACATTTGCCCTTAGTAGAATTTGCTTATAACAATAGTTATCAATCTATCGTCCAAATGGTACTAGATGAGGAGTTGTATGGAAGAAAGTGCCAATTACCATTACATTGGGATGAGGTGGGTGAGAAACAAATATTAGGACCTGATCTAGTGCAAGATGCAGTAAACGAAGTGAAGTTAATCAAGAAAAAAATGCAGTCAGCCTAAAGCCGCCAAAAGTCATATGCAGATAAGAGAAGACGCCTATTGTAGTTTTAAGGTGGGAGATCATGTGTTGCTAAAAATTTCACCTATGAAGGGAGTGATAAGATTTGGATTAAGGGGGAAATTGAAGCCTAGATATGTGAGGCCCTTTGAAGTCTTGGAGAAAATTGGATTAGTGGCATACTGACTGGCATTGCCACCAAGTTTGGCTGGAGTACACAATGTATTTCACATTTCCATACTAAGGAAATATGTGACAAACCTAGATCAAATCACTGCATTGGAACCTCTACAAATGCAACCAAATCTCATAACCGTAGAATGACCCGTTTAAACTGTAGATACTAAAGAGTAAACATTGAGAAGATGGGTTATCAAGTATGTCAAGGTGTAATGGAGCAATTAAATTGAAAGAGAAGCAACATGGGAATTAGAAGAAGAGATGAGAAGAAGATACCCAGAGCTCTTCAGTGATTTAGGTAATTTTTTAGGGTGAAAATTCTTATAAGGGGGGAAGAATGTAAATATACGGATATTACAGCTAAGGTTAATATAAAAAATAATCTAAAGGGATTTGGGGTAATTTGGTAATTCCGACGAGGACTATAAATAGGCCGTTATAAACCCTATTGACCTTTTTACTTCCTTGCCTCTTACAGAACCTTGGAGCCTTCTTGTGTGAATCTATAGAGAAGGAGACGACCTTTTCTCACCAGTTTCCTATCGGATTAAGGTAAGTACATAAATCAACGATTGTGAATCGTGATTTAAGTATGTACATGGTAGCGTAGAGAATTAATGTATTGAGATTTACAGATCTAGATCAATCTGTGATACACAAGAGACACAACGAGCGATTCACTCATCACGATCGCAAATTGGGTCAAGTAAGTGTATCTACTAGTGTATTACATTATGAATTTTATGTTAGATGGATTAATTAGGTTAAATTGAATAGAAATTGAGTTGAGGGATCGATTTATGAGGTGTACAGTGAGATACATGCCCCCCAACATGATTGTGTTGGAATTGTGTTGAAAACTAAAAGTGAACCAAGAGATACATGACCTCCTAACATGACCGTGTTGAAGATTGTGTTGAAAATGAAAGGTGAATAGAGAGATATACGGCCTCTCAACACAACTGTGTTAAGGCCGTGTTAAAAAAAAAAAAATTCAACACGACCTATCAACATGACCATGTTGAGGTCGTGTTGATGAATAGTGAATAGTGAATAGAGAGATACATGATCATGTTGAAAAAAAAAAAAAACAACTTAGTGATTAGAGAGAGATACATGACCATGTTAAGACCATATTAGAAAAAAGAGGGAAAACAACATGACCTCCTAACATGACCGTGTTGAAAAAAAAAATGTATACGGCCTTTGGCCCAGTCATGTAATACCTTACACTCAACTACACGGCTCCCAACATGGCCATGTTGATTTGAAATGCATTTAGTATCCTTTTGATGTTTATAGGAATACAATTTTAAAGTCAAACCATTTGAATCATGTATAGGTTTGGAAGAATTGTGAAGCTAGAAAAGTATAAAACAAACCAAGTTTTGCAAAGTTAGGTATGTGTATACCATGTTTGTTGCTTGTGCTTGATAAGTTAGACTTTTGTGTGTGGGTTTAATGATATTGTAAATAAACCGAATTGAGTGTGCATGTGACTGTAAATTGCTAGGTCTAAGAAACTGAGTGTGAGTTGGTGTTTTTGGGGTGATACCCTGATAATCAGTATGTGACGTTGTCCCTAGTGGAGTTGTGTATCGAAATGATCCGGCTCTTATGTAGAAAGTTGTGTTGTGAAATGTTGTGATGTGGAAAGTTGTAATGCGTATTGTGAAAGTTGTAGTGCATGGACTCATTGACTTATGGACAATGGGGAGTACCTATTGTTATATATATATATATTATGTATAGATGTGGAAGGTTGATGTGCAATGACTTATGGGCTCATGGACAGTGGGGAGTACTCACTGTCATATATACATTATTATTATGTATGGTAAGAGACTCATAGACAAAGAGAATTACCTTTATCTTATATATATTATTATTATGTATGGAAAGAGACTCATAGACAAAGGATTACTTTTGTCATATATATATATATATGTGTGTGTGTGTGTATATTGTTTGTGGATGGATTGTAAAATGATGTTTAGGAATGTTATGTGTGAAGATGTTTATGTTGTGATAAAGATTATGAAAGATAAATAAAATTTTAAATGAATATTATGGTGTATTTTGCATGTGTTATTGTTTTTGGCATGACATGCGTGTGTGTGTGTAGGTATGCATTGTACTAGGCGTTAGCTCACCCCTCGTAGGAAATTTTTTTAGTTACAGATGCTACTGAAGAGATCATAGGATATGTTGAAAACCTAGGGGGATCAGCTCAAGATGAGAATAATGAAGAGAATATAGAATACGTCTATTACGATGACTAATAGATAGATTAAGGAAAGACATGTTAGATTTTTATTTAATCATTTTGGGAATTTCTATTGTAAGTGAATGTTAATTGCTTCCGCTATTTAAATTGAGAAGATTGTTGATGACTTATTATTGAGAATAAGAAATTTCATTAATCTTTATTATACAACAAATGATTTAAGACTATAATAAAAAGTATTTGAAGAATAGTAGTGAATGAGCCTTTGCGTGTCTTCAAGAAATGAGGACACATGGCCGACCATAGCGTACTCGGGTTTCGAGGTGTTATAGAATCAAAAGTAAAGATAAAAAAAAGGAGATGTTTAGCACGAATTGAAATATTCTAGTATAAACTACATGGACCCTCAGGCACTTTCAGATTACAACAAATGATTGCACGATTGGACCCCCTTATTGCACATTGAGGAGAGGTACTACCTTCCAAAATTCAAGCAATTCAAAACATGTCCTTTAGAAATGTGAATTTACTGTAACACAGGTCCTAGTTAATGTACTATAAGCATATTCACAAAGTATAGAGCTTTTTCTTCTAAAAATATTACAGCAATTTTAATTTCATTATAGGTTTAGATCATGCTAACGGTGCATTTTGGATTTATGCTCCTTAGACTAAATCCAACTTAACTAGGCCCATAATTGAGCTCTAAAGATAAAAGACTAAACTTCTAAGTCTAAATCAAAAAACTGAAGACTGGACCAAGTTTGAATGTGTAGCTCGAGCCGAGCAAGAGCTCAAATTGGCTGCACTCACTTGATAGATGAGGGGTTTTAGGGAAGGGGTAGCTTACGTGGGGAGATAGTAAAGATGTGAAACACAAGACTGATCTATCTCTTATGCCTTAACTCCAACTATTGGGTTATCTCACCTCCAATATTTATAAATTGGGGTTGATACCACTTGGATTAGAATTCAAAATCTTAAGTTCTCTTATCCTCTTAAGCTTATTGATTTTTCATATATGTTGAGTTGACATAGGCATCAGAATGACCACACCAGAACCACCCCATATTTCTTTTAAGCTTACGTTTGTTCTCTTGTAGGTGTTTTCACCTAGGAGAATTATTAACACCAACAAATCCTCTAAATTTACTTTGTCTAAATTTTCCTGAATTTATTCGTTAAAATACTATCATGTATAATTAGTAATTGATACATAAGAAAGAAGATAATAGCATAATAATGTCAGTATCTTCTTTGCTAACACTTGCTAAAAAATATTATCTTAAAATACATAATTTTATAACTTTTGTCTGTCGTCC
Source organism: Laguncularia racemosa (assembly GCA_037954665.1). Lineage (NCBI taxonomy): Eukaryota > Viridiplantae > Streptophyta > Magnoliopsida > Myrtales > Combretaceae > Laguncularia > Laguncularia racemosa. Next base: position 5,069,778 of record JBBMOL010000024.1, on the reverse strand, counting down.
GATTGATCATCAGTCATAGTGATAAACTTAATTAACATTCATAGACCATCTATATCTCTAATTGTTGGCACCAAATTCAAGACTAAGGACCTGCTTTTTTGGGTTTTTTAAGGGATGAAAATAGGTTCTTATATATTTTGGGGTCCTTCATGAAGGAGCAAAAAAAGTTGTTGTATTTTTTCTTTTTAAATTTTTCTAACAAAAAATGATTTTAATTTGTAAATAAATAATCAAATAAACTAGAAAGGCAAAATTAGATAACTTTGGCAAATATTAAAGAACTCTTTTCAAGGATTTAAGGTTAAAGTGGAATAAAGTAAGAAGGTTCTTGAGAAGGAGAGATCCTTAAGGTGCTAATATGATACATAAAGACCCTATTTAAGGTTCTTAGGAGTGGGGATGGTCTAGTAGAACACTCTTTAAACCATTCCGCACATATAAGACAATCATCTAAGTTTATCATAGACTTTGCATTAAGCATCCCCATCTCTAAGGACCTCCATAAGGTCCTTAAGATGCCATATCATCACCTTAAGGACCTTCTCCTTTATTTCTAAGCTCTTGATGAGAGTTTCTATATATATATATATATATTTCTTTTCTTTTTTGTAGGTCTTGTACCAATTAGTTTTGACCAATACCCATAATATTTTACAATTTAAAATTTGACTTTTTTCAAAAGATTAATTAATTTAAGTAGTTGAAAGACCTTAAAAAGTAGATTTTTTGTCTTGGATTTGGTGTTAAGAATCAGGAATGAGGATGGTCTTATAATTCTTCTCATTATCAAACTCCATTAATGTCATCTCACTAATTGAATATATAGGAACTTATATGTAGCTTTACTATCTACTAGTTTGTTAAGAAGGATTACGTAACAACAAAGACAAAAAGAGAAGAGATAAGATTAACACAAGATAGGATTTTACATGGGAAGCCCTTAAGGAAAAACTACGGGGAAAGATGGAAAGAAATTTTTTTTTCTTAGATTATCTTCTCAACATCACAAGAAAATTATAAGAGTGATGAAATCCTTTAAACAAATTCATAATGCATAAGTAAAAAATGAAATTACTTCAACTACTTGACTATGGTTTAAATCCTATGCCATATAACTGATGTTTAATGTCAAACTGGTTGGTTATATATCTATAGTATGAAAGGGTAATGATGATGGGCTATTTTAGGCTTAGGCCTTAAGCTCAAGTCAGCCTTAGGCATTTCGAGATGATTAACAAATCTTCAAGCCTTGGGATTAGGTCGGCTCATTTGGTCAAGTCTGCTTGACCTAGTCAATGTAAGATAAGGATAGGTGAAGGCAGTTGAAGGTGATAACCACCTTCGACTCTATGACTAAAAAAAAATATCTCAAAATCACTTGATGGGATGTGCTCCATATCTTGGGGCCTTTATTACTCTTCTATTTTCTTTATAAATACCAAGATTAGCCCATAGGTGAGAGGATCCAAAAAACCTTAAGCTCTCTTGCTCCCTAATTGCAACCTTAGCTATATACATTTTAACTTCAACATTGGAGTGGCCATGTTGGATAACCCCGGTACCCCCTCATAATTGGTTCTTTCTCTTCTGTTTTAGATCTAAAGCACCTTTTTCAAGAATGACAAACAATATGTAAGAAACCCATTTGCAATCTCATTCTTACATTTTCATGAAGTTCCATTCCATTTTATTTTTTTTCTTTAATAAATTTGTTGGGAGCCATAAACAGATCATGCACGCTAGTTTTTCATTCCCTTAAGATCTCATTTTAGGTTAGAATCGCCTATGACTGCATTTAGGTTTAAATAATAATTAGAGTGATATATTTTAAATTTCAGTATGTTTAAATTTACCCATTACTCTGATGCACACTGCAAATGTTGCTTTAATGCTTTTGCTGATAAATATTCAGTCTTATCATTTTAATTATTTCATAATGTGGATATAGTTTTACTCCCATATATTAGATGTCTCTTCTCCCTAATGTGTAATTTACTATAATTTAGACACACAACATGTATTCATGATGATTGTGGTTAATAGCCATAAACTTTTACTTATTCCATTTAGGATGCAACCAAAGTAGATTTGGGATAGGTCTTATAAAATTTAAGCTAGCCTTAATAGGGTTTAGTATCTTTCAAAACCCTATTTTTACCTTATAAGATCTTTCCTTCTATTACCAAAACCTACCCCTATAGGGTTTAACGTCTCTTAAAAACCTAAAAACTTTGGAGTGGTTTTTCTCCTATTACCAAAATCGATCCCTATAAGATTTTTATAGGCCCGATTCCTAACTTGCCTCAATTATGTGTAATATTATATTTTTCTTTTAATTTTGCAAGCTCTTGTAAGTATATTTTAAAAGGATTTTTATAAACAAAGATTCAATACCACTTTTTACAATTAAATTAGTGATAATAAACCATCAATGGCTACTAACTTACAAAGCAAGATATCAATAGATGCTGCAATAGATGAAATGTGAAAATTAAATGTGCTGTTATAAAACTAATGTAAGGCGTGTGTTGGTTAAGAGCTAACATTGTTATTAATATATTATTTTTAACTTGGTTAGATTTATTTCCTATCAAGTTTTGTTGGAGTAACGAAACCTAACCCTAAATTTTATAAGGTTTTCAATTATGTTCGAAAACTCAATTAAAACATTGTAAAATATATTCTATAGAGTTTTTATTAAATTGGGTAGGTTGGGTACCTTATAACGACTTGCTTGATTGCATCCTTAATTATGTCTCTCTCTTAACTATTTCTTTTTTCTTTGCTAGAATATCACAACTAGGTTTAGATCCTATATATTTAATTTACATCAACTAAATATTCATGATATTAGCTTTTGTATGTATAATTAATGGTTAAGATATTGAAAGGGAGAAAATGGCATTATAAGGTAGTTAAAATATCTAAGTAATATCAACCATTAAATTTGAAATTGGTAATTGCTATTTCATCCTTTTTATAGCTTTTCAAATCGTATATTTTTTAAGAATAAAATATTAAAAAGATGGAAATATGAGCATATATAGACTTTATACAATTAAATACCTAATAAATCTTTATAAAATTTAGACAAATTTACCATTTACTTTTTATTAAATACATCAAATATAATTTTTATTACTTTTTTTCCTCCAAAAAACATAAATATCTATTTTTCAATTCTCATATCATAATTACTATTTTTACCATAATAAACAAGAGAGGATAAAAATGGAGGGATACTTTTCTTTCGACAATCCTCATGCACTAACCGATTCTTACTTCTGTGTTGTTATAGCCACGGTCTTGTTGAATTCCCAATTCACAAGTTAATTTCCGAGTCTTTATCGCCTCCCTATACACGAGTGTCGTTTTGTATGATTAAGAAATAAAGATACGCTGGTACCATATAATATATAAGTATGATATAAAAAAATTATTTATAATTTAATTATTTATATATGACACGTAAAATTAAAGTCAAATATCACCTCAGTACCATCCAAAACCAATTTGTAATTCAAAATGGATATATCTTCACTTAATACAACTAATCTTGTATGATCCATAATTGTGATATAAACCAAAATAAGGATGGAATAAATTAATTATTTAGATTATATAAGTTACTTTACAATTTTATATAGATCCAAATTTTATGGGAAATGCAAATTTAACATGGTCAGCTCACTGCAAAATAGATGGAGAGATAGATTTTGGGTACACCTATTTTTAGAAGCATTTTTTATTTAGCTTGTGACACATCGGTTTTTCTTAAAAACTAAATATACAAACAGATAATATCTACGGATTAGATAAAATAATTGACATGAAGGACACATTTTGGTTCAGAAAATCTTTTATGAACCGATATTTATAATTCTTATATGATTCAAATAAAATACAAACCACACAATTAAAAGTAAAATTGATATAGTTTTTAAAATATATTTCCTTTCTCTCTCTCTCTTTTTTTTTTTTAATTTTTCTTTTTTTTTGGTGGTGTTCTTTCTGACGTGAGAAAAGCCACAAATCAAAGCATTTCGAAGACGTAGATAATATATATTTATTACACTAACTGAGATGTTTCCATTTCATTTGTACGTAATTCATGTTAACTTTGCTATTATTTAAGATAAATTTGGATGACATCTTTTAAAATTTTAGAAAAATTCCAAGAAAACAACCATATGCTTTTAAAATAGCATATACTCGTACTATAACTATCCATGAATTTAATATTGCAAAATATTAGTGCATATGATTTTCATGTCATGAGAAGATTTTTTGTAATACATGAAAGTTTTGTTTATTTTAATATATACGTTATAACATAAAGCCAAGGCTAAGGACATAAAAATGTATTTACATAATGGGCAAAGGGATCTTTCATACAAAGAATAGAAAAATGCGGAATTAACCTAGAGATCCTCTTGGTCATTTTGCACAGTAAAACTCTAAAGAAAAAGGAGAGATGCTTTTGATAGGAACTTTAGAGATGCAAGGAAAAAGGGACGATCAAACTTCAAAGACAAAAGGGTAAGGAATTCTATACTAATTTCAATTTAGGATTTATGGAATTTGTAGTTTATGAGCGTTGTTTGTTCATAGACGAAGTGCGTGAAGGGGCGGTACGAGAACGGAGAATCAATGACCCGAGATTTGAGATTTGTGGAATTTGAATTAAGTATGAAATTCCTTGTAATTTAAATGCAATTACGTATTTTAGATACTTAATTGGGCTTAGAAATATATATAGAATTAATTTTTGGAGAAATTGAAGTAAAAGAATTAGGGTTCGTGGAGATTGTTGAGGGTAACATGACTTACTAATACGGTCGTGTTTCGACCGTGTTGAAATGGAAAGGTAAACCGATGGTAACAAGCTTCCTAACACGGTCGTGTTTCGACCGTGTTGAGTTAAGGGTAACACGGTCTCCCAACATGGTTATGTTTAGACTATGTTGAGTATGAAAGTTGCACCGAGAGATACACAGCCTCTTAACACGCTCGTGTTTCGACCGTGTTAAGTCAAGGATAACATAGCCTCCTAACATAGTCATGTTTAGACCACGTTGAATGAAGAAGAACACAACTTCCCAATACGATCGTGTTTCAATTGTGTTGAAACCAAGTTTTACATCAAAAGATACACGACCCTTAACACGGTCGTGCTTCAGCTCGTGTTGAGCAACACAGTCCCCAACATGGCCGTGTTGAATAAAGTATAAAGTAATTACATATTTATTTAATTTCAAATTAAACTAATTTCCATGCAACCTAGATAACTAATAAGGCCTTAGAGAAATTAAATGAATAGGATTAAGAATATTAAGAATGACATTGATCTTACATTGAATATTAAGAAGAGCTTGTTGATGTGTACAAAGTTCTAATTATATTAAGTCCAAGACTGGGAAGTGCTTAAGGCTAGGATTTAAGGTATGTGTAACTTGCGTATTGATTTGTGCTTGTTTAAGTTAATCTATGTATAGAACTTGTTTTAATTGATGAATCGGTTTAAGTGTTTGAGTGATATGTTGTATGTGCTTGGCTTGACCTAAGGGCTCGTAGTGGCAGATCCCTAGAAAGCATCCCAATGATCCTTGTGTGACGTTGTCCCTAGTGGAGTCGTGCTTGGAAATAATTTGGCTTGAATGTTGATTAAGTGGTTAAGTGTAATGGGTGTGGGGCCCATAGTGGTAATTCCCATCATCAGGTTTAAGTGTACATAGGTGTGGGGCCCGTAGTGGCAGTTCCCATCACCAAGTTTAAAGTTTAAGTAGACATGAGTTTAGGGCCCGTGGCAATTTCAATTGCCATCACCAAGTTTAAGGATTAAGGAATCATGGGTATGGGGCTCATAGTGGTAGTTCCCATCACTGAATCATGCTCCAGTATGTTAAGGGGGTCATGAGTACCCTGTTGCTGCTTGTGGACATAAATTGTCATATAAAATGCTTGTTTGTGTTTAAGTATTGCATAAAGTGTGTGGCACTTGTTCATGTTGTTCATATGTGTGTATTTGTGTTATATGTACTTTGCAATAGCTTACCCTTTGGGGAGCTTATTTTTAGATGCAAGTGTTGAGGGAGATGAGAACCTAGAAGATGACTTAGGTTTAGGTGAGCCATAGAGAGAGGAAGACGAAGATTACCATTATTATTATGGTGATTAAGATTTGGGAAATTATGTTATGTAGCTATGGTAGATAGTACCTTTTTAAGGGATGTTAATTTTGTGTTCAAAGACTTCCGCTACATTAAGTAATTGATATGGTTTAAGAAATTAATTGAGTTTTGAGATATGAAATGTTTTTATATAAGAGTTACAAGTTAAATGTATCAGAGATGGTTTAGAGCCTTAACATGTTCTTGTGAGATAATGACACGTGGCGGGTAGTAGCGCGACCCAGGTTTTGGGACGTTACATTTTTAGATGTTTATATTTTAGTAAAATTTTAAACATCTTTTTTTTTTCATTAATCAAGAAATAAGTCATATTATCATATATAGTTTCAGAAACTTACCGTTTTTATATTTCACATTTTTATGGTATCATTAAATTATTTTCATAATTTCTTTATCAAATATCATATTATAGTATATAGTTTCAAAAACTCTTACTTTTATTGTATTTTATTTTTTATAGTATCATTAAAGTATTTTCATAATTTCTTTATCAAATTTAACATAATTTTGAAAGTCCTTTCAATTTATATTTTAAATAAATAAATTATTTCAAATTACATATTCTATTAAAACAAATTCACTATGAAAGAAAATACTCTTGGTTAGTTGCTATAAATATAATATAACATGACTTTCAAATATTTCATTAGATAATATATGTTTGGATAATACTTAAAAATATAAAAATACAATTATATTTATTATTTTCAAGAAAAGAAAGTTCAAAATCAATTGACTTGGTTAGAAAGTTCAACATATGATCATTTTTTTTCTCACCATCTTAGTAGTATTTTCACATCTTTTTAAAATCGAGTGTTGGGATAGTAAAGATATCATTTAATGAAGATATATACTTATAAAGATAGATAGAATATCGGTTTAGAAAATGAAATAAAATAAAATAAAATAAAGACGCAGACAAAACGAGCCAAAATGGACTGACTAGGCTCATCAACAGAATGAATGAATATGAAACTACTAAAAACCTTATTCTTGGGGAGAACAAATTCGAAAGCTCAAAGAATCAAAAGTAAAAGTAAAGAATAAAAAGAAAAATAAAAAAAGGAGATGTTTAGCACGAACTGAAATATTCCAGTATAAACTAAATGGACCCCCAAACAAATTCGGATTATTACAACGAATGATTAGAAGATTGGACCCCCATATTGCATATTCAGGAGAAGTAATACCCTCCAAAATTCAAGCAATTAAAAATATGCCCTTCAGGAATCATTTTTCACGACCAACTTGCCAACATTTTCTGCTTTCAGCGCCTTTTCCTTCTAATTTGTGCAAAAACGTTCAGAGGTTGAGATGTATTTGGAGAGCTAGACGAGAGCATTTTTCTCCATATGTAATTTCTTTTCCTAAATCGTAGTATTAATATTTCATAAATTATTGACCATAAATGTGAATTTAGTATAACATGGTCCTAGTTAATGTAATATAAGCATATTCACAAAGTTTATGCTTTTTCTTCTAAAGCTATCTTTTAAAACTATTACCGAAACCTGTTTTTATAGGGTTTAGCATCTTTGTCAAATATCATATTATAATATATAATTTCAAAACTCTTACTTTTATTGTATTTTATCTTTTGTGGTATCATTAAAGTATTTCCATAATTTTTTTGCCAAATTTAATATAATTTTAGAAGCCTTTTCATTTTGTATTTTACATAAATAAATTATTTTAAATTATTTATTCTGCTAAAATAAATTCACTATGAAAGAAGATATTCTAAGTTAGTTGCTATAGATATAATATAACATGACTTTCTAGATTTACATTGTTTGGATTTTTTTTTTATTATACACTCATAAATACTAATTTAATTTTACTCTATTTTCTTTATTTAGTGGACATCATGTATTTCATTGGATAATATATATTTGGATAATGAATAAAAATATAAAAATACATTTTTCATTTGCGTTATTTTCATAAAAAGAAAGTTCAAAATCAGTTGACTTGGTTAGAAAGTTCAACGATATAATCATTTTTTTTTTCTTGCCATTTTAGTATTATTTTCATATCGCTTTAAAATTGAGTGTTGAGATAGTAAATATATATTTATAAAGACGAGTAGAATATCGGTTGAGAAAATAAAATAAAATAAAGACGCACACAACAACGGGCCCAAAATGAACTGACTAGGTTCATCAACAAAATGAATGAATATGAAACTACTAAAAACCTTATTCTTGGGAAGAACAAATTCGAAAGTTCAAAGAATAAAAAAAAAAAAAAAAGGAGTTTTTTAGCACGGACTGAAATATTCTAGCATAAACTAAATGGACCCCCAAACACTTTCGGATTACAACGAATGATTAGACGACCAACTTGCCAACTTTTTCTTTTTGAATAAAATATACTTTAAAAAAAATCAAGAAAATAATATTTTTTTCTCCAAGTATAAATACCCCATTGCCTCGCCCTTCTTCCTCATACGAACACTACACCCTTCTTCTCCTTGTTCAAGTATAACTATTATCAACTCCTCACTTATATATACCTACATCATAACCATGGATAGCAGATATCAGGCTACTGAAACTTTAAGGTTATCTCTCACACTCTCTCGATGCTAAAAAATATTTATACATAGACCGAGTTCATAAAGTTTTAACCATAAACTACCATATGTTTAGAATATGTATTCGATATTTTACTATATATAGTTTGTGATCAATTAATAATAGTATTTTTTTTCGTTGAGCACAGAGAGTATTTAAGATTAAGAAATTTGGAGAACAACTTGTACTGTTACCAATAAACAAGTGAACATCTTATAATAAGATTACTTGGTGTATCCTTGACAAGACATAGTAAACGAATCTATCTAATAAACCTTGGTGGTGATTGCATTGCTTTAAAGTAACTAACCTTCATGGTGTTGTTTGTCCCATCGATCAGAAACAAGTGTGCAGCTTGCTTCAGGCAATTCAACAAGTTGGAGCATCTAGTTGAGCACATGAGAATTTCCCACCATTCGGTTCATGAACCGACCTGCGGAGTATGCAAGAAGCACTGCAGATCCTTTGAATCGCTCAGGGAACATCTCATTGGTAATAATTTAAGCTATACAACTTGAATATGGACCGATAATAAAATCATATTTCCTGACTTTATTATATAAATTCCGTTAATGGATTTCTTGAGACACTTGTTAAAAACTTAAGAATAAAAAATTATCATACTTTTTAAAATTATTTATACATTTTATGAAAAAGCAAACTCATATTAAACCTATTTTGTATCAAGTGCATCGAGGTATCCATTAACATTCTCCTTACATGTAAATGGTGTTATTCGATTCATACTAATTTTCTGTTGTGAATTTCGTAGGGCCGTTGCCGAAACAAGAATGCAGAAACATATTCAGTGTGCTTGGATGCAGATTTTGTATGGCCATTCTTGACACCCCTCATGCTCGAAGGGCTCATGAAGGAAGATGCCAACTATCAAATGTTAATGCGGTAGTGATTAATTTTAACATGCCTATTGCACGTCTATTACTAGAACGTGTATACAGAAATGTGGTCGTGTGTTTTGCCGATGATTCTACCATATCTCCTGTTTTCATTTTGCTTTCTCATCTTATGTTAAGCCCCTCTATATACAAGGTAATTTTGTTTAAAGGTGTATAAATTATATTCTTAGTAGTGATACTTTGGTATATTATAATTTGAGCACGATCCTTAAGAAAATCACTATATGTGCTCAATGAAGTTGGGATATTGTTTTGGCATGTTTTGAGGATTACACTAAAACATTTAGGAGATTTGGTATTTCCAGAGTTAGGGAATTCCGTTGGATTTTTTGAGTTGTCATGGATCAATTTCCCTTTACTGGAACAGAAAGCTAAAAGAAGAAGGATAGAAAACCATTTTTATAATCAATTTAGGCCAGAAATTACAAGTCATATATATATATATATATATATCCGACCGAGTTTCCTAGTTATGGTGTTTGTTACATTTTGCAGGGACTAATAGGTCGCATGGCTAATTTGGGCATACAAGACAAGCTGTCGAATTTTGAAAATGGTCGCAGAGGTGCACAAGCAGTTGCACTAGCTTGTAAAATGGTTGGAGGTGGGAGTGATGGCTCATTGGATCTCTGTGCAAGGGTCTGCATAATTGATGATTGTGAAAATATCATCTTCCACGCTTATGTCAAACCCCTTATTCCCGTCACAAACTATAGGTATCTATTCCCAAAATGAACACCAGTTAGAGGCTTTCTCGCGATCCTGATAAGATACATTTTTCATATCAATACCCTAAATTTTCACGTTCATCTATAACAATATTTAAAAAGTTATACGTTTAATCCAAAATTTTTGATGAAAAAAATAGTTCGTCAACATATGAATATTATATATAATGATTATCTTAACGACGGTGTTAAATAAATAAAATTTTCATCCTTTCATATGCAAAGCCTAAATAGATTTTTTCACAAACCCTTAATAAGTACTTCAATGGATTGCCACTAGAACCATATTGGAGAACTTATATAAAACGTTTTATCGTTTGGACTATCTTTCGATTTAATTGGTGAGCATACACATATTATGAAGGTATGAAGTTAGTGGAATAAGGCCAGAGCATTTGAGAGATGCAATGCCATTGAAGCATGTGCAAAGGAGGATTCAAGATTTCCTCTGTAATGGGGAACCGATGTGGAAGATTCGTCCAAAAAGTGGTAAAGCCAAGATTCTTGTGGGTCATGGACTGGACCAAAATCTTGACCGTTTGCAAGTTGAATACCCATCAATTATGTTAAGGTATTTAACTGATGACACTATCTTTCTAAGAACTTTAATTGCTCTAAGATTTGTTGTACTGACTCTTAAGTAACTAGTGTTTGAAATCTTCAGGGATACTGCCAAATATCCACCACTGATGAAAACAAGCAAACTTAGCAACTCTCTTAAGTACTTGGCGCAGGCTTACCTCGGGTACGAAACCATAATACTGAAGATTTATTTGTTCTCTATTGCAAAATTTGCAAGGTTTTCACCAGACGCTTCACCCCATTCTTGTTACTATAATTATCTCGAATGGTTATATATATCAAATTTTTATTTGTTCTTATGTACCAATGTAGTAATCTATGTGACGTCTTTAGTTTCTTATTAAATGATTGCATTTATGTATAAAGGTACGATATTCAAACTGGGATACAAGATCCTTACGAAGATTGTGTGGCGACGATGAGGCTTTACATGCGAATGAGATCTCAAGTTCACAAGAAGGAGGAGTATCCCCTCGCTTCTGACCCCCCAAATCGCAATAATTTCGCTTCTTGGCGGCAGAATGAGCTCCAGAGGATGACCCCGAAGGAATGTTGGAGATCTCAAGATTAGATTACTATTGCTGGTGCTTGGACTCATAGAGCAGTGCTTTAACTTGCTGATTGAGAAACTGAAGCCTAGCTGCCTAGCTAGCTAACTAGCTCATATGAATCATAAACGAAAGAACTCGGTTTATTTTGAATCTATAATTAATTTGGAGACTAATATAGTATAAAGTTCATATGTGTGTAGGCAACTTATGTATACTATCTAGTGTTTACTGTATTAAATAAACGCATTATGTTATATTATATTATATTATATGGTATGTTATTAGATGAATTCGTTATTGAGTTCTTCCATGAGGATTAAGAGCCCTAGCAGCCACTAAGGATCCTTTTTAGAAGCCTATAATTTACTTTTTGCATGAGTTATGTATATTTATAGAATTGTGCCTTCATGGACCATGTCTAATAAATCATGCACTCTTAGTCTTAAAATTTGTAAGATTTGAAGATAATGTAAAAAGTCTCACAAGTCTAAGAGTCAAAACATGTGATATATGCTGCATGGTCTATACATTATTTCCTATCAAATGAGCTTATTTTCTCAAAGTTACAAATAAGTGCAAATTTAGGAAAGTTTAAACATTGCACACATACACATATTGATATATAGACATTGTTTATGTTTGTAGCAAAATTCAACTAAGTACTACATGTTTTTAGTAAATTAAAGGCACTTCTAAATTTATGTTGTTATATCGTTAAGTAGGGGTGAATGCAAAATCATGTAATTGAGGGGCCAAACTTTTCTTGTTTGAGTCAATACTTGAATTACTCATAAAGAAATCTTTACTTGTATGAAAAGATTTTATTAATAAGTGTACACGGAACTCATTCTAATACTGAAAATAAATAAAACTTCAAATTTTTTTTGCAAAATAAGTACAAATGTTTATGGCACTTTATAAAAGATAAAAAAAATAAACTATTAATTTATTAAAAAATGAAAATGAAATTAATGCATAAAAATTGTATTATTTTATTTTTATTTTAACAATAAATATCAAATTTTAAATCTAAGCAGCGCCCTAACATCATGGCTTCCATCCCGTAAACACTAGCAATCTTAGCATTAGGACTTTCATGTTTTAGATCTAGGCAATGCCTTTTTAAGTCCAAATAAGGTTCTGGCATCTCAGCTCCTGCACCTTAAATCCAAACAATGTCCTAGCATCACTATTTTATATTTTAAGCTTAGGCAACGCCTTGCTATTATAATCTTTGCGTTTCAAACTCAGGCAAGGCCTTAATATCACAGATTCACACTTCGAGTCGATACAACTTACCGTCTCAACTATCATACTTCTAGCTCAGCTACTCTATTGGCAGCTAGTTGTTGTGCTCCAAGCCTCGGCAATGCCTTGACACATCAAGTCCAAACAACACCCTAGTATTACAACCACACAATCTTTAACTTAGTTATCTCCATCTTCGCTGCTTCCAAACATGCGATCTCAAAATACAAGCAAAGCCTGTATCCTCTCCTGAAAGCATGTCATGAAGCAACATGGTAATCTGAACATTATTAAAAGACAATGCATCATTTTGAAGTCGAAACCATGTACTCTAAAGCACTACAACCCTTTAAAGGACTTGAAAAACCAAGGTCCATTAGACAGCGTGACAACTCCAACATATCATCAAGACAACAGTAAACCTTGTCCCCACGAAGCAAATAATTCGAACTTTAATGGGGGTACAAAAAGGTAGGAGGCATGTGAGACAAAATGCTCTTCCCTTGCAACACCAAGAGTTGCTACCCTATCCCGTTGTGACATGACAGAAATTAGGGGAGGAAGGATAGCAGTATGAGAGCACTTCATTAAGTGAGACTACCTTTGCATGACGCATGGTGTGCAGCCTCCTCCTGCGATGCTCGCCAATATCTTGCCATGATATTCACTATTAATGACTCCTTCATTCGACATCCTTGTGTGATCTGTACTAACCTCTTCCTTTGAAAGAGGCTTTAGCATGGATGGCTTGAGAAGATGAAATCACTGCCTTCTCAGCATAGCAATTTTCGCCTCTCTGGTAGACTCAAGGTGGTTGCATCCTTTAGCCCCTAACCTTTACCTCTTTAAGGTGATTGCACCTTTTAGTTTTCACCCATTACCTCCCCAGGGTGGTTTCACCCTTTAAATCTTAATCATCGCCTGGTCTTTGTATGAAGCCCAGACATGATGGAGCGTGATCATGGCTTTCACTTTGTTTCATTGGGCTAATTAATATGAGCGTGTGTCAAAGATAGCTGGGATTAGTGCTATGTGTATCATCTATTTGAAATCCATTCAATTTCCTTTTTTTTTTTTTTAAACTCCCTGGCCATTAATAATCTTTGCCACTTCACTTCTCGACCAATGGTGGTAAACTTGATTAGTGCAAATATGGTTGTGCAGCAACGACCTGCACGGCAAAGGCACATGGAGGAAGTTAGCAATACCAGAGGACCAATATATTTATGGGGGAGATGATTGTATGTGTCAGAAAGTGTAACGGCAATGATGTGTTATTGTTGAGAGAGACCATTAATCATTGTCGAAAGTATATGCAAATATGTGTGGTCATTTACTCCCTATTTTGTCTAGACACTGAAGAAAGGAAGAAGTAATAAGGCTAAATTCGATAGAATACCTCAGAGTTATGAAGCTACTATATGGTTCCATCTCTAGGTCAACCAGCTAGCAAACCTATCATGCTAGTTCGAGGGGCAGGCAGTTTTTCTTGATTATTTCATCTCTGATCCAAGTCATGGAAAGGATGATCAAACTATAGCAAAGGAAAAAGGAACAGAACAAAATACTGAATAGATGAGCTTGCCATCATGATATCTTCGCAACTCGGATACGCCAGTATTGCAATTTGTTAAAGGCAAAAGACAACCTACAATGAATAATTTTTTATTAAGTCGCAATTTGTCGTGACTCGGAGTCGTCGTCACCGAATGGAAATTATCTTGATGTGTTGAGTCTGTTACTTGGCTTGCGTTTCCATTGTTGCTGGTGCCGCTGTATAAGAATCAAGTAAAATAAAATATTGAAAAGCACTGCGATACTTGAAGATCTTTTCACATGAATATTCAAGGAATAAGCATATTTTGTGGGATTTCGTATATTAAAGAAGACTATGGATAATGATATTAACGTGTAGGCGGACTTTTTATTATTCCTCACTGTTGTGGATATAGCAAAGAACAAGACGCACGTCCCGCGGAATTTAATTATTCAAGTAACAAGCCTGGTTTACATTACGTGAGGTCAGCCAAACGAGAGTGGAAATGTTCATCAATCAAGGCCACCGTTCATGGTGAAAAGTAAAGGAAATTCCATATTTAAATATAATGAAAGTCCCATTCCTCATCGGTTCGCAATGCATGAGTCATGATGGATGTTAGCAATGTTCACATAAGGCTTTGGGTGCAGAAGTTATTATTTGTTCGTTGTTCTTTTTTACTCCTAGTTTGAATGGATCATTATGAGCAACGATGTTTTATAATCGCAATTTTTCCTTGACGAGTTGTCGGAGAATTTGAGAAGTTTGAACATACATAGATGTGAAAAAAACTTGACAGAATACCAGAAATGTAAATCCACAAGAAGCTAAAAAGGAATATATATATATATATATATATATATATATATATTTCGAATGTTGAGAACTGGATGGAATCACACCGAAAGAAGAAGCAGTTACTGTTGCCTTTGTTATTCAAGTATTCCTTAGTCGACAAGATCTAGTCCAAGCTGCCATCGCTGCCGTCGTGATGTCTCCTTCAAGCCCCCGATAAGTTAGCACACAGGGTCAACTCACAAATGGAATAAGAGAAGAAAAAAGGAAAATTAAGACTTCCATAAATAAGCTTGAATTCTACTGCCGCTTTTCTATGAATTGTTGAGTTGATGGCATGGCAAGACTTGCCATCAACTTCGGATTTACTAGAACTCTGGAAGCGGAATTGCTAGGAAAAAAAAAAGGAAGATAGAGGTTAAAAGTTTTGGAGTCGAAGATATAAGGGATATGGATAAAGAACTTCTGACTTCATCTCTCCTAAAGCACGATTATCCAATGGAGCTCGAGAAGTTAGTTATTACTCGTGGATAAATGTAAATGAGAGCATCTGAAGTGAAAATAAATAAATGATGATGAAGAGAAATATGTGAATGGAGTACGGACATGGGAATATTGGATTCACTTCAGACTAAAGGATATGGAAAATCATCAGATGAAAATATGAGATCAGTTTCTTAGCATACGATATTAGTTGCCAAGCTAGACAGTTCTTCGAATGGTAGCAATCCTTGAATCTGGATTTAATATATATACGGTATATCATGGTTTCATATCCAATCATAGTTGTGATGCAATATGAAAGTTGTGATGCAATATGAAAGTTTTGGGGGTTCCGGGGCGGGGGGGGGGGGGGGGGGGGGGGGGGGAGCGGGTGTGGGGAATCCCTATCTTAAGAGCTTTTGTCCCTACATTATATGGTTGCCAATGAACCGCTTATATAAGCTATTTCCCATTTGTGAAGGAACATCAACTTTAGGAGCCTTTATTAAAGGATATGAAGGGTCTATTCAGTATACATAAAAATAATTATTAAAAAAAAAGAAAGCGTGTATATACACATGTCATGAAGGCAATGCAACTCCAACAAATCTAAAGCGACACACAGGACTTGAAAGGAGTTGCGAACTGGTGTACTAAAATAATATCCATGATAAATAAGTTCGTGGCATTAGCACTGCACTCATGCGTCGTAATTGATCTATAAAACCAAGTTTTTAGCTAGCACATGTACTAAAAAGCAACCTAACTATTTGAAACATGCAATTAATGCCCAAAATACTTACTCTATCCAAGAATTTTGTTAAGGAGCAAAATGTAAAGGGTTAATTTTGTATTGGGCTAAGCCCTTTATTAATACATTATTTATTTGGGCTTAAATCTCTAAGCTAAGTGACAAGGCTTAAGGAGTTTAGACCGTGATTGGGATGACTTAAGAAGATTTTGTTTGGTGAACTTGCAATAGAGATTGTTGAGTTAGTCTATCCACTCTCAAACTCTCTTAGGCAAGATTACACTCAATAAGGTAAGCTATTGGCCTTAAACCCATCATAAGCTCATTAGAATAATCTTGAATGAGTAACTTTAATCTCATCTGTTAATTATCAATGTGATCCGACAAATGTTCTTTAGCTTAAGAGTTTATAAATACTTAGTTATGCCTCCCCATTTGTCACTTTGGAAGTTTTAGAGATCATAGAAGCAATACAATCATGTGAACCTCTATTTTCAAAGATCAAAACAAAGCTCAAACAAAGAACGAGACAATGCTTGATCAAGAATAGTGAAGTTGATGCTCAATCCCTCCCTTACCCTATCATAAGTGTGTTTGAGACATCGAAACTATCTATTCCTTCTCTTAGTCATTTCTTCCAAGTCATCTCTTTAAGTGTCATTTATATGTCACTTTATGAGATTACTTGTAGCACGAGATTCACATGGCAATTTGTTGGTCTCGAATTAAGTAATCAAGAGGAGAGGGGCGGATTAATTACTTGCTAAATTTTTAAAAAATTTTGCTAGTTAAAAACAACCCCTTTGATTACTCAATTTAATTATGGCATGAAAACAAGTATTTATAAATAATTACAAGCCATTATAGAATAGAAAATAAAAAATAGAGAGAAGAGAATCGGGCAAAGCTATTTATAGAGATTCCGCTTTAAGCATTAGTCCTCTTTTCCAACTCCATTGCCAGGGACCTGATCTTCCACACCTATATCATTCCACTAATCTAAAACAAATTTAAGAGATTGCCATCCATCTACCAACACTTTGGCTTCAAAACACCTTACTCTAACTATTTAGCCTATCTCTAAGGCTATTCATAAATCTATAAAGTTACAAGTAACCTCTCATTAATACACGTATCATGCTTTCAAGAATTATCAACAGCAAATAAGGAAATGAGAACTTGTATCTTCCAAAAATTAATTCGAGTATAATATGAAAATATGTAAAAGATATAACAGCTTTTGAGTTAGTCTCTAAGTTCTGACAATGCTCTTTTTTGATAAAACAATGTTGTATTGTACAGTATTGTATATTGTGTTTACCAAATCTTTGAACTTTGGCTCTTTTTATTCACTAAAGAGTAATGGCTACTTTATTGATTTGTCTTTAACTTGAAAGTTTGTTGTAGTGATCTTGCTTTGAATGTTTGAGAAATATCTCAAGAGATTTAAGTTATCCGTTGAATTTTGAATTTAAACATGATATCTTCAAAATATGATATGGAAATTCTATCAAATTTGTTGTTGAAAATAGTCTAGATACATCCTTACATCATGATATATATCATCTGCACAATTTGTTGATGAAATCAACCACACGTTGATTTTATGAAGCATCTAACAACTCTTTCTCTTATCTTTTAATTCAAATTTGAATTATGAAAATATGTGATATCTAAAATATCTGATATAATCCTTTTAATACTGATCTTCTTGTAGTAGAACCAAATATGCAGAATCAATCATGAATTTATCCTGATTTAACTAAATCTCTTAATTCCAAAATTAATTATTTAGATCCTTATGGATATTTATCCTACTTTAGTGAAACGAATTGAACATATGACCAAAGTATATTCAATAGTAGAGTTGGGTCATTGAAATTGATAGTTATTCAACTTAAATTTATATATAAAGCTATTATGTTCATACGAACTCATAACAATAATACCTTTTGACTTATCTTTTGAGTTGTTATTATTCTTCATAATGAACATCTTCTGACTTATCTTCTGAGTAATTAAAAATAACTTAGCTTTTCTTCATTTATTCTTTAATCTTCTGACTCTTAGTTAAATTGTAAATAAAATTATTCCTATACACTAAATGAACTCTTTAGAAATATTTAGCATATTTTGTTATCATCAAAATACTTTATAGAGAACATAACATTCTTCCCCTTTTTCATGATAGCAAAACCTCTCATAAAAAAAAAAAAAAAAAGAATTGTAGATTAGTTAGTTTTTTATACTTCACAATCATTATTCAGCACTCCTATCTTCATTCACATATCACAGTCCTACACTCCCATTTTAATTCTCCTCCTTTTTGATATCATCAAGTAATAAAACTCCCTCTCAATATAATATATCAGATAATCAACATAAAAATATATATCAAAATCTTGAAGGAGTAGAAAGAATTTCAAATATTTCATATTTAAACATATTCATCAATGAACCTGAAACTAAGTCTTTGAAACTAAATTTCATAACACAAATTAAGTACATTAAACTAGATGAGAACAAGTTAAATGACCCTATTTCTTCTTTATTGCACTTCTTTTGTATCTTTTGTAAGGTTTAGAAGTTTTGCTCTTTGAATCATCTTGAGCAAATTGAAGGAGAATGATCGGTCCTTCATTTGGTTCAGTTTGAGCTTGATTTTTTTGTTTTGTGAGTTCAAACAATTGATCTTGAACTTAAATTGTTTGTTCTATAGGTTCAAGTGATAGATCTTGAACTTCAATTATTTTAGGACTCTTGAGAAACTGAGAATGATCAGCATTTGGAAATTTGATTGCCTCATTTTCAAATTGATGTGTAGAAAGATTAGGTTCTGGATGAGAATTGTTCTTAGGAGAAAAAGGAGATTGAGGTTAGAATGCTTGATCTAATTGAATTAAGAACCTATCAAATTTCTTGGACACAAAAAGTGATATGTCTTCTAATTTATCCATTAGAATTAAATTTTGGTTTTTCGTAAAGCTTTCTAGTTTTTCATGAATCATCTTCTCAAGTTCCATTTTCAGATTGACCTTGAATGTCTTAAAATCAAAGCTTGTTGAGGCTCCATTAGTTTCCTTCTTCTTAAGAATAGAATGTTCTAATTCACCCTCTAAGTCAAAGTCAGAATCACCCTTTACATTTTCTCCTTTCCCGATTTGGAAATTTCCTCCTATCATTGGTTGCAAATTAATGTTCTTCTTTTTCTTGCCATATTTAATTGGTTCATTCCCATTCCTTCTTTTCTTATTTAGTTCACTCTCATCTTCATTCTCCACCTTTGTTTGTGCATTCAAATCATCCACAACTAACCTTCTTCTTTTGTGTTTAGAATGCACATAATGTGCATTATCATTAACACACCACAATTTGCTTTTGACTAAAATACACATATGCTTAAACACAATTTCTCCAATTTTCTTAATTAGTTGTGGTGCCTTAGAAACATTTGGTAACCTAATCTTCTTTTACTCATAAAAGTTTCATGAGCACACTTCCATAGGATATTTTCCTCTTGTTTCTCCACAAATGCTTAATCATTTAGGCAGCAATATCTATTATTCTTTTTTTTTTTTTGCATTGCCAAAATGATTAGAGAATCTTCCCTAGTCTTGTAGTTGTACTTCCCTTCTTTGGTAAGATACAACCAATCACTGCCTCATATAAGATTCTTACTATCAATTTAAAATCAAGAATAAACACATCCTTTCCTTTTGATACTTCAACTCCATCATTTAATTCTGTAAAAAGTTCATCCTTAGTCATCTTTACTACATCAAGATCATCATTTACATTAGCTAAACCAAAACAGTCTACAATATCCTTCTTTAAAATCCAAATTTTCTTTCCTAATACTTTTGAACTCCATATATCCCTTTGAGACTCATCTAAATCCTCATAAAATTCAACAACTAATTCTCCAAGAACGGTTACTCTTAAATCACACAGCTTGTTACAACCATATATGATCTAGAAATTTATTTCAATAGAAACCATTCTTTTTAAAGAAATTGAAATTCAAATAAGAGGATTCAGTGATATCTACCTTCATAGAATGCTCTTTCTTGGAAGCACCATGTTTCTTTTCACAATGTCCAAGGTTCACTTCCATATGAGGAATCACATGTTTCTTTCTAAGTTCCACATTCTTCATTTGCAAGGAGGATTCCTCATCTTCGTGTATTGAAGCTTCACCTTCTAATTCTATTTTTTCGGTTCTTTCACTCTTATGTGAACTAACCTTCTGAGAAACTTCCTTATGAGTTTCATTTTCATCAACCTTTTCATTCCCTTTCTTGACGACCAAATTTTGATTTTCTATACCTATATTTTTGGTTTGAGGGTTTTGGTTTTGACTCACCGTCTTTTCCAAATCGGTGAGTTCTTCAACAATGTCGATGAGTTTAGAGGAGGTTTTGGTCTTAAAGATTTGATTTTGTATTCTACTTAATCTTCTAGGAGCCATGGTGATTTTGGTTAGAGAGAGAGAAGAAGATGACGGTGAAGAAGGATGGTTGTTGGTATACACGAGAATGAGAGGGAAGTGTAAGAGAGAGAGAGAGATTGATGTTAAATTGAAATCTTAGATAAGTGTGAGGAGAGAAAAAAAAAAAAAAACCAGCTAGACTAGATAAAAGAAAGATTCGACCCTTTTTATTCTTATAATTGGTTTGAATATTTCTATAAGTATGTGCATGTACTAATTTTTTTTATTATCATGGATAACTAAAAAGAATAACAAATACCAATTTCATTTCTAATAAACTCAAATTTTATTTTATCTAACGATTTAGTGAAGATATCAACCAATTAATTTTCAGTTGAAACATAAATACTTATTTCTTCACTATTTACATGATCCCAAATAAAACGATGTATAACTTCTATATGCTTAGATCTACAATGATGCACTGGATTTTTTTGTTAAATTAATTGCGCTAATATTATTGCATTTTATTGGTATATTCCTAAATACTAAACCATAGTCCATCAATTGTTGTCTTATCTATAATATCTATGTATAACAATTTCCTATAGAAGCATATTCAGCTTCAACAGTAGAAAGGGCAACTGAATTTTGTTTCTTAGAGGACCAATAAACTAACTTAGCCCTTAGAAATTGACAAGTATTAGATGTACTTTTCCTGTCAATTTTGCACGCCGTATAATTTGCATTAGAATATCCAATTAAATCATAATTTTGATTTTTTGAATACTAGATATTTAACTTAGTAGTATGTGTAATGTATTTAAAAGTTCTTTTTACTACTAAATGTGTTTTAGTAGGATTACTCTGTAAACGAGTACACAAAAAGACATTGAATAATATGTTAGGACGAGAAACAGTCCAATATAATAGGGAATCAATTAAAATTTTTTAAAACTTATCATTTACCTTTTTAACTTTTGAATCAACATCTAACTTAGTTGAAATCGATATAGGAATTGCTGCACCTTTCACATTTCCAAAATTAAATTTTTTTTATATTTGGTTGGTTTACTTTTCTTGATGTACAAATATACCATATCTATTTGCTTTATTTGGAGTCCAAGGAAGAAATTAATTTCTCCCATCAGTGACATCTTAAACTCTGCTTGCATCATCTTAGAAAACATCTTGCAATATTCTTCAATAGTAGAACAAAAAATAATATCACCTACATATATTTATACTACTAGAATATCATTGTCATAATGTTTTAAAAATATTATAGTATCCACTTTTCCTCTTTTGAATCCATTCTTGATTAAAATTGACTAAGTCGTTTATACCATGCTCTAGGAGCTTGTTTTAATCCATATAAGGCCTTTTTAAGTTTGTAAACATAATTTGTCTTAAAATGGATCTTCAAATCTTGGTGGTTATTCTCCATAGACTTCTTCTTTAATATAATCATTTAAGAAAGCGCTCTTAACGTCCATTTGAAATAATTTAAAATTCTTTAAACATGCATAAGATAATAATAACCTAATTGCCTCTAATCTTGCTACAGGTGCATAGGTCTCACCATAATCTATACCTTCTTCATAAGAGTATCCTTTTGCTACAAATCTAGCCCTATTTCAAACAATTTTTCCATATTCATCTAATTTGTTTTTGAATACCCATTTAGTTCCTATTATGGATTTATCTTTAGGTCTTAGTATTAATGACCATACTTGATTTATTTGAAATTGGTTTAACTCTTCCTGCATAGCATTTATCCAATTGTTACCAACTAGAGCTTCTTCTATTGAAGATGGTTCAATTTCAAATAGTAATGTAAAATGATTTTCTATATCCTTATAACTAGCTCTAGTCCCGATTCCAGATTGCACATTACCTATTATCTACTCTATGGGATGACTAGATTGAATTCTTGTAGACTTAGATGGAAGAATAGGTACTTGGGTAGGTTTTGATTTATCTTCTGAACTACCTTCTGAGTCATCTTCTAAGTTATTTTTTATTCTAGATGTTTTTGGTATATCTGACTCTACCTTCTAGTTTTCTTTATTTTTTGCGCTTGATCTAGAGGAAATTTCTTCAACATTTCTTTTAGATATGATCAAGTTTTCATCATCAATATCATTTATTATTCCTTCTTCAAAAAAATCTTATATTTATAGATTCTTCAATTATTCTAGAAGACTTGTTAAATAAGCAATAAGCTTTACTACTAATTGAATATCTTAAGAATATGGCTTCATGAGCTCTTTCATCAAATTTTCCTAAAGCTATACCTGTTTTCTTCACAAAACACTTACTTTCCAAAAGCATGAAAGTAAGGAACTTTAGGTTTTATTCCTTTAAAAATTTCATATGGTGTTTTTCTAGTTAAAGGCCTTACATAAACACAACGATGTAGCATGAAATTGAAACCGCTTTCGCCCAAAAATACTATGCTATACCACTTTCATTTAGTAAGTTGCATGTCATTTCTTGGATTGTTCTATTTTTATGCTCAACTACTCCATTTTGTTTTAGAGTATAGGGGGCAAAAAAAAAATGATGTGTGATGCCATTTTCTTCACAAAATTTGATAAAATTATTATTTTCAAATTCTTTTTCCATGATTAATCCTTAGATTGATAATGGAATAACCTTTTTATTTTGAATTTTTTTTGAAATTTTTTAAAAAGATTTATATGCATCACTTTTATGTCGCAAAAATAGAACCTAAGTGTATTTAGAAAAATAATCAACTATTATAAGTCCATATTTGTTAACACCCAAACTTAAGGTTCGTGTAGGACCAAATAAATCCAAATGCAATAGTTCTAATGGCCTTTTGGTTGAGATAACATTCTTACTCTTATGAGAAACAAATACCATTTAATTTTTTAAACATGTAGTACAACAGATATCTCCTTTAATATTCAACTTTGGTAAGCCATTAATTAAGTTATTTTTCAATAAATTCTTTAATTGTGTAAAACTAACATGTTCTAACTTTCTATGCTAGAGATAAATACTATCATTGATAGACAAAAAACAACTTTTAGTATCTACTTTAGTAGGTTTAATTAAATAAATATTCTTTTTCCTATATTCTTCAATTATATCATCTTTATTATATGCCATGACCTTATCTTGATCAAATGTCATTTTATATCCTTTATCGCAAAGTTGAATAATACTTAATAAATTATGTGTCAAACCTTGTACCAGATATACATTTTTAATAACAAAAGGGAGAATACCAATATTACCAATTGTGATGATTCCACCCTTACTATCATCATCAAACTTCACATATCCTTTTTCCTTCCACTCAAGGCTTGTGAACAATGAAGCGTTACTAGTCATATGACATGAGCACCCACTGTCGAGACACCATGTATCCTTAAGTTTTGCTCCATGTTCCTACAATCATCAGAAAAAGAATTATACCCTTTTTGAACCCAAACAAGCTTGTGCTGTTAAGTTGATTCACTTGATATGGACTGAGCTTATTATTTTTATAATAACAATGCTTTTCAATATGTCTTAACTTGTTATAGAAGAAATAAGCATAGGTATTAGTTACATTATACCGGTTACTTAGCTGTCTTGATTGACAATGATCGAGGTATCTTTGACATACCTTTTGATTGGTCTCTTGTTATATCCCTTGATAGGATATCTTTTATTTTGATCTAGGTATCTTCTAATGTACCTTTTGTCTTGTGAAACATTGCTTTTATCTTTATTTTTATTATTTTCATCATTCTTTTGAATTAGAGTTTCATGTGATTTAACAAAAAGTCTTTTTTACAGCATTTAAACATTTTGCCTTATCATACCCTAAACTGGATTTTGAGTTGTCAACTCTTTGAGTAGAAATTAACAATTGTAATTTTTTATCGCTCTCACTGAATTTATTAAATGTGCTGTCAATTGTTTGAGAGAGTTCATCTATTTTAACTTTAAGATCTTTAATTTCTTTTCTTAATAGAACATTTTCATTAGTTAAAGCATCCTTTGCTATGCATAGATTGTCATTATCAATTTGTAGAACTTCAAAATCAATTTTTAATATATCAATCTCATCAACTAAGAGTGCATTCATTTGACTTAACGCATTCTTCTCATCAACTAAGCCTCTATTTTCTAAGTTAAGTTTGTTAATTTTAGCATCTACCTTAGATAATACATTTAGCATTTTTTTAATCTCAGCATAAACATCATTAGGTATATTCTCTTGTAATTTAGAATCAGAATGTACCTCAGACATTGCCATGAGACACATGTTTACTTCCTCATCTTCATCTTTAGAGCTCTTTACATCGGTGTCTGAGTTTTCCAAGTCACTCTAGGTTGATAACAGTGCTTTGCGTTTCTTCTTGTACTTCTCAAGTTTCTTGATAAGCACTAGACATTCATACTTTATATGACCTGATTTCTTGCATTCATAACATATCAATTCCTTCTTTTTCGCTTTCTTTTCTTCCTTTTCTCTATAACCTTTTCTTGCATCAAAATTTCCATGGTTAAAACTTAACCTTTTATTAAATGACATTTTTATACTCTTCTTTTGATAAATTGACTAAGATGTTTAGCTAGCAAATTTATGTTGTCATCCTCATCACTTTCTGCTTCTATATCAAAATTGGTCTCCACTTCTTTAACTTTGAATACTATGTTCCTTTTGTTGTTATCTTGATAAAAAATATGCTTAATGTGAGATTCATATGCCATTAATTTTTCTCTCAACTGGCATAATGTTAGTTTGTTCAGGTCTTGAGCTTTCTCGATCTTAGTCTTTTTAGCATCCTATAATCTAGGCAAAATTCTTAAAATTTTCTATGCAAGTTCAATATCTTTCAATTTATGGCCAAGTAAAGATAATTGATTTGTAATTGCTATAAAACAATTGAAGGCTTCCTTAATATTTTCATAGAGCTTAAACCGAAATAACTCATATTCTTGAATTATGAGTTAATCTTAGTGTCTTTGATTGTTGATGTTCCTTCATGAGTTTCACAGAGTGTGTCCTAGATTTCCTTCACAATCTTACAAGAAGCAATTAAGTAATATTCAGAATGAACTATTGTAGCAAGTAACAAGTTCTTAGCTTGATGATTCTTTTCAAGCTTTCTCTTCTTAGCTTCTGTTAATACTTGATCTCCATCTTCTACAACAATTTCATCTCCAAATTGTATGACTTCCCATGAGTCAAAGTTTGTCACCTTGATGTAAGTTTCTATCCTAAATTTTCAATAACCAAAATTAGTACCATTAAAGTAAGGAGCACAATTAGTAGAAATAGGAACATTGTTTTCGCCCATAAGATCATAAACATAATGTATTATTAGAGCCTTTACTTTGATTCCAAATGTTGGTCTCACATTAAGTAATCAAGAGGGGAGGGGTGAATTGATTATTAGCTAAATTTTTTAAAATTTTTGTTAGTTAAAAGCAACCCCTTTGACTACTCAATTTAATTATGGTATGAAAACAAGTATTTATAAACAATTATAAGCTATTATAGAACAGAAAATAAAAAATAGAGAGGAGAGAATCGAGCAAGCTATTTATAGAGGTTTCACCTTAAGCATCAGTCATCTCTTCCAACTCTACTGTTGGGGACCCGATCTTCCACACTAATATCATTTTACTAATCCAAAACAAATTTGAGATATTACAATTAGTCTATCATCACCTTGGTTTCAAAACACCTTACTTTGCCTATTTAGCCTATCTCTAAGACTATTCACAGATTTATAAAGTTACAAGTAACCTCTCATTAAAACACATATCAAGCTTTCAAGAATTATTAAAAGCAAATGAGGAAATGAGAATTTGTATCCTCTAAAAATTAATTTGAGAACAATATGAAAATATGTAAAAGACATAGTAGCTTTTGAGTTAGTCTCTAAGTTTTGATAATGCGCTTTTTTGATAAAAGAATGTTGTACTATTCTGTATTGTATATTGTGTCTACTGAATCTTTAAACTTTGACTCTATTTATTCACTAAAGAGTAGCAACTACTTCGTTGATCTATTTTTAACTTAAAAGTTTGTTGTCATGATCTTACTTTGAATGCTTAAGAAATATCCCAAGAGATTTGAAGTTATGCACTGAATTTTGAATTTAAATTTGATATCTTTAGAATATGATATGGAAATTTTGTCAAATTTATCATTGAAAATAGTTTAGATACATCCTTAAATTGTGATATATATCATCTATACAAAATTTGTTGATGAAATCAACTACCCGCTAATTTTGTGCAGCATCCAACAACTCTTTCTTTTATCCTTTAATTTAAGTTTGAATTCCAAATATATGTGATATTTAAAATATATGATATAATCCTTTTAATACCGACTTCTTGTAGTAAAACCAAATATGCAGAATCAATCATGAATTTATCACGACTTAACTAAATCTCTTAGTTGCAAAATTAATCACTTAGATCCCCATGGATATTTGTCATACTTTAGTAAATGAGTTGAACATATTACCCAAATATATTCAATAAGTAGAGCTAAGTCTTCGAAATTGATAGTTATCCAACTTAAATTTATATATAAAGCTGTTCTGCTCATACAAACTCATAACAACAACACCTTCTAACTCATTTTCTAAGTTCCTATTATTCTTCATAATGAATACCTTCTAACTTATCCTCTAATTAATTAAAAACAACTTAGCTTTTCTTTATTTATTTTTTGATCTTCTATCTCTTAGTCAAATTGTAAATATAATTATTCTTGTACACTAAATGAACTCATTAAAAACATTTAGTACATTTTGTTATCATCAAAATACTTTAGAGAGAACATAACACAATCCATGTGGGAGTGTCAACCAAAACCCAACATCTACACCTTCTAACATACACTAAATTTCCCCAAGTGGTGGCTAATTTCAATATTATTTGAAGTTTTTTTTTTCATTTTTTTTATTTAAAGAGATGCATTAGATTAGTTCCAGCCCTTTAAAGGAATTAAGCAAGGAGACTTTGTCTCGTTACTTCTTCATCATTACAATGGAAATTCATCGTAGGATGATTGATTGGAAAGTTTAGCTAAAGTTGTGGAATCAAATAAAGCTAGTAAGATCAAATTTTAAGATTTCACATACAATGTTTGTAGATGACATTAGCTTGAAGGCAAAAGCAAATAGGAACAATGTTGATGCACTTAAACACATCCTATAGAAATTGAAGAGATGGTCAAGAATAGCCAATCAATTTTTTATAAATTAAGAGCTATCTTCTTAAACAATACAACTTCTAGTGAAAGTGATGACATTACTTTAAATGGAGGAATCATTGAGCTTTGGAAAACATCACAAATCCCCATTTCGTTAAGGGCAAAAACCAAAACACTTGATTTGGAAAAGGAAAACACTAGCCAAATTTGCACATTAGAAAGGTAGACTATTAAGCATGAGAGAAAGGACTATCTTAATCAATTCCTATGGAATGGAGATAGAAATGACAAGAAAACACAAGGATATTGTGGGAAAAGATCATAATAAATAAAACTTATGAAGGAATGGGCTGAACTTCTTGAAGAAGAAACAACTATTGGGGAAGTATAGAGCAAAAGTCTTCTATGGGCAAGTTTATTATAGCTGAAATATAGAAGGCATATTAGAGGAAGGGAATTCCTTAAACCTTATGAAAGTTCTCATCTTTGGAAGAACATGGTGAATACCTAAAAATGGATAAACTAAAATGGCTACGTTATTGGGCAACGGTGGATAGAACAAGATATTGGAAGAATAATTGGTTGGATAAGACCGATTTGATCATTCATGTAACGGCTTATGAAGGAATAGGATCCCCTCTCGATCATCAAGGATGTTAGCATTAATATTAGTTCACATAAGGCTTTGGGTGCAGAAGCTATTATTTGTTCATTGTTCTCCTTTACTCCTAGTTTGAATGGATCATTATGAGCAACTTGAGAGACTACCAGAAATGTAAATCCACAAGAAGCTAAAAAAGAATATGTATATATTTCGAATGTTGAGAACTGGATGGAAACACACACCGACAGAAGAAGCAGTTACTGTTGCCTTTGTTATTCAAGTATTCCTTAGTCGACAAGATCTAGTCCAAGCTGCCATCGCTGCCGTCGTGATGTCTCCTTCAAGCCCCCAATAAGTTAGCACACAGGGTCAACTTACAAATGGAATAAAAGAAGACAAAAAAAAATTATTTTCTGTGAGAATTTGTTGTTGGATGGACGATTAGCACGGCCATACATGTGCAAGTTCATAAATAGATAGTTCTTTCTCATATATAAATTGCGGAAGCTTAAGGATAAAGTTCAAATATAGTTATGTATTATTTGAATAAAGATTCCGAGATCAATTTAATAGATACTCATCAACAACTGGTATTGCTATGATATTGTGGGATTTATAGGTTGTGAGGGGATAATTAGAACCAGGGCTGATTTGTAGTACTAGAGGTATTTTCATCACAAGGCTATATCACATGATTGGCTAAGATGTTATACTGATCAATGTCAAAATAAAAGTTCATGATTCTCCAAATGAATGGGATTGGATAAGGAAATGACACATCCCAAGGCAAAGCTATTCCAATGAAGGGTTGGCAATAACAAATTGTCAACACAAGAAAGCCTACTAAAAGAAAAAGTTTGCAATTAGATAGAGTAAAGGAAAATTAAAATTCAAAGAGAGAGAGAGAGAAAGAGAATATTAACCCAACTACCACCTTTTGATTATTGGGTATTTGAACATTTGGTCAAGGTAGCAAGCACAAACAAAAATAGATAAATCCCTCACTCTTACAACCATTTTCCTATGTAGATAGAGTTAAATTGGGAGCATAGTTGAGTGTATATGCTATGAGCACAACTTAAAGTGTAATATTCATGGGTAGAGAGAAGACTAGCTTGATTGCACAAAGCGATGAATGTCCACAGCTCCTACCTTTGATTTATGGGTGCCTAAGTGACAGGAATGTTGGGTTGATTAAGGATAAGGAACCAAACTTCTATATTCACATGGGCATTGGACTTCAAGCCTCTAGATTTTAGATGTTCCATAGAAAGAAGAGATTGATACTATTTTAGTGCAAAATGTTATTTTTGAAAAAAAGTAGTAAAATAGGCTCTAAGAAAAACTTAGTATGTGAGTAGGGTGGTGAAAATACATTTGAAGCATGCATTTTCACTATTCCACATCTACAGATTATAAATAAAACCACAACAACAGTGAATAGAAGGCACAAGAAACAAACAATATTCAAAACCTTTTCCCCTCTCTCGAGTTCCCTCTCTTCCCCACTCTATCAAGCACTCACTTTAGGTAGTTTTTCTTGAAGATTTACATTAACTTTGAGCTTCCATTGTGTAATTACACTAAGGTAAGAATTTTTTTTTTTTTAGTAAAATTACATTTTACATGTCCATTAGAATTAGGTTTGTAACATGTCAATGTTTGAAATGCATGGAGTTTAATCTATTGTTTAGATAATTTTACCAATAGAAATAGTTGATTTTTGGTAATGTATGAGTAGTAGATGTAATTGGTGTTGAATGTGGGTGTAGTAATTGCATATAAGTTGATTGGTAGTAATAGTAAATAATGCATGCAAGGTGTTTGTGAACATGCCTAAAAGAGGAATTAGTTGTGTAGAGGCCACTTTTGTGTGAAATTAGATTATGGAATTGATGAATAAAATCGGTATGCATGCAATTTGTGGTTGAAAGCGTACAATTTTTTTTTTTTGTCAAGATTAATTGAAAGCATGTTGTTTGATTAGGTTAACAGTGGTTGCATTTTTCAATTTTATAATATATACACATGGAAATATCATGGATGGTATTGGGGGTTCGATGTATGCTAAGCCACCAATTAAGAAGTTAAAAGTGAAGGTGAATTCAAACCATTGCAAATTTGTATATAAGATATGTGGAGGAATTGGAGTCAACCTAGATATAATGAATGCTGAGATATTTCACAAGCACCCACACTACTTTTAAGTCAATACATCATAAAGCTTGATGTCTATTAAAAATAATGATAACGTTAAGAATCTCATAGAAATGTTTGCAGGTTTTGGGGAAGATTACATACAAGAGTTGTATGTTCAAGTTAATGAAGCACTCGATCCTTCATATGGACAATATATGTTAACAACAAATACTTCAATTAATAAAGAAGATTATGGACTAAACATGATGATTACTTCACCAATGTGTGATGCAATTGACCTGCTGCTGGTTTTCGAATCATCATGTGAAGAAGAAGATTTAAGTGAGGAAGATTTGGATGGTGAAGCTCAGGGGCTAGCTAAAAATGATATAGATGTGGAAGGGTATTGCTTTAGCAAAGATGATAGGGGGTCCTTAGAAGAGGAGGTTAGAGCTTCTTAAAATACGTTAAATAATGTACATGTAACATATCCTCCAGTGGTTGATCATTTAATGTAGGCACAACAACATTGATATGAGATTCAAACGAAATGGATTGGGGTTATAAATGCGATTCCATAGCACGAGACACCACCTAACACCCCACACATGTTATGCAAGCGTATATAAATGCTTTCAATTGACAGTCTACAAACCAAGTTTGTCATATTTTTTGTTTGCATTTCAACCTTATTTTATCTAATGTAACCCTTTGCTAACTAGTGTGTTTTCAATGTTAAATTGTGTGGCGACTATATCCTTATGAGCCAATGAACTCTCTTCCCCCATTCTACAGTGTAAGGGGACACGTTTAGACATCCCAGGTGCCATTGGTCTATTTCCACATTATGGAGTGGTGCTTCCCTGAGCGCATTTGCCACCAATTTAAGGGCAACTAGTGGGTCCCTCCCGATGTTAACATGGAGCCTTACCTATATCAAATCAACCTTTGGGGGTGGACGGACATTGATTGGCTAAAGTTGTATGCAAGATACATTAGCTTTTAGGACACTCATCATGAAAACAATGCAACTAGAGTTTGGTGGTGGGCTACATCAAGATTACTTCCTCTGGTACAGACATGTCAACCAATGGTACGTAAGACATATTAGGGTAGTCATTAGACATTTGGTAAGTACACCTTTCCACTTATTCATTAAATTTACTACTTCAATCACTTTCGCTAATGTATTTTTCCTTATTTGTTTATTCAAGTTGACACCCTCTGATAGATTCATTTGGCTCCTAATTTACCTACAATGGTTGCCGTTGTAGATGGAGGCATGCAGTTTGTCAACCAGCACAATGGGGTCGTACTATTTTCTCTAGTTCATCAGGAGCCACTACAACACGAGGAGGAAGATCAAGAGCCAGTAGTAGATTTTGCACCTGCACAAGTGCCATGTGCTAAACATAAAGGCATTAAAGTTGGAGGGGGGGACAATAGAGGGATAGGTAGGGCCCACATCAAGATGCCTCACCACATCTTTTTCTAGGGCATAGGTGGACTAAAGATGTTACAGGCAGCTCGACTCTAGAGGATAGCTCATTTATCACCCCTTAGTATCACTCATTTAGTGGACCATTCTCGAAACCACCTGCTCCTCAAAACAGACGCCATGGCCTACTTGAAATTAGTGATAGTTCATAGGGTTAAAGATGTTTGAAATTGCTCTTGGATTGGTTTCAACTCTGTTTATTGATTGAAATTGTCAATATCTTTAATTCATTATAATTTTATATTTTTTATGAGTATTGTACTATTTTTATAATTAAATTTGCAGAATTTACAAAGAAGACACGTATTGTATAAACTTTTGCAACATATATTTTCATTATCCCACTTCCATACTAAATTTTTCTCGAGATTTACTTTACTTTTTTTTTGTTTTTTTAAATAACATTTTTTAGACACAAAACTCATAAATAACACTAAATATGCTGCGGGAGTTTTAAGAGATAAGCTGATTCTTTTTGTCAAAAACCGTACGACCGACTGATGTGGATCGACTAGAATACCAACACGATGGCGACAAAGATATTAAAGCAGAAAAAGCTGATGGGATGTAACAACTGGTCCCAACTTTCAATCTTTTCTTGGGACACATTATTCTTTGCTTTTATGTTATATCTTTCGTAAACTTAAAAGCCATAAAATAAAAAAATAAAATAAAAACTAAGTTCACACGTTGATTTTCTTATATATATATATATATATATACACAGAGGATACCGGTTTATGAGATCATATATATGTCTATTGTATAAAATAACAAAGGTCACTTAACAGCAAATATTGGAAAATTTCGGCTAATTTTGTCATATTTCTCTTTGTTTCATTTTTCATGCGGTTATCTCGGTCAGCATGGGCAGGAAAATCTTTGCATAGATAAATGAAATATTCTTTATTTGGCAACGTAGCAAATGTCTTTAACAACCCGTTAATTCTTTCAAAATAGTTTTTTTTTTTTAATTATTATCAAATAATATTCTTGTCCATATAACTCTGGTAATCACATTAGATTATACATGCAAAATTATATAGAGTGAATCACAGTTCACATCTTTTGCCTTTTTGCATATACTTAAAACCATTTGATTGGAATGGATAGTGGTAGAGATGTGAAACTATATCATAATATCAATTCTTGGAATTTTGAAAAAAATTCTTTAAGAAACCTTGGAAAATTTAAGGAAAATAAACCCCCCCTCTCCCCCCCCCCCCCAAAAAAAAAAAAGCTTGACTTTTTCTTTGGCACTTTTACGAATCAAGTGATCTGTTCCTTTCTTTTAACGAATTCATGACTCATGATTTGGACACGTTTCAGTGCTTTTGATTCATGTATAATAATTAGTTTAATAAAAAAAAAAAAGAGCATCTGCCTACAAAGCAATCATCGTAAGGCAGCGAAGATGAGGGCTTTCACGCCTTCCGATGGAAGCTTTATGGCCTGATGTAAAAACCTACACTTTATGGAACTAGAACGGTTAAAAATATCAGTAAACAAAACTAGTACTTTTAGTTGATGTATCAGCTCATCAGAAGCGTTTGTGTGCTGGTTTGAATAAGACAACAGTTTACTAGCTTACAGAAAAAACAGGGATGAATGCATTTACAGTGAGTTGTTGATCAGGTTGAAGACGAAACCGTAGTTTTATCATGAATTAATTACAAAGTGGCAAATACTGATGATGAATGTTTACGTCCTTTAGCACATTCCCAGGATAACATATGCTGCATCCACCATTAATGCTGGCTCTTTTGAAAGGATTGCTTAAAATTCGCTTATCCCTTCAAATGAAACTAAATAATAAATTTCTTAGAACCATAAAACTTGAATTTCGTTTCATCAATTGATGGATTAAACATATAATTTATTTTCCAAGAAAGTTTATATGTGTGATATGAAATCTTATATTATAGATACTAAATTCATTTTATAATAGTATACATTAGTAGTATATAAGTGTTTTGATGGACTTAATATTTATGTTATTAAGGAATTTTAAATGTGCCTTGATCAATGTTGTTAAACTCTGGAGTGAAGGTAGACTTGAAAAGTAGAAGGGGTCAAAGCTCGAGAGAATCGAACCAAGTCAATAAAAATATTAAAATATAATTTATATTTATTTATAAAGTAATAAGTTTTTTTATATATATTTTTGAGATTTAAAAGCAGAGAGCTTTTCCTATTATACTTTTTATTCTCTTTGACTTTAGATTTATTTTTCAATAAACTAATGCGTTCTCTAGTGAAAAAAACACAAAAAAAAAAAAAAAGTGCATTTCAAATCAGAAGACTTGGCTGAGTCTTATAGAAACTGACTTAGACTAATCTAGTTAACCAAATCTTTCCTCTTTGCTGTCAAGATAGATTGAAAGGGTGAATTGGTTTCATGACTGGTTAGGTCGAATTGAATTGGATGAGACAAGTTAACCTAAGTCTCTTAACATTTGTTTGTCAACTGATTTTGTTTATAAAATTATTATATGATATAAATTTGAAGTTAACCCACATACATAACTTAATGAAGTTAAAATATATATACATTACAATAAGAAAAACAAAAAATTCTTCTAAGTATTATATTAAAAAAAAGAAGAAGATAAATTTGACCACAACCAAATATTTCCACTTTTGAATTGGTTTGATTAAACTGTTATGAAGAAAAAAAGAAAGAAAGAAAAAACATTTTCTATTTGATTCAATTCGTATTTCAATTATTTTATTTTATTTTACTTTTTTCCCAAACTCCTAAAGCATTTGTGGACCAAAACAAGGAAAAAGGGAAAAGAAAAAAGAAAAAAGAAAATGAGTTAAAAATGAAAAATGCGACGAATGTTCTCACCATCTCCATGATTCTTTATCTAATCTAATCCTATTCCTACAACGTGAAAGAGCAACCGCCCTTTTGAGGGCATCTTCAAAGAGGGAATCCAGCCTGTGAGGACCAGTCAAAAACGTAGTCTTTGCTGACATTCTCGTATTTTTGCTCCCGAGGTCAAAGCCCTTTTCTCTCTGTCGGGAAAGTGATCGGGTCGCATCCCAGGAATCGGAATTTATGATCCGTGCCGCCTTTAGTAAAAAGATATTGTTCCTTTTCTTTTTTTTTGTTAAAACTTACAACTATAGAATCTCCCTCCATTCACCGTGATAGTTATTACTTAAACGTTAATTTAAACTAAATACGATATGAAAATATCACAGACGTGTCATTAGAAAAAAAAATTATGCATAATATTCACTTGCAGATATTTATAAAAAAAAAAAAATGTTGAGACGTAGCAATAAAAACCTATCGATATTTTTATAAAATTATAGTTGTAAATGAACAATACACACAAAAATATGTTTAAATTTAAGACAATATGTATTCATTGCATTTAATTTCATTAAAACAACCATGGGTGATATGTTACACCTAAAAACTATTTAGCTTCAAAAGATCAAATCTAACAACTTGTCGTGCACAGAAAGTGATATATGTAAGGATGAAATTATGAGTAGCATATATATTCTATAAAGCTTTTCTTTATTTCATCTTTAAAATAAGAGTGAAAACTAAAAAGGTATACAAGGTTTCTAGTGACACCAAGACAGAAAAAAAAAAAATTTATGAACATCCCTTTATTACATTTCTCAACAAAAGTGATTTTAATTAATTAATAATTCAACAAATAGTTAAATTCACCAACTTTAAAAAATATTAAGAAACTCTCCTTAAGAATTTATAAATAAAGTGGAAAACTCCTTCAAGATGAGAAGTATTAACATGGCACCTAGAGACCTTAAATAAAATCTTTAGAGATGGAGAAGGTCTAATACGTATGACTATTATGATAAAATAATTAATTAATCTTAAGCTAATTAAATAAAACATGAACTTATTTAAAGGAAAATGATATTTAAGTTTGATTCCGTATTTAACCTATAAGTACTATGTAACTAATTTAAACATGAGTGTTTATAGTATAATTGTTTTGCAGGTTTAGTCAAATAAAAATTTATTAATAAATTCAATTTGATTTTTACTAAAATTACCTAGCATCATCATTAATGAGGTTGAGACCAAATAAAGTATACCTAAATGAATGTGCATACAAAAATAAAGTTTGAAATGTATTATACTATACTTTTCATTAAAATGTTAAAAATTTGAATACAAAAAGAAATAAAAAAGTTAAGAGTATTATTTATTCTTACAAAACTTGAGTCAAAGTGTATAAGAACGATAATCAAACAAAAAATAGTTGCTACTATCAAGACCAATGGAGAGAGAAAAAGAAAAAGAGAGAGAAGGTGCATAGATGAATATTATAGAATCAAAGATGAGTATGGAATATAAAATTAAACTTTAAATATATATTAAACATCTTCATCTTAAATGAGTTTATAGGTTAGATTTGAACATGTGTATAGGACTTTCTTATTATGCGGTTTTGTATATAAAACTAAATTCAATCCCAAACATATTTATAAATGAATTAAAACAAGTAAATGTAAAGTTATATATATACAAAATCGTTTGCAATCTTATTGTGTCCTTTCTGATCTCAAATTCTCAGCCTTACGTATCAACTTCTATCTCCCCCAGCTCTAAGTCGAAAAAATTTGGTTACATCAGCATTGGAACACATTAGTCAGCACTGAATGTCTATATGAGAGTTTCCTTTCTTCCTAGTGGCTTTTTCCTCCTCTCTTCTTTGTTTTTCAAATTCCTGGAGATCGTCAGTGTCAAGTAGAATGTCTGCTTTCATTCACCTTTTCCTTCGAAATTGTGCAAAAACGTTCAGAGGTCGAGATGTGTTTGGAGAGCTAGACGAGAGCATTTTTCTCCACGTGTACTTTCTTTTCCTAAATCGTAGCATCAA
The DNA here is from genome assembly GCA_037954665.1 of Laguncularia racemosa. NCBI lineage: Eukaryota > Viridiplantae > Streptophyta > Magnoliopsida > Myrtales > Combretaceae > Laguncularia > Laguncularia racemosa. Next base: position 5,032,677 of record JBBMOL010000024.1, on the reverse strand, counting down.
TATTTCATAAATTATTGACCACAAATGTGAACTTACTATAATACTGGTCCTAGTTAATGTACTATAAGCATATTCACAAAGTATAGGGTTTTTTGTTCTAAAACAATCTGTCATCAAGTACGGCAATTTCAATTTTATTGCGGATTTAAATTTATTTTATTTGATTTTTTTTATTTATCCATTAAAATACTATTAAGTGTATTCAATAACTGATATTATAAGAAAAAAAGTAATGCATAATAATATCAATATCTTCTTTGCTAACACCTACTAAAAAAATATTATCCACAAATACATAATTTTATTACTTTTTTCTATGTCATTGGATTGATCTTTGGTCCTAGTGATAAACCTAATTGACATCCTTAGGTCATCCACATTCCTAATTCTTGACACCAAATTTAAAACTAAGGATCAATTTTTTGGGGTTTTTAAGCGATGGGGAGAGGTTCTTATATATTTTAGTGCCATAAACTTTTTTTTTTTTGAAAAGAGTGATTTTAAATTATAAATAAATGAGCAAATAAACTAGAAAGGAAAAATTATATAATTTTGAAAAATGTTAATAAACTCTCTTTAAGGACTTATGGATAAAGTGGAATAGAGTGAAAGAGTTCTTATAGAGAGAGATCCTCAAGGTGCTAGTATGGGACCATGAAATACTCTTTAGACCATTCTAGACATATAAGGCAATCATCCAAGTTCATCATAGACTTTGCATTGAGCATCCCAACTCCTAAGGACCTCTATGATGTCCTTAATATGCCACATCATTACCTTAAAGATCTCTTCACTTTATTTCCAAGTTCTTAAAGAGAGTGGCTCTACATTTTCTTTTATCTTTTTGTGGATCTTATGCCAATTACTTTTAACAAACACCCTTAATGTTTTATAATTTAAATTTTGAATTTTGTAAAGAAAAAAATTAATTAATTTGAACAATTGAAAGACCCCAAAAAGCAATATTTTTTTTTTAATCCTAGATTTAGTGCTAAGATTGTGGATGGGCATAGTCTTATAAATTCTTCTCAATGTCAAGCTCCATGGATGCTATCTCACTAATTGAATATGTAAGAACTTATATGTAGCATTACTATCTATTGATTTGTTAAGATGGATCACACAACAACAAAGATAAAAATAGAATAGGTAAGATTAACACAAGATGGAATTTTACAGGGGAAACCCTTGAGGAAAAACGATGGGTAAAGATGAAAAGCAATTTATTTTTTTTTAAAAAAAAAATAACTTCTCAACATCACAAGAAAATTATAAGAGTGAGGAAATCCTTTAAATAAATGCATAATGCATGAGTAAAAAATGAAACTACTTTAAGTACTTGACTATGTTTTAAATCCTATGCCATATAATTGATGTTTAATATCAAACTAGTCAATTACATATCTATAATATGAAAGGGTAATGTTGATGGGCTATTTTAGGCCTAAGCCATATGATCAAGTCGACCTGGGGTGTTTTAAGTTGACTAATAGGGCTTCAATCCCCAAGATTAGGTTGGCTTGTCTAGTCAAGTCTACTTGGCCTAGTCAAGTTAGCATAAGGATGAGTGAAGATGGTTAAAGATAATAACTACTAATGACTCCATGACCCAAAAATCTTGGAAGCACTCAATGGAATATACTCCACATCTTCAAACATCAACTACTATTCTATTTCCTCTATAAATACCAAGATTTTCCCACAAGTGAGGGGATTAAAAAAAACCTTAAGCTCTTTTGCTCCCTTATTACAACCTTAACTCTCTTCAAACATGATCTAACTTGAGTGTTAGGTGACCACACACTATTTTCTTATGTTTCAAGTCTAAAGCACCTTTGTGAAGAATGACAAACAATAGATAAGTAACCCATTTACAATCTCATTCTTGCATTTTCACTAAATTCAATTCCATTTTCATTGTTTTTTCTTTAATAAATTTGGTGGAAACCATGAATAGATCATGTATGTTGGTTTTTCATTCCCCAAGGATCCGATTTTAGGTTAAAATTGCCTGTGACTACATTTAGGTTTAACTAATAATAGGAGTGAAAAAGATATAATTTAAATTTCGTTATGTTTAATCATTTCACAATGTTTGTACAATTTTACACCCATATATCAAATGTTTCTTCTTCTTAGTGTGTATTTTACTATAATTTAGACACGCAACATATATTCATGATGATTGTGGTTAGTAGCCATAAACTTTTTATTATTTTATTTAGGTTTCAATTGGAGTAGATTTGGGATAGGTCTTATAAAACTTAAGCTAGCGTTGATGGGGATTAGTATCTTTCAAAATCCTATTTTTACCTTATAAGATTTTTCTTTCTATTATAGAAACTTAATCCTATAGGGTTTAGTGTCTCCTAAAACCCTAAAAACCTAACGAGGGTTTTTCTCCTATTATCAAAACCTACCCCTATGAGGTTCTTATGGACCCAATGCCTAATCTGCCCCGCCCCAATTACACACAAGATTACATTTTTCTTTTGATGGGTTTTTCTCCTATTATCAAAACCTACCCCTATGAGGTTCTTATGGACCCAATGCCTAATTTGCCCCGCCCCAATTACACACAAGATTACATTTTTCTTTTGATTTTGTAAGCTATTATAAGTATATTCTAAAAGGATTTTTATAAACAAAGATTCAATACCACATTTTACAATATATTAGCCATAATAAACCATCAATGGCTACTCTCTTACAAAGCAAAATATCAATAGAAATTGCAGTAGATGAAACCTGAAAAATAAATGTGGTGTTGTATAACAAATGTAAGGCATGTATTTGTTAAGAGCAAATATATGGATATTATTAATATCGATATATTAATAATATTAATATATTATTTTTAATTAGGTTAGGTTTATTTCCTATCGAGTTTTCTTACAGTAACAAAATCTAATCTCAAAACTTATAAGGCTTTAAATCATTTTTGAAAACTCGATAAAAACCCTATAGATTGTAAAATTAATTTAAGGCATTGGTTAAGGGCAAATATTATTATTAATATATATATTTTTAACTTGGTCAAGTTTATTTCCTATTGAATGTTTTTATAGTAACAAAACCCAATTCCAAAACCTATAGAGTTTTGAATCATATTGAAAAACTCGATAAAAAACTTATAAAATAATACTCTATAGGATTTTTATCAAGTTAGATAGGTGAGATACCTTTTAACCACTTGCCTAATTGCATCCTCAAATCCATCTCTATCACAATTGGTTTTTTTTTTTTTTTGCCAGAATATCACAACTAGCTTTAGATCCTCTCCTTTTATACATATATAAATATATGTATATATTCAATTTACATCAACTAAATATTCATAATATTGGCTTTTGTATGTATAATCAATGGTTGAAATGTTAAAAGGAAGAAGATGACATTATAAGATAGTTAAAAAATCTGAGTAATATCAACCATTAAATCTAAAACTGGTAACTATTATTTCATCCTATTGGTATCTTTCCAAACCATTTATTTATCAAGAATAAAATATAAAAAGGATGGAAATACAGGTACACGTATATTTTCCTTACAAAATTAACTATATAACAAATTCATGTAAAGTTTAAATAAATCTATCATTTATTTTATTTATATACAAAAAAAAATCTATTAAAACTTCATTTTCAAACACATAAAATATATATTTTTAAAACTTTTTTTAATACATAAATTTTCACTTTCTAATTCTTATATCAACGACACCACTTAAAATAGTATTTTAACTGATTCTTAACACTGTGTTGTAATAGCCACGATTCTTATTACTTTTTCTATATTCATCTTTTGACTACTTTCGCTGGTCGTAAAGCCCTTTTGACTTTATTCCCAATTCAAAATTAATTTCCGTGTCTTCATCGTATCGCCATAAATGAGTGTCGTTTTCCATCACGACGACAAAACTCCCATAATATATATGTATGTAACTATATATATACTTTAATTATTTAAATATGAAACGTAAAATTAAAATCAAATATCACCTCACTACCATCCAAAATCAATTTGTAACTCAAAATAGATATGTCTTCACTTAATACAACTAGTCTTGATGACCCATAATTGTGATATAAACCGAAATAATGATGGAATAAATTGATTATTTAGATTATATAAGTTATTTTAAAATTTTATATAGATCTAAATTTTATGGAAAATACAAATTTAACATGATCAGATCATTAAAAAATAGATAGACAGATAGATTTTGGATATACCTATTTTTTTAACACATCAGTTTTTCTTAAAAATTAAATATACAAAATAGATAATATCTACGGACTATATAAAATAATTGACATGACGGACAAATTTTGGTTCAGAAAGTCTTTTATAAACCGATATATATAATTCTTATATGATTCAAATAAAATATAAAACGATACAGTTGAAAATAAAATTGATATAGTTTTTTAAATAATTTTACAGATTATCGAAAACTGAAAGTAAACATTTGAGTACAACCTACGCACAATGTCGTCACCTCACCCATATATCTCCTCTCTCTCTCTCTCTCCTTTTTTTTTTTTTTTTGGTGGTGTTCCTTCTGACGTGAGAAAAGCCAAGAATCAAAGCTTTTGGAAGAGGTAGATAATATATATTTATCAAACTAATTGAGACATTCCCATTTCATTTGCACGTCGTTCATGTTAAAATAGCATATACTCGTACTGTAACTATCCATGAATTTAATATTGCCAAATATTAGTGTGTATTTTTTATATCGTGAGAAAATTTTTAGGTGTTTGTATTTTAATAAAAAATTAAAGTTTTTTTTCCTTTCTTTAATCAAGAAATAAGTCATATTATCATATATAGTTTCAGAAACTTTTATTGTTTTTATTTTTTTATTTTTTTGATATCACTAAATTATTTTCATAATTTCTTTATCAAATATCATATTATATAATTTCAAAAACTCTTACCTTTATTGTATGTTACCTTTTATGGTATCGTTAAAATATTTCCATAATTTCTTTGTCAAATTTATTATAATTTTGGAAGACCTTTCATTTTATATTTTACATAAATAAATTATTTCAAATTGCTTATTTTGCTAAAACAAATTCACTAGGAAGGAAGATACTATTGATTAGTTGTTATAAATATAATATAACATAACTTTCAAGTTTTACAATGTTTGAATTTTTTTATTATATATTCATAAATACTAATTTAATTTTATTCAATTTTCTTTACTTCATCAATATATCAAGATGGGAATAATCAATATTTCATCAAATATAAAAATATAAAACTACAATTATATTTTTTATTTTCAAGAAAAGAAAGTTCTAAATCAATTGACTTGATTAGAAAGTTCAATGATATAATCATTTTTTCCTCACCATTTTAGTATTATTTTCACATCTTTTTAAACTTGAGTGTTAAGATAGTAAAGATACCATTTAATGAATATATATATATTTATAAAGATAGATAGGATATCGATTGAAAAAATAAAATAAAATAAAATAAAAATGCACACAAAAAGGGGCCCAAAATGAGCTAACTAGGTTCATCAACAAAATGAATGAATATGAAACTACTAAAAACCTTATTCTTGGGGAGAACAAATGCGAAAGCTCAAAAAAAAAAAAAAGGAGATGTTTAGCACGAATTGAAATATTCTAATATAAACTAAATGAAACCCCAAACACTTCTAATTTGTGCAAAAACGTTCAGAGGTTGAGATGTATTAGGAGAGCTAGACGAGAACATTTTTCTCCATATGTAATTTCTTTTCCTAAATTGTAGTATTAATATTTCATAAATTGTTGACCGTAACATGATCGAGCTCCAAAGATAAAAGACCAAACGGCCAGGTTCCAATCCAAGAACTAAAGACTGATTCAAGTTTGAATGTGTAGCTCGGACTGAGCAAGAGCATAGATCAGCTATACTCAATAGACAAGAGATTTTGGGAAAGGTATAACTTGCATGGGGAGACAACGTAGATGTAAAACACATGACGAATCTACCTATCACACCTTAACTTCAATAACCAGATTATCTCACCTCCAAAATTTATAAATAGGGGTTGATATCACTTGGATCAAGATTTGAAATCTTGAACTCTCTTATCCTCTTAAGCTTATTGGTTTTGCATATATGTTATATGGACTTAGGTATCCGAGTGATTATACCGTAACCACCTCGACATCCTTTTGAGCTTACATTTGTTCTCTTGTAAGTGTTTTCACCTAGGAGAATTATCAACACCAACAAATCCTCTAAATTTACTTTGTTTAAAATTTCCTAAATTTATCTATTAAAATACTATCATATGTAAATAGTAATTGATGTTATAAGAAAGAAGATAGCAACATAATAATGTTAATATCTTCTATACTAAGACCAACTAAAAAATATTATTTTAAAATACATAATCTTATAACTTTTGTCTGTCATCCATTGATCATTAATCAGTGATAAACCTAATTGACATCCTTGGACCATCCATATCTTTGGTTCTTATCACCAAATTGTAGGCTAAGGATCTACTTTTTCGGTTCTTAAGGGATGGAAATAGGTTCTTATATATTTTGGGGTATTTTATGAAGGAGCCAAAAAAGCTATTGTAATTTTTTTTTTCTAACAAAAATAATTTTAAGTTGTAAATAAATAAGCAAATAAACTAGAAAGGCAAAATTAGATAACTTTGGAAAATATTAAGGAATTATTTTCAAGGACCTAGGGATAAAGTGGAATAAAGTAAGAAAGTTCTTGAGGAGGAAAGATCCTTAAGGTACTAATATGATACTTAGGGACCCTATTTAAGGTCCTTAGGAATGGGGATGGTCTAGTAGAACACTCTTTAAACCAGTCTACACATATCAATCATCTAAGCTTATTATAGACTTCGCATTAAGCATCCCCATCTTTATGGACCTCTATAAGTTCCTTAAGATGCCACATCATCACCTCAAGGACCTTCTCACTTTATCTCTAAGCTCTTGAGAGTTTCTTTATATTTTCTTTTATCTTTTTTTGTGAGCATTGTACCAATTACTTTTGACCAACACTCATAATATTTTATAATTTAAATTTTGACTTTTGTAAAAAAAAAATAATTAATTTGAGCAATTGAAAGACTCCAATAAGTAGATTTTAGGTCTTGAATTTAGTGTCAAGAATCGGGAATAAGGATGGTCTTGTAATTCTTCTTAATATCAAACTCCATTCATGCCATCTCACTAATTGAATATGGGGGAACTTAAATGTAGCTTTACTATCTACTAGTTTGTTAAGAAGGATCGTGCAACAACAAAGATAAAAAGAGAACAAATAAGATTAACACAAGATAGAATTTTACATGGGAAACCTTAATGAAAAACTACGGGCAAAGATGGAGAGAAAATTTTTTTTCTTAGATTATCTTCCCAACATCACAAGAAAATTATAAGTGAAGAAATCCCTTGAACAAATGCATAATGCATAAGTCAAGAATGAAATTACTTCAACTACTTGAATATGGTTTAAATCCTATGCCACATAATTGATATTTAATGTCAAACTAGTTGGTTATATATATACAATCTGAAAGGGTGGCTATTTTAGGCCTAAGGTCAATGCTTGTGTTAGCTAGTGGCATTTTGAGATGACTAATAGAGCTTCAAGCCTTCGGATTAGGTCAGCTTATGATATGCAGTTAAGTTTGCTTGACCTGATCAACTTAGGATAAGGACAAGTGACGCTAGTTGAAGGTGATAACTACCCACGACTCCATGACCTAAAAATCTTAGAAGCACTCAATGGAATGTGCTCCATATCTTGAGGCCTCAATTGCTCTTATATTTTCTCTATAAATACCAAGATTAGCCCATAGGTGAGGGGATCCCAAAAACCTTAAGCTCTCTTGCTCCCTTATCGTAATCTTTACTATATACATTTTAACTTCAATGTTGAAGTGGTCACATTAGACAAGCCCAGCACCCTCCTAGAGCTAGTTCTTTCAGTTCTATTTTTGATCTAAAACACCTTTGTGAAGAATGACAAATAGTAAGTGAGAAACCCATTTACAATCTCATTCTTACATTTTCATTAAGTTCCATTCCATTTTCTTTTTTTTTTCTTTAATAAATTTGGTGGGAACCATAAATAGATCATGCATGCCGATTTTTCGTTCCCCTAGGATTCAATCTCGAGTTAGAACCACCCATGATGGCATTTAGGTTTAACTAATAATTGGAGCAACAAAGATATAATTTAAATTTCATTATGTCTAAATTCACCCATTACTCTGCACACTGCAAATGCTGCTTTAATGCTTTTGCCAATAAATATCCATTCTTGTCATTTCAATTATCTCAAAATGTTGATGTAGTTTTACACCCATATATAAGACGTTTCTTCTCCCCTAATGTGTACTATACTATAATTTAGACACACAACAAATATTCATGATGATTTTGGTTAATAGCCATAAACTTTTGCTTATTCCATTTAAGATGCAACCAGAGCAGATGTGGGACACATCTTATAAAATTTAAGCTAGCCTTGATGGGGTTTAGTATCTTTCATAACCCTATTTTTACCTTATAAGATCTTTCCTTCTATTACCAAAACCTATCTCTATAAGGTTTAGTGTCTCTTAAAACCCTAAAAACCTTATAGGGGTTTTTCTCTAATTACCTTATCCGTATAAGGTTTTTATAGATTCGATGCCCAATTCACCTCGCCTTGATTATGTGCAAGATTATATTTTGCTTTTAATTTTGTAAGCTATTGTAAGTTTAAAAAGATTTTTATGAAAAAAGATTCAATACCACATTTTACAATTAAATAAGTCATAATAAACCATTAATGGCTACTAACTTACAAAGAAAAAATCAATAGACATTTAGCTGATGAAATTTGAAAATTAAATATGCTATGGTAAAACTAGTGAAAGGCGCGTATTGGTTAAGAGCAAATATTGTTATTAATATATTATTTTTAACCTGGTCAAGTTTATTTCCTATCAAGATTTGTTGTAGTAATGAAACCCAACCCTAAACCCTATAAGATTTTGAATCATGTTCAAAAACTAGATTAAAATGTTATAAAATATATTCTATAGGGTTTTATCAAATTAGGCTAGTCGGGTATCTTATAACGACTTGCTTGATTACATCCTTAATGTTATCTTTATCAAAATTGTTCTTTCTTATTTCTTTTTCTTTGCTAAAATATCACAACTAGATTTAGATCATATATATTCAATTTACATCAACTAAATATTCATGATGTTAGCTTCTGTATGGATAATTTGGATGACAGCTTTTAAAATTTTAGGAAAATTGCAAGAAAACAGCCAAATGCTTTTAAAATAGCATATACTCATACTGTAACTATCCATGAATGTAAGATTACCAAATATTAGTGTGTGTGATTTTTATATCATGAGGAGATTTTTAGGTGTTTACATTTTAGTAAAATTTTAAATGTCTTCTTTTTTTTTTTCCTTTCTTTAATCATGAAACAAGTCGCATTATCATATATAGTTTCAGAAGCTCTTATCATTTTTATATTTTACATTTTTGTGGCATCATTAAATTATTTTCATAATTTCTTTGTCAAATATCATATTATAAGATATAGTTTTAAAACTCTTACCTTTATTGTATTTTAACTTTTGTGGTATCATTAAGTATTTTTATAATTTATTTGTCAAATTTAATATAATTTTGGAAGCCCTTTCATTTTATATTTTACATAAATTAATTATTTCAATTTACTTATTCTGCTAAAACAAATTCACTATGAAAGAAGATATTCTTAGTTAGTTGCCATAGATATAATATAACATGACTTTCAAGATTTACAATGTTTGAATTTGGATTTTTTTTATTATTATTATACATTTACATTTACTAATTTAATTTTATTCTATTTTTTTATTTAGTTAATACATCAAAATGGGAGTAATCAATATTTCATCAAGTAGTTAATTGGATAATATATATTTGGATAATACATAAAAATATAAAACTACATTTACATTTGCATTATTTTCATAAAAAGAAAGTTCAAAATCAATTGACTTGGTTGGAAGGTTCAATGATATAATCATTTTTTTTTCTCACCATTTTAGTATTACTTTCACATCTTTTTAAAATTGAGTGTTGAGATAATAAATATATATTTATAAAGATGAATAGAATATCAGTTGAGAAAATAAAATAAAATAAAGACGCACACAAAAAGGGGTCCAAAATGAACTGACTAGGTTCATCAACAGAACAAAGGAATATGAAACTACTAAAAATCTTATTCTTAAAAAAAAAAAAAATGAGATGGTTAGCACGAACTGAAATATTCTAGTATAAACTACATGGACCCCTCGGATTACGACGAATGATTACACGATTGGACCCCCATATTGCCGACATTTTCTTTTTGAATAAAATATACTTCAAAAAAAATTCAAGAAAATAATATTTTTTTCTCCAAGTATAAAAACCCCACTGCCTCGCCCTTCGTCCTCTTGCGAAAACTACACCCTTCTTCTCCTTGTTCAAGTATAATTGATCTCAACTCCTCACTTATATATATATACCTACATCACAACCATGGATGGCAGATATCAGGCTACTGAAACTTTAAGGTTGTCTCTCTTATTCTCTTGATGCTAAAAAATATTCATACATGAACCAAGTTCATAAAGTTTCAGCCATAAACTACCATATGTTTAGAATATATATTCGATATTTTACCATATATAGCTTATGATCAGTTAATAATAGTATTTTTTTCGTTGAGCATAGAGAGTATTTAAGATTAAGAAATTTGGAGAACAACTTGTATTATTACCAATAAACAAGTGAAAATCTTATAGTAAGATTACTTGGTGTATCCTTGACTAGACATAGTAAACGAATCTATCTAATAAACCTTGGTGGTGATTTCATTGCTTTAAATTAACTAACCTTCATGGTGTTGTTTGTCCCATCGATCAGAAACAAGTGTGCAGCTTGCTTCAGGCAATTCAACAAGTTGGAGCATCTAGTTGAGCACATGAGAATTTCCTACCATTCGGTTCATGAACCGACCTGCGGTGTATGCAAGAAGCACTGCAGATCCCTTGAATCGCTCAGGGAACATCTCATTGGTAATAATTTAAGTTATACAACTTGAATATGGACTAATAATAAAATAATATTTCCTGACTTTATCATATTGATTCTATTAATGGATACCTCAAGACATGTATTAAAATCTTAAAAAATAAAAAAATTATCACATTTTCAAAGATTAATTATGCACTTCATGAAAAATCAAACTCATGAATTAAATGGAAGTTTCTTTATTAAACCTATTTTGTAACAAGTGCATCAAGATATCCATTAACATTCTCCTTACATATAAATGGTGCTATTTGATTCATACTAATTTTCTGTTGTGAATTTCATAGGGCCGTTGCCGAAACAAGAATGCAGAAACATATTCAGTGTGCTTGGATGCAAATTTTGCATGGCCATTCTCGACACCCCTCATGCTCGAAGGGCTCATGAAGGAAGATGCCAACTATCAAACGTTTATGCGGTAGTGATTAATTTTAACATGCCTATAGCACGTCTATTACTAGAAAGCGTACACAGATATGTGGTCATGTGTTTTGCCGATGATTTTTCCATATCTCCTGTTTTCATTTGGCTTTCTCATGTTATGTAAAGCCGCTCTATATGCAAGATAGTTTTGTCTCAAGGGTGTATAAATTATGTTCTTAGTAGTGATACTTCGGTATATTATAATTTGTACATGATCCTTTCTCAAGAAAATCACTATATGCGCTCAATGGAGTTGGGATTTTGTTTTGACATGTTTTAGGATTGCACTAAAATATTTAGGAGATTTGGTATTTCCAGAGCTAGGGAATCCCGTTGGATTTTTTGAGTTGTCATGGATCAATTTCCCTTTACTCGAACGGAAAGCTAAAAGAAGAAGGATACAAAACCATTTTTACAGTCAATTTAGGCCAGAAATTACAAGTCATATATATAATATATATATATATCCGACCGAGTTGCCTAGTTATGGTGTTTGTTACTTTTTGCAGGGACTGATAGGTCGCATGGCTAATTTGGGCATACAGGACAAGCTGTCGAATTTTGAAAATGGTCGCAGAGGCGTACAAGCAGTTGCACTAGCTTGTAAAATGGTTGGAGGTGGGAGTGACGGCTCCTTGGATCTCTGTGCAAGGGTCTGCATAATTGATGAATGTGAAAATATCATCTTCCACGCTTATGTCAAACCCCTTATTCCTGTCACAAACTATAGGTATGTATTTCCAAAATGATCACTAGTTAGAGGCTTTCTTGCGATTCAATAAGATAAATTTTCCATATCAATATCCTAAATTTTCATATTCATCTGTAACAATATTTAAAAAGTTATAAGTTTAACTTAAAATTTGTGATGAAAAAAATAGTTTGTCCATATATGAATATTATATATAATGATTATCTTAACCACATTTCTTAAGGTGCCAGATAAAGAAAATTTTCATCCTTTCATATGCAAAGCGTAAATAAATTTTTTCACAAACCCTTAGTAAGTACTTCAATGGATTGCTAGTGGAACCATATTGGAGAATTTATATAAAACTTTTTATCGTTTGGACTATCTTTTGATTTAATAGGTGAGCATACACATATTATGTAGGTATGAAGTTAGTGGAATAAGGCCAGAGCATTTGAGAGATGCAATGCCATTGAAGCATGTGCAAAGGAGGATTCAAGATTTCCTCTGTAATGGGGAACCAATGTGGAAGATTCGTCCAAAAAGTGGTAAAGCCAAGATTCTTGTGGGTCATGGACTGGACCCGGATCTTGACCATTTGCAAGTTGAATACCCATCAATTATGCTAAGGTGTTTAACTGATGACACTGCCTTTCTATGAATTTTATTTACTCCAAGATTTGTTGTGCTAACTCTTAAGTAACTAGTGTCTGAAATCTCTAGGGATGCTGCCAAATATCCACCACTGATGAAAACAAGCAAACTTAGCAACTCTCTCAAGTACTTGGCACAGGCTTACCTCGGGTATGAAACCAAAATACCGAAGATTTATTTGTTCTCTATTGTAAATTTTGCTAGGTTTTCACCTGACACTTCACCCCTTTCCTGTTACTATAATTATCTCGAATGGTTATATATATCAAATTCTTATTTGTTCTTACGTACTAAAGTAGCAAATTATGTGACGTCTTTAGTTTCTTATGAAATGATTGCATCAATGTATAAAGGTATCATATTCAAACTGGGATACAAAATCCTTACGAAGATTGTGTGGCGACGATGAGGCTTTACATGCGAATGAGATCTCAAGTTCACAAGAAGGAGGAGTATCCCCTTGCTTCTGACCCCCCAAATCGCAATAATTTCGCTTCTTGGAGGCAGAATGAGCTCGAGAGGATGACCCCCAAAGAAATGTTGGAGATCTCAAGATCAGATTACTATTGTTGGTGCTTGGACTCGTAGACCAATGCTTTAACTTGCTGATTGAGAAATTGAAGCCTAGCTAGCTAGCTAGCTCATATGATTCATAAAACGAAAAGAACTCAATTAATTATGAATCTATAATTAATAAATTTGGAGACTGATATAGTATGAAGCTCATGTATGTAGGCAACTTATATATACTATCTAACGTTCATTGTACTAAATAAATGCATTATATTATATTATATTGGATGAATTCTATATTGAGTTCTTCCATGAGGATTTAGAGCCCTAGCAGCCATCAAGGGTCCTTTTAGAAGCCTTTACATGATTTGGGAAAAAATTTTACTTTTTGCATGAGTTATGTATATCTACAGAACTTTACTTTCTGTGAGAATTTGTCATTGGATGGACAAGTAGCACGACCATATGTACAAGTTCATAAAAAGATGATTCTTTCTCATATATAAATCGCGGATGGTTAAGGATAAAGTTCAAATATTAATAGATCCTCGTCAGCAAGTGGTATTGCTATGATATTGTGGGATTTATAGGTTGTGAGGGGATAATTGGAACCAGGGCCGACATGTATTTGTTGACATTCACGCAATCAAGTAGTAGTGGAGGTGTTTTCATCACGAGGCTATATCACATGATTGGCTAAGATGTAATATTAATCAATGTCAAAATAGAAATAAAGGAGTTTATATAAGGAATACGGAGAAAAGAAAAAGTAAGACGTCCATATATAAGCTTGAATTCCACTGTAGCCACATGGAAGATACGAGACATGTGATACGATTAGAAGACCCTACAAGCTTAGCAAATTTCACGAATGGATAACTACGTTTAACTGCCACTTTTCTATGAATTGTTGAGTTGATGGCATGGCAAGACTTTCCTTTTTGAATGATGATATTCTTAAGGAAATTGATATTCCATATAAAGAGATAAGGAAGACGTGATATTGTTATGAAATTAGTTTGAGTGAAAAAAATAATAATAAATAGAATTTGGTTTGATTTGATTATGGTAAAGAGACACGTATAGATTGGATTTACTAGAACTCTGGCAGCGGAATTTTTAGGGGAGAAAAAGGAAGATAGAGGTTAAAAGATTTGGCGTCGAAGATATAAGGCATATGGATAAAGAACTTCTGACTTCATTCTCTCCTAAAGCACAATTTATCCAATGGAGCTCGAGAAGTTAGTTATCACTCCTCGTGGATAAATATAAATGAGAGCATCTGAAGTAAAAATAAATAAATAAATGATGAAGGGAAATATGTAAATGGAGTACGGACATGGGAATATTGGATTCACTTCAGACTAAAGGATATGGAGAATGATCATATGAAAATGTGATAAATAAGTTCACGGCATTGGCACTGCACTCATACGTCGTAATTGATCGATAAAACCAAGTTTTTAGCTAGCACATGCATTGAAAAGCGACCTAACATGCCATTGATGTTCAAGATACTTAAACTCTATCGAAAAATTTTGGTTAGGAGACAAAATATAAAGAGTTAATTTGGTATTAGGTTAAGCCCTCTATTAATACATTATTTATTTGGGCTTGAGTCCCTAAGTTAAGTGACAAGATATAAGGAGTCCGGTCCATAATTAGGGTAACTTAGGAAGATTTTGTTTAGTGAGCTTGCAACAGGGATCATTAGGCTAGTATATCCACTCTTAACCTCTCTTAGGTAAGTTTACACTCAATAAAGCAGATTACTAGCCTTAAGCCCATTATAAGCTTATTAGGGTAATCCTAAATAAGTAAGTTTAATCTCATCTATTGATCATCAATGTGATTCAACAAATGTCACTTCATTCAAGAGTCCATAAGTACTCAGTCATGCCTCCTCATCTATCACTTTAGAAGCTCTAGAGATCATAGAAACAATACAATCTTGGAAGCCTCTACTCTCAAAAATCAAAACAAAGCTCAAACAAAGAATGAGATAATGCTCGATCAAGAACAATGAAGTCGATGTTCGAGAGCTTCCTTACCTATCATAAGTGTGTTTGAGACGCTGAAATTGTCTGTTCCTCCTCCTAATCGTTTCTTCTAAGTCGTCTCTTTAAGTATCATCCATGCGTCACTTTTCTAAGATTACTTGCAACACAAGACTCACATGGCAATCCATGTGGCAATGTCAACCAAAACCCTGCATCTACACATTCTAACATACACTGAATTTCCCAAGTGGTGGCTAATTTCAATGTCACTTGAAGGTTGTTTTTTTTTTTTTCATTTTTTTTATTGAATGGGGTGCATTAGATTAGTTCTATCCCTTTAAAGGAATTGAGCAAGGAGACTTTGTCTTGGTACTTCTTCATCATTACAATAGAAATTATAGTAGTTTGATTTATTGGAAAGTTTTACTAAAGTTTTGGAATCAAATAAAGCTAGTAGGATCAAATTTTAAGATTTCACATACAAAGTTTGCAAATGACATTATCCAAATGGAAAAAGCGAATAGGAACAATGTTGATGCACTTAAACACACCTTACAAAAATTGAAAAGATGGTCAAGAATAGTCAATCAATTTTTGGTAAATTAAGAGTCATCTTCTCAAACAATACAACTTCTAGGGAAAGAGACGACATTACTTAAAATGGAGGAATCATTGAGCTTTGGAAAATATCTTAGATCCCCATTAGATCAAGGGAAAAAACCCAAGCACCCGATTTAGACAAAGAAAATGCCACCTACATTAGCACATTAGAAAGCTGGACTATTAAGTATGTGAGAAAGGACTATTTTAATCAATTTCTAGGGAAGGGAGATATAAATGTCAAGAAAATACGTGGATATTGTGGGAAAAGATCATAATAAATAAAAATTATGAAGAAATGGGTTGAACTTCTTGAGGAAGAAACAATTATTGGGGAAGTATAGAGCAAAAGTCTTCTATGGGCAAGCTTATTATAGGTGAAAGAGAAGGCATATTAGAGGAAGGCAATTCCTTAAACCTCATGAAAGTTCTCATCTTCGTAAGAACATGGTGAATACTTAAAAATGGATAATCGAAAATGGCTATATTATTGTGCAATGGTGGAAAAAAAAGAAAGATTTTAGATAGATAATTGGTTGTATAAGAGAGCGATTTGATCATTCATGTAAAGGTTTATGAAGGAATAGGATCCCCTCTTGATCATCAAGGATGCATGAATTAATGTAAGTAATTTAGATGATGAAATGTTGATTTTGATAACTTAGAATTCCTTTATAAGAAAATCGGCCCTTGCTACTTAATTAAGGGAGGCAAGCATTCTTGTATTAGTGAGAATATTGAGAAGATAACTATGATCATTGTTGGATACAAGCAATGATTCTCCAAATGAATGGGATTGGATAAGGAAATTTCATACACAACCTAAAGTAAAGCTATTGTAATGGAGAGTAGGCATTAATAGACTATCAAGATAAGAAAACCTACTTAAAAGAAAAAAAAAAAAAAGGTCTACAATTAGATAGGGTTGTCCTAAATGAAATACATAAGGGGAAGATCTACAAATGTGATGAGAGAGTACCTTTCCTTACATTTTTTTTTTTTTTTGGTTCATTACCAATATTAACTACATGTTGAAGTTCTTTCTTCCTTCCTATAAATTATAGATAATGGAAAATTACAAATTTAAAGAGAGAGAGATACACTCACACTCTTACACCAAAACCATCATGACAATGGTTTATAGCTAAGGTAATGAGTGAACCTAATATAACTTAGGCTTCTTTATACTTGAATTCAAAGATAGAGAAGAAAGCAGTTAAAATAGCTCATGGACAAATAGTTTTGTCAACCCAACTATCACCCTTTTGATTACTAAGTATTTGAACATTTGGTTAAAGCCAACGGGCTTAAACAAAAATAGACAAATCCCTCACTTCTACAACCTTTTTCTTAAGTAAATAGAAGGAGTTTAATCAGGAGCATAGTCGAGTGTACATGCTACAAGCACAACTTAAAGTCTAACATTCAGGGGTAAAGAGAAGACCGGATTGATCGGGCGAGGCAACTAGTCTCCATAACTACTACCTTTAACTTATGGATACTTAAGTGATAAGAATGCCAGGTTCATTAGGGATAAGGAATCAAACTTCTATATTCACAAGGGCACTAGACTTCAATCGTGTAGATTTTAGATGTTCCATAGAAAGAAGAGATTAATACAAATTCACTAAATGATACCAATATATTGGAATTACTTGACAAAAAAAAGGGGAAATATTAAATATGGATGGTTATGTTATAACGAATATTGGCTAAGCTCAAACAATGGAATTATCAAGGATGAATTAAGAAAGTAGGTGGTTAGATTGTAAGGAAGTTAGGGGAAAATGGACATACTTCAAGTTGATTATTTGGGGCTTACATGGGAAATTTGACTAAAACAGACTCTCTACTAGCAACAAGGAAAGTAACAGCACCAATACTTACACAAAACCATTTAATTATTCTTGTTTCTACTAAAGCTCTTGTAGCCTAGTAGTGTAACCACTAGTCTCCTAGCAAGATAGATCAAGTTCAATACATCTCTTCTCAGTTGTAACAATAGTTGAAAAAAAAAAAATCTTATTTATAATCCAACAAATTGGTAGTTAGCCAACATCATGGTATGAGAGAAGCTTCAAATAATGATGTAAAATTTTACTGTGGTATAAGATGGTGAGAACTCTTGTAAAGTTAGAGCAAAGAATGTTATAAACCCTTTTGTTCTTCTTATGTGTATTAGTTTCTCTTAATTTACTTACGTGCCATTATTTGTTGAGAAAAGAAACATTAGGTACTAAAAATGATTCATTTTCTTTTTTTCTTGATCGAATGAATTGATTGGATGGATTAGTACTACTAAAAAAAGGTATTGGATATGCTTTATAAAATGATTAATTTGCTTTTTCTTTACTAAGTGTGTAAGCAAAATGTGAATCTCACCATATTAATGTTCATTAACTAGTGGAGCTATGAGACCCCATATAAAAGTTTATTTAGCAATATTTTGTAGTTATCTATTTCTGAAAAGTTCTTAATGAATTACTTGAAATTATTACTTGTTGTAGCTCTTGTTAGGAATAGTATTCCAATTATTTAAAAATGTGATTCTAGTGTTTGGTTACAACAATAAGTTAGGAATCTAATTTCACAAGGAATCCTATTCCTTAAAATCTATTGAATCTCATTCTTTTTCCTTTATCTTATTATTAGGATTCCAATTCCTAATATGTCTTATATATTCTAATAAAATTATCATTCAACTATTTTTCTAAACTAACTCTCTCTCTCTCTCCCACTACCTAAACCACCAACCCCAAACCCCCTTCCTCTTCTCTTCTTCTTCTTGTTTATATGCATTTATTTATTTCTCTTTCTCATAATTTCAATATTTATATATTAAGTTAACCAAATAAAATAATAGATTTCATAATGGATTCTAAAAAATTAGATTTCATGATAAAAAATGGAACAAGGTCTTGTGCAATTGAAGAAACCTAAAAGCTCTCAATTGTATATCTTCCATATGTGAAACTTTTGGATTTGACGTGAAGATCAATAAGTATGAGCATGCCAATGACTCATTGTAGAATTTATATACAATAGCTTTATTATGTGTATTGTTTAGTTTCATTTAATGCAAAGTTTATTGAAGATTAGTGTTTTTATAATGTGTAGAAAAGTTTACCTAACCCAGTTAATTTCCTCTAAGAGAACAAGTTACACTAGATAAAGCACTTATCTAACTCAATGATATTCCTTTTTGAGAGAAGAACAAGTTATGCTTGGAAAATAGAAAATTATAAATCCATATTTATGAACAAGTGTCATAGAGGAGTAAGATAGATAGTTTGACAAACAAATGTTCTTCTAGTTATATCTATCAGTTTATTGCTTATACTTATGCTCATTGTAGCCAACATCAATATATATTAGTGATAAATATACGACAATTATAAATATGTCAAGCAACCCCTCTTCACTCCATCAAAGTAAAACTACATGGATGTTTGCAAATTGATAATCAATTGATTGTATAATTTCATTATTTCATGGGAATTTTCTAATTAATTCACTATCCAGACCATAGCATCCTCTTCTAAGCTCTTGAGTCAAGAATAATATAACTTAGCAATACGGTCCTTTAAAATCTTCCCTTTCAATGACAAAATTAGTAAATGCTTATTTTGAAGCTACATCATCATGGGAGATTAGGTGCTACCTAGTAAATCTTACTTTCTAAGTTATTTCACACTCTCACTCTCAATTAATATAATTATGACAACTCAATCATAATCACAACATACAACAATCCACACACAAACTCCTAATTGCACAATTCACCAACCAACAACACAAACATACATAATTCAATAACAAAAACCTTAATATTTCAATTTCAATTAATAAGAAAAATATACTTATAAAAAAATAGGATGTGTCTCACAAGAAATTTGTGGTACCAATTATATTCTGCTTGGACACAATTTGACTCGAATATTAGATTTGATGTTAAGCAAAAGCTCTAATAATGAAATATGATGTTTTTGGTGGTTTCTATATTTATGAGACAGGTAAACATAAAGGATATAAATGAGTTTAGGACAAGGATATTATGCATCAAATCCTAAATCAAACTATGATTATATCATGGAATGGTATCATTTATAATCTATGATGTAAAATTTGACGAATAAGAAACCTATATGATGCAAATTAATCAGTGTTTAACATAATCTATAAAGAATAATAAGAAGAGAAAATTTAGAGGAAAAGTCTCTACTAGGTTGTCAAATTGATAATAATTCCAAGATAATTGTTTGCAATTCCACTAATGCATATCACTAATCTTAAGTTCATATTAGTAAGTATAAAATAGTAAATAATATAAAATAAATCAATAAAGATGTAAAAGGGTGTAATTGAATTGAGTTAATACAATATAATATTGAGCTTGAGCTTGAACTTGAACTTGATTCGAAATTCTAAAGCTTGAACTCAACTTAAAGAAGTACTCAACAAGTTTGAGCTTAACTTAGTTAAACTCTTTTTTACTCAATTTATCTAATTTTTTTTTCTAGTTAACATAATATTGGTATTTAAACTCATCTTAAACTAGAGCAATATTTAAGTTTAACTAAAGTTTAATTAGGCTTATGAGCAAGTTGAGTTAAATGTTATAAAGTTTCAGCTTAGAGTTGAGTTGATTATTATTGAATCAAACTCGGTTAAATATCAAATTGAACTCAAATAGCTCGTCCATTCCTGTATCATTAGACAGACGTTGGTGTAAGGAGCAATGTAATTATTATTACTTGTTTTGATCTTTTTCATGATACAATTGTTGCTTTTTCAAGGCTGCCAAGTATACAAATCTTAAGACTAGTATCAAAATCACTACATGAACTTTGAGTATTTTTATAAGTTTACACCTTAAAATTGAAGTTATTAATATCATATACCTAATCATATTTTTACTTTTCAAATTTACTACATTACATGCACTTTTACTCTTTGACCAGTGATCATTTGCTACATTATCATTTTAAAAGATAAACTAGGTATGATATTTAATAAATTTAAACTTCACATGTCAAATTTAAAAATTACAAATTTGATTAGGTATAATATTTAACAACTTCAATTTATTTTTAAAAAAATAACACATGAAGTTCAATAATATCCCAAATCCCATGCAAGAACCTTGAAAACTATGGAATGGAAACAGCAAGTCCCCTGGTAACATAAACAATGAAAGGGTAAGGGAAAAAATTATATTTTTTAATAAAATCCAAAAAAATATACCACTAACCTAAAATCAAGTATTGAAGAATTGGTGTTAATAAGTAACTCTAAAATTGGTAATTCAACTCCTGATTTCAATGTTTAAATGCAGATTTCATCATGGCTTAAATAGACCCATAACCCTCTTCTTCTTCCTCCTTCTTCACTTTCTCTCCCTGCAAAAAAAAAAAAAACCACCCAAGGCGCTCTCTTACGATTTGGCAAGTTTATGCTAATTTTACAAAAAAAAAGAAAAAGAAATGAACACAAAATCATGTTTAATGCTTGTGGATGCTTTATCGGTATTTTTATTTCAATGGAAAAAAGTGATGATTAGTGGAGATTTGTAGACTCTCTCTCCCTAGAACTTCAACCCACAAATGAGGTTTTTTTTTTTCTTAAAATGATGTTTTCTAGCATTACAAATTCTTAGTAGCTATTGTAAGTAGTTTTTATGATGGTGCATTGTTGAGAATTTGTAGTCTTGTTTCTCTTTTTTTTTTTAATTTTGAATTTTTCATGGCATTTTGGTGTGTGTAGGTTTTGTTTGTTTCATTTTTATTTTCTGGAAACACACGTGGTAGCTTTGGAACAATGCTACATTGTCATAAATTTGTAGTTTTTTTTTTTTATTTCGAATTTTCCATGTTATTCATTTTGGTATGTGTAGGTTTTGTTTGTTTCATTTTTTTTTCGAAACATGCATGATAACTTTGGAATGATGGTGCATTCTCATGAATTTGTAGCTTTTTTTTTTTTAATTTCGAATTTTCCATGTTGTTTTTGTATTTGTGGTGTTAGCTTGTTTTTTTTTTTTCTTTTTAGAACATGTGTTGCAACTCTGTAATGATGGTGCATTGCAGTTTTTTTTTTTTTTAATTTTGTGTAGCATTATAGAAATGTTGCTACTTTGAAATTGTACAAGTGTAAATGTTATGGCATATCCCCATTATATGGAATTGGGCATTGCATTGCCAAAAAAAAAAAAAAAGTTGGAATCGTAGATTGTGACATAGGTGTTGAATAGGAATTATTGTTAATAAGATGTTTTTCATGATCTTTGGCATGGGATGTTGGCATTACAAGTGGTTGCTCACATGACCTTTGTTGATGTTAGAAGTTGAAGGTTTTTACATGTGAGAAAATACTTTTCATTTGAATATAGACAAGTGAAAAAAATGGCTGAGGTTAGAGTGATCAAATATACCCATGGGAATATATTGTAGAAGGAGACAATGGAGTGTCTTATGATAAACACCCAACAACAGTGGTTAGGATTCCTTATGACTATGAGTAGCTATTAAGTATTTTTTTTTTCCATCACCTTCGAATTAATGGTGCCACCAATCTTATTAAATTGATCCATAAGTACCTAATCATTAGAGGTAATAGGGATCGATTATGTGTGGTGCCTATTAACGATGATTATGAAGTGTAATAAATGTTAGCAAGTTCACAAGTTCATTGAAGAGTTAGTGGTATTATGGAGTTGTGTGTGTAAATATTTGAAATCAAGTTACCTACTACATATGAGAATGATTTAGAAGGGGATACTAATGTTGATGATATAGTTGAAACTCAAGTACCTTAATCTTAGTTTGTTGAAATGACTAAAGAAGTTGATATCAATCATCACCACTTTAAAATTGATATCAAGACAAGTG
This sequence comes from Laguncularia racemosa, assembly GCA_037954665.1. Taxonomy (NCBI): domain Eukaryota; kingdom Viridiplantae; phylum Streptophyta; class Magnoliopsida; order Myrtales; family Combretaceae; genus Laguncularia; species Laguncularia racemosa. Next base: position 5,009,783 of record JBBMOL010000024.1, on the reverse strand, counting down.
AAGTGAATAGGGAGACAGATGTTGAGATTAATGAAGCTTCCTATACTCCTTCGAATGATTTTGATCAAAATTCATCCAATCATGGTGATGGTGCTAGTGATTGTAAGGAAGATGAAGGTTAGGTTGAAACACTTGGTGAGCCACATGGGTCAAAGGAGAAATGATTGGCAGCTTGGGCATCAATGAATGTCAATGTTATTGGGAGTTTAAAACCCATGCTATTTTTTTTTTTTTAGCAAGTGTAGGTAATTGATATATATCTTATGAGAACATAGGTGAATGGGACTAGAGCTTTAGCGATGAGTTTAAGGTAGGTATACACTTAAGAAAGAGCACTTGATACAAGCAATGAAAGTACATTACATAGTAAACCATCATAACTATATCGTAGATAAATCATCCCCCAAGTTTTGAGCTATGAGTTGTGCTAATGGTGCTAGTGGTTACAAGTGCAAACTTCATACATGCTTGAAAAAGCATGTCCAGTGTTGTCAAATCACAAAGTTTAGGGGTCCTCATACGAGCTCAAACCCTATTATTAATTAGGATTACCCTTAATTAAACTCCACCACTATGACTAGATGTCTTATATTAAACATATAAGTGAAACCAAGTGTTAAGATTAAATAACTACATACCTCCATTTATAAGGAGTTTGGCTATATTGTGCATCTGAAGAGAGTTTAGGAGGTAAAGAGGAAGGCAATTAAACAAGTATATTACAAGTAGACATTTCCATACCAGTAGGCTTACCAATGCATAAGCATGTTGTCATTAGCAACACGTACCTTAGTTGGTTGAATATATGCCACTAGTTATTGGGTACTCAACCCTCGGTAGGAGCTATTCAAGAAAATCAGCTGAAACTTTCATAGTTAAGGGATGATTTTGGTGATCTGCCATAGCATGTAGATGAGATCACCATCTAACATTACGAAAGATAGAGCACACAATCTGCAACTAATGGGTGGTATAATGTTTTCCAATGAGTCGCAAAACCTAGTGCACTTAATATTCCTCCTCCTCTTATCTAATCTTTAGGCAGCCGGGTAGTATGCATAGGGGGTGGAATGCTTCACTTTACTTTACTGTCACATCTACATGGCATTGCACATAATTACAGGTGAAATAAGCAGCTTGTTGGTGATACTGTAGGTATGGGCATAGGAGCAATACCTCCACATTACCCCTTTACACCATAGGGTAACAAAAATGGTTGAGGGTTAGCTACTGATGTGTAGATAGGGGAGCTATTTTTTATATTACCCAACTACCAATAAATATAATCACATAGTACCGAAATGCCTTCAACCACCAGGTCCTGGAGAAAGCATGTTCAACCTTTGTCACTATTCTAATTCCCTCTTACAATTTAAGGATTCAGTTTTATTCTAACATATTAGCTTTCAAGTGATTTAGACCCTATACAAAGGAGGATATTGCAATGCTACCCTCTATTTGTTAAGAGGGTAGTGATATTTAACTTGCTCAAGTGTCACTTATCTACTTCAACATCATGGAGCTATGATTCCTTGATCACATCACTCGACAATTTGGAGGTCTTCAAAGGACAACAAAGTATATTGATACATCGAGACAACTCGATGAGGTGAACTTGCACGATAAAACTGAAACAAATTGGATGACCACCCACTTAGATTGGTTAGACTTGTGGGCTAATCAGCAGTAAAGGATCATCCATTTAGAGCCAGGCCAAGTGTCACCAAACAGTACGGCCCTAAGCTATGCCACCTAGCATTAGTAGATCACTTGACAGTATATAAGTCGAACTGGTAACATATTGGATTACATGGTACGGAGCCAGTCTTCTCATTTCTTATAAACACTCCATTTTTTGCCCCCATTTTAAGTTAATAAGGTCATGTTTACAAATAAAAATAAAATGAATAATAACAACAACAAATGAGTAAAAGAAAAGACAATAGGAAAATAGAATTGAACAAAATGGGAAAAAAAAAGATAAAAAAAATAATATATGATAAAATATTATTGGAAATAAAAATTAGAAAAAAAAGGGTCTTTAAGTCCGGTCCACTTCAATTAAACAAAACTCAGCCCAAAAATTCACTGTAATAAAATATAATTTAGTTGTAACAGTTAATTAAGAAACTGAACAGCTAAGCTAGTCTATGTCTTATCCTTGTCCATGCATAGGGGTCTTCAATCATGACTTCGAACCACTAAGGAGGCACTTTATGCCTTTTTCGTTTTCTTTTTTCTTACTGCTGCCATGTGGCAACATGCAATTAGGCGATGTAATCATGTGCCGCACACATGGTTGCCCCCTACCTTCAAACAACCGGAAATGGTGAGATGGAGAAGATGAGTAGATTACAATGGCTATGACCAGAGTAGGGATTTTTTCTCGATTTGTTGGCTAAAAATTATTGACATTTAACAAAAAATGGTTTAATATCACATATTAACATGAATTTAACAAGAAAAAACGAATCAAATCAAATCGAGGTTTATTCATGTTCATCCCCAAATCTAATCTATATCTATAAATAGAATGGATCCTCATGAATTTGATACACACATGAGAATCAATCAACAAGCGCTCCTCAGCTTCAACCGACCTCTTTCTCTCTCTAGAATACCCAAATTTGCATCACCACCTTCTCTCTAAGGTTTAAGACACCACACACAATCTCGAAACAAACTGATAACATCAACAGGTTCTTGAGGATCCATAGATTCATAAAATTCCAAGCCTTTTGTTTGATTTCATCTTAAGAGAGTGGATCAAAAAAACCCCACCTTGTCAGCCACCTTCGAAACACCACCATAGGCAACTACTCAAGCAAAACCACCATTGCCATTCCATTCCCCACGCTTGAAAATCTTCGGTTCGACCTACCCACGACCTCTAATGACCCTAGATCTGCTCGAACCGAGCTCTGGCAACCACTGCCCTTTCACTGCATATCACATACATAACTCATGTGAAGCTTAACTCGGATTTTCCTAGAGCTCCGACCCACAATCCAACCCACATGTGTGAAGCTGACCTGCATTCGACTTGCATACAAACCGAATGTACTTGGTTAGTATATTTCTATTTTGTTATTTCTTTTTCTTTCTTTTATTATTTTTCTTTATTTAGCTTATGAATAACATATAATAAAAATTAAAAATTAAGATTAGTAATAATAACAATTAGTAAAAATAAATATAAATAATAATGATAATAAAAATAATAGGAAGACATAATAACAATATATAATATAAAACTTTGTTTTAGTCATTTTGCCTCTTATATAGAAATGAGTACTGTTAAGTTGTTATGGTGTCTACCACCGCTCAATAGCGAATAATTTTTAGTAATAAAATATAAAATTAAATAAATAAATAATGAAATAAAATATAATAATAAATTTTTGGTATAAACAAGAATTATAAGAATAAAAATATAAATCAATGATAATAATACAATAATAAAAATAATGATAATAATAAAATAAAATGAAATAAAATATACATATATAATTAAAAAATGAAATAAAATATAATAATAATATTTTTAGTATGAATAAGAATTTTAGGAATAAAATATAAAGAATATAATAATAATAATAATAATAATAATAATAATAATAATAAAAGACAAAAATATATAAATATGATAAAATCAGGAAGAGAGCTTTTTATTAAAATCTAGTATTTTATGATTTTATCATGTAGAGTTTTTTTATATATAAAATCTAATATGATGCTTTTTCCAAAATTACTTTATCTTAGGATTTTTTTTTTCAAATTGTCACATAACAACCTAGGTCACTTAGGTGTTTTCTTAATAAAAATTTAGTTTGAATAAATAACGTAAACCTAACATTTTTCATTAAATAAAATCGATCAACAAATTAAAATTTTATAAAAGTAAAAGCGAACTACGAATGGTTTAATTTCAGCTAGTGGGTACGTAGACACATTTAGGGCAACCACAATAAAATAAAAACTTTAGGTTTTTATTAGGAAAAATTAGCATAAGCACATAATCTTATGAAAATATAATAATAACAATAACGATAGTAATGATAATAAATACTATAATAGTAAAGAAATAACAAATACATGAAAAATATAAGATGGGAATATAAAGGCATTTTAGTAAAAATTCTTGAAAATTTTACTTGATAACCGTTTATGTTTTAATATGTTAACCCCCAAACCTATCAATCTTTGGTAAAATATTTTTCTTAGAAAATTTCGCAAACTTGTAGCTAGTTAAGGTTAATCCACCAAATTAACCTTAATTCATTTTTATTTTCCAACTTAGGTTGATGGCGACTTCTTTTAAAATTAATTTTTCTTAATTTAATTGAGTAATTTATATTAAATAGGTACGATTTAATATATGTTAAAATTAAGAAAAATTGTTAAAAACTAGACTCGACATTCTTAGATGTTGCTATGTTTTGTATTCCACACATTAATCTTTTTTTTTTTTGCAAGCTAATTTTATTGACTATTTGCCTCAAATGCCACATGCTAACATCAAATCTAAAGCATTAGAGTTGGCTAAGGTAGTTTGTCAATTCAAGGGTGTGACTTTACAAGATGCACTACTAGCTAGACATGATCCTAATGATCATGAGGACTCGCCACCACTATAGCCTCCCAAGAAGGACATCATGAGTTCAAGGATGGGGTCAAAGACATACATAGTTGGAGATTAGAGACAATCTGAATGATTCATCTCCATCCCCTACTCAAACCATGGTGCACCCTATTGAGCCAGCTCCTTCTACACCATCGTGTTTGCCCTTTTTCACCCCTTTGAAAAAGAGATCCAACGCTTACACCCCTAATCCTCTAAACTTACATAAGAGGCAACTTAGACACGATGACAATGATATGGGCAATAGGCTCATGCAAGTTGAACCCCACTCTGATTCCTTTTCACATGACTTCTTCACATAGCTCACCTGGTGCTAGGTTAGATGGCACTCATATTACACAATTAGATATAGATAAGATGATCTAGCATCAGCTTGACCCTATGTTAGATACTTAGGATGTGTATACATTCAAGTAAAGGAGGAAGAGACAACCTTAGATGCAGTTTTGCTTATATGTAAGAATGTATACATGGTTGAATGGTTGGTTGAGTTAGTACATAAGAGTTTCATGGCATTGTAAAGGTTTTTTGCAAGTGATGTAAATTTAGGAGATAGAAATACTTGTAGCTACGTTACAATTTCTATAGGTGAACACCTGATTTTAAGTGGCATTTTTTCATAAATTCTTTCATGTCTAGTATATTTTAGAGATTTTTAAAAATATATAATTTTACTCCTTTCCCCAATAATGAAATCTCAATTTATTAATTTATAACTAAATATAGTAAGTCTAGTATTGCATTATTTATTTAGCAAAGGCTAGTACATTTGGAATTGATTTTTTTTTTTTTGGAGACTTCTTTCAATGGTGCTACAAAAGTAAAACATTTATATCAAAACTTTACAAGTGAAATATATACTTATTCATGTGTAAAGTCTTGTCTTGGTATTTTTGAAGGAGTAAGTTGAACTTGGACTTGGCACCTTCATAGGCATGGATAAATAACAATTTTCCTAATAGCACTTCCAGTTTGGAGATGTGAAAAAGCTTCAATGGCTTGGTGAAATGGACCTTTTAGATCAATCGCAGGCCTCACCTTCCTGCTTTTTAGGAAAGGATTCAACTTCTCCAACATTGAACCATTTGCAATTAATATGAACTTAGTTGCAAGTGGGGTTGGATCACCTATTATGGTCACAAATCTACCTTCTTCCTTCACTACCTTAAGTGCCCTATCACTTTACCTTGTTTTCTTTATGGTATTATTAAACGAACATATTGTCATATGGTCTCAAATAATAATATTCGTTAAGGTGAAGATTATTGTGATTAGAACTTAAAAACTTTATCCATGTGTAGGGTTAGCAATTCAAGACTCAGCCCAAGAAAGTTAAATACAACACAATACAAAATAAATGGATTTGTATACAAAAATGATCAACACAAGACACGAACAGGTTAAGCCCGTTTAGACACAACAAAATTCGTGTTTGGGTTTGCGTCTAACTCTCATACTTGTTTACAAATTTGTTTATTAAATAGGTTTCATAAATAGGTCACGAGTCTAACCCACAAACTCGTTTAATATTTATAATATATACAATTTTTATATTCTTTATTTCTTATTCCTAGGTGCTATTAATTTTTTTCATTTAGGATTTTATAGTCCTTCTATGCCACACCAATAACACATCATATCTCTCTCTCTCTCTCTCTCTTCTTCTTCTTAATCATTTCATCTTTTTTTTCCCCTTGGATAAATTCAATTTTGTTTTGTTTGTTTTTGGATAAATTTCTCTTCCTCATCTTTTGATTATTTAGAAAGCACTATATCATCATACCCAAAGAGTTGTGCTTAACAATATTGGGAACAATGATAAAGGTAAGCCAATCAATCCTTCCTCTCTTCAACAACAAGTGGTCTTTTCAATTCACATAATAGTCTCGACTTTTAGATCTGTTAAGGTTTAAACATATTATCAATATTCCTACTCTTTTGAAATGTTTGTTGAGCACTAAGCTTAATTAGTTTATAAACCTATAATGAGGGCTATAAGGTGTCACTAAATCTAAATTAGAGCTATATTTAGATGAGGAGTGACAAACAATGATTGAATTAGATGTATTGAGTTATTGGAAAAATAATTAATTTCAATATCCTCAAGTTGTGAAAATAACATGTGATATCTTAAGCATACCCATATCTACAATAACTTCAAACTTCGCATATAGTATTGGAGGTCAAATCCTCAATCAATATCGTAGCTTACTGAAGAAAAAAAATTATAGAAACTCTTTTATATATAAAAGATTAGCTCTATAGAGATACAAGTAATAAACTAGATTATTTTTATAGAATTTTCAATTACTTATATTTTAATCGATATCATTCTTTTTTATGTATAGACTATTTAACTATTTCTCTTAAAAATCTAACAAAATTGTTAGGTTACGAGTTTAGGTTAATTCAAATATGCTGTAAAACTTGTGAGTTTTTAAATTTATTATATTTAATGAGATTTTATTAAAATTATTGTTTGGATTATAATTTCATGTTAACTTTTAAAGCCTTATGTCATTAATACTTGTAGGAGCTAATTTTAGGCAGAATTATACTTTTAGTCCTTAATATTTACCTACTTTTCTATTTGTGTGATAATTTTTTTTTCTTCTATTTTAGTCCTCAATATTTTGAAAATCTTGCAAAAACAGGATTTCCATTAAATATATTAAATTTTCTATTCATCTTAAGCATACATTAGCTTCCAATTATCCTTACACTAGTTAGTTAAGGTGATTAGGTTACATATAAAATTTTCTACCCCATTTTCTTAATTTTAATTATTATTATTTTTTATTATGTTACATCATTATATATATTTAACATTGTTGTTTATTATATTATGTAAATAAATTTATTTAATTCTATCATTTTTTTATTTTAATTATTGTAGATTGATTTAAAGTTAATACGTACCATGAGTGGATAAAAAACTTAATAGATTTAATAAAAGCCTCTTTTTTTTTAATAAGCTTTTTAATAGCTCAAATAAATGAACAAAAAGATTGAAGACTGAAATAAAAAAGTACGTAAACGTTAAGTACTAAAAAATAATTTTTCTTTAATTTAATTATCTTTCTTTTTTGCTTTGTATATGTAAGTATTTTACATATTTATTTATAACTTTTTTAAATCAACAAATGGGTTTAACCGAATACAAAACATACTTATTAAATAAATTAAATCACAGGTTGAGATTTTTATATACAATTAATAAATAAATTATGTTACGAATTAAGATTTTTTATATACGAATCCGTTTAGACATAGATATGAAAAACGATACAATAACATGAATTGACCACTCTATCCATTTGTATTACAAATTGTGGGTTAATTAGAAGCTAAGGAGATAAAGTAAAGACTTCGTTCACATTAAACGAGATAGTAAATCTTATATTGTTTATTTTTGAAATAGAAAAGCATTTTACCTATTATACATACATATTTACCTTGAAGGATTTTATCATATCGATCTTTATTATACTTGCATCTAACTGTAACACGCTGATATTTTTGTACTCTATTATTAAAGACACTGGTTTTTCCGCTTAAAACTTGTATGTTCTTTTCTTTTCTTTTCTTTTCTTTTTAATTGTTGATTGATGCGCTTATATATATATATATATATAATATTTAATTTCATCTGCACACGTATGCAATTTTGCAAACCTATCCTTTTCTGAATCGTAACAAAATTAATGCTAATCGTAATACTACTGAAAAACGATGTTGAAACCTTACCAACTCCACCGTACACGACATCAAATTTTTCTGATAAATCCTCAATGTTTTGTTTGGTGTAGTCAACAGCCATATCAGCTCCCAAGCTCTTCAGTAATTCCAGCTTTTGAGTGCTAGACGTAGCAGCCACTCTTGACGCACCGAATACCTTCTTCGCAACCTAGATTAGAGAGACTATCACAATCGTTTCGAACATAGGCTTTTAAAAACATGTAGAATGACTGAACTCAACATGTCTCTTGATCATTTAGAACTATATTATATACAAAACCAGCACATTATCTTAGCTCATAATGAAATTCAATTCTGCATTCTCTTTTGTTTTGCATTTGTTCATTCGATTAATATGTTGACCTTCCTTTTTAAGGGTTTCTCTTGACAAGATATTATTTATCTGTATTTTTTTGAATTTTATATTCTATATTATTCTGTCAGATTCTGTTGGAAACCGTCTTCCATGATTTTCTTTTCCTTTTTCCTCCCCCTTTCTGTTTATAAATAATTACATTGACATTTTTGCAAGAATCCCTAGGAAGTGCCCTACTTATCAAATTAAGGGAGTGTTTATTTCTTGAAAGATATTTGTCCAACCCTTTTCGATATTTGCTAAAATTAAGATTTTGCGGTTATAAAATATTATTTCAACAGTTTTGAAAAATTGCAAATATTAGTAATTTGTAGCAATAAATCATAATGAAAGGTGAAAACAATAATCAACCTCTAATTGAAGTGATAAGCAACTACAAAAGAGACTAATTGGAATGAAAATCTTTTTTCTTATTTTTTATTAACATTTTCATGACGAAACTACTTTTTTTAACTGTCATTAAAAGACATTAATTAAAATTTTAATTAAAAAAATTGAAAAAAGTCCCCAAAATATATTTCCCATAAAACAAATAATACTATAAGCGGAATTTATCATCACATGATAAGGGATTAACCCCTAATATATAAAAGTTTAATTTCCAAGTGAGGACCTATAGTAAAATGAGAGGATGAAATTGAAATTGGAGTAATACCTGAATCACAAAGGTACCAACACCACCAGCACCTCCCAATACAAGAATGGACTGACCAGCAGATAGTCCAACTCTTTCTAGGCCTTCATAAGCAGTTTCAAAGTCTAAAGGGATGCTTGCAGCTTCAGCAAAACTCAGGTTCCTGGGCTTGTGAGCTACAAGCTTTTCTTCCACAGCTGTGTACTCTGCCAACGTCCCATATTTCTTTGGTAATGTTTAGGATACTTCGTTTATGTCTCCATAGACCTCATCCCCAACCTTAAACTTCTTCACTTGTTCGCCCACTTTCACCACTACACCCGCCATATCATAGCTTGGCACGGTCTGCACAAGCCAAGAGAATGAAAAACGAATCAGTTTTATGTGGAAATGGAATGTAGCAATGTAAATGAATCGGACTAGCATAATGTAATGATGAGATTGATTTCAAGCTCAGTCTAAAATTCCATTGTTTGATTTAAGTGGTACATGACGAGCTCGAACTTAATTCGATCGATCTCATTTAATTTTGATATATATATATATATTATTCTAATTAATATAATATTAATAGCATAAGAGAAATTAAAAAATACCATCGAAAGAAAATGGAATAATAAGATCTTACGGGCAAGGGAGACTCGGTTCCTTTATCCCTTAAAAGTCCATTAATTCTCTTGGCATCAATTATATTAAGGGCTGAGGTAACAACCTTAACCAGCACTTGATCTTCCATAATTTCAGGAACATTAATATCTGTTTCTAGTTTCAAAGCATCCTCGACTTTCCCATGTTCAGAATAAACCCAAGCCTCCATTTTAGAGGGTATTGAACTGGTAGAGGAAGCCATTGTATTGTAACTATTGAGAATGATGTTATTGATATCAATCGTGTATGTGGTAGGAAAATACACGGCCAAAGTACACGGTCGTGTACATGGTCGTGCATATGTGCACAGAAACGTACAACAAGTACACGACCAAAGTACACGGTCGTGTATATGGGCACAGGAACGTACAGCAAGTACACAACTAAAGTACACGGTCGTGTACACGGTTGTGTATATGGGCACAGAAACGTACAGCAAGTACACGACCAAAGTACACGGTCGTGCATATGTGCATAGAAACGTACAGCAAGTACACGACCAAAGTACACGGTTGTGTACACGGTCGTGTATCTCCTGACAGCTCTCCACGATTGTAATATCTGTAATCTTTGTAATTTAGGTAGATAGATATTTGGAGATATTCTTATTTATTGACTTAGCTAATGTGTAGGAGTAAGTTTAGGAAGGAATAGATAACATTCTCGTGTATATATATATATTCAACATATGAAAGAAAGAAATCAAGGAAAAAGATTTCCTCAAACCATGTTCCTACTGTTCTATTTTTGACACGGTATCAGAGCCTTGAACACAATAATGGCAGGAGAAGAAAAGAAATCGTTGTCACCATACACATTGTATGCGAATGACAATCCTGGAAATATAATAACCCAGGTGCAATTGAAAGAAGACAATTATGATGAATGGTCTAGAGCTATTCGGACTGCTTTGAGAGCCAAGAAGAAATTTGGTTTTCTTGATGGAACTGTGACTCAGCCTGACGAAAACTCGGATGAGTTGGAAGATTGGTGGACTGTGAATTCCATGCTTGTATCATGCATAATGAATACAATCGAGCCAACGGTGCGATCCACATTGACGCACATGGAAATTGCAAAGGACTTGTGGGAAGACATCAAAGATTGTTTCTCTGTGACAGATGGTGCACGAGTGCAGCAGTTGAAGACGGAACTTGCAAATTGCAGACAACAAGGAATGTCACTCATGAGTTATTATGCCAAATTGAAACAATTGTGGGAAGAACTGGCAAATTACGATGTGATATCTGCATGCAAATGTGGGGGTTGCAAGTGCAATATCGGAACTGAAATAACTAAGAAACGAGAAGAAGAAAAACTTCATCAATTTCTGATGGGGTTAGACAATGCCTACAGCACAGTGAGGACAAATATCCTGAGCTTGACACCGTTGCCCGGTGTTAGTAAGGCATATTCGTTAATGTGCCAAGAGGAAAGGGTTCGAAATATCTCCAAGGAAAAGGAGATCAAGAATGAAGCTGCCAGTTTTATGGTCCAAACCAATGAAGGAACAAAGGACAAAAGTGTTGTCTGCACACATTGCAATAGAGAAGGACATGACTCCACGGGATGCTTTCAGCTTATAGGTTATCCCGCTTGGTGGGGTGATCGGTCTAAAGCAGTTGGTAGAGGTCGAGGAAGACAGTTAGGAGGCAGAGGTCGAGGCAAGATGACAGGAAGAGGACGGAGCGGTGCTCGAGTTAATGTTGCTCAAGCGATTGAGGAGCTAAACACAGAAACAAAGGAAGTTGCGACTCCTGGTACGTTGACGAATGAACAATGGGCAGCAGTTATGAGCATGCTGAACACTTACAAATCAGGGAGTAGTAGTGAGAAGATGACTGGTAAGGAAAATACTCTTTAGATAATTGATTCTAGAGCTACGCAACATATGACAGGGAATTCAAAATGTTTATCTAGCTTAAGAAACATATTAGGCTATCCAATTGGCTTGCCTAATGGAGAATAAGTGCTGGCGCTACAGGAAGGGTCTGTTTGCTTAGGTAAGAACGTTCAACTGGATAATGTTCTTCATGCTCCGGGATTGCATTGCAATTTGATTTCTGTGTCACAATTAGTTGATGAATCGGAATGTAATGTATTGTTCACTGATAAGCTTTGTTTAATACAGGACCGCACTTCGAGGATGGTGATTGGAGCGGGTGAACGTTGCAAGGGGCTATATTTTTTCAAGAAGGAGCCACCAGTTCATGCACTTCAGTCTCGGACACTGACTTCTGATGAACTTTGGCATAGAAGAATGGGGCATCCGTCACTAAAGATTGTAGGCTTAATTACTGAAAATAAGACTCAGTTAGATTCAAATAAGAGTTGTGATGCTTGTTTCAAAGCAAAGCAAACCAAAAGTATGTTTTATTCTAGTGATAGTAGAGCTAGTGAATTGTTTGAACTTGTTCATTGTGATTAATGGGGACCTTATAGAATCTCTAGTTCCTCTAATGCAAGTTACTTCCTCACAATTGTTGATGATTTTTCTAGATGTGTGTGGATATATTTGCTGATTGCTAAAACTGAAGTAGGATGTATCCTGCAAAATTTTGTTGCTATGGTTCATAGGCAGTTTGATAAGAACGTTAAGATAGTGAGAAGTGATAATGGAAGTGAGTTCATTAGCTTGAAAGATTATTTCTTGAACAATGGGATAATACATCAAACTTAGTGTGTTGGAACACCACAACAGAATGGGCGAGTAGAAAGAAAACACCGTCATATACTTAACGTAGCTCGAGCATTGCGATTTCAAGCTAATTTGCCAATTGAGTTTTGGGGGGAATGTGTGTTGACAGCTGGATATTTGATCAATCGCACTCCTTCTCAGGTGTTAGGAGGAAAATCACCTTATGAAATTTTGTATGGTAAACGACCTGATTACCGTTACATTCGTACATTTGGGTGTTTATGCTATGCAAGGAGTTTGAATCGTGAAAAGGATAAGTTTGCTAGTCGAAGTCATAAATGTATTTTTGTAGGATATCCATTTGGACAGAAAGGTTGGAGATTGTATGATTTGGAAACGCAACGCTACTTTGTGTCTCGGGATGTAGTTTTTCATGAAAATGAGTATCCATATATAGATGCGTGTGTACAAATGAACAAGGATACTGCAGTGCACTCTCAAATAAATGAGTGCGTTGACGAGGGAGAAACTAATTTGATTGGGACAGAAGAAAAGGAACTCATAGAACTTGCTGATGAAACACCTGAGCAATTGAATGATGCTCAAAATGTTGGTGCTAAAGTCAGGGAGGGTGATATATCACCAGAGGTCAGATTGGAGAGTGTAGAACAAGGTTCGTCGGTCCTTGGTCGTGGGCTTCGGTCTAAGAAAGTTTCTATACGGTTGAAAGATTGTGTGACTTATGCTGCTCACAATAATAGCCCCTCTACAGGTTCAGCCAAACCAACATCATCCTCAAGTATGCCCTATGACTTAGCTCGATATATGAATTACACAAATTTCTCACCACGTCATCAAGGTTTCTTAGCAGCTATAACAGGCAGTGTGGAGCCAAAATTCTTCCATCGGGCAGTGAAGGATGCACGCTGGAGAGAAGCTATGCAAAAAGAGATTGATGCCCTTGAGCAGAATAGAACATGGACATTAGTTGACTTACCACCAGGGAAGAAAGCAATCGGTAGCAAGTGGGTATACAAGATTAAGTATAATTCTGATGGCACAGTTGAGCGGTACAAAGCGCGTTTGGTTATTCTCGGAAATAATCGAGTTGAAGGGATAGATTACAATGAAACCTTTGCCCCAATAGCAAAAATGGTTACGGTGCGTACATTTCTTTCTGTCGCAGTGGCTAAAGGTTGGGGACTGCATCAAATGGATGTCCACAATGCCTTTCTTCATGGAGATTTGGAAGAAGAAGTTTATATGAAAATGCCCCCTGGCTTTCATACTCGTCAACCCAGAAAAGTATGTCGTTTGAAGAAATCTCTCTATGGCTTACGACAAGCACCACAATGTTAGTTTGCAAAATTGGCTGAAGCACTAAAACGGTATGGTTTTTGTCAATCTCGTTCAGATTATTCTCTGTTTACTTTGATGCAAGATAAAGTGCACTTGGCGGTCTTGGTGTACATGGATGATATCATTATTGCTGGAAGTGAATCACACTTGATAGATGAGTTAAAAGCATATTTGAATCGCTATTTTCATATGAAGGATTTAGGTGCTTTGAAGTATTTTTTGGGTATCGAAGTGGCTAGAAATGACAAAGGCATGTTTTTGTGCCAGCGAAAATATGCCTTAGACATCATTAATGAAGTTGGGTTGCTAGGTGTTAAGCCCTCACAATCTCCGATGGAGCAAAATCATCACCTAACACTTGCCAAAGGTGAATTGGTGTGTGATCCTGAAGAATATCGAAGGCTGGTAGGACGCTTGATTTACTTAACTATCACAAGACCTGAGTTGTCGTATGGTGTTCATATTTTAGCTCAATTTATGCAACAACCAAGAAAAGAACACTGGGATGCAGCGTTGCGTATAGTTCGATATTTGAAAGGTAATCCTGGACAAGGTATTCTTCTGAAAGCTGAGAGCAATCTTGAGTTGACAGCCTATTGTGATTTAGATTGGGGAGGTTGTCCATTGACTCGAAGATCACTTACAGGGTATTTTGTTTTCCTTGGCAACTCTCCAATTTCATGGAAGACCAAGAAACAACATACTGTTTCTCATTCTTCAGCGGAAGCAGAATATCAATCTTTGGCAGCCACGGTTTGTGAATTAAAATGGCTTAAAGGATTGTTGTTATGCTTAGGCGTGCATCATGATCAATCTGCTACCGTGTTTTTTGATAGTCAAGCTGCAATGCATATTGCTGCAAATCCCATTTTTCGCGAACGCACAAAACATATTGAGGTTGATTGTCATTTCGTACGTGATGAACTACAAACTGGACTGATCAAAACCATTTATGTTCGCAGCAATGAGTAGTTGGCAGATATTTTGACAAAGGCTTTGGGACGAGAGCAATTTCAGTTTCTTCTTTGTAAGATAGGCATTCGTAATCCTCACGCTCCACCTTGAGGGAAGGTATTGAGAATGATGTTATTGATATCAATCATGTATGTGGTAGGAAAGTACACGGCCAAAGTACACGGTCGTGTACACGGTCGTGCAAATGTGCACAGAAACGTACAGCAAGTACACGACTAAAGTACACGGTCGTGTATATGGGCACAGGAACGTACAGCAAGTACACGACCAAAGTACACGGTCGTGTATATAGGCACAGAAACGTACAGCAAGTACACGACCAAAGTACACGGTCGTGTATATAAGCACAGAAACGTACAGCAAGTACACGACCAAAGTACACGGTCGTGTATCTCCTGACGGCTCTCCACGATTGTGATATCTATAATCTTTGTAATTTAGGTAGATAGATATTTGGAGATATTCTTATTTATTGACTTAGCTAATGTGTAGGAGTAAGTTTAGGAAGGAATAGATAACATTCTCATGTATATATATATATATTCAACATATGAAAGAAAGAAATCAAGGAAAAAGATTTCCTCAAACCATGTTCCTACTGTTCTGTTTTTGACAATAACTGCTAGGAATCTAAGTTTATGAGGAAAGAGAAGTTTTTTGAGTTTATCTTACAAGATACATAAAACAATGAGTCACCTATATTTATAGATAACGCAAAGGTAGAATAATTGCCTTCGACATAACACATAAACACCCTCATTAGTCAATAGTCAATCCTTAAAAGGAAAAAACTTATTTGAAAAATATTGGCATCCAACTCCTTGATTCAATACCCTGTTTTAATGGATGAATTGTCATATCAGATCAGTATGAAAAAATCCCAAAACCAGTGTAAAAAGATTAAATTAGTATATCGTATTCAAATACAAAATGCCTATAACTAGGTGTTATATTAGACAATAAATTTTGAGAAATTATAAAAACTCAATTTGTATTTTGATATTTTTACTATTTCTTTTTTATAAAGCATATGGTTTATATCTTCTTATTATTTGTTAATTTTAGTTAGAGAACACATGTCAACTTCTAATTAGTCTATAATAAATAATTTAATAAAATAAATTTATTTAATATATTTAAATGAAATACAATATAAATAATAATAAATATAGAAAAAAATTTAAAAAAAAGGATCTTAGCTGTTGTTATCGACTAGCCAAGGGCTAGGGATAGGTTGGCCACCACCTGAGGGGATTGCTACAATCTATTGAGTTTGTTTCAAAAAAAATTTTGTTTTTCTTTTTTTTTTCTTTTTTTCAATTTCAAAGAAGGTGAATGGCCACCAATCATCATAAGTTCACAAAAGTACAAAAACATAAATCAAGTTGTTATACTTTTTCCTAATATTTTTAAAGGGGAGTAAATAGTCGTTTTCGAAGAATTAGCCTGTTTCCAAAATTTTAATATAGAAACTATGGCCAAGTGAAACTTTTTCTCTTGAGGGCAAGGGCGACGAGTATAATATTTAGCTCAAAGTGAAAACACTTGATTAGAGTGAATTTGGCAACTAAAAGGAATGAAGAAGGGAAAAGGGGATCCATTCATTGTGCAAAGAGGCAAATCGGAAAAGGATGTCTTATGCAATCGTTGAATTGTTATGAGGCTCTTTCGAGAAGGTTGAAATGTAACCTTTACTATTTTCTTACTTTAATGTTGACATTTTAGAGTTTTCCCCACCTTCCCCGCGCACACACCCACACCTCCAACCCCGCCACCCCCTCCGAGGTTCCATTATTAACTTGTATACTATTATGAGTAACATTTGCCATATTATAGTTGATCTACTTTTTTTTCTTATAATAATAAAGATTAAAAGATAAAAGACTATTTAAAAAAAAAAAAAAAAGGTGAAAGGTGGATGACACATAGAGCTATGTAAGCAAATTAAACAAGTTAATCCACCCCGATCTGCTTTAGCCTGTAAATTCCCACTATGGCATGTTTAATAAGTGAGCTACAATTTAATAAATTAAATGGGTCAAGTCACCAATTCATCACATTTAATATATTTATATAATTTAGTGGATTAAGCAGGCCAACCCACCAACCAATAACATGTAATATATAAAGTGTAATATGTCAAGTTAATAAAAATTAGAAAAAAAATAAAGAAAAAGAAAATAATCATTATATACTTTTATATATAGTTAGCAGTGCATTTGTATCATATTTTTATTAATTAAATGCAACTAGGTTTGATGGTTTTCTATTATTAATCTAATTTGTTTTCTTTTATTTTACAATTTCATTTTAGTAGAAATATATAGTGTAAAGAAAATATATGATAACTTTGTCTATATTAACTAATAAATGTAGTGGTAATTAGAGTTCCATATGTAATTATGTGTTAAAAATAATCAATTACTCCATGATCAACATAAAAGCATTATCTAGATTATGATTATACATAAATAATCAATTATTCCTTTGTTCCTTATTTTTTCCTTAAAGTTTTCACGGGTTTGTAGCTAATTTGACCTATAATGAGTTAACCCACCTTAACCTATGGTTTAAGTAGGGTAGGCTAGCATAGCCCGCTCTTTAAATGGATTAAAATTTTTAATCCTAACCTAGAGCTATGCGAGTAGATTAAATAGGTCAACCCACTCTGATCCACATAGACCTATAAGTCAATGTAGGCCAATCCATTTTAACTCATGGGTCAATACAAGCCAACTTGATTTAGCTTGGCTTATAAGTAAGCTAAAATTTTTTATCCAACTTACATTTTTTTTTTTTTTTGTGGATTAAATGTGCTAGCCTAATAACTCGCCCTGCTCATAGAGCTTTAGGCTTAACCTGCATTTTTTTACAAGTTAAATGCATTGGCCTACGTGATTTGCCTCAACACATTTAACTCACCCCACTTGCATAACACTAACCTAACCCGCCTTTTTTAGGTTAAACAAGCTAACTCACATGATTCACCTCACTTGCACAGTTTTAATGACACTTAATGAATGCTCAATTAGAAAAGTAGTAAGAAGTGAATGACCTTTTCTTTTCTTTTCTTTTTCCATTTTTTTATGGCCACCCAATTTAGGAATAGGGCCTACTGATGCAATTTTTATTTGCTACTTTATTATTTCAAATATAAGGGACAAAAATCCTCCAAATTTTGCTACATTTTCTAATTGAATCATTCATCTTTTTAACTCTATTATTCAAATCCACTATGTTTTACTATTTGTTTATTTAAGCCTTTTGCCTAAAAATTTTTTTCAACTCCTAAGACAAAAAAAAAAAAAAGTCCCTATCTCATGCCCATTAAAGATCCCATAACATTTTTTTTTTTAATTCACAATATAAACACATGAGGTGAATCATGAATCAAGCCTCAAAAAGTTAGCCCTAATTCCAAGGAATGACTAGGAGTTGATCACGAATGAACTCAAGCTCATCCATCTTTGATGCAAAAGATCAAGGGAGAAAGTGTAGAAGCCCGACAAGCCATTCCAAAAGGCACCAAGCTCTTATCTTAATAATGGGCCAAAAGCTTCTATGCACTGAACACTTCATCTCCCTTTAGAATGAAAGGATCTACCATTTGAATGGCAACTAAAGATGTTAACTAACTAGAGAGGCATGCAAATATGAGGGCTAATGCCATTAATCATAGTGGCATCCATCACGCCATTTGACCAACACATAGGTGGCATTAGAATAGTATTTCGCTACAATTTATATCTACATTTTAATTTTATTTAATAACCCTCATTTAACTCTAAGATCTATTATAAGGACTTATTTTCATTTCATTACATATCAAAACATTCTTTTATCATAAATATTGAAGATATTATCCTCTCATTCTTGTTCTTTTTAACATAAATACACAGAAAATAGCAACCCTTGATTATTATATTATCATGACTCACATCAATTTCCATGAATATTCTTGATTTTTTAAAAAATTATCTCAATTGGAAACATAAGGTTAAAAAGGGTTTAGATGCTATAGTTACGATGAGTATACTAATGTGTGATTAGCGACTCTTGAATTTACTGAATTTGTGGCTTTTTGGTGAAGAAATGTAAGATTTAAATGGGCAATAGATAGTTAAAGAGCGAAAAATGAAGAGATTGTTACCTAAGAGATTTATGCCCCACTATTAACAAGAGGTGTTCTTGAAATTGCAAACATTACAATAGAGTCGGGTGTGGATGATTATGTGAAGGGTTTCAAGATGTTAATGATTTTGTACAAACTAAATAAGCCTAAAGAACAAACTATTGTTAAGCTCATTAAGAGGTTGAAATATGAAATTCGCAAAATTATACAACCCTATGAAACCCTTGATGACGTGATCCAACAAGCAGCAAGGTGGAAAGACAATGTCAACGAGGTCGAGATACAAGTGATGATATACATAAGGATGGTATAGGGGGTGAGATACAACATCATGATGGGCAAGATATGTGAGTTTTTTCGTAGACAATAGTAATTGGCATAAGATTCCTAATATACCTAATGTGTAAGAGTTGGATCAAAGTTAGCATATAAAGAAGTATAGTAAAGTCAAGGGCTTTAAGTGCTTAAGGTACCGTTTGGTTACTGATACTGGACAGAACAAGAAATACTGGACAGTACTAAACAAGAAGGACTGGACAAAAAATATTTTTGTACCACGTTTGGTTTGTTTAGTACTGGATAAAGATTTCTGTGCTATCCAGTGTTTAGATTGCAAAGTACTGGACTAAACATAGTAAATTTGACAGTTTTGCCCTTTCTAATTACTGGAGAAGGCTTTTGTGCTGTTCAGTATTTGAAATTGCAAAGTACTGAACTGGACAGAGTAAAATTGACAATTTTGCCCTTTTTAATTATATCATAGTTATTTATATATATTTGATATTATTATAAGAAAAAATGATTTGAAAGTTTAATATATTATATTAAATATTTTAGGGAAAAAATTATGTTATATTTAATGAAATAATACGTTATTTATGATTTTGAATCTATCACTGAAGACATGAAACACTTTTACACTGAAACATCCACATATCCATCAACCACTTTGAACAAGTCATTGAAGGACCTGAAAATTACAAAATCCATCCACAAATTAAATCGATTAGATTAGAACATCAATCACTTTTATATTTCATAAGGACAAGGCGTAAATGGCATAGATAAGATAATAATCATACGAAGGAATAGTCAAAGTAGTTTCTATGATTATGACCCACCAACTACATCTGATAGAAAACCTACCAACTCTGTTGCAGGAGATACATGAGGTTACAACTTCTACAAAATATGAAAACAAGTTTAACCATACAAGGTACTAAACCAGTGTAGAGAGGTCCGATAATACAAAGCCAATGAAAAAAGTCTCAATTACATAAATACTGCAAACATGTTTTACATCAACAGATAATTCGCCTAACAAATGCTAGGCGTTGTTCTCCTTGGAGCCTAAAAAAAAACTTCTCATACTGTGGATTTGTCGCTATTTGCATAAGAACATCCAACTCTTCATTTTCTGACAATCCTAACGTTTTCAACTCTGCAACAATATCGTCTCTAGGAGGATTAGCAATTTTTCCTACAAGTAAAGCAAAATCACTCCTAACATCACTAATGCTCTTTTGAAACATAGATATAAATTTTGCAGCATATTCTGCCATCGGACGCTTGCGAGTCGGTCGCACAGATGGATCATGTGAGGCATAGCTGGAGGCTTCAGTAGACTGTGGCACTTGTTATGACTCCATGTCTTCATCAAAAGTATCCTCACCCTCATTTTGCAAGTCTTGTGTTACATCTGCTGGTATCTCAGCCCTTTTGCCATTTGCTCTATCCTTTCCAAATATCCCTTGAAGAGTTTTAAACTCTTTAAATCCCTTGTTGGCATGATTAGTAACCTTCGAATGTTTCTACAAAACAATAGAAATAGTTGTTATAACAACAAAAAATTAACTTTAAAAAAATGAGCTTACTTCAAAATAAAGATAATGTTGATTTTACCTCTATGTATTCAGCAAGGACCGCATCACTATCAACAATAACACATTTTTTTACATCATCTCACCCAAAACCATTAGTATTTATCATGTGAACAACCTCTGCCAGCTTCATTGACCACCTCTTCATTTTATTAAATATTTGCCTGACATTGAGATTGATTTCTAGAATGTGGCTTTTCATCCTTTTTAAAGCTTCTTTATGAGCCCCATTCTTAAAACTACCATTTTCTCCTTTGTATCCTTCAACGGCTAACTCCTCCATCAACATCAATAACGTTTCTTCCTCAACTTGGCTCCAAGAACGTCTAGTTTTTTTATCTCTACTATCCATGACTGTAAACGAATCCATAGTGTAAGGCAAAAAGCAAACAAATAAAATGTAAGTCATGCATACAAACAGTGGATAGAATATTTCAATTTACATTACAACATAAAATTGAAAATTCAACAACTAAATGATTTCAATAATATATAATTAACGAAAAATCAGTACTGACACTAATCCAAGATACATAATCAAAGAAAGTACAACAATTAGTGAGATTCTAGTTCCTATGACAGGCCCTCCATTCATCGTACATCTCGTGCTAAGGTATTCCTCATCTCAGTCCATGCCTCAGTAGGTTCTACTGTTTCAATTGCATCAATTCCATTTTCTCCAATTGGAACTTCATCACCTTCAATTACAGCGTGCTCCAATGGGTCCAATGGCATGTACATTCGAATGAAGTTGTGTAATAGACAACAAGCTAGAATCATTCGACATTGTATTTTGATGGGATAAAATGATGGACTCCTTAGAATACCCCATCGTTTCTTCAAAATTCTAAAACATCTCTCTACAATATTTCTTACCCTTGCATGTCTATAATTAAATAATTCCTCACGATTTTGACACCTACGTTAACTTGTAGCCTACTCTTGAATGTGATAACGCCTCCCTCTAAAAGGGGAAAGGAATCCTGGTGCATTGGAATATTCACCATCCACTAGATAATATGAACCTACAACGAAATGTAACCACATAAATTTACATGAAAAATTTCAACTGGATAGATAAAATGAAAACAATTTTCTTTTTTAAAATGCTTGCCAAGTGCAACTCTCAATCCATTAGATCAAATGATTGCATCGCGTAATACTCTAGAATCTGATGCAGACCCTTCCCAGCCAGCCAATATGTAAATAAATTTCATGTCACGATCACATACACCCATGACATTTGTTGCAAGATGCCCTTTCCTTGTTCGATACCTAGGTCTATCTGCCACCGGTGTCGTAACTGCAATGTATGTACCATCTAATGCTCCAAGGCAAACCTAATATGTTCCTAAAGAAACAGAAATAAATTTGTATTGTAATATAAGTAATCATGACCATCGTCGATTAACTGAAGGTACCTAAAAGATTTTTTATATTACCTTAAACCATTTCCACCATTCATCAATGCAATCTTCTGGTACTAGGTTGGGTTTTGCAAGTAAGATATCTTGTAACCTTAACACAGCAGCTAACACTTGATGGCAATTTCTACTAACAGTCTCACCTGATCTACAAAATCTGACTTGAATACTCCTATTTTTTGTATAATATGCAAGTATGTTTAGAAAAATTGCAACTTGTTCTTCAACCGTTGCTCTTCCATTACAATGCATTCCCCCTCGTACGCTAATGAGTTCACAAAGATGTGCAAAACTATTCCTACACATCCTTAACTCTCATAAACAATTTGTATCACTCCCATTAATGAGTGAATCAATCACCTCTCGACGCGTTTCATATCTAGTTATTGCTCGCTCGTTCAATACACCCCTCTCTACTCTCCTATTCAAAACAAAGTTTATATAATAGAAACTAGCTGCTGCCATTGTAAGCATATTGATATAAACTCTCCATCCAAGAAGACAAATCAGAGATCCATGATGATCCATGATCTATATAACATATCAAAGGAAAGACCCATAAGTGTAACGTTGGGGATCCGAAGATCATTTTCATAATACAAAACATAATGGACAACATCATATGCTACATAATCTAAATTCAATTAGGGTAGGAAAAATGTATAGCATCATAAATTATCATAAAGAAGAGAAGCCGGGCATATATTGAGTAGCCTCATTGGATAATCTAGGATTATCCATGTTTTCTTACAATAACTGCACAATTTTTTACTACAATTAGTGGCAATGTGCCCAAATCCTTTGCAATTGTAGCATTACACATTAGTCATATCTCTGCCTCCTTGAGACCTCCCCTGAGTTGCATAGGCAATAGGAATTGGAGTAGGCAATAAGACAACTTGTGTAAAGAGCCGTTGTTCTTCCCTAAGAAGCTCTCCTACACAAATATGCAATAAAGGAACCGGTTCTCTACTCATTAAGTTGGACCCGATTGCTTCCAACTCCCCCCCTTAACTTCATTAAAAACTGGTAACGCTTCCAACTCCCCCCTTGACAGAGTTGACCCAACTTAAGTTCCCATTGAAACCTTCATGTTGTATTGCTTTGATTATAAATTTTCTTCAAATAATCCCACAATCTTTTAAAGGTCTTATAAGGCTTGAGATTGACAAGTATGGAGGGTTCAACACTTCCAAGAATCCTAGACAAATCTGAGCATATGTCAATTTGTAAGAACAGGAATATGGAAGCTACTGTAAGTGTGTACACTGAAATGGTGGTCAAAGGTTTCATACCCGATGTTGTTACTTACACAGCTTTGATGGATGGCTACAGTAAACAGGGTAACATGAAAGAGGCTATGCGGATGTATAGGGATATGCAAGCTGCAGGGATTGTTCCCACCAACTTCACACACAGTGTTCTAATTGATGGGTTATGTAAGGATGGGAAGACTGGTGATGCAATAAAACTTTTCTTGAAGTTGAAGGAATGGGATGCCATCCTAACTGGAAATTGCAATCATAGAATGACCAGCAAAATCAGTTGCCCAAATCAAGCAGTATATACAACTCTAATTCACAATTTATGTAGTGATGGAAAAATCTTCAAAGCCACCAAGTTTTTTGTAGATATGAGATCTTCTAGCACAATGCCGGATTTCCTGGGCTATCTTGTCACCTTACGAGGACATCTAGTGGCCAAGCATATGCGAGATGTAATGATGTTGCATGCAGATATGATGAAGATGGGAATATTGCCAAATGCGTTAATATATCGAGTGTTAAGTAAGGCATACCTGATTAATGGGTACTTGAGTTCATCTTTCATGTGCTCTAGAGAATTACAAACCTTGGCTAGATAGATATGGATCTAGAGACCATAGTGCATTTGAAATGGGTCAAACAGTTTTCTAGAGAGGCGCTTGCTTATCATTTGAAAAGGCTTGGTTCATGGAAAGGATACTCATATTTTCAGAAATGCTATTCAGTTGACAGGGCAGACAATGAGT
The DNA here is from genome assembly GCA_037954665.1 of Laguncularia racemosa. Lineage (NCBI taxonomy): Eukaryota > Viridiplantae > Streptophyta > Magnoliopsida > Myrtales > Combretaceae > Laguncularia > Laguncularia racemosa. The sequence goes on along the minus strand of JBBMOL010000024.1, from coordinate 4,985,326 downwards.
ACTATTATTAACTTGTGAGGGCAAAAAAGCTGCATAGAAAGGGCAACAGCTTGCTTCTTCTCCGGACAGAACATGGTATGTTTATCCAAGATAATTTATGATTCTGGGATTCATGTTTGTAGGGTCATCATTTAATTACAGTCCTCTTTTTTTTCTCGTCTAACAGCGAGTGTCAGCACTAAAAAATACTCCCATCTTCATTCTGGAAAGCCTGCTTTCCTTGAAGGACCCATGGACTTTACTATTATTTTCCCAGAGTCCATTGATAGGATTAAGGACTTCACTTGATTTCTTGGTGGAGATTTTAGAAGAAATGTCATGCGAAAGATTTATAACAGCTGCGAGGTTAACGGACAAGTAGAACCCTAGTGTGGGAGTTCATCCATGTTTTTCCCCTCCGTTGGGTCATGTGCAGACTCTGTCCGGCTAGTATATGTGTTTCGGAAATCAAATATACGTACTGATCTGCAAGCATCTAATCCACATGTTACAGCAATGAGAATTTGACTAGAGAGCTTGTCAAATTCATATCTGAGGTAAGGTGCCACCCACCCTTTTCCCCTTAGCCCTCTCACTCCCTAAGGAAAGAAAGGCAAAATGACGAACCCCATTATACAGATGATAGGACAAGGCTAAGGCAATAATCTCGATGGAGATTAGGATGAGCTTTGATGAATAAAAGAAGAATTGGTATAAATTCTCATTGGTAAAGCAAATCAAAATCCATTAACCTAAACCCTAAATCCCTTAAGAAACCTGAATAACCAGCTAAACCCCCCTAAGCAAGAAGCATGCGAGGAACATACGAACATGGGCCACAACCCAGCAAGGGACATGTTTAGACAAGCAAGGGAGCACGGGGGGATAACCAGACGACAACATCCAACAAGCATGCGAGGAACATTGTAGAGGAAGCAAGGATTTGAGAAGAGATGGAAGCATACAAACCTGATGGTCGAACTTGCGGCCGATTCCACGACGAGCGACAGAGAAAGACCGGCACCGATGAGCTATCATTGTTCCTCCTCTAAAGCAGCTGCGACGAGACCTGAGGAAAAAACTTTACAGAACAAAGAAGGAAGGAAAGTGACCAGAGAAAATAACACGAGATCTTTGAGGGGCAAATTGGGAATTTTGCAAAAATAAGGTTGTAGTCCAGTGCCAAATCTTTTGTACCAAATTACATACGGTACAAATATTTCTAATTTAGTCCAATACCATATTCGTGTTTTGTCCAGTACTTGCTTCAAGGATGGCAACCAAATGGAGGACAAAAAATTTTGTCCAGTCCAGTGTCGGATTCTAATGCCAACGAAACGCTACCTAAGTTTTAGACACATTTTTTCTTAGTGTCTTAACTATTGTGTAATGTTTGTGAAGGGTGATTTCTTGAGGTTAGAAATAGTGAGTGAGAAAGAAGAGGAACAACTGGATGAGAAAATTGAGAAGTTTGTTAGAACTTATGTTGACAAAATTGAAGATATAGTGGGAAAGTAAGAGAGGATGGTAGTCATAATGTTACGGTGTACTATTAATGTCAAACCATCTATGGAGGGGGAATAAAAGGAAAATTTGTTCCAAATTTAGTGTCAAATGCAAGGAAAAGTTTGTCTATCGGTTATTGATAATGGTAATTGTACCAACTTAGCTTCTACTTCATTTTTTTGTGCTTTAAGGTTGTAAACAACAACACACCCAAGTCTATACAGTCTACATTAGCTTAGAAAGAATGTTGCAATTCACATCAACAAATGGGTACATGTTTCCTTATCTATTATCAAATATGTAGATGAGATAGTAAGTAAAGTGGTGGCAATAATTCTGCTCGTATTCTTTTGGGACAATCATGACCATATGATAGGAAGGTTGTACATGAAGGATTTGCAAACACTTGTACATTAAAGATTGGTGACAAATGCATTATACTTTTACCTATGAGTTAAGAAGAGGATAGAAGGGATTAAGGAACCCGAGATAAGCAAAAACAAGGTAGAAAGAATTTGTTTACTGAAAAGATCTATCCACCAAATCATACACTTAGGAAGAAACTAGATTTAAGGTGTTCACCAATTAGACGATAATAATGTGAATCATGATCTAAGTCTTAAGCATCGTCCCAAATTTCAAGGAGTAACTAGGAGTCACTCACAACTGGATTTGAGCCCATCCATCTTTAATGTAGGAAATCGAGGGTGAATGTATAGAAGCCCAACATTGGGTTATGATGAAATATTTGAAGAAGATGAATAATAGATAGATTTTTAAACATTATTATGTTCGCTAGAGAGAGAAATGCATTGTAGAATATGTTTATGTAATTTTCAATTTTTTCCTTTTTTAACTTATTAATTAATATTTTATTAACAATTACTAAAGAAAATGAAAAAAATATTATTATTTATTTGACCACACAGATTTTCTATCGAAAATTTTAAAATTTTCCTAGAAAATATTCTTCAATTGAGTGAATCTTATTGCAAATTTTATACTTACCCTATCAATATAAGTCAGCTATAATATTTCTAACAATACTACCGCTAGCAAAAAATAGTTTGATTATATGTAAATAATTCAAGTAAATTTGTAGGCTATAGCTTTTATTCTTCGACTATATTAGGCATCACGGTATGTATGTGTACTATTTCTAACTTTCTATTCTTGCTTTTTTTCCATTGGTTCCTTTTGTTTAGTAGAAACTTAAAACTTTAAATAGTATTTTTTTTTTCTAATCTTGAATCTTGAGTGTCAATCTTATGTGAGGTAAATGTCAACCTTCAAGAGTTGCTGTTGTTGTTGTTTTATGTTTTGTTAGGGTCGGCACACAAGAGAAAGTTGATGTTAAGGTCGACACTCACGAATAATAATAAAGTAAAGTTAAAAAAGAAGAAGAAAAAATAAAGGCACAAGATTTTATCCTAGTTCACCTGTTAACTAAGGCTACGTCTAGCAAATGATTCCATTATAATTAGCACCTCACTCTCTTGTTTTTATCACGCAATTACAAGTGAAAAAAGAGAATATATAGTAACAGCTATTCATGGATCCAAACCCAAACCTTTAATGAACAAATATGGGCTTAATTGCTAAAAGCTCTCTAGTGTCTAGGGGGAGCTACCCCTTTGAGACCCTCGCCTGCTCAGCGTGAAGTAGGACCCACGTGCTTTCCTATCGTATAAGAGTATGAGCCACACTCCAACATGTTCGTCGATCATCACTCATCGCTTGTCGGTGTGTTATGTTGCATTGAAGTCTTCGTGTTTGTGTTCATCGATTGTCGATCTTCTTGTTCCTATTTATGATCATGTTCGTGTTAAGCACTCATATTTGATTGCTGCAACTTTCCTTATTTTAATTAATATTTTTGTAATAGTGAATAAAATAAAGGGTAGATAACTTTAACTTTATAAGAATTTTTTAGATTTTTAATTTTATAGGAAAGGTATAAATGTATTTATATTTCTATCTTTTCAATATTTCATAATTATAATAATTTTAAATATATATTTTTAAGTAAATATATTTTGAATTAATAATCACAAATAGTGAAAAAAATTACCTAATAATATATAATTTTAAAAGCTTTTCTTGTTATAGTACCTTTTTTTATTATTTACTTTTGGTTAGTAGTTATTTGTCGTTTTTTTTTATATTACTCATTTCTAATGGTATATCTTCATTATTAACTTTTATTTATTAGTAATTTCTTAAAGTCACAATTGATTTTAAAATTTTATTTATTATATTTTAGGTTTTGTATATATAATTAAGTGAAACTCGCTTTATACATGATTTATCATTTTAGAAATAAAATATCTATATTATACAGCTTATGCTTGATTATCTATATTATGAATTTTATTGCAAATTTGCAATTTATGACCAAAATAAATATTGAATTTCCTTATTTCTATTATTCATGATATTTTTTAATGACTATTGTAAGTAAATTTACAATATTTGGAAGTTATATTATATAGGTTGTAGAAACTTACGTTTTTATGTTATGTTTCTACATTTCGATTCTATGGATCCCTTAGTGATTTTACGTAAAATCACGATTTTGACAACCTTGCTTGTGATGGATTTTTTATCAAGTCTTTTATTTTAATGCAATGATTAATTTTTGTAAAACTAGAATTTAAAACACTCAAAGTATATTGCTCCATATCTATCCTAATATAATAGTAAAAATATTAAACCATTTATAGGTTTTCATTGAGTTTAGAATACACATGTAAACCAAGAAATCGTTGTATTCAGAAATAGATAAATAGGGAGCCGATAAAAAGAAAAGATTTCGGAATATAGCCTTAGATTTAGATACTACTACGAATTTTTCTCGATTAAGAATAATAGAAAATCAAGAAGCCTATAGATCAACTGAGAGATTTCATTTTCAATTAAAAATTATAAGGGACAGATTTATAATAGAAAAGAGACAACCGAAACAAATCCATTAATATAGCAAAACATCTTTATTAAATTAGAACTTAAATTACTAATACAACGCAAGTGCAGATAACATCGACAAATCGATCAAAACGTGAAAAGAACATCAGCAAGTTCATGGGATTGGATATTTAACAACTTTTCCAGTAGCCCTACCAGCATCAAGATGTGAAAAGGCTTCATGGGTTTGTGAGAATGGAAATGGAACCTTCGGATCGATCACTGGCTTCAGTTTTCCACTTCAGAAAAATGGGTTGAGCTTCTCCAAAGTAGATCCATTAGGACTCACCACGAATTGAATTATAGGTGGTTTTACATCATCACCCTTGCCTATTATGGTCACCACCTTACCTCCTTCCTTCACTGCCTTCAGTGCTCTCTCGCTTTCTCCTATTTATGTGATCAAATATTGCAATTAGAAACCATGAATTATGTAGATGTCTCATTAAAAATAAAATTCAGAACCAAAAAAAAAAAAAAACACAAAAAACATAACTTATATTTTTATGTTTTTACAATTACTATCCAAATTTTGTTTCTTCACAAATGTACAACCTATGCTATTTTTCATTAAAAAATAGTCATTAATCAATCGTCGCTTTCATAATGGCATGTGACCCATAAGTGTCTCCCAGTAAAATTTCAAATAACATATATTTTATTCAAAAATCCTATAATAAACAAAACAGCTCACTTTTTGTAGTAGGGTTTGGGATTGAATGAAGTTTTGATTAGGTTAATTTAAGGAATGCGTGATATGAGTAAATACTTGAAAATTCCGTCTTCAATTGAGCTTAGGACGAAGTCAAGCGCATTGGCATGTGAACTGTTGTAAATTTCGAAAAAAAAATTGTATGGAATTACAGCATCCTTATTGTATTAGCTAATGCATATAATGAAGGAGATATTGGAGGTGGCATCATTCCATAAGATTCTTAGAAAATATATATATATATATGGAAGATTATCTTGTAATATTGACAAAATAATTGAATCTAATATCTCAGATTTGTTAGTGAAATGGAATTTGATGCTAATAAGAAAGAGAATTTAGAAAAGGGAAACCTACTGACTGCATGATATACAAGATCAAATTTTTCGGGCAAGTCCTCGAATTTCTCCTTGGTTTAGTCCACAGCCAGATCAGCTCCCAAATTCCCGAGCAGGTCTAGCTTTTTAGTGCTACAAGTAGCTGCTACTCATGATGCTCCAAAAACCTGTTTGGCTAGCTGCATTGCAATTACAAGATTGCCTTTTAGATTGATATACCCGCAGTATCCTCATCATTCCTCCATATCTTAATACAGACAACATAGAAAAAAGTTTTTTTTTTTTTCTCTTTTTCCCAGATATGTAATAAATTTGAAGCCTAAAAAAAAATTCACTTTAAATAATGGTTATATACTTAGGAAGAGTAGGTATATTGGAATGTATGAAAGTTCCGTTTTTTTTTTTTTTACTTTAACAAGCACCTTGGATATCTATTAAAATTATATATATATATATATATATATTTGTATGTATGTTATATTTGTATGTAATAACTTGAGCTCTATAAGCAAGATAAGTCATGCAAGTCAACTCATTCAACCAAAAAAAAAAAAAAAGGTTATGGTTGAAAATTTCAACAAGTTTAAAAACTGCACTAACTTATCCTACCTAACCCACAAGTTAAAGCAAGTCAACCCTTACTAACCGAGTTGGCCAATGAACTCAACATAAACTTTAAAGAAAATGAATAATTAATTATTCATGTATAATTAATTAATTACTTTTAACACATAATTGTATTAGAAACTCTAATTACTACTGCATTGATTAATCAATATAGATAAAGTTATTATATATTTCCTTCACACTCTATTTCTATTAAAATGAAATTGTAACATATAAGAAAATAAATTGGATTAGTAATAGAAAAACATGATGCCTAATTGCATTTAATTAATAAAAATATAAATACACATATATTGCTAATTATACATAAAATTTTACAGTGAATTTTTTATCAACTGGATGTATTACATTTTATGGGTTGGTAAATTAGCTTGCTTAACTTACTAAATTGTAGAAATGAACTAAATGCCACAGGTTTGTGGGTTAGCCTGCTTAATCCACCAATACATGGTGGGTAGGTTAGGCCTAAAATTCTAACCTATTTTTAAGTAAGTCAAAGCGAGCTAACTTGTTTAATTTGTGGACTAAAGCAAAATGAAGTGAAGTGAGCTGGCTTGTTTAGCCCACATACATAACTCTAACCACTTGTTTACTTTCTATAATAGAATAGATAAGGAATAGAAAAGTTATACCTTATGAATGATTATTATCAAGAATAAATTAAGAATTTCTATTCTAGTGTTTACTTTATATAACTTTTTTTATTGCAAGAAATATTCATTCTAGTGTTTAAATTCACCTCATTAATCAATATTAAGTTAGGAATATAGATAAAATTATCAATTTATCTCTATTTAGTCATTAATTACAGTATTAATAGGGATATAATTGACATAATGTTTTCAATTTTAATTCTCACTATAGAGGAAATAAAAAACTTCACCTTTTTTTAGATAATATCTATTTCCAATTGAGTGGGAATAAAAAAGTTTCGGAAATTAAAATTCCATCCTTATTTTTTCATGTAAACAAAGTAAAAGATAGTTGAGAGGAAATAACTATTCTATTCCCTCTTTATTATATCCAAGTAAACGGGTTGTAATAGCAATTGGCAACTATTTTATTCCCTCTTTATTCAAATGCAGCATGCATTTCATGCTACATGTGACCTTAAAGGAGTAACATAAGATGACATATAGAGGATGACTAGGAGCAAAAGGTACAAAGAGGGAACAAACAATCTTAAAGACCTCAAGCACACTAGTGATAGGTAGAGATGTTATGAAGTATTAACCTTACAATTTTTGAAGAGATGCAATGTGTTCTTTACTCTAAGCTTTATTTTGATCTTTTATGAAAGTAATATGATAGCACAACAATATTTGTCTCTAGTTTTTGAATCTATTAAATGAGAGGAACTATGAATATATATAGACTTCGACTACCAATGTCATTTGTTAGATTGAAACCTGAGAAAAATAAGACAAAAATGAATAAAAAGAGGTCATGATAAATAAAATAATATTAGTTTAATAAAGAAGGTATTTTGGTCATTTGATAAAGAGACTATAAAAGTAGACACGGTCATGGAGTAGTTCAAAACCGCTAACCAATCCGAAAACAGTCTAGTGATTCCAACCCAGAACCATGAACCTTTAAGATAGTTCTTAACCTATTGTGGAACCATCAATTCCACAAGTCAAAGGTAGGTCAACTTGCCAAACCCATAGAACTCAATTCCAATTTACCAAAAAAGATAACTAAAAATAAATATATTAAAATAATATTAAAAATTTAAGTGATTTCCATATAAAATAGGAAAAAATAATCTTCATTCACAACATTTAATATATTGTTATTATTAACAACATAAAAAATAAATACACCAAAAGAGTACATGTGATTGGATATTTATAAAATTCAATAAGAAAAAATTCTCATTTCTTAGTAATGTGGGACTAAAACCAACTTTTATTTTTTATTTCTTTTATAAAATTCCATCATATATTGCTTAGACGAAAACACTACTTGTGTATAATTCTATATAAATGAATGCAAATCCTTTTCAAGTTTTTACAAAATGGGTTAAAAATTATTAAAAGTTTTAGGCTCATAATCTTTTTAAAATTTTCATTTTTTAAGTTATATTTTTAAATTTGGAAAATAAAATAAAAATTAAGGCTAGTTCATGGGTCCAAAGTCGGACTTGTGAACCGTTGGGTCCTTAGACCTACCCTAGAATCAGGTCCCACAGTTTTGAGGCTAGTTACCCATTTTAAGGGCTTGGAGCCGATAGTTTCAAGTTTGAGTCCAAGGTAGTTTTGCCTCATGACCATGTCTATATAAAAGGACAATTGATAAGCCATTTCAATCCCTTTTTTTTTTTTCCTTTCTACACATCAGCCTCTCAAATTAGAGAAAATGATTCAAAGGAGAACTTAGGGAAACACAGTCATACCCATGTACCAATATGTGCTGTGTTGGAAAAAAGAAATGTGAGGTAAAGGGGTTCATGGTCAGGTACTCGCCCATATACCTATACACAAGATAATCAATGTTTGAAATGAGTTCTTCTCCTTATAGGTTCTTCCATGGACTCCTCGAGTTCAGGTCTAAGGAAAGTCTCTTTAAGTATATGAGCTTTCTTAGAAAAAGTTGAAAATGGACAAACTAGTTGAACAATCTCTACTCCAAGTATATCATGCTAAATCTTTTTTAGTCATCCAAGTTTCATAGATTTAACTCTTTAGACCTTATCAACTTAGCCAAAAAGTTAGATCCAAGCTATTATTGGGTTTAAAGCCCAAAATTCATTTTAACCGTATGGGAAAGTAAAAAATAAAAAATTTCACCTGAATTACAAAAGTGCCAACACCACCGGCACCGCCCAAGACAAGGATGGACTGACCAGCACATAGTCCCGATCTTTCTGATCCTACATAAGCAGTTTCCTTAGCTATGGGTACAGCTGCTGCCTCACAAAAACTCAAATTCCTGGGCTTGATTAATTTCAGCACCTGGTCTTCCGTAATATCAGGAACATTAACATCGACTTAAAACTTCAAAACATCAGTCGGTTTTCCATAGTCGGAATATACCCAAGCCTTCATTTTAGAAGGCATTGTCATTAGAGAGGAAGCCATAGGTTTGGATTAGGAGAAGTTTTGAAATTATTGCAGAATTTTTACCAGTGAATGATCGTTTTAAAAAGAGGAGAGACTATTGTGTATCGGCAAGGCAGGTATACGCAGTATTTATAAGGGAATGCTTTGTAAATTACTATTAACATTAGTAGATCAGTTAAGGTTATCATGCCAAACGTCGAGGTCAACTTGTTTGTCCGTTGAACAGTCGTGACATTGTAGAAATAGAGGTAAAGTAAAATATGGTTCTATTTTTTGCTTGACCGTCGTGGGCCTCCAAACTTACGTATATTTTTTTTTTTTAAATGTATTATTGGATAGAATAAAATATTTTGTTTTTTACTTGATTTACATTTTTTTTTTTTGGACAAAAATGATCATACATATTAGATAAAATATTTATACGATCAATTATCTCAAGTTTGCTTATTTTTGCAATTAACTATTCCATTTAGGTACTATAACTAATCTTGAAAGGTTTGTAAATATTAAATTAATACTTTTAAATTTCAGCTAGTTAAGTGCAAAAATAAATAAAGTTTAAGTATCAAATATGATATTTACCCTTAAATTAAAAACAAAAACACTAAATATGGTATATTTTGCTTAAATAATATGGATAGATAAAAGAACAATTTAAATCTAAACTACTTTATATAATGAGCAATTTATGAGTGAGACACCCCATTTTTACCTTATTTAAATTTAGGAAAAATTTAAAAGTGAGAAATTTTGAGAAAAAAAATAAAAATTATAGGCCAAGGGCTCTTATTCGTTGGTCCATTTCATTTTCAAGGGTCAAACAAAGTCAAAGTACACATATGTGATTTGATGATTTTTAAGGCTCTAAATGAGAATATTATTTTTTTTTTTTTTGAAAATTTAATATTCTTACTATAATCTGAGTTCATTAATTTTATCATAAAAATGAAGTCAATTCAAATTGACTAATGTATGAGAAAATCAATTTTTGAATTAACTGGATAAGCAATGAACTAAAGCTCATAAAACTGTCAAATTGAGCTCCATTGAAAAATTATTCTTTAACATATGTATAATAGACTTATTCTTTATTTATTTATTTATTTCCTAGGAATTGATTGTATGAGGCTTGATTTGGGCTTGAACTAGATTTAGTGGCTGAATTTAGCTTAAGCCAACTTAAACATTTGAATGCATATAACTTACATTACATGAAAGAGGCATAGGCCAATGGCCTTTGTGGAAAACACACACACACACACATTTCATGGGAGACCCAAGATCAAATTCTCACTTATTTAATATGCACAAAAGTTTTTTAGACCGTGTAAAACTTAGTTTGAACCGTACCCATGATTTCCATCTTCATCAACCTCTAGTTATGCTCATTTTGCATTGTTTCCTTTTTGACAAGCTCACTTTAAGCTCATTCTCTTCATGTCTTTCACACAAAATTATGGTGGAATCATGCAATCGGCATAAGATAGTGAGAATCGAACATAAGAATATGACCTAATTCATCCATTCGAAGCATCAAATTGAATCTCAAAATTTGGGGAAATTTTTCAAGATGCACACCGATTGCGAATCCAAAATGATTAAGCAAGAATCAAAACTTCCTCTCGCTTAAACATGCAAGTTTAGATCGTACACAACCATTCCAACTCATCCAAACTCCCCTAAATTACCACTTGCCTTTGATCGAAAGAATATTCCAAGTACCCTCCTCCTTGTCAAATCCCACCATTAAACTTGCCAAGCTCGAATCGACCTTGGCAAGTATAAATATAACCCCCCAGCTTCTCATTTCAAGGGCATAACAATAGAAGCAACACTTAAATCATCTCCATTTAAGCTTAATACACACTTTCTTTCTCTAGCTATTTAAATCAACTCCCCACTTCCTCTTTCTAGAATTTCTCTCACTACACTCAATCTTGAAGCAGAAAGCTAGTCCTAATAGATTCCTAAGCCTCCCTTGTTCTAAAAAAGATTAATCTTGAGCTTTAATTAGTTCACAAGAGGATTCAATTGGGAAACCTAAATCGTGCACTGCTTACTTCCTCTAACCACCATCCTTTGCTAATCCTGGACTCAAACCATTGATGCCAGTGGACTCACAATTACTCCTAACCCTGATTCGACAACACCCATTAGGCCAAAAACGACCGAACTAACTCGAATAAGTTGTGCTGCTTTACTGTCCCTTTCTCCATTCGATTAGATTGTGGACCAACCCGATAACCAACTTGAACCATGCATTCAACCTAGTTTTCAATTCCAAAGTACTTCTTTCATTTGTTTTTTTCTTTTTTTTATTTGTTCACTTTATAATAAACAAAAATATAATAAATAAATAGATGTTAATGTATCTTTATTGAGGAAATATGGATAGAAGCATAAAAAAAAAAAAGAAAAGAAAAGGAAAGAAAGGAGAAAATAATAAAAATACAAGGATAAAGCCTTTGTTACCTAAACACAATTTTTTAGAAAATCTCTAACGAAATCTTTTTCCAAATTTGGGATCAAATAGACTTTTATTTTTATTTTAAGAACCCACACCAAATTTAGGACCTTTTCCCTAATCATTTCTTTAAATCAAGATCAAATGGTTATTAACTTAAATGTAATTTTTTCAATAATATTTTTTTTCTTTTGTAAATAGAATTTTTAAAGTATTTTGAAAAATAAATTTAAACTTGGAAGGTTAAAGTGGTAACTATAAGGTTTTAATATAATAGCCCCTGAATTCCAAAATCTCTTGTTTTTATTTAAAAATTTTACACAAACCAGTAGCTAAATTAGAACCGATTCACTCAATTAGTTCTAATTTAATATTGTCCCAATCTCAATTAGGTAGTGACTCCTTTTTCTCCAAATTAAATAAAAAGTTTCCTAATTTTATTTGATGATTTACATTAAATGAGTATAGGGTTTAATGTAAATTAAATTAGGAAAAATAAACTGAATTTTAGGTTTAACAATGACATAAGCATATAGTTTACCTTTTGTTAGAAATTTTAATAGCAAAAGCATACAATTTGTTTCAAAAATTATTAGCAAGTATGGAAGTTGAAATTATTACAGGAAACTACAAAGGATCTTTATGTTAATGAAATTTAGATGCAAAACGATACCATTTTATTATGTAGAGCTCTTTACCGTAATAACCTCGATATAATGATGATCTATTAAGCATTATAAAGCACATAGTGTCTGTTGGATAAAATTAAAATTAAAAGAATTATCAAAATATTAAAAACACAAAAACCCCAACTTGCGCTTTAATATTATGGATCGGCTAGGAAGGCAAATGTCCTCTTTTCGGAATTTACAACTATTCTTTGTGTTTGCAAATATGTTGGTCAAAATTACATAAATTAACCGGGATAGATCTACTAAGCTCATATACATTTACAGTTGAAATGAAATAAAATCACAAGTTAATTCATTAATACGATAAGAAATACATTAGGAACGGATTGAGTTGAAATATAATTTTATATATAAATCAGCCATAATCTACAATCTAAATCTTATAACATCATGATGTTAATCTATAGAGACATACCTTAGTGATTTTCTAAAATGGTAAAAGTAAAAGTCTAAAGTAAAATTTAAAGTATCTTCAACTTCGAATCGTCCTGCTCTTCATCATTTAAAACCAGAATATATAACCGATCTGTAATTTGTGTGACGTAAATGCCCAGAGCATTTGGATCGGCGATTCGGCGACGCCCTTACGGAGACAGGGAAACATACTGGATAGGCTGATATGTGGTCGTAAAAGCATTACTCGTCAAGGCTGAAGCATTCCAACTTTGAAAAGTCTTTGAAGAGAGAAGTAGACAGCAATATCCTCTTAGAGAAGTATCGAGAATGCACCTTTTCTTTGTGAAATTGTTTGGATTTTATACATACTTCCCAGTAATTACTATAAGAGATAGCTTCAATTTTATTCTAAATGCGAGTAGAAAGTGTATATTCTAAATTATATAAATTGAAGATAGATGCGTTGTTGATATAGAGGATGCTATCAACTCCTATTATAACATCGATTAATTTCAGTTGATCTGTAATGTTAAACGCCACATATTGTCTTGGATCGATTAAAGATAAATGGTGTAAATTAAAAATAATTGTTACGACATGGCAAGAAAAAGAAAAAAAAAATACTATTAATGGGATAATATTCCTAAATATTTACCATTTGAAATCAGCACTTAAAATGGGCACTTCAAGTTTCGATTTTAGTTCAACTAAAATCAGCAATGCCCATGCTTTCCTGATATATACACACAACAACAGCAAGTACCAATTTTAATTTTAAAGTGCTAATCTTTTTCCTATTATATACGCATAACAACACTGCTACAATTTATAGGGACAACAAATTTAAATAACCTGCAGTAATACTCCAAAATACTACAAAAACATCTAATACACTAATCCAATGATCTATCAATGCATACATGTCACATAGGAGCAAAAATTCTCAAGCATAATAACAAGAATACATCATTTAATGGATTTCGGCAGCTTTCAAATCCCTAAACCATAAGAAATAATTGATAACATAACTAAATGAAGAAATCAAAAGTTTCAATTATATATGCAATGGTATTTATATAAGTATGGACCAAGCATTTATACTGTAATGGCTAAAACATGTAATATAATATGTAGCCAAGCTATCTCCTCCTACATCGCTTGAACATCTACACATCCTGATCATCTAGCATAGGGTCAAGCTAATGTTGCACCATCTGATCCATATCTATCTGCGTAAACTAAGTGCCATCTAAACCTAAATTAGGTGAACTATGTGGAGGAGTCATGTAAAAAGAAATGGGAGTGGGTTCGACCTAAATAAGACCTTCACCCATATCACCATTGCCATTGCTAGGTTTTCTCTTATGTGAAGCTAGAGGAATAAGGGCATAAGTGTTAGAACGCTTTCCTAATGGAGTGAAAATGGATGAAGAAGAGGGTGCAAATGGGTCTGGCTCATCATGATATACCACAACCTAAGTAGGGGATGGAGGAGGTAAGTCATCACAATCATCTTTAATCTTCAACTAAGTATGTCTAAAACCCCATCCTCTACTCCAGCCTCGATCATGAGCATGTCATGTTTAAGGGAGTTGCGATGGTGGCGAGTCCTCCATTCATCAGCATCATGTCCAATGGGTAGCGCATCATCTAGAATCACACCCATGAATCAACAAGTTACCTTAACCAATTCTGGTGCCTCAAATAGAACATCATTGTGTGGCATCTAAGGTTGATGCTCAATGAAATCAACTTATAAAAAAGAATAATATAATATAATTAATTTGCACAACATAAAACATAACAAATAATAGAACTAGAAGATCAGATACATGCCATATAACTTAATATGGCATTGGTCTAACCTATACACTATTGAGTGATTTGTCAATACCTCGTAGCATATCCCAAGATTATACTGTCTAGTGAGCCATGAGCTGAATCAAAATAGATGATTCGATATCAACAATCGGCCTAATGCTCTACCAAGTTGAGTGGGTAGTCACCCAATTTGTCTCGATCCTACCCTACAGGTCAAGCTCATGGAGTTGAGTCAATATACTTAGGGATTGTTTTGATGCCTTCAAACTAGTGAGCTACTCGATCTGGAAAGTATAGCTCAATGACATGAAAGTAGATAAGTGGTACTTAGGTAAGCTAAATATTGCTACTCTCTTGACAATAAGCTGATAACATTGCTATATCTACATACATGTACGAGACCGAAACCATCTGAAAGCTAATATGTTAGAATAATCCCGAATCATAAAATTTTAAGAGGGAATTACAATAGTAAAGGAGGTTACTTGCTCAAGGACCTAGCAATCTAATCATCTCGATAATGTCATTACATTTGTCAATAGCTACATGACATTGAAATCAGCACCTCATCTACACATTATTAGCTAGCCCTCAACCGCTGCTATCATCTTATGGTGCAAAGGGGTGATATGAGGGAAGTGTTCCCATGCTTATACTTGTAGTATCACTAGTAGACCACTAATCTTAGATGTCTCCACATACGATGCAATACAGAGGTGATAGTGTAGCTAAACTAAGCATGCTACCCCCCACGCATACTACCCAGCCTTAAAGGTCAAATAGAAGGGGGAGAAACATTAAGTGCACTAGGTCTACAACTTATTGACAAAGATCAATTTTACCTCCATGACAGTTAAAGATTAAACAAATATCAATCCGATCTTTAATAACGAACGTTAGAACTCATCTCAAGAACTAACTCTAGCTATCTTTAGACTCTTCATCCACCAATGTAAATGCTAAAAGCATTATGCGATTTACACCATCTAAGCTTGTTACTATGAGTAATTTGTGCTTGTATTTTCCGTACAAGAAAATTCTGTCAAGGGTAACTAGTAGCTTGAAAAGATGGGAAGAATCCATTCAACAATTCCATTTGATTGGAAAGTTTCCTATGCCTATAATGAGATTGGTTTTCTAGCATACTTGCAATGGGGAAATGCATTAATGTATGGTCCAAATTCCTATAACACTCTATTGAATATCACGTGCCCCTAATAGTCAGTATCTAGATATTTCCACTCTATAATCATGCCTGAGATTATCTCTTGTATAGCAATTAATAGGTGTGGGAGTACAACATACAAATCCTCTCACCTATCATATACAAGTTTAATGGCCTTTCGCTGTGCCTCTCAAGCTCTCTTGAAGTGCACAGTATATCCAAACTTCTTATAAATGGAGGTCTACAATTGTTTAATCTTCACATTTAGGTCCACTTTTGCTTCTAATATAAGATATCTAGCCATGATTGTCGAGTCCAATTAGGAGCGATCTAAGTTAATTCCAAGGTTAAGGTATGTACGAGGACCTCATAAAAACACCTAGTGTGCTTTTTCAAGCATGCACAAAGTCTCCACTTTGTAACCATTGTGACTACTAGCAAGCTAATAGCCCAAAACTTTGGAGATGATTTATCCACAACATAATTATAATGATTTACTACGTGATATATTTTGACCACTTATATTAAGTGCTCTTTCATCTCAAATTGCATTCTCACTTTACACTTATCACTGAAGCTCCAGTCCCCTTCACTTGTATTCTAATTATTCACATATCCACTACCCACTCCAGCTATAAAGAATGGCACAAGGTTCTAAAGTCCCAACAGTATTGACATCCTTTGGAAACCCAAGCCGCCAATCCTTTCTTTAGCTTGACTCATGTAGCTCATCTAGTGTCTATAGCCAACCTTCAATATTCTCCCCATCATCATCATCTCCGAATGAGTTAAGACCTAAATCATCACTAGAAGTACGACAAGCTTCATCATTCTCAACATTAGTCTCCCTAATTGGCTCACTTATACCGATATTATGAATTTTAGGCTGACTACCACTATAACTTGCTTTTTCAATGGTTTCAACATATTGAGAAATTCACTACCTAATTTGAAAGTGAATCATCAATTATATCATCCTATGCTAAACCAATCTCCTTTAAAGCAAGCAACTCAATTTCACTTATTTACATATACAACTCATCAGTGCCACTAACCCTAAGGTGCACTAATGAAATTACTAATATTTGGTGCACATCATAACTACCAGTAACAGGCACTACATAGCAATGATGCATGTTATCATATATTATTGGACACCTATAGATCTACTCAATCCAATTGGTCACACCATTAATCTAAAGATGAGTACAAATGATACCCAATGACTGATCGTAAGTTGATTCAAGAGGAACTCCAACAACTATTGTCAGGTGTCTATCATAGCACGCCCCCATTGGCTCCATCCACAATATTCCCATAAGCATAATAGATGACCTAAACCTCTGACATTTTCTTATCAAATAGCTTAAAACATTTGAATGAAACAATATGCAAAAATTAAGTTCAATATCTAAAATTTTCCTTAGATAACGAAATCAAATGCATGAATACAATAGTTCATTACATTTAAGGGTAAGGATTAGAAATATTAAAAGAGGCTTAATATTCAAATTATTGCAAAATACTGACACCACCAAAAATATTTACTTTTTTTTTAAATGGTGTCAAATAATATTATTGATTCCAGTTGATATGCTTTATTATGGAACTTGCTGAGCATAATGCAATATAAATCCATAACATGCTATTGGCTAAAACAATCAAGATACATTTATTTTACATAACCAACCAAAGAATTTGGATTTACATGATATCTGATTGATAGATCAAATATATCCATCTAAGATTTCTTCTAGCTAAAGGAATTGAAAGCTACATTTTGTTCTTGCAAAAAATTTCAGTTAAGAAACTAATATGAATAGCCACCAAATTATTCATGCTACCAAGTTAAAGTCCAAATAGTAATTTACATGATTGTTTAGCCCTAACTATGAGAGTTTAGTTACCACTACTATTACCTTACTATTTATTTATCATTGATAACTCTTTGTTAAAAATTTATAATCAAAACAACACCTTTTTCTATTAAAAAATGTTAATTGTTATTATCTTTTAAGATCAACATCACCATCTAGGTTACTATTAATAGTTACTATTTTAACATTTTATTCTTATACTTTATCCCCCAACATAAAATCAACCTAACCAACTTATATTCTCTTAGGATAAGTAACAAAATAATTCAAATTAACAAGTTGGATTAATCTAAACATATGGTGTTTTCATGATTAACAACTCATATGAGAAACAACTTGTAATTCTACTTTACAATCACTATGAAACTTAATCCATCAAGTCCTAATCAAGTTGCTTCCTTAACATAGATAAATATTATCATAGCTGATAAATTCTATGTTCCAACTAAACATTAATTTCTAAATCCATTAAAACCTATTATTCTAAGATAGCAACTTTAAGAACAAATACTAAAAGAAAATAATTCTAAATGGGATAGGAAAAAAATTATCCTTTTTCAAAAAATTCCCCAACTTATACCAATTGAGAAAGTAAATCTAACAATATGCCACTTAAAATTGTCACTTGAAGTGCTAATTTTAACTTGGTGAGACCAAATATATATATATAATTCAGGGAAAGGAAAACTACCACAACAACACAGTACCAACAATGTACCTCAAAATATCACATTTTCCTTACAATTACACATCTACAATGTTACCAAAAACTCAAAACATTAGAAAAATATTTACCTCTACATTTGTTGTAGCTTGTAAAGAGAGAGGGTTGAAAACACCACAAAAACACACCAATTCCTCACAAACTTCAACACCAATTGAACTATCTCACTAACTATACCTCCGATTTACCTTCAAGTCAAGTCAAAATGGCCTAAAAAAAGGGGAGATGAATGAGGAAGGAGGAGGAAGGAGACGGAAGGGATATGAGGTGCACGATGAAATTAACATTTCAAGTATTAATTTCAAATGAAATATATTTGGAAATATTTTTTCAATTGTCACATTTTCAAAATTACTTTTAAAAATAATATCATTTTTTTTTTACTTCTCCCCAACATGGCATGCATATAAAAAATAGATATTTGGTCCAATGCAAATGGAGAATATATATGTGGCGAATAGGCCAAATTTAGCATCATTATAACGTTTATTGTCAATATTTACCTATGATACATGTGCTCAAATTAATATTGGTATTCCATTCACATCAATAACAATTGTAAAACTAAATTAATCAAACCACTTACCGTATACATATAAAGATATTATTCAACTAATGCTTGAGAGTTAAAACATTGTACTAAATAAGAAAACATATATTAGAAAAGAAAATTAGTATCAATTGAGAGCCCTAATTAATTACACAAATATAATAATGGTTATTAAACATTAGTAGCAAATCTATTATGAATTTGAATATTAAAATACTAAAATGTCTAACAAACATAAAAAATTAAGTATAATGTAGAAATTAGTAAGAAAATGCTCAATTATAAAAAATGGAAAAAAAAATTATGTCCTAAAATAGAAATATGAATTTAGGAAACGCAAGATCTATCAAAGTATTATATGATAAAATTATGACTTTTTTCACAATAAAAATTCATTCATATCTACAAATTAGTGAATAGGGATTTATTTTGATTTACAATTTAAATTATTGATGGAAAATGTAATGCCATAAATGATTGATTTAAATTTTGAATTATTGATAGAAGTTTATTTTAATGGAAATTCAAACATATTATTAATAACAAATGTGAAGGGAAAATTAAAAAGAATCAGGATTTATTTTGATGTCAGTATAAAGAGTGAATTGAGATCTTTGACATTCTTATCCTTAGTGAAAGAATACAAAAAGCATATATTATAAAAATACTAATGGTAAATTATATGAAATATAGATATTACAAGAGGGCAATTCCGACAAACTGGAAAAGAAACCAAAAGTCCCCTCTTGTGATTTTTTTTATAATATCGATATAAATAAACAATATTATCTACATATTTGAAATTTGGATCTCAAATGAAATATGAAATTCTCCCTTTAGCTCGAGCTTGCTTGATTCATTACATTATACAATAGCACTATTTAATTACATTGTATGTTTTTTACATTTCGTGTGTAATAACTTCTAACATTTAACTTGCATATAGATATATGAGACAAATTTAAGTACAGGGAAAAAATTGCATACAAATTTAGAAAATTAAGTCAATAAACTCCTTCAAAATTGTATACATATTTACAAAAATTTAAGTTCAATGAAAATTTGCACAAAAAATAAAAATAAGTAAAAAGAATTAGAAAACTATTTATTTAAAATATAATTACAACTAATATATGATTAGTATACATAAGTGTCCACATTTTGCAATAAATCAATGAATTAGTCTTCTTTCTTCTTTTGTGTTTTCCTTTTTCTTCATTATTTTTCCTATAAATAACAAAATAACTATCTATATAAATATACCAATTAAGCAATGAAAGATAAAGATATATAAAATCTATAAAAGTACAATCTATAAAAACAATTTTACATGTATACTAAAAGAAACTTAATAGAGAAAAGCTTGATAAAATAATATGAGAAATATGAATATTGGATATGAATAGCAGAATAATAACATATATAGAAAGGTATACATTTTTTTAGCATTTAATAGCCCTAATCTCTAGTCAGAAAGTAAATGCCCTTTTTTGTAAATTTATAATAACAAGAATCTCATTTAGTTTCAATGCCAATTAATGGTAGAATTGAAGCAAATATAATAATGACACCATAAAAAAAAAAAAAAAAATTCACACCAAAATATCCTCTTTCATTCATAACATGTTTATATTTGACAATTTGTTTTTTGTAAAATAACAAATTAAATTAAAAAACAAAAACACTAAATGAAATAACCAAAATTTTACTAAATTAAAATTCAAGTAATAATTTTATATAATTAAGGGTAAAATTACAATTGGGGAAATAAAATTACCAAGTTAACCTTACATTAGTATTTAAATATTGAGGGTAAGGTAGTAATTTAAAATTTTAGATATTTATTAATTAAAAATTAGCCAATTGCCCTTAAATTGTAGTAGTTAAGGATGGGTAAATTAGTAAATGACTTTATAATTTGAATTGAGAAGTATTTAAGCTAGGAATTTTTATGTCATTTCCTCACCTCCCTCAACTGTTACACACTCTCTCTCTCATGTCTCACTCTTTCTCAACCTCCCTCATTTTTCTCCATTAAATTACAAATCAAGCTTACTTAAGCTCATTCATGGAGTTGTATGGCTAATTAGTGGGTTTTTAGTATCCATTTGGCTAGATCCAAGCTTAAAGAGATTAATTGGGTAAGTAATAGAACCTTTCAAGTTGAATGGGGATTTCGAGATACAATTGAAGCTAATTCCAAGTTAAATTTAATGTTTAATCAAGGAAATGGAGTAAGGAAGTGAAGATCAAGAGGAAGAAGAAAGATTACATGTGATCATGGCTACTCTTAGGTAAATTTGCGATTTCAAGCTCTAGAAATTGATGATGTATAGAATCTTTGGATCTATGGATTTAGGCCTTTAATTGCCATTTTGCAAGGTGGAAGCTCAATTTGAAGATTAGAGGTCTAAAGAGCAAGGTAATGATATTTGGAATTAAGATATGTTGTAGAACATTAAGTAATCTATAAGTTTTATTAAAGTACTAATAGGCAATTTTGAATTTATTAAGGTGAAATAGGAATAGGAAAGTTAATTTGCTTGTTTGGTGGTTGTCAGAGATTTTCAAGAGTAAAGGAGTAAGGTAAGTGCTCAATTACTTGTTTAATTTGAAGTGTAGTGTATGATTGATGTTTAATTGAAGTGAATTTTGGTATGGATGTGCTACTGGTGGCATGGATGATTAGCTATATGTCTAATTGATGAATTATTATTTGTTGGTGTTAATTGAATTATTGCTTAAGGTGACATTGGAAGTAGATTGATATTTGTAGTTTTAAGTTGATAAATATGGATATATATGTGTGTGTCATACAGTGGGATTAGTAAAGGAGTGTGTTCTTAATTTTGGTAAGTTGAAGATAAGAAGTGTGTAATTAATGTTATGATAAGAAGTATAGTTGAATTAGAATGTGTATTTGGAATAGAATTGATGAATTGGATATAGTTCATGTACTAGCCAAAGTGGGTAATGTTAAATGAGTATTTGGAATGTTAAAATAATGTTTGATAATTGAGAATTAGTGTTAATTGGTGAAATTTGATTTGGAAATGATAATAGGAAATAAGGATTTAGAGTGATGATAATTGGTGAAACAATAAGCAAATTATGGTTAAGTTTGAGTTAAAATTCATTTCTAGAATGTAATCTGAAAAAATGGTTATTAATCTAATGTAAAATGAAGTTTAAGTATTGATTTTGAAAAACAACGAGATTTAGAAAATTTTGACTTTAGTTTAAAATGATTAGTTTTTAAAATGGGTAAGATAGGATGATTTAAAGTTTTAAATTTGTAACTAGAGTTTAGACAGTAGTAAAGGGTGTTTAATCTACATAAAATCTAGAAATTCTTAAAGAAGTTGATAGCGGAATGAATTAGGAATCAAATGGCTTTTTTAACATGATTTTGAATTGAAATGAATGAGTTATGCTTAATTTAGTGAAGCTTATTCATGAAAACCGAAATCTAGAAAATTTGTTAAATAATACTAATTTGAAGTTAATTTAATGAAGTTTGAATGATATGTGATGTAAATGATAAATTTGAAAATTTTGCAATAAAACAGTCATCTTTTAGCATATTTGATGCATAATGATGATTGAATCATTAATGGAAAGTGTTAAAGTGAGTCGACTCACTATTCGATTCATCAAATTGCATCTAAATGTCTTGAATGTGTTCTTGTGCTCTTCATCATATTGAAATCTTTCTTTGTAAAATTCAAGCTTGATCAATTTTCTTCAACCAAATTTATTAAAAACACATTTTCGAATGAGTTTTGAGATAATTACTTTTTCATATAAAAATTTACTTGAAGATTAAATTTGTATAAAGAGTTTTATCAAATTCAAAACCATTTTCACCCAACAAGTAATTAAAGTTTTGGATCAAGAAGATTTTAAGAATGTATTTGATACAAGATTGAATTAACCTAAACAAGTTCCTACTATTGTAGGTATACATAAGCCCAACAAAACCTAGGTCTATCATACCACATCAGTTCATGTAATCATAAAAATCAGATGCACGCGTTTGATTTACAAGTCTACCCTTTCTTCATTAGTCAAAACTTAATTGAAATCCCCCATCATCAGCCATAGCCATTTAAGACATCAGTTACCTTTTTTAAAATTTTCCCATAAAATTCTCCTTCTTTCCAAATTTGGACTAGCATAAACAGCCGATTGAAACCAGAGGAGGGAAGATTTAGTTGCCTCGATTTCAACATGTATCTCCTCACTTGTAACCTATAACTTAGTGACCGAGATATTATTGGGGTTCCACATCAAAACTATAGCACCACTAAATCCGTTGGCCTTCGAACATATCATTCCATCAAATCCCAAAAAACATTGCAAGGCAACAACACCATATTTGTCCATTCTATGTTGGATACTATAGTTAGATACTCTAGAGTGGATACTATAGTTAGATACTCTACAATCTTTAGAATAAGGGAAACACAATATTTAGAACAAAAATAGAATCCTAGTGTAGATATGATAGAAGTAGTTTCCTTTTCTTTGAATATATGCTTGTACAAAATAGAAGATTGTATCAACTATATATATTGCTAGGGAAGTAATAGAAGATTAACCTTTTTCGAACATGGTATCAGAGCATCGAAAAGATCTAGGACCAACGAAAAAAAAAAAAAAAACCAATGGGAGACCAAACACCCTCGACCGGCTCTTCCCGGACGGACACTATTGCTCTTGATGATCTGACATCAAGAATAACACAGATGCTACATCAAACACCTATACCAACAACCACTGATCCAGTCCTCACATCCATGGGTGTAAAACTGGATGGAACCAACTACGGAATCTGGTCGCAAGTTATGGAGATGTATATTGCGGCCAAGGACAAACTGGGCTACATCAATGGAGATCTACCTAAATCGATGGAAACAGATCCTATGTATAGAAGATGGAGAATAGAGAACGTTGTGGTTAAGGGATAGTTAATCACATCTATGGAACAGAATCTGATTGGAAACTACATCAGATTTCCAACTGCTAAAGCCGTGTAGGATGCGGTTGCAACAACATACTTCGACGGAGCCGATACCTCACAAGTTTATGATCTGAAGCGGAAGGTGTCAAAACTGAGACAGAATGGAGGATCACTAGAAACATATTACAATGCACTTCAAGGATTATGGAGAGAAATTGATTTTAGGCGACCGAATCCTATGCATTGCGACATTGATATAGAGATGTACAACTCTATGCAACAGGAAGACGGAGTATATACTTTCTTAGATGGTCTAGATGATCGGCTGGATAGCATTCGAGCTGATACACTTCGTATACAGCCACTCTCTTCTATAGAACAAGCATATGCATATGTTAGAAGGGAGGATCAAAGACAAAGTGTGATGTTGATGAAGGAAGAAAACATGTCGAGTGCAGCGATGATTTCCAGGGGAGGACCGAGACTACAGCAGAAACCTGCCCTTCACTTGCTTCAACATGAAAAAAGAAGTCCTGCCACAAGAACAAGGAATCAAACGGCAAAGAATGGTTGTACTCATTGTGGAAACACCAAACATACAAAGGATACCTACTTCAAAATACATGGATATCCAAAGTGGTGGCATGAATTAAAGGAGAAAAGAAAACGTGAAGTAGGCCATGTCGCAAACGTTGTTGTGGAGACGGTGAGCACGGGAGCAAATATGTCTCTTATCCCACAGGGAGAGTCATCCACAGCAACAGATAACTATTTCCCAGCGAAGGATGAACCAGGTAATCAGAGGTGGATCATTGATTCCGGAGCCTCGGATCACATGACGTTCGATCCTCAAGATGTTTGTAGGAAAACCAGCTCGAACAGAACCTACATCATAAATGCGAATGGAGAAAAATATCCCATGAATGGTTCTGGAGAAGTGGTTTGCTCACCCACACTCCATCTACCAAACACATTACTTGTTCCATCCCTCTCTAACAAATTGATCTCAGTAGGAAAAGTCACGGAGTATTTGAATTGCTGTGTTCTAATGTATCCAAAATTTTGTATATTTCAGGACATCCTCACCAAGGAGATCATTAGTCGTGGTACTAAATGAGAAGGGATATACTACTCGGAGGAGTTTAGTGGGAGCAAAGTATACAAAGTAAACAGGGAGGACACCAAGAAGCAAGACATTTGGCTGTGGCATCATAGATTAGGGCATCCATCATTCACATATATGAAGTATTTGTTTCCAAGTCTATTTCATGATATTTCTGAGAAAGTGTTAAAGTGTCAGTCATGTATCCTAGCTAAGAGTCATAGAGTTACATACCAAATAAGTAATAAGAGGTGCAGCAAACCATTCATGTTAATACATTCAGATGTGTGGGGACCTGCACCTATCTCAACACCTTCGGGAATAAGATGGTTTGCGACATTTATTGATGATTGTACTCGTATGACTTGGCTATATTTCATGAAAAATAAAAGTGACGTTACTGAGATTTTCAAAACATTTCACATGATGGTTAGGACTCAATTCTCGACAAATTTGCAGACACTTCGTACTGATAATGGGGGAGAATTCGTAAATACAGACCTGATGAATTATTTCAGAACTCATGGGCTAAATCATGAGACATCATGTGCACACACTCCACAATAGAATGGCATAGCAAAGAGGAAGAATAGACATATACTTGAAACAACTAGAGCCCTCTTGATATCTGCTAAGGCCCCTAAGAGATTCTGGACGGATGCCGTAACTACTGTGGTATACTTGATAAATTGCATGCCTTCTAAAGTGTTGAATTACAGAACTCCATTACAGGTCTTAGCTCAACATGAACTGTTGCCCTCAGTTTTAATGCTCCCTGCCAAGGTGTTAGGATGTGTAGTATATGTTCATCTGCATAGGATAGAACGAACAAAGATAGATCCATGTGCTGTTCGATGCATATTCCTAGGCTATGCAACTCACAAGAAGGGATATCGGTGTTTTAATCCAATGACTAAACGCCTCTATGTAACTATGGATGTTACCTTCTTAGAGACAAAGATGTTTTTTTCAAACCCGAATTCATCTTCATCTACTCAAAGAGAACTAATTGATGATGAACAAGGAAATAAAAAAACTGGGTGGGAAATGTGGCCTGACACGTTGTCCTTCCAAGACGAAAGCAACAGCCACACTCACAAAACCATGGAAGAAGGAGAATCCACAGAATCAGAGAATGAAGGAGATGAAAGACAAGAACACTCCATCCGAGAGGAAGTCACTCAGAGGCAACAATCCACACTAGAACAAGATACAACTTCAAGTTTAGTACCAACAAAGTAAGCTCCTGAGGATGCAGCAAAGGTACAAGTCCCTGAACTATCATCTACTTATCATTTACCTTTCAGGAACAACAGGGGCAAACCACCAAACCGTTACACACCCGACCGTGGTGAGACCAAAGCAAAGTATCCAATTTCTCATCACATCAGCACTGAGAGAATGGCACAACCAGTGAAGAATCTGGTACAACAACCGTCGTCTGAGACAGTACCAAGCTCGATAGAAGAACCACTGCAGGACTCTCGATGGGTTAAGGCCATAAATGAGGAAATGGAAACACTCCAAAAGAATGATACTTGGAAGCTTGTGCCAATGCCAAGAGGGAAGAAGGTGGTAGGATGCAAATGGGTGTTTTCCATAAAATACAAAGCAGATGGGATGATAGACAGATACAAGGCATGGTTGGTGGCAAAAGGATACACTCAAATGTATAGCATTGACTACCAAGAAACATTCTCACCCGTGGCAAAGCTAAATACAGTTAAAGTATTACTCTCACTTGCTGCAAACTTGGAATGGCCACTACTCCAATTTGATGTAAAGAATGCATTTCTACATGGAACATTAGAAGAAGAAGTGTACCTAGAGGTTCCACCAGGATATACTGCATCACAACCAGGAATGGTGTACAAGTTAGAGAAGGCACTATACGGCTTAAAGCAATCTCCAAGAGCATGGTTTGGACAATTCAGTATGGCTATGAAGAACTACGTCTACAAACAGTGCAACTCAGACCACACACTAAACCTGAAGCGTCAAAAAGAAAAGATAATAGCCTTGATCATTTATGTGGATGACATGATCATCACAGGGAATGATAATGAAGAGATGGGAAGATTGCAAGATCAGCTGGCATCAGAATTTGAAATGAAGAATCTGGGAGGCTTAAAATATTTCCTTGGGATCAAAGTAACAAGATCAAAGCAAGGAATCTTCCTCTCACAAAGGAAGTACATCCTTGACTTGCTAGCAGAAACAGGGATGCTCGATTGTAAACCACTAGACACTCCAATTGATCAAAATCACAAACTTGGAGAATCTTAACATCAAGCATCCATAAATAGGGAAAGATTTCAGAGACTAGTAGGAAAGCTGCTGTACTTATCCCACAAGAGACCAGACATTGCATATGCCATAAATATGTTAAGCCAATTCATGCACAATCCAAGTGAAGAACATATGGAAGCTGTGAGACGAATATTGCGATACTTGAAGGGTTCACCGGGAAGAGGACTTCTGTTTAAAAAACACGATCACCTCCGTATAGATGGATACTCTGATGTAGATTGGGCTGGAAGTGTTACAGATAGGAAGTCAACATCCAGGTACTTAACATTTTTTGGTGGAAATCTTGTAGCATGGAGAAGCAAGAAACAAAAGGTGGTGGCATTGTCAAGTGTTGAAGCAGAATTTCGTGGTATGGCTAAAGGATTATGTGAACTACTTTGGCTAAGAGAGTTGTTGAAAGAAATTGGATACACATCCGAGTATCCAATGAGATTGTTTTGTGACAATAAAGCTGCTATTGAAATTGCACAAAATCCAGTTCAACACGATAGCACCAAGCATGTTGAGATTGATAGACACTTCATCAAAGAAAAGCTTGAAGAGAAGATAATTCAATTCCCTTTTGTGAAGTCGGAAGAACAACTAGCTGATATGCTAACAAAAGGTGTCTCAAGAAGAATCTTTCAAAGCTCACTTATCAAGTTGGGCATGGAAGATATCTTCGCACCAACTTGAGGGGGGGTGTTGGATACTATAGTTAGATACTCTAGAGTGGATACTATAGTTAGATACTCTACAATCTCTAGAATAAGGGAAACACAATATTTAGAACAAAAATAGAATCCTAGTGTAGATATGATAGAAGTAGTTTCATTTTCTTTGAATATATGCTTGTACAAAATAGAAGATTGTATCAACTATATATATATTGCTAGAAAAGTAATAGAAGATTAACCTTTTTCCGAACATTCTAGTCTCCATGATAATCACCACATCACACTCATGGCAGCTGATCAAGTCATCTATAGCTTTTTGATGCTAAATCAAAGCGGCCCCTCAAGCATTCCAGGCTAGAACTTTCGTAGGACATCGCTACATCTCTGATGATAGAGTATCCATTGGGTACAACACAAATAGGGTGAAGGCTAATCTAAACCACAGCTCCGAGTCTCTGCCTTGTCGATGCCGATGTATCTCCCCTCTCAACACACATGGGCCGAACTTCACGCTTATCATGGCCGCCGTTGTCTCCCATGGCGCAAACAGCCCTTGCGTCATTTGCTCCTCCTCTAGTGAGTATACCATCGAAATGATCTTGAACGCGTGGGGCAGGGCCACTTGAATCATCAACTGCTTCACAACCGTGCGAACGATCCACTCCAGTTTTCCTAGGATATCTCTTGCCTCCATGTTCTTGCCATTTCCTAGTGTTGTTTGGATCGACAAAATCCCCTTGCTTGCATTTATCACTCGACCCATTCTGGTTTGGTGTTGCGGCCTGCTTCCCACTATTGTCAATCGAAAGTTTATTGCTGGGGCTTGGTCTCTCGGGGTCCAGACTCTTGTTCTCTCCTGAATTATCACTTCGGCCACTACCCTTATTTAGTAATGCTCGGTTTGGACCACCCACAGAAGCGAATTGATGTTGATCCATAGAGCGCCTGACCTATGGTGTAGGACTTTCACTACTACTTCCATTGAGTATCTTGGCTTTATTAAGGCGCACCCTTTGCTTTAGAGAGAGATGCTGTGTTTGGATGGATATAAAATGGTGGAAATGGAAGGAAATGGATAAAAATCAAATGTTTGGCAAGAGTGAAAATGGGTAGAATAAAAGGGAAATAAGTGAAATTATTTTCACTTTAAAGTTCACTACTTTTCACTCAAAAATTAGGTAAAAATAAAATGTAATTATAAAATTACCGTTTATAATAATACTTAGCAAAATAACAATAAAAGCAATTTTGTTCATACTTACTCTATTTTCCTTCATTTCCTTCTATCTCCTTAATAAGTTATCAAATATAAAATAAAAATTATACTTTATTCTATTTTCATTCTTTTCTTTTCCTTTCTTTTTTTTATTTATTTTTACTCATTTCATCTCTATCAAAATTTGTCAAATACAATTCTAGACTATTTTGTTTTAGAGAAGAGGGAGGAAATGTTTAGGGAGAGGAAGAGAAAGGAAATGTTTATGATGAAGAAGGTGATAAGTCACCTTCTTCTTCGACATCATTAACATTGCCTTGTTCTAACATGACATCTCTCTCTACTAGAGATGTCTTTTTGAAGGGGATTATGGTGGTCTTTCTTGATTTTTCCATTCAAATTTCTTTTTCCTTAGCCCATTATTTAGGGCTCTTTTCTCATTTGTTTCCCAATTGTCTTGGCCTACATGTTCACTCAAAGGGAATGGTTATTTCATTCACCCTTTATTTCATGTAAATTTATTATTACAATATTTATTTCACCAAATGGCAATTAGTAATAAACTACTATTACCAAAAACAATGAATAATAATTCATGTCTTCAACCCATGAATGACTATTCAATGACTTATTTACCATTTTTTCCATAAATACCTAGGGGTTGGAATGCGGGCCTAACGGATCGATCCATCATGACCCACACTAGCCTGTGGGTCGAAGCAAGCTAGCCCACAATTGCCCACACCTTAGGTGGGCAAGGAAAGTCAGCCCGGCACGCCCCACGGTCCAACGCGAGTCGACTTGTCAACCCACAAAAAAACACAATTTTTTTTTCATTATATATTACAAATTTACAAATCCCAACTCCAAACCTAAACCTCAAACCCCACACCATAGGTCCACAACACAACACATGCTCATAAAAATAAAATAAATAAATAAATACGCAACTGGAGGAGGAGTGATTGACACGAGTAGCTGACAGTGACGAACTGGTGCATAGCGAGTGGCTAATGAGAGGATGACGGCAACAAGGAGTGAAGATAGGAGTGGAGGATAAGGAGGTCACTTAGGTTCCGAGTTTGTGTTTGGGTTCCAAGTTTATAGCTCATCGACAGTAGTTGTGGTAGCCGATAGATGGGTGTGGTGGCCGGTAGACTCAAAAAACGACTCATCTAAGTCTAGCTGAGTCAAGTGTAGAGCTGTGTCATGGCTCATGGACTTGTGTGTGACTTGTGAGCATGATTGAGTGTTGAGTTGAGTTTGATCACTAATTGACTAGCAATGTATGTATGAGCAATGAGTTGTTACCTACTACTTTGTTTGTGTGTTGTGCATGCTATAGTGCTACCTCAACCTACTATTTTCATTTTTTTTATTTTATTTTGGCATGCTAAGCAAGCTAACCTACCCCAACCCACAAGCTAGCAGGGCGGGCCAAAAAGCCTGCAATTCCGATGGGCCAAATTTTTTTGTTCCAACCCACAAAAAAATTGATAGTTAGGCAAGCCAACCCACCCCACATTTACACCTACACTATTGTTGTAAGATGTGTTAGGTATATAATGAGTATGAAAAGAGCAAAATGATAAGAATTTTAAAGGTATAATTAATAATTTATTTCTTGTTAATTATTTATTTTAATATCAACTAATTAAAATAATTGACATATAATATTTATTACATGTCTATTCAATTCCTATTAAATTACAGTTCAATCTTATCTTATTTTATTTAGTGAAGTAAATGAGCTATTAGTCTTCTGACTATTATTGTTGTTTTTCTTTTCCTCTGTATAAGGATTCAGTCCCCATAAGGGCTACCTAAGTCCTCCCCCAATTAATGTTAAAATTAAAGAAAATATAATAATGATACCATAAACAAATTAAAAATCACATCAAAATATCCTCTTTTAATGGCAACATGTTTATATTTGAAAGGTTTTGTAAAGTAATAAAATAAAATAGAAACTATAATACTAAAGATAGTAAAGTAGTGTATTTAGCCTAAATAATATGGATAGATAAAAGATCAATTTAATTCTAAATTACTTTATATAATGATCAATTTATGAAATAAGCATAGAGTCTTTTTTCTTATATTGAAATTTTAATAACGAAAATAAACAATTTATTTCAAGATTTATTAGCAACTATGGAAATTGGAGTTATAAAAGGAAACTACCATTTTGATAGAGGATTGTTATGTTAATGGAATTTAACTGCGAAAAGATACCATTTTAGCAAAGTAACCTTTATATATTAACGATCTATTAAAAATTATGATGCATGCACCAATTTTTTGATAAAATTATATTTTCAAAAAATATTAAAATACTAAACACACCAAAATCTTCTCTTGCGCTTTAATATCATAGATCTAATAAGAAGCTAAATGCCCTCTTTTGGGGATTTATAATAATAGAAATCTTAATAGACATTTAGTTTCAATGCCAATTAATGGTAGAATTAAAGCAAATGCAATAATGACATTGTAAACAAATAAAAATCACAACAAAATATCGTCCTTCAATTGTAACATGTTTATATTTAAGGGGTTTTGGTAAGATAAGAAATTAAATCAAAAACTAAAACACTAAAGATACCAAAGTGGTGTGTTTGACTTAGATAGTATAGATAGATAAAAGGATAATTTGTTTTTAAATAACTTTATATAATGATCAATTTTTGAGATAAGCATATAGTTTTTCTTTTATTAAAATTTTAATTCCAAAAGCAAACAATTTGTTTCAAGAATTATTAGCAACTATGGAAGTTAGAGTTATAATAGGAAACTCCCGTTTTGATGAAGGATCTTCATGTTAATGGAATTTAACTGTCGAAAGACACCATTTTAGCATGTAGAGTTTTTTACCGTAATAACTTTGACTTATTGATGATCTATTAAGCATAATAAAGTATGTAGGGTTTTTTTTTGTAAAATTAAAATTAAAAGACAAGAATAGAGACCTTCCATTAGGTCATCAAAGTCTAACCCATCATGAGTCTTCCACATTAAAAGTCCAAATATACTATTATTAAATAATAATTTCCTAAATGATATATCAATAATTAAAATATATTTCAAATAATTAATTAATGTTAATCCACATAATCGAAAAATTTAACTTATTAAAAATAATGAAAAATTTAGAAAACAATAGATGAGCAAAGAGATTTCTTTTTCAATTACAAATTATAAGAAACGGAATTATAGAAGAAAAGAGACAACCAAAAGTAATTTGGATACAGTAAAACATTTTTGCTAATATTAAAATTAGTAACACGACACAAGTGGAAAGAACTTAAGCAAATCAACCAAAGGTCAAAATTACAAAACAAGTCTAGTGCTAGGCTACTAGATTTAGTAAATCTTAGACTACCAAAGTCTATGGTATTGGACATATGACAACTTTTCCAGTAGTTCTACCAGTATCAAGATGTGAAAAGGCTTCATGGGTTTGTGAGAAAGGAAATGGAGCCTTCGGATCAATCACTGACTTCACCTTTTCACTTTCGAAAAATGGGTTGAGCTTCTCCAATATAGACCCACTAGGAGTCAATATGAAATGAATTATAGATGGTTTTATATCACCACCCATGCCTACTATGGTCACCACTTTGCCTCCTTCCTTCACTGCCTTCAGTGCTTTCTCGCTTTCTCCTATTTAAGTAATCAAATGTTGCGCAATTAGAAGCCATAAATTATGTAAATGTCTCGTTTAAACCAAATCTAGAACGAAAAACTACAAAAAAAAATATAACTTAATACTTTCAACTTTTTACAATTTACTGGTACATATTTTGTTTTCTCACAAATGTACAATTGGTGAGTCACACTTTGCCTTCAAAACAACATGTGTATCCCTCAATAAAATCCCAAATTGCACATCACATACTTTATTTAAAAATCTTATAACAAATAAAACAACACTTTGCCTTCAAAACAACTTGTGTATCCCTCGTAAAATCTCAAACTGCACATACTTTATTTAGAAATCTTGTAACAAATAAAACAACACACTTTTTAAACTATGATTTGAGTTTAAAGAAAGTGTTTTTGCCTTTATGTAATTTAAGGAATGCGAGACTCGAGTTCTATTGGGAACATAGCAAGCAATGACAATTGTTCTACGGAGAACAAGTCGTGCATTTAATTATAAAAAAAAAAAAAGGAAAAAACAGTGAATAAAACGAAGAAGCATGAAAATACAGTTAACACTCTTGAAAATTCCTTCCCGAATTGAGCTTTGGATGAAGTCAGGCAGACTAGCATGTGAACTGACATAATTTACTGTTAGAGAAAATACATACTTCAGATTACATTGTACTATTAACGAAATAACTAAATCTAATATCTCAAATTCATTACTGAAATGGAACTGGAAGATTCGATAGGAAAGAGAACTAAGAAAAGTGAGACCTACCAACAGTATCGTATACAACATCAAATTTCTCGGGCAAGTCCTCGAATTTGTCCTTCGTGTAGTCAATAGCCAGATCAGCTCCCAAATTCCTGAGCAAGTCTAGCTTTTTAGTGCTGGAAGTAGCTGCTACTCTTGATGCTCCAAAGACCTGTTTGGCTAGCTGTATTGGAAATACAAGATTGTCTTTCAGAGATATATATTCGCAGATCTCATAATTCTTCCATATTTTAACTCAGAGAACATAGCAAAATGGCTTCTTTTTTTTTTTTTTTTTGCTTTTTCCAGTTACTTCGGGTATGTAATATGTGAAATGTAATATACTTTGCAAGATGGTAACATATGAAAAGTGTCGATGAGAAAAATCTCATATACGTAAAGTGAAGCTTGTGCATACTAGAAAAGGGTGGCGATATGTCCTAAGAGACAAAACCATAAGAAATCCTCAATTATTCATTTGTCTATATTAAAAGTATCAGCCCCTTGTATATAATAAGAACCTCCAAGTGTAAGAGGTGCTCAAGAGTTGAAATTAAAAATGCACCTGAATCACAAAAGTGCCAACACCACCAGCACCACCCAAGACAAGGATGGACTGGCCAGCACATAGCCCTGATCTTTCTAATCCTTCATAAGCAGTTTCCGCAGCTATGGGTACAGCTGCAGCCTCCGTAAAACTCAGGTTCTTGGGTTTAATCGCCAAAAGGCTCTCTTCCACTGCCGTATATTCTGCCAAAGTCCCGTAAAATGGTGGGTGAGCTGTTTCTCCATAAACCTCATCCCCAACTTTTAGCTTTTTCACTTTCTTACCAACTGTGACCACCACTCCTGCCACATCGTACCCCGGCACGAGCTGTTCAAATTCAAACCATGTAAGCAATAATAATGGTCCCTGTCAGGTTGGAAAACTACCGGGAATTGAAGCCTTTTATGGCAACAAACTGAGTGGTTCGAAATTCTACAGTGTAAGTGCTAAAGATACATAATTTATGAATTTTTTGTTGTAGGCTGGCAGAAAATATAAATTTACATAAGAACAATCTCGCAGAACTAAAAGTAAAATTGGAATGAATTTGTATATTAATATTTGAAACTCACTGGTAAGGGGTGATCAACTGGTTTCAAGAAGCCGATCATTCTGAAAGTATCAACTGGATTAAGAGCTGAAGCAACAACCTTAACCAGCACCTGGTCTTCCTTCATTACGGGAACGCTAACATCAGCTTCAAACTTCAAAACATTGGTTGATTTACCATACTCGGAATATACCCAAGCCTTCATTTTAGATGGTATTGTCATTGAAGAGGAAGCCATAGGATTGGATTAGGAGAAGTTTTAAAATTGCAGAAATTTTTGCCAATGAATAAATGTGAAAAAGAGGAGAGAAACTTTTGTGAATCGGCAAGGCAGGTATACGCAATACGCAGTACTTATATAGACAAACTCTGGGATAAGGAATAAAAAATATTTTTTTTTAAATAATCCTTAAAATATATTATTTAAGAAAATAATTCTAAAAATATATTATTTAAAACGATACTTTTAAAACCAACTTGAAATAGGCACTTAATATGCGATTTCATAAATAATAAAAAGTATATTTTTTAGATTATTTTTTTAATTAATATGTTTTAGGGTTTATCTTTTAAAAAAAAAAGGCTTTTTTTTCTAAAATGCCAGAAGTAAAAGTTCATAAAACGCCTGAATTTTATGTTGTCTACATCGAGTCGTCCTAACCAATTAGTGTGACGTCAATGCACAGAGCATTTGGATCAGCCTGCACGTCATGACTTGTCAAAGCTTCAAAAAAAATAAAAATAAAAAAATAAATCCAACTTTGAAAAGTCGGTAAGAGTCCACGACTAGTTACGTAATAAAGTTTTCTTACTCAAGGCATTTGTTTGGATTTGATATATAATTTAAGCAAGTACAAATAGAAAATATACATTTCAAATCATATAAATTGAAGATAAATACATTGTTGCTATAGAGGATGCCGTTGACTCCTATTATAACATCGATTAATTTTAGCTGATTCGTGATGTTATATGCCACATGTTGTCTTAGATCGACTAAAGTTAAACGGTATAAATTGAAAATAATTATCATAACATGGCATGCATACAAAATATATATATAGCAAGAGAGATTGTTTATTACGTATAAAAGTACTATGTCAACTTCGACAATTATTTCTAACTATGAAACTATGGTAAATTATTATAGAACAAAAGAGTTCTAATATGTATAATTTTCAAAACTTTTTTTATTAATAATACCTTTTAACTATTAATAATTATATTTTTTCACCATTAATTCTTTTTGTCCATTAACAATTCTTTCTCTTTTTCGATTATTGTGAAAGTATAGTTTATTATTGTTATTTTATTTTGGTAGTTGGTATTGTAGAGTTAATATAAATAGTTCTATAACTAAATGAACAAATACTTTACAAGATTTCCAATATTAGAAGGTTGGTTTTTGGTGCTCTGTTTCTTTCTTCTTTCTGCAATTCTACAATACTTTGTCATCCATTAGCTTTCTTCTTCAGCTACAGTTTTCTATTGTCTCTCTTTTCTATTTGACAACAAGATAATGTTTTCTACAGTAGGGATCTATAGATGAAAACATAATTCAATAAACCTCACATGGCATCAAAGTAGGTGATAAGAATCATTCTTATGCTCCGAGAAACATGAACTTTGCTAGGAATTCAAATTTCACACTTGGGGTTACTTCCATTACAAATCCACTATATCTCTTAGGTTCAAATAATCCCGGGATGTCAATTGGGAATTTGGTTTTTAATGGGAACAATTACTTGGGATGGAGTAGGTCTATCAAGATAGGCCTTGGTGCAAAATTGATGCTTGGATTCATAGATGGCACAATCTTGAAACCATCTGAATCATCAACAAACTTTGTTAAATGGTCAAGATGCGATTCAATGGTTCGCTGTTAGGTTCTCAATTTGATGATAAATGGGATATCACAAAGATTTCTTTATGCACAATCTATGAAACAATTGTAGGAATGAGTTTCAGAGCAAATTGGTGTTTCAAATGGTTTGTTGGTGTTTCAATTACAACATGAAATTTGTAACTTGAAACAAGGTAACCAGACCATGGGAATTTATTAGGCTAAACTCAAGAAATGTTGGGGTAAGTTGCAATAGTTGAGGGCTTTTCCAGAATGTGTGTGTGAAGTAATGGCGAACTATTCTTGTAGTATCAAAGAAAAGTTTATGGAATTTGAATCAAAAAGTAAACTGATGCAATTCTTAATGGGTTTAAATAAGATATATGATGGCTTGAGAAATCAGATTTTGTCGATGGATCCAATTCCAACAATGAACAAAGCCTTTTATTTAGTGCAGCAAATTGAGAAACAAAGAAAAATAACATCAATTTTCTTGTCTGATGTTAATGGACCAGCTTTTAATACTCAAAGAACAGGAATTCCGATTGATAAGAAAAAGAACAAACTTAAAGTCTTTTGCAAATATTGCAAGATAGAAGGACATACTATAGATAATTGTTTTCAAATTATTAGATATCTCGACTAGTTCAAAGGAAAAAAGGGTGTAGAAGAACAAATATCCAAATTTTACTGCAAATGTTGCATTTGCCAATGACACAAACAATAACAATATCAATTCTTCCGTTGATCATGTTACAGATGTTGTAGTAGAATAGGAGCAATTTGATAGCAACGATCAAAGAATGATTCAAAGCATGTGTCAAGAAATGTTGTGATTAATGAAAACAATAGGGAAGCATAGTAAAGTCATGATAAATAATATCAAGTTTTCAGGTAATCTTGTTTCCTTTTTTTGTTTTAATTCTTTTAATAGTGGGATGTGCTCATAAATAGTAGACATAGGTGCTACAAATCATATGCAACTCTTTATGATATTCTACACAACATCTACCTAATGGAAGGTCTGTTGTACTAACAAAATCAGGATTAGTTTCTGTTTCGCCATTTCTTGTTCTGTGAAATGTCTTCTTTGTGCTCGAGTTTACTCACAATCTATTATCTATTCAAATTTTAGTTAAAGACCAACAACTCATTGCAATTTTTAATCCATCTGGATTTATATTTCAGGACCAAGACCAAATGTCCATAGTAGTAGTAGCTAGAGCTGGGAATGCGAGGTGAGCTAGTGGGCTGGCCTGCGAAGCCTGCAAAAATTTTGCAGGGCTGGCCGAAAATTTTGGCCCGAGAAAGCAACGAGTCATTTTAGCTCATGCCCATGTGGCCTGCGGGTCAGGGCAGGCCAACTTACCTTGGGTGCAAGTTGGCCCACTAGCCTATAAAAAAAAAAAGTCACAACAGACTAGACGGGTGAGGACAACCGGATAATAGGATAGTGACAGACTGATAGTGAAACTAAAACACACCGAACAAGGGACGATGGGACGAGACGAGACTGACTGACGATTGACGACTCAAGGTGCCTGTGCCATCTCCCGTCTATGTCTGTGCAACTACGATTCTACGACAGGTTGGATTACATAAAGACCAAACCGTCTGTGTTGCTCATCCAACAACTTGCAAGCCCCTTCGACCTCCACTCCCCCCTCCCACCTTGGACCAAACCGAGTGACTAGACTGAGTACCCTACCGATCGGTGACCGCCCAGCAGAACTTCAAAGTTCAAAAATCAAAATCAAACCTCAATCTTTATTCCTTCCTACATTCTACTCGGCTACTCGTCACTCCTCACAAAAATCATAAACATTATCGTTACGATTTCCATCTCACAATTCTGATTTCCATCACCGCCACCGCGAGTCGTCTCCTTTCCGTGGGCGTGCATGGATCGTGATTCCATCAGTTGTAACTATCAGGCGTCCTACATCAGTCCTCCTCTCGTCGCCCGTCAGGTTGGTAAGTCTCGTGACCATGGTAACTAGTAAATGTCGCCCTCCTTTTGTTGCCTGTCGGTTGACTTAGATTTTTTATCTTCTTTTTTGTTTCAATTTCAACATCCTATTGGTGCTGGCTACTACTACTATTAACTTCTGATTTTTGAATTTTTGTTGCGAGGTGGGGACCTTAGGGTTAGCCGATTCGGGTTGGGGTTTGGGTTTGGGGTTCGGACAGGCGGTGATGACGGCCACAGCCCACAAGGTAGGGGTGGACAGTAGGGAGGTCGAACTTACCATATTTATATTAATATTATAACTATTTATAATCTTATATATATATATAAAGATTTTGTAAAATAAGTGTACCAATAACATTTTTTATATTAAATAAGAAGGAATTTTTAATTTTTTATGAAAATAATTAAAGGTATTGATACAGTTTGTAAGAAACTAAAAAATAAATATATTATATTTTTGTTACAACATATATATTAATGTTGAAATATATTTACAAAATGGATCCTTCAAGTAATGAGACTACAATGGAACCTATTAATGTAGAGGATGTGTTTGAAGTTGGTGGGCGTAATGATAATGTACAACCAAGATCTTCTCAATCTGAAGAACATGCAGGTAAGAAGGCTCGAGTAGGTAGCTCTTCTTCTGAGGTTTGGGAAATATTTACAAAAATTGGTGTTGGGAATGATGGTAAAAATAGAGCTAAGTGTAAAGCGTGTGGGAAGGAATATGTTATTGGGGCACATTCACATGGAACTTCATCTTTACATCAACATAGAGAAAAGTGTCATTTGAGTCAAATTCCTATATATAATGATGTTGATGGTATGATAATCAATCATGCTGGCAAGTTAAGATCAAGAAAACCAGATCTTAAATTTGCTCGTGAGGTAATGGCTATGGCTATTATTGAACATGATCTGCCATTTTCATTTGTTGAGTATAGGAGGATCACACAGTTCATAAGGCTATATAATCCTAATTATAAGCTAATTTCTAGAAAAACTACTACATCAGATGTTTGGAATTTATATTTGACTCAAAAGAAGAATTTGAAACAAATATTGCAAAAAATTCCAAGGAAAGTATGTTTGACTTCTGATGTATGGACCGCCTCCATTAGTAAGGGACATATTTGTTTGACTGGACATTATGTAGATGACAATTGGAAACTGAATAATAAAATTCTTGCTTTTTGTAAAATGCCCCATCTTCACTCAGGACTTGAGTTATAGAAAAAAGTATTTAAATTTTTGAAAGATTGGGGCATAAATAGGAAGATATTCTCCCTTACATTAGATAATGCATCTACAAATGATTGTATGCAAGATTTTCTAAAAAAGCAACTGAACTTACAGCATAGTTTGTTATGTGGTGTGATTTTTTTCATATTAAATGTTGTGCTCATATTCTTCATTTGATCATTGAAGAAGGGTTAACTATAAGTAATGAAGCGTTGCATAAAGTAAGGGCAAGTGTCAAGTATGTGAAGGGCTCCAAGAGTAGAATGAAACACTTTTTGGAGTGTGTTCAACAGGTTAGCAACATTGATACCAATCTTAATTTGCGCTTGGATGTAACTACTAGATGGAATTCCACTTATCTTATGCTTGATAGCGCACTCAAGTATCGACATGCTTTTTGTTGCTTTAATTGAATGATCATCATTATAAATATTGTCCAACTATGGATGAGTGGGGAAGAGCAGAAAAGATATGCAAGTTTTTGAGCCATTTTCATAGTATCACCAATTTGATGTCAGGATCATCATATCTAACTTCAAACCACTATTTTTTGCAAGTATGGAGGATTGAATGTTTGTTAAATGAAAATTTAAGTAGTGAAGATCATGTCATAAGGGAAATGTCTATTAGAATGAAACAGAAGTTCAATAAGTATTGGAGTGATTATAGTGTTATCCTTGCACTTGGAGCAATCTTTGATCCTCAAATGAAGTTTGATTTTTTGAACTTCTGTTTTAATAAACTTGATCCCCTCACTTGTGAAGAGAAGTTAGCTCACATAAAGAACAAGTTATATAAACTCTATGGAGAATATGAGAAGAGTAAAAACAGATCACATATCTAGAATTAGAAGCCATCAGGTTGGATCATCTTCTCAAGGATATGACACATCTGAAGGTGGCAGCAGTAAAGGAGCAACAACATATAGAGCTAAGAAGGGCTTAGAGATTGATTTTGCTACTTTGGTGATAAGTTTAATAACTTTGTTTATTTTTTTAATGATACTTTTTGCCGTATTATATATTAGTATTTAATTAGTTTTTTCCTTAATAATGTAGGAATTTCGATACCATCAAGTAATAGTACAAAGTTGTGATAAATCCTCTTTGGATATTTATCTAGATAAGCTAGTAATGGATATGGACTTCTACTCAGAATTGGATATGTTACAACATTGGAACAATCAAAACCAGAGATATCCTGATTTATCTATCATAGCCTCCAATGTGCTTAGCATTCCAATTACTACTGTAGTGTCAGAGTTAACTTTCAGTACCAGCGCCCGTATACTTAATAAATATCGCAGTTCTATGCTCCCAACCAATGTAGAAGCTCTAATTTATACACATAATTGGTTACAAAGATTTGCTTGTGAAGGTAATTTCTTTTTATTCTGTTGGTAATACTTTCTTTTAACGTATTGTTCCAAGCATTTAATATCTAATTTAATTATATGTGTAATGTGGTAAATTGTAGATCAAGAAGAAGACAATAGGAGTGGGGGTGGGACTATTTCATCAAAGGGAGACTCCAATTTAGTTGTTGATGATGATGATAGTGATGACTGATGATTGATTTGTATATGTGATTTTATCTCATTTATTATTAACTTTGTTTTCCTATATAATTAGTGAAAAGTACTTTATAATAATTGCTATATTTTCTTAATTATTGTTTTAGGTTGTTTTATTTTCTATCGTATGAGAATGAGATTTAAGAGTAAGTACATATAAATTGAAATAGTATGTTTAACTATTATAGGTTTAAGTTTATTCCCTACTTTCAGATTTTTTTTTTTTTTTAATCTTAGCATACCAAAAACAAAAAAAAAAAAAAAGATCAATCCTTAATTAATTACTTTATCTAGTTTAAGCCTGCATGTACATCTCATATTTCTATTCAATAAGAATTTTGTAATATATTATATTTACATTAGACTAGATCAATAATAAATTACTAGCTTTCATAAGTTTAACTTAAAGAATATAGAATACTAAAATGAAGAGCATTCAAGATCCATTGTTCGAACTGAATCGAATCTAATCGATTACAAACAACTTAGGCTTAGTTGACCAGTGACTAAGGCTTAACGATCAATCCAAACATGATTAATTTGCAAATGAGTCAAATCAACAATCAACATGACACCACAAAACCCAGTAAGCTAATAGATCAAATGTGAGTATCAAACCTTATTAGTTATTAGTTATTACCCATTAACACCACAGCTTGAAATCGGCATCTTTGCCATCATCCACATCTTCACTTGATATATTGGTCA
This sequence comes from Laguncularia racemosa, assembly GCA_037954665.1. Classification (NCBI taxonomy): domain Eukaryota; kingdom Viridiplantae; phylum Streptophyta; class Magnoliopsida; order Myrtales; family Combretaceae; genus Laguncularia; species Laguncularia racemosa. Next base: position 4,943,359 of record JBBMOL010000024.1, on the reverse strand, counting down.
TTAGTCAAAAGACATAAAGATAATTCAAGTTCCAAAAATCAAAATTTAACTCAATGTTGGGGAGCTCAATGTGAAATGAAATGCATTGCCAATGCTATTGGAAAATCGAGGAATTTTGAAGAAAAATAAAGAGTTTTACATTGTCGTAGTCTCGTAGAGTTAAACAAATTAAATGATTGCGAAGAGAAAATGAGAGACAACAAATAAAGAAAGAGGTGGTGATGAAAATGTCATTCTAATTTTGTAAAAAAAAAATTGTTTGTGGGGTAGGCCAGCTCGTGTTGACCCACGAGGCTGGGTGGGCTGAACGCTTGTACCCACAACATTTGCAAGCCACTACGAGTCGGTGCGGGTCGAGGCGGGCCAACCCATTTGACCCACATTCCCAACTTTAGTAGTAGCTAAAGCTATGGGTGGGTTATATATATCATAATCATTAGGCTTAAAAGGATCCTTTTGTGCAACTGATAATAGAAAATCAGTTTTGCCTAGTACTTCCTTTTCTAATAACAATTGTAATCAAATTAGGAAGGAGGTTTTCAATTCTATTCCTTGTTCTTGTATCTACATTAACATAATCAACAGTTTAGTTCTATTTCTAATTCTTCTATTATTTGTAGTAGATGCAACCAAGAGATAGAAGTTTGTAATTCAAATCCAGGAATGTCCTTTTCTTATAATAATCATCATAATCAACTTCAAATATATATGCTTGTTTAGGCCAGACTTCTATTTCTAAACTATAACATTTAATTTTGTGTAAAAACCTCAATCTCCAAAATTTCTTTTGTGACATATGTCAAGAAGCAAAGTTTCATCGGTTACCATTTGCTAAAAGCTCACATGTTTCCAGTTTTTCCTTTGAACTTTTACATATAGATATTTGGGGTCCTTATAGTGTTGTTTCAATTTTTGGAGATAGATACTTTTTAACTATAGTTAATGATTATACCAAATCAACTTGGGCCTTCTTACTTCATCATAAAAGCCAAACACATTTGATTATTAAAAATTTCTTTTCATATGTTTCAAATCATTTTCAAATAGGTCCAAAATTTTTGTCTAAATCATGTCAATCTCTTTTTTATAGTCTAGGAGTCATTCATCAAAGAATTGTTACATGCATACCACAACAAAATGGTTGAGTTGAAAGGAAACACAAGCATTTGTTAGATACTCCTCAAGATCTTAGACTTCATGCATAATTACCAAAAGAATTTTTGGGAGAATGTATCCTTATGGCTACCTATTTAATTAATAAAATGCCAGTAAAAAGTTTAAATTGGAAAACACATCATGGAATGTTATTTGGAAGTCCTCCATCTTATGATCACTTAAAAGTCATGGGTTGTTTATGTTGTATTGCAAAGCAACCTCATCCTAGTAACAAATTTGAACTTAGAGGAATTAAATGCATATCTCTAGGATATGCACAAGGGCAAAAAGGTTATAAAGTTTTTAGTTTATCTAATAAGCAAATCATTATATCTCGTGATGTTGTTTTCTTTGAAAAAAAAAATCTTTTCAAGGAAACTGTAGCTCCAGATTTCAACACAATAGAATCATCTATTAAAAATCCAATTTTATTTGAAAACACATCCTCTAGAAAGCATTTGATTAAACCTAGTTTGATCAATTCAAATTCAAAAATTTTTGTTCCTAAACTTTAACGCTCAACTGTCAATATGAATTCAGAGCTTCCTGCTTCTAAACTTCAATGTTTTGCATCTCCTTGTTTTACTTCATTTGAAACTTTGCTTAATCCTGATAACATTTAGCACAACATGCTACTATGAATGGTTCTTCAAACCTAGACACAAAAATTAGAAAAGGCTTTCAATATCTACTTTTTTATCTCAATACTTTTCTTGCATATCCAACTGAATTTTTAGCATCCTTAGCTAATGTATTACTTACTCAAGAGCCATGAAATTATTTTGAAGCATCTAAGCATAAAGAATGGCAAAATGCAATGCAAATGAACTTGTTGCACACAAAAGCAATGATACTTGGGGATTAACTTCTCTACCAAAGGGAAAGAAACCAATAGGATCCAAATAGGTTTATAAGATAAAATATAGACCAGATGGTACAATAGAAAGATACAAAATTATCTTGTTGCTAAAGGCTTTACATAAGTAGAAGGCAAAGACTGTCATAATACTTTTTCTCTTGTTGCAAAGCTAGGGAACTGTATGGATTTTAATTGCTATTGTTGCTACATATTGGAATTTACATCAGATAAATGTGAATAATGCCTTTTTACATGGCTTTCTTGATGAGGATATCTATATGCTGCCTTCAAGAGGATATCTAAAGCACTTCCTAGTCAAGTTTGTTATTTAAAGAAATCACTTCAAGGACTTAAACAACCCTCTCGTAAATGGAACTTAGAAATTTCTAAGTTCCTAGTTTCTCTTGGTTTTTCTCAATCAAAGCATGATTATTCATTGTTTACACATCATGATTCAAATGCGTATATGTTTATCTTGCTTTATGTGGATGATATGTTGATTACTAGATCAAATGAGTGTTTTATTTCTCAAATTAAACAACGACTTGATCAATTTTTCACTATCAAAGATCTAGGAGTTGCTCAATTTTTCCTTAGCTTGGAATTATGTCAATTAGACCAAGGCATTCCACTTAATCAGCAAAATTTTATATTAGATGTCTTACAAGATGCGAGTTTATCTAGAGCAAGATTAGTTTCATTTCCACTACCACATGGTTTAAATCTTAACAACACTACAAGAGAGTTACTTTCATATCCTTCCTTCTACAAAAGATTAATTAGACAACTACTTTATATTACAATAACTTGTCCAGACATTCATTTGCAATCCATAGATTGAGTCAGTTTATGACAAATCCACGACAACCACATCTCCAAGCCTTGTTACATTTTCTTCAATATTTAAAAGGGTTTGTTTCTTTAGGTATATTCCACTCTACTAAAAATTCACTACAAATACACGGTTGCTTAGATTCTTATTGGGGCTCATGTAATGAAGATTAGAAGTCCATTTCTACTTATTGTATCATGTTAGGAGATTCCTTAATCTCTTAGAAAACGAAGAAGCAACCTACAATTTCTATATCTACTACTGAGGCAGAATATAGAAGTTTAGTCATTACTAGTAAAGAACTTCCTTAGATATCTTTTATACTTTGAGACTTACAGATTCCTATTTCTTTCCTAATTCAGCTCACATATGATAATAAGTCCACTTTGATGATAGCTAACAATCCTTATTTGCATGGAAAAACAAAGCATATAGATATCAATATATATTTTATTCGTGATCACATCAATTCTGGTTTTCTTAGTACTTCATATGTTCCTTAATCTGCAAGTGGCAAATATTCTTACAAAATCTACGACTGGTCCACATCTCTAAAGATTATGTCTTAAGTTAGGTCTCTAAGATGCTCCAACTGGTTAGGGGGGTAGTTGGGTGGGGGGATGTGAAAGTATAGTTTATTATTATTATTTATTTTACACGTGGCAACATTCTATTGATAGTTGGTATTGTAAAGTTAATATAAATAGTTCTGTAACTAAATTAATAGATACTTTACAAGATTTCCAATTTTAGAAAGTTAGTTTTTGGTGCTCTATTTCTTTCTTCTTTCTACAATTCTACAGTACTTTGTCATCTATTAGCTTTCTTCTTTTGCTACAGTTTTCTATTTGACAAGAAGATAATGTTTTATGCAGTAGGACTCTGCAGATGAAAACATAATTCAATAAACCTCACAATTATGTTTCTAAAAGACATGTCCTTTAAGCAATCTTGTTACAAAAGAGTTACACCTTTACATGACAATAATATTAAGTTTGAAAGATCATCATAATTTTTGCTAATTGGAATGTCACTTCATATAAATATGGAAAGACCATTAATAATCATATAAAATACGATATGTAATTTATACTTATATAATTATATAGCAATATTCATACCATATTCTAAACATTTTTCATTAATAGGAATATAATTTAAACAATAGATCGCGCAAACCCTAAAGCCTTTAATTAGTACATATTATTTCAAAATCATTTATGTTTTGTATCTCTTTAACTAGTAATACCTTTTAACCATTTATGATTCTTCTTTTTTATCGCTTATACCTTTTTTCAATAGGAATACCTTTAAGATATTTATAATTTTCATCTTTATTAGCTTATTCCTTTTCAATATCGGTTCCTTTTCAATATCGGTGACATTTGAATGTTAACAATTATTTTCATTTTATTCATATATCCAATAGACATGTCTTTTTTTCAAAAGATGATACTCATGATTTGCAACCATTTGCCACATTCCACTTTTGTGTTTTACATCCCTTTATTGGTAATACCTTTTGATAATTTATACATATATTGGTCTATAGCTTATACTTGCAACAGTAATTCCTTTTGGTCCTCTAAGGATAAAGATGGTTTTACAAGGAGTTTTAATCTTTTGTCATATTTTGTTTATGGCCAATTTTGGATGTAGGCCTTAGGGCCTAACACAGCCGAGCTCATTAGCCCAACGCAGCCAAATCTAATGGCTTAGAAAGTGAAAGCCTTGTGCTTGGCATCCAAGCTAAGCCTAGCATAGGAAAGCTATAAACCTTGAGAAATGGTCGAGTTAGGTCACAAATCACCTAGAGATAATTTAAAGATAATCAAAGAAGTTAATAGAAACCTAATCCTAGTCCTAGAATTTACCCTAGCTCTAGATAACGCATGCAATCAAAGCCTAAAACTTAGGATCAAAGCCCTACAATTGGGCTAAACCCTAAACACAGTACTTCCAAAAGCCTTAAAGCCCAAATCAAGCAATAAACCTTAAAACAAAAAATCGACACCTTAACTCATGTTCAAAAGCCATAAGACCTTAATTCAAAATTCTAAGTTGAATTAAACCTTAGAGCTATAAACTAAATCCTAATTTTTAATTAAAATCCAACATACCTAATTATGAGAACACCTTAAATCATACAATTAAACATAACTAAAAAGACTAAGCCATCAAGTAACGTTAGCTAAATAAAATGGATGAAATTAACCTCTAAATGGCATGCACTAAGTCCATGTGCCTAGCCAATTTTTAACCCTAGTTATAAACTAACTAAACTAACCATACTACCCTAACATAACCTAACTAAAGACTTGAAAACAATTTAATTAACAAGAAGACAAAAGAAATAAAAATGGGACCATAGGGGGAATGCATGCACCGACCAGTGCATGGGAAAGCGGGGAATTTAGCATTTCCTTACATCCAAGAGCCATCCTTAAATTAAGGAGCTAGGTAAGCAAATTAGGGTGATGTGTTGTCAAGCTAAGGAAGAGTTATTTCCAAATATGGCAAGGTAATTAGACCAAAAAATGCCATTAACCAAAAGTCAACCATAATACCTCATTTACACTTTTTTCCCTAGGACATTAGAGCACCTTAAGTAATGTAAGACAAAAAAAAATAAAAACACACACACCCCCCACTTTCTCTCTCCTACCAGATTGTCCCTCTCTCCCTTTCCATTCCTTCTTTGCTTTTTTTTTTCAAACACTCCCAATTCACTCAAGAAGCCACCACCACCACACACCATATCCAACATGCAATTGCCACCATCACCACCACCTTTCCATCAAGCATCACCACTCATAACCACTCAAGCTAAAGAATCAAGAAAGGATTAAAGAAGTTACATGAGATAAGGACCTAAAAAAGGTGACAAAAGGGGCAAGTAGAAGAACAAACTTCCATTTGTTGTTGTAGGTCCCTTTTATTCTTCAATTTTCTTTATTATAAGATTTTGCTAGTTTTTATTTCCCTTCAATGTTGTAGTTGTAGTAAGGATATCTATTGTAATCTCAAATCTTCTGTAAAAGTATGTTAAGTCTAGTGAATGTACCAAACTCTATGATAAATCATGTAACACTTCAACAAATGCAATGTGGCACCTTAAGAAAGTGTTTCCATGTTACTTGGCATAATAGGCATGGCTAAAGCTTAACGTATCTTCATATTCTATTGCTAGCTAAAAGCTGGAAGAACTTAAGATTACTACACTATGAATTTTTTTAGCATCTCATGACCCAAATTAGCACCAAGGAGTAATTATAAGTAAATAAGAATGTATAGGCTAGAAAATGCATAAGAGCAATGAAAATAATGGGTTGGCCAAAACACTCAAGGTGTGAATAGGAATCCAACTTTGACATATGAAATACTTTACAACTCAAAATGATATTAGAAACCAGTTTGGGAAACTTAAGATAGATTAGAATGAAAAAGTGATCATATCTCCCCCTAAATGTAGAAACTGACACCTAGGGAAGAAGAAAAGTTGTGACTTCCTATAGTTTGTAGCTTACAAATCAAATAAACCAAGGTTAAGTAAAGTTTAGAACAAATCTCTTAAACCAAATATCAATACTAAAGTTTTTATAAAGAAATTAGTCAAAATTGAAAGGAGCAACATTAACACCACACTAATGGGTTGCAAAACTCTAAAGGCACAATAAGTATTCTAACCCTCATACACTAAATGGAAGCCCAAATATGATTACAAGTTAGTTTAGAAGTGATCCCTTAGGTTTTAGGCCCAAAAAACTCAAAAAGACCCGAATTTAGAGCCTAATAAGTTGAACCACGAATCTTTTTGAACATTTCTAGAAAGTTGCAAAACCCAAATGACCAAAATAACCCCAAAAATGGAAAGTAAATGACTATAAGAATGTGAAAAACAAACTTAAAATGAAAAAATTATGACCAAAATACGAAAACAATCAAAACTGATAACTGTAGAAAATTTACCTAGAAAGTTAATACACTTTAATATATCTAAACCTATGCTTATGAAGTATTATTGTTTTTATCAAGTGATATTGACTTTGATTCTAAGCTACCACTTGACTATTACAACTAGTAGCAGACAATCAAGTAGGTCCTCTTATGATTATTGTATTTACTTTGTGTTTATAGTGTAGTGCACATAATTATATAACTGGAGTTGATTTGCATGAGGGATTATGAGAATCGCTTGTGAATGATTTGATGTGCTTTTAATGCCAAGACACTTTAATATGTTAAAATCACTCGATTGATATATTAGTGCATTAGAATTATAGAATAGCAACTGCTTGTGAATAAATGCTTGGCCACCAAATAATCAAACTTAATTGAACTCGACCTTAATTAAAATGAGTTACACATTTTATAAAATTTGCATAGAGAAGGTCGTCAATATCACATGGTGGTACAAAAAAGTTATGCGGAGATATGTCTCCACACGTAATCTTACCTTGACCTTTGGAAACTACTTGATATCGGGAAATGCTCCTCTCTTATTAGGGACTACTCCAAGGATTCTCTGCTTAAAGGTGGATCAAACTAAGAGCTATCGGCATCTACAGCCCATTTAGGCATATATGTATAAATATAAGATCAAACCTATTTTTACTATATTAACAAGGTAACATTTTTAGTAACTTATCAATAAAGCAAGCCCGAGTGATTAAAACCTAGAGTTAACATGTAGTTTATTATTTTCTAAGCCTTGGTAACGAAGAGCACTAAATCTATACTATATACAATTTTCAATTAGTTGTATATGATGTTACATTCATATGCTTGTTTAATTAACTTGCTTGATTTTTACTTAATGGAACAATATGAGGAATATTTTACTAAGCTGGGTATAGCTTACACCCCCATAATATGTCTTTATTATAGGGAAGAGTTCATTGGACTCTCTTAAAGTTATGTTTAGATATATGTTTAATTTAGTAGATATTGAGATAGCCTTAGATGTTATTATCCTCTAGCCACTAATATTACACACCGGCTATTTTGTGGGACATTGGTCCTTTATTATTACACTATGTGATGTGAATTGTCTTAATTATGTTACTTTGAAATGACAAGCCTTACTTGGTGTAACTGGATGTGAGTACGTCTTGTATACCGTATAGTAAATGCTTGAATAACAAGGAGTTATTCTCAAGTTCCTGTATAATGTATGGCGGGCTATTACGTCTAGGATACCCATCAAAGCATGACAAAGGCCTACAGTGCCTACAATGCATTAAATAAGAAAGGATAAGTATGTGACGGGAGTAACTATGCCAATCATACCCTACTTTATCATAAGATCATGCCAACCTCTTATTCTAAGGGGTTGACAAATGACAAATGATAAAACACAACAACCTATCTATAAATGCCAAGATCAAACTTTATGTATTAAGTTCCAACTTCCACTCTCATATACTGTCGCTAATTCCTCTATCCATTTGTTCTCTCACCTATGACTAACTTAAGCATCAGAATAGCCACATTGGAGTAAACTCTAGTGCCTATTCTAATCATTAGTTATTTTTGTAGATCACTTGAAGCTCATTGTCCAACTAGACGAATATCCACTATTAGTATTTGGTGCCCACCATATAAGTGGCATATTAAAACCATAAACACCTTGAAACACTCTCATCAACCACTTTGCAATGGTTGACAACACTCATTCTAAGCCTAAACAAACAATTCATCACCCTCAACTAGCAACCACTTCCAACACCAACCTATAGAAACTCCACCACCAAGTGAACACATCAATCACCCTACCTCCAATCCCTCCAAGTTTGCAAGGTGACAATGACCTTCTTGTTAAGATGGAACTCCTACTACAATAAATGCTCATTAAAAATCATGACCTACAAATGCGCATAGACACTCTCGAGAGAGAAAGGCCCCTATCTGTTGCTAGAACCGAGGAGTAGATGGATAACCATGACTCCATCAAATCACCACCACCACCACTAAGAAATAACACCCACAATGTAAGTGGCTTACTTACCATATCTCATGGTAGAGCCCCAACGAAGGTTAACCTTCCTGTTATCTTACATAGCCAAGCCAAGTCCCCCTAACCCCAAAGTCGAACAATCTGAGGTCCACTCACACAACTTTCTATAGAATGCTAATGCAAACGACCTCAACCAAGTCATCAAGCGATTCACCAAGCTTCAAGAGACAAAGAGAAATAAACCCTAAGAGTCATTATCCTTAGGTCGATCCCCATTCACCTACAAAATCTAGGAAGAGACCCTACCTCCACTCATCTAAATCTCGCTAGAATTCCACAGTGGGACTATCAACCTAGCAAACCACCTCACCCATTTTCAATCTCGAATGGACCTTTGAGGCTGTAGCAAGGCCATCATGTGTAAAGATTTTCTTGGCACATTGCAAAAAGCGACTTAGACCTAGTTTAATCATTTGAAGCCAACCTTAATCTCCCCCTTTAATCAGTTAGCAGATCAATTTCACAAACATTTCCTCACCATTAAAATGTCAGCTAAAGATTCGATAAGCCTAAACACTATTAAGCAAAGGCCCAACAAGTCATTGCAAGATTACATCCATCACTTCTTGATGGCTCAACTCAACATCCCTAATGTTGACTCAAGCATTTCCCTAAATGCAACCATATAGGGTATTCGTCATGACTATGCCTTCGTCCTCGCACTCGCAAAGAAAAGGCTGACCACCATGAAGGTGTTCTACAAGAAGGTCACAATGTATATTACTAGTCTCAAGGCCTAAGGCTTGCCAAGCTCCAACTCCTTTGATAAAAAGAGAGATGCTAATGCAAAGGACCGAGTTAATCAAGGATTGCTTAAGACCCGCCTCTAGCCCAAAGCTAAGCTCATCAATTGATAGGGACAATCACAAGCGAGACCATAAGTGTACCATCCCCCAATTCGTGGCTTACACATTGCTTACCAAGCTATAGAGCCAAATACTCCTTAAAGTCAAGAATAGGGGTATCTTGGCCTGGTTGACATAGAGGAAGGGCAACCCCAATAAGAGGAATAATGATAAGTTTTGTGAGTTCCACAATGACATAGGTCATACCACCGATAAATGCACCAATTTGAAGAATATGTTGGAAGATGCCATTAAATGTGGTTGCCTCTATGAATACATTACTGAGCACGAGTAAGGTCGACACAATGGTGACAACTGACCCCCACAACGACGAAGAACCCAAGATAATTGCTAGGCCAATAACAACACTCGACATGACAATAATGAAAACATCAAAGGGCCATCCTACATTAAATAGCCAAATCAATACCGTTGTAGGTGGTCTCATAGCTAGGGTTGGTCAAACTCACAGATGAAAGCCTATTATCAGCATAAGAAATACCACGACATCCTCAATATACAAACTAAGAAGCCAAAGGTTAACACCTCCATCACCTTTTCCAATGATGACCTCAAAGGAATCCATTACCCTCACAACGATCCATTGGTTATTCAGGCTAAGATCACAGGCTTCCATGTAGCATGGGTCCTCATTGACACTTGCAACTCTATGGACATCTTATTTAGCTTGGCCTACAAGCAAATGAAGAATACAGTCCCAACTAAGCTAAAGCCATATGACTACTCTCTCTTGGGATTTAACAACTAACCTTTGAACACCATGGGCTTTATCACCCTACCCATGCAAATTGAAGATGGGAAACAAGTGGCCGATGTAATGGTTGACCTTTTGGTCATCAACTGTTGGTCACCACACAATGCTATCTTGGAATGACACACTTTGAATGCCCTAAAGATGTCCGTAAACATGGCTTAATTGAAAGCTAAAGTTCCCAACTTTCATAGGGGTTGGCATGTGTCAAGTTGACCAATAGCTTACTTGATCCTACTACCTACAGGCCTTATAGTGAAGGAATTCTATAAACATTATTATGACTAAGCTAGAAAAGAAGCCTGGGTCTCAAGGTACACCTGTCAAAGAGACTGAGCTAGTATTACTCGGCAATGCTAAGGACTAGGTGACATAAGTCGGGATCTCTTTCTAATGACCTCAAGAAGGAGCTCATCGCCTTCCTTAAAAGCAACTATGACGTCTTTACCTAGTCTCCTTCAAACATGCCAGGCATTCCTCTTAAAGTCATCACCCACAATCTCAATGTAAATCTTAAGGTGAAGATTTTCAAGTAAAAAAAGAGACACTTCGCCCCTAAAAGACAAGCTACCATTGATACAAAAGTACAGAAGCTATTGGTGATGAAGATATTCAAGCAATAGAAGGGTTAGAATATGGAGGTCTATATAGATGACATGATTGTCCAAAGTGTCAAGCTTAAAGTGCATCTCAAGGACTTACGGGAAACTTTTCATGAACCATGATAGTACAACATGAAGCTGAACCCACAAAAATATGTTTTCGAAGTCGCTTCAAGAAAATTCCTTAGGTACACGGTCACCATGCAAGGTATTGATAAGTGTGTAAAACTAAAAAGATGTATTTACCCGACTTCCATTATAAGTATTTAGCAAATTAAAGATAATATAAAAATTTTATAGTAACTATACTTAGGGGTTGTAAATGAGCCAACCACGCTCACATGCTGCTCAAGTTCAATCCAATGTTTACTCAAGATTGATTTGACAACAATCGACTTGAGCTTGAGTTTAAACAAGTTGAGTTTGAGTTTTATGATATTTGCTTCAAATAGCATTCAAGCTTAATCTAGCTTTAGTCAAGCTTAAATGCTAGTAAAGTTTAAATTAAGTTTGCATATCAATATTATTTTATTAAATGGAAAATATGTTTTTTTAAAAAAAATCAAGCCTTAATGAGTTTAATCTAATCAAGCTCAAGTTTGTTAAAGGCCACTTCTAATCAAGATCAGGCTTAAAATTCTAAGTTCAATGAAGTTTAAGTTAAGGCTAAACTTTGAAATTTTGAGCTGACATCAAACTTAGCATTACAACGATTCAACTTGGCTTGTTTACAATTCTAGATACACTATCCCTTTATAATATTTTACTTCACACTTGTTTATGGCTCAAAGATGAAATTTCTAATAATAATCGAGTATATTCACTAAGTTTTCATAATAATATTTTGTATTCCACATAATAAGGAGATGAAATGGATTAATGAACGTTTAGATTTTTTTTTTTTTCTATCCCATTCTTATGACATAGAGGCTTGATTGTGATATATTTATCAATTTGTTTTTATTCAACAAGTTCAAACCAAATATAAAACACACTTATAAATGGATCAGATTATAAGCTTAGGTTTTCAAACATAGGTAAAATTATATTGATGAGTTAAGGATTTTAAATATAAACCCATTTAAGTCCAAATAAAAAACACAATATATTAACACAAATTACTAACTTTAATACATTGAATATAGCATATGAACCTCCATTTTGCGTACCATTTTGTTATGCATAAATGTTACAACAAACTCCTAGTTTTGACAATCATATCACCTCTCTTACTTCTTATCTCTTTGAATACATTTTTATCACAACACCACCACCGCAACCAAGTAGTAAATCCGTACCACAGCCACACCATCACCATACTTGTTTAACGACTTTTTCACCAAGAAACCCAATGTCAACCAAAGAAACGCTGAAGTAAAGCAACAAGGATAGATTAGGAAGATTGTAATGTAATAAAAATCAGACGTTAAGGACAGAGGTGGAATTGAGAGGACAGGAGGGGAAGAAGAATAAAAAATAAAAAAGGGCAAATGAAGGAAAGGTCGAATTGACTGTTGCTGGCAATACTCGCTCGAGAGTTCACCTAGGAAACCTAGCACTGAAATGGGCCAAGCACGATCAATTTGAGCATGCTCAAGCCTGAGCCCAATCCAGGGAGGCTACAAACATTGAAGCCGGTGACCCAGTGTGACTAGAACTGCAGGCCCTGGACTCTTTATTTTTCATTTTGGGCCTCCTAGACGGTTCCAACTGCCCTGCCTGGATCCGACCCAGCGGGACAGGTGTTACTGTTAACTCCTTTTGCGTCATCGTTTTCCTTTTTTTGGGTAAATTTTCCATCGTTGCCCGAAACAGGGGGTAAAAACCGTGATCTTTCATTTTGTATTTTTATAAAGTACAAGGGACAATGGAAAATGTTGCATCCGGCGGGTAAAAACATATATATGGTTTTCATGACAGATGAACTATAAGATTAAGAGCTCTATCTATGGATGATTAAGGATACACTCCATGAATTACATACAGGATGCCTTATACAATTGCATAATATTGCAATTACACACTAAACCATAGACAAATTTCAACCACCAATCATATCATAGAGTCAAAACCAAATCGGAAACTTCAATTTTGAGCCTAATCTTTTTCATCTATATTTTACAAGAACACTGGTAATTTTATGAGAGAAAACTGTTAATAATAAGCAGAGCTAACATTTTTAGCAACAGTAAGATAGAAAATCAATAGCATCCCTTTTATTACCACTATGAGTTGTAACCAAGGGTACATAGCGTGTAACCGGAGACGATAGAGCAGAGAGCAAAAGCCAAGAAAGCAAGGATGGATAGTCCCACAGAAGCAATTGCCATCTGAGGGAACTTGTCCGATCCCCAATTGGACTCCCAGTCCTCTACTCGTGTTGCTGCTGATGATGCTGATGATATTAGCAGGTAACTCAAGACCTGCCCACAACATGCCATGCATTTCAGTTCTCAATCCCAGCACTACTACATTATCTAGCAATGCCCATCATGCTTGGCTTGGCAAAGAAGCCAAGGATAAATATCTGCAGTATATATAATCAACATCCCCATAGCAAAATACTTTAACAAAACACTAATATATCTGGTTGCCTAATATATCATTTGACAAAATTTACTGTCGCTTTGGCTACTTAATTCTTTCTACATAGTAAGTCAATATTAAGATACTTCTTTCATCCCCAAAAAATAAAAAAGAAAAATTAAGATACTCCATGGAAAAGAATTTTAATTGCATGAGAAGATCCCATCATTTTCATCTATTTCCCTGAAATTTTCCAGGTTTTTGTTGTACACATTGAACCAGGGAGATGCCTCTATTAAAAATTAACAATAAGGCGGTCATAAACTCATAATTGCTATTACTATTTTCTGGGTAGGCGTTTTAATATTATTTTACATAGTATTAGTCTCCACAAAGAACAGAAGGCACACAGCTTCACTCTAAATATGTTGCAGTAAGAGACTCTTGGTGTCAGGTCAAAATGTGAAAGAAGGAATTATATATGCAAGTAATCAGTGTTTGAACGTGCCTGTCCCCAGATTAATACATAAATAATTTTTTGGGAGAAGATAAAGTCAGAACCTACCCAATAAAGCTCAGTGTAAACAGACAGGAACAGGAAAAACAAAGCAAAACGCCTACTATTATCTTCCATTTGCAAGATCTAAGAAGCATGCAAAGAAAAAGTGTTACTAATACAGAGGGCCAACTTTTGGAAATTCTTACAAGAGGTTAAAAAAGGTGGAACATCAAAAAGGAATATTATACCTACCTTTTGAAAGAGGAATAAAACCTTTTTCTATTCACTCTTTTTCATGGTATGATGGTCCATTGTCGTTCCTTATTAGTGTTAAAATCAGGAAACAGATTGTCATTTAGATATAACTTAAAACTCATGATGCTAACTGGAAACCTAAGAATGATAAAATAGCAAATTATAAGACTTCCAACACATTTAGGTTACCAATTACACAAATGTGAAACAAAAACATCATCTTACCAAGAGTATAGAAATTACAATAATTTTATCAATGCACACAAAACAAATAGCACGGTAGTTTTTCCTCTGACATATCAATGTGAGGCAAATGTGAAACTCTTGAGTTAGTTGTGCATCTAGACATCATCCATAAGAAGCAAAAAGACATTTGCAAAAACTAAAGATATCAACCTGCACTTTGTTTCAATCTCTTATCATTTCAATTTCACTTTTTCTTCCATCTTTTCTCAAAACCACTCATGTAAAGAGTTACAAAACGAAACTTCCCAAAAAATTTAGATTCAAAATAAAAAGACATAGCACCCAACATAAGAGATCCTTTGCTTTACAAGAGCAACTTTCTCCCATTAGACTTTATCATCAGAGAACAAATTCACTAGGGAAAAGGTCAGTATCATTATGTAAAGGAGATGGAAAAAGGTGGCAAAAAGAAGTCCACAAACTAATGGGTCCAAACTCATCTCCTCTATGCAAGAGAGAGCATACCCCCAGAGAGCGACCAAAAACCATTGCCCACAACAATTCAACATGTTAACAAGCAATTATCACCGCCCTTTTAGGAAGTGGCCCCATATACTGACAAATTATCTTCTACTGATCAAACACGATCAAATGAATTTGCCAGAGATCACTAGATCAAGTAACATATACTTCCTTTTTCAATAAGATGAGGATATAATATTGCCAAGACTAATGGGTTGTCCTAATCAGTGAGCAAGAGTAAAAAGACATGGGCCTAGGTTAGCTAGAACTATTAAATTCACAACAAAAAAAAAAAAAAAAGATTCAAATGCAGCAATAGACAAGTTTTGGTCCTAAGCAGAACTTGCCTGATCAAGCACAAAGTTCAAGTAATGCCGGAGATGGTGCTCAGCAAAGTGCTTCCCGGTAGCTGAATTGTAGGTTAGATCACAAGCTTGCAAACCAGAATAAACGAACCCGATGACGTTCACCGCCAAACTAAACCTGCAATTAAAACAAAAGGTACCATTTAAAAGATTTCCTCTTTGGCCAAATAAGAATTTATCAATCAACAACAATTAAAAATTGAAACACATACGAAAAAAGTCTCGGCAAGTTGGCAGTTCCATTAGATTTCTTTTTTCCCTTTATGGGTTATAAACAAGATCAGAGATTGCTTCATTTTATCCTTTTAAACGGCATAGTAACAACAATATTTCAATTACAGCATCTTTGTTACTTACAAACTATTGAGTGAATTAAAATAAATAAACAATAAAAATGGGAACTTCAACAAAAGAAAAAATTAAGATACTGTGAACATACCTGAACTCTTTGTATCTGTAAAAAGAGTCAAGAGCCCAACCTTGATTCCTGTCAGCAGCCAAAACAGAAAAAGACACCAAACAAAACACAAACCCACAAATCCTAAATACCAATAATGCCCTCCTCACCATATTCTCTCTCCTAGTCCTCTTCAAAATAGACAGATTCTGCCTCAACCTCTTTCCCCTAGTAACGCCACCAACATCACCCCCGCCCCCGTCTCCGGAAGTGACATGGAAGTTTCCGACGAACCCATCTCCAATTCCAGGTTCCACCTTGGTAATCGCAGGCTGAGCATCCCTCACCGACCGCCTGGCCGTCGACGGCGGTGGAGTGGGTACGTGAAGAGGAGTGTCGGCGGATTCTTCAGCTTTCCGGGAGGATAAGCGACTGGCTGAGCTTTCATCGGAGGAGGCAGACGAGGGTGAGGATGATTCGATTATGTGGTTGCCTTGGGGTGGTGGCTGTACTTGTGTTGGTGGCAGTGGTGGTGATGGTGATGGTGATGGTGATGGAGTTGTTTGGTCGTTAGGTAGTGGTTGCCGAAGTGCTTTTTCATGGGTAAGGTCAAGTTCAATATGGGAAGATGAGGAAGATGGTGATGATGATGTAGAAATGATGTGTCTGTCTTTTTCTTCATCTTCTTGGTGTTGCGTTGGTTCTTCTTTGGCTTCTTCTTTTTCTTCTTCTTCATGGTGTTGCAGTATGTGTTGTAAGGTTTGTGAGTTTGTTCCCCTTTCTGGTTCTTTTTCTGCTTTAAGTTTTTCTTCTTGTTGCTGATGCTGTTGCTCTTGGGGTTTTGGTTGGGGTTGGGGTTGGGGTTCTGCTTCCATTCCAGAGAAGCTGAAAGTGAAAGGAGAAAGACAGAGAGAGTGTGAAGGGTGCTCGTTTGTAGGGAATAGATGAATGGGTCGAGCTCGAAGTCGAAGAGGCTTACTGGCTTTTGTAAATTTAAATTTTTTTTTAATTATTGAGTCTTTCTGGGTAGATCACTGGCAGACGCAGTTTCCAAGTTGAAAGTGGAGTTACTACTAGCTACTAGGACATTACATAGAGATAGTCAAACTGAGACAAGACGGTACAGTCCATTTTTATCTTCCATTGTTTTTCTCGCTTTATTGGGTTAGATGTTTCTTTTTACTCTAGGGTTTTTCCTGAATCCTGATTCCGATTTTTGAGGTATTTCAATCCCACATGAACTTTTTTTTTTCACTTTCTATTATAATTTGGATTGTTTTATTGCAAATGACGAAGCTTTTCTTATATATATATTGAAAAAAGAAAAAAAATAATAGTATTTTTAAAAATAATAATAATAATGTACAGCATAAAAGAATATTACCTAATTTAGATCAATCTCAACTATGCTTAAAATAGACACTTCCTAGGTAATAATAAAATCTGCACTTTAAGTTTTAATTTTAAAGTAATTTCGACTTTGGCAATTCAAATATCAATTTTAATTCAAGTTTAACTAAAATCGAAATTTAAAGTGGCAATATTTTCTTAATATATACACACAACAATAATAAATACTAATTTTAGTTTAAGATCCAATAAATTTGGCACTTGAAATGTCAAATTTTTCCTATTATATACACATAACAATACTATTGCTATTTGTAGGGACAAGAGAAATTAAATATCCTACAATAACACTTCAAAATGCTACAGAAACATCTAGTACACTAACTCATGATCCACATGGTCGCATAGGAGTAAAAATTCTTAGAACAATAACAAGAATATATCATTTAATGGATTTTGGCAACTTTTTAACCCTCAAAACATATAAGATAATGGATAATATAACTAAATGAAGAAATCGAAAGTTTTAATTACATATGTAATGATATTTATATAGGTACAAACCAAGTATCTACAGAGTAATGGCTAAAAACATGTAATATAATATATAGCTAAGGTTGCCTCCTCATCCATCGCCTAAATATACACGTACTTGATCATTTGGCATAGGGTCAAGCTATGCTGCACCATGTGATCCTTATCTATATGTGTAATTTGAATGCCATCTAAACTAAAACCAAGTGAATCATGTGGAGAAGACATGTGAAAATGAATGAGAGTGGGCTTGGCTTGAGTAAGATCCTCACCCATATCACCATTGCTATAACCAGGTCGTCTCTTGTGTGGAGTTGGAGGAGTTGCGGCATAAGTGTTGGAACTATCTCCCAGATGGGTGAAAATGGGCAAAGATGATAGCACAGATGAGCCTAGTTCATTATGATACACCGCACTCTAAGTAAAGGATGTAGAAGGCGAATCATCACAATCGTCCCTGATCTCCAATTGAGTATCTACAACCTAGTTCTCTACCTCGGCCTCAAATGCGAGCATGTTGTCTCTAAGGGGACTACGTGGTGACAAGTTCTCCCATTCGTTAGCATCATATCTAATGGGTGGTGCATCATCCAAAATTATACCCCTGAAGTAACGAACTACCTTGGTCACCTCTAGTGCCTTAAATAGAACATCACTATATGGCATTTAAGGTAGATACTCAGTGAAATTAGCTTGAAGAATAACGTAAGATAATTAATTGGTACAACATAAAATAAAGCAAATGACAGAAGAGGAAGATCAAATACATACCTTGTAATTTAACATAGTGCTGATTCGACCTATATACTGTTGGGTAATCTGCTAATACTATACAGCATAGCCTAGGATTGTATTGTTTGGCGAGTCATAGGTTAGATATAAATGGCTGATCTAATGTTGATGGTTAGCCCACTGCTTTAACCAGGTCAAGTGGGCGGTTACCTAATTTATCTTAGTTTTACCCTACAAGTCAAGTTTATGGAGTTATGTCAATATGTCAATGTACATAGATATCATCTGGATGCCTCCAAATTGGTGAGCTACTCGGTTTAGAAAGTACAACTAAACAACATGAAAATATATAAGTGGTACTCAAGAAAGCCAAATATCGCTATCCTCCCAACAATAAGCTGTTAGCATCACTATACTCGTTTGCGTGTACGAAACCCATAAATATGTTAGAATAACCCTGAATCATAAAACTTTAAGAGGGAATTAGAAAAGTAAAGGAGGTTGAGAATACCTACTCAATGACCCAACGGTCTAAGGCATCTTGGTACTGTGTTACTACATAAGTTGATAGTTGTGTGTTATCGAAATCGGCACTCCATTTGCACAAAAGTGGTTAACCCTCAATCATTGTCGTTACCCTATGGCACAAAGGGTGATATGAGAGAAGTACTCACATGCCCATATCTATAATATGACCAATGGGGCACTAATCTCAAATACCTTCACATGCAATGCAATACAGAGATAACAATATAGCTAAGCTAAACAAGCTACCCCCCGTGCATATTACCCAATTGCCTCAAGGTTTGATAGGAGGGGGAGGAATATCAAGTAGACCAAATTCTATGACATATCGACAAAGATCATAAACCTCCAACCCACCCCCCCTCCCCCAAGCCCCCCAATCAACTATAAAATGTGCGATCTCATAAAATGCTAAACCGTGATGCCTTCCACATTAAGCGCTAAAGTGTTGAAATTATCCCTCAACTACATCAATCTCAGTTAGTTTCCTTAAATAGCTCTTGTAGGGGATCTCACTCCCTAACATCTGATGGCAAATGTCCAACCAGTTAAGGTACATGCTATCAATGATAGCCTACCCATCCACTGGTAAGCCTTACAGTATGAAAATGTCTTACAGCATCACAATCATCTTGCCCAAAGGCAAGTGGAAGGTATGTATCTCTAATTAAATAAATGGCATGCAGGACACCCTAATGAAGCTTGACATATGAAGATATGGCACAATCCGTAGGTCTACATCAATCGGTCATCTGTTATGTTGTCTAAAGATTGCCTCATGTTGACGACACCTAAGTTAATTATTTTCCTAAACATTTGATATAATTCATGTTATTTCTTACCTAAACACTAATAAAAGCATCATGTGGGGAAGTTCTTACCTAATTACTCTAAACTAACTCTTGAATCCATAGCAACGATCTATCGTGTGATCTTAGATCCATTTGCAAATCTAAAAAGAAGAAATGCAAATGTCAATTCAAAGTCTTAAGTGTTAATGCACATGTGAGGATGAGCATAAGAACAGCGGCACACATAAATCACAACTACATATAATAAGCTAAACAACAAGGCAAAATAGGTCCTCCCTACTGTGCTTGCCTATTATATTCAGGGCATATTCTTCTATTGTAGCCTTCCCCTCTACACCTACTGTACATTATAGTTAATGGCGGTTTCCATATGTCCATTTCACTTTGAAACTATTTTTGTTGAGGCCTCCCGTGTTTTCTCCTTTAATGAGTCATTAGGTGTTGGGCAAGGAACTAAAAATTTGCCCAATCTTTCTTGTCAACACAAGATCTAAATGAACATACATAAACCCATCGTCAATGTTCTCAAGTATACAAAGATGCAATTGAGTGGGTCCTAGAGGGTACCCGACTCAATTAACCCATTAAAAACCTAATAGAGTTTACCCTATAAGGTTTTTTATAGGATTGTGGGATTTTTTTTTTAAACCCTATAAGGATTTAGGTTGGGGTCTAGTTCGAAAATATTATTTGATAAAAACCTGACTTGATAGGACAATACACCAACACAATAGACTAAACACAGGCACTACACTTCAACAACATCACATCATATCACACACACATCGGTACGATCTACACTCCAATAACAAACGATACAGTTTTACACTTTTACTCAATTGAGTAACTCAATTACTCTTAGTCCTAGTCCTACACTTTTGCTATGCTAAAGAAAGCTCACACCACAACACTACAATAGACTATATGATAACACTACAACACAATCTGGAGTCCACTATCCACCACACACCACACACCACACTCTATAGAACATAGTCACATAACACACCAAACACACTAACACATAATCAAGATGACTAGATCTCTACTATACTCTCCTCTCTACGAGCCTCAACTAACTTTGTGACTCATCAAACCTCAGTAGTCTCAGTCCTCTATTCTACTTCCATGGTTAATCTCATATAGCACACTAGTAATCCATCACATGCACAAGTTGCAACTTCATAGTTAAAAATCAAAGCTAGTGAGACCTAAAAGTGGGTGCCAACAACAACAACCAGTTTTTCCATATTTTGGAAAATGGAAATAAGTTTTTGTCAATTTTGGGTTGGGGTTGAATTAAGTATCAAGTTTTCTATGTGCTTATCAGGGCAGGTTTTCAAAGTCATGTAGAAAAAACCCTATAAAGTTTTCTATTGGGTTTGAGTAACCCTATAAGGTATCAGGGCAAGTCAAGTTCCACATAACTCATCCCAGTTGCAATCCTACAAGTATATCAATGACTAATAAATGTAAAGCAATTCATATGCATTTTACTCATCACAGCTATAGCATGTAAGCAAAGAATTTTGTAAGTCCACCACTTCTAACCTGTGCATATGTGTGCCCTAATTTTTACCCTCTTGTGGTTACCCCTTTTCTTGGCCATATATCAAGGGGCACATTGTAGTTATAACTTTGAAGGCCTACATTTGGTAATTGAACACTATAACGCGATGGTCACTGAAATCTTTCATCCAACTATCAAACTTTCTTGCAGCTACCTTTATTAAAATCTAGCCACTTGCCAGTGCTCCAAATGCATCTGCTATTTACTTGTTAAATGAGTTGTTACAATTGTAAATGTCTTATTCATCAACTCAACAATGGGTAAGTTCATTACCTCTTTCAAGGTTGAATTGTAGTTCTCTGACATATTTGAGGTCCTAATTCTAAACTAGACTCCCCCATCGTAAGCTAGTGTCCACATGCTCAAATGTAAATCTCCAAAGTATCTACTTGTGAATGAACTCAACCGATGGACCTCCACATAATACTTTCAAAACTTCCTAGGTTACAATTGGAATGCAACCTTCTTCAACAAGTCCTTACATTGAGCACTCTTAGCATATTTATTGAAGTTACTTGTAACATGGTGGATGCATCATCAACATGGCCAACCTCTTAGCCACACTGCATTCTCGCCCCATACTATAGCCTTTATACCTTCATGACAATAAGATATTAAACAAATATTGGTTCGACCCTTAATAACAAACATTAGAACACATCTTAAGAACCAGCTCCAATTATCTTCACACTCTTCGCCCATTAATGCAAATGCTAAAGGCACTATGTGATTTGCACCATCTAAGCTCATCGTTGTGAGTAACTTGTGCTTGTATTTGCCATATAGGAAAGTTTCATCAATTGTAATTAGTGACCTAAAAAGATGGGAAAAATGTCATTCAGCAATTCCATTTAATTTGAAAGTTTCCTATGCTTATAACAAGATTGGTTTTCTACCATACTTATAATGGAGAAATGCATCAATGCATGGTCCAAATGTCTATAACACTTTATTGAATATCATGTGCTCCTGATGGTTGGTATCTAGATATTATCATTCTATGATCGTGTCCAAGTTTGCCTCCTGTATAGTAGTCAATAGGTGTGGGCATATGAATCCTCCCACCTACTATATACAAGTTCAATGGCCTTTCGCTTTACCTCCTAAACTCTCTAGGGGTACATAATATATCTAAACTCCTTATAAAATGGAGATCTATAATTGTTTAATTTTCACATTTAAGTCAATTTCTACTTCAAATATAAGACATCTGGCCATAATTGTTAAGCTCAATTAGGAGTGATCTTGGTTAATTTCAAGATTAAGGCATGTATGAGGAACTTCAAACTTTGTTAATTGCAAAAAAAAAAAAAAACCAATGTGCTTTTTGAAGCATATATGAAGTCTCCACTTGTAATTGTTACGACTACTAGCACAACTCATAGCCCAAAACTTTAGAGATGATTTATCCATAACATAATTATGATGATTCACTACATGATATATTTTGACTGCTTGTATCAAGTGCTCTTTCATCTTAAACCACATTCCCACCTTAAATTCATCGCTAAAGCTTCAGTCTCTTTTGCCTATATTCTAATCATCCACTTATCCACTACCCACTTTAGCTATAGAAATGGTACGGGTCTCGACCTCCCAATAGCATCAACATCCTCTAGAAGCCTAAGCTACGAATCAATTCTTCGACTTGACTCATGTGGCTCATCTAGTGTTTGTAGCCAACCTTCAACATCATCATCACTAAATGAGTTAAGATTTGAATCATCACTAAAAGTATGATAAGCTTCATCATTCACAATATCCATCTCCCTAATTGGTTCACTCATACTAATATTATGAAATTCAAGCTAACTACCATTGAAACTTACTTCTTCAATAGTTTCAACATGTTGAGATTCGACTACTTAAGTTGGAAATGGATCATCAATCATATTAACCTGTCCTAAACCAATATCCATTAGAGCAAGCAACTCAATATCACTTATTTGCACATATAATTCAATACTACCACTAACCTTAAGGTGCACCAATGAACTTACCAACATTTGGTGTACATCATAACTATCAATGATAGGCACTACACAATAATGATACATGTTACCATATATTATTGGACATGTATGGATCAACTCAATCTAGTTGGTTGCACCATCAATCCGAACATGAGTACAAATGATACCTAACAACTACTTGTAAGTTGATTCAAGAGGAACTGTGGCCATTGTTGTCAAGTATCTATCATAGCACACCCCATCGACTTCATCCACAATATTCTCATGAACATAGCAAATTACTCTAATCTTAAATATTTACTGACCTAGTGGCTTGAAACATTTGAATGACAATTTACATTATATATTATTCACGTGTAATTTGCAAAATTACATGTAATTAAATCTAATTGTGCATAATATGTAAAACAATCAAAGTACATATATTCTATGTAACTAACCAAAGAATTTGGATTTACATGATATCTGATTGGTAGATCAAATATATCTATTTAAGATATTTCTAGTTAAAGGAATTGAAAGCTACATTTTATTCTTGCAAGTATTTTCAATGAAGAAAGTAATATGAATAGCCACCAAATTATTCATGTTACCAAATGAGAGTCCAAATAGAAATTTGCATGATTTTTTGTCCCTAATTGTGAGAGTTTGGTTACTACTCTTATTATCTTAACTATTTATTTATCATTGATAACTCTTTATTAAAAATTTCTAATCAAAACAACACCTTTTCCTCTTAAACAATTTTAATTTTTATTATCTTTTAAGATCAACATCACCATATAGGTTACTGTTAATAGTTATTGATTTAACATTTTATCCTTATATTTTATGCCTTCAACTAAAATCAACCTAACCAACTTACAATTTCTTAGGATAACTAAAATAATAATTCAAACAAAAAAATCGAGTTAATCTAAGCACATGGTATTTTCACTAAGAAATAAGTTCTATTCCGAGTTACAATTTTCAAAATCCAGATATAATGGTTTAATTTGTAGGTTATGATACATATTGGCTTATGCACTCTATAGTTGAAGTTTTCATTATCATATCTTTAATCTAACATTGATAAACTAAAAAAATCTTTATTTTCATTGATAAAAAAAAATCTAAATCAATTTCTAAATCCATTATAAACCTATTATTTGAAGATAGCAACTTCAATAATAAATACTAAAAGAAAATAATTCCAAATGGCACATAAAACACTATTACCTTGTTTCAAAAAATTCCCTCACTTATACCAATTGAGAAAATAAACCTAATAATATGACACCTAAAATCGTCACCTCAAATACTGATTTTCACTTAACAAGACAAAAAATATATATAATTTTCGAAACAAACAAACAAACAAAACAACACAACTTTCACAATGCACCATCATAATATCACATTATCTCTACAATTACACATTTACAATATCAAAAAATACTCAAAACATCAGAAAAATATTTACTTTTACGTTTATCACGACTTTTGGAGAGAGGGAGTTAAAAACACCACAAAAACACACTTATTTCATGCAAACTTCAACACCAATCAAACTATCCCACTAACTACAACTCATATTTGCCTTCAACTCAGGTTAAAATGGCCTAGAAAAGGTGGTATTGGGAGTTAAGGTTTGGTAGGGTTAGAGATGGAGAGGGAGGAGGAAGGAAGGAGACGATGGGGCATTATAGTGTATGATGAAATCGACACTTGAAGTACTGATTTCAAGTAATACATGTTTAAGAATATTTTCTCAAATGGCACAATCCTGGTATTATTTTTAAAAATACTATTATTTTTTTCCTTTGCCCTATATTTACTCCTCAATATATATATATATATTATTAAGTCATTGATCTCTTTTGTAATATCTTTTCTACTTGAATCATTTTGAAAACTCCACACTTGCAATTTTCATATCTTCTTATTCTAAGTCTTTTGAAATATCAATTCGTACTTCATCTTTAATAGCATCACTGTCATAAATCTCTAAATCATATTAATTCCTCCTCCATGAGCCATGACTCTCCAAATTTATAAATGTATTAACTCCCTCATAATATTTCTTTCATTTTTTTTCTTATTCCTTACACTTAAAAGGATACACAACTAATCCTCATTCAATGAATTAAATATTTCTTCTTTTTCAATTATCCATTCATCATAATTTCTTTAAACTGGCATGCATCGGTTTTGCAAACAAAATCAAATTTAAGCCGAAATCAAAGTCCAATCAACAAGTTCTTCAGAAATTGAAAGTGCAAGATTTTTAGTGAATTAGTCTAATACACATGTGTAAAAGATAATTTTCAAATCGTGTCCAATGCAACAGTTTTTCCAAGCTCTAATTTGTTCCTTGTCTAGTTAAATCAAAAATTGATTTTCTCATAAACTAGCCAATCTAAGTCCACTTAAAGTGCCATTACAAAATTACACATTAAAACATCACAACTTGACATATGTATATTAAAAAAGAAAACATGGACTAACCTATCTATGATTACTCCATTACCTATAACATCACATTCCACCAAAACTACACATAAAACCAAAAAAAGAAAAGAGAAGAAAAAGGGGGAAAGACCCACAATGCATATTGCTATGCATTCCTTACATTGCCTTTTAAACAAAAAAGAAACAGTACTAAGGTGTCATGGACCAAATTTTCAATCCTTTAAATTGTGGTCCGTTAGGGGCTAAACGAGGAAGGTCTAATGGTAGAAGATTAAGGTCCATTACAATGCCTTAAACTTGTTAGTGTATGGATTAAATGTATTAGAGTAGGCAGGGTAATTAGGCTTATGTATAGATGATTTATAACTGTTAGGCTAAATTGATCTTGGCCATTGATAAAGTGGGCCCTTTGCATATAAAGGGGGGTTCTCATCATATGTAAATAATCCATTTTATTTTGCGAAACCTTTCTCCCAGATTTTCTCTCTTTAGTTTCTCTTTTAAAAATCTTTATATGTTTATGAGTTAGACTAAGTTAATACTTTTGAGCAGCTTTTAGAGTACCTAAACATTGCATGAGAGTACCCTTTGAGTATAAAATTCTTGACAAGTGGTGGTTGAGCTTGAGCTAAGAAATGAAAGTGAAGATGTCTTCTGGAATGAGGAACATTATCCAGGTTGTTGTTAAAAAGATCAAATATAAGGAACACCCCTATACTATGTAAAGGGTTAAGTTGAGGGATATGTTGATAGCACTTGATGCCAAGCTAAACAAGATGGAGACGTATGTCACAAAGGTCAAAGAAGGGTTCAAAGAGTCACAAACCTACTGTAAACACCCCATTTTTGCCCTATGAATCAATAATTTTCAATAATAATCAATTTTCAATTTTTCCTAATTTTTCCCAATTTTTCCTTAATTTAGCATAAATAATAAAAATATTCAAAAAATGAAAATAAATAGGAAAACACTTCAATTTTGAAAAATGATTTTAGAAATAGCAATAATGAATAATAAATAATTTTTACAAATTTTTGAAATTTCAAAAAATACAAAAAAATAAAAAAATTGCATCGCATATGTACAATTTGCGATGTAAATAAAATCGGGAAATTGGGCCAGCTCAGCTGGCTCGTGTGTGCGCATGGGAACCGTGTGAAGGCTGAAGGTCGCGAGTTCGAATCCCCCCGCAGGCGCTCGGCAAAAATTTTTCGTTCTTTTCCCTGGAGCTGCCACGTGGCAGCATGTGATTGGCCGAGGGAAGTCACGCGCGTCGCGCGTGATCGTCTTCTTCGCGAGCCCAGCCGGAGGAAAAAATCCGACAGAAGTCCGACGAAGGCGAAATCGGCCGTTTTCTTTTTAATCTTCTAGATTAAAGTCAAGATAAGGCCAAATCCATCAGATAAACCAAAGGAACACAAGAGATTAACATCAAATCGCCGGGATAAAATCGAATCTAAGAAACGGAAAAATATGGGTTTATCTAAATCGGCCGATTCGAGCTTATCCAAGAGGAGTTCGAGGTGCCTATAAATAGAGGAGAACAGGAGGAAGCCAGAGCAAAAAGAAACACGAAGAAAAAGTGAGAGAAAGAGAGAGAAAGGAGTGAATCGGAGTACGCCGGAGGAACTTGAAGCCGAGACCATCGATCGGAGTTGGAGCAACCGCTAGGAGGCGATCTGGGAGTAAGCCGCCACCACCATCGGATTCAGCACCCTCAAGAAGCTAGGATTCGACACTTCACCCGCCGCAAACGACCGCCGGAACGCCGTGAACGAGCCAACCCCGCCGCCGTCTCCGACCCGATTCGACCCGACCCGACCCGATTCGACTCGCGCACCGACCCGGATCCAGGTAAGTCGGATCTTTTCGGATTTTTTTTATTTTATTTAATTAATTTATTTGGTTTATTTATTTATTCCGAATTTGTTATTTATTATTTATTATTTGTTTAGTCATTTATTTATTTGTTTTTGTTTTATTTTCAATAAATAGGAAAAACGTAGAAATTAGATTTTTCTAGAATTAAGAAAAATGTAAAAAAAATAATAAATAATAAAATAAAAAAATAAAAAAATAAAAAAATAAAAAAAATAGAATAAAATAATAAAAAGATTAGGAAAAATAATAATAAAACTTTAGATTTCAAAATAGGATAGATAATAACTTAGGATAAAATGTTCTAGCATAAAAATTACAAAAATTTATAAAAATCACAAAAACTTATAAAAAATCACAAAAATCATGAAAATTAATAAAAATTTAAAAATTATGAAAATAGAAGAAAAATTAAGTTTTAGCACCTAGAAAAATCTTTTTCTTCAAATAAATCCAAAATTGATGTTTTCCCAAAAAAAAAAAATCATTTTCAAAATAAAATCAAAGCTTAGGCTTAGAAATTTTTAGAAAAATTCCAAAAAATGTTAAAGACATAAATCATAAGAAATTTCAAAATTAAAATTCACCAACAAATCTAAAGGTTTTCAGAAAAGCGAACTACGGCTTGTTTGATCCTGAGTAGCAGGTACGTAGGCACCCATTCGGGTCAACCCCTAAAATGTATGAAAAATCATTTTCTCAAAATAATTCCAAAACATAATAAAAAGTAACAGAAACACCATGAAACACATTTCTAAAGATGAACAGTTTTAGGAGATTAGGTGGTAACCGTAAAGGTTTTAATAGGTTAGCCTCCGGACTTAGAAGCTCTGGTTTTCCCTTTTCCTCTTTTCACAAAAACGAGAAGAGGAAAGAACGACGACTAGTGGTCCAAATTAAGACTAATCCGCTCCTTTAGTCTTAATTCAATTTTCCCAACAACAGTTGGGTGGCGACTCCAAAAATTAAACGAATTTCCTAACTCAAGTCGAGGATCTAGATTAGATGAGCATAGGGTCTAGTTTAGATCGGATTAGGAATGGGAATTCAAAAATTAGACTCGACAGGATGGCGACTCCACTGGGGACTCCATACCAGCAGGCTAGCCACATGAATCTCTTCAAATCTTTATCTTAAAGAAATGTGTTTTTTAATTATTATTCTGTTGCTAACTTTTCAGGGTTTAGTTAGATTTTGTATTTTCTTTATTGTGGGGGTTTCTTGCATACATCCATATGCTTGTGTGAGTAGATGCGGTCGAACCCGGACCGTCCTAGCAACCTAAGTCGGGGAGCCATTGTGTAGGTTTCTGGCGAAGTGAGTTGATTCACCGTTCGGGACCGATTAGGCTACCCCACCCTATGCTTCGATATGGCCTGAGATCCATTTCTTCGAGAATGCGGGAGGCCATAAAGCTCGGGAACCAGTTAGATCCCACCTACTTGCATACATGACATCGTAAGAAGGGTTGGCAATTGGATGACAATGTAATGGTTTGTCCTTGGAGTTCAGGACTATTTCCCTGTAACGTTTTCATAGTTCTTGTTGTAACTAGGCTGTTTCCTATTGTAATAGATGGCTAGCAGTGCAGTTAACCGCCTCCTCCGCAAAGAAATTCGGGTGTACAAACCTTTGGACCCAAAATTGGTACTGGACCACTGGTTTACCTTGTATAACCCAGAGGAGCAAGCCTTTATCCAACAAAAGATCGGCCCCGTCCTCTCACTGACTAAGACAGAGGCGAATTTGCCTATGGTCCGGGCTATGCTCTAGTTATGGGAGATCGAGCCTGCAGCTTTCTTCATCGGACCACATGAGATCACCCCTACCCTGGAGGAGTATACCCAGTTGCTACAGGCTCCAGCACTGACTGATCAGATTTACGCGCCAGACCTTGAGGCCAGGCCAGCCGGTACGTTCAGCAGACTACTGGGCATCCGCAAAACAGCAGTCAACAAAGCCTTGGTAGACTGTAACGGGTATTGCATACGCATGGATGATCTAGAAGCCTGGTTTATTGCCCGAGAAGACAATGGGGACAGAAAGGACATCCTGTGTGGGGACCCTCAGACTTACAGACAAAGAAGGGTGAAGGCTTTCATCTTGACAGCCTTCGCCACCATACTGTTCCCCACCGGAACTTTCTATATTCACTACCGGGTTGCAGAGCTGGTAACCCAATTCCTGGAGGGAAAATCTTACATCCCGGCTCTACTGGCTGAACAGATCCGAAATCTGAATTTCCTCAAGAAGAAGGGTCATGGGATCCTCCGCTCCAGCATCAACCTTCTGCTGATATGGTTCATAAGCCACCTCAAATGCTTCGGGCTGAACATGGTCAGGAAAACCCTGGCCCAACAGGTGGATCTGGTGGATTCCTGTATAGAAAAGGTGAAGCTACCCGACGACATTACCAGCTACAGTTGGGTAGATCTGCTTAGAAGCCTTAGCGCCGAAGATATTCTATGGACAGCCAGGTGGAGTTGCTGCAATAAAATCATCTTAACCTGCAGTAATTTCCAAGCAGTGCCATTAATTGGGATCAACGGATGCATCGGATATCACCCCAACTCCGTAGTCCGCCAATTCGGTACCGTTCAAGACATAGTTTACCGGCCTTCACTCGAAGCAGTCACCTTTGAGTATCAGGATCCGAACCTGTTGGTAGCCGAGAAATTTGCTAAGCTGGCAGAGGTCAAAGCGCTCTGGGGAGCCCGAATGTGGACCTAGGAGAGCTAGATGGCGAAGTGGGAAAACACCGAGCCACCAGAGAGTTTGTAATCCGCCAGCTATACCAGACAGGGGAAAGAGCATATCGGGTTCCAGACGTCACCCAGCCAAGACCAGATCAGATCAATCCAGAAACAGAAATCTACCTGGAGCAGGTCAAGGCCCGGATGGAAGTATACTTCGAAGCTGCAGATTATAAGAAAGACATCTGGAAGGGACGCTTCAAGGAGTCCAACCAAAGGAGCAAGGCCTTGGAAGCACAATTGGAGAAATGCCAAGACAAGGTCAAGGAGCTAGAAGCTATCATCAATAGAAAATCTGAGCCTCCACAACAGGAAACTAAAAGAGCTAGGAAGTAGAGCGTTATTTGTAATCTTTTATTTTGATTATTGAACTCTAGAATTGAAGTTTCAATATTACATTGTCAGTCAGATTGTCAACCCTTCAGCTTTTAGCATCCGTGTGAGCATCTTGTTTACATATTTATATCCGTATGAGCATCTTGTTTACATATTTACTAAAAAATAAGAACAACCAATAAAAATAAAGAAAGAAAGAAAATTGAAGAGTTACTAACAATAAGAGATCTTTTCAAGGTCCTAAAAGTTGCTTATAAATGGTCAGCTTAACCTAAAGCTCGTAGTCACTTGCTCTAAACATAAAACCAAGGACCTCTATAACCAACTTAAAAGACCCCATTCACTTCAAAAGGTCTCCTCATATCTTGATTTAGCCTCAAAATGTAAAACGTCCCGACACACTCCAATCCTAAAAGCTGCACTTGAAGTTTCCTTTCCATCAAAAGTCATCTAAACCGGACACAGATTTTTTTTAGTACACTTTCAAAGTAGCTATGGTCAATTATCAATGAGGGTATAAAGAAGACTACTCCAAATCCTTGAGTCTTAAGACCAAATCGCTTGGACACCACGAGAAGTGGAGAACATAGGCAAAGTTAATAAAATGGAAGGGTATCTTGGTTTAAAAGGTTTAAGATGACAAGAGGCAAACCATGTCCCAAACACTAACCCTTAAACACTTGAGAGTTGAGTGTTATTAATGTGAGGTTTTGGACTCATTCCTTAAAGGAGGTCTATCTTGAATTTGATACGTTAAATCAAGATAATGTTAGGCATTCATCTTTTCTACCCTAAACACAATCATCCTTTGATAAACAAGAGTTTCAAAATTGAACCTCACCATCAACCACCCCACGATGGAATACTTGGGAAGATAGAGACATCAATAGTGCTTGCCCTAGTTGCAACAATTCAAAATTTTAGCCGTAGATAATTTATTTGAGATGAAGAGAAGTCCACATTCTTAGAAAATACACATGAACCACATGAAATGATCACCATTGGGCCTAAAAGAAAAGAAAAGAAAAGAAAATGGAAAAAAGAGAATGAATGAAAAAAAAAATGAAAATGACGAATGAAAATGAAAGAAAAAGAAGGAAAAGAAAAAGAAAAGAAGAGAAATGAGAAAAGCCAAGAATGTAGCTAAACCTATAAAAAGCCCAACAACACTTGAAAAATACCAGGGCCAAATACGAGAGTAGTTCAAAGATATACTACCCTTTTCGAAGACTTCTCCAAATCATTGAAAATAACTTATCTTAAGCAAAAATTGCTAGGGCAAGTACTATTCCAGTTCTTTTTCTCAAGATTTCCTGACTTACAAACCCAAGTTGAAATGATGATTCTTTCAAAATAAACCTTAACATACTTTTTTGAAACCAATAACCAAAGAGCCTAAATTGCATTACAAGTATCAAGAAGGCCTAACGGATTGATTAAAGCGTATTACTTACAAGAAAGACCATAATTTTTGGAATAGAAGTCAAGAGTGACATCTAAGCCGAGAGATTGTAAGGAAGTCATCTTAGATTAAACCAATTAAAAACAAGATATCCAATTATAAATGGAATGAGGGAATTTACTCATTAGCATTGTTTAACCTTAAGTACTGATGTTCCCCAAGAAGAAGATATGAGTCTTGATTACAAGAAACCCCTCAAGAGATGATTGATTAAGCTAAGACAACACTTTGTTTCTAGGATTAAACCAAACCCTCTGAGAAAAATGAGGCAAAGAGTAAGTGATTATTGAGCAGTAGGGAATGCTTACCCTTTATTTGAATTTTTAGGAGCCTTGTCAGATTTTTTATTCGTTAGCAATAAAAAGAAAACACTTTAATATTTTTCCACATTATCCTTAGGTTTCAAAAGACCATTTTTTTTGAAAATTTGCAGAAAAATTTTAGTTATCACTTGTTCAGAAGTCTTAAGTCATCTTGCATTTGATTGTTATTGAAAAAAAAAATGAATAAGATTCTCACTTAGGATATTCTTCCTTTAATGGGGTAGTCAGCCCAAAGAGGGGCACTCCCCTAGATCTCTCGAGGTTAGCCCACATGGGGCACCTTTTGAGCCATCATTTTCAATTAGGTCAGTCAGCTCTTGGAGCACTTTCCTAAAAATCAATCTAAGGGTTAGTCAGCCCAATATGGGCACTTTCCCGGAAAAAAAAAAAAACCTTGTTCTCAGGGTCAGCCCATAGGGGGCACTTTTTGAGACAAGTCTAATTCCAGGTTAGGCAACCCATAGGGGGCCCTTTCCTAAAAACCTTGTTCTCAGGGTCAGCCCATAGGGGGCACTTTTTGAGACAAGTCTAATTCAAGGTTAGGCAGCCCATAGGGGGCCCTTTCCTAAAAATTTCCATTCTAGGTTAGGCAGCCCATAGGGGGCCCTTTCCTAAAACTTTCCATTCTAGGTTAGGCAGCCCATAGGGGGCCCTTTCCTAAAACTTTCCATTCCAGGTTAGGCAGCCCATAGGGGGCCCTTTCCTAAAAACCTTGTTCTCAGGGTCAGCCCATAGGGAGCACTTTTTGAGACAAGTCTAATTCAAGGTTAGGCAGCCCATAGGGGGCCCTTTCCTAAAAAAAAAAAAATTCCATTCTAGGTTAGGCAGCCCATAGGGGGCCCTTTCCTAAAAATTTCCATTCTAGGTTAGGCAGCCCATAGGGGGCCCTTTCCTAAAAAAAAAAAATTTCCATTCTAGGTTAGGCAGCCCATAGGGGGCCCTTTCCTAAAACTTTCCATTCCAGGTTAGGCAGCCCATAGGGGGCCCTTTCCTAAAAACCTTGTTCTCAGAGTCAGCCCATAGGGGGCACTTTTTGAGACAAGTCTAATTCAAGGTTAGGCAGCCCATAGGGGGCCCTTTCCTAAAAACCTTGTTCTCATGGTCAGCTCATAGGGGGCACTTTTTGAGACAAGTTCAATTCTAGGTTAGGCAGCCCATAGGGGGCCCTTTCCTAAAACTGTCCATTCCAGGTTAAGCAGCCCATAGGGGGCCCTTTCCTAAAAACCTTGTCCTCATGGTCAGCCCATAAGGGGCACTTTTTGAGGCAAATTTCAAATTCTAGGTTAGGCAGCCCATAGGGGGCCCTTTCCTAAAAACCTTGTCCTCATGGTCAGCCCATAAGGGGCACTTTTTGAGGAAAATCTTCAATTCCAGGTTAGGCAGCCCATATGGGGCCCTTTCCTAAAAACCTTGTCCTCATGGTCAGCCCATAAGGGGCACTTTTTGAGGCAAATCTTCAATTCCAGGTTAGGCAGCCCATAGGGGGCCCTTTCCTAAAAACCTTGTCCTCATGGTCAGCCCATAGGGGGCACTTTCTGAGGCAAATTCTCAATCCTAGGTTAGGCAGCCCATAGGGGGCCCTTTCCTAAAAACCTTGTCCTCATGGTCAGCCCATAGGGGGCACTTTTTGAGGCAAATTTCCATTCTAGGTTAGGCAGCCCATAGGGGGCCTTTTCCTAAAACTTTCTACCTCAAGGTTAGCCCATAGGGGGCACTTTTCGAGGCATTTTATCAAAGGTTAGTCAGCCCATGAGGGGCACTTTCCTAAACCCTCCCGATTAGTCAGCTCTCGGGGCACTTTTTGGTCATATTTCTTTCCAAGGTTGCAAGTCTGATAAGACGCTTCCTATCATCATTTCTCATACATTTCTACTCAAAGCTTGAGATATGTCATGTCGCCAATTAGTTAGCTCATAAAGCACTTTTTGGAGAAGGAACATTACCTTGAATCATTTGGAACATCTTCAAATCGTAGGATTATCAGCTCTTGGGGCATTTTCCTACCAAAACCTAATTTAGGAGGCCAAAAATGGCGTCTTTTGTTTGTCTTTGTAGTTAAGTTTTTCAAACTTTACTACAAAGAGGGGCAGCTGTAAACACCTCATTTTTGCCCTATAAATCAATAATTTTCAATAATAATCAATTTTCAATTTTTCCTAATTTTTCCCAATTTTTCCTTAATTTAGCATAAATAATAAAAATATTCAAAAAATGAAAATAAATAGGAAAACACTTCAATTTTGAAAAATGATTTTAGAAATAGCAATAATGAATAATAAATAATTTTTACAAATTTTTGAAATTTCAAAAAATACAAAAAAATAAAAAAATTGCATCGCATATGTACAATTTGCGATGTAAATAAAATCGGGAAATTGGGCCAGCTCAGCTGGCTCGTGTGTGCGCATGGGAACCGTGTGAAGGCTGAAGGTCGCGAGTTCGAATCCCCCCGCAGGCGCTCGGCAAAAATTTTTCGTTCTTTTCCCTGGAGCTGCCACGTGGCAGCATGTGATTGGCCGAGGGAAGTCACGCGCGTCGCGCGTGATCGTCTTCTTCGCGAGCCCAGCCGGAGGAAAAAATCCGACAGAAGTCCGACGAAGGCGAAATCGGCCGTTTTCTTTTTAATCTTCTAGATTAAAGTCAAGATAAGGCCAAATCCATCAGATAAACCAAAGGAACACAAGAGATTAACATCAAATCGCCGGGATAAAATCGAATCTAAGAAACGGAAAAATATGGGTTTATCTAAATCGGCCGATTCGAGCTTATCCAAGAGGAGTTCGAGGTGCCTATAAATAGAGGAGAACAGGAGGAAGCCAGAGCAAAAAGAAACACGAAGAAAAAGTGAGAGAAAGAGAGAGAAAGGAGTGAATCGGAGTACGCCGGAGGAACTTGAAGCCGAGACCATCGATCGGAGTTGGAGCAACCGCTAGGAGGCGATCTGGGAGTAAGCCGCCACCACCATCGGATTCAGCACCCTCAAGAAGCTAGGATTCGACACTTCACCCGCCGCAAACGACCGCCGGAACGCCGTGAACGAGCCAACCCCGCCGCCGTCTCCGACCCGATTCGACCCGACCCGACCCGATTCGACTCGCGTACCGACCCGGATCCAGGTAAGTCGGATCTTTTCGGATTTTTTTTATTTTATTTAATTAATTTATTTGGTTTATTTATTTATTCCGAATTTGTTATTTATTATTTATTATTTGTTTAGTCATTTATTTATTTGTTTTTGTTTTATTTCAATAAATAGGAAAAACGTAGAAATTAGATTTTTCTAGAATTAAGAAAAATGTAAAAAAAATAATAAATAATAAAATAAATAAAATGTAAATAAAATAATAAAATAAAAAAATAAAAAAATAGAATAAAATAATAAAAAGATTAGGAAAAATAATAATAAAACTTTAGATTTCAAAATAGGATAGATAATAACTTAGGATAAAATGTTCTAGCATAAAAATTACAAAAATTTATAAAAATCACAAAAACTTATAAAAAATCACAAAAATCATGAAAATTAATAAAAATTTAAAAATTATGAAAATAGAAGAAAAATTAAGTTTTAGCACCTAGAAAAATCTTTTTCTTCAAATAAATCCAAAATTGATGTTTTCCCAAAAAAAAAATCATTTTCAAAATAAAATCAAAGCTTAGGCTTAGAAATTTTTAGAAAAATTCCAAAAAATGTTAAAGACATAAATCATAAGAAATTTCAAAATTAAAATTCACCAACAAATCTAAAGGTTTTCAGAAAAGCGAACTACGGCTTGTTTGATCCTGAGTAGCAGGTACGTAGGCACCCATTCGGGTCAACCCCTAAAATGTATGAAAAATCATTTTCTCAAAATAATTCCAAAACATAATAAAAAGTAACAGAAACACCATGAAACACATTTCTAAAGATGAACAGTTTTAGGAGATTAGGTGGTAACCGTAAAGGTTTTAATAGGTTAGCCTCCGGACTTAGAAGCTCTGGTTTTCCCTTTTCCTCTTTTCACAAAAACGAGAAGAGGAAAGAACGACGACTAGTGGTCCAAATTAAGACTAATCCGCTCCTTTAGTCTTAATTCAATTTTCCCAACAACAGTTGGGTGGCGACTCCAAAAATAAACGAAATTCCTAACTCAAGTCGAGGATCTAGATTAGATGAGCATAGGGTCTAGTTTAGATCGGATTAGGAATGGGAATTCAAAAATTAGACTCGACACCTACATTAAAGAGTTATAGAATAATCTTTGTGGGAAGTTGCAAAGGGCTTTAAACCACACCATCGATAGCCTGGAGGTAAGAGATGATGCCTTTGATGTAAAGATAGAAGACCTAAAGATAAGAATCAACAACATAGAAATCAAAACAAAAGGGGTTAAGGAAAGAATGGATGTAGCTATTACAACCTTAAGGAAAGAGATAGAGGACCTCAAGATTCAATAATGTCTTATTGGGCAATGCTAGCTAATGGGGTGACAATTCAACTAGCACCTAAGGTGGACATGGCAAAGCCAAAACTACTTTTAAGGAACACAATATATAAAGGAGATAGTTAATTTCCCATAGGGAGTATAATAGTACATTGGCATTATTAGACTTGTTGAGGATGGAATAAAGTATGAATTATTACCCTATATTTGAGAGATATTGCAATGATTTGGTAGATGAGATGGGTTAACAAGATTACCTCTTAGGTGGAGTTCATGTGAGAGTTTAGAGACCAATTCTCTCCCCCAAAATGCCAAAAGGGTAGCTAAGATTAAACTTTGACACCTTGCTTAGAATAGCAATACAAAGTAATATGTCCAAAGATTTATTAAGCTCGTGTTAGAGATACTAAACCCCGACATAAATGACACTCTCATCATGTTTCTAGATGAGTTGAAACCCTAAGTTAGGTTGGAGTTGGAATGACAGGGGATAGAGAATGTCTCTAAGGCGATAGCCATTATAAAAGGTTTAATAGAATTCTAAAAGTGCAAATATAGATCTTTTGCTAATAATGATGAGGAAGAGGAGGAGATAAATAGGAATAGGTCACCTAAAAAAAAAGGATAAGATGAAGTAGAATGTGTTAGAAAAGAAGAAATGTTATTCTTATGATGGGTTGCATTATGTCAAGGACGTTTACCTACAAAATGAATGTTTGAGTACTCTAATGGCAACGACAAGTCAAATGATGATGGAAAAGGTTAACTCAGCACCTTTATGTCTCCTCTATGTTAAGAAGTCCCAAGATAGGGGCTTAATGTATGTAGAAGTCAAAGTAGTTAGAGAGAATGAATTTCATAATAGATATATGAGCCTCACATTTATTCATTTCAAAGGATGTTGTGGATAAACTTAAGGTTAGGGAGGAGAGGAGTAAAGCTAACTCAAACTAGTGAAGTTAAATAGATTTCAATGTCAAGATTTGCTAAAAGTGTGGAGTTAAACTATAGAAGTAGTCCTTGTAGATGACTTCATGTTTGTTATTGGTATAGACTTTTTATATAAGATTGATGCCATTATTATTCCTCAATTTAATTATATTTACTTTCTCTTTGGTAAGCCCAAATGTATAGTTCTAGTAACTAAGAAGATTGGTCAAGTTATAAGGTTTATCACCACAATGCAAATCTCAAAGAAAAGTACCAAAGTTGTGTTATCTAAGGAAGAGGAAGGTCAATCTCTAGTAAGGAAGACTTTAAAAGAAGTCCAAAGTAGGACTCAACAAGATTAAGCCAAAGGAATTGTCAGAGTAGGTTGAAGTCTCATAGAGAGTGATAAATGGGGACAGTTTAAAGATTCTATAAACTAGAGATAGAGAACTAATAGGGTACATCATTACTATAAAAAGAATGGGGACATCGATCAAGAGTTTGAAACAAATGAAGACCTAAAGCTAAAGACATAATGAAGTTGTCATCAAATTGAGTAGAGGAGAATCACACTAACCAATTTTTTAAAGCTTTAAATTATGGTTCACTAAGGACCCATTTAGGAAGTTCCAGTCGATTATGGTCTAAGACCAAAGTCTACTAAGATGTCTTACATTTGCAAGTGCCTAGATTTGATTTATAAAAACAGGTGGGGTGGTTGAGAGTAAGTAGGTAGTTGACTTAGCACACTTGGTTAGCTTTTAAAGTGCTTAATTGTCACATTAAAGCGCCCTTGAATAGAACTTCCATAATATAAGTACAATTAAAATGATGATTAATGTTGACACTTTGACCTCAACTCTATTGACTAGTTATTACATTTGCCTCAAACCAAAATTATTACATATTAGGGATGGCCTTCTCTCCAAAAGATCATCAATTGCCTCCAATTAATCTAAAAAAGCCAAGTCAAACCATTTGGAAAATCCATATCCTCCTTCCTTGTATAAACTACAATTGTAAAACCTTCTTTATGGGTTATTGTGACTCCATGATGTTAACGAGGCATTAGATTCTATGTCAACTCATGGGTTTCCATGGTCATCCTTTGTTTTAGACATCCATGATGAGTTCATAATAGTAGAGAGTGTGGAATTGTCATGTTATCTACTTCTCATTTAGATATTTCTATCCTACTTGTAGTTTCATCAGTGCAAAATGGAGTTAGTTATTGACTGTCGAGTCTAATTTTTGAATTCCCATTCCTAATCCGATCTAAACTAAACCTTATGCTCATCTAATCTAGATCCTCGACTTGGGTTAGGAATTTCGTTTGATTTTTGGAGTCGCCACCCAACTGTTGTTGGGGAAAAGTGAATTAAGACTAAAGGAGCGGATTAGTCTTAATTTGGACTACTAGTCGTCGTTATTTCCTCTTCTCGTTTTTGTGAGAAGAGAAAAAGGAAAAACCAGAGTTTCTAAGTCCGGGAGCTAACCTATTAAAACCTATACGGTTACCACCTAATCTCCTAAAATTCTTCATCTTTAGAAATGTGTTTCATTGTGTTTCTGTTAATTTTTGTTATGTCTTTGAATTTATTTCAGAAAAAGGATTTTTCATTTATTTTATGGGTTGACCCGGATGGGTGCCTACGTACCTGCTACTCAGGATCAAACAAGCCGTAGTTCGCTTTTCTGAAAATCTTTAGTGCATGAGTGAATTTTAATTTTGAAATTTCTTTCGATTTATGTTCTTATCATTTTCGGGATTTTTCTTAAAACTCTAAGCCTAAGCTTGATTTTATTTTGAAAAATGATTTTATAGGGAAAACATCAATTTTGATTTATTTGACGAAAATGATTTTTCTAAGTGCTAAAACTTATTTATTTATCTTTTTATGATTTTTTATGACTTTTTATGATTTTTTGTTATTTTTGTGATTTCTGAGAATTTTTGGGGATTTTTGTGGTTTTGGGGAATTTTTGTTAATTTTCGTGATTTTTGGGAATTTTTGTTTATTATCTATCCTATTTGACATCTAAAATTTTATGATTTAATTTTCCTAATTTTTTTATTATTTTTATTATTATTTTTTTATTTTTTTTATTTATCTATTTATTACTTTTTATTATTTTCTACATTATTAAATTCTAGAAAAATCTAATTTCTATATTTTCCTATTTATTAAAAATAACACATAAATAAATAAATAACTAATAATAAATTAATTAATTAATTCGGAATAAATAAATAAACAAAATTAATTAAATAAAAATAAAAAAATCCGGAAAATCCGACTTACCTAGATCCGGGTCGGTGCGCGGGTCGGGTCAGTCGGGTCGAATCGGGTCGGGTCGGATCGGTCGGACACGGCGGCGGGGTTGGCTCGTTCACGGCGTTCCGGCAGTCCTTTGCGGCGGGTGAAGTGTCGAATCCTAGCTTCTCAAGGGTGTTGAATCCGATGGTGGTGGCGGTTTACTCCCAGAACATCTCCTTGCGGTGGCTCAACTCCGATCGGCGGTCGCAACTTTGGGTTTCCTCCGATCTACACTCTTTTCTCTCTCTCTCGCAATTCTGATCTCTGTTCTTGCTTCCTCATCTCCTCCTCTATTTATAGGCGCTTGAAATCGAGCTGGATAAGCTCGGATTTCCTCCGATTGAAGCTGATCGGATTTTCGGTTGAAAAACCAACTCCGATTCGTGCCCATCCAACGATTTTTTGCGATTTGATTTTAATTAGATAATGTTTATCTTAACTTTGTTGAAAATCTGTTGGATTTGTGCAAGAAAATCGAATCAAAACGGCCGAAATACAAATTTTTTCTTCGCCGGTGATCTCGGGCTCGAGGTAGGAGATGATCACGCGCCCGGCGCGTGCGTTTCTTCCAGCCAATCAGATGCTGCCACGCGTCCCGGATAAGTCGAAAAATTGCAAAATGCGGAAACTGCTTCCCCCGCGATTCGAACGTCTGACCAAGCCCCCCCCGCGCGCGCGCCTAGCCATGGTCCGGACCAGCTGGGCTAGCCCACTTTCGCGATTTTATTTATTTCGCAAATTGCATATATGCAATGCAATTTTTCTATTTTTTTGTATTTTTTGAAATTTCAAAAATTTGTAAAAATTGTTTATTATTCATTATTGCTATTTCCGAAATCATTTTTCAAAATTGAAGTGTTTTCCTATTTATTTTTATTTTTTGAACATTTTTATTATTTTATGCTAAATTAGGAAAAATTGAAAATTGATTATTATTGA
This sequence comes from Laguncularia racemosa, assembly GCA_037954665.1. NCBI lineage: Eukaryota > Viridiplantae > Streptophyta > Magnoliopsida > Myrtales > Combretaceae > Laguncularia > Laguncularia racemosa. The sequence continues at coordinate 4,902,217 of JBBMOL010000024.1, read as the reverse complement.
AAATTATTTATTCCTAGGGCAAAAATGGGGTGTTTACAGCTGCCCCTCTTTGTGGTAAAGTTTGAAAAACTTAACTACAAAGACAAACAAAAGATGCCATTTTTGATCTCTTGAATTAGGTTTTAGTAGGAAAATGCCCCAAGAGCTGATAATCCTACAGTTGAAGATGTTCCTAACAATTCAAGGTAATGTTCCCTCTCCAAAAAGTGCTTTATGGGCTAACTAATTGGCGACAGGACACATCTCAAGCATGATGATAGGAAGCGTCTTATCAGACTTGCAACCTTGGAAAGAAAATTCACTTAGGAAGCGCCCTTATGAGCTGGCTACCTGTCGACAAAAGCGTCTTGTTAGACTAGCATCTGTTTGGGAAGGATGTTTCCGAAAAGTGCCCCAAGAGCTGACTAATCGGGAGAATCTAGGAAAGTGCCCATATTGGGCTGACTAACCTTAAAATAGATTTTAGGAAAGTGCCCATCTTGGGCTGACTAACCTATGGTAGTGTCTCAAAAGGTGCCCTTATGAGCTGACCCTGAGAACGGATTTTTAAGAAAGTGCCCATATTGGGCTGACTAACCTTTGATAAAATTCTTAGGAAAGTGCCCATCTTGGGCTGACTAACCTTAGATAGAACTGTCTCAAAAGGTGCCCTTATGAGCTGACCTTGAGAATAGGTTTTTTCCGGGAAAGTGCCCATATTGGGCTGACTAACCCTTAGATTGATTTTTTTTTTTTAGGAAAGTGCCCCAAGAGCTGACTAACCTAAAATAGAACTGTCTCCAAAAGGTGCCCTTATGAGCTGACCTTGAGAACGGATTTTTAGGAAAGTGCCCATATTGGGCTGACTAACCCTAGGATTGATTTTTAGGAAAGTGCCCCAAGAGTTGACTAACCTAAAATAGAACTGTCTCAAAAGGTGCCCTTATGAGCTGACCTTGAGAACAGGTTTTTTAGGGAAAGTGCCCATATTGGGCTGACTAACCCTAGGATTGATTTTTAGGAAAGTGCCCCAAGAGCTGACTAACCTAAAATAGAACTGTCTCAAAAGGTGCCCTTATGAGCTGACAATTGAGGACAGGTTTTTTCGGGGAAGTGCCCATATTGGGCTGACTAACCCTTGGATTGATTTTTAGGAAAGTGCCCCAAGAGCTGACTAACCTAAAATAGAACTGTCTCAAAATGTGCCCTTATGAGCTGACCCTAAGAACAGGTTTTTTCGGGAAAGTGCCCATATTGGGCTGACTAACCCTAGGATTGATTTTTAGGAAAGTGCCCCAAGAGCTGACTAACCTAAAATAGAACTGTCTCAAAAGGTGCCCTTATGAGCTGACAATTGAGGACAGGTTTTTTCGGGGAAGTGCCCATATTGGGCTAACTAACCCTTAGATTGATTTTTAGGAAAGTGCCCCAAGAGCTGACTAACCTAAAATAGAACTGTCTCAAAATGTGCCCTTATGAGCTGACCCTAAGAACAGGTTTTTTCGGGAAAGTGCCCACATTGGGCTGACTAACCCTAGGATTGATTTTTAGAAAAGTGCCCCAAGAGCTGACTAACCTAAAATAGAATTGTCTCAAAAGGTGCCCTTATGAGCTGACCCTGAGAACAGGTTTTTTCGGGAAAGTGCCCATATTGGGCTGACTAACCCTAGGATTGATTTTTAGGAAAGTGCCCCAAGAGCTAACTAACCTAAAATAGAACCAACCCTATTAAGGGAAATGTCTAGACACGTGCTTCATTATGAGCTGACTCATCTAGTACTCTTGAACATGCTTCTTACTAAGCTAGATGATGTGATGCCTTTCATGATGTGATGATAGTTACCTATTTTAATATGCTTGCCAGTTTACCTCGGATAGCAACCAAACAACTGAACCTTCGTGTTGGTTTGCTCCTGCTTCTTTTCTTCTTATCTTGACACTGAATTGAAAATCTTGATGTGCCTCTTTTCTTTATGCACAAAGCTCTTTCGACGGTAATGTTATCCTAATAATGCGCTCAGTTTTTAATGCTTAGGAGTAGACAAAATTATATCACAAATTACATTAAGATTCATTATCATTTTAGTGTTTATCTTTCATTGACAAAATGGTGGGTAATGTGTTTAGGTGTATTTATTGTGATGAGAGTTGATTGAGATTGTTGACTATTCAGGGATATTAGCTTTGCTTGTAGAAAAGTAAAAACTCGACTCAACGAACTTTGTATCGAATATTGGCTTTCATAAACATTAGCAAAATTTCAATTCCCTTGCCTAAGGATAGTACATCTTTACAGCATCTGTGTTGACGGGGTCTCTCAATTCTGGACCATCCATCTGAGTTAATATTAGAGCACCACCTGACAGAACCTTTTTCACCACATACGGGCCTTCATAATTTGGAGTGAATTTTCCTCTGGAGTCTTGGGCGTTCGGGAGAACTTTTCTTAGCACTAGATCGCCCTCTTTGAAGTACCGAGGTCTCATCTTCTTGTTGAATGCTCGGGCTATCCTTTGTTGGTAACACTGACCATGACATAGCGCGGTAAGTCTTCTTTCATCAATCAGATTCAGCTGATCAAGCCTTTTCTTTACCCAATCTGATTCTGTTAATTGAGTTTCTGACAAGATTCTGAATGATGGTATCTCGACTTCCACTGGTAGCACTGCTTCTGTACCATATACCAATGAGTAAGGGGTAGCTCCCGTAGATGTTCTTATTGAAGTCCTATAAGCCATGAGAGCAAATGGTAACATTTCGTGCCAATCTTTGTAAGTTGTTGTCATTTTCTCGATGATCTTCTTGATATTTTTGTTAGCTGCTTCTACTGCCCCGTTCATTTGAGGTCGGTAGGGGGTTGAATTTCTGTGGTTTATGTGGAATTGTTGACATAAACCTGTCATCGATTTATTGTTGAGATTGCTACCATTGTCGGTGATGATCGACTCAGGAACTCCATATCGGGCTATTATGTCCCTTTTTAAGAAGCGGACTATTACCCCTTTTGTGACATTGGTATATGATGACGCTTCTACCCATTTGGTGAAGTAATCAATCGCTACCAGTATAAATATGTGGCCATTGGATGTCGTTGGAGTGATTGGGCCGATTATGTCGATTCCCCACATGGAGAAAGGCCACGGCGCCGATAACAAATGTAGCTCGTTGGGTGGAGCATTGATCCGGTTTGCGTATACTTGGCACAGATGGCAGTGCTTAACATACTTTATGCAATCCGACTCCATGGTTAACCAGTAATACCCTAACCTCATGATTTTTCGGGCCAACATGTAGCCGTTCATATGAGGTCCACATACCCCTTCATTATTTCCTTCATGAGTTCGCATGCTTCATTTTTGTCCACACATCTCAACAGGGTGGTATCATATGATCTCTTGTAGAGTATAGACCCACTTAATAAGAAATGACTTGCCAACCTTCTGAGCGTTCTTTGGTCATTCTTGCTAGCCATTTCAGGGTATTTACCTTCTTGGAGGAAGGTCTTGATGTTGTGATACCAGGGCTTATCATCTTGTATCTTTTCAATTGTCAAACAATAAGCGGGCCGACTTTCGATGTCTATTTTCATCGGTTGCACTTCGGCTCCTCCTGTTATTTTAATCACGGATGCTAGTGTGGCTAGGGCATCTGCGAACTGATTCTGAATTCTCGGGATGTACGTGAAGGTGATTGCCTTAAACTCCTCAATCAGCTCTGTCAAGTGTTGATGGTACGGTACCAGTTTGGGGTCTTTAGTTTTGTATTCCCCTCTTGTTTGTAGTATGATGAGCGACGAGTCCCCGTACACCTCTAATTCGCAGATTCCCATTTGGCAGGCCATCTTGAGGCCAAGAATACATGCTTCATATTCCGCGATATTATTGGTATAGGAAAATGTAAGTCTTGTCGCTGCCGGGAATTGAGTGCCGTCTAGGGATATCAATACTGCCCTAACCCCACAACCGAATACATTGGCAGCCCCGTCGAAGAACAGTTTCCACCCACCATTCTGCTCTCTCCCAGAGTTTTCTACCAGCATATCTTCTACTGTTAATATGTTCTCGTCCGGAAATTGGACTTGTATTTCTTGGGTATCTGTCTCGACAGGGTGTTCGGCAAACTGATTGGCTAAGGCTTGTCCCTTTATCGAGTTTTGATTTACATACGTGATGTCAAACTCGGATAGAAGCATCTGCCATTTAGAGATTCTACCCATCAATGCTGGCTTCTCTGCCAAGTATTTCAAGGGATCATGTCTTGTCAACAGCTCAATATGATAGTAAAGGGTATATTGCCTTAGTCGATGCATGACCCAAATTAACGCACAACACGTCTTCTCCACCTCTGAGTACCTTTGTTCCCCATCTGTGAACTTCTTGCTCAAATAATATATGGGACGTTCTCTTCCCTCTTCATCTTTCTGCCCCAACACACATCCCATGGATTTGGAGAGTATGGTGAGGTATAAGAATAAGGGTTTTCCTTGTTTCGGGACTATCAAGACCGGAGGTTTTATAAGATAGTCTTTGATTGTCCTGAACGCTTCTTCACATCCGTCGTCCCATTCTATTGCGGCGTTCTTCTTCAACAGACGAAATAGCGGCCGGCATTTGTCGGTGAGTTGTGAGATAAACCGAGCCATATAATTTAATCTCCCCAGCAAGCTTCTTACTTCTTTAACGGAACGTGGGGAAGGTAACTCTAATATGGACTTTACCTTGTCAGGGTCAATCTTAATGCCCTCCTGGCTGATGACGAACCATAACAATTTCCCCGTTGTAACCTCGAAAGTACATTTTTCCAAGTTTAACTTAAGCTGGAACTTCCTCAGTCGTTTGAACAATTTCCTCAGGATATTTATATGGCTTTCTCCTTCTTTGGATTTGGCTATCATGTCGTCGACATATACCTCAACCTCACGATGCATCATGTCGTGAAGTATGGCGACCATGGCTCTCTGATACGTTGCCCCGGCGTTTTTCAGACCGAAGGGCATGACTTTGTAACAGAAAGTTCCCCATGTTGTGATGAAGGTTGTCTTGGTCTTGTCTTCCTTGGCCATTTTTATTTGATTGTATCCTGAGAAACCGTCCATGAATGAGAAGAGATGGTTTCCCGCGGTGTTATCTACTAGAACATCAATATGAGGTAGGGGGAAGTTATCCTTTGGCGTGGCTTGGTTTAAGTCCCGAAAGTCCACGCATACGCGCACTTTTCCGTTCTTTTTTATAACGGGGACTACATTTGCCACCCATTCTGGGTAGTCGGATACTTCGATGAACCCTACTTCCAGTAGTTTCTTGACTTCTTCTTTGATTTTTAGCAAGATGTCGGGCCTAAATCTTCTTAGTTTTTGTTTTTTAGGTTTGACCTCTTCCCTTGTGGGAAGCCTGTGAACTACTATCGACTGGTCTAGCCCTGGCATGTCACCATATGACCAGGCAAACACATCTGCATATTCGATTAATAGCTCGGTTATCTCACATTTTTGCTCAGCACTCAAACTGGTCCCGATTTTGAGGTTCTTAGGGTTTTCCATGCTGCCTAGATTTACTGTCTCCACAGGCTCGTCGATCAAGATTCCGCTTTGTTCATGTTTTAGCCAATTTTCTTGTATTATTTCGTGGTCTAAGATATCGTCTTCAGCAACTGACCCAGCAGCGTTGGAAACGATATCAGCATTTTTACGTTCTACTTGAGCAAAATATCCCTGATGTTCGATGGTGGGAGATCAGAGTGACATAAAAACATGAAATCATATATAATAATAAAAGAAACAAACTGTAATGGAATTCGATAAATAGTCTCAATAAAATTTGTTCAATGATTTTTTTCTACTCTTGAGCTAACCTAGCGCTATTGATAGGACAACAAAACCAGTTGTTCAGAGCTAGATGTTGGTTGGACATGCGGAAGATTGATTCCCCTTTGTTGTTGTCCTTTTTGTTTATTCGAAGCTCTTGAATGGTATTTGCCCTTCGGAAAGATTGTTGGAGAGGTGGGATGTACATCTGGGTGTCAATCAGCTTCCCCTTCATTCTACCTTTGACACTTTTCGTTTGCGCTTCTTCTGCGGCCGTAGGAATGTACCCAATGCTAGTGTTGTTGCCACTGTTTGCCATTTTGGTCTTGAACGTGTGCAAATTGGGCTTCTGGGAGGGTTCGGTTGCTTGGGAGCTATTTCGATACCTGGCGCGCATTTTTCTTTTATTTAGTGTAATGAATGCAAGAATGATATGCATGTGTCACACGGATGCTAAAAGATAAAAGGGTTGACAACTGATTGACAATGTATTATTAAAACTTTACTTTTATTAATAATTCTGGAGTTCAATAAAAATGAAAGATTACAAATAATGCTCTATTTCCTAGCTCTTTTGGTCTTCTGTAGTGGAGGCTCAGGCTTCCCACTGATGATGGCTTCTAGTTCCTTGACCCTAGCTTGGCACTTCTCTAATTGTGCTTCCAGGGCCTTGTTTCTTTGGTCAGATTCCTTGAAGCGTCCCTTCCAGATGTTTTTCTTATAGTCTGCAACTTCGAAGTATACTTCTATCCGGGCCTTGACCTGCTCCAGGTAGATCTCTGTCTCTGGATTGATCTTATCTGGTCTTGGCTGGGTGACGTCTGGAACCTGGTATGCTCTTTCCCCTGTCTGGTATAGCTGACGGATTACAAACTCTCTAGTGGCTCGGTGTTTTCCCACTTCGCCATCTAGCTCGCCGAGGTCCACATTCGGGCTTTCGATTCTGGCTTCCCAAAGTGCTTTGACCTCTGTCAGCTTAGCAAATTTCTCGGCTACCAATAGGTTCGGATCCTGGTACTCAAAGGTGACTGCTTCGAGTGAAGGCCGATAAACTACGTCTTGGACGGTACCGAATTGGCGGACTACGGAGTTGGGGTGATATCCGATACATCCATTGATCCCGATTAATGGCACTGCTTGGAAATTACTGCAGGTTCAGATGATTTTATTGCAGCAACTCCACCTGGCTGTCCATAGAATATCTTCGGCGCTAAGGCTTCTAAGCAGATCTGCCCAACTGTGGCTGGTAATGTCGTCGGGTAACTTTACCTTTTCTATACAAGAACCCACCAGATCCACCTGTTGGGCTAGGGTTTTCCTGACCATGTTCAGCCTGAAGCACTTGAGGTGGCTTACGAACCATATTAGCAGAAGGTTGATGCTAGAGCGGAGGATCCCATGGCCCTTCTTCTTAAGGAAATTCAAATTCCGGATCTGTTCAGCCAGTAGAGCCGGGATGTAAGATCTTCCCTCTAGGAATTGGGTTACCAGCTCTGCAACCCGGTAGTGAATATAGAAGGTCCCGGTGGGGAACAGTATGGTGGCAAAGGCTGTCAAGTTGAAAACGTTCACCCTTCTTTGTCTGTAAGTCTTAGGGTCTCCACACAGGATGTCCTTTCTGTCCCCATTGTCTTCTCGGGCAATAAACCAGGCTTCTAAGTCATCCATTCGTATGCAATACCCATTACAGTCTGCTAGGGCTTTGTTGACCGTTGTTTTGCAGATGCCTAGCAGTCTACTGAAGGTGCCGGATGGCCCGGCCTCGAGGTCTGGCGTGTAAAGCTGATCAGTCAGTGCTGGAGCCTGTAGCAACTGGGTGTACTCTTCCAGGGTAGGGGTGATCTCATGCGGTCCGATGAAGAAAGCTGCGGGCTCGATCTCCCATAACTGGAGCATGGCCCGAACCATAGGTAAATTCGCCTCTGACTTAGTCAGTGAGAGGATGGGGCCGATCTTCTGCTGGATGAAGGCCTGCTCCTCTGGGTTGTACAAGGTAAACCAGTGGTCCAGTACCAATTTTGGGTCTAAAGGTCTGTACACCCGAATCTCTTTGCGGAGGAGGCGGTTGACTGCACTGCTAGCCATCTATTACAATAGGAAAGAGCCTAGTTACAAACAGAGCTATGAAAATGTTACAGGGAAATAGTCTTGAACTCCAAGGACAAAATATCAAACCATTACATTGTCATCCAATTGTCAACCCCTCGTACGATGTTATGTATGCAAGTAGGTTGGTTCTAACTGGTTCCCGAGCTCTATGGCCTCCCGCATTCTCGAAGAAATGGATCTCAGGCCATATCGAAGCATAGGGTGGGGTAGCCTAATCGGTCCCGAACGGTGAATCAACTCACTTCGCCCGAAACCTACACAATGGCTCCCCGTCTTAGGTTTCTAGGACGGTCCGGGTTCGACCGCACCTACTCACACAAACATATGCATGCAAAACACCCACAGTAAAGAGACTAAAATCTAACTAAATCCTGCAAAGTTAGTAACAAAGTAATGATTGAAACACATTTTTCTTAAAGAGAACAGCTTGGAGAGATTCAGGTGGCTAGCTTGCTGGTATGGGTCCCCAGCGGAGTCGCCATCCTATCGAGTCTAATTTTTGAATTCTCATTCCTAATCCGATCTAAACTAAACCCTATGCTCATCTAATCTAGATCCTCGACTTGGGTTAGGAATTTCGTTTGATTTTTGGAGTCGCCACCCAACTGTTGTTGGGAAAAAGTGAATTAAGACTAAAGGAGCGGATTAATCTTAATTTGGACTACTAGTCGTCGTTATTTCCTCTTCTCGTTTTTGTGAGAAGAGAAAAAGGAAAAACCAGAGTTTCTAAGTCCGGGGGCTAACCTATTAAAACCTATACGGTTACCACCTAATCTCCTAAAATTCTTCATCTTTAGAAATGTGTTTCATTGTGTTTCTGTTAATTTTTGTTATGTCTTTGAATTTATTTCAGAAAAAGGATTTTTCATTTATTTTATGGGTTGACCCGGATGGGTGCCTACGTACCTGCTACTCAGGATCAAACAAGCCGTAGTTCGCTTTTCTGAAAATCTTTAGTGCATGAGTGAATTTTAATTTTGAAATTTCTTTCGATTTATGTTCTTACCATTTTCGGGATTTTTCTTAAAACTCTAAGCCTAAGCTTGATTTTATTTTGAAAAATGATTTTATAGGGAAAACATCAATTTTGATTTATTTGACGAAAATGATTTTTCTAAGTGCTAAAACTTATTTATTTATCTTTTTATGATTTTTTATGACTTTTTATGATTTTTTGTTATTTTTGTGATTTCTGAGAATTTTTGGGGATTTTTGTGGTTTTTGGGAATTTTTGTTAATTTTCGTGATTTTTGGGAATTTTTGTGATTTTTTGTGATTTTTGGGAATTTTTGTTTATTATCTATCCTATTTGACATCTAAAATTTTATGATTTACTTTTCCTAATTTTTTTTATTATTTTTCTATATTTTTATTATTATTTTTATTTTTTATTTATCTATTTATTACTTTTTATTATTTTTCTACATTATTAAATTCTAGAAAAATCTAATTTCTACATTTTCCTATTTATTAAAAATAACACATAAATAAATAAATAAATAAATAACAAATAATAAATTAATTAATTAATTCGGAATAAATAAATAAACAAAATTAATTAAATAAAAATAAAAAAATCCGGAAAATCCGACTTACCTAGATCCGGGTCGGGTCAGTCGGGTCGAATCGGGTCGGGTCGGATCGGTCGGACACGGCGGCGGGGTTGGCTCGTTCACGGCGTTCCGGCAGTCCTTTGCGGCTGGTGAAGTGTCGAATCCTAGCTTCTCAAGGGTGTTGAATCCGATGGTGGTGGCGGTTTACTCCCAGAACATCTCCTTGCGGTGGCTCAACTCCGATCGGCGGTCGCAACTTTGGGTTTCCTCCGATCTACACTCTTTTCTCTCTCTCTCGCAATTCTGATCTCTGTTCTTGCTTCCTCATCTCCTCCTCTATTTATAGGCGCTTGAAATCGAGCTGGATAAGCTCGGATTTCCTCCGATTGAAGCTGATCGGATTTTCGGTTGAAAAACCAACTCCGATTCGTGCCCATCCAACGATTTTTTGCGATTTGATTTTAATTAGATAATGTTTATCTTAACTTTGTTGAAAATCTGTTGGATTTGTGCAAGAAAATCGAATCAAAACGGCCGAAATACGAATTTTTTCTTCACCGGCGATCTCGGGCTCGAGGTAGGAGACGATCACGCGCCCGGCGCGTGCGTTTCTTCCAGCCAATCAGATGCTACCACGTGTCCCGGATAAGTCGAAAAATTGCAAAACGTGGAAACTGCTTCCCCCGTGATTCGATCGTCTGACCAAGCCCCCCCGCGCGCGCGCCTAGCCATGGTCCGGACCAGCTGGGCTAGCCCACTTTCGCGATTTTATTTATTTCGCAAATTGCATATATGCAATGCAATTTTTCTATTTTTTTGTATTTTTTGAAATTTCAAAAATTTGTAAAAATTGTTTATTATTCATTATTGCTATTTCCGAAATCATTTTTCAAAATTGAAGTGTTTTCCTATTTATTTTTATTTTTTGAACATTTTTATTATTTTATGCTAAATTAGTAAAAATTGGGAAAATTAGGAAAAATTGAAAATTGATTATTATTGAAAATTATTGATTCCTAGGGCAAAAATGGGGTGTTTACATTGACAAATTGATGTGCTTAAAAACCACTTTCAAGCATAATCAAATGACTCAAGAAAACAAGTCTCAAGCCTCATATAAAACTGGTCCAAGTGAATAGGAAATTGCGTGATTCTAATGGAATTATGATGAACTCCAATGATTCAAAGATTCAATTAACTTCCACTAATGAGAAATTTCACTAATCAACAATAAGAACAAAATAATTACACGTGAAATGGATGAAAAAGACAAGCTCAAAAACGTGAACTCACACCCTTCCAACCTTACCAATTCACGCTAATCACTAAGAGCAATTCAATTCTCAATGAACAATCAATCTTAAAAGATGATTATTCTCGAAAAAAAAACACAAATATATCCAAGAAAGATCCAATTCTACCCTAGATATGACTCACTAGAAAAGAAATAAACATACAACAAAGATGGAATCGATATGACTCACAATTCCCCTTCGTCGCATTCGCCAGAATTCCAATTCTTGGGTTGAAATTGATAAGATTTTTGAACTAAGGAAAGAACCCTAATTCACACGTGAAAAGTGTCTCTCAATTCTGTAAAAAATTAGCCTCCTCAAACCCTCTTCTAAGCAAGTATTTATACTTGCTACTCCTAGGGTTAGAAAGTGGTCAAAATTACAAGTTTGTCACTTTTAAGGTGGCTAGTCCTAAATGAAAATTACAAGGAAATAAAAGTGTCCCAAAATAATTACAACATAAATAGTCCATGCAAATGAAAAATATATAAAAGAAATCGGTCTTCAAGATGCCGGTCTTCTATAGGATTCATCGGCCCGGCTCATCGTCGGTTCAAGTCGGTCCATGAATAACCCACAAGCTAAGTCTGAGGGAGTTTGTCAATTGCCGTATAAAATATGATAAGTGTGTCTGTTGGAAAACACAATACAAGAATAATAGAAAAGAGGTTAATTTATAAATAATTCCGGGGTCGATTGGTTCAAAATGGATCCTCATTGCCAAGATTTGAAATCCTTTAGTTCTTGCCCTAATGATAGGTCTTGTCGAATTTTTATTCCTATCATCTCCTCGGGCCTCAAAAAGATTTGTCCTCAAATCTGGTAGATCAAATGCAATAGAGACTTTGTTTTCTCCTAACAATCCATCTAAAGAAGTATCTCTGCAGAATCCCGATATCTGAAATACTACAGGTGGTGATTATTTTCTCTCCTCCATTTCTAGGATGTATCTCATCTGCAACACAAATAATGACCCATTATCCAATAAAGTCACCCCTGTATCAACCTGTTCCACTGAAACCGTTTTCTCCTTTTCTAACTCATCTGTATGTTGTTGATCCTCATGGTCTTCTAATGGTTGGCCCAACTGCACATTACCCTCTGAACCCTCTGAAGGTGAACATAACTGTCTCTGAACAATCTGGCTCTCTGGTGGTCTGCTCGTCTGACTATGATCATCAAGATCCTCTGAAGGTTGGCACATCGGTGTCTGATAAATTTTATGCTCTAAGGGTTGGCTCGTGTCACTAGAGCCCTTAAGAACCTTTGAAGGTTGGCATACCTGCGTTTGCATAGTTTGGTCCTCTGAAGGTTTGATCATGTGGCTATGATCCTCAAGATTCTGTAATGGTTGTTTTATCTGTCTTTGCATCTCCTAGACCTTTGATGGTGACATAGGGTTCAATACTATACGTTTTCCATCTTTTGTGAACATATAAGTATTTCTATACCCATCATGTAATACCATCCTGTCATACAACCATGGTCTACCAAGTAATATATGGAATGCATAAAGAGGAAGAATATCACATTCACGCTCATCATAGTACTTGTCCCAAATACTGAAGGGTACCCTAGCCCTTTGGGTTACACAAAGACCATCCTGATCATTCAACCAATGTAATGTATAGGGTTTGGGATGTGGGATAGTTTCAAGTTTCAACTTCGATACTAATGATGCAGCTACAACATTAGTACAGCTACCACCATCAATAATAATTGCGCATAAGTTTCCTTGTACCCTATAAGAAGTATGGAACAAGTTTTCTCTTTGTCCCTCATCAATGGTTTGAAAGGAAGTCAAGTCCCGATGCAATATGTTAGCAGGCAAATACAACTCACTTGACATTTTTGCTTACTAATTTCAACAACCTCAATACACTTCACCACACCGCGGCAACACACCCTCACACACCCACGATGTTCACACTCAACCAATACAAGAAATGTTTATTGGTACTTCAAGTAAAGTTAAATAAATGAAGTGCACACAATTATTTCTATGTAGTTAAGAATTAAATTCAACCACAAGTATTAAGTAATAAGTTTAATTACTTTCACACTTTAATTGTTTTGTTTGAATTCAAATTCCACTACTCAACTTTCCTTTTTTTTCTTTAGTTTCACACTAATTAACTTCACAATGGGCAGCACTTAAACACAACTCACCGTCACACAACTCCCTTTTTAGCTCACGGTTCAACAATGTTCACACCACCAACAACAAGTAGCTTGACAACACATACAACAACTAACACCAAATGTTAACACCCTTTACTAAATTAAAAAAAAAAAAATACAACACTACATACAATCCTCCTCAAGCTACGGTACACTTTCCCCACTTCCACACAAATATCAAACCACAACTCCAACAAAAAAAGGCAGCTCAACTTTCAAATTCAAAATGAGCTTAATAAGTGCAAGATTCCACAAATGGTAAGAAGTTATTTCAAATTCAAATGACACACAATTAACTATGACTTAATGTGTGTTTTGAAATTTCAAATTGACTTCTTAATGTACACTTTAATTCTGATTCAAATCTAAAAAATGATAATTGTAATTCCTCCACTTTCTGAAAATGCACACACTAAACAATTTCACTTCACAATTGAAACACTACCACTCTTTTCCTTCATGGTTTGTTATCCATGCACTACACTCTCACACTTTAGCCTTAATGTGTAGCACCTTACTTCACATAACTTCCACAAATTCACAAATGGAAATTCCCTCACTCAACATACAAACATAATGCCAACAATTCAATACTCCTTTTTACACCACAATTTATACACATACAACCACGGTGCAACAACCTCCACAATTTATTTTTTTTTTTGTAAGCACAACTCTACATACAATACTTCAAGGTGTACACATCCTTACCACTACACAACTCCCATTCACACCATAAACCACAAGCAATGGTAGCAACAAAATTCAAATTTGAAATCACTCCACTAAATGCAACCTTCTCCACAAATGGTAAAAAACAATTCAAATTCAAATAACACTTATTCAATGCTACTCAATGAATTGCTTTCAAACTTAAAGAAGGTATTTGAATTTCAAATGGATGCTTATCCTTCCACACACTTCAAATCCGAAAATTATACACTAAGCCTCCTTTATGCCCGAATCACTCCAAGCAAAAATACACCTCTACTTCTTCACAATTGAGGTAACTTCAAGTTATGACTTTTGAATCACAAGTTGTGCTACTATTCTTTTTTCTTTTTTTTTTACACCAAAATATCAATCAGATGGAGCTTCAACAAGACCTCAAAACTCACTCCAACAAGCAGCAAGTTCAACTCCCCAAGCAAGATAATCACGCCACTTCAAATAACAACATAAACAATTCAATTTTCCACTTTCAATTTTGGAATCAAAATGTAAACTCAAGAACCCTAAATTTCCGAAATTCAATTGAAAAATCCCTCCTCTTAAACCTCAAGCTCTGATACCAAAAGATGATGTGCCTAAAAACCACTTTCAAGCATAATCAAATGACTCAAGAAAACAAGTCTCAAGCCTCATACAAAACCAGTCCAAGTGAATAGGAAATTGCGTGATTCTAATGGAATTATGATGAACTCCAATGATTCAAAGATTCAATTAACTTCCACTAATGAGAAATTTCACTAATCAACAATAAGAACAAGATAATTACACGTGAAATGGATGAAAAAGACAAGCTCAAAAACCATGAGCTCACACCTTTCTAACCTTACCAATTCATGCCAATCACTAAGAGCAATTCAATTCTCAATGAACAATCAATCTTAAAAGATGATTATTCTCGAAAAACAAACACAAATATGTCCAAGAAAGATCCAGTTCTACCTTAGATATGACTCACTAGAGAAGAAATGAACATACAACAAAGATGGAATCGATATGATTCACAATTCCCCTTCGTCGCACTCGCCAGAATTCCAATTCTTGGGTTGAAATTGATAAGATTTTTGAACTAAGGAAAGAACCCTAATTCACACGTGAAAAGTGTCTCTCAATTCTGTAAAAAAATAGTCTCCTCAAACCCTCTTCTAAGCAAGTATTTATACTTGCTACTCCTAGGGTTAGAAAGTGGTCAAAATTATAAGTTTGCTACTTTTAAGGTGGCTAGTTCTAAATGAAAATTACAAGGAAATAAAAGTGTCCCAAAATGATTACAACATAAATAGTCCATGCAAATGAAAAATATATAAAAAAAATTGGTCTTCAAGATGCCGGTCTTCTATAGGATTCATTGACCCAGCTCATCGTCGGTTCAAGTTGGTCCATGGATAACCCACAAGCTAAGTCTGAGGGAGTTAGTCAATTTCCCTACAAAATATGATAAGTGTGCATGTTGGAAAACGCAATACAAGAATAATAGAAAAGAGATTAATTTATAAATAATTCCGGGGTCAATTGGCTCAAAATGGATCTTCATCGCCAAGATTTGAAATCCTTTAGTTTTTACCTTAATGATAGGTTTTGTCAGATTTTCATTCCTGTCACAAATTGGGGCATATAGTTTCCATTTTCAGAGGGAAATGGGTTATTGGTTGATAAATAAGAGAGAGGGATCAATAATGTTATTGTGGAGATAAGAGTCATATGAAATTAATGGGAGAGGGAGAGGGAAAGGTAGGGGAAAGAGAGAGTTTTAATTTTACAAAGTTTAGATTGTTGCTTGTGTGTCAATTATTTCCACATTCCTAACCTTTGTTTGTACCTATTTAATATAGATATTTAGAGTAAACCATAGACACTAAATTGCATATAATAGATGTATAGATATAAATGTAGGAGATCAACATCTATCTAAGAAGTCATAATAGAATGATTAGCTATTAATTTGAGAAAATTGAAGAGAGCACATTGGATTTAAATGGTATGCAAAAACACATTTAATAGCAAAAACCTCATTCATGAAAGAACCCTTGTTCACGAAAGTTAACTCACTGAAATGAATGTTTACAAATTTACTAAAACATCTAGTAAAGAATCTAGGGAAGGGTTTGGAGAGAGGTTACGAAGACCAAGGTAACCAGTGGTGCAAGTAATTCTTGGTGACAATTGATGGAAGTGTTCAATGGTTTTTTTTTTTTTTTTGTCTATTCCTCTAATAGTTAATTAGGACATATTTAAGTTGGTAGTAGCGTAAGGTTTGTTAAGGATGTAGGCTAGGATTCTTATTCCTTATATCTTCTATTAGCATATCCAAATACAATAATAGGCTATAACTTGTATGATTAATCACATAGCAATACACATTTCATTATGGTTTTATTGCATACAATAAACATGATCAACATCAATGTATAAAACAAATTGGACATGGAAGTGTACAATAAAAATAATTAATGATGTTGCTACTTTAAAGTAACACAATTAAAAAAAGGGAAAAAAAAGACAAAAATGCATTTAACAACCCCCTGTAAAC
Source organism: Laguncularia racemosa (assembly GCA_037954665.1). Lineage (NCBI taxonomy): Eukaryota > Viridiplantae > Streptophyta > Magnoliopsida > Myrtales > Combretaceae > Laguncularia > Laguncularia racemosa. The sequence continues at coordinate 4,886,038 of JBBMOL010000024.1, read as the reverse complement.
TTTTATAATTAAATGGACCTTTATGATTTTAAGGTTATGCATTACAATAATTATTTGCGAAAAGTGAATAAAAAATCTTTTATTTTTACATGGAAAATTAATTATCAAACAAGTAATTTAAATCTCCAATATTTGTGTCTTGCACCATATAATTTTTTTCTTTCTACACCATGTAGATTTATCAAAGATTAATAATTTAAATTTTCTTTCTTTCTTTTACATATCGAGTTGGAATTATGTTCAAGACCTTTATGTTACGTTTGGTATGTAAGAACAATTTGGAATAAAATGAATTGGAATGGAGTCATAAATCCATTCTAATGTTTGAAAACATCTATAGAATCATTAATTCCATTAATGTATTATAGTGGTAATCATAAAAAATATCTATAATTTTGTGAATGGGATAAATATACATTATGTATTAAATGCCCATTTTGTAAGTTTTAATTAATAATGTGGAATTGAATTGTGATTCTACCTTCTTAAAACCGAATTCACATTCCGTCTCAAAGCTAAAATTGGTGATTTTAAAGAATCATGATTTTGGTTTCTTAAAATGCATCTAAACATGGAAAACAAAATGAAACCCGAAATCATGATTTCATGTCAGGTCCATTTCGTATATTGAATATGATATTATGTTATGTTTGGAATGTGGGAATGAATTCGGAATGGAATTGCAATTCCAAATACATTCCTTTTCCCATGTTTGGAATGGGTTTTAGAAAGTTGAATTGTGATTCCTTACAATCAATGATTCTACCCTCTTAATGATAATTACTTAAATATGACCTTTTAAATTCATTATTATATATTTATTATATTTACAAATTAAATGTTTCCAAACATAGAAATAAACTTAGTAGTCTATTACTGATTTCATTCCATTCTATTCTACTCTATCCAATTCCAGACTATTTTTACATATTAAACGTGAATAGCATGAATGCAGGTCTTTAATGGGATACTATTAGTTCTATTTCCATCTTTCTACATTAATGGGCCAAAATCCCTCAAAAATGCAAAATTTTGAAAATATTACACGAAGAGAGTTAGGAGAAAAAATATCACATAAATAAGGTATCAAAGGTACATAAACTGTATGAGTTTTTAATACAAAAAAAAAATGTACTGAAAACGCATACACTACAAAAATTTTATACCGAAGACTCATGTAACATGCAATGTATGTGTTTTTAGTAAAAAAAAATTTATACTAAAAACTCATGCACTACATATGCCTTCCATCGCAACATCCATTACTAGAACAATTATTGCAAAGTAAGCATCCATACATGAAGTCATATATCTCTACTCTAATCTCAAATATAGTAGCACGTCTAAAACATCAACTTTAACCAACAAGCATACATAATGGCAATAACAAGAAAAAAAATATATAAGCGATTATATCAGCAACAAGTTCATAATATAAGAAAAAGTAAAACAAACTTTTCATTAAAATGTACAACATTTAGAATATTCATGGAAATGTTCAAAATAAATCATAAACAATTTTATCTCGTCCTACTCTTATTCCTAGTAAATGGTTTAGTGATTCTAAGCACAATAGATTTGTACTAAGTTCGTCTCACATTAGAAGTAGGAGGAGCCTATAACTCTTGTGTTGCAGGCAATTGTGGGGGCCTATCAAAGTCGCATGGAGGAATTGGACTCTAGTGTACTAAATGCTTTGAGTTGTTGCTAATATCCCATCAATGGTGACGCGATCTTCGTGAAGTGGGTAGGGTCGGAATAAAACCAGCGAATTGGTACTAGGAGCAGTGCTATCTATGGTATCTTTGACCATGATGCCTAAAGGAGTGTAGTCATGATGGATCTACTCATTCCTTCATTGTCCTCCTCTAACTCTTACTCTATTAACCCTGCGGTGTGGTAGTAGTGCAAGTGCAAGATCTATTAGAGATGTGTACTTCGAGTCTACAGCAACCTCCCCCTCTAGTGGTTACTCATGCCGAGCGATAGGAAAAAGTACGACTTTGCCATGATCCTCAACTAGCTGTACGCTAGCGTTGGGTAGGGAAATTGCTGAAGGTAGATCGGATGCTATGTGTATATGTCGGAGGGTGTTAACCTAGAAGAAGCAGACGAAAATGTATTAATGCAACTTAGTCATATAGTTTAGTCAATGTGATGTTGTAAATGTATTTCTTACCAAGTGTCCAATTATTGCTTCAGTATGCCCCACATAGCAGTGACTGACACATCTGTACCACTAAATATAGTCTAGATGTACACTATCACCATATTTTAATACAATCCTCCCCGTGGGCAATGCAGGATACATGTAGCGCTATCCAATTAGTATCGGTTTGGCCCCATAAATCAAAATGGTGTAAATAGGGCTTTGTGTAGACATTGGCAGGCACTCACTGGAATGCACCAAGTTGACAACAAACGCGATCTAGGTAGCACCACTCTACAATATGAAAGCATATCAACGGTACCTGAGCTATCCAAACACCTCTACAAGCATAGCAGAATGGGGTAGTATGTTGATGAGATCCTTGAGATAAGGTTACCAAACAACCTAACAATAAATGCGTAGAAGATAATGAAAATTTATAATGTCCAATAGATATAAAAATATAAAAAGAAAATATACATGCTATGGGTTCTGGCGATCAATGCGTCCCCATATACCTAAACAACATGCGTAGGGTACTACATAGTATCTTAGGTTATCCTCCATCGAGACGCTAATGGCCTCCTATCCTCTAATGAAATCCCATAACGACTCAAGGGAGCTATATGTGGGAACCTATCCTATGCCTACACTTGTAGAAAAATCGTTGCTCCCACTATCTCTTGTATGGTGTAGAAAGATGCACAACACAACTAGTAATACAACCAAGTTAAACAAGTAAAGCCCTAGCTATATTGCCTTGCAAGGGTAAAGTCCTCCAAGAGTAAAAGGAACACACAATAGATTAGGTTGCTTGATTTGTTTGCAAATGCAAAGCTTCCCAATAGTTGTAAAAGGTAGGAATGGGTATGACACCTAATCGTCTCGTTGAATGCCTAAGCATGTAAAACTTGGAATTTGTGTCACAACCAGGATAAGTTAATCCATCCGCCCCTTGCGCGCTTTGCCTCCAGCCTCTCGCTAAGTAACCACTTACACTCAGATGCCTAATGAAGGTTAGTGCTACCTGTAATGACTTGCTTGTTAATTGATAGCTAGAACCGAACCTTAACATCTTGTAAAGTCACGATAGCTTCATCATGGCCAATGTGAAAGGTGTGTGTATCGAGCCTCTACCTCTTCATCAGGCTATAAGAATATGCCAATCCAATTGAATAAAGGGAAGGCGTGTCGGTCCTATAAACTTACCTTACTCTAGATAAGGTAACATGTGTGGATCTAATGGGATATCAACTTCATCATGATGTAGTTATAATTCGGAATACCTAACTATCAGCCAAGATGCTTCCCATAGACATAAAAGTACAAATTGTAAGAATCGATAGATTTAGCTAGAATTTGTAAACAGGACTTATAAAATATAATACCTGTCCTTACCAAATAGATTTTGATCGATGTTTAGATTGTTGTCTCAATAATGATAGATTAAAAGGTCCTAGATCCATTTATCTTACAACATGAAAGCAAATTTTGGTTAGTAAAGGGAAGGTTATCATGTCAACTAAATTATAAACAATGTTCAACGAATGAAATAAGTAAGTCTTTTTAGTGCAGACCCTATACCATTATTATTTCTCTCTAGGCACTTTTTTTTATTATGCACTTCCCTTTTACGTCTACTACACTTAGTTCCAGACAAGGGAACTCTCTAGTCCACCTCCATGCGGTATCATTTTAATCTAGGCTTTCCCATTCCAATGTGAAGGAATGGAAAGTTTACCTCTGGCCAATATCACTCATCTTTAATGGAATAGAAGTGACTTTACTAATATTGTAACTGATGTGCTCACTTATACCATTAGCCAATGACCAACAAGTTGTCAAGCCTCAAACACGTTGCTGCAACGTAAGCGTGTGAACATGGAATCTTATATATTTGCTACTTGTTACATGTGCACGTGTGATTTTTAACGTCTACAATTTGTGTCCTTCCTCCTCTTTCCTTATTTACCATGTGCTGGGGCCCTGTTAGGATCTTAAACATTTGGTTTGGTCTGCTAAACCTAATGACCTTGTGCACACTAGCCTTACGTCTCCATTTTTCTATTTTCTCGTTAACGTACTTTATGAAAACTTGGTTTGTTGCTATTCCTTTGTGCACATCCCTATCATCTTATCCCAATGTTTAATGTTTTTTTTTTTTTTTGCCAACGCAATCATTGATAGGCCTCTTACCTTTTTTAGAATAAAATTATATCTTTCAACAATGTTCAAAGTCACGTACCCAAAACAGTACCCTCTATCATATGCAAGTGTCTATTATTCTAGTGGAATGCTGTTAAATCATGTAGGGGCATCAACCTTTAATCGCCTAAGTAAGTCCATATAATGCCAAAGCTTATGAGGTTATTCTTTCATCCCAGCAACCATCACCCATTTCCTGTATTGCAAATTCTTATGTGCATTGTTCAAGTTGCTTGCAATGTGGCAAATGCAAAATCACCACACTACATAAGGGGGCCTCCATCAATTGTCCTGTCTCTCAACTACAGTGCCAATACTAGCATGTCTATCAGAAATGAGACAAATCACTTCTTCATGGTTACCTATAGCATGCTTCTTCAATTTTCAAAGAAACCATCCTTATGTTTCTGCTAATTCCTCATCCACCAAGGCAAATGCAAGGGAGATAATGTAGTTGTTTCCATCCATGCTACATGCAATCAACAACTTATGAGTATACTTCTCATATAGAAAAGTACCATTAATATTAAGCACTAGCCTACAATACTCAAATGCCTTAACACATTGATCAAATGTCCAAAAGACCTATTTGAATATGCACTCCCCAAGAACTATTGAATCATGTCAACCTCATTCAACTTGTGTTTTAAGATTACTAATTTAGATTGTGTTTAGTAGTTTTAACAATTTGTCGTAGGATTTGTCCTAATCACTGTACATAGCTTCAATAGCTTTCCTCTTCACATCCCACACTCTTCTCAAGAAGATTATATACCTAAAGTTAGCTTCAATTACTGATCACTGTGAACCATATATATAAAAGAGTAGGAAATTCTCTAGCAAGTATACTAGGTCAGAATCAAGTAATATATAAGTGAGTAAAGTGTCGATCCCTTGAGGACTAAAGAGATTACTAAACCTATAATAGCTTTTACTGATATCTAGGCAATTCAAAGAAAGATCCTTTTAACTACTTAATTAAAAACTGAAATAAAATCTACTCAAACAAGAACTATGAGAATATTATAAAATAAACCTTTCAATTGAGAAGGTGGGAGTTAGAATTCACCCTAGACACGCTAATCAAATTGCCATCATGTTATTTAGAGTAACCTATGTATGGTTATTCAAATGGGTTTATCCTAGCATTCTCATATGCTTCATCTCTCATTTCCGCCAATTGATTCAACTGGAGAAATCGTTTTTTACCTGCAACTTGTAAATCAAAGTTCAGGAATTTTATGGCCTAGTATGCCTTGTGCTCTAGCTCTATTGGGAGATGACATGATTTACCAAAGATTATCTTGTATGGGGACATTCCTATAAGGGTTTTAAAAGCAGTTCTGTAAGCCCACAATGCATCATCAAGTTTTAAAGACCAATCTTTTCTAGATGCATTGACTGTTTTCTCTAAAATACGCTTAATCTCCCTATTGGATATCTCAACTTAACCAGAAGTCCGTGGATGATAAAGGGTGGCAATTTTATGAGTTACCCCATATTTTGACAAAAGCTTTTCAAATTTCCTGTTGCAGAAATGCGATCCCCCATCACTAATAATAGCTCTAGGTACCCCAAGTCTTGAAAATATGTTCTTTTTCAAAAATCTAACCACAACTCTGGCGTCATTACTTTGTAGAGCAATAGCTTCTACCCATTTTGAAACATAGTCGATAGCTAAGAGAATGTATTTGTTTGAAAAAGAGGAAGGGAAAGGACTCATAAAGTCTATCCCCCACACATCAAAGAGCTCTATTATAAGAATGTTGTTCTGTGGTAATTCATGTCTCCTAGAAATGTTACCAGTCTTCTGGCATTGAGCACATGACATAATGTAGTTCCTACAATTGTGAAATAACCTAAGCCAATAAAATCCACAAGATAAAATCTTTGCTGTAGTTCTTTTCACCCCAAAATGACCTCCTGCTTCTTTTGAATGACAATGCTAAATGATGCTAAGCTGTTCATTTTCTGGGACACATCACTTAATTATTTGGTCAACACAATATTTGAACAGATATGGTTCATCCCAAAAATAAAATTTCACATCATGCAAAAACTTCTTTTTCTGTTGATAGGATAAACCATACGGTGTGACTTTACTAACCAAATAATTTACAATGTCAGCATACTAAGGTAGTCCTTTGATTTCTATTGCATACAATTGTTCATCAGGGAACTTTTCATTAATAGGTGAATCTGAACATTCAGATTCCAATCGGGATAAGTGATCAGCTAAAACATTCTCAGTTCCCTTTTTGTCTTTGATTTCCAGATCAAACTCTCGTAACATTAAGATCCAACAGATCAACCTTGGCTTAGCATCAGCTTTAGCAAACAAATATTTAAGAGCTGCATGATCTGTATATACTATGATCTTAGAACCCATCAAATAAGGCCGAAACTTGTCACAAGCAAATATAACAGCTAAAAGCTCTTTCTCAGTGGTGGCATAGTTTTGTTGGGCCTCATTTAAGGTTCTACTAGCATAATATATTACATGAAATATCTTAGCTTTTCTCTGCCCAAACACCGCTCCTACAGCATAATCACTGGCATCGCACATAAGCTCGAATGGAAGCTCCCAATTAGCTGCTACAATCACAGGTGCAGAAGTGAGCTTATCCTTCAATAGGTTGAATGCCAGCAAACAATTACCATCAAAATTAAACGCAGCATCTTTTTCAAGTAAATTGCAAAGGGGTTTAGAGATTTTAGAGAAGTCCCTGATAAATCTTCGATAGAAGCCAGCATGTCCAAGGAAACTTCTAACTCCTTTGACTGAAGTGGGTGGTGGCAACTTCTCAATCACTTCCACTTTCGCTCGATCAACTTCAATCCCTTTTCCTGATACCTTATGACCTAAGACAATTCCCTCTCTCACCATAAAATGACATTTCTCCTAGTTCAAAAGTAGATTAGTCTCCTTACATCTCTTAAGCACACAGTCTAAATTTGTCAGACATGATTCAAAGGATTTACCAAAGACAGAAAAATCATCTATGAATATTTCAATGAAATTTTCTAACATGTCAGAAAATATAGACATCATACACCTCTGGAAAGTAGCAGGTACATTGCAGAGACCAAAGGGCATTCTCCTAAAGGCAAAAGTGCCATAAGGACAAGTAAAGGTGGTTTTCTCCTGGTCCTCGGGTGCTATATGAATTTGATTATAACCAGAATAACCATATAAAAAACAATAATACTCATGCCCCGCAAGTTTTTCTAACATTTGATCTATAAATGGGAGAGGGAAATGGTCTTTACGGGTGGCATCATTCACTTTCCTATCGTCAATACAAACTCTCCACCCAATCAATAGGAATTAATTCATTGGACTCATTCTTCACTACAGTCATACCACCCTTTTTTGGCACTACTTGCACTGGACTAACCCATTTACTATCTGAGATAGGATAGATAATACCTGAATCTAGTAGTTTGAGAACTTCTTTCTTTACTACCTCCTTGAGAGTTGGGTTGAGTCGTCTCTATGGTTGAACTATAGGTTTACACTCAGCCTCTAGGAATATCTGATGAGTATAGATTAGAGGGCTAATTCCCTTGATATCTGCAATGGTCCATCCTATCGCCTCCTTATGCTCCTTAAGAACTCCTAAGAGTTGTTGCTCCTGATCATCTATCAAACAAGAAGAAATGATTATTGGCAAAGTATCATCCATCACCAAATAAGCATATTTTAAATGACTAGGTAAAGGTTTAAGTTCTAGCACCGGAGGGTGTGTCAAAGATGGCATCAATTTTGTTGCACTTGTGCCCAATTCCTCATAGTATCGAGCATTGATTTCAGCTACTTGTTCCACACATTCTTCCATAGGCTCATCTTCATCATCCCAACCATCGAGATCTCTAAGAATCAACTCCATTGTGTCCAAACCTACTTTCTCCTCAAAAGACTCAGAAATAAGCTCATCAATACTATCAATAATGTAACAAGACTTACACTCATCAAACCTTTTCATAGCCTCATAGACATTAAAAGTTATTTCTTCATCCATAATTCTTAAAGTGAGCTTACCTTGTTCCATATCAATTAAAGCTTTACCTGTTGCTAGGAATGGTCGGCCAAGAATCATGGGCACTTCTCTATCCTCTTCCATCTCCAGAATAATGAAATCGACTGGAAAATAGAACTTATCCACTTTTACAAGAACATTCTCTACAATACCTCTTGGATATTTGATACTTCTATCAGCAAGTTACAAGGTGACATGGGTCTCCTTATAATCTCCAAGTCCCAATTTCCTGAAAATAGAGAAAGGCATCAAATTTATACTTGCACCTGAATCAATAAGAACTTTATCAAAATAAACATTTCTAATTGTGCAAGGAACAATAAAACTCCCATGATCTCTTTGTTTTCTTGGCATATTTGTTAAGTTCTTTTGAAGTTCATTCTCATCAATTCTTCGCTTTTTAGTGAGAAGCTCTTTCATGAATTTAACATATGAAGGCATTTGCTGGAGTGCCTCCGCAAAAGGAATGTTGATTTGAAGTTTCTTAAACACCTCCAGGAATTTAGCAAATTAGGAATCTAATTGCCATTGCTTTAATCTCCTTGGAAAAGGTACAAGAGGAACATAAGGCTTCACCTCTGATGATTGCTGTTTTGGTTCCTCTACCTTTTTCTTCCCCTTATCTTTCTTTGAACTTGCTTCTTTTGATTGAACATCTATGTTCACTTTTTCCACTTCCTTACCACTCCTCAACATTATTGCATTGATACCTTTTGGATTCTCCTCGGTGTTGCTAGGCAAAGACCCAGATGGTCTATTGCTCAACTGTTGTGAAATATGACCAATTTGATTCTCTAAATTTCGAATTGTGGCATGTTGATTTTACAACATGGTGTCAGTCTTTTGCATATAGCTCAACATGAGTTCTTCCATTCTAGACTGACTTTGCTGAGGAGGAACACTTTGAATGGGCCTTGCTTCTGAAATCCAGGTGGTGGTTTGAGTACATTATTCTCATTCTTCCATGAGAAATTTGGATGATTACGCCACCCTGGATTATAAGTGTTCGAATTGGGTCCCATATTACCCCTTTGGAAATTGTTGACATAATTCACATGCTCACCAGATGAAGAAGCTGAAAGGTTCCCATGAATGCATTCAAGAGTCAAATGTGGTCCTGAGCAAATCTCACAAAGAGCAACTTGATTTGCATTAAATGAAGATGATGAGGTGAGTTTACCTACTTGGGTAGTGAGAGCTGAAATTTGAGTTGTTAAAAGGGCAATAGCATCATTATCATTCACCGATGCCACTCTAGCTTTACCTCTCTCATTCTGCCAATTGTGGGCACTAGAAGCCATTTCTTCTATCAACGCACTCACTTCATCATAAGTCTTGCCCATGAGTGCACCTCTAGATGCAGCATCAACTAGAGACCTCAATGTCTCATCTAAGCTGAGGTAAAAAATCTCAATCAGTAAATTATCCGACAATCCATGATGTGGGCATTTTCTAATTGCCTCCTTAAATCTCTCCCAGGCTTCATAAAGTGATTCACCACTAAATTTTGTGAAATTAGTGATGTCACTTCTTAACCTTGCTGTCCTGGCCGGTAAGAAAAATCTCATTAGAAATTTAGATGAGAGATCAACCCAGGTAGTAATGGACTCTTGTGGGAGTGAATAAAACCAAGCTCTAGCTTTATCCCTTAATGAGAAAGGAAAAAGTTGCAATCTCATAACGTCATCTACAACGTTATTCATCTTCATTGTATTACAATATTAGAGAAATACAGCAATATGCTCATCAGGGCTCTCATTTGAATATCCTCCAAATTGACTTGTTTGGACCATTTGAATGAGTGCCGGTTTCAATTCAAAATTGTTGGCCTGAATGGCAAGTCTCCTGATCGTTGAACTGGAAATGGTTGGCACTATATATTCGCGAAGTGCTCTTGTAGCACCCTGCATCAAATTGTTGTTGTTGTCGTTGGCCATCTCGGATTCTTCTCTTCTTCTGTTCTCTCTTCTCAAACGCAGAAAGGTACGCTCAATCTCAGGATCTAGAGGCAGAAGTTCAAGACTCCTACTCCTTCGCATGCACACCTACAAAGAGAAAAGAAGACCAAATCTAATAAAATGCAATAAAATGCGCCTAAATTACCAACAAAGCTAAGAAGTCTAATATCTAATAGTCCCTGGCAACGATGCCAAAAACTTGATCACTGTGAACCGTATATATAAAAGAGTAGTGAATTCTCTAGCAAGTATACTAGGTCGGAATCAAGTAATATATAAGTGAGTAGAGTGTCGATCCCTCGAGGACTAAAGAGATTACTAAACCTATAATAGCTTTTACTGATATCTAGGCAATTCAAAGAAAGATCCTTTTAACTACTTAATTAAAAACTGAAATAAAATCTACTCAAACAAGAACTATGAGAATATTATAAAATAAACTTTTCAATTGAGAAGGTGGGACTTAAGAATTCACCCTAGACACGCTAATCAAATTGCCATCATGTTATTTAGAGTAACCTATGTATGGTTATTCAAATGGGTTTATAACCATAAACCTTCAATTAATTAGTCAACTTCCGTATCTTTAATTAACAAAGGATTCTAAATTACATTCATACACTTCCCAGTGCTATGATTGCCTAATGCCCTAATGCAATTACCCCTAATTCCTTAGTGGATAATTAATTAGAACATTACTTTAAACTTCAGATAAACCCTAATTCAACTAATTAACGTCGCTTCTGCTTTGTTATATTAATCCAATTAAGAATTCCTAACAAATTCTATCTCAACTCCCATATTGATAAAATTTCTAACAATTAAAACCTTTAAGAATTTCAATTGAAATTACAGGAATTGCAATTATGAATAATCCACAAATACCTTAATCTAATAACATGACTACAATTATCACTTTAGCAATCTAGGGTTTCATTCTTCTTCCCACCAATTGAATCTAGCCAGCCATAGATTTAATAATGAATGCACAAGTTACAATGGAATATTTGAGAGAATTCATGAATAATATAAACACAAGTCACAAAATTGCATAAATAAATAAAGATCAGAAATCACCAATTTTGTGATAAAGTTGGAGAGAATTCAAACACAAAACTCCAAAGACCACTTCCCAAGGCCAACTATAAATACTTCTCAATTGATCACAAGGAAAACTTGTTTCAATCTCTTGTTCTTGTTATCAAAATGAAATATTCCCTCAAAGAACAAAAGTCTGAAAACTGAAAATTGCCAAAAGTCCCCTCTTCGTTTCTTCTCAAAGAAATATATAAAAACAATTAGGAAAATGAAAAGTTGCATTTTTCGTAGGTATTCCACCACATGAGGCACGACTGTGTGATAAGTGGTGTTGCCACCACCACATGAGGCACGACCATGGTCTCACCCCATAGGCTCCTCGGCATTTTGCAAACTCCATTTCTTTTGGTTCCAGCCTCTTCCCACGGCCTTGTGTTATCCCTTACCTACTGATTTTCTTCATTTCTTCATGTTTTTCAGCTCCTAATGCACTCTTTTCCTGTCTGAGTCCATTGATTCCTAAAATATCAAAATACAAGCACTTCAGTATCTTTATCTTGGTGATTTGTTTTCAAATTTAACAATAACAACCTCCAAATCACAAGATAAACCATGAGATAATATGTTGTTATCAATTACAGAACTGAGGTCAATAACCTTTATTTTTGGGTTTTTTCTTACATATTCAATGAAAATTCTTATAATCATTTTTTAATAGAACTTCAAATGATCCCAATGTATCATAGCATTTCTGCATGTATGAGGTCACTCGAAGATCGTGATGACAAAAAGCCTTCCAACTTTTTCTTATAGGCTTGAAGCCTTCACTTACAACCACTATCCTTCTTGGCACAGAAAATTGATTATAAGATCCTATTTATTTCTTCAATAGTAAAGTTATAATGATTTTTTATGTGATACATCTTAACAACTTGCATTAACTTTTCCTTATTATTAAATCTCACTCCCTTCTTAAGCTTATCACTAGTGCCAAAGTCACTATACATAGTAGCCATATTTTCTTTGAAGATAATATAACCACTATCTTCCTTAGTATTGAAAAATGGAATGGCATTTTTGGATTTGTCATCACCTAAATGACGCGCTTCTTGAAGTTTGTAAGCCTGCATAGCATGTATGTGCACTGGCAAATGTGTGGCATGTATGTAATTAATAAGATTTTCAGCAGGACTGTCATCTTCATTGAAATACTCCTCGTGCACTGCAAAGTGCTTCACAACAGTATTAACTTCCATTGAAGAGTGGTTGGCCTCATTTAATTCTGGATTATCAGAGTTTTTTTTTTATTACATAAAGGTTCAAAAGGTAGCATCAGAGCCATTTCATTACACATTGGTGAATTAGTCATCATGCTTAGCTCTTCCTTCTATCAAGGTGATGAGGTATTGGTTGCCAAAGGCTCTCCTTCATTTGGATATTGTAGTTTCTCATGGATTTCAACATACAAGTCTTGTATGCGTGCCTCCCTAAAAGCTGCAACCATTTCAATTACATTCTCAACATCATCATTGTTCATAATTGGCATCGACTTGTATTTCACTCTCCTCCATGGAAGTAGTGCGGATGCTTATGTAGTATCTTAACATGAATCGTAGTTTGATCGAATCCAATGCTTCTACAAATCCTACGTAAGAATTCTATATAATTTGAATTCCTTCTCACCTTCAACTTCTTCATCAACCCATTCTCGTAATTAGGTCCATCATCGCCATACACAATGTTCCCTCTTATGTTTACAATAAACTTCACACCTCAGCCATTTCCAACTTAATTACATAACATGTGCATATTTAGTCTCATGAAAGATTGTATTAACTCCCGATTGTGTAATTTTTACTATTTCTATCCATGCATTCCAAACAGATATAATTTCCAACAAATTTCTAAACTTCTATAACTCCCATAGTATACATATTTTGCTACTACTCTATACACATTGTAAAATAATACATAATATATGGCATAAATTAAAAAGACAAAGCATTTAATTAATTCGTAAATCATATTATATTCTAACATTTTAATTGAAAGGATACATATAGATATTGTTTTAAGTATCATTAATATTCTTAAGATAAATACATAACTTGTTTTTGACTTATGAAGAAAACTCAGTGATAAATATATTTCTCAAATTAAACAAGTAAAGAAACAATTTATAATACAAATAAAAATACAATTCATTTTTTTAACTATAAAAAAATTGTTTTCTCATTTTAGTAACACAAATTCAAAGATTTTTTGTGACCCTTCCTCCTTATCCTAATTTATTCGATTGGTATGAATTTGTGAAAAATGCAAGTTTTTCTATGAGTATAGCATTTTTAGGAATGTTTATTGCATCTATTTTATACAAGCCCCTTTATTCATCTTTAAAACATTACAACTTACAAAACTTATTTTGTTAAAGAGGTCCTAAAAGAATTTTGTGGGACAAAATAATATATGTGATATATGATTAGTCATATAATTGTGGTTACATTGAAACGTTTTATGTAATATCTTTTATTCAGGATATATGAGCATTATCTAAATTAACTTTTTCTAATAGCGATTTGTGAATATTAAAAGCTTACTACACGAAATCCTTTGTTTTAGAACAAGTTGAGGAAGTGGACATAGCAGAGAAGAAGCAAAAAAAAAAAAATAGTTTTTTTTTAATACAATCTTCAATTGCATATATAACATAATTATACGAAATTTAGGTTCCAAAATTAAATTCATACTAAACAAACCCCTTTTGAGTAATTTTGCTGAATATCTTTTGTGCATTCTAAGCAAGTATCATGCCTAAAAACTTATACACTGCTACAACTCCTACATTTTACATATTTCAAAACTATAATATCTATATAATGAAACACTATAGACTTATTTTTTTAATTAAAATCATTATTTTGACATATTGGGTATATTATATATGTGTTTCGATAATTATGATTACATTGACATGTTTTATGCAATATCTTTTATTTAGGATATATGAGCATTAGCTGAATTAACTTTTTCTAATAGCAGTTTTTGACTATCAAAACCTTATTACATAAAATTCTATTTTTTTGGAACAACTGAGGGAGTGGACAATACTAGCAGAGAAGATACAAAAAAATTGTTTTTTTTTTCTTTTCTTTTTTTAATAATCTTTAATTGCACACATAACATAAGTATATGAAATTTGGGTTTTAAAATTAACTTCGTACTAAACAAACCCCTTTTGAGTAATTTTGTTGAATATCTTCCGTGCATTCCAAACAAGTATCATGCACAAAACATGTAATAAAATACAAATAGATTATATACCTCACTAAATTTGTTTAATTTGATGTTGATCTATTTGTACAAAAGTCTCAAATTTTCTTATCTATCGCATCCAAGGGAAGAGAGAGTTTGAATAAAGTATGTCTATTCCGTGCAAGAAATGGGTTTTTGTGGGTGTAGGGCCAAAAACACATGTACATTATACATTTTTAGTATAATTTTTTTTTATATTGAGAATTTATGCTCTATATGTATTTTTTTTCTCCAACTCTATTTTTGTAATATTTAAAAAAGAAGAAGCATTTTTTAGGATTTTGGCTAGATTTATGACCTCTACTGTATTTAAGGGGAACAAAAAATAATACTGAAGGTTTTGAAGCACATGTTAATTGTAGGAATGCAAATCTAGTGGATAGGACCTATTAGGTTTTTAGAGAAACATATCTGATTTTTTTTTTAAAAAATGATTTAATTTTTTTTTGAAATACCAAAAATTACAAATTAATATTATCATTTTTAAATATAACAAAATTATATATTAAACATGCGATTTTCAAATTTCAAGAAATTACATACCAATACACAATTTGAAATTAAAAATCACATCAAATTATATTTAGATATTATAATCTCAATTTACATTTGACAATGATATCCAGATTTTTTTTTTTTGAAACAAAAATTTGTACCGAGAGGGTAAACTCGCGCTAGGTTTTTACAAGGTGTTCCATGTAATTTCAGAACGTTCAAATAGTTTAGTTTACAACGATACACAGTGTTGCACTGTTACTAGGCTGCCTGCTTTCTTTCTTTCTCGCTTTCCTTGTCGAAAGAATATTTCTTTCCAAAATACGCGGACGATTGCGGCGAAGATTTAAGAACACCTCCATGGAAGAATCATCGCCGTCGTCGAGAACCACGGTGACGCAGCGAGAGCAACAGATGGTGGAGCAACAAGTCTCCCACATTTACCATTTCTTCTCTCAACTTCCTCGCAACGCCCAGTCCTTCATGTCCCTATCATCATCTTCAATCCCTAAATATCCTTGTTCTTCGTTTCTAAGGGTTTCGTTTTGCGTTGTATTATCTTAAGTCAACGATTTTTCATGTTACAGGTTGGAGATTCAACGGGAAAGTCATGTCCTGTACTTAATCAATGGTCTTAAAGGACTTGGTTCTTCTTTTTGCGTTTTGGATGCCAAGTAATCATCCATTGCCCTCTGCTGCACTATCTATCTTCTTCTTTTTCTTTTCTTTTCTTTTCTTTCTGTTTTTTTTTGTGTGAAATTATGTAATTTCTTTCAATATTGAAGTACTTTAAACCATTATAAAGAGGCCAGTAGAGAGTAGGATAAGTAGGAGATTACAGAAAAAGACACAGAAGATAGAATTCAAAATAAAGAAGGCCTCCTTTATCTAACTGTACAGGAGTGTCCAAACACGACCTCTCTGTTTCGACCGTCACTAGATTTATGCGCAATTGACACCTAAGAAAAGTTAGGTTGTACTTCCTTCAAATGAATTTCCATTTTACTAACTAGTCTCACCGATCACTAGCCACTACCGAGATCAACCTGTGGCAGCAGCTAATTGGCACATATTTTTTCCATTATACCACATGATTTGACAATTACAATTACAGAATCCTTAAAATAAAATAAAAAAAGAAATTAAAAATATGGATAATGCTTTCCAGGGTGTTTGTTTCTTGGAAGACATTTTCTGGATTATTTTGCCATTTGCTACAGTCAAAGTTTTACAATTATCAAATTTTGTCATAGTAGTTTCAAGAGTGTGCAGATATAGTGGTTTTTAGTGGTAAGTGATCATGGGAAGTGAAGTGACAACCGATGGCTAGTAATAGTGGTTAACTGTCACTGAAAAAAATCCATGGAAAATGATTTTCAGAGATCATTTCCTCATTTTTCTATTTGTAATTATTGTAGCTGTCACACTAAATGTTGGCTGCTGTTGTTGCCTGCCACCACCATTTAAAACTAAAAAAATCACTAGTATTTGCAGCTCATTAAGATTGCAAAGTTTGATTATAACAAATGCTGGAAAAGTTTGGAAAATATTTTCCACGAAACCTACAACCTAGCCTTGCAAACTTTTCATTAAGCCAAACTGTGCCTTTATGGTAACAATGCTGCTCAGCTTAGATCACTTGAGCTTATTTTCTATCTATAAATTGATTTGCCTAAATTGTGTCAATGCTGGCTTTATTGATATTATATGAATTGAAGGACTTTCTATTTCATGCTAGCGTCCAATTTTTAGGATACCATGAATTAGATTAAATTGACTGTTATTAGGTCTTCATAGCACATTTTATTTTTCACTACACGGTTAGGTATATATTGTCCTCTAGGAGTTTTTCGTCTTGCCCATACCTCTCATGTATCTAATATTCACTTCAAGTCCTGGTTGAATCAAGGAGCTGTCTTTTATATGATGTTTGAGCATATTGTGCACATAAATGATGCTATCCACACGAGTTATCTAAATAAGCTATGCACTGTTCCTGTATGTTGTTGTACTGCAGTCGACCCTGGCTTTGTTACTGGATCCTACATTCAATTGCTTTACTAGGGGAAACTGTTGATAGCGAGCTTCAAGACAATACTATTGATTTCCTCAGCCGCTGTCAGGTGTGCATTTGCTGCATTATTTCTCTGCATTCTCTCCAAGCAATTTCATGCTCATAGCAGAATATCATTTTCCCTCTTGGCATATTTAAGCTTTGATGTCCTCTTCTGCAGGACCCAAATGGTGGATATGGTGGAGGACCAGGACAGGCATGTTATATATTTCTTTTTGGTATTAATGATATGGTGCTGTGAATCTGTATCGTTATTGTTTCTTTGTAGTGACTGGTAAGTAATGACTAACGGGGTTCACTCTGATTGTCTTCTTTTTCCCTCATTATCTGTTATGTCCTTGGTGTATTGGATGATAGCGATTCATGTTGGCTGCATATAGACATATTAACATTGTTTTGTAGTTGATAGAAGATAAAGGGTGAGATGAATTGGTAATATTGCACATCTTCTTCCAGTAGGGTGATATGGAATTTGGAAGTCATGAGTGAACATTCTATTGGCTCTAAATACAGCAGAACTTACTTGAAATTGCAACAGCATTGTGCATCTTATGCCTACTGTTGATTTAGTGAACAATTTACTTGCTATTCTTTTGTGTATCATCATCTTTCTCAATTTCTGGAGCGTCATGTTGCACTGATTGCACAGAACTCTTGGCCAATTACTAAGTAAGCTCTTTGCTCAGATGCCTCACCTGGCCACAACTTATGCTGCAGTGAATTCCCTTATTACGCTGGGTGGTGATAGAGCTTTATCTTCAATTAACAGGTGATCACATGATTAAGAAACTCTCGCTTAGTTCTCTGTTTATTCTAGATATTAATATAGAGATGAAGGATCTTTCAGAGATAAAACATACAATTTTTTGCGGCAAATGAAGCAAACATGTGGTGGCTTCAGGTATGGGATTAGTGCAATTTATCTAGTTTTGTGGTATCATCTGTTGAAGGGATACCCAGCTTCTGCATGTCTGTGTTTATATTTTATGGATCTACACTCTCATCCATATTCTTTTCTACCCAAAATTTCTTTTTCCAGGATGCATGATGGTGGAGAAATTGATGTCCGAGCTTGCTATACTGCTATCTCTGTATGTTGATCATCACATGATCCTCTCCTCTCTGTTTATCTGCTTGGGTGCACCTTCATGCATGTGTAGCTTCAAATTTCCTGGTGAACCCTCAAATAAATGGCAAAAGACTGTCCTAACCATTTTACTTGCCTTAGTTTTTTGGAATACGAAGCTTATTGTGATCAACAGTAGTGTAATCCTAAAAATAAACTGGGAATGTTAATGTTTATATACTTACCAAAAAAAATGTTAATGTTTATATAATTTGCTATTGCCCTCTTTGTAGCATCTTCAACATGCATTTCCTTTGCATACAGGTTGCAAGTATATTAAACATTTTGGATGATGACCTTGTGAAGAATGTTGGAGATTATATCATAAGGTATGTATCATTTACAATTTATGTTCTATTGCATCATGCTGCTGATGTGTTGATTATATGATTCTATGTGATAAGGGGGGCTCAAATTTTGCTTACCTCCCTTGATATAAGAAGTTGCACAGGCATTTAGCTATATATCTTGAGTGTATTCAAACATCTAACTAGTAATTTATATCAGTATGCATATAGATGCATCTGCTGTGCTTCCTCATTGTGTGTGAACTAGGTTCAGGTCAACTTACCTGTCCAAATTAGCCAGGCTACTTTTATTCATTTCCAGTTATCAAAGAAACCAGCTTGGTCCGTCCCCAAATTTCTAAGAGATGGCTGGTTGGCCACCCTAATTTATTGTATGCTGTAAAGTCAGAGTGGAGATGAATGAACTCTATTATTACCTTAAAAAAGTTTCTTTGTTGTGCCAACTTATTCATTACTTTCAGTACAGTTTATTATGATATTTTGTAGTGGAGATGTTAGGATTTGGTTTGTTAGGATTTTATATTAGTATTGCTATATCAGTAGTTAGTATCTTGTTCTGACATATTTACATAATTTTTGTGGAGAGTATCTTCTTCTTCTTATCTAGTCTGTTTGTGTCTCTTTGTATATATACTTGAATTATGAATTAACAAAGTAAGAATGCTTATCCAAAATCTTCTACATGGTATTGGAGCTCTAGCCGAATACTTTGGCTTGACAAGTGATTCCAAGCTATTAGCCCCTGTCCAAGGAACAAATTCAAGTTTGATACCCTTAATAATGAAAATGTTTCAGCTCAATCAATAGATACTCCCCAGTAAACCTGGGAGATCACGACTTTGCACATTAATCAATATAAATTACATGGAGTGAACTTTGGAGAGTGGTTTGAATCGAGCAAGTTAGTAATCGGGGGAGAGGGGAACTCAAATATTTAATTGGAGCAACCTTAGCCCTCTCAATGATTGACGCGAATTTATGCAACATGGAGGTAAAGAACTCAATTGTGATAGCATAGTTTATCAACTCAATAAAAGTTATGTAAGAGGCGAACGTACCTCTTCCATGAAACTGCAAAAGACAATTGGGAGGCTATTGAAGGAATTTGTTCTGATTTGGAAATCACTTCTTGCTGCTTACAGATAATTCAAAGATTTGTGTAGCAAATCGAAGAGCTACCAGCATAACAGAGTATTGCAATCTCCTAAAGGAATTGTGACAAAAGATGGACCTGTTCTATAGTATTGTTCTATAAATCAACCTGAAATTTTTGAGTTGCAAGTGTGAGAAGCATGCGCTTACAAACACCTCCACTATGAATATTTTCTCCATTGGTAACCATTACACACAAATGTTCGCTTGACTCAATGGTTAACCCCAACCTATCCACCACCAAAACATTCACAAAACTATGGGTATTACCCGAATCCACTAACACCAGCACTGTCTGCCCTTCAATCTTCACTTGCAATTTCATGGCACGTGATGTTCCCACCCCCACCATGGCCTGCAGCGATACTTCAACTTTGCCCTTTGACTTCTTGGTCTGTTGGTTGCCCATCTTTCTCCATCAATTCATTGATTTCTTCCATGGATTCCATCCAAAACAGCCGCTTACACTTATGCCCAGTAGAAAACTGCTCATCACAATTGAAACACAGCCCCTTATTCTTCCTCTCCTCCATTTCAGCCCTACTAAACTTCCTAACATACAGATTTCTCAACTCAGTAGGATTGGCACTGATCTTCTTCTTAGGTGCGTCAACCTCTTCTTTTAGCGCCTGACTTTGTCTCTCAAAAATCCGGGCCAAGCTTACTGCTTGAATCAAATCTTTGGGCTTATGGAACCCCACATTTAACGCAATATGCTCCTTTAACCCACTCAAAAATAATGCCACTTATTGATTAGGAGACAGATGGAATTTGGGCTGCCACTTGAATGAATTTTCTCCTATAAGACTCCATGGTTCCCAATTGCTTCAACTTGGCTAGTTCACCCAATGGGTCATCACACATAGGTGGTCCAAATTTGGTATTAAAAAGTTCCATAAATTCCTCCTACGTCTCCCCTAGTTTGTCTTTTTCTACCTTCAAAAACCATAACTGCGCCTCACCCTCCATTTAAAAGGTAGCAATCTCCACCTTCTCTTCCTCCATCATTTTCTGGTGTTTGAAGAAATGTTCACATCTACTTAACCAGCCAATAGGATCAGCAATTCCATCATATTTGGGAAAGTCCAAGCATGCCAACTTTGGAAGCACTAACTCCTGATCATGGCGCCACTACGCCCTGCTGATCCCCCATCCGTGCACACCTTCACTTCACTAAACTCCTTGTCCTCCTCCTTTCCATTCCTGGATGCAACGTTGTGAAAAGGTTAGCAAGTTGGACAGACATGGCTTCCATTTGTGCATGATCACTGTGGTACATTGCCAAAAAATCTGCAAGCTGTTGTTGCAACTGCTTAACTTCCTCCATATAACCTGGCTTTGATACCAAAATGTCATAGGATTGCACTGATTTTCTGCTTGCTTACCTATGATTGATTAAGATTTGGGCTTGTTAGAGAGAACCCAATGATCTCGTAGTGTGAAATGAGTAAATTTAGGAAACATTAGATTAGTTTCTCTTTCATTGGTTTCTGCAATATATTTTTAGTACAATGGCAGTTACTAAACTGCTGAAATTCCTGATTTTTCTCACATGATCGCTGCTTGTCAACAATTTATTTTTACTAGCAGTTTTATTTAAACTGTTCTAACATTGCATACCCTGACACATAAACAACATACACAAGCAGCACAGATGCTGACACATACATGTATTCAACATCAGACACTGCACATAACATAATACATGTCATAAACAATGATATTAATATTCACATCTCCTTCTTCCTTTGGCATCTATAAACATATTTAAAAGGAGTAATTCCTTTTCTGTCATGTGCGCTTGAAGGTGCTTCAAGTATAACATTAGAATTGATTGACATTTCATTAAGTCTGAAATTGACAATGCAGGAATTATGCTATTGCATATTCCTACTCGACAACAGAAAGCCAATGTTCTGGCCAAATCACTACCTACACTGGGGTCTGAATCAATTTTGAGTAAGCTGAAATAATAGACAACAACTCCTTTGCTTGAGGGGGAGTGCTGGAGATGCTAGGATGATTTATGTCAGTGTTAGCTGTATTAGTTGTTAGTATCTTGTTATGATATATTTCGCTATTTTGAGAATATATGATTTCTCCATATGTAGTCAATTTGTGTCTCTTTGTATATATACTTGAACTATCAAGTAATAAAGGAAGAATTTTTACCCAAAACCTTCTACAATTCCTTTTTCCTGTTTTTAGTTAAGATGGTTTTAAGAATTTACATGTGATGACTGGAAAGCTGGAACATAGTCTTGGGGAAAGGTTTGAGGCATTGTGTGGAATCATGCTGTTGATTGGGTCGTGGATCCTTTCTCTGTGTTGATCTTGTAGCTGTAGTTCATTACATTTTTTCTTTTCCAATTCTTATGCATTATGTCTGTTCTATACATGGGCACATGAAGGTTTCATGTTTGGATCATGAACTGGAGGTTGAGCAATTACTACAGTTTTAGCAGCTCAATGCAGGGTGTTTTTTTTTTTTTTTACCTGCATGAGAAGTTTATTCCCTCTTCTCATAATCCCTAGTGCATGTAATCATCAACATTATATCTCATGCTTCCAATAAAAACCCAGTGATGCTTGGAGAAAATTGAAGATTTTTTAGTATGCTAAGGAATGACATAAGTCAATCATGCAACTTTAATGTATGAACAAAATCCCTTTTCTGTTTTATCTCCTTTCATTTTCTATTGATATAATACAAATATTCTGTCCTTATGTGGGTTAAACAAATATGCTTCTTTCAGCATTACTCTCTCTGTAAGTGAAAGTTGTCTATTATGTGGGACCTTCATTGTTGCCATTGTTTTATAACTTCAAGTGAGAATATTCTGTTAAAGCACTGAATTTGATTGGAATTATGTATTTAAAATTCTTTTTTTTTTTGGTTGGGGTGGGGGGGGGGGGGGTGGGGTGTGTGTGTTAAATTATGTATCTAAAACCTTGTATCTCTACATTGGGTGATGAATGGAATATGTTTAGTATCTTAAACTTTTAACATTCCTGTCCAGTTGCCAGACTTATGAAGGTGGGATTGCTGGAGAACCAGGTTCTGAAGCTCATGGTGGGTATGTTTCCATAGCTATCATTTTCTTTAGTTGACTAACCACATATGTCTCCTACCGGTGTGGGGTGGGGGCAGAAGGACATTGAAGCTGCATGTCTTTCTTTTACAGTGCGTGTATTGTTGTTATAAGTGAAATGGCTTTTGGCATTTTCATTATCCGTGCAACAGATATACATTCTGTGGATTAGCTACCATGATTTTGATCAATGAGGCAGGCCGCTTGGACTTAGCTAAATTTGCTGTAAGTTTACCCCTAATTTTGCATTCCTTCTCCTGCAGATTGACCATAGAACTCATCACTGATGTAGGTAGTTCTAAGAGGATGCTGCAAAACCTGACCAATTTCAATTCAGACTTTCACTGTGTCTTTTACTTTCTGAGCTTCCCTTCATTTACTAGGTACTTCCATTATTATTAAACAGGAGTGGGTGGCATTTAGACAAGGAGTGGAGTGTGGATTTCAAGGGAGAATAAATAAATTGGTTGATGGTTGCTATTCCTTCTGGCAGGTAATTCTCAATAGCTGCTTGATTTTTAGCATTCTTTTTGGTTTTGACTAGATTAAAGGATAAAAATCCTTCCAGGGTTGTGCTTCTGCGATGTTGCAAAGGTTATCTCCTGAAATTAGGGCACAACTGGGTGTAACTGGAAGTGGGGAAGACCATGCCATGGATACATCTATTTCATCTGAAGGGGAAGATTATTCAGAGGGGACTTCTCCTCCAGCTGATGTAACTTGCCACACCCGGCACTGTAGAGAAGGTAAATTCTCTTAAAAGCACACACAGTTAGTTTGTCCCCTTGAAATATCCTTCTCTAGAGATGTCTTTACTGATAATATATTCTTTTCTTGCTATGTGTCTTAGCAGCTTCTGAGGGTGCTGCTGCTTCTGTTCACCTAAATGATATTGGTTATGATTTCTTGCAACGTCATGAAGAAGATGAACCTCTTTTTAACAGTTTAGCCCTGCAGAAGTACATTATCCTGTGCTCTCAGGTATCATTCTGTGTCAGATAAATTGGCAACCCAAGAAAGCCTTTTAGTTTCCTATCCCTTTATCAGTGCCTATGATGCTAGGAGAACCTGTGAACAGCAGTTCTCTTGCACTTATGGCCTGTTCATCTCACTAAAGAGTGGGAATAAAATTGCTATTTCTCTCAATTTCATAAACATGTCTATTACAGTGTTTACTTGAAATGAAAAGCTATTCCATGGGGTGAGAAATCCTTTCAGATAGCGTATAGCTATTCATTAGTTGCAACTTATGAATGGCTATTAAAACCCTATTCATTGGTTATATTTCCCAACTGCCCTCATCGTCTTCTTCTTCAATTAGTCTTCTTCTTCTTGTTAGATCCACCACCCACCAGCATCACCACCTCTCTCCTGACCTGTCATCACCACCCACTGAACCACAAACCACGATAGTGAACAAAACCCAGATCCAACTACCAGCAAGCCCCTGGCAAACCACATGCACAGGAAAAGAAGCCCACCGCACCAGTCTGACTACCTGCAATCCAGACCCAGGCCACAAAAAGCTTGATCATCTTGCGAGCCCCAGTGGGCCAAGAACCTCCATGAACAAACCCAACCCTGTGTGAACCCAACCACCTATAAACCCATATCCTACCAAACCATAACTAACCTGACCGCCAATGAACCCAGACATTACTGAACCATAACAGACTTAGCCTCTCCTGGCAACTATGACCCAATGCAATTGCTCTGATGTGGGCTTGTGTTGTGTTGTTTTTGTAACATTGTCAGATTTTATTGTGGTCTTTGACATGGATTTGGGGTGTGTTGCCAGATTTTATTTTTATGTCACCAAATTTTATGGTGTGTCAGTGGTTAAGAATGGGCATGCATTTGCTGCTAGTGTATTTTGTGCTTAGGGTTTTTGGGGTATTTAATTTAGTATATTCTTTCTATTCCTTGTCCATTCATTCTTGCAATTTTCAACACAGCTAAACAAAATAATAAGCTATCATGTGTCCTTTTTATAATTTATGACTAGTAATTCTATTAGAGTCTTATTACATTCAATGGAGTGCATGTGCAAGTAGTGTTTTGTAAGGTTGCCCAATGATTAGCCTTCTCAGTTCTTTGGGGTGACCCATGCAGTATTTTGCTTTTCGTAAATGTTAGCCAAATTACTTATCAAGGAATTACTGGAAAAAGACTTGGTACTAGACGTGCACAATATTAAGACAAAAAAGATTGAAAAAGTCAACCACCCCCTTCCCTCTCCTCCCATCCCTACCACCGAAAAAAAAAAAAAATTTCAATATGGTTACTATTAGCGACTACCTATTCCAAGGTACCTTCACTTGATTAGCAATCTAAGGTATGGTAAGTTTTGCTTATTATGGCCATCTCTTTTTGCGTGTAATTTGTTTCTTCCAGTAAAAATCTTGCTTTGTCTCATACAAAAGATTACTCTTCTTTTTGTTTTAACTTATGCTTTCAGCGTATTCATCGTTTCCTATTTTATTCTATCAAGTTGAGCTTTACCTTCATCTACTAATCTTGGTTTGACATATTGTGGTCAATGAACTCATAAGAAATATATATATATATCGTGGTCAATCAGCTGCCGGAGGGTGGATTACGAGACAAACCAGGGAAGCCTAGAGATCATTACCACACGTGTTACTGTTTGAGTGGCCTTTCAGTGAGTCAGCATAGCTGGTCTGTTTATGGACCGAACTCCAATGTCTTGGAGCCTGTCCACCCGCTATATAACGTTGTGTTAAGCAGGTATCATGAAGCACATGGTTTTTTCGCAAAGTGATGACAAAGATGTTGTAAGTCACTAATTCTTGTAACATTGTATGATATTACTTTATGAGCTATTGATCCTCGGCTTCCCCGTGGCATGACAAAGGTACCTTGAGATATCTGTTTATGTATAAGAAGTTTAGCTATTTAAATGCAGTTAGAGAGGTTAATGAAACATAATGTTTTTCCCTCTTCATAAACCTCTTGGTAGAGTAACCCTTTCATTTCTTGATCTAGTAGTTTCCATGCTGATTGCATTTAGGTTCCGTTTTGTGAAACTAGATAAACATGCTGTTAAGAGAATTACTATTATTTCAGTTTTATCTCAAATATTTAGGTCTTAGAAAAGGGGAGGAGCTGCATCATCTTAGCCATATGCTTCCCTTGTGGCATGGCTTTAATTATAAAGCCACTACTTCATTGTGCATGGTATATTTGGATATAGTAGGGCACACTATTCAAAAGCCGTGATGTATGCTTTCCGAGATTTAAAAAGCTGGAAGGAGGGAAAAAAAAAAAAAGTCCAATAAAAGCAAAAGAGGCTTATCCTGGAAACTATTATTTAGGTGTCAATAGATCTTTTAATTTTAATTTTACATTCTCATAACTTTTGAAAATAATTCATTCAAAATAAAATAATTTTTGAAAATATATAATTACCTTTCAAACTATTAGAAGAACCTTAAAAACTGTTGTTAAATAAACCATAAATAGTGATTGATTGGGGTACATATGCTTTATTTTTAAAAGTTAAAGATGGTTAAATCACACTTTAGAAAGTCTTGATGCTATCTACATTGCTCAATACTTTAGGGGGGGAGTTGATCTAATCATTTAATAGGCTTTTTTCATTAAAAGAAATTATTAAGAATCTTTTGAGTTACTTGTGTTGGTGGATTTTGGTTTATTGCATATTACTTATATGAAATATATAAATGTACCAAATAGAAAATACTATCATCATTTTATGATAAGCTTTAATAAATCTTGGGGATTATTACAAATATATCTCTAAATTATTGGTCATGTATAGATAAATTCCATAAACCTTTAAAGTGTAATGTGAGATTCCTTTAACTTTTAAAAACATGCAAATAATTTTAGCTAAAACCCTAAAATCATCAATAAAAGGATTGGTTAACAATGATTTTGGTGTTTTAGTTAAGGATGGCAACACTTGTTGGTGGGTTAGATTTGTATCTAATTTCATGTTGTATACGTATCAATGCCAAAAGTACACAATTAAACAGAGATGGCAAATAATTAGTTTACTTATAATTGTATTTATTTGTGCCATAATTGTGTTTCATATTGCTTTCATGTCACTCTCATGTTTTGCCTTATAATCGTATTCAAAATTGTATTGGGTTGGTATTTGTGTTATCATGTCTTGTCAAAAGTTGTCCCTTCCTTTAGTGACTCTTGGGAGTGCATGTGCATATTTTCAGTAGTTATGAGGAAGCCAAGTAACATTTTGAAAATTTAGGAGATTTATCCATGCCTAAGTAATATCCGTAAGTTCATTGCATTTTGCCTTATTTCTTGATTTATTTGATATTTGCTTCAAGTTCTACTTCAATGATTTCCCAATAATGAATATTTAGTTCAAAGAACTTTAAGAACCTCTTAGGATGTGCTTATTTTATGGAAGAAAACCTTTTATATATTTTCAGATATTTGTTTAAATTAAAATTTTATATTGTAAAGTGCTATTGTGATAATTTTAAGATATTGAAGATACCGGTAACTTTAGCGATATGTATTAGTGGAAGCTAATGGTAATGGTTTTCATTTGTTGTATGTTCACTTATGGCAAATAGCTATCTCATTCCCCCCACCCTCTTATTTAATCAAAAGTTATTATTGTGATATTTAGTTTAATTTAAGATACCGAATAGCAATTTTTAATGAATTGCTATTATTTAAAATATTAAATAACAATTTATAACTCCAACTAATAAATTACTATTCAATGATTTATTTATTATCTTTGCTATCTTATAAATTACACTACTTTAGTTCTATTGTTTACACTAAAGGTATAGTTGATATTTTGGCTTTATTTCAATATAATTTTTTATATTGTTTTATGTCAATTGAACAATATAATAGATATGTAATAATAATTATATTTTTATTCAATTTTCATTGAATTGCAATTTGATTTTTCTTTTATTTTATATCGCAAAGTTAATGGGCTGTTAATGGTGGTAGCTGTCTTTAGAGGCCGCGGATAATAAGCTTGGATAATACTATAGACAGTAGGAATACTATTTTTCTCTCCGTTTCAAAACAAAAATAAATTCCTCTATTTTTCACGGAAAATTTTCTCTTTTCAGCTCTATTTTTGCCTTTCTTCAATACTTACCATTAAAATCCAGTAGAAATCCCAGCTGCTTGAGATGACCACGTCAAATTAGATAATTTTAAAGTTTTCATAATAGCAAATAACTGAAAAAAAATCATAAAAACGGTTTCTTCAAAATTCATGCACGTGTCAGATTGGTCCCAGAAATGCTTTCACTCAATATGGTGAACTAAATCAGGATGGGCTCATTCCATAGAAAGAAGTAGAGGACTTGTACGGAAGAGTTCATAGGCCAAGCTTTTTCCATGGATCCGTTTACTTCTCGATCAAAGGACATTATAATGTCGTGATGGAGCCTGTAGCCCAAATTTGGTATGAACTTATTTGTGGATCAGGGTCACATTTGTTACAAGAATTTTTAGGCCATTATAAAGGTATTGATGTTAACTTTTTGGACGCTGCATTCAATACCTAATTTAATCTAAGGTAATTTTTTTTTTCTAACATCATTAGCCCACGTTAAATAAGGTGGCATTTTAGGTTAACTTATGTGCTATACGTGTATTTTCTCATTAAAATAAAATCAAAACACTAGTCAAGACTTACCACGTTAGCTAAAATTGGCCACATTATTTTCCAGTATGGTAATTCTTAAATTATTCAAATGGGTAATTGTAAATATATTCCTAAAACTATTGACAAAGTAAGGATGAACCTTGTAATGGACCATTTTATCTCGTTAATGTATATTCTTCAAATGCCCAATATTAACATATAAATTCATTTAATTAGACACCTTTTAAGCATATTGCACATTCTCCCACATTTTCTAAGCGTGTTCATATCTTGAAGTGTCAAATACTGCTACTCCCTTAGAAGTATGTCCATGTAACTCAATATCACTTATGAGTTGCCACTGGATAATCCTCACTTTTCTCTTATAATTAAAGGGTTGCTTAATAGGTTGTAGCCCCATTAGGAGACACAACCCAATGCAAGCAACTCAATTCACTATCATGAAACTGGGAGATACATTGTGCAGGTAATGACCATAAGGGTTGCACAAGATTGTGCATTGCAAAATAAAGGAATGCAATGTATGTGTGCGTGTGTGTGAGAGAGAGAGAGAGCATTAGTGTTTAGTTGAATGTAGTGGTGTTTGGTATGTGGTGGTGGGATAGGTAGGTCTAACGGTGTTTTTATAGGTCCACTTAAGCCAACATAAGAGTAAATAGGTCTCTTTAATCACTTGACCAAAAAGTTTCTAGTTAGTGTTGACTTGATATTCATTACCTTAGCATTATAAATCAAATACTCTCTCACAATCTATATCGGGCTTTATTTACTTAAGGTATTACAATCACCCTTACCCAAAACACATACGACACCTTAGTTGGGAGACCATACAATTGTGCGTAATTTTCTCCCTTTTTTATTGTACGATTCGAATTATTTCTATCACTCTTTACCTATAGATCATTGTCGAAGCCTACTAGGAATCACAACTTTGTGGCACTCCTTACCCTCTTAGGACTTCTTTAAATCAAGTTAAGACAAGCCCACCAACTTCCATCTTAGTTTATCCTTGAATCATTCAACTACTGGTAAGGGGTCAACTTTGATATCATTTTTAATGCATTAATCTAAAAGTAGTCAATAACTAAGTAAATATGTAACTAATGGACCTTTTTAACTACTTGGCTAAGAAGTTTCTAATTAATATCGACCAAATATTTAGCCTATCTTAGTTGTATAAAGCCATTATCAGTACTCTTCCATATTTCATGTGGAACTTTACTCACTCAAGGTATCACGATTTTAATCTTTTTCTTTTTCTATTTCTATTTTTAGACTATTCCACGTATACAATTTTGTCTAATAGAACATAAGAATGTGAGTATTCCATGAAATACCCTTCCATTCTTCCCTCATTCCAATCCCATAACCAAATGCTATAGTAAGGTTTTAATTTAGTAGTTACGTGTCACATCCCCTTTAAACAATTGAATTTATGCAATGCTTTTTATTTGTAGTGATCTAGCTCATTTGATTTTTCATCAATAATTGTTTTTAATGGTTAGATAAAGTTAGGCAAGCTATATCTTAAGAGGGAACAAATAAGGATTTTCACAATGATAAAAACTAACTTTTTGAAATTATTTGCTAGATTCCTCGAATTAGTAGGCACAAAAGGAGGAAAATTGCCAAACATCCATTAATTGAAGAGCATAAGGCTAAAAGTTGGAGAATTGAGATACAGAGTCATGTCAATGCATGTCACTTCATGACATTTAAATGAGACTAAGCTAATAATCTTCAATTCAAATCTCATTTAGTGAGATTTGGTTAGTGGCCCACCACTGTTCTAGCTGTATCTATTAGTGTCCTATGTAACCTAAGATGCACATATGAGAATGCCAACATTGGATGTTGCCTTGTTTTGTTTAAATCTTTCTAGGCCATGTTTGAATGAAATCATTGTGAGATAATTGGGATGAGTTGGAGACATAGTTTGAATCTCACTCCATGAGATTTGAACAAAGCCCTAAAAACTCTAACATGGCTATTTAGTTAAAAATACCACTTCATATAAACCATAGCTTTGCTTTTTTTTTTTTTTTTGCCTCCTTTTAGATAGTGCAAAAACCTATACTCTATATATTAACTTGTTTAGCTTTTATTAATGATTTTCTTGCATGTTTTGGAGTAATTTAGTTATATTAAAGTAGTGTTAGCTTAATGTAACTACTTCTTGTGGTTGTTTACTTTCTTGAAACGCTTTGAAATATTAAGTGATGGAAAGGTTTGCTTGTTTTTTGTATTATTTTTTTTCTTATACAATATGTGCAACTAAATCCTTGAGAGGCCATAGCTTGATTCTTTCTAGCATAGGTTGTGGGCTTGTTTTTGAATTTTTTAGATAGGTTTCATGTTTTTCAACAAAGTTTTTGAGAAAATCTATTATTAATGCTATTCGTGACTTTGGCATATTAATTTAATGTGTTTTAAGATCCTTTTGCAAAATCTAGAAGGTGTATAGTTATTTTCACTGAGATTTTCTCAACAGAGGCATTATTATGGATGAAAGAACCTTAATGCTTGTGTAACTCAATTTCTTGTGGTTCTTAGGTGCTTAATACAACTAGACAATTTATTTTATCATCCTTTGTGTTAAATACTAGAGTTGCTTAATTAGATCGGCTATAATGTGAAAGAAAATTGTTAGATATTTTTGTGAATTGATTGACACTTTATTAAGGATTTAAATGCATATAATCTTTTGTTTAACCCTATGATTGACACTAATGTAAAATTGAACCAAATGCGTAATGGTTACAAATGAGATTGTGCTAATGTGGGGAGAGTGTGAGTGAAGATGGCGAGTAGCCAAATATAGTACGAGAGGCAGATGAGAGTAAAGAAAGTAAGAGATATAAGATGGAGTTAAATATAAGAGAGCCCCATTATTAGTGAGCTAATAGACTATGAATGCATGTACTGTGCTAGAGAGTGAATAGTGAGACAATCTATTCCATATCAGTTGTTTAGTGTAGAGGAAAATACAAGCTATTATTATAGATGGGGGAAATTGTACTAATGTTGCCTCTACTATTATGGTCAAGAAATTGAGATTGAAGATCTCAATGCATCCACAATGATATGCTCTACAATAACTGAATGATAAGGGTGTTGTGTTTGTTAACAAATAGGTGTAGGTTCTTTTCTCTTTTGGGAAAACATACCGTGATAAGGTCATATGTGATATAATCTATGTATGCTACTCATTTACTATTATGTGAGTTACGTCAATATTATTATTGCAATTTATGATGGATTTAGAATACATAATATTCAAAAAGGATGATTGGTCATAGGTAGTTTATGTACTTATTGGTATGTAACTTAGAATTTGAATTTAAGGGTAAATCTTCACCAATCTTATGGAATTGATAGATAGATGAGGCGAGAATAAGAAGAAATAGAGCTAGACAAGCTGTGGGTGGAATCCTAGTTTTTCAAAGAATCCAACCATTGTTGGACTTTCTTCATCCCTCCGAATGGGAATTATACTCTTTTATTTTCCTTCTATGTCAATCATCATAAAATAAAGAAAAACTAGCATAACCTTTTCTCTCAATTCTGCTTCCTATAGAGTCTTTATAGGTTATAGCAAACATCGATCAATGGGAATTTACATATAGTCATCAATTATTTTTATAAATTAGACATCATAGTAGCCCGTAATATAATCCAAATTCGACTTACGATATAGTGCATAATATCCCTTTATCAATATCATTCACATTCCTTTTCATTTTTTCATCTCATAAAACACACAATATACCAAAAAAAAAAAAAAAAAATTATCGTCAGAGCTTCCGCAGATTGACTTGTGCCTCGCAAGAACATTAGCTGTAGAAGTAGAAATCCTTAGCGAGAATAGCGACTCATGTAGCTTTTTATTTCAGGATTTTTCATGCCAAACATGCGTACAGGATTCTCTTTCTTCCTCTTTTTATCGTACATTCTGTAGTTTGTTTCCTAAAACCTTTCAGCTAAGAACTCGGACCAGAGTTAGAGTCTCTCTTCACTTGTGAACATCTCTAATTCTTTTAGCCATTTCAATTTGATTATCGTTGTAAGGGCAAATTATCTGATTTGAAATTGAATGATTCGGCACACATAAATGTGCACAAGTATTTATCTTTTTTGTTTTTGACAGTTTAATATCTGAAAACTCTTTTTGCATCCCCCAAAAATAAAAAATGAAAACTCTTTTTTTCTTTTTCACAATTTATCATCATACTTTCAATTTAATTGTAATTTAGTACCTATATTTTTAATCTGGTTGACGATGCAACATCTAAATTTTCACTAAATTATATTCAAATTGAAAATATAAACACTATATTTAAAAAAAAAGAAAGTTTAAACGCTACATTATTATAAAATTAAAAATGCAACTACTTCTACTTGTACTTGTACTTGTAGTAGATTTATCCTAGCAATTCTTTTAGCCGCTTTTATGTTTTAGCTATTAGGTATTTCTGCTATTAGCACACACGAAGAGATTCATATCTATTTACTGCTAGCAGCAACCTTACTAGCTTAACATAAATTCAGTTGGATGTAGAAGAATAACTAGACAACAACAATGACGTTGTACAGTTTTCAAGAACTTTGATTCTGATTTAGTTTTTTATTTCACGTGACTACACTCAGCATGAGGGGGGAAAAAACTCATGTACCTCTTCCCGTGAAAACTAGTGATCGTAAAGAACCTAGGAAGCAATTATGTCTCGGAATTCTGTCTAAGAAACTGGAGGTCTTTCATTTGCAGTTCGGCAGCTTCTTTGGGTAAAGGCTTTGACTCTGGAACAATATCTTCTTCTCCACCGTCGGCGACTTTCTGTGCCTTGTTTCTAATCATCATTTGTATGTTTGATTGCTGAACTCCTGGGAAAACAGCACATAGCATAACTTGTAGCAATTTCTCGTCTTCCTCCTCAATAAGGTCCCTCCCAAAGCAACATACATAAATTGCATCTAGAGCTTTTTCAACTCGTATCTCCATAGGAATGGTTGGAGTAGCCACCTTCAGCTTTGCCCTTCTCTGCAAGTTGAATACAAATACAAGGTACATAACTCAGCGAAATCTCAGACATGGAAGAAGTGTTTGCCATTACTCAATAGACAGTCATGCCACAGTATGTTGGAGATACACACTGTAATGTAAAGCTGGCAGAATGAAATGAAATTCTTTTGCAGTGGTGTGATGCAACTCTATCATTCACGATGCCTTTACTTTGAAAATTTAGAGCGGTCCAACTCTTCTACTGCGTGAAAGAAAAATTCCTTTGGTTCAAAATTGTACATGTACTTGTGGAAAATTAAGATGATAAATGGAAGTTTCTTTCAGCATAATTTATGTTCCTTTTATGAAAAGTAATAATATGATTTCAATTTGGATTCAAAAATCCTAAAATAACCACCTAGTTAGCAGAGTCTTCAAATGGATTCTTATGCCACTTGGATTCATGAGTGATTAGCAACAGAAAAAAAAAAAAAGAAGAAACCCAGCAAGTGGTGTTTTTAAAAAATGCTCATGGAAGTGTTTCAAAAACCACCAACTCCTATTGCCATTTGTCGGTATTTCCTTTGCAATGCCCATCGCTCATCAATTCAAGTGCCATATGATCCTAATGGATATATTTTGTCAGCCTGAGTTTAGTGAGAACAGCTCAACTGCAAAGCTGTTCTTTTGACGAGTGCAGTGGCTAAGCATATAGTACAGCATTTCGAGTTCATTTTGGCAGCATGCCTGAGCGTTAAGGCAGGGGAGAAAAATGAGAGTAAGAGAGGCACATATATGCTATATGGTATCATCTATATTAAATTGTGGATTGGGTAGTGTCAAGGAGATAAAATGACCCATGGAAATTAGCTCAATTTTACCGGGCCACATTAATTTGTTATGTAAGGATGATGAGGTTCCATACTGGTTAAATAATTAGTGCTGTTTCTCTGCTTTCCTAATACACTAATTGATAGGTTTTATGGGGATCAGTGACCCACACCACTGGAAGTTAAAAACAGAAGTTACGTCTTTTTGGAAAGGCAATCAATACAATAGGAAGCTGCCATCAGTGTAGAACAATTTATTTCCTTTAATTGAGGAAATGAAACCTTTAGGGGGCAGTTTCCAAAATTGCACCATTACCATCACAAATAATAGAAACTCTAGCATGTGTATGCAGCAGCTGGGAGTGGATCTAACCTAATTGAGAAACTGACCTTAATGTTCCAATGTTCAATGATGCCTCATCTCTAAAATTTTGAATGACAATCGAGATCCTTTTTATTGATAGGTAAAGATACATTGAAAGCAGTCTATGTTTTTGTTAAAAGTCAATCAAGTCATCTATGTTCTAATTGATTTATTTAAGTCCCTTTAGTTTGTGCCAAAATTCAGTCAAGTACTTTATATTCTAAATGAGTCATTTAAATCTTTATATTTATGTTATCGTACTATATAAATACCATATACATTATGGGAAATATTAAAAGCGGGACTTAGACGGTGCTACAATACAAATAAAAAGGGCTCAAATGACTCGCTTAGATCATAAATTATTTGATTGAATCTTAGCATAAACTTAGGAATCTAAATAAGTCAATCAAAATATAGAGGATTTGATTGGCTTTTGGTAAAAATTGTAGTTTAATCCTACCATAGCTTTTCCCCTTTTTATTGCAGAAAGAAGCAGAAACTAAGGAGCCCTTGGTTTATAGGGTCTGTTGACACATTTGCCTCATAGATCCAACTAGCCCATACGTAAGTATTTTCATCTCCCTGAATTGCTATACATATTCATATTTGCTATCACATCAAGTAATTAGAGAACCTTTTTACTCATTCCATAATGGTGGATGCAAGGATATGACTGGAAGTGGGAAGTATTGGTTAGAATCAAGTCAACTAACCTCTCTTGCTTCGTTCATCAAGGCAATAAAATTTTGCTCTTCAAATTCAATGTCGTTTGAAATCCGAAGCCTTGCAACCCCTTCCAAAATTTCCTCAGTTTTGAGAAGACCAGCTCCTACAGCTGCTAACCAACAGCACAGCAGAACATACAAAGGATCCCCTGCCTAGGACAAACCAACGCCAGCTCGGACTCAAATCCATTCTTGATTTTTATGAAAACAAAAATTTACGCATAAAATGTTCAAAATTCTCAAATGATGTAACCATATTTTCCATGAAATAAAAGAAGGTAAAAACTCCATTTTTCAGGTGAAAATATCTAGTGCTGCATTTCATTATGTACAATTAAATCATGTCATAACTAATTCCAAATCATTGGTATTGAATTTGATCCTCTTACAGTCCAGTTGTCTCCACAGACAAAAACCAACTTGTAATTCATAGTTAGTGGCATAATTGAGTTTAATCTACAGATTTAGAACAACATACTCAAATTCTCAGCTACCACCGAACCCACTTCCAAGTATTCTCCTTAAAGTTACTTCAACCCATTTACATAAAAAAAAAAGTGATTCTAGACAAAACGATTTCTTCATTTCAAGGCACACTACTTCTCAGTTCAAACCAACAAATCAATTGCCCATCATAAAATGAAGTTTGGAACAACTAAGTTTCCCAAATGCAACAAAATCAAAACAATACAACAGATGTACAATTCTAAATCTAAACAAGACGACGAAATCTTACCTTGCCTCGCATCTCTTGAAATTCATAGAATGCTCTAGAGTCCATGATAGTAGACTTCTTGCCAACTCTCCTCCTAAACTCTGCAAAATCGATAATATCTCCACCAACCCCACCTTCATCACTAACAATTCTAGCTACAAGTCCAAAAACAGGGAGAGACCCAATAACCTTATTAGCAAACCCATAAAGAGTGTTCTGGTTCTCCATGTAACACTTAACCGACAACACCCCATTAGAGTTTAAACTTGTTCTTGCAACTCTTGTATGATCCGGGAGTTGTCTTTTAAGGAAGACTAAGGAAGGAGAAGTCGAGTTAGAGAAAGTTAAGGATTTGTTGGGTAAGTGTTGTGAAGATGAAGTGATATAAGAAGACGATGCTGATGACGATATCAACACCACAACCACCATGGCTGTAGGGCTGTGAAGGAAGTGGAAGTTAATACTGTTAGGAGTGTAAATAATAAATATTAGCCTCATGTTTATAAATGTTATCCTAAGAGAGAAGGGAGTGATCAAGTGGTGTCTCGGTCCTACAGGTATTCCTGAAGCTGTAATAATGTTGGGCCTTGGTTATAGTAAAAATTTATTGGACGATTTGAGCTTTGGGCTATGGGCTATTCTTTCCCGGAGCCAATCCCAACAGGCTCTTTCCAACGCTTATCCATCAAAAATGAAAATATAATAATGATAATTTGGTATTTTCGATTAGGGTAAACTCAGATATCTATATTTGATTGATACAATAGATATCCCCGAGCAATCTCCACTCCTTACTCATTTCGAGGAAGATGATTAATAGTATTTGTTGCTCTTATCTTTCATCACAACCAGCTGCCGCCGCCACCGCCACCGCCACCGCCACCACCACCACTTTCCTTTTTTGCCACGAGCCGCCTAAATCTCTAGCGGCCCAATTTCTTTTCCCCCTGTGCTTTGAAGGGTTGCACATGCAAAAGCAAGCCATAGTCATAGACTCACCTTTGGCTGCAAGGACATGGGTTCGGCATGGAGATGTAAGATTTTAAAGGAATTAATGAGCATATACGTTTTAAGAAACACACATGTGCGCGGCACACATAAAACAACATACAAAGTTATCTATCTATCCACATTTATATGTTTTGGTTCTTGAAATTGAAGGACCTAAGTCAATATGAAAATAAATGTCTCTTGGTCAGTTTCTCCGAATAAAATAATTTAATCAATCATTATATTCTAGTAATAGGTGGGTGTGCTTTCAATCACATTGCATAGTTTAGATTATGATTTTTTTTTTTTGGTTAATTAGATTATGAATTTTTACAAACTACAATACTCCGTTTGTTTGTTTTTTTTTTTTCCTTCTCGAATTAAACCTTAACTTGTAACTTTAAAATAAATAAATAAATAAATAAATCCATGACTTGTAATCTTATTTCACAAGCATGAACTTCTTTTAATGGTAATGTATATTGATACTATCTATCTAAGAGGTCAATGATAAAGTTAATACTCGTAAAATCAATAAATTTTAAAGTTATCTTAATAACTATTTTTATTGATAAAGTTAGCATAAGATATAAATTTTTTATAAGTTGATATACATATACTAATAATTTATGGTCATAAAAGTTATAGACATACACATTTCAAATAAGTATACATTTAAATTCATTTAACTACTATATTATAATAAAAGAATTTTTATAATTACAAGTAGAACATTACTTATTTCTTAAAAGGTTCGATATAATTTTTTTAATATGGTTAGGATTACCTTTCTAAACCAACTATAAATTTTTTATTTTTTTAAATTAAAAAATTTTCAAACCAAATTGGAAAAAAAAAAAAAAAACCATGTCTTTGGTTTGGTCTGATTCGATTTGATTGGTTTTTTTTTCACCCCTATGTAATATTACTAAAATCAAGAATTAAAGACATCAAATATGAATTGTTGTTTGAAACTTGAAGTTAGTACTATATCTTAAATATAAAGAAAACATTTTGACAAGATTACACTATCATTATTGTTAATGTCTTTCTCCAATGCTCTCTCATTGAAGTTGGGGTCTTGTTTGAATTAAGATTTTAACTTTGAGAAATTAAATTGGGAAAATAAGTCATATTTTTACCTTTTAGGTCTTATTTAGGGAATTAGGAATATATTACTTATTTATATTTTTGTTTTTAAAATGATAAAAAAAAAAAGAAAAAAGACATAAGTATCTTAGGGTATCAAGCACTTGTTGTTCCTTGCTCTTTTAATAGCCGTCCATGTGTGTCCTATGTGTATCCATATTTAAATTAAATGAATTGAATGCTATTTAGGTATCAAATATGTATCCCTCATGTTCTTGGTGTGTCCATAACTTAGAGCTTTGGACACTATTTTCCCTTCCCTAAAGAAATGTCTATGCAACTTAGATTTTGCTTATAAGTCACCACTGATTGCCCCGATTTTTTTAGTTAGTGTTACATGGTGGGTTGCATCATAGTCAAACACACACCATTAGATGTAACCTCATTTAAGTGACCTAAAATCGCTTTTATGCAACTAGGAGACACATTACGCAGTAGCAGCTATCTAATGTTACTTGAGATGCTACAAATGTTAAGGTCCCACCAATAAAGGAATATAGTGTGTGCGTGTGAGAGAGAGAGAGAGAGAGAGAGATTTATGTTGAACTAAAAGTTCATATGTAATTTTGATGAGAATAAAACTATGTGTATTAAGATATAGAATTGATCATAACATTGAATTGATCTTAGCAAATCATCATTAATTCATAAAATTATAAGTTAACATACTGAAGTTGTTTAGTGTTACATTTTCATCCTTATTTGTTACTTGGAATCGCTCTTAAAATGTTTGAGATGATGGAAAACTCTGGCTTCATTTAAAAGTGTTTTTGCTAATTTGTTGATAACTAGCCAACTAATTATGTGTTGACTGTTAGCTGGTTGCAATAAGGTCGATTGGTTGTTTAGTTGTTCAGTTGATGTAAATAGGAACTAGCTAGTGGAAGTATTTAATGCAGTTTTAAAGAGGAGCAAGCAATGACCAACTTTTTAAGGGCTTTAAATACAAGTCAAGGGAGTAAATAGAGGACAATTTTTAGAGCTACCAAAATGCAATTAAATCCTTGTTCTCTTGTTCATCATTCAAATTGTCTCTTGTACTTAATTTAGCGAATATCTTGTAAACCCTACTATAGCGCAAAGTTCTTTTTTACTTGTAATTCTTTTGAGAGAGGCACTATACTTGTTCTTGAGAGTGTGAAAACTTTATATAGGCTCTTGAAGCCATTGTGATTTTTGTGATTATTAAAAGTGGTATGAAGTTCTCAGCCGGAGGCATTGTGTGTCCATAGAGAGTATAAGCAATCTAAATTTTATGTTATATCTAGACTTAATTCTCTTTATCCCCATCTCTTCTATTTAGTACAATTTACTCATTCATTCATTTTTAATTTGTTTCATTTATTGGCAAGCTTCTAAAAAAGTTTGATATTTTGCATTAAAACGTAATTAAACCCAATTCACCCTCTACCCTCTCTTGAGTTCCTATGTGGTATTTCAATTTTCAATTATATTGATAGGGCGAAATAATATAAAAGATAATTTAGAAATGTTAGGAATAACTTAAGTGTAATTTTTTTTATATTTTGAGTTATTATAAAGTCGTTTAAATCACTATGAGTGGTGATTTGAATGCATTTGAACCAAATAATAGAGAGAAAGATGAGACATAAGTATGTTTGAATGTCTTGAAAAAGAAATTTAAACATCTTGATGCCAAAATAATAATATGACTTATTTGCAACAAAAAATCTACACAACATATTTAGACGCTTTTTAAAGACGTTTAAATTTGTCAAATCTACATAATTTTATAGATCATGTCTTGTAGAAAAATTTTGTTGATTAGTTAGATCAATATGTTGTTTCAATCTCCTGAGTTATATTATTTCAAAATAGATGTCTTGGTTGAGTTGGTAACTAACCTAAATTCCATTTAATGATCAAAACTAAGTTGTTTTCAAGGTTCATGTCCTTTGGAAGTGTTGTAATTAGGGTTGTCAATTGGGTACATGATCTACCCTCTCGAACATGACACAATATGACTATAAATAGTTTTATGTCAGAAAATTTCAACAAGATTAATGAAGAGGTTGAACTCATTTAGACTTGTTTATAAATGTGTCTATGTTTGACTGTAGCATTTAAACCCATCTATGAACATGCATACCTTATTTAAGACAAGGGTTTATTAACTTTTTTTTTTCTTTTTCTTTTTTTAAATTTTTAACCCAAGTTTTAACCTAACTCTAATGACTTATTTACTTTTTGGAATAAAATAGATAAATAATAGAAAAGTTGTATCTTGGCAACAACTATTAAGAAGAATAAACTAGAAATTTATATTCTAGTATTTATTTTGTATAAAATTTTATTGTAGAGAATATTTATTCTAGTGTTTAGTTCATCTCATTAATTGTAGTATTAAATTATAAATATAACAAAAAATATCGATATGCCCCTATTTGGTTTCCTTGTAAAATAGCGAAAAGTCATTTTACTTCCTTATTAACTAGGAGTATAATTGATGGCAAAAAAAAAAATAAAAATCTAGGGATATAATTGTTTGATTACTTAACTTTTTATTCCCTTGGAATAGAAAAGTCATGTGGTACAAAAATTCCTAGGTTAATTTTCAAGTAAACAAGATAATAGGAAATATTTTGCAAATAATTATTTTATTCCCACTCTAGTACCTACAAATAAACGAGGTATAATAAAAATCTTGTATAAATAGTAATTTGGTGCCTTAGTTTATATATATGCTTTAGTTTTATGCTTCTAGTAATGTTTTTAAATGGAAATTTATGGGTTTCAATAGTTTTGCTTATGATAGGGAGTTTACTTGACCTATGGAATTGTATGGTCATCGATTGTAATGGTTAATTTTTATATGTTATGAGTTTTATTTATAGTTTCCTTTTCATTAGATATGGATTCTATTTTAAGATATCTTATATCTATAAGATCCATATTAAGATGTGGTTTTATTTTTTCCTTAATATTAAGCAAAGTTTATATTGTAGGATTCTATTTTGTAAAATTTTTAGTGTTTAAATTATTCAAACATGTGCTATGCAAATAGAATTGCCTTTGATTAGTATACAAATCTATATGATTCAAATGTGCATTTTGAAGAGGATGATGAATAATTTTCATTG
Organism: Laguncularia racemosa; assembly: GCA_037954665.1. Lineage (NCBI taxonomy): Eukaryota > Viridiplantae > Streptophyta > Magnoliopsida > Myrtales > Combretaceae > Laguncularia > Laguncularia racemosa. Next base: position 4,844,560 of record JBBMOL010000024.1, on the reverse strand, counting down.
ATATCTTTAATACCATATTAGTAACTCTTTTTACTCAACAATCTCTCTTAAAGAATTAGTAAAGGATATTGTTAATTTGAATATTTGCACTAGTACTTGATTAGGCTATGGCTTAATTTAATGCACTGGTGTAATGTAATAAATGAATGATTTATTTTGTTATGTTAATATCGGATTTATTTAAGATTTTTGTTTGTCGCAATATGGCTCGTGATATTTAAAATTTTATGTAGTTTCTTCTTTTAAACTTTAATTTTATAAAGACTTTTGTTTTATTATTTTAATAGGAATTATAATTATGGTAAGATTATTTTAGATTTTTAATCGAAATATGGGTCTAACTCAAACATAAAACAAATTTATTTAATAGGTTAGATTACGAGTTTAAATTTTCAAATACAATTAATAAATTGAATGTGTTATTGGTTGAGGTTTTCTAAATGATAATCTGATACGAACCACGCCAACCCGTGACGAAACCCAATACCAATACGTTCGGAAATTCATTGCCTAAGACGCCCAAACACCTAAAGTGGAAACCGCGACCCGTTGTTTATAAGCGAGACAAGAACCTTGGTATAAAAACGAAGACGCCACAATCAGGATGAACGCCGCGGAAATCAATCCGATAAGTTCGATTTAGTTCTTGAAGAACCAAGAGAGGTGCCTCTCAAAAGTGTTTAATGTTCAAAGATGTATGTTGTTCATTGTTCTAAACCCTAGGAGCTTTTATACTAGGGTTACAATTCGTGTAAAACAAGTATAAAACGACGCAGTTTAGATAAGTGACGTAAAAACGCGAAAACAGAACAAGCTGGCCAGCAGGGGATACACGGCCGTGTACTTTTCTGTGCAACTTCGGGCAACATACACGCCCGTGTACTTTGGCCGTGTATCTTTCTGTGTAACTTCTGGCAACATACATGCCCGTGTACTTTGGTCGTGTATCTTTCTGTGCAATCTTGGAATTCCTACATGGTCGTGCCTTGAAAGTACACGCCCTCTTCATCCCGTGTCCAGTATAACTTGTACAAAAGCAAGGGTCTTCCCATGGTTGTTCCAATCCGTTCCAACTTCATGATTGCTCCAATCCTTTCCGGCTTCATGGACAACCTTTATCAACTCATTAAGTGCTTCCTTGAATCGTTTTGCTTGATTTCTTGTGATCGGTCCAGGCGGCACTTCAAGAGGATCTACATTTCTTCTTCCGGCTTGGCTCTCATCATGGATCTCATCATAATCTATTTAAATATAGATACAAGAGATGATAGGTTGACATTTTTTGTACAATTTTTTTCCAATTTTCTTTAGCATTATTTTTTTCTTAACCTAACCAACAGAACACTCATAAACTTCTAAATATATAACAAATTTTTGTGTTAATAAAAAATAGAGGATTGCTATATTTTTTTTTTCTCAATACTCAATTGTATCTTGAATGAGATACACCAATCTTTCCTCCCTCATTCCATTGCCATAATGAAACGTTACAATAACATTTCAAAATTTGCCATCAACTTGGTAACTTGGTATCATAATGTTATTTGTTGATAGTGTTGTATGTGTTGTGATATTTTAGAAAGTTCGATAGAGCGGATAGAAAAGAGTATGCTTTGCATGGTTTCTAGTGCCTAAGTGCAGAAAAAAATCAAATTGCTTTACCAAATTTTAGAGTGGCCAATTATCTATTGAAAATGTACAAAATACACACAATTAAAAACATAAACACACACACACATATAAAGTAAGAGAGAGACATACTTAGGCCAACTTTACTATTGAATTTCATATGAATCTCACAAGCTTAGTGTTGAATCCTTCTCTTCTTTCTAGAATTTTAGATTTTAGGGTTGTGAATTTAGTAAGTGCGAAGTCCTTTCTCTTCCTCTTCTTTTTAGGGTTTTAGTTTTTTCTCTTCATAATGCTTTACTTGTTTCTTATTTTTAATTAAAGTTAACAATAGTTTTGTTTTTCTCCATTTTTTTTAAACACTGGTGACTAAAATATAAAATATAAAAACACAACTACTCAAAATGAAAAAGTAGGAAAACATAAGTATCTTAATGGTACGTTTGGTATGTAGGAATGAATCTAGAATATAATCGCAATTTCGGATTTTACTTCATTTCCTATATTTGGATATAGTTGAAATCACATTTCTTTAAAATAATTGATTCTGCCTTCAGAAGAGAATTCGATTGTACTTTTAAGAAGGCAAAATCACAATTTTATTTTAATTTTTTAATGATTATTAATTAAAATTATTCAACTAACTTTTAATCTTATTATAATATTTAATAATTAAGAATATTTTTTATAAATACTATTTTATATATATTATATTTTATGTATATTTCTAGATATGAGAATGGATTTTTCTTTTCAGTCATAATTCCATTTCATTAGATAATATTCCCACTACCAAGCTTGATATAAATGTAATTTACCCATTTATTTATAATCCTATGCCATATGTATCCAGATTGGCAAGTTGCATGCCAAATTAGCAGTCCTATATGTGAGACCAAAATGCTAATTTTTTTCTTTTCCCATTTTCAGACTTCAGACTCCAGACAAACTACCCAAGCATTATTCACACACCATAAACGAACCCTTTTCTATAACAAGGAACAACGTCAATAAATGAATCAAGAAACAGCAGAAGCAATAAATCCTAGAACGGACTTCCCTAACTTCTGTAACCAACCATTGCCAGTGTTTCACGCTCTCAGCAGACACAGACACACAGAGTCGCCCCTGTTGAAAGATAGGCTCCCTCTTTAATGATAAACAAAATAAAGGTACATTGACCGTGATGATTCCCATAAAATAACAAGAAACACGAGAGAGAGAGAGAGAGAGAGAGAGAAAGAGAGAGGAGGAGACCAGGGTGGGTCAGAACACACGTCGTGTTCAGGCAAAATCCATGTGCCCACATGGCTGATATACATATGGAGACTGCTAATTAAAATATTATACAGAGAGAGCAACTCGTAGTGGTAACTACTGGTAGTAAGGATCTAGTTACAGTACTTGCAAACGTCTTAGATTAATAATAGAGTATAATAATAATCTCTCAATCAGTTCCAGTTTCGGTTTCACTACGGAACACAACCACAGAACACACGCCGAGGAAGGAGGAAAACACACACACACACACACACACACACAGAAGCACCGCATGAATAATATTAACACTTGGTCACTTCTTCAGACATAAGTTTAGTTCGATACCGCTATTTTTGTAGTGTAAAACCCACATTTTTTTTTTCACTTCCTAGTTGTTTGAAGGCTAGAAAGGAAAGATGAAGGAGAAAGGTGAGAGTGGTGGTGGTGCATATGTGAGAGCAGATCAGATAGATCTGAAGAGTTTAGATGAACAGTTACAGAGGCACCTAAGTAGAGCATGGACAATGGAGAAGAACAAGAAGCAAGATGATAGTAATGAAGTGTTATCACTTGGTAATACCCCTCGAAGGCTTGTTAACACCACCAACAATAGAAATAATAACAACAGACAAGAGTGGGAAATTGATCCTTCCAAGCTCGTTATCAAAGGTGTCATTGCTCGTGGCACTTTTGGCACTGTTCATCGTGGCATATATGATGGAGTAGACGTTGCTGGTATATACATGTTCTATTTCTGCCATTTTTCAGTGTTGGAACACTTTTCATGTCTTGAGCTTATAAATCTTTATAAAGATTTCCTGTTTTGGGTCTTTTCTTTTTGGCTTTTGGTTGAAGATTCTTAATGGATGATACTTCTTTTCTTTCTTTTTCTTTTATATATATATATATATATATCTAGAAGGTGTTAGTGGGGCTTTTTGCTTTTTGGCAATGAGTGAGATTACCCGAAAATAGAAATGACTTTGCATGCTGTATGATGTTAGTTTTGTTTGGTAATAATTGAGTTAGTACAGTAAGGACTTCGATTTCAGCACTTTCTGGACAAGTTTATAGATGAACAAATGATTATGAAAGAACTACCGAATCGGTTCTGAAGGTTTTTGAAAGAGAAAATCAAAAGTTGCATGCCATTAGTTGTCTGTAATTTATGATTTTGGACATCATCTGACAAATTTGGTGTTATGGATCCATCTTAGTTTGTAGATACGGGAGGAATTTTAATGCTCCATGCTGAACATTTCTAGATTTATATAGTTATGTTAGTTGTTGTGCTTGAAAGGGTTAAAGGAAGGGCCAATTCCATAGGAATGAGATCTTAGAAGCCAATAGTTTCTTCCTCGGATATGATGCCTATACTCTTTTAGAAAGTTAAAATCAAAATTGATCTCCATGTTTTACGAATTGTTCAAGTTCCTTTCCTGTTCTTGAATTTTCTTAGCAGTAAGATGGGTTAGTTAAATCTATTTTTGCTATAGAAAGGAGATGGCTCTGGTTTGATCGTTCTGGTATGCTGCAGATAGGTAGTCATTAAGGGTCTTAAAGTTGGTTAGGGTCCGTGACTCACGAGAGTAGGATGAGTAGGCTGTTGGCTGCATTAATTGCTATGTTTATCCTCTTTTTCCATAACTTTAATGTGTTCTGGAAAGATTCTTGATGTTATCATCTGATATTTCATTCTGTAATGCAAAAAGCAATTCATCTGATGCTGGTTCGCTCATGTCCTGTAACTTTCAATTAAATTGCTCTCTAATTTGCAGTACAGCTTTAACTGCTTCATGTTGTCCCAACTGTACTGAAAAAGTGACCACATTAATTTTCAAAGTGGTTGATCAGGAACTAAAATGGTTTAACTTTGATGAACATATTTATCAAATAATTAATCGCATTTGATCTATTTGATCGAATCAATAATGCCCGCCTGCCAGTAATCTCAGCTACTACAGATCATGCATTTCCATCTGTTCTTAGTGGTATTGTGTTTCCATGCATCAGATTAGAATAACACCATCTGTTTCACTTTGCCTTTTATTTTTCCTAAAATGATGCAATTCCTCTCATTCTTTTATGCCTAGTTAAACTTCTCGACTGGGGAGAAGAGGGCCACAGATCGGAGGCTGAAATAGCTTCTCTCAGAGCCGCTTTTACACAAGAGGTTGCTGTTTGGCACAAACTAGACCATCCTAATGTGACCAAGGTAAGCTTTTGAAAGAGAGTATTCTTCAAGTATCTTTTGTCGCTCTTTCTCATTTTGACTGGAAGGATGTTTCGATTAAGACTCCTTGAGTCCACACCAAAGTTTTTCATGGATATGTACATATGCTTACTGCCTAGTCTATTCAAATGGAGGTTTAGTCATAAGGTAATGACTAATGCTTGGAGAAAGTCAAGATACATACTTCTTGTGCTTCACTCCTTCCTTACTGCCTCAGACCAAAATTCAAGTAAAGAATCAAGGATTTCCTTGCGATAGCATATAAAGTCTGATCCTAATGTTAAATGTATTAAAATGTCTCTTTTCCTTGGTTCAAAAAGAAATGTTCCAGATGAAGCAACAGTGAAAATTGTTATAACTTTTTGCAGTTCGTTGGGGCAACTATGGGATCATCAGACCTAAACATACAGACGGAGAATGGTCACATTGGCATGCCAAGTAACATCTGCTGTGTTGTCGTGGAATATTGCCCTGGTGGAGCTCTAAAAAATTACCTTATTAAAAATAGAAGGAAGAAACTTGCTTTCAAAGTAGTGGTTCAGCTAGCCCTGGATCTTGCCCGAGGGTTGAACTCTTACAACCTTTAGTCTTTGGATTTCTTAGTCACATCTGATTTGGTGTCTTTATCTGGCAATTGCTCCTTATTGTCTTCTGTAGGTTAAGCTATCTCCATTCTAAGAAGATTGTACACAGAGATGTTAAAACGGAAAACATGCTTCTGGACAAGGCGCGCACTGTCAAAATAGCTGATTTTGGGGTTGCGCGGATGGAGGCTTCAAATCCTCACGATATGACTGGTGAGACTGGAACGCTTGGTTACATGGCTCCAGAGGTATGCCATTTTACTAGAACGCAGTTTCCCCAATACTTTTGCTTCCTTCTAAGAATTATCCGCATCCTTGATGTGGCCATGGAAGTCTTTGCTTTAAAGTTAATTCTCTGAAAGTAATTATTTTTACGAGGGATAAAAAAAGTCACCTTCATAACCTTGATGACCTTATCTGTAATCCTTTTGCATACATATGCTTAAGGGCTTTATGAGGGTATTAAAATCAATATGAGCCTTGCTGTTCTCTATTATCTATATTAATTAATTCTATATCATCTAGAAAATAATAAAATAGAATGAATATTTAAATAAGATAAAAATAAAGAAAAAAGAAATAGAAGTAATACAAACTGAAGTATAGGATCCTTTCAGGAAGTGATTCAGCTGTTTTTGAAGGCGGATTAAACTCCAGTTTTTTCACTTTCATTCATTGATTCACTCCTCCTTTCTTAAGATGAGAGAAATATTTCTCCTTTTCATTATTGAAACCTATTCTACTCATGAAAATAGGACTTTGTAATTCTTGTAATACATAAGCAAGGCCTTCATACACACATGGGATCAAATCAAACATATACAAACTAGTTGGCTAAAAAGAAAAAAAAAAGAAGCAATAATCAGGATCCAACTTGCAAGCTAAGCCAATCTCTTTAGCATTTGCAGTTTCTTTTTTTTTTTTTTTTTTTTTTTTTTTTGCTTTTTAGCTAACCTTGGTTTTGTGTTACTGTGGGTCTGCTCTAACCGTTTATAACAAGCAATAACTTTCTACCCTTTGATTCTGACTTCCTCTCTGCAGGTTCTCAATGGCAACCCTTACAATAGAAAATGTGATGTGTATAGTTTTGGCATATGCTTGTGGGAGATATACTGCTGTGACATGCCTTATCCTGACCTCAGTTTCTCTGAGGTGACATCGGCTGTTGTCCGTCAGGTCAGTGGACCTTCTATATTTTAATTTTTAAACCTAGTTGCAAGGATATTTTCATTGGTGTTACTTAACGCCTTTCAAGCCATCCTTTTTCTATATATGTAGTCATTCATATAATAACCATTCTGTCAGCCTCATACCTACTTCATTAAGGAAGTATTGTTGTTTTCCCCAATCTTGATATGATCAGTATGCTTTTCTAATGCAGCTTGACAAATTAAAAATGTAGGATACGGGATTGTATCTAATCAGCTTATACGTCTCCTCCATATAAGTACACTATTCATCATATCATGAACATGACTACATACCTTAATGATTGTTACGACAATTTATCCATTGATGAAGTCACTTTAGGACTAATAAACTGAAAATGTAACTTTTGTTCGATAAATAAGCAACGGGCACCACCAAAAATTTAGTGGTCTGTTCCACAGCGCACAGCACTTTCATTTTATATGTTCAAATTAATGGGCAATCTTGAATTTTCAATGGAATGACAGAACCTGAGGCCGGAAATACCACGTTGCTGTCCAAGCTCTCTTGCAAATGTAATGAAGCGTTGCTGGGATGCGAATCCAGACAAGCGGCCGGAAATGGATGAGGTAGTAACCATGTTGGAGGGCATTGATACCTCAAAGGGCGGTGGTATGATTCCAGTTGATCAGCAACAAGGATGCCTTTGTTTTCGCCGGTATCGAGGTCCATGATAGGTTGGCCTTGGTGGGAAGCCAAGAGATGGTTGAGGAACTGAGAGACTGAATACGTACAGAAACCATAAAGTATTCAAATGGGGGGAAAAGAAGGGCATTTGGATGGAGGCTACAGATTCAGTGCTCTGTATAATTATAATTTTTCAAAATTAGTAGATGATATTGTGAAGTTGTTGCTTCTTCATGACCATCTCTAATTAATGAAATGGAAGAGGAAGATAGAGTGGTGCATTTAGTTATGTGGCCAATAAGAAGCATGAATTGGCTTAGCAGCTTTCTTTGTAAGATGAATTTTGATATCCACCCAAAGGTCATCCTGGGGATCATCTCTCCTTGTTGATGCCAATCTCTCAAAATGCCATTTTAAGTGTGCATTTTCTGTTGATTAATATACCGGTTCTATGTGTTCTTGTGATAACTCTGTTTTTTACTTCCTCGTAAAATGTGGTAATTAAGTAATGAAAAGCGTATATATTTTGGTTTATATATTTTCTTGATTATCGAATAAAAATGATATTAAAGTGTTAAATAAAATACTTATTTTTTGTATTATTCAAAATATGGTATAAAAATTAAATTTATTGGATAAAAATATAAAAATTCTTATTTAGTATTCTGTGTATTATGTTTAGTATAATATTTTATATATTCAAATAGTAGATATCACAAACATTTTTATCCAGTACTGTACATACTAAATATAGTATAAAAAAATTGTATTATCTTATTTTTCTTGTTCTATACTGTTTGGTTTTCTTTATATTATTTAATACTACAATTCAAATTCTACTTGAGAATAAAATGATGCAAGATTTTGGACTATAAGGCACAAGATTAAAACACTAGGGAGAGCATCTTTATCTCATGATGATCTAATAGGTTCAGTCAAATCTCATTAACGAGATTTGGATAAAACCTCTACCTTGTTTCAAGCTGCATCCATGGGTGTCAAGTGCACAAAGTGCAAGATTCACTCTCTAGTTTACATATGAATGACATCATAAGGCTTTGTTCTATAATTGATCGACTAGGAGGAATCATCTTGGAGAGTGACTTCACTACTCGAGTTAAGTGTAAACTCACATACCAACTTAGAGGTATTAGTGTGCGCATATAATAATGTGAGTTGGCATTAGTAGGGTAGCTAATATTAGTCTATCCTCTATCATAAACCCTAAAATAAGTGTATCTATCGATTCTATAGTATAATAGATAGCAATATCAAGTATTGATCCTATAAAGACTATAATTATTGATAATTATCTTGTCTCCTATTATTTAATTGTCAAACCCAAATGAAACAAGCAAACAACAAGAAGTAATTTTTAAGAGAACAACTATCTACAAAAGCATATTTGGATATTAAATCCCCATGGAATTATTAATGTAATTAACTAATTATTATTCAATTCCATTATTATATTCTTAGATCATGAAATTCCTAAATTGAATCAATAACTTTCTCGATTATACTAATTTTTTATTCTGAGTTAATTAATCGGAATTTTTTCTTAATTAAAACCCTAAAATTGCTTTACCTTTAATCTGTGAATTCCATTATTAGGTTTGACCATAATCCAGAAGATTTATGCTATCTTATCTTTAGGATTATGTGCACCTCCTTAAAATTATATTAGATCTATTCAAGCATAGAATCTCTTAATCACCATGTAAGAAATCAAACTTCAAACTAATACGCTGGCAATATTAATTTGAAAATAATAAAGTACACATAATTTGATCACAAAAATATCAATAACTTTATTGAATAATAAACTAGAAAATCACATGTTCATTTTAGGGTTTATTATCTTTAAGTACAAAAGGAAAATTAAATTGACATCATAATGAAATTAAAAGCAAAACTATAGATATTGTATAAAGAAAAGTATCAATAATTCAATAACAATAAAATTCTATAACTACTCTAATGCTAACTCTAAAACTCTATAACTCAAAACTTGGACTTTGCCTCCTTTAATACTAGTTGAACGCCTCTTGATTAGGAAAGTTATAATTTCCTAGAGTAGAATAGAATCTTCATAAATGAGGATAAAACTTTAGTAGGACATTGCATTTTAAAAGAATAGGATACTTGACTTCTTCAAAAGGAAATTGAATCTTCTTAATGAATCACTATTAAGGAAAGTAATTTTTAGCTCGTGTGATTGATTTAGAAGGTGAACTCTTCACTTAACTTGGTTATAGCATAGTCATGCAAGTGCCTGTGTATCTTTCATCTTGAAATTACTCGAAAATCTTCAAAAATTAGCGTCAACACGCCCTCTCACATGAGTATGTCACTACTAGTGTAGCTTGGCACAGCCTTTGGCATAGGTCTTACTTCAAGCCTTTTTCTCTCTTTTTGACATGACTTTTGACATGAGCATGCTTTAATTATGTCAACCCTTCTAATTCTATAATTTTGATATTTTTTCTTCAATTCGCGTGCAAATTATGCAACTTTGTTTCATTTTATCTAAAGTTATTTTTCAAAGACCTAAAATAAAAATAGAAGCTAATTAAGTGTAATATCTGTCCCAAATATTTTGAAATTAAACCAAAGGCTATGTAAAAATTGCAATTAATGAGTGTTTTATAACACTTATCAGTAGTTGTTTTTAAGAGTGGACATACTCTAAAGATGGGTAGATTCCCTTGAGTAAATTAGTCGGGAGTTGATGCTACTCTCTTAATGAGGTCATATAGTAAGCCAAAACTAATGGGATAAGGTGGTTCTTTCAAACATGAGTGAGACTTAGACAATACCAAGAGGGCTCTCTTAGTGAGGAGGATGAGCTTGAAACAAATTTCGAAAGACAAGACTAAAACGCTAGCTCACCATTTATAACATGAGTAAGAATGGGAAGTTAAGAGATGGTCGAGCGCCACATGGGCACTCTAAGTGGGGAAACCTCCCATCAAAGCCAGTATTCCAACTCTATTGAGTCACCTAAATACTGCCCAATGTATTTAATGTGTATGTAGTTTTTGTTGGCAAATGGGGCCATATGGGTTAAGCTTGAGATAATGAGCAACCATCAAAGGACATTTTTGTAAAATGGGTAGTTACGTTGTGAGTCAAATTGTAACAAGAATTTGCCCAAGTAGTTGTAAATGTACTTTAGTTAGCAAACCTTACCATTGGGCAACTTAGCTTAAAGTTCTAATAAAGATAATCTTAGGTGGAGTTTAACAATGAGAAGAATAGGATTGGTTATCTTTGGGTATGGGTAGTGGTAACACATTAGCCCCATGACGAAAGTGTCATGAATTTAGATAGAGGAGAATGTCATAATTTGAAAGTTTAGAGTTAAGATGGAGGGATCAACTTCGGTGTCTAGCAAAGTAGTAACATCAATAGGTTAACTTGTTCTATAAGTGGATATACTTTAACGTCATAACAAACTGGTCTAAAGCTAATACTGCTTTTCTAATAAAACCATGGTAGGTCAAAACGAATGAAATAAATTGGTTCTTTTAAACATAAGTGGGATAGTGACAATGTCAAGAGAGCTCTTATAGCAAGGAGGATAGTCTCGGAATAAACTTCAAAAGATAAGACAAGAAAGTTGGCTCTCCATCTAGAATTTAAGTAAAAATGGGAATCTAAGGAAGGTTGAGTGCCATATGGGCACTTTAAAAGAGAAAACCTCTCATCCTATGACACATACATGAGCAAATAAACCCCTTTTAGTAATGTCTAGGTTAAGCTAAAGGGCAAAGATGTTTTGCAACTTAAAAACATGAAAATCAAAAGCACAAGAAAAGCATATACTATTCGAATGCCTATAAGGAGCCATCACAATGCCTCTAGTGTCACCTTGCTCCCATTTGAATGCCTTGTGCATAGTACTCTCATGAGAGGTGTACCATCCATACGTCTATTGGGGGTCATTTAGAAAGGGACAAATAAATATGAAATATAGGTTATGCATTTGTGCAAGGAAAAAAACACGTCACATCTTTATTTTAAAATATATAAAATTTTTGTGTTTTCCCTAAAATTAATTACACTATATAATATATTAAGTGATATGTGTGTATTATTATATTACATTAATATTAAGACATCTGTTATAATATACACGTATATATTCATTATAGTACATTTGTACGTCTTCAAGAAACCGATGGTATATTTAATAACTATTATCTTATAATTTTGAATATGTCAAATTAAACAAACTATTGCAATTAGATTGTGATTCGGTGGCTATGACCAAACATAGAAATAAAATTATCATTCTACTTTCAGTTCATTTCATTTTGAATAACTTTTATATATCAAATGTGACATTAATTTTATTAAAAAAAACAAAAACAAAAAAGTATCTTTATTAGAAAATAGACCTTGAAAACAATTATGCTTTCATCTACACCTTTATAACTCAAAACTAATATTGCCACATCATTTCTTTATTCTTTAAGAACATAAATTTTTGTGAGTTGCAAGAAAAAATTCCATCCATTATCTCATCTCCTGAGGTCCCATCAAAACAAGCTTGGGAATAGTAGAAAGTAATCCCCTTATTTCCCTCACCACTATTTTTTTCCCTTTTCTCCAAATATAACCCTAGAGTTCTTGTAGCCAATGATGTATTTATGGCACATTTGATACATAATAATAAACTTAAAATAGGATCACAAATCTACTTTCGTTGTTACATTTGTATGTGGTTTGAAATGATAAAATCGTAATTTTATGAAATAGATGATTCTAACTTTAAGTAATGTTTTGATTCTTGAACTTAAAAGGTAGAATTATGAATCCATTCTTTTTCATTTCATACTATTCCATTTTGAAGCATTCATGTATACTAGACGTGTCATTAAAATAATTAGAGGATTTTTTTTTTCTTTTCTTTTATGAATTACAATTATTAGAAAAAGGGAAAATCAATCTCTATCCATTCTATTGGAAAACTAATATTCATACTCTTGGATTCTAATGTTACATTTGGCGTATAGGAATGATATCAAATGGAATGGTCTATCATGGAATCGTATTTTCTCCTTTTAAGTTCAGACAACAAAACTAGAGATGTGCAAGTGGGTTGAGACTCGTGAATCGACCCATTTAACTTGCCTTTTAAAGTGGGTAAAGTTTGAGTTTTTTAACCCATTAAAAAAGCAGGCCATATGAACTCAACCCCTTTAATACATGGGTCAAAGTGAGTTAACCCATTATAGGCTAGGTTAGCCTACTTTCTAAAGAAACTTAAGAAAAAAAAGAAGAAGAAAAGGCAATTGAAAAGAAAAACGATTAGTTATGGTAATTATAAATGTTATCATTGTGGCTTCATTCTTAATGATAAGTTATCCTAAGTTACAAATTTTTTTTTTGTCTTTTCTATTACTAGTTTCTTGTATATATATATATATATAATTATAATTATAATTATAATTAAAAAAAATAGTAAAGAAAGTATTAGACTATTATGTTTAGATTTCTTTTCAAGAAAATATATAAACTTCAAAAAATATATTTAGATGTCTTTTCTTTTATTTGATAAAATAGGTTAAACCTAAAAGATAAATATAAATTAATTTTAAAAGATACAATTTGAAAGAAAACTATATTATTTCCATATAATTGCACCAAAATTTCAATTCTTTTCTTCTCATTATGAAATATTTATATAAAGTAAGGTGTCTTATTGGCTAGTGGATATGTGTTTATCTTCTTTTTTTTTTTTTAATCTTGAGAATGGTAAATTTATTGATCATTGAAGAAATAAGTGGTAAAAATCAATTTAGAAAGAAAAGCACAAATTAAATGTATAAATAAGTTAAAATACATTTTAGTTGGTTAACCTATACAACTCACTAAAATGTATAGATGGGTTAAATGGGCATGGTTGGTGGACTGACTTATCTAACCCATAGACCAAAGTGAACTAGGTTAGAGTCAACGTATTTTAACTTGTTTAGTAAACATGTCATGATGGACTAGACCGTTTAACCCACTTGTACCACTCTAAACAAGACCTTACTCAAAGATGGAATTGTCAATTTTATAAAAATCATCGATTCCACCTTTTAAAGATACATCTAAACATACGAATGGGATTAGATCATATAATCACAATTTTATTACAAATTCATTTCTATGTATTAAATGTGCCATAAGGGTCTTGGCTAAACTACATTAACAATTTTTAGAATTTTTTCATTGTATATATTTTTTTCATAATATACACATTCATCAAACATGGTTATAATAATTTCAACATAAAAATTAAAATAGTTACCAAATAATGTTGCTTTTAAAGGTTGGTGGTATAGAAAGGTAATATTAGCTCGATATTAGTGGTGATAGTTAATAACACTGAACAATGAGGAAAAATAATGTTTAGTTTGGAAAAAAAAAGGCATTTCCCATATGTATTATTTATGTTTTTCATGATTGTTAACTATTAATACTAGTTATAGGACCTACCTACCTTTATCTTAGACCACCATTTGCCACTAACTATTGAGATAGTGAGTGGTATTTAGAAAACCTTAATCATAGACTTACTTTGAAAAACTTACTAACATTTTTAATAAGACAAATGCTAAGTTATAAAACTATTTTAGAAGTATTCTCAGTTCACTTCAAGTAAGAAGATTAAGATATACATTTTTTTTTTAAAGATTGATAACTATATTGAAAATGGAGAAAGAGAAATGCGCTATGAGAACTTTGACAAAAAATGTAACCATGCCCTAAGAATTAAATAGGAGCAGAATGAATTGCAATTCAATAAGAATTAAATAAATATGTAATAATTATTAGATATTTATTGCTTTTTTTGGTTGATACTAAAATAAAAATAAAAAATAAATTATCTATTAGGTTGGGAACATAAATTATTATTTAATATTTTGAGTAATAGTTGTTGGGTGTGTTAGCTCGAGTGCGGGGTCACATGGGTATTATGTGCAAATGCACTATGCGTGGCCTAACGAGGAAGTGACACGTGTGAAGATGATCGGGGGGTGATTGTGATGGGAGGAGGAGTAATCAGTCTTAAATAAGGCCCAACTCTACGATGACAAGTGTATAATTTATGGGATAAATGTGAGTAAGTGATAATTCGAATTTCTAGAGAAAATCCGATAGATTAACTACACTTTTTCCAAAAGAAGTCCCCCTTTTTAGTCAGGAGGCATGAGGCATTTATAGTGTTTGATTATAAATTTCATTCGTCAGATAGTTATGACAATAAATGGTTTTTAGCAAAAGAGGCCTCATATGAGCCTTGTATGGATTTAAGCCCACCAAGGACTTTTAGTGTGTATACATATGAGTTTTATTTAAAAAAGGTTGGATCGGGGCGGGTCAATCCAACGGGCCCTACTCCAAGCCTACCATGCTAAATCTCCCTTGATCATCCCATAATATAGACTTTACTCTTTGGGCCCTATCACCTCGGCCCAAAGAGTCAAATCCATTTAAATAATAGAGCGTAAGCCCATGAATTAAATTCAGTACCCTTACATTTTGCCCCATGACCAAAGTCTTTTGAGTGAGGTTGAAGGGACTTGGGCATCAAATAAGCCTTTGTCATGGCAAGGAAATTACTTGGCACATATGTGCTTATGGAATAGCCGCACTATTGCCATTTACTCTTATATAGCATTAAAGCCTAGCACCGATACTTGTGAAGTAATTTAAGTTTTTCTTATCGTACAAATATACCCCCATCATTCCTGAATACCACAGAGCATAGAGTGGATGTATAAATGATAGCTTCTTTAACAATCAATAAACTTGACTTGAATTGTTTTTTTTTTTTTTTGAAAGATGGTAAATAGTAGAATATTATTGAAAACTCTATGTTAAGATTTCATAGTCAACATTCTTAAATTTAATCACCTTAAGAGAGGTATTTTGTGTTGGGGTGTGGCTCATATTCTCCTACGGCAGGAAAGCATGTGGACACCAGAGGGCCTTTAACATTTAAGCCCATATTTGTTCATTAAAAATTTGAGCTTGGGTTCGTGTGTTCCGATTTCTCCTCTTTTATTTTATTTTTATTGCGCGCTGACCCTAACCCTAATAGTGTGATACTAAATAGGAATATATATTAGAAATTCGTATAATATAAGGTTGACCTCATTAAGTCATATTGGGATCCTTAAATGCTTTTTTTCTAATATAGGAATCATCTATTTCATAGAATAAATTATATTCCCTTTCTATGCGTTCGTTTATGGTAAGAAGGAAATAGACCATGTTGGGATTACTACACTCCAAATCGGGTTAAGGAACTCGCATTACCATGCTCCGCATAGAGGAAAGCTTCAAATTCATTTCTATTGAAGATGTCACACTCTATTCGTTGGAGGCGATTGTTAAACTAGCCCAAGAAACCTTTAAGAAGAAATCTTCATTTCTGTTGAGATTGGTTTCAATTGAGGAATATGATATAGCTTCACAATTGGTTGATGTTCGTGACGGCCTAATCTTTGTTTTCAATTTTTTTTTTTACTTTGAATATTATCTTACTTGTTGGTTCCCTTTCCTTTTTTTTTTTTTAATCTGGTTCCAGGACAATCTCATTCCATCGATTGGCAATATAGTTTTCAGCAATTGGAAATGCTATCTTATTCTAGCAATTAACAATCTCATAAGACCGTTGCCTCGCCAATTGTCATTGTGTTTCGACATTTTCTCATCACCGAACATTGCAGATTCAGTCTCAATAGTCAAGGTCACAATGTTCATCAATCTTGTTCTAGTAATCAAAATTGCTTTGCTAATTGCTACGAGTTTGATTCGATAGTATTAGCTGCATTGTTAGACATTGCAGGTGAGATTCTTCTATGTTTGTCACTTTTTTTTTAGATGGTGTCTTTCATATATCTTTTTGCATGCTTTTAGTGTCTCCTAAGACGTTCCTTAAATGGTGTTTCTGACATCTTTCGCTTAAGGTGTTCATTAAGCAATATTATCAATGTCGCTCACCTGAGAAGTATCTCCTGGAAAGGGAAGGCTCTTTAATCTTATTCTTTAAAACTACTAAAGCCTAAATCTGTATAATAGTTAGCCATTAACACCCGCTCTGCCTCCATGACATAACCAACCTCATACTATACTGGCCTCTGGTTGCACGTAACTTCTCCATTTGCGTGAATATAAAGAGCTTTTAAAAGAATGATGATTGAAGAGTTTGCTTTCATCTGTGTTCTACTACTGGAGTTGGGTTTTGAAGGTGATAAACTACATGATGATGCAAAGGCAATGGAGGAAAACAATGCTTTAAGACAGGCTTTTTCATAGCTTGCAATTGAGTTTGGTAGAGAGAGCATGTTGTCTCTACATAAGTTTTTTAGCTCCTAACATGAATCGGTAATATCGATAGGGTCTTTAAAGCTTGACTTAGCACTATAGATTGGTGGTGTAAAAGAAATCAACTTAGCTTCAATAGTAACGTCGAATGACTATGATTGTTGTATCAGTTTATGTTTCTTGCGTTCGTTCTTTATGATGGGACATTCTATAGCAACAATGGAATGACCATAATAACTGCATCGGACCTTGTGACATAAATCTGTTCTTCATCATGAGACATTCTTGTTGCTAGAGAGCTTTTGTTGGTTA
This sequence comes from Laguncularia racemosa, assembly GCA_037954665.1. Classification (NCBI taxonomy): domain Eukaryota; kingdom Viridiplantae; phylum Streptophyta; class Magnoliopsida; order Myrtales; family Combretaceae; genus Laguncularia; species Laguncularia racemosa. The sequence goes on along the minus strand of JBBMOL010000024.1, from coordinate 4,827,376 downwards.
ATTTCCATTAGACAATTCTTGATAAGTTAAAGATAAGGTTTCTCCCCCCTCACGAAAACCTTTATGGTTTGTGAACTTTATCTTGGATAGTAGCACAAGATGACTATGATGACTACGTCGAGCCATGTCACTTATGTTCATGCCTCATTGCGGGACATTCTTGTTCATGTAACAACATAAAATGACTATGATAGTTGCATTAAACTATACGATTTGAGTTCGTGCTTCATCGTAGGACATTTTGGCTTCTAAAAAGATCTTTGATGGTTGTTTGGGGTTCTTACTTCCTTGCGCAGATTTTTTGTTTTGAAATAGGTTTGATGATTTAGTGTGGTTTGCAGTATTTTGCTACACTCCTGGTTGATAGATTTTTTTATTACTCTCACTGTTTTTTTTTATTCTAGTGTCTTTTTTTTAGCGTCCTTTCCTTTTTATTATAAGAGTAATCTACCTTCGTTTTGCCTTTACAAGTAGTAAGGGCATCGAGACATTTTCAACACTTTTCTCTGTAGTATTGGTTAGATTCAGTTGTTGCTACCACTTGCAATGGGTAAGGACACTAGAAAAGTTAAATTACGTAGAGGGATTAGCGACAAGGTAAAGAGATAGTAGCATATTCTAATGGTCGCATACCCATGGTGCCTTCTTGTCGGGTAAATGGCCTGACCCGATGATTAATGAAGATTTCTTTTGGAGTTGCATAGGTAAGAGGGACATGTAGGAGCACCAACATGTTGATGGCATGTGGCATTTCATAAGACGGGAGTCAAAGGTAGAAGCTAGAAAGAATATAGAGGGGACTTCTATATTACGTTTTAGGAATGAAAGGGGGGAACTTCCCTTGTCAGATAATTAATTTTTTATTCATAAGCAAGTTGTGCCAAGTTGGCATCCCTAGGTCGATCACATCATGGCTAACTCGAGATATGTAGATGCTATGGAGTCTATAGAAATCTACGACCTTGTGATGATTTCCTCTCGTTTTAGGTTTCCTCAACCAAACGAAATGGATTTTTGGCGAAGTGTTGTGACTCGTTAGAGTACACAGACACACACTTTCATAACTTCTTGAGGTGAGATTACTCCTACATTAGAGGACGTGTGCACACTCCTTCACTTTCGTGATTTTAGGTTAACAGACATTGTAACCGCTAACGTCATTGAGGAAGATGAAATAGTCATATCGGCTTTAGAAGCAGCGATGATAGTGGCCATCAATAGTCATAAGAAATCTACTTTCTCTGCATGGATCAAATACTTTTTTGAGCAAAAGAGTTCAGATGATCCATACAAGTAAGTTTTTCCTAGTACCACGTGTGATGACTCCCCCCTCCCCCCCCTTTATCATATAAGGTTTAGTTTAATTAACTCACTTACCATTGTTTTTGTTGTTCTTAGGTTCAAGCTTGAGGCCTTTCTAGCATGTTAGTTGTCTTTGTGTGTATTTCCTGGTGGTCTAGCTGATGGTGTGAATTGTCATTTTTTTCATTTGGTCGTTCGTATGGCATGTGGCACTCATTTTTCTTTGGGATTATTTTACCTTGGGTCTTTGTATCGACGTTTGGACTTGTATCACGAGGCTTCGGTTTGATCGAAGGGGCATTACATCGTACTATCACATGTCGATGTGGTGTTTTTGTAAGTATTCTTCGTCGAGCGATTCAGAAGACACTTTGGTTCGCCTCCAAATAGGTCTAGTCCTGTTGAGCCCTAAGCCTTCACGTAGATTGATAGAAAGCCTTTAGGTTCACTATTTCATGTAATAGATGACATGAAGGAGGTGAATTTTTGACCTTACACAAGCAAATTAGCTAAATATTAGTGGTTTCTAGAGTTTTATCCCAAAGGGTCAAAATATATGGTGAACCTTTTCGGGGCTCGTGAGAGACTCAATGCTGGCAAAGTGGGATTTATCTTATGGTGCTCGCCTGGGGGTCTTCCTTCTCTTCATGACTGGAGAGACTCCTTTAGCTGTTTTCTAGAGTGTAAAGTCATGTTATACTCACTTCATAGAGTAGCCCAACAGTTTGGTTTTGGCCAAGGAGTTCCTCGGACCATCCACATAAAGGAGGATTTTAATTTGTGTTGCCAATCACTTAATCCTGCAGATTTTAGAGATGTTCGTCTAGATATGAGGTAATTATATTTTCCCTCTTTATCACGTTTGGACTTACTTCTGTCGGGTGGTTGACATATTGGACTAACTGCTTAGACGATTTTAAGAAGTATGTAGATACGTCCATTAAGGAGGAGCTACCTGAGGAGTCTATTTTTAAATATGACTTTCAATTTCGTCTCCCGAACAAAAAGGCAAAGTTATCTGCTAATTTGAAGAACAAAGCATCGAGCAGTCATTCTACTCCTTCATTGATTATGAGGCAAGTAAAGCGATTGCGTGTTTAGGAGGTATTACCATTATTTATACGTATCTTATTCCTCTAATTTTCAACTATTATTATGCACTCATGCTAACTTTTTTCTTTTTTTTTTTTTAGGAAAAAAGAGATCACGTTGCTACCAATCCTCCTGTTAGTCCTTTGAAATCGACTCCTCATAGTATTGCACCATTCCCTAATCGTTGTGGTGTTGGGAAGGAGCTTCGAATTAAGGATCGTCCTACTATCGTCGATGTTATAAATGAAGAAGATGATATCGAAATGGTCGATTTAGAGGACACTCTTGAGCATAATATTGATAGTGGTAAAGGTACTCTAGTTCATGTTGATGATAGGGATATTGAGCCCTTACCAAGTAATAATGTTGAGTCAAATGCTACCATTCGTATGGATGACATTGATAACGACGAATTGGAAATTTCGATGAGCATGACATTTAGGCTTATGCCAATGAACTGGGAGAGGTAGGGCTTTTTCATAATCAGACAGATGGGATATTAAATGAGGCTTCAATCGGAATTGGTATGCCCTATGACACATTAGCTCTTTGTAGTGAAGTTACTTCACCTGTGACTCTTCCTAATATCATCCCTTCCCCAATGATTAAAGTACCAAGACAGAATAAAGAGGGCTCCTTGAATATATTGCAAGCAGCTTCATTTCATGAGTTCGTGGTTCATTCATAGCTCCTGCCTTCACTAAGGCGCTTGTACGAATTAAAAGGGGAATTCTGGTATGAAGCTATTTGTCAGGGTTTTGAATTGAGTACCACCATGGTATCCATGCTTAGGTAAACTATGTCCCTTCTAAATAGACATTAGAGCTCATTATTTGAAAAGGAATTGAAACTCATCATTGATAGCATTGAAGGAGCGTGGGCTCTAAAATTTAGAGTTAGTAGTTGTCGAGTCTAATTTTTTATTTTCCATTCCTAATTCGACTTATACTAAACACTATGCTCATCCAATATAAATCATCGACTTGAATTAGGAATTTCATTTTATTTTGGAGTCGCCACCCAACTGTGGTTGGGAAAGATTAAATTATGACTAATTGAGCGGATTAATCCTAATTTGGACCACTAGTCAGTGAGGTTTCCTCTTTCCGTTTTTGTGAAAGAGGAGATGGAAAACCAGAGTTTCTAGGTTCGGAGGCTAACCTATTAAAACCTTAAAGTTACCACCCTACTCTCCTGAAATCTAAACCTTATCCTAATATCTTTTATTTTAGTTTTTGTTATCTTTTTATTGTGTTTTTGAATAACTTATTAAAAAAAATGATTTTTTTATTCTTTTTAGAGTTGCCCCAAATGGGTGCCTACGTACCTGCTATTCAAGATCAAACGGGCCGTAGTTCACTTTTCATGAAAAAACTTTAATGTGTTTGTTAATTTTAATTATGAAATTAATTTTGGTTTACATTTTTATCATTTTAGTATTTTTTTTCTGGAAAAATCTAAGCCTAAGCTTGATTATTTGATTTTCTGAAAAATAATAATTTTAAGGAAAAAACCAATTTTGGATTTATTATTTTTAAAAAAACATTTTTCTAAGTGATAAAAGTTTATTTCTCTACTTTTAACCTACTTCTAATATTATTATTTGTTTTTATTTTTTTATTAATTTTTATTTTCATTTTCATTTTTTATTATTAATTTTTATTAATTTTTGTTAATTAATTAAAATTTTTTATTTTATTTTTATTATTCTCCCCTAAACTAAAAATTTAAATTCTATCATTTTTTAATATATTATATATATTTTTACGATTTTATTATTTTATAATTTTTTATTTTCATTATTATTTTTTATTATTATTTTCTATTGTTCACCCTAAACTAAATCCTAAAAAAAAACTAATCTAAATTCTAATATTTTTCTATTTTTTTGAATTATAAATAATAAATAAATAAATTCAAAAAAATAAATAAATAAATAAAATAAAAAAATTCGACTTACTTGGATTCGAGTTGGTGCGCGGGTCGGGTCAGGTCGAACGGTCACGGCAGCCGGATCCTTGTCGGCGGCGTTCCGGCGTCCGTTTTCGTCGAATAAGGTATGTTTCCAAAGCTTCTAAGGATGAGGGATCCGGTGATGGTGGTGTTTTTCGTCGAAAACCACCCTACATGGTGGTCTAGAATCTACGGTGAGGGTTTTGAGAGAGGAAGCTTCGGCGAGGGCTGGGCCTTTTTTTTTCTTTTTCCTTTCCTTTCAATTCCTTTTTCCCCTTTTCCTTCTATCACTCTCTCTCCCTTTCTTCCTCTCTCTAGCCTCCCCCTCCGACCTCTATCTATAGGCATCGAAGACCGGAGGTGGATAAGCCCGGATCTCGACCGCGGTAGGAGATTTGTTTTTATCTTCACAATGTGATCTTCATCCTCTAGATTAAAGCTGTTTTTGGGACTTATCCGGTTCGTTATTCGTGATAAATCCAACAGATTCGAAAAAATCTGTTGAACCTTACCTGGATTTACTTCTCTTTCATTCCGTTCCATCGTCATCGTTGCTGTCTGGAGGAAGGGGAAGATCATGTGTCCCATATGCACCCGTTGTAGCCAATAGCATGCTGCTACGTGGTAGCTGAAGGAAAAAAACGAAAACGGCACAAAGTGCCGTTTCCCAGTTTCGAACCCACGACGCGTCTCTCCTTCCCTCATTCCAGGTGCACACATGAGCCAGCTGAGCTAGCCCAGATCTCACTTTAAGGTTAAGCAGATATTATACTTAACAGTAGCCATTTTTATTAATTTTATATTATTTTGATTTTCTAAAAAGTTGCAAAAATCATCTAATTCCTTTTATTACCATTTCCATTATCATTTTCCAAAATTGATATATTTTCCCTATTTATTTTATTTTTTTGAATATTTTTCCTATTTTTGCTATATTAGAAAAAAAATTATAAAAATTGAAAATTGACCATTATCAATTATCAGGGTAAAAAATGGGGTGTTTACAATAGTATAGAGCCTATCGGGATTGAGGTAAGGAAGGTTCTAGGTTGCCAAGACTTAATGGAACAGCATACGAGAATTTTATAGGAATTGTCAAAGATTGATCTCAAAATAGAGGCCAACTTAGCTGGTCTGGATGTTAATTCCTTAGTCGGATTTGTTATAGGTTCCTGATTTTGGCATTATCCCTTTCCATGTGTTTCTTTTTTTTTTTCTTTTCTTTTACGTGATATGTAAACTTGTTTTATGAATGATGATTTTTTCTTTAATTTAGAGGCTAGTTTCCATGTCTTTATGAATTTTCTCCACACCACCCCCCCTTCCCCCTTTTTTTTATTGGCAGATGATATGTTATTCATAGCGTGCTTAATAGTAGCTGCGCTTACATGAATAACATGATAGGGCATGAGTCGATAGCATGTCTCCTGACCTTTTAGAGTAAAATTGCTAAGGGGGTATTGCTTACTATTTAACAAGTCACTTGTAAAATTGCCAGCAAATGCATTGAATAATAGAATCATCACATTTGTTGAGGGTGTTATGCTATGCGCTTAGGAAATGATATTTTCACTAGTCAACACGGCATGACTCATTGGACATTATGCATTTAGGAGATTAATCTACTACCAAACTACAACAATGTAATGTATATAATGTATGCTAAGGAATTAAATTTCTATCCTTATAGCAACAAATGAAATCTTTGAGACAAAAAGGCTGGAAGTAAGTTCTCATGTCTTGAGTTATGTTTTCATTGATTCCATTTCTCATGGTCATTCAGCCCATTACAAATGAAACTTTTTGATGTATTGGAAATTGATAGGAGATGTGATAGCATTCATATTTGGATTACGAAGTTTACAGTAACCACTATCATGAACTTCCTCAACGATAAAAGGTCCTTCCCATTTGGGTGTAAACTTTGGCGCTGGAATACCTCGGTGCACATGATTTGCTGCTCAAAGTATAACATCGCCCTTTTGAAATGACCTTTTCCTCACCAAGCGGTTATAAGCTACACCTAGTTTCTGTTGGTAATGAATTAGCTTATGTTTAGCAGTATTTCGTCTCTCCTCCAAGGCTTCTAAATCCAGCATACGCAAGGCACCTGGTTCAAGCTCAACATTGATAGCTAGGTGTGCGGATGGAATCAAGACTTCCACCAAGACTATCACTTCAATGCCATATATTAGAGAGAAAGGTATCGCTTGAGTTGGCTTTCGCTTCAAAGTTCTATACGCCCAAAGTGCTAATGGCAACTTATCGTGCCATTCCTTATGGTTATCACGGACCATACGACGCAACACTTTTAATAAACTCTTGTTGGTAGCTTCCACTTGGCCATTGCCTTTCGGGTAGTAAGGCGTGGACTTAACATGATTTATTCCATAGGAAACCATTAATTATCGCACAGGAGTATTGATGAAAGGAATACCATTGTCAGACAAGATGCACTTCGAAATGCCGAATCTACATATAATGTTCTCCTTCATGAAATTTACAATTGCCGGTCCTATAGCCTTTTTCAAGGGAGCAGCTTCCACCCATTTCGTGAAACATTTAGTTCCTGCTAAAATCCAAATGCACCCTCTTGATGGCGGATGAATTGGACCAATCAAATCGAATGCCCATGTATGGAAGGGCCATGGCGTTATCACACTATGGAGTGTAACTGTAGGGGCATGAATGGCGTTACCATGTTGTTGACGAACGAGATATCTTTGAACAAAATTGAAAGTGTCAGCTTCCATAGTTGGCCAATAATAACCCATATCAAGCAAGTGATAATACAATTTCCTTCCTCCTTGATGCTCTCCACGTTCTTCGGCATGCACTTCAATCAATATTGCTTTTGTTTTAGGAGCTGCAATGCATCTAAGAGGCTTTCCTATAAATGAAACCCTGTATAGTTCATCCTCATGCATAAGGTATTTTCTTGCCTTTGTTTTCACAAGCCTTGCATCCGTACTATCAGTGGGCAGTGTATTGTTCTTCAAGTAGTCAATGTAGGGCCACTGCCAATCACCTGCACTAGCCACAAAATTACATTCCTTCTCGTTAGGTAACTTAGAGCATTTGGGACAATTTGCTTGTACTTGGAATGCATCCTTGGACATTGGCGGCCAATAGTATCCTGTGCGATGAATGCGATGGTACAAAGGTGGCCCCTCTTCTCCACACCAAATCTTGTGGTATTTGTCTAATGTCAAGCGAGCTTCTTTTATCCCAACACAATGGGACAAAACACCTTTTGGTCCCTTATAATATAGTGATTCGTTGACTTGAATGAAATTCTTCAATGTTGAAATAGAAGCTAACTTGGGTGTGCTAATTGTTTCTTTAGCGACATGCGCCAATCATCATGTGCTTCTTCATTCTCATCAACAAAACCCAATGCAGTATATGGGATAGATTTCTTGAGTACCCGAATATCCAAAGTAGTACTTACATCCTGGATCAGGACTTTTGAAGCTAATGTGGCTAGAGCATTTGCATATCTATTGACATATTGAGTTGTATGCTCATAGCGTACTGACTGAAATTTTGCTACTAGAGCTTATACCGCAGCCTTGTAGGGTGCTAACGAATGTTCTTTGAGTCTAAACTCACCTTTGGCTTGCTTAATGATCAAATTGGAGTCTCCTCGAATGCATAGCCGATTTGCTCCCACCTCTTGGACGGATATCAATCCTAGCAACAAGGCTTCGTATTCAGCTTCATTATTGGTGCAATAAAAATCAAGTTTGAACACTAATGGTATTTCCTGGCTGTCGGGTGAGGTTAACACAATTCCTGCTCCCCATCCCTTACTTCCTGTGGAGTTGTCAAACTAAAGTGACCACTCCCCTTCCGATTCGATCATAAGAGAGTCTTCATGAAACTCTGTTGGAATAGCATCCACAATGAGCCTTTCACACAAGTATGGGAAGTGTGCTAACAAATCGGCTAGAGCTTGTGGTTTAATGGCCTTAAGGGAGTAAATTATGATGTCAAACTCTCCAAGAAGGAGTAACCACTTAGTAACTTGACCTGGCAAGGCTGGTCGAGACAATAAATATTTAATGGGATCCAAATGTGTGATAAGATTGACCTTATGCACCAGGAAATAGTGTCGTAACTTTTGCGAGTCAAATACCAGCGTAAGATAGTGCTTTTTGCAAGTTGAGTAGTTGACCTCACTCCCTTGAGGGGTCCAACTTAAGTAGTAAATTGCCCTTTCTTGCCCATTTATTTCTTGTGCGAGTAAAGCTGCAATCGATTTATCAATAGAGGTAAGATACAAGATCAGTGGTAATCCCTTCACTAGCATTATCATAGTTTGAGGAGAAGTCAAGATCCTTTTAATCTTTTCAACCACTCTCTCATGTATTTACTTCCACTAAAATGAGACCCCTTTCTTCATAAGTTGATGTAGAGGATATGAAATCTCTACCAATGCTGGCATGAATCTTCTAACATAGGAAACTTTTCTCATGAAAGTTTTCAATTCTTTTGGGGTAACAAAGGATGGCATAGATAATATAGTTTAGATTTTTGCCGAATCCACATCAATTCCCTTCCTATGAACTACAAATCCCAAAAACTTCCCCGAAGCTACACCGAATACACACTTTAGAGGGTTTATGCGAAGCTTATACAATCGACATCGCTCAAAAACCTTTTGCAGGTGAATCGGATGATCAGGTGCTCTCCTTAACTTAATAATTATATCATTGACATAGTCTTCCATAAAGTCATGCATCATATCATGAAATATGGCAGTGATGGCTCTCTGGTAGTTTGCGCTTGCATTTTTCAGTCCAAAACGCATGATAGTGTAATAAAAATTTCCCACTAGCGTTCTGAATGCAGTACATTCAGCATCTCTGATAGCTATCTTAATTTGATTATAACTACTAAAACCATCAATGAATGAAAATAACTCATGTCCTGTCATTGCATTAACTAATATGTCAATATTTGGTAAAGGAAAGTCATCCTTTAGGCATGCCTTGTTTAGATCACGAAAATCAACACAGACATGTATTTGCCCATTCTTCTTTCTTACCAGTATAATATTAGCTAACCACTCAGGATGTTCAATGGGCTTGATAAAATTTGCATGGAGTAACTCTTCCATCTCATGCTTGATTTAGATTTCAACCTCAGGACGGAAAATCCTCCGTGATTGCTTCACAGGCGCCACTCGTGGGGTAACATTTAACCTATGTAACACTAGACTAGGATCAAGCCCTGGCATTTCTTTGTATGTCCATGCAAACACATCTCGATATTCCCTTAATAACTCTATAAGGGGAGCCTTTATCTCATGTGACAAGCCCTTGTTGATAAAGATTGGCCACGACGACTCTCTAGGTCGTGCTAGATCCAATTCTTCTATCTCCTCAACTTAGCTTTCCTTTGATCTTGTAATTGATGCGGGGTAGGCTGGACATCTTGGAGTGGTATGGGATCTGATGAGGATAAGCACTCCTCATCAAATCCCTATAACCGTCATAAGTGGTACACCATTCACCAGTCATCCCTAACATAACATTCAATTTCGATTAGCTTCTTGTTTTTCTTTCTTCCTCCACGAAATCCTTGCATCTTCCTTTTCTTTTGCTGGCCCTCTTGAATTTCGTCCCATGTGGGTAGTGGAATACTAGTAAGGCGTGCAATGGTTGTCTCTCCTTCTTTAGCAAACTTGTCAAAAAAGGTTGACTCTATGAAATGTGATTCATCATTCTCGAAGGGATTCTTAGTAGTAGAGACAAACACATCCTTTTCTTTCCAATGGCCCTTGATAAATTGATGTAATGTTGAAGGAATCAGATTATGATCATGCAGCCATTTTCTTCCCACCAGTAAGTGGTAGGACACAAGCAAATTGATCACATGAAAAGTTACTGAATCATGTATAGGGCCAACCTTGAGATTTGCATTAACTTGTCCTAGTGTCTTGGTAGGAAAATGACTTAAGCCATTTATCAAGATGGGTTACCTCACAAGCTTTCAAATATCAATCCCAGTGGCTCTGAAGGTGGACATTGGCATGACGTTCAAAGAAGAACCAGCATCAATAAATATCCTCTTCACTAAGTAGCCATTAAGCGTTTCTTCGACATACAAAGGACGGTTATGATTTGAACCTTTGACACACATATCAGCTTTAGTGAATAAGATTGCATTTTCATGGGCATGAACCATTCTTTTCACAAGTTGCGCCGCACTACATTTTACATATTGATCTTCTGAGATCTACATGAGTGCAGTTGCTGCTGGAAGCCTTGTCTTCTCATCAAATCTGAAGAGGTTAAAGAAATTCTTAAAAATTGATGTCTTCATAAGTGCCGCAATAGCGGGAGGCACTCATCCTCCTCAACTTGAGCTTGCTTTCCCTTTTTCTTGCTTGCCTTAACAAGTGGTTCCTCATTTACCTCAACAGTGGTAGGGTCATGAGTGATAGCATTCACCACTCCCCGTTGATTATTATGAGTGGAAGATGGTTGTTATGAATATTTTTATCCTCAATAATGAGCTCCCCGGTCCGTACCCTCTCATTAAATATTTTTTTTTCAAAGTAAAACAATTTTTAATAGAATGACCCACAATTCTATGAAATCTATAGAATTTTGGGTCATTCCTTTCTTCAGGAGTAGGAAGACGGTCAACCCTTGCGAGCCTAATATTTCCATCTCGAAGTTATATATCAAGCATCTCATGTACCGTACCCATCGGGCAAGAGTACATGAAACTTTGAAGCTTAGACTTCTCCACTCTAGGTTTCTTTCCCACCTTAGGTTCTTCCCCTTGAATGGAATTCATAGATGGGTCTCATTTATTGAACCTTGTATGTTTGCCCCTTTAGCTTGCAACTGAGTTGTTGGTTTGTCGTGCATTTTCAACTAATGCCGCGAATGAAACCAGTGATAGGTTCTCTAAGTGAACAGCATACTCAGTGAACATCCTCTGTATGCAAATCTTTACTAGTTTTCTTTCATCACAAATATCTTGGATATCAAGAGAACACTCTCTAAACCTCTCAATATAGTCCATAAAGTCTTCTCTCGGCTTTTGGTAGATTCTCCCCATGTTAGTGAGGGTGGCCCTTTCTTCAGTTGAGAAATTTTTTTCAAGGAACATCTTACACATGTTCCCCCACAAATCTACCAACCCTAGAGGAAGATTAACATACCATGTATATGCTTTCTTAGTGAGAGACTTGGAGAATTCCTTTAGTTTCAAGTCATCATCCAGCCCATAGACTTCCAATGTATCAATGAACTTTAGCAAATGCTCTTTGGCGCTTCCCTTCTTGCCATTAAAGAGCATAAACTTAAGGCTTCCATAGTCCTTTGGGTAAGGCTTTGCAGCAATACATTGATGATAGGGGAGCTTCAATTATGGAATCTCTATAACAGACTTCACTTGTATTTCTCTCAAGTATGCATCTAGATCCTCCTTTGTAACAAATGAACTTCTTGGAGCAGAGGTTCCAAGATCTACTGGTGTGACAAGGACAGGTGTCGAGCCTAAGTTTTTATTCATTTTTCTTAATTTGATTTACATTAAACCTTATACCCATTTAATGTAAATCTTCGACTAAAATTAAGAAAAATTTTATTTTTTATCTAACTTAGAGAAAAAGGAGTCGCCACCTGATCGAGATCAAGAAAACTATTAAATTAAGACCAATTGAGTAGATTAGTCTTAATTTAACTACTAGTCTACACATAATATTTTGAATAAAACTAGAGATTTGGAGTCGGAGGCTATCCTATTAAAACTTTATTGTTACCACTTTAATATTCCAAAATTAAACTTTATTTTTAAAAAAATGTTTAACTAAAAAAAATTATTATTTGAAGTCGCCTCGTAGGTGCTTATGTATCCACTATTCAAGATCAGACAAGTCGTAGTTTACCTTTTTTTACAAAAATTTAATTTGTGGTTTATTTTATATAAAATAAAATTTTACTTTACGTTATTAACCGTTTATTTATTTATTTTTTGAAAAGAATTCTAAAACCTTATTTTTTTTGTCTTTTAAAAAAATCCTAAATTAAAAAAAAAACCTTTTAAAAATTTTATTTTTCAAAAAAAATATTTTTCTAGATGAGTAATAAAACACAAACATGAATATGTACATTGTTATTATTATTATTTTTTTTTTTTGATAATCAAATGCAACAAATAATATTTAATTATTTAATTATTTCTAAAGAAAAAATTATTATTATTTAATGTATTATTTCACAAAAAAAAAAAAAGATTAGAGAAAGATTTGGAGGCTTACCTTGCGAGTGGTTTGGTCAGCGGCAATTCAGGTGGCTCTGGCCAACGATGGTGCAAATTGATTTGTCGGAACAATTCCCGGTGACGTAGAAAACAAAACTCCTTAACCAATTTCTTGATCCGAACTTCCTAACCTTCCCAATTTGAAGCAAACCGAAGCTCAAACGATGTGAACTGTGTATCTTGTTCTTTAGTTCAATTAAAGCGAATCTGGGAAGATTACACCTAATTGACTATTGGGTTTCACTCCTCAAGTGATAGGAAAGTGTTTGGTAGTTTCGATTTGTTTCGATTTTCTCTTGTTTGAGAGAAATCGAAGAGAGAGAATGGGAACTTGCGGGTTGCAATTTAAGCAATTTCGACCGAAATTTTTGTTTTTTCTTTCCGAAGGCCTCCTCTAAACGTTTCCCCATGGTCCTATTTATAGCTTTATGGCATCAATTTTGAACGAGGAAACTTATATTTACCGAAATTAGCTTAATAGCTATTTAAGGTTCTTGAATATTTTTTACCAAAATTGAACAAAAATTTGTGATAGTTGAAGTATTGAAATATATATTCGTGTTTCAAGAGCTTCACTTACCCTAAACATGCTATTAAATAGAATATTACACACAAGATTTTGTTAAAAAAAAAAATCAAACCTATATGCGTATTTCCTTATTTTGGCTAAACTTTGAGTATATTTTTTATGCACTTCTCTTTATCAATTTATTCATATTTGATGTCTTTCCGATTCTACTCCACGCCCTCTATTGATTTTCATTTTTTGTTTGATTTTATTTAGTGAAAAAATGAACGAAATCGGGTCCAAAATAAGAGGAAAAAAATTGTTTCCTTTCTTTTTCTAGTGACCTGTGAATTTGAAAGGAGGGAGATGATGAACAGTGACGAGTAGTGTTCATTAGACGCACACATACGCGCCTGGTTGAAAATAATTTGGGACGCAATTTTGCGTCTCCCGTGATTCGATCTTGCAACCTGCCTTCTGTGTGGTCAAGAGCTCAGTTAGCTGGGCTAAGCTTTTTCTTGTCATGTTATGCATACAAAATGTAAATCAACTTTGGCTCTTTTTAAAAAAAAAAAAATGGGGCAAAAAGGGAGTGTCTACAACAAGGTTAGGGTGATTTAAGTGTTCAGCAATAGTATCACACAGGGTACTATGTGAAGACGAAGGGCCACTAATTTGAATCCTTGCTTCTTTCCCTACAGCAGCCGAGCACTATGGAGGTGTAGGTTCTTGAACTGGTGCTTGCTCCTTAGTTGCTACTTGATCATTAATGACAGGAGGGTTCTCTTGTCGAGGTACTTGAGGAGCATGCTGTAATGTAGAACGTACAAGGTTTGGCAAAGCCTCACCCTGATGCGCATTTACAGCGGCAGCTATAACAAGCATGAATTGAGTCATCATGGTAATGAAAAGGTCCATCTTCCTATTGTTCTCTTGGATAGCTTGGACAATTTGAATACCATTGAGTGCGCCTTTTGATGCGGTATTCACTTGGTTTACATCGTCAAAGGCAGGTGTGATTTGCTTAGTAGCTTCAATATTAACATTTGTTTCTTAATTGTTCCCGTCAGTAGGATTAGGTATTCTTCTCCTTGGAGGTGCCATATTACCAACTTCCTCGTTTTCCCCAGCGGAGTCACCAAATAAATGTGGGGTATGTTGGCTCGAGTGCGGGGCTACTGGCTATTATATGTAAACGCACTATGTGTGGCACAACGAGGAAGTGACATGTGTGAAGATGATCAGGGGGTGATCGAGACAGGAGACTGAGTAGTCAGTCTTAAATAAGGCCCAACTTTATTGTGATAGGTGTATAATTTGTAGGATAAATATGGGTAAGTGACAATTTGAATCTTTTGGAGAAAATCTGGTAGAATAACCACACTTTTTCCAAAAGAAGTCTCCCTTTTTAATCAAGAAGCATAAGGTATTTATAGTGTTTAGTTATAAATCTCATCTATCGAATAGTTATGGCAATCAACGGTTCTTAGCAAATAAGGTCTCATATGAGCCTTACATAGATTTAAGCCCACTAAAGGCTTTTAATGTGTATGTGTATGAGTCTTATTTAAAAAATGTTGGATAAAACGGGCTAATCCAATGGACCATACTCCAAGCCCACCATGTTAATTCTCCCTTGATCACCCATAACATAGACTTCATTCTTTATACCCTTTTATCTCGACCTAAAGAGTCAAATCCATTAAATTCATACTCTTACAATAGTAATTCTTTAAAAATTGCTATTTGGTTAAGTGAATATTGTAAAAGCAATTCTATCTAAATCTACATTATTAAAGCAAAAAACAACTCTCTTTATTGTTTTTAGTCTTTATTTTTCTAAATATTTAGCTAATGAAATTAATTCACATGACAACTTATAAATAACTACATATATTCATCTTTAACTCTTTTTCTAATGTGAGGAAAATGATAAAAGTAGTTTCAATTTTTATCATTTTTATTGGCAATTTTACAAATAATTATTTTATAAACCCGCAATACAGGTGTATCATTCATTAGTATAGAATAAGGAAAAAAAATAGCCATTCTCCTTAAGCCCCAAGTGAACATACAACTAAAGCCTAAAGCATCATTACATTTAAACTATAATATAAAAATATGATCTCATATCTTCCTATTCAAGCTATAATATAAAATACATGGAATCGAATAGATAGTTTTAACTTAAATAATACAAATATATAAATAAATATATATATTTTTTTGAAATTAAAAAAAAAGAAAAAAGAAGAAAACCATAAGCAAAGAAGAGCACCCATTGCTTCCCTTCTCATGTTCATAAAAGGAACTATGGATTTTACAACAAGAGAACTAAACAACATGCTTTCAACATGGATAGCACATCTCTTTACGAAATTACAGAACCGATTGCAGAACAACAAATTTATACTTCGAATCACGCCAAAAAAAAAAAAAATGAAATCACAATATTTCCTAGGCAGCAATCTTGTAGCTTGGATTAACCAGATTATCTATGCCAGCGACGACTTGGATCGACTCGATCACATCCCCAACCTTAAGGTCGGCCAAATAATCCTGGTTCTCTGTCACATAGCCAAAAACGGAGTAACGCCCATCCAATATGTTGGCATTGCTGGGGGTTAACTCACTTTCTTTCAGCAACCAAAATATTTGACTTGATGCGGAGTTGTTTTCAAACTCCTGTCGTGGAAAGATCCATGTTACGATCACTAACACATTCATTTCAAGCTTTAATGATTCTATAAGGTGTTAAAATTATTTATGCCTTAGATAGACGTCTTTTTGACTCTTAGAGAAAATGACAAGTGCTGCTGAATTCAAGTCAGTAGATCTTACATCTCTAGCCATGGCCATTGTTCCAAATGCATTAAATGGGAGCCTTGTTTGAGCCTTGTAGAGGCCTAGCTCCTGCAGATATAACAACAGCATTTGAAAAAATCTCTTCTAAATGGAGTAAGAAAGAGGTAAATGGAATCATGAGAACACGAGAGACTCACCTCTAAAGTTTCCCCATAAACTGGTGCTTTCTCCCCCTCCACCATGATTTCCAAAGGTATCGTCCGGGTTTTCTCCGTGCTAGGATCAATAAAACCTTCTGCCGGACCTTCAGGATCTCCAGTTTGAACAACAAAACCATCAGCTGCAACAAGCGTTGCAGCATATAAACCTCTTTTATATCCCCAGGAACATTATACATGGATGATATAATCACCTTATATAGGCAGTTGGATACTTCCAGTAGATTTTATTGACAAGTCTCTTTCTGTTTCAGCAATATTAGCAACAAATGCTTTGAAAAAATGTACTATCTTGAATAGGAAAAGAATAAGGTCCCCTAAGTTTAGGATTATCTTTGTCATACTTGTATATCCAGAGATGGTTCAGATTATATCACATTACATTAATGTGGTTTTTAATTACCTTGTACTGAATAATATGCCGTTGATCAGGGAGGTAAAACAATGTTCCTAAAGGATTTTCAAGCAGAAACAGTTGCCCCAAAACATCATTTCTATCCCAATAATGAACTTGATCTAATTATCAACCTGTTCCTCACCCTACTCGTTGCTTCTAATACCCCAAATGTAAAGTATGACATATTCAAGAGATTGCAAGAAGGATCTTTAACCGAATTAAAATGGACAGACACATCTTGAATGCTTGAAAGGGCTTACCTCTTTGGATTTCCATGCCATCATAGAAATGCCTCTCCACCAAGTCGATAAAATTTCCAGCCGTTACAGGTGCATTGTAACCATCTAGAACAATGCGAAATACACACTCATCTAGGTTAGGATTGTCTTTAACCTTGACCTTCATGTCCACAGTAGCTCTGCCCTTGAGGAGAGGCATATTCTGATATTCTTCTGGAACTTCATATGGGAAGCTATCCACCATGTCCTCTTCAACACTGCAGAAACCCAATGCCCCAGGAACATCTCAGCTGCAGTCAATGACAAGGGTATCTATGAGAATATTTACCTCTTAAGTGGATCAATTTTACAATATCTTGACCTATTATCTTTCATGCTTAAAGTAAAATCTTATCAGGAGAGTTCGGTTTTTCTACCTTGGCAAATGTCTTAGGTTGATTACTGAAATGAAACACATGATGGAGCTGTTGTCTCGAGGTATTTTGATTAGAGGAAGTATCTATGATTGTATCTCAGCGGAACCCCAGGCATTAAGAATATACGATGTTTATTGCTTATTCTCCACTCTGGTTTATATTAAGATACACAGGCACAGAATTCCCTTCTAGAGCACTTAGAAGAGTTTTAACTGTTGATTCATTGATTCATTAGGTTTTTCTAGACAATCCACCAACTAAATTTCTTTCACTGCATAATGACATGCTATTCTCCTCAGCAGATCAGTTTTTCACTAGTGTGAATAGCTTTTTCCGATAGTGAAATCAGTAACTTGTCTACCAGCTGGTGACATAATATAATTTGCTAAAATACACACCTTCCAACATAATTGAGTAATTCTCTCTGTTTGGGTGCAACGGCATCTCTATTCCTGTCCTCCACAATTTTTTGGAGCTCATCCATCCCGGCTTCAAGCTTGTCAAGCAACTGCACTCCATCATCCTTCTTTGATTCTGCCAAGCCCGAAATTATTAGACTTTTACCCCGCTTGAGGGCTCCAGATGCCTGCCTCAAATTCTGCATTTCACAGTAAAATACATAATGTAATTTCTAATTCACCAGATCCTGAAAACGGATAAATACAGTCAATATATCTGTACAGCCTTACTCTCTCCACAGGATCAAGTGCTTTGAGTCCAGCAACCTTGAGACTGTCTGTAATATCTTCCAGTGGCTTTTGCACTTCTCTAATGGCTTTATTGTCAATTGGAAGTGCATATCTTAACAAAGCCTCAGGATCTTTTATTGGTGGCCCAGATATTAACACAGAGACATCTGGCAAAGCAGGACTAGCAGCATAAGCATTGCTTGCCAATGAATCCAAAGATGGTACTCCCGTTAACAATCCAACTGCCAAAGCGACGGAGATTGCACACTCTTTTAAGGAAAATGATCTACCTTTCTGCTCAAAACTAATAATGTTAATATTTAAACTTCACAAATTCTTCAGATTCTCAAAACAAAACTAAAATATAAGCAGGAGATGGAGATTCCAATGAGGGTGCCACTGGGTGAAGGTATTAGTTGTTTGATAGTTATTCCATGTTTGAAAAACGTTAATACAAATGGTGGAAGATGTAGATATGACTATGAATATGAGACATGAGAGTATCACCATGAACACCTAACTGCATAACCTGCTTATAATTTTCACTTTAATGAGTATAATCCAGTAAAAAAAGTGTAAAATGATTTCCTTTATAACATTGATTACCATCATCCCGGTCCACAACATCCTCCGGCCATAAGCCATAAGCCACTACTAGTTCATCCAACTTCTTCTATTAAAACCATAATATTTAACAATTATGAATACCTGATACTAACAAACAGCACAAAAACACTCAAAATATTTTCACCAAAATATTCAGAGTCTCCCATAACCTCAAAATTTGTATTTCTAAAAGAATGCTGCTTTCTTTCACATAACAAATATAATTACTACACCATCGATAACCCAATTTAAGCTTTTTCCTTCACAGTTCCATCAAAAAGCATTGTTGGGTACACAATATGCAACATGCCCAAAACAAACCAACCAAAGCAACAAAAGCAATGACTAAATAAAAGGACCAACATTGGACATGTTTCCATAACTTATAAAAAAAAAGTCAAATGTATTAACACACATAACAAATAGAATCACCTAAAGCACTAGACTTTCTCGATTCTAGCAAATAATTCTAAAGAACACACCTCTTTAATAGTTGTTTGATGCCACTTTGAGTGATCTTTATTACAACAACGAGTCAGAAACCTTCTAGTTGAAGCAACATTGATGTTGTGTTTATGTTTAGTAAGGGAACAGAAACGACTGATGGGTGATGTTGAAGATTGGAAATGGTAGTGGCAAGAAATAATTGCTGCCATCGACGTAACACAAGATTTACAGAACTTGCCAAGACTTAAAAGGGGAAGGTAGGCTTAAGATACTATTATAGAAACATAAGAGAGGATATAAATACGGGTCAGTTCAGGGAAGATGGATTGCAGAGGGATAAATATGAGTGGAGGGTCAACAAAAAAGAAGGGAGCGGGAGAATAAGAGCGGCAGAGCAGCCAAAGGAGTCATTGTCATCCTCTCGCTTTGGATAAGAAAGAAGATAAACTTTGCTGTCTTTTATGGATCCATTGGGAGCATGCGTGGAGTGGAGTTGATGCAGAGGCCTTATCCTGGGCTCAGTGGAGTAGAGTGGGTTGGATTGGGTTGGTTTTGGTTCCTTTCCACTATGAAACCCAAGCCCATGATGGAGAGGATGGATACCCGCAGGGGGGAAAATCGGCTCTTAAGTTTCAATTAGATTGTTTTTTTTTTTTTTTTACTAAGTAATTTAAGTCCCTTTTATTAAAATATAGGTAATTACAAATATAATACCACATTATATTTGCCTCATTTACTTTTAGCCCTCTAGCTTTGAAATTGAGTGTTTTAACTCTTAAAGTTTTAAAAATGTGCTTTTAAACCTATTTTTACTATTTTGCACTTAAAAAAAGGAGCAAAAATACCCCTTCTTTAGGGGTGAACATGGTTCGATTCGGTATAATTTATTTCTTGAATTGAACCGAACCATATATTATGATTCAGTTTTTTTTTTCCTCAATCAAACCTAACTGCATAGTTCAGTTTATAATTTTCTCGAATCTAAAAAAAAAAAATGGTTCGATTTAATTTGGTTCATGGTTTGAATCATTTTTACATATGTTATTAAGTTTTCTCTATATACAAGTCCATAAGTTATGAAAAATTTTACTTGACATAAAAAAATTAATTAATTATCATTTTTCAAATATTATTTATCATTTTTAATGTCCATTTGATATATTTAAGAAAGTTTTATTATCTTTATCAATGTAATTATGATTTCTATATTAGTCAATAAATAAAAATACAAAATAAAAATATAGTAAGTCACTTAATAAGAACCAAATAACAAGAGGAGTTGAATAAATAATATAAAATCTTTTTTTTAGTCATACATTTTCTAAATTTTCACCACTATTTTCTTTTTTTTTTTTTTTACCCCTTACAATTTGATTTGGTTTGAAATGGTTCAATTCAGTTTGTAAGTTTTTCAAACACAAAATAAAATGTTAGGTTTAGTATGTAATTTTTTTTAATCTAAAAATAAAGTTTGAACTTAATTTACAGTTCAATTCAATTTTCGGTCCAATTTAATCAGTTTTTGTTTTCCCACCCTTACCCTTCTTAAAGATGGCGTAAACAAAAAATTTCAAAAATAAGAAGACTGTGCACATGAAGTAAAAATAAAGGAGCACATTTACAATTTACCTGTAAAATTTTACTTGACATGATGAAGAGTAATGTGGTAATGAGAAAATGATTTTAAAAATCCTAAAATTAATTGAAAATTGTAAAATAATAGCAATAAAATGTGCAGATAGAAAAAAAAATTGAATAGGAAATAATAAATAATAAAAAATAAAATAAAATTAAGGAATATTAAAAAAAAAAAGACACAAGAAAGCCTTTTATTGTAATTTTTTGTATCTTTCATTTGATAACTTTTCAGTGACTATTTAGGCCTTTCACAGTTTGGGGTAGATTAAGATCAATAGCCCTTTCATCATTCAAGAACAAAAAGTGGCACAAAAGCTCTAAGGATGGAAGTCATTGAAGGGGAAAAAGAGGTCTTGATCAAGTTGGTGGCATATTCTATTGCAATGCTCTATGTATCCATATTCTAATTTCCGAAGAAAAGGTGTATGAAATTATCCTCAACAATAATGAAATTTTGGCGGGTTGATGATCAAGACTAATCAAAAGTTTATTAAAAGCAATGGAGTTTGTTGTTTGCTTCTAAAGATAGCAATGGATTGGGTTTTTGAGATTTGGAGTCTTTTAATGACATGTTACTAGTAAAATTGGCATTGGTAATAAGGTCTTAACCAGCTATGAGTGAAAGTCTTAAGGGGTATGCACTTTCCAACAGGTGACTTCGTCATTGCACAATTGGGACCAATCATCGTGGTTATGGTAGATTTTGTTAATAAGTAGAGAGATCATATCTAGAGGGATATTATGACATGTTGTATCAAATACACAAAATTAAAGTATGAGAGGATCCTTGGGTACTCAACTTCTAGGCTCACAAGCCTCAGTAAACATCAGATATTGTAATATCAGAGATGAATAAAGTTATCGAACTGATTTGTTCTCATACAAAAACATAGCACAACATACTACTGGCCTTAATATGTAACTGACTAGATATGGCCTTACTTGCACAATAGACAAGATAGTTTGGCCACTTGAGGAAAAGGGCAAGTACTCGACTAGATTAGCATGTTACTCTACATACACTCCTTCAAATTTTGTTACACTGAAGCTGCCTTCTTCAAACTGGGTAGGTAAAAATATATGGAAGCTTATATAGACTATCACTTGAATGCTTAAAATGAAATATTTAATTTGAAGAGTTTATATTAATTCTCTTAGTATAGATTTTAGTTTAGGGTAAATTGCATTAACTACCCCTGTGAATCTTATAAATTATACCAATATTTCACTTTTTAAAAATACAATGGCTACACCCCTATTTTTACCTACATAAAACACTAACATGTCATTATTAACAAATTTAATTAAATAATATAATTATATCTATATATTAGTTAACTAAAATAACAAATAAATAAAATAAATAAATAAAGCTATATTTTGAGAAATAGCAACCCACTTTTACACGTATATTATATTATAATTATATTTATATATTAATTAACTAAATAGCAAAAAAAAAAGGTTGTATTTGATAACTTAATAAATTTATGTTTAAATGGAAACTACTTGAGCAAATTTGGGTAAAAATCAATTGTGATGGAGCTATAAATTCATATTCATATGGAGCAGGCATAGGGCGTGTTTGTAAAGATTCCACCAACAGAGCAGTTTGTAGATTTTTTAAAAGCATTGCTCCTACTTCTCTCCTAAAGTAGAATTGTGGAGTGTAGTAGAAAGCTTTAGAATTGCTAGGGAAAAGAAGTTTGTTAATGTTGTTATTGAAATTGATTTGGTTGATGCTAAGCATTGACTTTTAAACTCAAGCATTAAGGATGACTATTGTGTACCTATACTAAGTAATTGCAAGAGGTTGTTAAAGGCCTTCTTTGACATTTGTACTCATAGGGTCCCATGCGAGGTAAACAAGGAAGTTGATGCTTTAACTAAAGTTAGGATCAAGAGAGATGAAGATCATTTGTGACATATGCAGCATCAAGAAGAAGTCCTTTGCTGTGATTCTATCGGTTGTAATAATAGACTATGTGGGAATAATGGAAACTATTTTCTTTTTTAGTTTAATATAATCTTAAGGAATTACCTAAAAAAAAAGGTTGTATTTAATACTTCTAAGCAAAGTGCCTAATCTTCTTTCTCACATATTCATACTTAAGAAAAAGAATATAACTTTGGTGCCCCACTTTTGTCTATTTACTTAATACCTTTTTGTGATATAAACTTCATATCTTATTACTCTTTCTTCATAAAACCACCTTTTTATTCAAACTCTCATCTCTAAAAAAGTTTTCCTTTTTTTTTTTTATTTTGAATCTTTTGTTGCAAATAGCAAAAATTTATAGGAGATTAAAATTTTCATTAAAATCTCATTATTTTCCTAGAAAGTTCCAATCCGAAACAAAAAAAAAAAAGGCCATGAAAATGAAAAGATTGAGTCCTTCAATATGGGTTTTGTTTTCTCAATTATTGGGTACTTCTATTTAAGTTATTGAAGGTGTTTAAAGTGAATTAGAGAGCAATGGTTCAAAATAGATTACCTTCAAAGATGGTAATGTAAATGTTGCCAAATAATAGGGTAGAAAAATTGAAGTTTTTTTATGTAGACGAATCCACAATAAGTGGTCTTGCAGGTTTAAGATTTGAAGTTATGGTTGCTATTCCAAATGATTAGCATGCTATTGTGAATAGCTGTGATCATACAGAAATGTATATATATATATATATATATATATATAAATTTCTAGCTATTTTTATAACTTTTTCTAATTTTTATTTATTTTTATTAATTTAGTTAATTAATATATAAATTAATCATAATATAGTGGGGTTCTACTTCATTAAAAAAATTAGCATTTTTTTCTTTTTTCTTTTTTTTTTCTTTTCAAATTTATTTTATTTTTTTATTTCAGTTAATTATATATATAATAATATTATTTAATTAAACATATTAATAAGGCTATTGTAACAATGACACTCTAGCATTTATACCAAGTGTACATTTTCGTAGGCAAAAGAAAGGATATATTTGCCGGGTGCTAGTATAATTTACAAAGTTTATAAAGGTAATTAATGTAATTTAACCTTTTATTTTGAAACAAAGTGCAAGTTGTAACTATATGTAATCTTTGTAATGGTGCTTAAACTGTGCAATGTGAGTGGATAAGGCCTATTTGGTTAGTGATGCTACTTTTGACACATGGTTGATGGATTTGTGGAATCTGACCACTGTGAATGTTCATGATGTGAAGAATTTCATTAATGATGCTATAATTGCTTCATGGCACATTTAAAAACATTGTGGCAAATGTATCTTTGATCATATAATGCATGATTTGAAAATATTGGCATACTGTATAGAGACTTCTACTATTATGCAAATGCAAAAAGTGTAGCAACTAAGGTTACTATTGCAATAAGATGTTAATGCAATAGGTTGGAGGATGAAGTGGTTGGCTCCCCCTAGGGGGATGATTAAGTTAAACACTAGTGGGACAAGGAGTGGTGCTACGAGCTTTGCAGGTATGAGTGTTATATTCGATAGATCATGAAGGAAGATTACTAGATGTTGTTGGTAATTTTGTTTCTACAAATTCTTGTTGAAATCATTAAAGCTTTGGTCATCAGGGATGTGTTGCAATTGGTTAAATGGTGGAATTGGAAGTCAATTATTGTTGAAATAAATACGACTAATGTTTACAACTATATTGTTGGTATCGATGAGCAATGGACTTTAAGTATTATTGCTAATGTAAAAATTCTTATGCTAAGACCGCAATTATGCTACTAATGTATACAATTGTATTGTTTGTACCAAAGAGCAATGGAGAGCTTCAAGTATTTTTTATAATATAAAAATTCTTGTAGTAAGACTACGCCTATCTAGAGTCTATCTTTACAACAAATCATTATTGAAATAAATGTTGCTAATGTTCACAACTATATTGCTAGCACCAAAGAACAATAGAGGACTTCAGGTCTTGTTGCTAATATAAAAATTCTTGTAGCAAGACTACACCTACCTAGTGTCTGTCTTTACAAAAAATTTCTTTAAAGTCTCGTAATGGTAAAATAGGAGCATTAACTAATGTTTTAACTTCACAAACATTGCGAAAGCAGTAGGGAACTATTCAAATCTATCCACTTGTAACATGTCATTGAGTGGACTAGTAATAGTGGCCTACCCTCTAATAAATCAACAACAACATGTCACTAAGTGGACTTACAATAGTGGCATGCACTCTAATAAGTTAACAACAATACTTAGATAAACCCAAGAAAAGCTCTCAATTGCTTAACGTTGTTAAGTAATAACTAGACAAAACCTTATGTTTCAAAATTTAGTGGTTATATTCGGTGATCTATTAGTGGGTTGTTGGTTACCATCTTACCGGGTTACATCATCATTGATTATCATAGTGAGTTGCACAACTAACATTTAAAAGTGGTCATAGCTAAACAACGTAATAGCACATGCAAGCCATTTGGGTATGTAACCTCATAGGCCACTTTTTTTTTTTTCCATGTTGAATGTATTTTGCTTATTGTAAAATTTGTAAATACCTAAAATACTTGTTTTAGTGCTCTAAAGTCATTCAACCTCATTGAATTCTAGCAATAAATCTTCCATATCTTCCCATCATTTATAGAGTACAACTCATTGGACACAATTCAACTATAAATCATTGTTCACTTATTTTATTCATTTATTTGTTTCATCTTTATCTATATGTGTGGTACTCAAAACAGTGCTATTTAAAATTTTATTGAGATTGTCACTCATATAGATTTCGCTTCTATAGTCTTATTTTTGTAATTATGAAATCCCCACTATTGTGCTATGTTGCTTGGCTACGATAAGCTTCATTTAGAATTCTTAACAAAATGAATATATTTGAACTTCCTATCAAACACTCAGCCGAAAGTGGCATAATCTCGAGTAGATTCAATTTAATGTAACTACACATAACTTATTTAAATGAGGATGATAATAACCTTATGATATGAAAATTTCCTACATGAACAAGGGAAAAAAAATCCAAAACCATAGTAAGGAGGGAAACATGCAAGATATATGATAAAAACAATTCCAAAAATATTAATTATTATTATTATTATCATTATTATTTTAATAAGTACCTAGCTAGATAAAAAGAAGAAGCCCAATGCAACTATTGCTTAGACATGGAGAAGTGGGTTTAAATCTTCAAATCTAAATCAACACATCTCTAAACATTGTCCTACAAACAAATGATGGTGAAAGTAGTTGATTAGAGAGATAAAAGGCTAAAATATGATGTTCCGATTACTAATTTATTGAAGGTGAAAGAAGGAGGACTTTAGAAAGGAAAAGAAACAAATTTTAATCATATTTAAACACATGCATAGACACACACACACATATTAATTATGGGCACTTTATTTTCATGTACGTATACATGATTAAAATCCTAAATCTTCAAATTTGCTTCACTATCTACCTTTACTAAAGCATAAAATTATATCTTCTCATTATCGGTGCACATTAATTTAAAATAGTGTAAATCTCATTTCAATATAATATATCACAATGCAACAAGAGCTAAATGTAGAATAGTTCAAACTCACTATCTTATGTAGAGGGCTAATTATGTATACACCTTGGCTTAAATATATTTCATTGATGGACTCTTTAGGATACTGGGAGGGCTTAAGGATTTAAGTCCAATGGACTTGAAATAAGGATCTTTGAATCATTTTACTTGCTTTTAATCTTTTTTAGTAGGCTCACATATTTAGCCAACTCACCATGGGCTTGGGTTATGAGAAGCCTAAGAGGAGTTATGTATATATATGTATATATAGGATGCTTCTCATCTATTGATCACCAAAACCATCTAATGGACGTTATGGAAGTTTTATCTTATCCGTCAACCTCTAGAATCTTTTGATAAGCAAGTACAATCTCCAAAATTTATAAATAGGTGCCACATCCTCCTCATTTGATATACCAATAAGACTTAAACAAACACTGTTATGCTGTTAGAGTCTCTCTCTAAGGATTAAACACTTGATCCAATGAAAAACTTTCAGTTTCCATTTAAGAACAATGAAGTTGATATTCTAAGCTCTCTCACTTGTCATAAGCACTAGTAAGTTGTTGAGATTACTTATTCCTCCTCCTATGCTTCTTTTGAATCATATACGTCTACGTGTCATTAAATTAAGACTTCTCCAAGGTCATCCAAAGTACAAGATCATGCGATGCACATGTGATAAACCCACAGTGACCTTACACCTCTACATTATTTAGAGACTTCGTAGGAAGAGAAGGATTTAATCTAATGGCACCAACAAGAAAGAGAAGTGGATAAGATGGAAGTTCTCAAGAGCTAGAAACCAATCTTAAAAACGTTTAGTAGAATCCTTGAATATAAGAGGACAATGCTACACTTGGGGTAGCATAAGATAAGCCTTTTGAAGTTTCACTCATGAGGCAAATAATGTAGGAAAATAGTTAAGGTCTTAATCAATTTTTGAACATCTCCAAGCATTGTTGCCTAGGATGACTATTGTAGTTGTGCAAATAGTGTTACCATACCAGATTTAAGGATTGTTGTGACCAAATATTGCTCATGACAAAGCATGAGACAACACAAGGTTGTGATGTTCAATTATGTGCGCATTGCATGATGTTGCACTTTAGATGAGCTTGAAGAAGTCTTAATTCAATGACATGTGAAGGATGTGATTAGAGAGAGGCATTGGAAGGGAAATAGTTGATTTTAATAGCTACTAGTGCTTGTGATAACTTAAGGAGTTTAAAGTATTGACATCATTGTTCTTGAGTAGTAATTGGGTTGTTCTTCATTTGATAGAATGTTTTATCCTTGAAAGTAAAACTTTACTCGCACAATGGTGATAATCTAAATCTTCTCCACATGTCAAATGAGGAGGAGGAGGAGACACCTATTTATAGATTTTGAAGCTCATCCTCGCCTATTAGATAACTTAAAAGATCAATGAATGAGATGAGTCTTCCATGACATCCATTAGATGGTTCTAATGAATAGATGCATCCTTCATTAATATATATATATATATATATATATATATATATATAACTCCTCTCCAGCTTCTTATAACCTAAGCCTATAGGCAAATTTGCAGAGTAGATGGGCTTACTAAGAAAGTTTGAAAGCGAATGGACTAGTTCAATGATCCTTATGCCAAACCTACCAAACTAAACTATTCTAAGACATTTCAAAATAAATAAGCTTAATTCTCTAAGTCTTGCCACAAATTCAAAGAATTAATCTATAAAACATAATTAAGCTAAACCTATAACGAATTATCCATCAATATCATCAAATAGTGATGATTCTCTTGAATACATACTTATAATAATTAACACCATTCATATATATGTAATCATATTTTTAACTGCAAAAGATACTATTCCAAAAAGAAAAATTTATGATTGAATTTGCATGAACATATTTTTGTTCTAGGGATCAAACAACAATAAGGCAATTGCAAATTATGACATGCTCTTTGGATTAAAAAAAAAATCAAGTCTATAGAAATTTCTAACCTTAAATTGATGTTTTGATTAAATATGAAAGTCTAATTGAAGGAAACCTATGAAATGGTGGATTTTGACCTAGAAAATAACATTAAATGGGGTTTCTTTATTTGGAATTTATAGCTCTTTGAACAACCTTTTCCTTCTTAGTAATGCACATCTTGGAATCCTTTTAGGACAAAATACAACTATCATTTTAGGAACAATGTTGTAAACGTACCTAAACTTCGGTCAAAAGTTTAATCTACTATCCAAACTTTTGGCTTATCTAATTTGGCACCCGATCGAAACTTTTCATGTCCTCGGCACTACCCAAGCAATATCATGTAATGGCTGTTTATCTAGTCATCTCCATCCATCCAAAACATGACACATGTCCCATCTATATAAACTCTAGCTTGGCATTGTTAACTCGGCTATTATCCACAACTCATGCAATACGTGAAACTCACTAAAACCAATGGAACAACTTTACTATCCCGATCTTAAAAAGAAGAAGAAGAAAACATTTTGTCACTACCATCTTCATTCCCAAAAAAATAAAAAAATAAAAAAACATTTTCCTTTTCACACAAATCAATATGTGAAATGAACTACGCATTCTCTTTATTGCATTGACTTTTCATTTTGTGAGCCACGGCTCCACCATAATCAAAGAACAAAAAATAAAAACAAATTAAAAAAAAAAAAATCCTTGTTTACTATGTCTTCTTCCTAAGACAATCATGCTACACACTCTCTGTCTATTTGTTCAACATTCTCCTCCGTATACGATGAAACAAGGTACTACGAAGAAGATCCAATCTTTGATAAGTGATTTTACGGGTTTAATCAAGTTTTGTAATCGATCTTGGGCTACTTTCTTGTGCATTAGTGCCAAAGACATTCGAATGGGGTTTGTATTTGCTCCAACATTGACTTTGAATTGAAGATAATAAATTAGGATTTCCGCTTTTTCAATCTGGGGGCGAAATGGCTGTTCCTTTTAGTGCCTCTTTCATGCATGTTTGTGTTTTCCTTTTTAATGAATACTGAATGTGCAACAGCTAGAGCCTAACTTTGCCAAGCTGGAGTTTTATTTTACATGTGGAACACATGACACACTTTAAATTGATGAAAGAGAAGACTAGATAAATGACTGTTACATGATGTGTCTTGGGTAGTAATATGATGATATGAAAAGTTTCAATTAGGTATCAAATTTGACAAGTTTAAAGTTTAAGTAGCAAATTGAACTTCCGACCAAAGTTTCAATAGCATTTGCAATATTGTGCCAATCATTTCAATAGTTTATTGCGTGTTAAAACTTTACACAAATGCACATCAAGAAACAAAACTCTTGACTTAAAAAAAATAATACTATAGATAAATATATTGAAAGTCATATATATTTATATAAATGCTTCATAAAGTACTATATTTTAAATGAGTCATTTGAACTCTATTATTTATACAACAAACTAACCTCTCCATTATTGTTTTTGTTCTTAATATTGAAAATGTTGACATGGTGGTGACTATAATGGCAACCCTATAAGTTGACATGATAGATAACTTATTACAAGCTTTTTAAATGCTTAATTTTTAACATTTACCATATCTCATCAAACTTGCTGTTATTTTTTCAAAGGAAAAAAAAAAACTTAAGAGATAAAGGATTTTAAGTAACCGGTATCATTAGACAAAGGACCGGTTTGGAACAGGCCTTGTGAGGAAGGGCCGCGCTGGTCTCTATAAGTAAATAATAGAGTATTACCCCCCTTACAAAATATGTCTAATTTAGTACAAAAAATAAACAAGGTAATACTACAACCTTTACAAAATTATTTAGCTTACTCAATATCAGGATCCGAACTAATGGAGCTTCCACTTGACAGGGTGAAGTCCTTGAAGTATTTATCTTCTTCACTAGACATCTTATATGACTCTTGTGTGTGAATCATTGCCTTCGACCAATCCTCCACACAAGCCAGTACCTTAACATTAACAAGTGATAGTCTTGATTGCCGTTGGGACAAGATAAGGTCCTCTTTGCTGAAGGCCTATTCAATAACTACCATTGGTGCGAGAGCAGCCAAAACTTGGTGAGTCATTCAAGAGAGGATCAGATATGTCTTCTTGTACCTCCTCCACCAATCGAGGATGTTGAAATCCGTGATACTACTATCACTAAATTCGAAGTGTGTATTGAAGTAATTGTCAAGTTCAGTGTTCTCGATTGACTCGAAATGATATCACTTCAACTTTTGTAACATCATTCATTGCGCAATGAGGGTGTAATCATGTGTGGTACCATGTGAGCCAAGGGACGGTGAGAGAGTTTGGGACACTTGACCACCGAATGCAATGTAAAATTTAGAATATAATTTTTCTGTTGCTTGGACTGCTCGACATAATTCTTGCATGGTGGTAACAACATAAGTATCTTCTGTGTCAAAGATTATGTCAACAATGGAATAATACAAATAAAAATACTCTAATAACATGTCTTTCTTATATTGTGGATCTAAAATAGAAGCAATAAGATAAATTGTTGGAATTTACGTATAATATTGCAACCATTTTACAGCCATATCATTTACAACCACCTATAGATAAGGGTCGAATTGCGTATTGAGCAGCACTGACAGTATATTTACTGCATTCACAAGGAAAAAAGAACACTAGCCTAGTACACTTGAGAAAATATTAGAGCACAGTCATAAAAAACTCTTAAAACATTCAATTTTTTGTTGCATACATCCCAATTGCTAGGGTGTAGTGGAATGTCTGAAACATTCATGATAGCAAAAGAACATAATACATCTTTATAAGCAACTGTACTTTGTAAAAGTCGATATGTAGAATTTCACCTATGTTTAAAATCCTTTTTAATTTTTTTCAGTCGCATTCCGTTTTCAATAGAAAATCTCTGCTATGCCTTATTTACAAAAAGATGGTCAATTGAAAAACATACTAATTATCTTATTAGAGACATTTTAAAATCTAAACAGTTCATACCATCCTTAATGCAATTATTTAAAATATGGTAGACACATCAAATGTGGAAAAATGTCCCACTTAGCATGTGTTGACATAAAGTTTGAAGTTCATCAATGGATGTTGTGTTAGTGACCGCATTATCAAAACCAATTGCAAATATATTTTTTGTCAAATCGTATTCACCTAAAATAATACTTATAATGCGAAAAATATTTTGCACCATATGGAAATTGTTAAAAACCCTTAGAATTATTAGTCTTTTTTATACTTGCCACACATCGTCTATTTAGTAGCATGCAACTCTCATGTATGAATCTTCCTACCACGAATCGGTTCACATATCTATGCAAATGGAAATGTGCGTCTTAAGAGAATTGAAAAGAGTGATTAATTCATGCTTACTATTATGATACAACTTAACGATGGTTTTTTGCATGGTTTTTGCAGTCTTAAGTCCGTGAGCTTAGATTCAACACTTTTCGATTGTACTCTAACCAATGTGGGGAAAATGCGTGACTCTATGACAAGTTATACTTTGCTAAGTATTCTACAAGTAGAACTTATTGCCTATCGGTAGGAATAACGAAATAGGCCTCCTCCTTGTGATCCTCCACTCTTTTGTTGGTGAACTCGTAGATATTATAATCATCCACTTCAAAATATTATTCGGGTGCCTCTTACATAGATTTTCCCGTATCACCTTTGCCAAAATAATTCCTTGTAGAAAAACCTAAACTGCAAAAAAAACTTGCCTTTTTTTAATATAAGGATAATTATAAAATACTGATATGGGCAAATGATGGGACAAAATATAACAGAAATTATTTGCAAGGTATTGACAATGTAGAAGATAAGAGCATATAAAATAGAAGATGAGAATACAAAGAATAGAAGATGAGATCATAGAAAATTGAAGATGAGAGTACAAGACAAGAGTGAGTGCAAATTTTTTGTGTAGATAATTCTACTCATGAAATTGCAGTATGAATTTATAGAACATCTAACAACTCATTTATTTTTTATTTTTCTCTTTTGCAACGTTCAAATTTGAAATTTTGAACACCCACAAGCTGCACCTACACTTGTAAGCCTACGACCCAGGTGAGTTCTTTGCATTAAAAAATTTCTTTTTCCTTCACTAACAACTCAAACATATTCCTCACTGCCTATAAACCTATAAACCTACATATATATTTTTTTTAAAAATGCACTCAATGCATTCAAAATTTCTGAGTGTAAATTTTACTGTTTTTATCCTGTCAATTGTCTTCTTCTGTCATTCTTTCATGTTCATCTCCGGTTGTCTTCTCTTTTTCTTCCTAAAGGTTGTGGAGTTACAGCTTTTGAAATTACCTTCAATGATTACTATTGTTTCCATGTTTTTTTGTTCCTTTTACTTTATCTTTTTTTTTTCTTTGTTGACACATGTTGTCAACCCTCCATTTTTTTTTACCAATTTTGGCTATATTTGGTGGGTTGAGCCCACCAATTCAAGTGGTTGTGAATCGACAAGACAAACGGGTGAGTTGATCTGCGGTTTGGAACCCACTGGTTCACCAGGTTGTGTCATGTAACTTGGCCTTCAAACTACTAGCCCGACGGTTCCTACCCATTGCCTAACTGGCCATCATAGGTCGGTTCACAAGCTTGAATCAGCCAGGCTAGTTTGGGTCGGTTTGCGGGCCCGAACTAACCCTCTCCCTTGTCGAGGTCTAATAAATAAAAGGTTTTAATTGAATTTTAGTGTATATATATATACTTATATTAGTATACTTTTTTCTTGAGTAAAACTTTCCAATTAGACATAGGCACGAGCATCTTACCTCGACCAGTTGAAACCAATGGGTCACACGTCACAGAACCCTTAAAGCCAAGGGCTGGGTCCGTTCGATTGGTTCACGATTATCACAACCATGTAATCGACCTAATTTTTTTTATTTAAATTCTATATTTTAAGCATTAACTTAAAGCTCAAGAATTAAATATTTTTAGTTCAATTTTTATGCCCAAGAACTAAACAATTTTAGCCTAATTTTTGCTAAAGTTTATAATGAATTGCTATCTTATTTATACAAAACTCTAACCCATCTATATTATGATATTGATAATATCAAATGAGAAAGTTAAAAATATATCAATAATTAGTCCTACATTATTAAAGAATGTTGATAAAAGTCTATATATACCAAATTATATCAATATTAGAGATAAATTTATTTTTTATCTTGTTAATAATAACACAATAAATGTTGTGTATGGAAAAAAGAAAATTCTAATTCACATAAAATTATTTTAAGTTTTTTCTATAATTCAATTTTATGTTTTATTTTATTTAATTTATTTAGCTTCTTTTATTTTCAAGGATTGTTAATATTTTTATTTTCTGTTTAGTAACATAGGGAGCCCAAAGAATCCACAATTCTAAGATGACAAATTGCTCTTGACCTAAGGACCTGTTGAGTCCATAAGTGGGTTCGGAACCGTCACATGGGATTGGCTCGGTTCTTAAACCTATCGAGGCATCAACCCTTGTCCATATCTTTCCCCAATAATGATAGTGGGTGTTCATGATGATTGTTTCTTTAAATAACCACTAGTATCACATTACTAATTTGTAAAAGAAGTAACATAGTTAGGTTAAAAAATGATGATTGTTTCTTTAAATAAATTGACCTTCATATCCTTTTTGATTTGCTTGGATAATATATATATATATATATATATTGAGTCATAAATAAATTAATTATGGTATTAAGTTTTTAAATAGATATAAGACACCAAAGAGGAGTCATTCTCTTTAATAATGTAGATTAGGAAAATGTTAGTGACTACTATTGCAAGGGATTGCAAGTTTGTAAATTTTCACAAAAAAAAAAGGAATAAAACCTTATTAATATTAATATTGGACTTGAGGGACAAAAATTTACTGTATTAAGAATACTATAATCATATTATATTGATCTGTTAAAATATGCTATGTATAGAATTCAATTTAAGAATAAAAATATATGAAGAAAACAAAAAATTAATTATAAAATATTATATACTACGTAACACATTTTAATAGGTTGATATAACATAGTTACAATATTCTTGGTACAATAAATTTTTATCTAAACTTGAGGAACCAATTATTAGATCCGATTTCATTTGCCCATTTTATAAATTTTTTCATACATTTTCAATCTTATTGTTATGTAAAAAATATGAACAAGTACTTATTTTATACGCTCCATAGTAAGTACTGCGAAATGTGTATGGGTGGTATCATGTCAAGTGTCAACACAACAAGTCCTCGCATTAAAAGTCCTTTCATACTTTTCAAAGGTTGTTTTATTTCAAGTACTTACCATTTAGATTGAATGGCCGAAATATAGGCAACTTTTCCTAATCAAAATCTGGATTGCAGGCCATTTATACATCTTTTTTTTTGGATGAGCAAAGAATCCGAAAAGGGCTCTACATAAGATTAAGAACTAATGCCTCCAACCCCTTCTCTTATGATGAAGCTACTGGTGTGGGTGTGTAGTGCTTCGGAAATGTGGCTCTAAAACCTTTAGCTAGATCATGGGATTGCGTCATATTCAAAGGACAACAGGGTACTTTGCTTCTCAAGATTCTCTGGGCTTTGACATGGCTGGGGGTGCCTTCAATTTTCAAATAGAAAACTAAAGTCCCCCACCATGTGAGGATGATGCATCTATCAATAAACTTGTGAATTCCCCTCCACACCTTGTCAGAGTTTTGAGTTTATATATAAATTACGATCTTCCAATTTCTTAAGGTGAAACTTATAATAATGTTTTTCTGTCACTTTCCATCAACTAATTGTAAAGTCAACTGGAGTTATATAATCTATATATTATATTAGTCCATGTCGTTTTCAACGAAGTCACTAGTCATTGCGTCAAAACATTGTATAGCATTAATCTATATGCAATTAGAATGTCAGAAAGTACATATATTTTATTTTTTATTTTTTAATGATTAAATGAAAGAAAAGAATTCTAATATAATGAATCCTATTTAGGAAACTGGTATCCTTAAATAATATCAATATCTAGAAATTACTTCAGAACTGATGATTTATGGTCCTTCTTTTCTTTATTGCATTTGCTTTGGATCTACGCCTTTAAGATGGAGAAGATAATGTGGCCAAGAAAAAAAAAATGGTGAAGATAAGGAGACATTACGCATGAACTTCATGTATATATATTAATACTATAATACTACAAGGTTTGATGTGTTGGTAGCAACTGTTGGTCCAGTCCAGTCCAGTCGGAAGATACCAAGCTTTAACTTTCTACTGGCGGATGAAAGATGGCTAGGCCTAGCCTAGGCTAGGACTTATAATATCATATAGGTTCTCCAAAAATGGTAAGAAATACTAAAAAGAGGACTTTAAGAGTACAACTATATAAATATAAAGGGTATAAATAGCTTATTTAGAAAATAAAAAATTTGGTTGAATTTTTTAATAAACTTAGTGGCTTGGATGGTGCGATTTAAATATAGAGAGGGACTGATTGTCTTTTTATACAATCATATATATAAGGACTACTGGCCTACATTTTCCTTTTTTATCTCTCTTATATTTAGAGCCAAAAATTACACGTTGGGGGCTATTGATTATCTTTTTGAAGTATCTGCGATTGCGAATTGGGATATGGCTTTCATTTTCCGACGTGACTGCTTTACGAACTGAAAAAGTAACACACTTTTGTTTCAAAATGAGACTTGTCTACATAGCAGAATGTAAACACGAACAGGATAATTTGGTTGAACCCTATTAATATACATTCTTAAATGTGTTTTAGTTCTTATCTTTTTCCAGTGGATGTTATGATAGGGATGCAATCCGAGCAAGCCATAATTGAGTACCTATTTTGATCGATCTGATAAAAACCTTATAAGATTTGATCATATAGAATTTAGGATCGGTTTTGGAGCATAGAATAAAATCTGATAAGGTTTAAAATCGAGTTATGGAATTTAGAAAAAATTCGATGAAAAAACCTAATTCGATAATTTTTTTTAAATAATAAATTAATATTATAATTTATAATTAGTATATTTTATTTTATCATTATTATACGTTTAATCAATATATTTTTATATTTTTAATTTTTATATTTAATTTGTCTCTTCTTTCCATTACAAGTAGATTAATAATAAATTAAATAAATAACATATAAAAATAAGTTTAAGTATGAAAAAAAAAAAGATTAAATTGCCATTCAAGTCAAATTTGAGTTGTTTTATTTGTTAATTGGATCGGGTAAAAAAAAAAAAAAAACCTTATCAAGTCGAGACGGGTTTTGGGTATATAATTTTTAACCAAGTTAGGTTCGAGTTTCTATGAACCCAACCCATTTACATCCTTATGTTATGACTCCTTAGAATATTGATTAAGAGTATAAATATTTCAAACTTGTAAAATATTCGAATTTAATTCATCAGTTAAGATAGAGTTTCTTTAAGTAATTTACATGGTTAACTTCAAATTTTATAACATTTGGTTCAAGTAATTTTTTTCCCCTTAATAATTATGTTTTAATGAATCTATGTTATTTATATTTGATTGAAGGGGGCATGATTTGTAGGTGCCATATAACATTCCACATTAATGGCGTATGTTATTTAGGGTTTTTGTTTTGGGGTAACCATATATATCCTGCAATGATTGGCTACAAATGTGATTTCATCTAATTTTTATTAAAATAGTTGGGCGAGATTGCAAATTTAGCAATTCAAAAAGCTGAATTGTTGGGTATTAAATATCTCATCCAAGATCCAAGTACCAAAATTTAAATGTAAATTAAAATTTAGTAGTTATCAACCCGATTGGTTGAAAAGAACCAGTAACATTAAAATGGAGTTTGAAAGGAAAAGCTAGAACTATTCGGGAGTTGACTCCTGGGATCCGGACCGGATGATTTGCGGACCGAAAAGCGTGGTGAGCGTCTAACTCTAACACACCCTAGCCTAGCACTCCACGAAGTTCTAATCCAGCATCATCTCCAGCCGTTCGTATTAGGGGAATCTTTTAAAATAATATATTTTTTTTTTGTGAAATAAAATATTTTGAAAAATTATTTAAAAAATAGATTATGAATACATGAATCAAGTCCGCACTTTCAATAATTTATACTAAAAACACATACCTGGAATATACTTTCAACAATTTGCTAATTTTTTTATCATTAAAATTTTATTTTCTAAAAAATCATGTAAAAAAAATTAATTTAAAAAAAAACTTAAAAGTTCATATAAAGAATAAAAAAATAATTTTCATAAATTTAAAAATTTAAAAAATTCCGTACTCTTTTTATGTTTTATCTTATAATATACAAAAAAAAAAAGAAAAAAAACTAAGTTTACTATATCATGGTTTAGTCTCTCTCTCTCTCTCTCTCTCTTTATTATTATCAATTCGGTAATCATTAGCCCATGAAAACATAGCAATTTGACCCTTAGTTTTTTTTTTTTTCGTATATTATAAGATAAAGTATAAAGAGGTAATTTTTTTAATAAAATTTAAATCAATTTTTATAATTTTTAAATTTATGAAAATAATTATTTTTGTTATTCTTTATGTAAATTTTTATTTTTTTAAATAAGAAAAAATAATTTGAGAAAATTTAATTTTCTTTACATGATTTTTTATAAAAAAAATTCAATGATAAAAGAAATAGCAAATTCATGTCCACGCCTTTAGTACAATTTGTATTGAAGGCACATTTTGGATATGTGGTTTTAGTACAAATTGCTGAAAGTGCAAACTGAGTCTACACCTTTGCAACCTATTTTTGGAATAATTTTTTTTAATACCATATGTCATAATTTAAAAAAAAATATTATTTTAGTGGATTTCCCTGTTTGTATTCTTTATTTTGTTCGACTAAAAGGCTCTATCTTTTAAAACTATTAAAACTAGTTAAAAGCCGCCTTATGTATTTTGAAGTATATACATTATTAAAGAAAACAATAAATTTATTTTTAAAATGATCATAAATTGAGTTTCTAACAATCTACATTCATAAAATTATATAACTAAGGTGTGAATAATTAATAGTAAATAATTATACAAATATATATTACATTTTAGTTTTACATGAGTATTGATGATTATATATATAGATATATATATATTACTTGAAATTATAATATTTTAAAAAAGTTATAACCCTTCAGGTTATAGAAATTAATTTCACGTAGACATGTACAAAGTAGCCGTTCGCATAAAGTTAATGTCCCTTGTTTACGTAACTTGAAGAAAAAAAATAACTTTAGTTAGCGAAAAAAGCTTAAGTTACTTTAAATGTATCACGATTAAATTTTTTAACAATATATGCTCATAAAATTATTATAAATATGATGTAAATACTATTTTTTAACTATATAAATATGTATTATGCATTTATTCTTTTGAGTATCAATGATTATTTACATTTTTATTTGAAATGTTATGTCACTTAAAAAAGTTATACTGTTCAAATTATGAAAATCAATATCATATAGTAAAAGTTTCATTATTTCGTATTAATTCATACAAAGGTTGCATTGTTGCAACACATGATGCAAAGGTCACAACTCCATAAGCACCCTTTTGCATAAATTATATATATATATATATATATATATATATATATATATATACACGTAATTAAAAGGAAATAACATTAGTTAGTAAAAAAGTTTAAGTAATGAAATGAAAAGTTATAAGTAACTAAGAAGTATTATTAATGAAAAATTATAAATAACAAAAAATTTCCAAAATTATATTTATAAAGTATTAAGAACCCAGTTCATTGTTTTTCATAATATAGCAATGCCCAAAAGTTAAATTTGAAGAGGCACCAAATAAGTTAATACCAAAAAGGTATTATAATAAAAATATTTTTGAAATTATATATTATATAAAGATTTTGAATTATTAAAATATGCTATCGATTTCCTTTGAAAAATATCAACAACAAAAGATTTATCCTCCATATAATATCGAGTCAATCGTTTGCATTTGTATACAATTATAATTATGCTTTGAAGTTGTTATATTCAATTTGATCTTATTGACCAATAAAATATTAATTAAATAGAAAGCCATTAAATTAGATAATAAACCTATATAAAAAAATAATCACAAGTATTTATTTATATTAAAGATTGACTTTAATTGCATTGCAATTGTGGAAGAATTATTTGGTTTCAATTTCTTTCAACCGGTGCAAATAGTAATGGTGAGTGCGTAAATGGTGTATAAGGTATGAAACCTTACTCTATAGGTACATGTAGAACCAAAACCTATTACATTTTTACATATTAAAATGTTTAGGAGAATTTATGGACAATATGTTAATGTTACTACAATCTTGTAACTAGGAACATTCATCAATTTATCATCTAGTAATATCACAAAATTACATTCTATAATGTAGTTTAGATCAACTTGCATAAAATAAATTAATAGCACAAAATCTATTATGGTATTTTTACAAATACAAAAACATCATAATATAAACATACAACAAGACAAATAAAGTTTTGAACAATTTTGACTAAGAACATATCTAATCAAGCAAGGTAAAAATATAATATTGTGTTATATTTAATGTTATCAGTTATATGTACTATGGAACATGTACCATTATATCTTAGAAGATAGATTCTAAAGTGGGTACAAGAAATGAAGACTTCATAATGGAAGTAGTTTCCGATAAAATTATACCTAAAACCTATCATGTAATCTTTAATACTTACCCTTAAAACTTATCCAATTAACTTGGATACAGTATGATACAAGTTGTAATAAAGCTATCCACTCATCCCTAATAAATATATTATTTTAAAAATTGAAGACTTACTGTAATTTTAATAGTTTTCAAAACTAATTGTTATAATTTAATGTTTCAATTTTATTGAGTTATAAAATTATATATCAAGTTCTAATTCATTAAATTAAAATTCTTATAGTCTAACGAGTACTAAGAGAGGAAAGAGAGAGGGGTTAGCTACAATGCTTTATTTGTCAAATGTGCGGTTCTATTTTAATACTATAGAGCCCATACTTTGAATTTTTGGGGGGACTTGAAAGTCAACTGATATTAGATTGGACATTTGAAAAAGCAAAAATCAAAGGCATAGTCAGTTAGTCACTTACATATTTTAATTATCATTATTTTGAACTTAATGATATGCCCACTGAGCAAACTATATATTAGTGTGTGACTTAGATTTTTGCTTCTTGCTAAATTTTAATTATTTATTCAGATTATTTTCCAAGGTGCAGCGACTGATAAAACCTGTATTACTATTATATCATACATGAATTTCAACACAATTATAATATAAAATACATTTTATTGGATCCCCCATTGATAACGCGTTATCGTCAAAACTTAGAGTTTGATTTTCAGTTGAAATGATGATGCTTGACTGTATATCTTATAAAAAAGAAGAAGTGCTATTGCTTGTATTAATATCTATTTTATGTTTTGTAAAAACACATAACCTAAAATTGTCGTAATTATTATTATTATTTTTCCTCCTTGTTTTGGGTAATTAATGAAGGATGTAAAAGTAATATATATATATATATATATAATATAACTACATCAAAAGTCAGTGCCACAGGCTGTCATAAAGGAGTTGAAACTCCGGGCAACCACCACAATAACCCAAGCCATTAACTAAGTGGTTCAAAGTATCGGAAGGGGGTACGAAAATTAAAACTTCACCCTTCGTTATCATCTGCATTTTCGTTAGCAAGTAAATCTACTGTTGCATTACTTTCCCTAGCACTATAAAGAATTGCAGATTCATCCAACCATTCCACCTTTCCCTTGCAAGCACGAAGAGCATTGGTGAGTTTTCTTCAACAATTTCTATCATTGTCAATCAAAGCAACTGCTATTTCAGATTTCAACTAATTTGATCCTCATTATTAGGCCATAGTCCAGTAAAGTCCTCATAATTTTTTAGAAAGAACTTGAATTTACCAACTTTTCTTGCAAAACTCATAATCCAAAAACCTCTATCATCTCTTACCATCCCTGCAATCGTTGCTTCAAACAAAGCAATTTGTATTTAGTTTAATCCAATTATTTTTTAGGGAGCAATCACATTATTAGTCATTTTTATGGATAGTGAAAAACCCAAAAATTCCAAATAAGATAAATAGAATCAAGAAGAAAGATTTGAAGCCAATTAAGAAATGATTTATAAAATTTAGGGCCAAAATTTTTCAAAATGGCCATTATGGTCATGAACTTGATTTATCAAAACTAGCTTCAAAATAGTCCAGTGACTCTAACTAAAATTTAAAGATCTTAATTAAACAAATAAAATCATTAAGGAATTATTTTGAGTCAATTAGAAAGGAAAAAATGGAGGTTGGAGATCAATTTTGTAAAATGACCATTTTGCTTCTAAACTTGATTTATAGTATTTGAAATTGGCCGAAATCTCCAAAAACACTTAAATTAACATCATTTGGACTCATTTTAAATTATTACGAGTGATCTCTTGAAATTTGGAGATAAATTACCAAAACGACTATTTTTGCCATTAAAGACAATTTTATTGAAATTGATTCTAAAACTTGTATAGAGACTTTAAATATAACTCTAAGACTTTAATTAGATGAATAAAATCAATTACAAAATATTTGGAGACAATTGAAAAAGAAAAATTTAAATTTGGAGGTCAGTTGGATAAAATAACAAAATGCCCCTAAACTTATTTTCTTGAAAGTGATCATTTAAATTGAGTTTTAATGGCATTTTGGGAAAAGAAAAGCAAAATACGACAGCTAGAGTAAGTGGGGAAAAATTAAGAGAAATATAATACAAAATAAGTTAAATTAAGATGATATGTGTCATTATAAGCTACAACTCATTAATCTTTATAGACCAATTTATCCTTATCCTTAAACCCTCATTAAACCCTACTATAAAAACTCATTTTAGGGTAGAAAAATAGTAGCCCCCATTTCATTTTTCTAGAAAATTCTCTAAGGTAAATGCTCTCAAACCCATTAAACCTATTCTACCTCGTAAACCTCTTAATATTTATTAAACTCTATACTAATCTAGTTATTTTCTTATAAGTTTTAAGTCAAGAATCAAGTGGGATTTCAAGCTAACAGGGGGCATCTTACACGTGATTTGAGTGTGAAGATAAGTAAGAAAATAATTTGATTCAAGTGGATTTTACTTTGTAGATTGTGACTATAAATAGTATATGATATTTATTATGAAGGAAATCAATTGGAAGTTTAGGAAAAATATTATTTTGGAAGCGGGTAGGCAC
This sequence comes from Laguncularia racemosa, assembly GCA_037954665.1. Taxonomy (NCBI): domain Eukaryota; kingdom Viridiplantae; phylum Streptophyta; class Magnoliopsida; order Myrtales; family Combretaceae; genus Laguncularia; species Laguncularia racemosa. The sequence continues at coordinate 4,784,972 of JBBMOL010000024.1, read as the reverse complement.
GGTTTAGAAAGAATTTGGGTATTTCTTGGATCTCCAACAAAGTAAGTTCAAAATCTTGTTTAAATTGATGATTTAGAATAGCTATAAGTAATGAAATATGAGGATTTGATGATTTCTTGAACATTGATAGTGTATTGTAAAACCTATTAGTAACCATTACCTATATTGAGTGTTCTTGACTTTTATTTGATGATTTAAGAGTCGATCTAAGATATAATGTGCCATATATGTTGTTGGATTTGTGATTGAATGATAGAAGTGAAGGATGATGCATGATAATTGAAGATATGTAATGGGTTGTTAGATATAGTTACAACTGCCACTATGAAGATGTAATTGAGGCTTAAATTTTCTTGTTAAATCTAATTTGAATATTGTGTGGTGATGAATTGATGATTAGAGTATGAATATGTGATATATGGAGTGATTTTGATGATTAATTAGTAGATATGACATGTAAAAGGTTGGACTTTGGTAATATGATTGAATTAGTGATGAATAAGTTGATTTAATTGTTACTTTATGAATTTCTAGCATGTTACTATATTCTTAGAGTGTTATATTTGATGAAAATTGAAGTTATTTGATACATATTAAGTTTGGTGAAGTTTAGGGATATTTGAAATGTTGTAAGAGCACGAAATGTGGAATTTCTTGCATGATTTTAGAAAATATTAATTTTGAAAAAATATGATAAATTATGTTTATTTTGGATAAATTTGGTATAATTTAGGTTTAATTATGAATACGAGTTGGATTAGATATGAAATAAGACTTAGAAGTGATAATGTGTTGAAATTAAATTAATGGAATGGATAAAATTTTAATGGGAGCATGTTCTATTCCATTTGCTCTATTTTGATGGTATTCTAGGTTTGAAAATGAAAAATAAATGATGTATTAGACACTAGGAAGGGGTGGGAACAAATGAGTTTTGGTTTGAAGTGATTTTGATCTAAATTGAATAAGTTATGAGATTTAAAGTTAAAAATTTATAATTAAAATTGGTATAGTAGTTCAAGGGTCTTAAATTGAATAAAATCATTTTTTTTTCATTAAATGGATAGTGGACATAATAAGGAGGCAAATGGTTTTGATTTTACTTAATTTAGGCTTAAATTAAGTAAGTTATGACCTTTTAAAATTAAGATCTAAATTTGTAATGAGTTAAGATTAAGTTAGACAATGATTTAATTAAATTGGGTCAAGGTTAACACAACCAAAATAAGCTCAAGGACCATCCTCTTACCTTCCCTTAGGTGGTCTATGAAATTAATCATAATTTGTTTAAATGGGTTTGATTAATTAAACCATCATAATGGGTTAAAATAAAATTTGACATGATAATATAAACATAATAACTTAAATGGGCCCAAGACCCAAATTCAAAATGTAATTGCACTTATTTTCTTCCTAAGGCTTATCTTTTAAATGGGCCTTAACACGATAAATAATTAAATTGGGCCTTAAACCAATTTAAGATCTAAATCAAATTAACTAATAAATTAGACTTAGGTCTAACAAATAAAATGGGCTTACCTAATTTTAGTGAAACTTAAATGGGCTCAAGACCCAAGCATACTTGACCTTATTAAACTCTAAAGCCTATACCTTAAATGGGTTTTAATAAACACATTAAATTTAATTGGGTTTTAAATCCATTAAGACTCTAAATTAGCTAAAGGCCTATAATGGAATTACAACAAGACTTAATAAATCAATTAGGCTTCAGACACAACTAATGGGACTAAGTAAACACAATAGGCCTTAGTCAATTTAAAATACATAGAATTAATTTAATTTGACTTAAATTGTAATTAGTAATTATAACTGAACTCAATTAAATCGAGTAGGGCTAGTGGACCTAATTCCAAACATAATCAAGACTTACTATACTTAAATAACCCAAATCTCTAATTAGGCTTTAAACTTAACTAAACTTAAAACTTAAATTACTTATTAGGTTTAGTTAAATAAATCCTAAATAGTTCATGCCATAATTAGCTAAAAGCTAATTGGGACCTAAATAACCCTAATTAGGCTAATAATTAATATGAGCCTTAAGTAGGTGATACCAAACCTAAAATAGGATTTAATCACTTAAAATAATCAATTGGCTTATAATTTTCTTTTGACGTATAAAACCAACTCAATCGACTTAATTGGGACTCATATTGAAATTCGGAAAATGTGACCTTTTAGGTATGTATTAACTTGTTTATTGCATGGTAGGGTAGAAAAATTGAATCGTACTAATAATCAAACTCAGTTAAGTATCTACTTGTTGCATGTGTGTAGTTACTTGAGCTAGCAAGTGATAAACTTTTGATCAAGATTATGGTTGTGGTCATATATCTCGAAATGATATGATAGTTAGACTCTTAGATCACCAAGGATAAAGGTGGGCATGGATTAAATTGATTCAATTTTTCCTCTAAACCAAACCAAACCATAAAGGTGCGATTTAGTTTTTCATTGCTTCAAACTAAATCGATTTTTTTTAAAACCATAAAATTTTGGTTTAGTTTATGAATTAAACCATATTTTATCTTTTAAGAAAGTATATTTGCTTAACATGTAATTTCATATAAGTAGTAGTAAATTTATTTAATAATAACATGTATTGATATCATATAAGAGATTGAAAAAATCAATATTCAAGCAAATTTTTTTTAAAAAATATTTAATATAACTAATTTATTTCTTAAACTAGCATATAAAATAAATTTTAAGTTAAACTATATACATATTTGTTAAATTATAATTATAAAATTTAAATACATATCAATAAAAGTAAACTAAAAACTCTTTTAAATATTATATTATAATAAAAGAATTTTTTTAGTTATGAGTAAATTATCATTATATTTTTTCAAAACAAATTGGTTTAGATTAATCCTCTAAACCAATCATAAATTTTTGCTTTGGTTCAGATTGGATATTTTCCAAACCAAATTGCAAAAAAAAAAAAAAAAAAACATATTTTCAGTTTGGTTTGGTTTAGTTTGATTGTTTTTTTTTACCTACCCTTAACCAAAGGTAGCTCGACAGGTAGTTGATAAGTGAAAACATGTCGGATAATAGGCACCGTAAATGGGGAGAAGGTATATCTAAAGTCTTTTAGGGTTATGAGTCTCAATGAGCAATATGATATAGCTAGACTGTGATTAGTGAAGACCACATAAAGGTGAGTTCACTTAGACAAGGCTACTTATGTACATTAGTTTTCGACGACGTAGAGTTTGGCTACTCCTATCAACCCCTGATATTCATTGTAATGAACCCCTTATAGTGATGCGTGTAACCCTAGGTATGTTGAACCTAGAACCTTAACAATGCTAGTTGGTTTCAATTACCCCGAAGATCGTCTTGAATAAGCGATGCGTAACTAGACCCCAATCAAACCCGTTGACTATAACCTAAGTTATCAAAAGTTATTCCTAGTAATCCGGTTAATAATCTTATAGAAAAGTTCTTTTGCAAAAGAATAAAAAAAGGTATTTTGTATCTCACAAAAAAAAGATGTGTTTTCATATATCAAAATTATCTTTGGTCGGCCCCCTTGCACGGTATATATAGCACACGAATATAATATGGAAAGACCTAACACAATATGGAAATCTTAAGTTATCTATTCTATCTTTATTCTTGTGTCACCAAGTAGGCAACTAAATAACATGGAAAACAAACCAACAAATAATAACAAAACCGAATGTATCCTCTAATGTATTATCCACGCAAATATATAATATTCCTAAAATATTTCATCCTTCCACAGTCACGTGAATCAAGTTGACACATGTATGTTTTCCTTCTATGTAGCTTGATTCCCAAGCTTACAAGTCCATAACTAGTCCTTGTAGAGCTTTGTTCATCTTTTTAGCTCTAGCTCGGGTCATCAGGCCTCCAATACCATGTAATGGATCATGAGATTTTGGTTCCTTTCTTTGTGATGCTAGCTGATCCTCATCATTCCCTCCTTCCTCGAAAAGATTCGTCCTCAAATCACTTGCATCATAAAGAATAAGATTAGAAACGTTAAAGGTAGCACTAACGTTACCATAGTGGCTTAGCAGATCTATCTTAAAAGCATTGTCATTGATGCTCTCCACCACTTAGAAAGGTCTATCACCCTTAGGATGTAACTTGGATTTGTGTTGTTTAGCAAAATGTTCTTCCTTAGATGTACCCAAACCCAATTACCAGGCTGAAATATAGCTTTGACACGTCCTTTATTTGCTTGTCAGGCATAGTGTTCATTCTTCTTTTCAATGTTAGCCCGTACTTACGTATGTAAATCCCTAACAAATTATGCCTTCTTTGTACCATCAAGATCAATAAACTTGTTAGTAGGTAAAGGCAATATATCTAATGGAGTTAAGGGATTAAATCCATACACAACCTCAAATGGAGAGTACGATGTAGAAGAATGTATAGTCCTATTATATGCAAACTCTACATGAGGTCAAACATATTTCCCATTGCTTCAAATTTTTATCAATCACAGTACATAGCAATGTGGAAAGTATCCTATTAACAACTTCTGTTTGTCCATCTGTTTGAGGATGTGCTACAGTGGAAAACAGTAGTTTAGTGCCTAGCCTATTCCATAAGGTGCACCAGAAGTGGCTCAAAAACTTCACATCTCTATCACTAACGATAGAGTTAGGTAAACCATGCAATCTAATGATCTCCTTAAAGAATAAATCAGCTATATGTCAAGCATCATTAGTTTTCAAATAGGCAATAAAGTGAGCTATTTTACTAAACCTATCGACGACAACAAATATGCTATCTTTACCATTCTGAGATCTAGGCAAACCTAATATGAAATCCATGGAAATGTCAATCCAAGGCTGACTAGGCACAAGTAAGGGAAGATACTCCCCATGCGGCATGATTTTAGACTTAGCCTTCCTACATTCAATGCACTTGTCACACACAAGTTGTACATCATGTCTCATCCTAGGCCAGTAAAAATGTTTATGCAAGATATCTGAAGTTTTGTTTACTCTAAAATGTCCCATGAGACCGCCCCCATGCATCTCCCTTACTAGCAATTCACGTATGGAACTCTTAGGCACACATAATTTATCTTTCTTAAACAAATATCTCTCATGCCTATAATAGTCCCCATACCCGCTTTCAGAATAAGCAGACCAAATTTGATTAAAATTAGCATCATGTTCATATAATTCTTTCATACTTTCAAACCTAAGAAATTTAGTATGTAAAGAGGTCAGTAAAGAATACCTCTTAGAAAGGGCGTCTGCCATCAAATTTTTCTTGCCTTGCTTGTATTTGATGATGTATGGAAAGGTTTCAATAAACTCCAACCACTTAGCATGCCTCTTGTTCTGCTTCCCCTGCGTCTTCAGGTACTTTAAGCTCTCATGATCAGAATAGATGATGAACTCCTTAGGCCATAGGTAATGCTGCCATGCCTGCAACGTTCTCACCAAAGTATACAACTCCTTATCATATACTGGATAGTTTAACACAGCACCTTGGAGTTTCTCACTGAAATAGGCTATTGGTTTAGAATCTTGCATTAAATCACCACCAATACCTTTCCCGTAAGCATCACATTCGATCTCAAAAACCTTATCAAAATTTGGTAATATTAACAAAGGAACATTAGTTAACCTACCTTTCAATGTCTAGAATGCCTGCTCATGTATTTCGGTCCACTGGAATTCGACATTCTTCACCAAATCATTCAGTGGAGTAGCAATGGAGCTGAAGTCTCTCACGAATCTCCTGTAGAAACTGGCTAGACCGTAGAAGCTCCTGACATCATTGGCGTTTTAAGGTGTTGGCTAATCTCGGATTGCCTTCACTTTCTCATCATCTACAACTATTCCATCTGCTCCTACAACAAAACCAAGGAGAACCACAAATTCCATACAAAATGTGCACTTTTTCAAGTTGACATATAATTGGTTTTCCCTTAAAACAGTAAAAATACTTTACAGATGTTGTACATGATCATCTAAAGTCCTGCTGTATATCAAGATATCATTAAAATAAACTACAACAAATTTTCTTAGGAATGGACACAATACATGATTCATTAATCTCATGAAGGTAATAGGTGCATTAGTTAACCTAAAAGGCATTACCATCCATTCATACAGTCCATGTTTAGTTTTAAAGGTAGTTTTCCACTCATCACCCTCTTTCATAGGAATTTGGTAATAGCTATTTTGAAGGTCAATTTTTGAAAACAAGCATTGACCATACAACTCATCAAGTATGTCATCTAATTTAGGAATGATATGTCTATACTTAACTATGATTTTGTTTATCGCCCTACAATCCATGCACATATGCTACATCCCATTCTTCTTGGGCACTAAGATCATTGGAACTGAACATGGGCTTAGACTCTCTTGCACAAACCCTTTTTCCATCAGCCCATCCACTTGTTTCTAAATTTCCTTGGCCTCATTTGGATTGGTTCTATATGCTGGCCAGTTTAGAATGGAAGCACTCGACACGAAATCAATTTGTTGCTCTATCCCTCGTAGAGGGGGTAATCTTTGTGACACTTCTTCAGAGAACAAGTCTTCGAATTCCTGCAATAAATAAACAACAACACTAGGCACAAAAGGGTTAATGTCAACATTAGAAAAATATAAATCCTTATACATAAGTACAAGTAATTGTTGTTTTGCCATCATTGCACTCTTAACCTCACTCTCCCTTACCATTCCGTCTGCTTTCAGTGTTTGTGTGTATTTGCTCTCTTTGCTCACAAGTACTTGTTTTTCACTTGTTTTATTTTTCTCATGTGCACTCAAGTGTTTTTCCCTGAATTCCTTTGCAATTCTCATCTGATCTTCACTAGCTTCCTATGGCTTATGAGGTGTGAGAACTAGTTTCCTTTTGTTTAAAACAAAAGAATATTGGTTCTTGTACCCATCGTACATAACCTTTTTGTCAAACTGCCAAGGTCGCCTTAATAAGATGTGGCTAGCATGCATAGGTACCACATCATACATAACCTCGTCTTTGTAGCTCCCTATAGAGTAGGCTATAAGTACCTGCTTGGTCACTTTAACCTCCCCACAATCACTTAACCACTGCAATCGATATGGTTTAAGATGCTTCACTGCTTTCAACTGCATCTTTTCTACTAGTAAAGTGCTAGCAACATTAGTGCAACTGTCACTATCGATTATTAAGCTATAGACTTTGCCCTGCACATGACACCATATATGAAAAATATGTTCACGTTAGATCCCCTCACCATTCTGCTGGGGTTATACACTAAGCACTCTGCTCGTAACATACAACTCGCCACTCACGGGTCCCTCTAAGTCAACATCCTCATACTCCTGTGATGATGACTCCTCCTTCTCCTCAAAGCTCACACCTTCTACATCCCCACTAGCACCGATAATCATAATCCTCTGATTTGGACATTGGGATGCAATCTGCCCAAATCCCCAACACCTAAAATACTTTATATCTCTCGTCTTAGAAGGGGGTTTAGTGTCAGTCTTTCCCTTAGGTGCAGCAATTGGATTCTTAGCCCTTACGTCCTCCTTAGGCTTTGAATCGGTGGAGTTTCTCTTCCATGTGGATTTCTATGGAGTTTTGGAAGTTGAGCCAGTCCTCCGCTCAATCTTGTATTTTAGATGCCGCTCTACTTTAATAGCTCTATGCAGTAACTCTCATATATCTAAGTAATGGTGAAGATCTACTACATCAGCTATCTCCCGATTCAATTCGTTGATGAATCTAGCCATAGTGGCCTCATCCTCCTCCTCAATTCTCACCCTAATCATGGTCAACTCCAACTCTTTGTAATAATCCTCTACATTATTATTCTCTTGAGTCAACCCTTGGGCTTTCCTAAGTAAGTCCCTATGATAGTGACTAGGAATAAAACGCTTCTGCATGATCGTTTCCATTTCCTCCCAAGTGCTAACAGGTCGCTCTCCATACCTGTGCCTATTATGTACCAACTAATCTCACCATACACTGGCATAATCTGAAAACTTTACTACAACTAATTTTATCTTTTTCTCCTGAGTGTAGTTGTAACATTCAAAGACATGATCCATCTTCCTCTCCCATTCTAAATACAATTCCGGATCATTCTTTCCCTGAAAAGTTGGGATTTTCAACTTAATACTCCCTAAATTATTATCACGCCTCTGGATACTTCCCCTATACCTTACGTGTTGGTAATCTCCAAAATCAAATTCCTCTTCTTCATCTATCCTAACTCCTCCCCTATTATGTCTACATACTCCTCGCCTGATAGTAATACTGCTAGACGGTTCCCTACTCCTTTCCATCCTGTCATGAATCTGCTTTAGTTCACCTATTAGGATCCTCTTCATCTCCCCCATCAATTCCTCAAACATCACCCGGCTTTCTCCTCCGTTAGTGTTCTGTCCCGATATAATTCTAATAATTTGCAGCAAGTTACGATCACAATTACAAAAAATATATAAGTATGTTCCTCACACTCACTTGTGTATTGCTCACAAATGATATGCTCACAATTCCACTCATGTATATCTCTCACAAAATATGATCTCACCACCTACTTTTTGTAATTCTTTTGTTAGGAACTCAATTTGGAATTTCTAAACTCAAATTACTAAGTTAACATTAATGATTACTATCGGCCTAAGTCACGTGAATGAAGGAAGACTAACTACATAATCTAATTGATATGGAAAAGATTCACCACTGAATAGATATGCAATCAAACACAAAAGGATATAATTTGCACCGAAACATAATGAATGATTATGGAAAGTAATTTTCGAATGCACAATTTAGAAATCACAAAGCATCTATCACAGTTGGAATTGGAAACAATTGATATAGAAAGTGAATTGACTCAACCAATTATGTAATTGACAATTCAAGAAGCTATCTTGTGATTTCGGCAATTGTAATTCTTTCAAGGACGAATTCCTTTTTCTTTTTTTTTTTTTGTAGATAAGCTATGAATTGAACACAATTGATTGTTCAAGAAACTTAAATACTATCGGCCCAAATGGATTGTAATGACCGAACAAGTATGAAATATATATATATATATATATGACTTCTGTCTATGAATATGGAAAAGAACAGAATTTTTTTTATACGAATTTTTTTTTAGATATGAATATAGAAAAGAACAACATAATTTTTTTTATACAAATTTTTCTTTTCAGATATGAATACGGAAAAAAACAACAGATGAATATGGAAAAGAACAACAGACGACTATGGAAAAAAAAAAAACAACTATGGAAAAGAACAACAGATGAATTAAAGAAAATGATAGAATTTACTTGATTCAAGAAGCCGAAGCTCTGGTACCAAATGATGCGTGAAACCTTAGGTATATTGAACCCAGAACCCCAATGATGCTAGTTGGTTTCAATTACCTCGAGGATCGTCTTGAATAAGCGATGGGTAACTAGACCCCAATCAAACCCGTTGGCTGTAACGTAAGTTATCAAAAGTTATTCCTAGTAATTTGGTTAAAAATCATATGGAAAAGTTCTTTTGCAAAAGAACAAAAAGAGGTATTTTGTATCTCACAAAAAAAAAAGATGTGTTTTCATATATCAAAGTTATCTTTGGTCGGCCCCTTTGCACGGCATATATAGCACATGAATACAATATGGAAAAACCTAACATAATATGGAAATCCTAAGTTATCTATTCTATCCTTATTCTTGTGTCACCAAGTAGGCAATTAAATAATATGGAAAACAAACCAACAAATAATAACAAAACTGAATGTATCCTCTAATGTATTGTCCACACAAATATATAATATTCCTAAAATATTTCATCCTTCCATGGTCATGTGAATCAAGTTGACATATGTATGTTTTCCTTCTGTGTAGCTTGATTCCCGGGCCTGCTAGTCCATGACTAGTCCTTGTAGAGCTTTGTTCATCCTTTTAGCTTTAGCTCGGGTTATTGGGCCTCCAATACCATGTAATGGATCATGAGATTTTCATTCCTTCCTTTGTGATGTTAGTTGATCCTCATCATATAGCCTATCATAATGTCCAAAATCATAAGTACTCTCGTTCTAGGTTTAATTAAGATAATTAATTAGATGAAGTAATTGATTGCTACATTAGTTGTAGGCTCATTTGACATGCATGTATTGTTTATGTTACTGTATATTGGGTCCTCATAGCTCACTTCTCCTTTACCTCTTCTTTTTTAGGTGAGGATTTTATTGATCCATTGTACAACTCAATGGGTTATGGCTTTAAGGAGGAGACATGAGATGAGATTATAGAGATTGGCTACATCGAATGTTTTTATGATTGGTATCTATTATGTTTTAGATTACATTTTTATATTTTTAGTTGTACTGAAACTTATTGGAGGCCATTTATGGCTTTATGATCTATTATTTATGAATTGTTTCTTTTGTGGGCTTTAAGCCCTAAGACCCAGTTTATCATTTTCTATCTTACTATGTGTTTTTGTGACCAACAACCATGAAACATTTTTGAAAATTCAATGTTTTTACCAAAATGTTTTCAAAATCTAATGAATGATTTCGATGTCTTAAAATTGGTTTAGAAACTCACTTAGTAATTATAACTTTATATAGTCTATTTAAGTAAGATATGTGACGAACTATCAGTGTCATAGTGGTTTCGGGGCATGACAGATAGAGAATGAATTCTTTTTCTTTTTTATTAAAAGCCTACAATTCATGAGCTCTCTAATGGATGAAATGTGGTAAGGTTTTTGAGACTCTCCTTGATTGAAGAATTTCTCATTTCTATCTAACCATATCGACCACAGCATAAAACCAAAGAGAATTACTTTAGGAAGACATCGTTGGCTTAATTCCTTCTTCCTATGAAAGCTATCAATGTTAATCCAATTTATCAAGTCAAGCTCCATATTCAATGAGAAATTATCATCCAATGAGAAATGGTTGAAAATATGGGATAGGGTTAGACAACTTAAGAGCATGATTTAAGTCCTCATTTGCAGCATTGCATTAAAATGTTCTACGTTACACAAAAAAATGTTGTTGTAATGCTTGACTTTTTTTTTTAAATAAAAAAACTAATTTAAGTTATTTGTTATTTTGAGTAATTTAAATAATGGCAATTTAGTATTGAAAACAAATTTTAATTGCCCATATTTCTTAAAAAGAAAAGAAAAGAAAAAGTAATCTTTTTCCTTCCCTCTTTTCTCTGTCTTTCCCTTCCTCCTCTTCAACTCTTAGCGGTTACCATCATTTTATAAGCCAAACTACTATCCTCTTCCCCCTCTTTTATATTTCAAGAGAAAATTGTTAAGGTAAGTTCGATTTTTTTCCCCTCTCTCCCTCTCTCTCTCTCACATACACATACACAAGCACATACACATACACATACACACACTTATATTATTCTTCCAGACAATTTCTTCTCTATAATAACCACACTCGATTTCTCTCTTTCTCTTTTCTTGCATATTCAAAGGCTAGAACTTTTGGCATGTGGGTGGTGTGTCTCTCTTCAAGATTTGGTTTAGCAACTGTAAAAGAAGCTACTTTGGGGCATAGAAGAAAGGATTTCAAGAAATCAAGTAAGTTGTTAAGGAAAGGGTTGAGTGTTGAAGTTTAAGCATTAAATAATGTGTGAAAGTAAGGATTTTGTATTTTATTCTTAAGTTCTATGCGGGGTTTTAAGTAGTTAAAGTTCAATTGTATAACATAAATTCTTTCCTTCTCTTTTCCTTTTAACTAACATATATTTCTATCAGACTAATATCGAATTCCAATTTCTTTTCCTAGTCCTTGTTACTAAAATTTTTGTATGTTTTCATGAAAATTTTCTCTAAATTTTGAAAACTGTTGTGTAAAGGTTAGTTAGAAGGTTAAGTAAATGGTTAAGGAGAGTGAAGGTAAGTTAAAAGGTTCAATAAAGGGTTAAGTGGAGTAAATGTTAGTTAAAAAAAGGTTAGTTATAAGGCTAATAAAGGTTTAAAAGGATTAAAGGTTAGTTAAAGGGTTCAATAAAGGGTTAAGTAGAGTAAAAGTTAGTCAAATTATTAAGTAGAAGGTTTGGTAAAGGGTTAAGGAGAGTAAAAGTTAAGTGAAGGGTTAGAAAGAGTAAATTGATTTACAACCAACTTGAATAAAGTATTTAAGCAAATGTATTTATGTTCTATATCAAATGTTAGAGTTTAGGAAATCTAAGAATTAATTAATCTACCTATTCTAGGTATATTATTACCTTGTTTGCTGCATGTTCATGTTAAGATTAGAATCCGATAAACTTAATGGAATCAAGCTTGTAATTAATGTCTATCTTTTGCTTTGCTATGGTCAATGGAGTAGGAGTACCTTTGATGTCGGCATGGCACCTCTATGATCATTGTGTAGTATTGTCTCGAGTGAAGTTATATTTCAAAAGCATTTAGATAGATCTAGGTTGATTTTAAACTTAAGTTGTTGGGGACTACCCAACACTCTATATATATTTTATTATATATGTGTTTCTAGGTCATGAAATACCCTTAGTCTTAGAATACCCCAAGTCTCGGGATGTTATCATCATACTACTTGTATCACCTACATAAAAGATAATTAATTTGATGATTATGCATTAATAATTAAGGTTATATGCTCTGTGTTAGTGGCATGTATGGTATCCTCATTTACTTGATGGTTTTCACATATTAGGCTTCGGCTTACCCCATGTGAGAATCTTCCTTTTTAGTTGTAGATACTTTTATTGATGTTGGTTATACTTACAAACTGAGTTATGACTTGTATTATGACCTCGAAGATGATGTGGAGTACCTCTACTACGAGGAGTAGATGGTGTGGGATTACACTAGATTGATATGATGTTTAGTTGTTTAGTGTATTTGGAGATTAGACCAATATGTGTTGTTCATGGTTAGTTATGTTAGTGTGTTTGGTTTCCTATTTTTTCGTGTCCAGTTGTTATAGGAGCTAATATAGACTTTAGTGACATTTTTATGTATCTTTATGATTGTTTAGATAGAGTGAGACTCTGATGAGCCACTTGGTTATGTAAACTTTTGGAGATTGTTTTCAATGTGTTGTATTTGCAACTATTACAAGTATCATAGTTATATTTAGACACGTTATGAGTCTTTGTAGTGGACTATAACGTCCTAGGTTTTGAAGCATATTATGGTTACAATGCTCTAGAGTTGGGATTTCATTTGAATAGATCATGCCTCTATTTGAATAAAAGTCTCTAGAAAGTTTTGTCGACTCCAATTTAACCATTACATATGAATGACATGATCCTCTATTTGATTGAAGTGTTCCATGGAGCGCTAACTTTAGCATTTCTTAGTCTTGTCCTTTGAATTCTTGTATTTGAGAATTTATTCTTGTGTGTTATATGAGCAACTTCCTACTAAAAACATACTATTACTCATCTAAGTAGCTTAAAGTTAAATTAAAACATTGTTGTATTTGCAATTATTACTAGAGAAGAGAAAGCTCAATTATGATAATGGGGATCAAAATCTTACCATAAACTAAACCATGGTTCTTTGAAAAAGCTCATATAGGGAAAACAAAAAATAAATAACTATAGTGCATTAAGTTGAATTTGTTATAATACTTCAATTTACCAAACTATGGCAATACATTTTCAACGCATTTTAATGAAAACATAAAAATGCTCGAGAAAAAGAAATTTAAGTCATGTAGTCTACATATGTACTTAAGTCTATAATATAGCTTTTTTTCCTTTTCACATATTATTTCCCTTGAAATTTTTACTAATTGAGAGGTTGACAACTAAATAAAAAGTTTCAAAAATTCAACCACTAAAGAAGGGGTTAATAAGGGCTAAAATTATTATTATATTAATATATCGGGCTAAGCTTATTAATTATTTGATTCGATTCATTCAATTAGATGATAAGGCTTAGTGAGTCTGGTTTATCTATTTAAATGATTCAAGAAAAATTAGTTTGGTGAGATTAAAATAGGGATCGTAGGACTAGCTCATTCAAATCCAATTTTTCTTAAGTAGGCTCATATTCTCATGGAGAATGCTGCTGGTCTTATGCTCTTAGCAAGCTTATCAAGATAACTTTAGAATAAGCATACTCCATTTTGTCTACCAATCACTAAGGTGATTTAACATATGTCATTAGACCCAAAAGTTTATATATACACAACCATTCCTTCTCATTTGACACAATTCCAGAGATGGGTCTGGTTAGATTTCGAATAGCTAGAAAGTAAGTCAAATTATGAAGTATTATTTGATCTAATTAGACTAAACAATTGGAGTTTTTGATCATTAATTGATTTCTTTTTCCTTACACATGTATTTATATATTATATTATTTTTATCTTCTTCTTCTTTTTTTAAATTATTGTGCTTAACTTGTTGAGGATTCTTATTCTATTGTCCTCATTGGTTGTTGTATTTGTGTGAGGGAGTGGTTGTTGTTAAGTTGTGTTGAGAGGTTACATATTTTCACTATAAATCTATAAATAGCTTGCATAAAAATTAGATAGTTAAAGTAGTAAGTGAACGTATCGAGGGTTCGTAAGCTTGTGTAGACTCTCAAAGCTTTTGTTTTGATATAGTAGAACAACTAATGTAAATGATTAGATTCCTAGTGGTAGAGCTAGAAGAGTGGGCCGATGCTACAGGTAAAACCATTATAAATTCATTATTTGAATTTCTTGACCTTTATCTCTACTTAATTTCTCATCCCTACTTCAATATAATTTATAAACATAGTTTCAACAACATATTTGAGCCATATGTACAATAAATATTTCTTAAATCCTTTATTTCATATCATAACTATTAAGCGACTAACTAAATCTTCAAGTGTATTGAAAAGTAAAAACAACATATTAAATAAGGATTAGAAATATTACCAGCTCAATAAAGTCTTGATGTTCTTCATGAGATCCCCTTGTCACTCCTTCTTGGATGGTGTTTGCATAGTACACAATTAAAAAAGTTACTTGTTTTAAAGAATTGAACTTAGAACTTTCACCATGACTAAAATTATAAATTGCTAATAAAAAGAAGGGAAAAGTACATATTTAGTCATCAAAGTTTTATAGTTTTTTTTTTTTTAATTTTATTCTTAAACTTTTAATTTTTTACGTTCGAGTCTTCAACATTTACAAGTGTTAAGTTTTCCATCCATGTATGACACATGGTGTAAGTCTGTTAGTATGTGTAATAATATAAATTAAATTATATAATAAAATTGCAATAAAAATAAAAGAAAAATAGTTATGACTACCTCATAGTAGGGATGTAATTGGTAGCCACCTAAGGGGTTGCACAACCTACTAATTAAGGTAAGTTGATTCGATCCATCATTAGTGATCCCTCGAGCTGGTGGGCAACCACCCCAACTTAAGAAGTTAAAATAAAAATTCAAATATAAATCCAATTGAGTTTTAATTAGGTCATGTGATTGATTGAAACCCTATCAAGTTTATACCTGGTTACCACTAGTGGTGAGTTAAATCTACCTACCTTGGTTAATTGGTCGTAACCCACTTAATTCTTTTGATAATTCCATCTAAGGGGTCACACAAACCACCCCCTTAGCTAGATGATGGCAACACACTAGCCATGAAGTAATTGGAACTATTTTTCATTTTATTGGAATTTTCTTTTTTTTTTTCACTTTTTTAAATATTTTTTTGTATACTTTTTTTTTAGAATATTATTATATTATTTAGTTTATATAATTACGTCGACAAACATGATATTGCCATGTGTCCTTTTATCTTCTACAATTTTTTGCTTTTTATTTTTTTATTTTTTATTTTTCTAAATTTTTATATTTTTATAATTTACTTAAACAATATATATTTTATTTTATTATTTAATTAAGTTAATTATTTCAACCAATGACATTATGCCACATGTCATACATAGATAAAAGAACTGGTTTGGTAATGTTTATAAACATT
Source organism: Laguncularia racemosa (assembly GCA_037954665.1). Taxonomy (NCBI): domain Eukaryota; kingdom Viridiplantae; phylum Streptophyta; class Magnoliopsida; order Myrtales; family Combretaceae; genus Laguncularia; species Laguncularia racemosa. Next base: position 4,769,038 of record JBBMOL010000024.1, on the reverse strand, counting down.
AAAAACTTAACTTAAACGCACAAAAATTAAACATCTAAGATTAAAATAAACATTGATAACTTAATTAGTACTTTTCTCAAAAATGAATCCTTTGCTCTTTTGCAAGCGTTCAAGAAGAGGTAAGAGAGTAATTATGCTTTTTTTTTTTTCAATAAAAGGTATAATAAAATAGGATATTTATTTAGCTAAAAAGGTTAAAAATGTCCTTTAGAATTTGCAAGTCTTTTTAATAAAACTCGGGAACTTGTTTAAAAATTAAGAAAAAACTTTATACATTCCTATATTTCATTTTATTTATAAAATATTTAATTAATATTAAAAATACACAGGGCTCTTCACTAGTGTATTTGACAAGTGCCTGTAATTAAGGAATAATTAATGAAATAGGAAAAAAATATAAATAAAAGTAATGTTTAAGATAAAGATTAAATAGAAAATTAATATTAAGTTTAGTAGTTTAAATAGAGATTTTATTATGGTAATTTTATAGATGATAATGAATTTTTTTATTTAAGTCATATAACATGTTTATGTAATAATTTTTTTATTTAAATAATTTAATATAACATTAATCTTTATTTTGACCTTTTAATAATTCAATTTTTTTTATTTAAATTTGATCCAAAATATTTATTTCCTACTTATAATTTTCCCTAATAAAATACCCTAACTATGGTTGGTTTTTGGGTCGTTTCGCGGAGAACATCCACCGCAAAATTCGATCTCACATTTAGAAAGAGCTAGATTAAAATATAAGTAAATAAATAAATAAATAAAGGATGACGTATTAGTCATTACAATGAAGACCTGCCAGCCATTATCTTTTCTTCTTTTGGTTATCCATTTATGAGCAAACATTGTCAAACACAGAAAATATTTTAATTATTTAGTTATTTATTTTCCCTCCAGGCCAAAATACCTTTTTCCAATAATATAAAAATAATTCCACCAAAAAAAAAAAATTTTCTGTCTTATGGTCTTTTTCAAGGGACAAACAGTAAGTTTTCCTATTTTAGTTTGGACAATTCGTGACGTAATAGATTCCCACTGATTTTTCTTTCGGGGAAAGGAATGCAAGAAGAAGAAGACTTAATTAGGAAAAAAAAAAAGAAAAAAGAACTAAAATTTAAAACAAATGGTCAAATGTTAGTAAATTGAAATTGATTTCTAAAGGGCATTTTAGACATTGGACGTCAAACAGCATCAAATATAAATACCATTCGACATCACTTCTCTATATTTTAGCTGCATAAAAGCAGAGCACGTTGCAGAAACACATACAAGGGGGCAAGAAACTGAGAACAGAGTGTGTTGAAACACCTCGCCGGGATCTGGAATTCCGGCCACCGGAGTTTCATAACCAAGCCCCAAAACGGTTCTCTTTAGAACCTCTTGTCAAACAAAAATTTCCCTTTTTCATTTGTATGTTGTTAAAAAGCTCTGTTTTTCTTTCTTTTTTTTTTCTTTTTTCTTTTTAGCATTACTGTTTTGAAGTTCAGTCCTTTCATAGTTTGCAACATAATTTAGGAGCTGTGAAGAGTAATTGGAGTAATTCGTGTGATGGGATTTTGTATTTGTCCATTGGGAACTCCGGCGAGGTTACTGTGGAGTACCAGTTTCTTCCGTCACAAGCTCATGCTATTCTAATTCATACAAGACATACATATTTATATATATACACACAAAACATATACATATATATATACATATATAGTTTTTGAGACCCAGATAGCTTTTTTATTGGAAAGATCAGATTTTGTGAGCAGACTGACAAGTATGGAGTTAGGAAGGTTCATCTTCGAGTCTTCTCCTTCATACAAAAGAAACATATCGTTTCTTGGAAATGTTGATCCTGTGTTTACAGGTAATTCTTCTGTTTCTTTTAATCCTTAGACAGTTTACTTATTTATTGAATTATATTGTGTGTTTTGGTGATTGTTTTTAATGGGGTTTCAGTTCGTTTATTAATACTTGATATCCTTGATCAGAGTTGATTTGCATGTAGTATTTCGCAATTTGAAGATATAAAGATATGAACTCTTGTTGTTTCTATGTTAGTCTCGAAGGTTCCTTTTTTTCTTTTCTTTTTTTTTTTAATTGGAATTGTTTTGTGTATATGTACATACAAATATGCATCTTGTTTAACGAGTTGAGCAAGAAAAACAAAATACAAACATTTGTTAATGATTGATCAAGCTTTTAAAAGAAGAAGAAAAAGTTAATTGTTCAATCATATTTATTGATATGGACCTTGAAGATTTTTTTTCCCTAGTTATTTCAACGATATAAATCCGAGTTTTCATGGTGTTTTAAACAGTTTTTCTTATACTTTTATGACGGTTTTCAGTGTCAAAATCAATGGTGGGCATGAAGGAATCCTTAAAAAGGCGGCCTTTCTTCAGCTCATCGGATGAAATTTACGATGATGAATGTTTTGATGATCACATGCCGGAGAAGAAACGCCGCCTCACCCGGGAGCAGGTAAAAAATTAATCCAAACAAAATGCTTTGAGAGTTGATACGAATATACTTATTCCTGATCACCTTTATGTCAGTCCGTTCCGCGTGGCATGTACCAGCCAGATGGTTGCCCTAATCCTAACCTTATCAGCATCAAATTCCCATCTTGAGGTTTCTAAGACCAGATTTCATTAAATTTAGATTTGCTACTTTTTTGTGGATTTGTTCGCATCAACTGTTGTCAAGCTTCCAAAGCAAAGTTCAATGTCATGTGGAAAAGAACTTCCACTATTTAGAAGAGAATATATTCTCTTAAAGAGTCCATATTGTTATCCGCTGCAAATTTGGAAATGTCGACTTGTAGAGAAGTGCCCACATGACCTATGTAAATATTTAACTCCTTTTTCATTCTTAAGATCTAAGATAATATTCTATCCGATAGTGATACTCCCCAAAAATGATGGAAGAAAAAAGTCCTTAGCTATGAAATCAATTTGAAGGCATTTAGTTCAATGATTATGTTGCACTTGTAATAGCTTGTATCATATATTTAAAACATGGTGCAATATGAAGGTGGATTTGCTTGAGAAGAGCTTTGAAGCTGAGAACAAGCTGGAACCCGAGCGAAAGAACCAGTTGGCAAACAAGCTGGGATTGCAGCCTAGGCAGGTGGCTATATGGTTCCAGAATCGGCGGGCTAGGTGGAAGACAAAGCAGCTCGAAAGGGATTATGACATCCTCAAGTCTTCGTATGATTCCCTTCTGTCAGATTATGACTCCGTTCTGAAAGAGAATGAGAAACTCAAGTCAGAGGTATGCTTGGCTTTGGTCCGGGTTAGCTACAATACCCAACCCATGATAATTCATACATTAGGTTGTTGTAAAGTCGAGCAGGTGCATTTTAGTTTGCAATTTTTGCTGTTGACAGAGATCTTAATGCGACATACTGATAATGCCTGTTGAGATGACTATATGATGAGGGCAATGTGGCATGAGCACATTACCAGAAAGGCACATAGGTGGATGCATTTTTGCATTGGCACCAATTCTCAAGTTAAATAAACTCGATACGAAAATTTTATATGTAACCATTGTCATTCTGCCTTGAATGAAACTATTTTCACGAGTTAATGTTATCGATTATTGCACGACAGTTCTTCCTGTCGATCGCTTGATTTTGAGTAGTTGTCTTCTCCTTTCTCATACTATGATTGTTGTCTTCAGGTAATTTCCTTAAGCGAACAGCTTCAGCTAAAGGAGATCATACGAGCACCCACTCCTGCTCAAAAATCTGATCTACTTGGGACTGAAGAAGCTCATGTTTCGGCTCCTCAGTTTGGTGTGAAGGTGGAGGATCGTTTAAGTTCTGGGACTGTTGGAAGTGCCGTGACTGATGAAGATGGCCGGCAGCTTGTGGACAGCGGTGAGTCGTACTTCCCTGGATGCGACAACTACGCCGAATATGTAGCTCCTGTCGATAAGATTCAGGTGGAGGATGACAGAAGCGATTTTCCCGACGTTTTCACTGCTGCCGAGCAGCAACATGACAACATGGGAGAGCCATTGGGCTTGTGGGTCTGGTCTTTCGAGGGAAATTAAAAATTTCTCTTGCCAAATGCCATATGCATGTTCTTGAAAGGTTCAACGCCAACCGACTGGAAAACTATATGTCTTCCAGCTTTTTATACATACTCCCCTACTTTCTTAAGACGATACCATTATACAATAATGTATGTCGTTGTTTGAGTGTTGAAATCTAAGTGATGCGACGGATGTTTTTAGTGTAGTTATTGGGTCCGCTGATGCAGGAACGGCAGTATAATGAATAAATGGTAGTATGATGAATAAAGACTTCAGTTTTGTATGAAGTTGCATTTATCTATCATAATTTCATCCAACTTCCATTTTATATTGTAGAGAGCTATCTTTTTATATTCCATATTCTCCTTTGTTATATTTATTTATGTATCACTATAATTATATTTATTTTTCATTATTTTGGCCATTCTAATCTATTTGTTTTCATTATATTTTAGTAGATTTGTAGTCAATTCATCATAATCTATCCCCTATATATTGTAGAAGTTGCATTCCGATTGTTTGAGGCAGCCATTAAAAATTAATCGGTCATAACTTTATCCAAACAAAAAATTGAAGAAACACGCGGCTACTAATCTAATTTTTATTTTATTTGTTTGTACATTTTCATTGATAAGTTGGCTAGCTTTTACTTATGCATTTGTTTTATAGGTTTATATTTTCCATTTTACAAGATTAATCCTATATTGAAAATATGTATGGTATGGGTGGTAATGAGATGGATTATGTGATGTAGAATAGAGAGTTAAACAATAAAAAATGTCAAATTTGATGCATTATCTTGCGCACATATTTAAGATGTTGAGTTTGCTTATTCTTCCTTCAACACATTTTCCTATGACATCCTCCACCAGTCATTTACTAAAGGCTTCTCCTTGATTGGTACACTTATTGCACATGTTTGACTTATGGTAACAACCCTATCATATATTAATTATTATCTCATTCATTTTTAGCATTAGCTAGTTTGAGACAAACACCAAAACTCTGTTGAAATAGCTCTATAGAAGATTAAATAAGTAAAATGTCAAGTTTGACTCGCCATCATGTGCGTGCATCTAAGAGAATCGAATTTGCTTATTTTTTCTCTTACACCTCTTCCTACAACATCCTTGACATGTTATTTACTTAAAGCTTTCCCCAGATTGATTGGCATGCTTACTGTATGTAATCGGCATATTGTAGCAATCCCACCATATTGATAGAAATCACAATGATATCAATAAATTTTGATTTTAATATATTTGTTTAATAGTTGCTATGTATTTGGTAAACTGTTACTTAAGAATAGTCAATATGATATTATACCTAAATACGAATATAATCTAATATGCTGTTTGGAGTTTATTTTACAATTATCATTAAAATTGCTATGCACTATGCGAGTTGAGATGCGAAAGGAAAGGTGCATGCAGAAATAAATGAGAGAATATTATCATTTTCCCCCCCTAAAGATTATTGTTCTTAGTTGTTATTGAAGGATGTGTCCTTCACAATGTACGCTATATGTTGCATTAGGAGGTATGAGATCGAACTTTCATTCTTGGTGTTATAACAATGAATGGTGAAAGCATTGGCTCTTTTGTCAGTGTGGAGACCCAAATATTTGCGGCATTATTGAGGCCTTGCGATGAGGCATGAAACAACATTTCATACGGTTAGGTGGTTCCTCGATGGTCGGGAGGATTGTGTGGTGGCTAGTAGTGCCAGAGTTCTATAATAGTTGTGGTGGTTCTACCGACGACGGGGATTATGTGTGAATTTATTACTGGTTATTATGGCGCGTTGCTAGGACAATTACTGAATTTTCCTTTGATTCCAAGTTTCCAGTCATGAGGAAAATGTTGCATAGATGTGAGGTAAGGTGGTGGCAAGAGGCCTACACAAGGTGGAGTAAAACATAGGACTGGTAATAGAGATGTCATGATTCGGCGAGAAAAAAAGGAGGTAAGCAATCGTAAACTAAATGTTCATAGCATATTGAATATAGAAGAGTTTCTGGATCAGTTAGATGTAGTGCGTCGATTCTTTGATTATTTTGGAACTCTTTAAGGATAAGTTGGTGAAACTTGTAGCATGTAGGCTTAACATGGTGACTTTTGCGTAGTGGGATAAAATTTTGAGTCGTAAAGTGAGAGAATGTAGAGATCATGTTATAATTCAGAGGCAACTGAAGTAAAATCTAAGCAGAGAGCTTCTGCCATATATTATTATGAATAGATTTTGTTTTTCGACAACATTATAAGTGCCAACATGGGAAAAGGTCTGTTCATGAAAACATAAGTCAATTGGCGAACGAGAGTGTGCAACCGTCTGCAGTGGAACTGAGGGAAGTTAATGGATAAGAATTTTCTCGAGCATCTTAGGGCTAGACAGGTGGAAAGTTCGTTGCATACGGACAAGCAGCAAGACTTGTTAAGATATGTGAGGAGGAGCCTGATAGGCTATTGAAGCTTGCACCGTTGCCCATCCATGAGGGAGGACGGTGCAAAAGTTGGACTGCTCAAAACAAGCCTACGCAAGTATTGCTGGATAAAGTGAAAGGAAAATAATTAACCCGCAATGTTGAGATTGTAGGTAAGGCTAGATTAATGACATTTGTGCATAGGTGAAAACGATAATAGTTCAGTAAGAGTTTTGACTAACAATAAGGTAGCTAAAGTGAATATGGCACCATTGTTAAGAAGTCTAGAAAGAGAATGAAAATCATATACTTTTCATAGAATTTAGTTGACAACAAAGGCTTTCATGTGGGCCAGTATATGTCTTTTGTAGTATCAGGACGAAACTTTTTTAAAGGAGAAGGAGTATGAGGACCCCAATTTTTCAAACTTCGAAAACTTCAGTGGAATTAAGTTAGGACTTTTGAGTAAAGCTTGGGAAATCAAGGGGAAATTCTAAGGGAGAAGTTGGGATGGACATAGAAACATGTGATTGGGGGTTATTTTAGAATTATTTGTGTGCTTCTTATTAAAAAAAAATTTTAAGTTTGTACATTATGACACTTTCTAATACTTAATAAAAAAAACCTTAAATTTAAGTAAAAAATATATGGATTTCTTAACTCTAACAACTTTTGAGAAATTTTGACTAAATGCCTTTTTCATAATTCATGTTCAAGTATATATATACATTAGAAGACTATCTTTTCCAAGCAACTATATCTTACAAACTAGGAAAACAAATCTTCCTCTACCAAAATATAAAATACAAAATATACATGCCATATTTACAAAATAAATCACGAAACAAATATCTAAATATTCACGGCTGTGTTACACGGTCGTGCCTTCTAGCCGTGTATCAGGCCGTGTATGTTTCTGGTAGCTACCTAACACAATACACGGCCGTGCCTTCTGACCGTGTATCCAGCCGTATATATTTCTGGGAGCTATCTGACACAATACACGACCGTGCCTTCTAACCGTGTATCTAGCCGTGTATGTTTCTAGGAGCTATCTGACACAATACACGGCCGTGCCTTCTGACTGTGTATCCAGCCGTGTATGTTTATAAGCTTCCAAACATTATAGATTGATATCCCCCCTCAAATTGATGCGAACTGATCAAGAAGCATCAATTTGCCAACAAGAAACTGATGACGCTGCCGATAAAGAGCCTTAGTAAATATATCAGCCGTTTGAAGATCAAAAGAGATATGAGGAAGAGAAATAACACCATTATCATAAGCTTCTCGAATATAATGACAATACACCTCAATATGTTTCGTACGCTAATGACAGACAGGATTAGCAGTAATCTGGACAGCACTAGTATTATCTACATAAAGAGAGGTAGACCCAAGTTGAGGAAAACCAACTTTAGCCAACAAACCTCGAAGCCAAATGATCTCAAAACAAGCAGACGACATAGCACGATATTCGGACTCAGTAGAAGACTTAGACACGCGATCTTGTTTCTTACTCTTCTATGAAATTAAAGAGTTACCAAGAAACATACACCAACTAGTAATAGATCGACGTGTATCGGAACAACCAGCCCAATCAGCATCACTATAGGTTGTTAAATGAATAGGAGACTCCGTAGAAAAGAACAAACCACGATGAGAAGTCCCTTTTAAATACCTAACAATACGGCGAACTGCTGCTAAATGAAGATGTGTAGGTGCCTGCATAAATTGACTAACTTGTTGCACAACAAATGAAATATCAAGACGTGTAATAGTCAGATAATTGAGACTTCCAACAAGTTATCGATATAAAGATGGATCAGATAGAAATTCACCATCATTTCTTTGATATTTAACATTCACTTCCAAAGGAGTATCAACAGGACGACCCTCTTAGAGACCAGCTAAAGCAATAAGTTCCTTAGTATATTTATGTTGATGAAGAAAAATACCAGCAGAAGAAGAGTGAACCTCAAGACCTAAGAAATAAGTTGACGATCCCAAATCCTTCATATGAAAAGAACCTTGAAGATGTTCCTATAACTGAGACATCAATTGAGTATCAGATCCTGTGATGATAATATCATCGACATAGACTAACAACAAAACAACTCCCTTATCAGTCTTGCAAAGGAATAATGAAGAATCATACTGACTTTGAATAAAAGAGAAGTTAAGAAGAGTATTACGAAACTTCTCAAACCAGGCCCGTGGAGCCTGTTTTAAACCGTATAGAGACCGTTTGAGCTTACAAACATCATGTGAGGGTGTAGAAAACAATCCTGGAGGAGGAGTCATATAGATATCTTCCTTAAGGTCCCCATGCAAAAATGCATTCTTAACATCCATCTGTCGTAAGAACCATCCTTTAGATGCAGCAATAGATAGAACAAGCCGGACAGTTGTCATCTTAGCCACAGGTGCAAAGGTCTCTTCATAATCAATTCCATATTCCTGTCGATTGCCAAGAGCTACTAACCTTGCCTTATATCTATCAAGGGAACCATCAGATCGGATCTTAAGAGAATAAACCCATTTACAACCAATGGGTTTAACACCAACAGGACATGAAACAATATCCCAAGTGTGATTGTCTTGAAGTGCTTGAAGTTCCTCTTGCATGGCTTTGATCCAGCAAGTCTGTTTAGCAACCTGAGAATAAGAGGTAGGAATTGTAGTATTAGTTACAATTGCAGAATAGCCATATCTATCTGGAGGACGAATGTGCCGAGTTGATCGTCGAAGAATCATTGGAGCTTTTTCAGGAGTAGGGTCGGGAAGGACAAGTCTAGGCTTGAACCATTTCTCAAAAGAAGAATCATCAAAGTGAGGAAGTACAACAGTATCAGATGTCGAAAGATGTTGCTGAAAATAGTATTCATGCTAAAAGAAAATCACATCCCGAGAGATACGCCATCGATTATTAATCGAATCATAACACACAAAACCTTTATGATTAGGACTGTAACCCATAAAGGCACATCGAACAGATTGGGCTGACAACTTATGACGTTCATAGGCAGGTAAATGAACAAAACAAACACATCCGAAAGTATGTAGCATATGATAATTAGGGTGTTTACCAAACATTCGTTAATAAGGAGAATCAAACTTCAATTGTTGAGATGGTAAGCGATTAATTAGATAAACTACAGTAGATAAAGCTTTGGTCCAAAACTTAGTTGGAATAAAAGATTCTAACAACAATGTGCGCACCACATCTAACAAATGTCGATTTTTTCGTTCGGCAACTCCATTCTGCTGAGGTGTATAAGGACATGAACGTTGTGAAACGATACCCTTGTTATGAAGAAATGCTTGAAACTCATGAGAAATATATTCACCACCATTATCAGACCGTAAGATTTTAATACAAGTAGAAAACTGAGTTTCAATATATGTCACAAAGGTTTGAAACACAATAAACACATTTGCTTTGGAATGCAAAAAATAAATCCATGTGAATCGACTGTAATTGTCAATAAATGTCACAAAATATTTATACTGAGCATGTGAAATAATTGGTGTAATTCCCCAAACATCACTATGAATAATGTCAAAACATTTATTAGCACAACTACCCAAAACAGGAAAAGGCAATGTCTTACTTTTGCCTAGTTTACAAGGAGAACAATCAACTAATAAACTCTTATCTATGGAACCGAGAACACCACTTTGCAACAAATGAGTCAAAACAACATTACTTGGATGACCTAAGCGTCTATGCCAGATGCCAGCCTTATTTTCAACAACTGAAGAAGCTAATGACAAAGTCTGAGGAACAATAAATTGTAATGGAAATAACCTGCCCACTTTAGGCCCCTTCGCTATTACCTTCCCCGACACCTGATCCTGCACAGTACAACCATCACGAGAAAAGTGGACATCACAGTTATTATCCACCATTTGTCCAACAGAAAGTAAGTTAGTAGATAATTTAGGAGAAACCAAGACATGTCGAAAGGAGGAGCTAATATCACCAACTGTCGTAATTGGAATATTATTTCCACCAGCAACCTGAATGTGTTGAGTACCAGTATATGGAAGTTGATTATGCAATAAATCAGATGTACCAGTCATATGATTTGTGGCGCCGGAATCAACAAACCAAGGAACAGAATTAGTAGTCTTACCTTTCCCTTGAAGACCAAGAGCAAAGAAGGCAGAGAGAATCATATGTTAGACCATATCTGGTGTGAGAACAGATTGATTATTGCCAGCAATTGTGGATGTCGAACCAAGATTGCGAGAGTCGGATACCGCAGTATGAAGAGCTTGTGACCTTCTATTTTGAGGCTTTGCAGGACACTCCTTAATAATATGTCCGTTTTGCTTGCAATAATTACAAAACTTCTTTCTACAATGGCGGGCAATATGACCAAATTCTTTGCAGCTTTAACACTACATTGTTCCCTTCCCTCGGGTCTGAGCAGCATATGCAACATTAACTATTCCAGATGATCCACCAGTTGCACCAATAGCGGCTTGTGTCACCAATCTTTGTTCCTCATGCAGCAATTCACCAAAACATACATCCAAACAAGGAACTGGATCTTTATTCAGCAACCCAGCTCGAGCGGTTTCAAATTCAGGCCTGAGCTTCATCAAAAACTGATCAAGACGACTCACTTCATGAATAGCCTGAAGATTAGCCAAATTCTCCTTTGACACCTTAGCATAGATAATACTAGAATATTCGCTCTATAAATTAAGAAAGCCAAAATAATATTGTTCAATTGAGAGATTACCTTAACTATAATTACTCATATCAAGTTCCAATTGAAAACGTCTTGCAGTATTATCTTGATTGTAGACGCGCTTCAAGTATTCCCACATTTCTTTTGCTGTGCCAAAGGATCGTAAATTGTTCACCATATGAACCTCAATAGATCCCAAAATCCAAGAAACAATCCGAGCATCCTTTGCCTCCCATTGACCACAATCTTTCCACTTTGTAGGAGCTGGAGAAGACCCATCAACATGACCCCAAAGCTCCTTCCCTTTCAAAAACATCTTGAACTGAAATTCCCATGCTGCATAATTCTTTCCCGTAAATCTAATAGCTAAGATTTCATGTGTTTTCTCAGAAGACATTCTAAACAAAATTGTCACTCACAACTTGATTATCAAGAAAATTGTTGATTGGAATTAATCAACCTAAAGCCAAAGAAAACCAAGAACAAACCAGCAATTCCTAGAGTAAAAGAAAAACTATGGATTCAGCACAATACTCAGTTGTGTGGCTCTGATACCATAACAACTTTTGAGAAACTTTGGCTTAATGCCTTTTTCATAATTCATGTTCAAGTATATATATACATCAGGAGACTATCTTTTCCAAGAAACTATATCTTACAAACTAGGAAAACAAATCTTCCTCTACCAAAATATAAAATACAAAATATACATGTCATATTTACAAAATAAATCACGAAACAAATATCTAAATATTCACGACCGTGTTACACGGCTGTGCCTTTTAGCCGTGTATCAGGCCGTGTATGTTTCTGGTAGCTACCTAACATAATACACGGCCGTGCCTTCTGACCGTGTATCCAACCGTGTATGTTTCTGGGAGCTATCTGACACAATACACGGTTGTGCCTTCTGACCGTATATCTAGCCGTGTATGTTTCTGGGAGCTATCTGACACAATACACGGTCGTGCCTTCTGACCGTGTATCCGGCCGTGTATGTTTTTGAGCTTCCAGACATTCTAGATTGATAAACCCTACACTTATCTTTGATCATTTTGGTATAGGACTCGAGTAAGAACAACTTCGTCTACTGATCATCAGGGCACCCCCTAGGGATTTGCTGCTACGAGCCCTTAGGTCGAGTCAATCACAAATAGTAAATACATTTAGATTTAATATCCAATTAAGTTCATTAGATTACTAAGTTAACAATCACAAACAAAAAACATAGTAAACACGTACTCGGAAGAGCGGTCCCACAACTAACTTTTGTGTAAGTATTAAAGGTATAATAACCTATTAAGTATCAAAGATTAAGTTTAGTACTACCTTATGACATAATTAAAGTTCACTATATTGTTAATCGTTTACTAGTTGCATATTTCCCTTCCTCATCGTGTTATTGTAGGTGAACTTAGTTTAAAACTGAAGAAAAATGAAATAAAAGTAAAACAGAAGTGTTCCAAAACAATATAGCCATGTATGTGGCCGTGCATAAGAACAAGGGAAGGAATATGACCATGTGAGTAGCTGTGTACCTTACGGTACATGAAGCCTTTCTAACATGCCTAAGTATACGGTCATGTACTTGGTTGTATACTTTAACACGAGCAAGCACATGCCTTTGTATCTCATTAGTACACAACTCTCTCTCCAACTTAACATAGGAAGGTATACATCTGTGTACCTGACCATATATCCCTCTATTTAAAAAAATGCTCCTCTACTTCTTCTCCAATTAGCATCCTAAACCTAGTTTCTATGTATCCGGACCAAATTAATTCGATTAAATCACTAATTCTACACTTTTATGCTAAGTACAAACACTTACTTGCTTCGATTAGCAGTTGGAATCCCAAGAGTGCTTAATCCTATGTTTATGCTTATTCTATCTCTTCCTTTATTCCAAATTCTAATAGCACATCACCCACAAAATATTCAAGCTTAGGAACTTGAAATCAATAATTCATATAGTAACGATTAAGGCCCTTACCTATTGGAAACGTGTTGATCTTGTAAGATTCCGTCAAGTTATTATATGTGTCTGAATACTTTTCTAAGGTTTCAACTATGCAAATGGGAAAAGGGGAGATAATAAATCAATTGGGGGTTCAAATACCTTAACTGTAAAAAAAAAGCTAAAATACCCCTCACACTTAAAACCTTATTATTTTTCTTGCCCTTATGTTTATTTTACTTATAATGCATATATATTACATCCTCCTCCCTTATAGAAGACTTTTGTCCTCGAAAGTTACTTGTGCTTGGAAAAAAATCTGGATACTTCTTTTGCATTTCTTCTTCTAATTCCTAAGTTGCTTCACGTTCTGTTTGATTGGTCTATTGTACCTTGATGTAAGGAATCACTCTTCTCTTCAATACTTATTCTTTTGTGTCCACAATTCTTATAAATCTTTCAATGGAGGATAAATCCAGTTATACATTTAAAGGTTCTAAAGCAACTAGTTGATCCAGATTTAGCACAAATTTCCTTAACACAGATACATGAAATACCTCATGTACTCCTTCCAAATTTGGTGGTAGAGTTAACATGTAGGTTACATTATCGATTCTTTCTAAAATTTCAAGTGGGCCTACATACCTTGGGTTTAACTTTCCTCTTGGACTAAATTTGATTACTCCCTTGGTTAGAGAAACCTTCAATAAAATCTCCTACTTAGAACTCCAAGGGGCATCACTTTCTATTTGCATAGCTTTTCTGGCAAGTTTGAGCAAAAAGAATTCTCTATCTTATCACCTTTACTTTGTTTGTAGCTTCCTGCCCTATCTCTAGTCCTATTATCTATCTCTCACTAACCTTGTCCCACTGTAAGGGAGATTTACATTTTTTGCCATAAAGTGCTTCATATGGAGCCATCTGAATAGTTTCCTAATAGTTATTATTGTATGCAAATTTTACCAAGGATATGTAATTGTTATAATTATCTCCATGGTCCAAAGCATATGTTTGCAATAGGTCTTCTAAGATTTGTATAGTTCTTTTAGACTGTCCATCTATCTGAGGATAAACTGTAGTTTGGTACCTAAAGCCTTATATAAACTTCTCTAGAATTTGCTAACGAATCATGTATCCTTGTTAGAAGTTATAGTGACTGGCACACCAAGTAATTTGATGATCTCCTTAATATATAACTGAGCAAGCCTCTCTAATTTATAATTTACTTTAATTAGTATAAAATGAGTTGATTTGGTTAACCTATCAATAATCACCCAGATTGCATTATGTTTCTTTTTAGTTCTAGGGAGAGTTGTGACAAAGTCCATAATTATATGTTCCCACTTCCATTCAAGTATAGAAAGTGGTTGTAACTCACTAATTGGCCTTTGATATTTAATTTCAATTTGTTGGCAGGTCAAGCATTTGGATACAAATTCGACTATCTCTTGTTTCATATTTCTCCATCAATAATGATTCTTCAAATCTTTGTACATCTTGGTACTTTTGGGATGTACTGTATGCCCTGAGTAATGAGCTTCTTTCATAATTTCTTTTTTTTTTTCAGTTAAGTATTGTCTAGTACACACAAGCTCATACCATGTTTTACAACACCTCCAACATCTACCTTAAACTCGGTTGTTTCTCCCCGTTCTATTTTGTTCTTGATCCTTTAAATTCCAATGTCTCTTATTTATGCTGCCTTAATTTGATCAACAAAGGTTAGTTGAATGCGAAAACTAGCTAATCCGATCCCCACTTCATGTGTCACCATCTCTAACTCTAACCTTATCTTCCAGTATCTGTCTCTAAGAGATTATTAGAGTTGCTATATTAATCTACGTCTTTCGATAGAGGGCATCTACTATAACATTTACCTTCTTGGGATGGTAGTAGATCTCCACATCATAGTCATTAATCAATTCTAACCACCTTCTTTACCTCATATTCAATTCCTTTTGGGTGAATAGATATTTCAAACTTTTGTGATATGTGAATATTTTGCACTTTTTACCATATAGGTAGTGTCTCCACGGTTTCAGTGCTAAAATCACTACAACTAACTTTAACTCATGTATGGGATAGCTCCACTCATAGAATTTCAACTGACGAGAGGTATATGTAATGACTCTCCTACTTTGCATGAGAACACATCCCAACCCTTGAGTTGACGTGTCATTAAAAATCTCAAACTTTTCCTCTATTTTAGGTAGTGCTAACGCCGAAGCTATTACTAATCTCTCCTTTAATGTATTAAAGCTATTTTCACACTTATCATCCTATAAGAATTTCGACCCCTTCGTGTTCATTGGGTCAAGGGAGCTACTAAACGAGAGAATCCTTCCACAAAACGCCTGTAGTAGCTAGTTAGTCCCAAAAAGCTTTTGACCTCTATCACTATCTTTAGTCTTAGTTAGTTAACCACAACTTTTATCTTCTTAGGATCTACTGAGATGCCATCCTTATTTACCACTTGTCCTAAAAAAGATACCTACTTTAACTAAAACTCACACTTACTAAAATTTACATACAATCTCTCCTCTGCAACTAAAATTTGCATACAATCTCTCTAAAACTAACCTTAAGTGTTCTTTATGTTTCTCTTTGCCCTTAGAATAAATGAGCATATCATCTATGAATACCGCCACAAATTGGTTTAGAAAATCCCTGAATACTCTGTTCATAAGCTCCATAAAAGTAGCTAGAGCATTTGTCAATCCAAAAGGCATAACTAGGAATTTGTAATGTACATACCATGTTCTAAATGTAGTCTTTTGAATGTCTTTTTCCTTGATCCCTAGTTGGTGATACCCCGATCTTAGGTTAATTTTGGAGAAAACCTAAGCTCCCTATAATTGGTCAAATAGGTCATTTATTCTAAGGAGGAGATATTTGTTCTTGATTGTAACTCGGTTCAGCTCCCTATAATAAATACATAACCTCATGCTCCCATCTTTCTTCTTAACAAAGAGTACTGGTGCATCCCATGATGACACACTTAGTTTGATTAACCCTTTATCTTGTAACTCTTAAAGCTGCCTTCAACTTTGATAGTTCAATAGGTGCCATTCTATAAGGTGCTTTACAACTTGTATGTCCTCTAGTTTCATAGCTTGCCTAACCACTATTGATAGCACTAATATCCCATTTCTATCCTATAACTCGTAAGTAGGAAGAATTGCAAGCCTCTACACTTCTAACTTGAGAATAACTGGATCTTCATTGGGAAAGTTAAAATAGATGACCAAGTTATGACAGTCGATGGTAGTATAGTATTTAGACAACCAGTTTACTCCTAATAATAGATCAAAATCTGCCATCTTTAATACAAATGAATCAGTTAGCATTACTTTTCCTTAAATTTCAATCCCAACATCTCTACACATTTAATCTAACCTTCTTCCCACTCCTAAAGGCATATTCGCACTCATGGGGTCATTTAGCAACACAAGTTTCAAACCATAGACATGCATGAAGTTAGATGATATGCAAGAATGCGTCACACCCATATCAAATAACACATATGCAATAGTTGAGTGGATGAATAGCGTACCTACAATGGCATCTTGATCCTGAGTATCCTAATATTGTTGCTATTATAGAGTAAAAACACAACCTGGTGCTATTTGTCTCGATCTTATGTTTTAGGGTCTACCTACTGATACTCTAGGTAGAGGTCTCATTGGTTGCTGCACTAAATTTGGCTGTGGCACAATAGCCATCTGATTCATGGTAGCACTAAACTCAAAAGATCTATGACCTTTCGACTTACAATTATAGAAAAGGCCTATGGTATGGCTTTCTTAGTACATGTCTTATTGTTATGTCCTGTTTTACCATAGGAGAAACAAGCTCCTTCAGGCCAACTACATTGAATTAACTCATGTGATCTCATACATCAAGGACTCCTCCGTCTTAGTCTTGCTGACAGTGGTGGAGGCAAGGTAAGTGGTATTGGTTTTGCTTGAATAGGTCTAGGTGCAAAAGCCATAGGTTTGGCTTGCTGTACCATGGGTTTCTTTCCTTTATTTAAATAAGTAGCACTAGAAGCTAGCCTCTTCCTTAACATCACTCTATACTTATGAGATAATTGCTCTTTTGTCATTTTCCTATTCTACTCCATAAACTTTGCTTCGTCTACTACCTCTGCATATATGGGCAGTTGAAAGGATTCCACCTCATGCTGAAGGTTGGAATCTAAGCCCCTCACAAATTTCCTAACCCTAGAAGCATCATCAGCACAAATAGTTTCAGGTAGGAATTTGATTAAATGGGTCTAATTTACTTCATACTCTTCCATAGATTTATTGCCTTGTTGGAAATTATAATATGTTTTCTCCATTTTGTCTTAGATACTATTAGGGAAATACTTTTCATAAAATAATTTCTTGAATTGCTGTCAATTAATAGGTGCTCTTGCCAACTTGAAGACACTGACTCGCCAATCTGCAGCCAACCCCTTCAGCATGAAGGTTACGTAGTCTACCTTTCTATCATTTGGTACTTGGAATGCAGCAAAAGCATTTTCAATTTTTGACATCTAATGTTCAGCTTCCACTAGATTGTTAACTCTTGAATTAAACTACTTTGTCAACTTAATGAACTTGTTTAACCGAATTTGGTCTTCTAATAGCCTAGCAAGTCTCATGGCCTATTGTTGCTGTTGTGTTATCATTCCCACCAGAACATTTATGGTCACTAGTAGCCATGTGGTCATGTCAGCTATTGGTGCTAAAGCTCTTTATTATGGTGCTCTGGTAGGTATCTTTCATCTAGGGCATCCCTATCTAGTCAAGTGCTAGATGAACTAGGTCCTAGAATTCTTCTAGAAGGCATTCTGCTTAAGAGGAGACAACTGAATTGACCAAAAATTTTACCCACTCTATTCATACTTCACCATCTTAGATTTATTACCTAAATATTTTAGAGATCATAGCTTAAGTTCTCTTGATAGATGCCTAACCTTATTGATCACTTACCTAAATTCTATAGATTATCAAACCTATGTCATATTGATCATAACCTAAGTTGTAATACCACCTAAGTTGTAACGCCCTAAAACCTGGAACACTATAACCTGTCATGTGTTTCTATAGTGTAATAACACCTTAAGACTCTCTTTCACCTTTACAACTTTAAACCTGTTCAACTCCTAATTTCAATTTACTATTTATAACTCCAATAAATATAAACAAGTGACTTATAGGCAAATCATTCCAACCATAATTAATTAAAAATAAACAACAATCTCTAATTCAATTACATTTTTAAACTTCCATTATTATAAAAATAAATAATCATGGGTAAGAGTATCTAAAGAGTCTCTAGGCTGTCAACTCAAACATCTTTAAGTTCTCCAATAATTTTCTAGGTACTCTCTCAATGCTCATCCTCATAATAGTAATAATAATCTTCCTCATTCTCATAAACACGTTCTTGGAAGAGTGGTTCCAAAGCTAACTTTTGTGTAACTATTAAAGGTATAATAACTTGTCAAACATCGAAAACTAAGTTTAGTACTACCTTATGACATAATCTAAGTTCACTATATTGTTAATTGTTTACTAGTTGCATATTTCCCTTCTCCATTATGTCATTGTAGGTGAACTTGGCTTAAAACTAAAGAAAAACAAAACAAAACAAAAGCAAAATAGAAGTGTTCCAAAACATTACGACCATGCATGTGGTCGTGCATAAGAACATTGGAAAGAGTGAATGGCTATATACCTTATTGTGCATGAAGCCTTCCCAACATGCCTAAGTACATGGTCCTGTACTTGGCCATGTATGCCTGTATACCTAGCCATGTACCCCATTAGTACACAACTCCCTCTTCAACTCAATACAAGAAGGTACACTTCTATGTACCTAACCATATATCTCCCTATTTCGAAATTTTTATTCTACTTCTCCAATCAATGTCCTAACCTTAGTTCTATGTATTCGAATCAATTCAATTCGATTAAATCACTATATACTTTTATGCGAAATATACAAACTTACTTGCTTCGATTAGCAGTTGGCATCCCAAGATTGCTTAATCCCACGTTTGTACTTGTTTCGTTTCACCCTTTGTTCTAAATTCTAATGATACATCACCCACAAAATACTCAAGCCTAGGAACTTGAAATCAATAAGTCATATAGTAACAATCAAGGTCCTTACTTGTTGGAAACGTGTTGATCTCATAAGATTCCATCAAGTTACACTATTTATGTCTAAATATGCTTCTGAGGTTTCAACTGTGCAAATGAGAAAAGAAGAGGCAATGGTGGTTTAAATATCTTGATCGTAAAAAGACTAAAATTCCCCTACACTTAAAACCTTATTATTTTTCTTACCCTTATGTTTATTTTACTTATACTGCATATATATTACACTTTCTCCTTGTTCAAGTTTTTGCTCTTGGTATTTATAGATCCAAATGCACACTAAAAAAGGTCCAAATGTATTTTAAAATAACTAGTCATCACTATATAATTTCTGCAATTTCTAAAGGTACACATTTACGTAGTAGGTAATTTTGAGAACAAAACCAAGATCAAATTAGAGGCAATTTTTGGAGCTATACTTGCAACTTAACTTCTTGTTATTACCTTCATTATTAAATTTGTCACTTTGCTCATTATTTACGATCAATCAAACAAGAGTTAGTGTAGTGCTAAGAGAGAGCCTTTATTTGCAATTATTGTAAAGAACTACACTTATATTTGTATGAGTGAAAACTCTTGTATACTTGGTTTGTGAGAGGTATTTTATTGGTGATTAATAAAAGCGTGTTTGAAGTCCTCAGCTGTGAGGCATTCACGCAATCTTGGAGAGTAAGAGACATCCAAACTCTACATTGAATCCAAGCTTAATCTTTTGTCTCATTCTCTCTTTACTTAATAACAATTTATTATCATTTCATTTGTTTATTGTTTTCTTCTAGTTGCTAAATCACAATTAAACCCAATTGGCCCCTCTTGAGTTTCTAGTCTATTTCTTCACTGTTCTTACCTCTTTATTCCTTGTTATATATATATTTTTTTTTCTCTTCTTTTGGGTATGGAGTATAAAATTTTTAGGGTGGATAGCATCTCTTGAATGGATGAGGTTAACAAATCAAAACAATTTTTTTTTCAGAAAGAATGAAATCACGATTGTAAAAGCTGTCTTGAATAGATAGGGCTAGTCACCTCATAGGAGCTATCTTTGAAAAAAGTATGACATGAGCCATCTTGAATGGCTGGGGCTAGCCAAACTTTAAGAAACTGACTAGTTTAAAAGAAAAGAAGCGAGAGCCATCTTGAATGGCTGGGGCTAGCAAAACTTTAAGAAACTGACTTGTGTAAAGGCATTCCCCACGCACTGGTGATCATAAGGATTTCCAATGTGTAAACACGCTATAGAGACACTGTCAATACTGAAAGGTTTATTATAAATCAAGTGAAAACTTTGAGTCTTGATTTTTTTACTACAGGCAAAGTTAAGAATTCTACTAGTTTCAGATATTGCCAATAAACGGTTTTTCTCAATAGTTGCTATAAGTCACTTATTCTTTAGCTAAAATGCAGAAGAAGAGGCTTCTGAAAGTCATGCATTTAGACCTCTACGAACCACAAATAATCATTTTCGAATCTCTTTTCTGGCTCGTAAGTATAGCATTTTTCGTTTGAATGCTTGATTCATACGACACCCCCCATGCCCTTAAATCTGAATTTTGGATTCTAAACCTAAATGTTTGCTCCAGGACTTCTTTAGACATATCTTGCAAGGAATCAACATTTAGTATTGGGATTTTTCATTGTTTTAAGACCAATTCTCGAGTAAGATTTGCCTTCTATCTTATAATAACATTGACCTGAGTTCTCTTGCAACTGAGTTTTTTCTAGCTAACAAAAATGACAATTACTTCAAGAAGACTAGAGTATAGTCAAAATTAAATGAATCTCCTATTGTGTTTTTCATAGTATTCTTTTAACCCAAAAAAAAAAAAAGGTGAGGTTAAAAAATAGTAGGTTAGGGAACTTGGGAGATGGTGAGATTAACTGATGGGTGATCCGACATCTACAACTATAGAGCACATCTATTTTGCTTGCAAGCAAATGGGAATTAAGCCATAAACAATAAAAAAATAAAAGCCTTGGATGAGTTGATGCTTCTTTAAATCAAATAATTCATTAAAAATTGTACTTCATCAATTCATGGGAAGTACATTTTCATAACATTTGATTCGTGGGTTCTTTGAAGTTAGAACATATCCATTTTTACCATGATTAGTACACCTCCTGAATACTTCTCAAGAAAAATGCTATCCAAGTGCTTGTACTTTTGATTGTGAGTAATTTTTTTTGGATAAATGGAATTTATTAATCCAAAAGTTGTATAAACATCAAAGACAAGTAGATATTACATCAAGGTACTGAAAAGCATAATGCAAAGTATAATTGGCTAGGATATAACCCTAGATTACAATAGATTAGTGTAGGCTCTAGTTTGCAATGGAACCCATAAGGGGGATAACATCTCCTAGTTGATGTAGTCTCCATTGTAGTAGATTGATGTAGCTAGTACCACTCTCTAAGTTTTGAATGTCGGATATGAGGAATCGGCTGTTGCCACTAAGAAATTTGTGATCCCTTGCTAGTTACTAAATGATGTAGGACATTGTAAGTAGTTGCAAATCAAGCTCTAGATTTGTGAAGCATAGCTACAGTAAAAAAATAAGTGGGCATGATTTTTTGAGTTTTGACAGTAGAGAAAACAGTGTGTGGACATTGAAAGCCCCCAATTGATCATCTTATAAAGAGTGGAAAGTTTTCCTAGCCAATTTAACCCTCGGATAAAAGAGTGCCTAGGTAAGGAGGTATTGTTCTAAATAAATTTATACCATGGCATTATGGGACTTGGCGAACTGAGAAAGCCATAACCACTC
Organism: Laguncularia racemosa; assembly: GCA_037954665.1. Taxonomy (NCBI): domain Eukaryota; kingdom Viridiplantae; phylum Streptophyta; class Magnoliopsida; order Myrtales; family Combretaceae; genus Laguncularia; species Laguncularia racemosa. Next base: position 4,746,998 of record JBBMOL010000024.1, on the reverse strand, counting down.
TTGATTATGTACTCTCTTGAAGTAGAATGTATCCAGCAAAGTTAGTTTAGGATGGAAGTGTTAGGTTGGATAGAGGACGGGATATGGATATTTGTCCAAAACGGGCTATCTGGAATATACCATTCATTTTCATTCATGATGGAGCAAAGTTTTATAGTAGAGGGGAACCTTGTGCTTCCCATTGCTCAAGCACTATATAGTGTGTCTAAGGGTCCTATTGGAAGCCAATAATCTGCCAAAGTGAGATTTCTAGACCATTATTAGGTTCCCATTGGAAATAAGCTCTTACAGAGGTCCTAAGTTTTAATTGTTTCGTCTAAGACCATGAGCATACGGTGAGTGCTTTAGATGACTAGAAGTTTTTACCTTTTAGTAAGGTGAAATGTACCTATTTTGGCCATAGGCTCTTCGACCCTTCCTTACACAATTGCCATGCATGTTTAAGTTGGATGGCTTTGTTCTAATGGTGAAGGTTTGGGATCCTTAGGCCCCCACATTTTAGAGGTTTGCAAACATCCATCCATCGAACCTTAGCCTTGGTGAAGGTGTTCGAGTTACCATTCCAAAAAAAATTCCTAAGTAGCTAGTCAATTCTTGTAACGATAGACTTAAGAAGGAAAAACACCGAGCACTAATGTCAAGTCTAATTTTTTATCATTTTCCATAATTTTAATCTATACTAAATCCTACCCATTTAACATAGATTACTCAACTAAATTAAGGAAAATCACTTTTTAAAAGGAGTCGCCACTAACCTAAGTTGGAAAATAAAGTTAAAGTTAATTGGTTGGATTAACCTTAACTAGCTACTAGTTTACGAATTAAAAAAAAAAAAACTATTTTAGAAAATATGAACCAAAGATACTAGATTTTGGGGCTAACCTATTAAAACCTAAATTGTTACCAGTTAGAATTTTCAAGAATATTTACTAAAAAGCCTTTATATTTTTACTTTTCTATTATCTACTACTATATATTATAATATGTTATTTATTATTATCATTTTTATGTTTTTATATTTTTATAAGATTTTGAACTTATGTAAAAAATAATAATAAAGTCTAGAGTTTATTGTACTAATTTTTCTAAGGCTTTTATTGTTAATAACCTAAAGTCTACTCATTTGATTTTTCTAAAGTTTTATTTTATTTATTTTATTTTTTTAGTTTTTATTTTATTAATTTTTTTAAAATTTTTGTCTTATCTAATTTTTGTAAAATTTTTATCTTATTATTTTATTTTTTAAGTTTTTCTTTTATTATTTTATCTAATTTTCCCAAACCTAAAGTTTTTATTTTATTATGGTTTTTTTTTTTAACCTAAAGTTCTCATTTCATTATGATTATTTTGCCTAACCTAAAGTTTTTATTTTATTATAATTACCTTGAAGGTGCTTATGTACTAGCTAACCAGGATCAAACTGTTCATAGTTTGCTTTTTTTTTATAAAAATTTTAATTTGTTGGTTTAATTTTATTTCATAAAAAGTATTAGGTTTACGTTATTTAATCATATTAATTTTTATTAAAAAAAATAAATGGCCTAGATTATTAGATGATTATTTTTTTTGAAAAATCTAAAATAAACTAAGTTCGGGAAAAATCTCATATTAAATTTTTATTTTTTTAAATAAATTATAAGTTATAAAACCCTAAAATACTAAATTTTAATATAAAGTATTTTTATCTTTAATTTTTTTATTGAAAGAATTATACTAAAAACTTTTTTTATTTGAATTTTTATTTCTAAAATTTCATTTATACAAGATTTTTATTTTTTATTTTTTTACAAATTTTCATTTTTTTTGTTTTTTTATTTTTATTTATATATATATATATATTTTCAAAATTCTAGCTTATAAAAAAATATTTTTTTATTATTTTCTATTTTCTTCATTTTTATAATTTTTTATTTTTATGATTTACTTATTTATTCATTATATATATATATATATATTAAAAGACTTTAAGTAACAAATTTTTTATTTTTTGCCATCGGGCAATGATATACACCACAATAACCCAATGGGTACTCTAAATTTATTATTTTTTTATTGTTTAAAATTAAAGATATTCTAAAAAATGAATTAAAACGGCTTAATTATCAAAGTGAAAAATAATAAATAAAAAGAACACTAACTAGATTGCTGTGTCGCGGGTCGCGGTGACCGGGCTCCTTATCGGTGACGATCCGATGGTCGTTAAGGGTGATTGATTGGTGTTTTCCTAAGTTTTTGGGATTGAGGAATTGATTGGTGGTGTCGTTTTAGCCTAAAAACTAACCTAAGGTAGTGTTTGGAAGGCAGCTGACAATGATGGCAATAGTATTTCTCAATTTGAGCCTCTAGCAAACCCTTCATGAAATCAACCCTTTCTTACTCCTTGTAACCTAAGGGAATTAATGACACCTAAATCTAAGCTCAAGGTTGAATGTAAGTAGTGGAATCTTAGAGAGAAGGTGGCGGTCAACAGTGAGTGCTTTTAGAGAGAGAAAGTTTACAACTGAAGTTATGGGTGTGTTTTTTGGTGATTTTTCTAGCCTTTTTATTTGATTTGTTTGTTTTTTCTTGTTAAAATTATTGTTTATCAATTTTTCGATTGAATGTTGATGGATTTGCATGGAAAAATCAGTTTGGACAGGTTGGATTCGTAGTTATCTGGCTGTTTTTCTCTTCCAAGGTCGCTGGTGTCTATTAGGGGAAGAAGATCACATGCCTTGCATGTGCCTCCTTCGGCCAATCACGTGCTGCTATGTGTCCACCTAAAAGAAAAGAAAAAAGAAAATGGCACAAAGTGCCTTGGGTGGGATTCAAACTCGTGACCTACCCCTTCCCCGCTTGCACCAAACCAACACACAAACCAGCTGAGCAAACCCATTTCTCAATTTATTATTGCATTTAACTTACATATAAGCTAACGGTCTCGATTAATTTTTATTGATTTGAGGTTCCCGAACTTAATTCAGAGTCTCATATTTTATTATTTTTATTGAAAATATCTACATTTTTTTAATTTTTGTTATTTATTATTTTTTATTATTTTTAAAAGTTTTTCCATTTACTTTTTTTCCTTTTCCTTTTTTCTTCTCTTTTTCCCTTTTTTTATTATTTTCTTTGTTATGTATTATATTTTTTTTTGTAAACCAAGCTTTTTTTATTGTTGCTATTATTTTTCTCTTTTTTAATTTATTTATTAGTATTATTTCTTTTATATTTTTTTAAAACAAATCTAGACAGGGGCAAAAAAGGGATATCTATAACCAGTAATCTTACATTGAGAATAGAACTGATTTTACCAACTATAGTCTACCTGCATTGGATAAGTATTTAACTATCAAAGAGTTGATATAGGCTAGGGTCCTCTCTAGAAAAACCTCACAATTTGCTTTCTTAAGCTTTGAAGAGATGAGTGGGACCCCTAAGTATCATATCAGTAGCTTGCCTTCATAGAATTGGGTGGCATGAAGGATTTCCTCTTTAGTGCCCATAGGGACGTGGGAGAAGAATATATTACTCTTGCTATTATTAGCTCCCAATCCCGATATAGCTTGGAAGAATTGTAAGGTTTCCTTGACTAAGGATATAGAATCAACATTTCCTTTTTCAAATATGAGGAGATCGTCTACAAAACAAAGGTGGGTTAGCCTTTCATCTTTACATCTCCAATGAAGGGAGAATTTGGGATTCTTTAGTAGCGTGGAAAGCACTTCCGTACCCAAGATAAATAAATAAAGGGAGATAAGATCCCCTTGTCTTAGTCTTCTTCTATTTGCAAATAAACCCACCATTTCCCCATTGATGTTAATGGAGAACTTAGGGGTAGAGATACATTGGTCGATGAGTGTATGGATATGTGGGGGGGAATTCATGGTTTTAAGGACCTTCAAGAGGAAATCCCATCTTATTGTGTCATAGGCCTTTTGTAAGTTCACCTTGAGGGTGCATCGTAGCACTTCCATTTGTGAATGATAACCTACCATCAACTCTTATGCAACAAAGATGCTATCGGTTTTCCTCCTTTCTAGTATAAAGGTAGCTTGTTCCCTCCCATTTAGATATGGTAAAACCTTTTTGATCTGTGCAGCAAGAACCTTAGAGATAGCTTTGTATAGTACATTGCAATATGCTATAGGTCGAAAGTCTCCCAACTTGGAGGGATTAGCTACTTTAGGGACTATGAGATGATTGTAGCATTAATCTCCTTGAGCAAGTGGCCTATAGTAAAAAACTCCTTAGTTGTAACAATCATATCATCGCCTACAATTTCCCAAGCTTCTTTGAAAAAACAAACCGAGTACCCATCAAGCCCAGAGGCCTTCTCGTTTACTTGTGACATAAATCCCCATATGATCTCTTCATCAATAAACAAAGCATCAAGATTAAGTCTTTGCTGCTCATTCAATTCCTAAGTCACTAAATTGCTAACTTCATCCAAGCTACTGTGATTTGTGGGCTTGTCATAGAGTTGCCGAAAGTAGCTAACTACCATCTGTTTGACCTCAGTTTCTCCGGTAGCCTCACTACTATCCTCCTTAGTCAGCCGGAATAGGGAGCTCCGATTATGTAGACTCTTCATGGCCTTATGGAAATAGGTGGTGTTTTTATCACCTAACCTTAGCCATTTAGCCCTTAATTTTTGCTTGTAGAAACTCTTCTCAACTCCTTGGAGTAGGTAATATTCCTTGTAGGTAGCCCTTTCCTCTTCCATACGTAAGGTGTCCCCTATACCATGTATATTTGCTTGCAATTGGACAAAGTTATTCTTTACTATTTAAACTTAGTTAAGCAGGTTGGAGAATTTTAACTAATTCAAATATTTAAGTTCCTCCTTAAGAAACTTGAGTTTCTTAACGACTTGGAACATCCTGGACCCCTTCACTTCCAACTTCCAAGTATTTCTTACGGTTTCCTTGAATCTCTTATGATCAGCCCAGAAATTGAAGAGCTTAAATGGGATTTTCCTGTTCCTTGGTGAAAGGAATTTAGCTTATGTTCTAGGAAGCTTGCTGAGCTAGTAGTGGTTAACCATAATCCTATCTAGCTTTCTAAGTATTGGCCTTTATTCTTGTTTGTTTAACCAAATATAGAAATCACCCGTGTATCTTAGGTCTTCCAACTCTGTTTTAACAATGCAATTATGGAATTCTACCATCACCTCCGTAACTCGTACTCTCCTTCCAACCTTCTCTAAGGGGGGTCTTGGTGTAGTTGAAGTCACTAAGTACCACCCAAGGATTCTAACTCAATGTTGGTGCTATTGCCTCTAAATTTTGCCACAGGAATTTTCTTTCCCTATAGTTATTGGATCCATAAACGAATGTTATAGTCAGAACCATATTCGTTCTCAAGTTAGTGGTTTCATAGTATAAAAACTATACATGTTTCGTCTCAACCTTAACATTCCAATCTCTTAGGTTCCATGTTATCTAGATCCATTTTCTTGCAACAATGTTTATCCACACTTGCCATCGAGGCCCCAGCATATTCTTAATGTAGTCTTCATTCGAAGGATTAACCTTTGTTTCAAATAGGCCTATGAAATTTATTTTTTGAGATTCACGTATTCTTCTAACTTCCACCACCTTGATGGGGTCATTAAACCCCTGTATATTCCATGCTGCAATAGACATGGGATTGGAGGGGTGGGAATTTCATGGCTAAGTAAAAGCTCTCCTCCTCTTGCGTCGTTTCTTCTTCTTGCAGCTAGAGGAGCTAGTGCTTTTGTTGTTCTTAGGATGACTTCCTGGTGCTTGGTTCATCTAAACTAGCAACTTATTCTAATTCCTCAATTCCATCCTCCTTATCACTCTTTAGGTGGTCTTGCTGGTCATCGTCCATGTGGCTTGGAGACTTCGGAACAATAATGGTGGTTAGAGTGAATGGGTTCAGTTTTGGAACTATGTTAGTTTGTGGTCTAAAATATTTCCATCTTTCATTCCATTAACCTCCATGTCCCCAGTAGTATTCACTTCTTCATGTTCTGATTCAGCCTCATTTCCATTCATCTCCTCTACTTCAACCTCCACTTTATTTTGTCTGACCTCATCCTTTTTCTATTTGAGAGGAGACTGGACCTTCTCACTAGCCTCCTCTTTTTATCGACGACGTGGTGTTCCAGGAGGTTTGCCTATTCTATCTCCTCTTCATGCAATTTCTTCTTCCCTTTCCAATGTGATTAGCTGGTATACACTATTCCCCACTAGCCTTAGAGTTACCAGAGGATATTTAGGGGTTCGCTTCCTGGCTTGGACTGCATGTGTGTCCAAAAACTTTGCAAGTAGCACACCAAGGTGGGAGCTACTAATATTCAACAGCAATTTAGTATCTTCATTAGTCCACTTATTAACAGATGTTGGGTCGTTTTGAGGATAAAGGTACTACAAGTGCTTCTGTTTTCAATTTTTGGTAATTTAGTGTTTAAATGTTATTGCTTGCAATTTAGTGTCTATAATTTCAATTGAGTTGTAATTTGATATCAACATTAATGAGTAAGTAATTAGCCATTTACATTCTTTTGGGGGAATTGCACACTAGAGGACAGATTTTTAAGGCCAATTTCAAATAAAAGATAAAATTCTTTAGTAGTTTAAATATATGATGAATGTTTTGTGTTTTTAAAGTACTATGCCACTAAGATATAACGGCATTAAACTAGAGTTGTAAATCATCGTGTATTTGCATTGCTTTACATAATGTTATTCATTTATTTGAAACACTCAAAACTTCCATCATTTTTTTGAATCATCAAAAAATTTTATCCTTTAAATTTATTTGAACTTGACCCTAAATGGCCATCCTCCGGTATGTAATTCCCTCCCCCCACCCCCATCTCGTTTTTTTTTTTTTTTGTATTTTAGTGCTTTACTTTATTTTGATTGCATTTAAATGTATGTACTTCAATTTTAATGCATTTCAGTATCTCATCACATATAATTTGTAAAAAAAATAATTTTTAATTTCCTTGATTGGTAAATTATTTTGAAATAAAAAAATATTTTTGTGCTAGTAATTTCAACTATGCATAACTTTTACATGCCATGTCCAATTTTAGTAAATTTTATATTATTTGGAAGCTTGTCATACAAACCTTTATTTGAAAATAAGATCTAGTATATGTTATGGAGCTACCCTTCAAAATCGAATCAACATATATGGTGAGCTTGCCAAAATGCGTTAGTGGGTAATTGTATTCTTGTTTGCAGGAAATCAAGGCCTAATCCATGGTGTAATTTTTGTGGCCAAGAGAGGTCCATTGAACACATTCATTTTCACTATTCCTAGGTTAAATTGGTATGGTTTACTTGTACTCAATTGCGGATTAACGACTTTGACATTACCAAAACTAGCAAATGGCTGGTAGAATTACTACAATGTGAGCTATTATCAATTTAGAGATACCAATTGCTGTGTAAACTTGAAGTCACAATGTGGGAAATATGGAAGCATAGGAATAGCTGCATTTTTAATCATTAGTAGTCGGAGCCACAATTTGTTATTGCTGCTATCCTCAACAATTTGCAGGGCATTTTTAGACAACAAACTGAGCACGTTCAACACAGTAGTAATGCTACATAGACTTGAGTAAAGCGGTGGAAGCCTCCTATAGATTGGTTTGTAAAAATTAATTGTGATGGAGCTTTAGATTTGTCAACCAAAGATGGAGGATTTAGGCGTAGTGGCGAGAAATGCTAGCGGTTCTTTACTTCAAGCTTCTGCAATTCATGTTAAAAATTGTGATTGTGAATAATTGAAGCTTTAGCTCTTTAGGAAGGTCTTCAGGTGGCGATTAGAAGAAATTGGAAGCATGTAATTCTTGAAGTGGATTCAAAAAATGTTTTTGACTTGGTGAATGAAGGAAGAGCAAGCTCTTAGAGATCTATTAATATCATAGAGGATATTCTTCTCCAAGAGACTTTTTTTATTGTTGTTTTGAGTTAGTTTCTAAGAAGCAAATGCTAGTGTAGATTAGGTTGCATCTCAAGATAAAATTAAGATGAGTTGAAGTTTAGGGTTGATAAACCCCATCTCAATTATTTTGTCTTATTTTGTTGGATTGATTATATCATCCTATTGAACTTTCTTGATTAATAAATGTCTCCCTTTCTAGCCCCCACCCACCTGAAAAAAAAATCATCAAATAATGAATTTCCACTTGTTATAATATTTTTATTATGCCTCCTATAGTGATGACATCTTGACATATTTATGATTATGTGATATGTGCATTAAGCACCTACAAGAAGAAGCAAATAGAACCGTATAGAATCAGTTTAATGCCAGACAAGAAGCAGCAAAGTTTGATCTAATAGAGGTAAATAAAACCATGTAGAATCCAATCAAAGAAAAGCAAAGGCTAATTATAGAAGTAGAAAGAACCTTGCAAAATTTAAGTAAATAAGAAGAATTTGGTAGAACCAAATTAGAAGACTCAATATTTATTAATCGGGTATATTTAGTTAATATAATCAATAAAAAAATTATATTTGGTTTTAAATTTATTTTCCGTTTTTATAAATTAATTAAATGTATAGCTAGTGTTTTTAAACATAAAATTAGTTTTTATATTTAAACTTAAAACATCTTAAAAGTATTACATAGTGTTAATTGGTGTTCCTAAAGAATATCAGAAGTTTTTTCTAATACACCAAGTAATGAAATTTACTTGATCATATTTTTATAATATCTCTTATTTAAAAACCTTTCAGATTCGATACTATTTCTCTAAGAAGTATATTTCTATCAAGCTATTCTCAAAAGGTTTTTCTATATGAAAATATTTTCCAATCATTACAACAATTCTTTCAAAAATATCTTTTCTATCCGTTGAAGCATTAAAAGCGTTTTTGCAAAGAACCATGATGAATTAATTCCCACCACATGGCGTGAAGCTAGACAAGCTCAAACTTTCTCTCTATGTGTTGAAGATCAGTCAAAGCCGTGAAAGCAGAAAAGGCTATACAGACCAGTCCTAAGCGATTGCGAAATGAGAGAAGAGCTTTCAAGATTTTAGAACTCAAGGGATTTTTAAATTGTTTTGTATTTTTTAGAGTCAAGTGTATTTAAGAAAAGAGAATTGTTATAGTAAGATGTAGATTGTAAATGGAGATTTAGACTTTGGTATAGGTTCAAGAAGTGAAGGAGTTATATGAGAAGTGTTATAAAAGTTAGGTTAAGGAAAGCTAGGATAACCTAGGAGAAATATGAAGGGAATAGAGGTAGAAGCTTCTACTCGATATTTTAAGAGCTATCTCATTTGCATACCTATTGCACTTGATTTCAAAAAATATTATAATGGATTTGCAATGATTGAACCGATAGTGCTAGCACATATGACATAAGCAAAAGGCTAAACTTCTATATATACGTTACACTTGTGTGTCTAAGCTTTGCAAAAGTGTTCGTTCAACAATTCTAATCAATTCTTAAGCACTTTTGTTAAAAAGAATTTAAAGGGAGAATTTAGGATGTACAATCTAGGGGGGTTGTACATGTTCAAAGTTAGGTTTATATTCTAAAGGTCTACTTTGATTTCCCATTTATTGATAATAAAACCTAAACCCCAAAAGCTTTCCGAATGTAGAACCAAATACACACTTTTTAAGATTTAACCTCAATTCAAACTTTGAACAACTTTTGAGGATTTTGATATGGCTCTCTTCTTTTTTTAATTTGCAATCTTGTGTTTACATACTCCTAATTCTTTATACATTGTGTCATGGAAGAGGGTTACCATAGCCCTTTAATATGTTGCCTTAGTGTTTTTCAAAATGAAAGGCATGACTTTGTAACAAAATGTTTCTTAGGATGTGATGAAATGTTGTTCTTTTGACATTCTTATTTGATCGTACATTGGAAAACCATGTATAAATGAGAGTAGATGGTGTCTTATGGAGTTATTCATCATTACATCAATGTGTGGTAGGTGATACGAGATGACCACTTCAATGCCCACTTTGACATAATCTGCTAGCCATGGAGTCTACTCTAAATTTGTGTTCAATTACATTTCTTCAATAAAACAAAAAGGCAACAAACTATGGAATTGGAAAATTAGGGCTAGAGCTTGATGTTTCATTGAGGTCTTGGAGGGAAGATAAACAAGAATAGAAAAGAGAACTTTATTCATATGCTAGAAACTAAAATTACACACACACACACACACACATATAGCACTAAATTGTCAAATGTTACAAATACATGTATCCGTGGTGCTTTTATCCTAAAAACCGTGTCCTCATGCACTTTCCCCTTATTGTATACATAGATATTGGCATGAATAGTTGGGTAAAATAAAGAAAATTGTTCTTAACTATCAACTTTAATGGGTGTGGTGACAATATGTTCCACTAAATTCAATGTCTGAATGTGAAAAATCACATGAAATTTTGTGAACAAACAAGACAAATGTTAGCCCGCAGATCAATATGGCAACACAATGGGTCGAATCAAGTACAATATCAGAATATTATAGGCCAACTCGACATGGGCACAAATGAAAATGGGCTATGTTGGCATAGACCAGGATATGGTCAAACGTAACATGGCTTGGTGCCACCCTAAAGTAACCTACACATCATAAGTTGATTTTTGACCTATATTGTACCCACTATAACTTAAGAATATCTTTATCATGTAGCTATGATTAAATTAATTTACAACATATAAGATCTAATCATATATGTCAACCTCCAAACCTAAAGAATATGATGGTCGATCATGCATATCTCTTGGTACGGTTACAAAAGGCTTAAAACCTACGCATCTCCAATCTTCTTTTCCATACACTTTTAATTTCCTAAAATATTATAAAACAAGTCTTTGAAAACAAAGGCAAGGAATAATGCCCAATTAACTATTCGACCACACGAACATAAATGTTAGATAGCACATGACTTAAATTCATTATTAAATGCAATAATCAATTCAAATAGCAATCATAATACCGATTAAAGGTTGTTTAAGGTAAAAGCAACAAGTATAAGTAAATCCAATATCCTACAAAATGAAACCAAATTACACATTTCCACAAATCCATTGATCCTTAAACCTCAATGGTAAAACCTTAATAAATGAAAATCATCTCATACAAAATTTACTAGCCCTACCAATTATTAGTAGCTTAGTCCCTACCACATCCGCCATGGTGTCGTATACTATTATTGTGATCGTAGAATGACTTCATATTAGATTCCTAACCTACATGGGACTTGGTTCCACCATATTAGCAGCTTACATATTGATAGTATTATTGCCTAAACTACCTTCTAACTCATCCCAAATATCCAATCCACAATAGACAATGAACAATCCCTCCATGACCCACTTAATTGAGCATCAGCCTCAACATAAATACAAACATACATTTGATCATTTTAAAAGCCAAAATCTTCTTAAGTTCATTAACTAACCTTAACATAAACAACTAGTAAAAAAGTAGAGTGGTCACTCACTATAGTTGTAGGGTGGGGTTGCTGCAAATGATTGATCATATGCAAGATGTGTGTTAAATGAGCATGAAAAGCCTTAAGCTAATGACACATAGAGGGATATTGTTAGAGAGAAGCATGGGAGGATAAACAGACAAACTCGATTTCTTAAGAGTGCGCGCGTGACAAAAGATCGAATTGAGCATTCTTTTTTTTTTCTTCATTAATTTAATGCTTTGATCCTTCATAAAGTGACCTTAGCAAGGTGCCAATGTTTCTCGAAAGCTTGACAATGCCTTTGAAGGCTTGAAATGAGAAGGAAAAGACCCCTATTTATAAATGTTGGTGCTCAATCTCAATTGTTGGATGACTTGGAGATAAATAGATGGGATGAGTTGTTAATGAAATTCTTTGGATTGCTTCTCTTTTGTAACTCCCATGAGCCTTTAATGGAAATGGGTTTGATCAAGCCCATGGAAGCCTAATGGCTTATAAAGGAGTCCAATTGTTTATAAAACAAGCCTAGGAGGCTTATATAGATAAAAAGATCTATTGAAAGGCCTCCTTCATGTGTGAGACAACAAACAAAAGGTCAAGATTACATAGACTAGCCTAATAATCTCTATTTTGTGCCTACCAAAACTAGATCAATCTAAGACACCCCCCAAATTGGGCCTAATTCCTTAGATCATGCCACAAGCCTAAAGGGTTGATCCATGACATTAATTTACATTGAAGGCCTAAATTACCAAGATGGCAATCTACAATTGCTTACATCATATATTCTTCCGATAAGCCTTATGAAATGATGGTAATCAAATTGATTTATGGGAATCTTATTCAAACTTATTTTAATTTGGCTTTGGATTAAATCTAGAGTTATGGGAAACTTCTCATTAATTTGGGGTCAAGAGATTGGTTAGCTTAAGTGCTTAGAACAGGATGAGGGCAAAACAAGGGTATAAAGTCAACAAAGAAGTGGAAAGTGGTCAAGCAAGGCTGAATCCAATCAACCATATAGCTAAATTAGCCGACTAAGAGGTTAAAGTGGTTGACCATGTGATAAAATGATCAATCGCTTAGGTCTATAATTTAGCACAACTTTTAGTTTACATTTTACGGAGTTGATATAATAATTTATGGCTCCAAAAAGTTAATTAGTTCATTATTACATTCTTAAAAATATTCCTACATTTTGACTACTAATCTAAGTCTTAAGGCAAGTTAGATCTTAGTTAAGGTTTTGGGTCAAGGTGATCAAAGATTAAACCTTTAACTTGAAAAATTCCTAATGTCACATCATACATTAAATTTATAAATTTTGTTATAGATTTATTTAATTAATCATCTACATTAAAGATGGAGATTGAATTACAGTTTTGGCTTTTTGTTTATTATACTTTGGCATCGGGTATGGTTAGGGTTTAGGGTTTCAAGATTTGGAATCATCGAGAATACTAGGACTTTGGTTTTACAATAGCAGGTCAGATTTCTAAGTTTTAATTACTGAAATCAAAGCCGAAGCATCGAGTTCAGAGTCTTACTTAGACAGCATAATTTAAAGTTCCGCTGTCTTATCACAATAGGTGATTTTTTTTTTTTTCCTTGAGCAAATTATAAAAAAAGGTGACGAGGTTACATTTGTATTATTTAGAATGAACTTTCAATGCACTCCCATGTTATGGCAACTTTTAAACGTTGTGCCTATTTTAGAACTGTCTTATTAAAAGACCCTCCTATTTTAGGTCGTATAGTTTAATTATCTTTGTTTTATTTGAAAGCCGTCTTTTTAAGTCGTAGCCACAATATATATACTAATGTGTATATTCTTTTTCCTATTTACATATCTATATTCACTCAAATATAGGGTATTTCTACATAATAAATATAACACGATTCCCTGGTAAAATGTAGCATGAAATCGGCTGAAAAAAAGAAAAAAATGCTATCGGACCCCATATGAGAGCTATATATAAGAAAATGAGATGCAGACCCTCCAACACGCCAGTGGATGCAATTGGTACAAAAATCGACGCAGCAAATGCAAGGTGCAAACCAAGGAAACAGCGACAAAACTTAGCTCCATCTTGATTTTGAGTTCTAGGAACTTTAAGAATAACTTTGCTACCTGCATATGGAGAAAGATGAATCCATGTGATCCTCAAGATCATGTTTATCTATTCACCATCGTGTTCACGTAAAACTCAAATTGCTGGCACAGAAAATTGTCCATTTCAAGTCAACACGAGTGTTAGAATGCACTAACAATCCCGGGGATACAATCTGAACATCGATATTGTTAGGATGCACATTGTTATCAAAGTCAGGCAGCTCATGCAAACCAGGGAAAGAAGAAAGCTACAAAACTCGGCTACATCTGCTTCATAGTTGCTACGATTTTAGAAATTAAGAGCCACGGTAGGAGTTGAGAATTAACTCTTAAAATTCCCCAACATCTGATATTTCTGGCAATATCGATCTATCCTTAAATGGAGAAGAAAATTACATACCAGGAATACAGATTATATTGACTTTGGAAGAAGACCAAATGGCCTTCATCTGGTGCCTTTATCTTTGTGCAAGGTGAACATATCCAGTTGTAAAACGTAGCTGTAGTAGTTTTACAAGAAAAGGCACAGAATAGCTTCCGGCCAAAGTCAGTCCCTCCAAAACAAATGGAAAAGCCGCAGATAGAGAGAGAGAGAGAGAGAGAGAGAAGAAAGAATGAAATATTGCCTACTCTACTCAGCTTCATCTATTACCTTGATTCTTTTGGTCATATCTTTAATTGTTTTGGCTACCTTTTTACAGCTATTCCTCCGGAAGTTGTCTTATGAACCTCGGTCCTAGCAAAGAAAAACTCACATTTCTACCAGCAGTCCAATCAGAGATGCAGTAAGTTGCAGCATGATTCATAAAACATCAGCTGCTTCAAAATTTGCCTGCTTGCCTTAGCTCCTTGGATCGTCCAAGCAGGTATTTGGACCGTGTGTTAGTCAAATGGCAAACTTAACAATATGCAGCTTATCTATGTACAAAAACACCGGTCAGAAGCAACACCCGACCATAACCTGCCTTGTTAATGCTATTCCCGGTATCAATCTGATCTCATACTTGCTGAAATCTGGCCCTCACTTCAACTTCAAGAATGTCTCAAACCTCCCCTTTATCCAAAATCACCGCTTGCAGGGGAAAACCATGATGTTTCTTGAATCCAACCCACCATTAGGTTAGAAAATTTTCACAGTAGAAACATCATATCCTGAGTCAACTGTCTGGCTCCTTCCTTTTCCTGTTTGATTTCCTGCATGGTCTCGGCTTTTCTGTTGAATCGGGATTAGACTGTGGAGTTTGATCTGGTGCACCATTAGGCTTGCAATTGTCAGCTGAATCCAATTCTGGCATAGCTTTCTCATATAAGATGGCAGAGTCCAAGGAATATATCCGCAAGGCCAAGGCAGATAGAGTGGATGTTCTCGCAGCAACAGACAGTGATGACCAGTACCACCAATCATTTCTGAGATACTGAGTCTTGATCATGTCCTCAAAAATAATTGTGGCTTGAATCATCTGAAAGAGAGAACACAAGGTATGCCATCCATTTAATAAAAGACAGTTGCCCCAGATAAAAAAGAAAAAAAAAATATTTTACCATGGAAGGCAAGAGAGAGGAGGGGTAAAGGGGGACAAACATATATCATCAAGAAAAGACACATACTAGACTTGTTAAAGCCCTGAAAGACTAAAGAAATAAAGCCAAACCATAAGGCTTGTTTTGCAAAGAAGCTTAAATAAAACCATACATAGGAGAGGAAGGATAAAAAGGACATGCAAGAGTTAGAGAGACCAACAAGGAAATGCCTCCAAACTAACCTCATAAATTGTCCCTGCAGATTTAACAAAAGAACGCCAGGACCATCTCCTCTCTAAACAGGCCTTTGAAGATCTCAAAGCTTCTTCAGACACAGCAGCATCCATGTCTAGTAAAGCAATCTTCAATTGCCTCAAAATTTCTGAATGTTTACTTGGTAAAGGTTTTGATGAAGACTGAGGTACTAGACAACAGATATCAACCCCTAGTTCAGCTGCCTGAGAATCAATGGAGTATTTTCTCTCCTTTTTTCCTGAACTTGTCCCTGATTTGATAGTGCTCTTTGTCTCCTGTTTCTTTCTTCCAGGACTTTCACTGAAACTCTCAAATATTTGGGTATCAGAAGCATTCCTCTTGTCCTGGGCTTCAGATGTCACACTACTTGAGAGCTCAAGAGTTATGTCATCAAGGTGCGGAGACATTGATGACACAAAAATCACATTCCCCTTGGAACCAATAAGACCAATCTGTTGTACAAAGTCCTTGCTAGAATCTTCAGTGACAAACCTAGTACTTATCTCTTCCAAGTCATGTGGGCAGACCAATCCTTCCTTCTGAAAGTTGATTGAATTTGAACTTTGCTGAAGGCAATCATTTTTATCAACAGCACTCCTTTCAATCGTACCTTCGGAGGCAGCAGCTAGATTTTTTAAAATTCCTTTCCTGTTATTGAAAGTGACTTTGCACTTTTCAGGAAATGGTACACACGACTTATCATTTGTGTGCTCCTCAATATCAATAGCCTTGAGGAAAGTTTTATGGCACACAGGACAATGGTATCTTGAAGACCAAATAGGTTCCAAACATTCACACCTATACATTTTTCCTTCAGTGTTTACTTTTGTCTTCTTCCCCCTCTTCTTCACAACACCAACTGTTTCAGGCTCCACACAGAGACCATGATTCTTTTCAAGCATTGAAACAGCCTTTGTCGCAAGGTTAAGAGAAAAGGAATTTTCACCCGGTAGCAATGATAATGTTCTCTTCTGCACATCAGTTGCAAGGTCTCTACATTGATCATCTCTCAATCTGAGCTTCAGCCAATGCAAAATGGCTTCCTTCAGAGCTCTTTCTTTCACATCAGTATCATTAAACCACCCAAGAAGTTCATCAATTTCAGCATCAGTCTGATAGGAAATCCATGTTGGGTTTACAGCAGATATGGGCCCATTTGCTTCATATATAAAAGGACAGGGAGCTTTTGCTCCCTGTGCATTTGGATATGTTTCAGTAGAATATGTACATTCCTGCAGACTTCGTCGGTCAGGGCCCCTAATCTCACTTATTTTTTGTTTCTTCCGAGCCATCAAGCTTCCATCAACTATAATATGCATCCCCCTGCCAGGCATCACTGCAGCCCAATACAATCGACCCAAAGAATCACTACCCAAAAACTCCCTCCGCAGGGCTATGTTGAGTAGCTGTAACTCTAAACTGTTAATCAAATCTTGTAAAGCAGATATCTCTTTCTTCACAGACTTTAGCTCAACATCATAGGCTACTGGCTCCTTGGATCCACAGACATCAGGATGGGGACCTATTTCCTGGAATTGTGGCTGGACATTCAACATTTTCTCAGGAGAGACTTTTTCAGATCCATTAACCTCCTCATGCAACAGATCTGTTGTAGGTGAGGCTGTACATGATAAATGATTTCCTGGTAACTTACTTCCTCTCCCAGCAGTATCAATATCTTTAACTTGACCTACAGTTTCAGGAGTATTGCTAGTTTGATCATGCGAGAGATTGATAGTTTCTGATGAGCTTTTATCAAAACCATTAGATCCCATTTTCTCTTTATGATCATCTATTTGCTGCTTAAGGACAGTCAGGTGCCTATCATGCTGTTCCATTCCCACACAGTGACCACTATTCGCAGGTAGAGGAACAAGACCTTCCTTCAGACCAAGCTCTCCAGCCGTACTGAGCACAATTGCATCATCTTTTCCGACTCTTAATGCCAGGAATTCTTCCTTTGCCTTCAAATTTCTACAGTCAAGAGAGAGAGATCGCAACTTCTGTTGCAATTCAGCTGAATTATCACCACACTGCTCAAGGTGTTGACGAACAAAGGCTGAATTAAGCAACTCATCACATAAGAACTTGAGCAAGAAGATTCTCTGCAACCAAATTCAAACATGAACTGTAGTTAACAAAATATATAAATAAAGATAAACCACATGAGAACCATAGTTTGTTATGATGAAGAAATGACATTAAACTCATACTTGATCTATTCCCATTTAAAGTAGGAAGAAGGAAAGAGTAAAGTCTCTATTGGGCATTCTGCATTAGCAGCTGTATTCCAGTAAGCTCTTTCCAAAACATACTAGATTATTAGCAATCAGAACAAGTACAAAAATTGGGCTGCTAGAACATTGCTAATAGCAGAACCTTGAACCAAGATTACTTTTGAGCCCATATTACTGCAAAAAGAAACTGAGAAATTATTCAGGAAAAGTATCCATTGTTAAGAAAGAAACTTACAGCCTCTTAGCTTTATCTAATGGACTGTGTTGATCTATTTAAGTAATCATTGAGCATGATTCAGATTTTTTTGGATAAGTTCAGAAATTTTCATTAAATAAGATAGAGTATAGAATGAAGGGTATAACCCCCTATACAAGACATAAGGGTAGACCTCAAGGAGAATATATGAAGAAAAGTACAAAATTTATTGATGAATGCACCAAAGAACAAAATGGTGCATATAACTCCCTCTATCGCAAGTGCATTTGCAGTCTATTATTCTACCAACAGAAGCTAGGATTATCCTAAGAATTTGCTCCATTTCCAAGGATTGATTTCCAACCCTCTTCTTGTTCCTTTCCCCCCAGACATAGTAGATCAATGCAGCAAAGGCAATCTTCCATTTAGGCTCTTAATAGTACAACGGCTGATCAAGATAATGGAGGGGTTGGCTGTCATTAGGTGCACATTGGCAGGCCATCAGAATGTGGTTCAGACTAGACCGTTTCTCCAAGCTCAATCATTTTTAATAAGCAACGCTGCTCTCAGTACAAGTTTCATTTCAAATCCAAAGCCTATTATTTAATGAAAGCTTCAGTCAACTTATCCTAAAGCTATTTAGGTCCTGAGAAGAGAAGTATGCTAGGGATCTTCAAAATCTCTGCACGATGCCAACCATCAATTTAGAGTAATCAGGACACAAGGTTTACTTACGAAGATAATTAAATATTTAGATACAAAGTGAAACTATGTATCCATCTACAAACTAAGCATCTAAAATAGTAGACAGTGGAAGGAAAAATATATGTCAGCAAAGCGGAAAGTCATAGGTTGAAACTCTTGCCATGGTAATTAAAGGTGAAAAGCACTACCCTTAAGGCAAGAAGTGCCAAAATAAGCACGTGTGCCTTGCATAACTACAATAATATTCCTACAAAATAGAATAATAAACACTTACAATACATGAAAAAAATTGTTAAATAATTAAACAAGGGTAAAAGTTTCTTAAAAATAAGCCATAATAACAATTTTAACTTTGTCTTCAAATTTTCGGAAGTTTTCACTAAAAGGAAAAGAATGATGTTTGAGAGGCTTTTTCCCAGCACCAATTTGCCTTTTACAAAAAAGTCAAAAGATCCACACCTATCTAACTGTGTCTTTCCTTGAGTTTGTCAAGGGGCAAAGCAATACAAACAAACCAAGTTGAGAGAAAATTTACTCCAAAAATTCAAAGCTGAAGCTCAGATTTTTAAGCTAATTTCAACTCATGTTACTTGATAAGCTCAAAGTCGGCTTGACTAAACTTGTTTAGGCTAGAGTTAAGCCCCCCAAAACATAAAACTCACTCATTGATACACTATATATCCATTTCAATTACAAACTTGAACTTAGGACCTAATTTAAATTTGATTCAAAATCAGTAGGTTCACAAGCTTTTTAAACCAAATAGTTAACAGTTTGCATTTAACTCAATTAATTACTCAAGTAGTTAGAGCTTCATCCTGATCGACTGTAGCAGAATCAAACTTAAGTAAATATTAAGTTGAGCTCATATCATTTGTGAGCTAACTTTGCTTATTTATACCTTTGTAATGGCATCATCTCAATTCATCTGAACACCTCAAGGTGTTCACCTTGGACTATGGTGATCCTCACATCATTGTGTAACCACCATTTAATTAGTTCTTCATGACAAGCCACAACTAATGCCTCGCTCCTCTCCAATTTTCAGGTATAGTACTTCCAAATTACAGTAAGGGCAGTCAAAGTGGGTATAAATTACAATAATATGTTGTTCTTGTAACCGCCAACTAAGAATGGCCTTAGAATAAGTTTAGACCAGCTACTTTGCCCAATTAGTGACCAAATCTTATCAAGCCTTATATATTTCAGTTCAATTTCCCATCAAGAAATACCCTAATAAGATTTGTGACTTTTTTTATTAAATTTTGTGCAATACCAACTGATGATCCTTGGCACCCAAGAGGAATGCTCTGTGTGATTGGCTAGAAGACCAAACCATCTACTCTACAGGATTCCCTTAGGAGGTTCAGTTGTGCAACTTCATCAATGATCAAGGCTGGGATTGGCCTTTAGGTGCACCTTGGGATGTGATCATCTTTGAATTGAGTGGGTTTCCTAGACACAACTTTTTTTTGGGGGTGGGGGGGGAATAAGTAAATAATTTCATTAATCACAAATATACAACCGTCAAAGGCAGGATCCTAGACACAACTTGAATGACAGCTTTGCGTGAAAAAATAATTTGTCTAAAGAGTTTTCAATCAAAACCACTTATAAAGCTATTTGTTCTCCTGTGGATAAAGTTCCATGGTGTAATTTTGTGTGGTTTAAGGGTCACAAGCAGGGCTAGCAATTACTGATATAATACAATAACACAACAAATACAGTCCATGATTAAAAACACAATTATAGAGAAAACATGATACACAATACAAAGATATTACACGAATAAACACAATTATATTGTTATTTAATTATTTGTCATTCCTAATCGATTTCATTATTTTTTACATTGACACAAATTTGACATGGCAAAAGAAGGAGGGAAAAAAATACAAACACAAAATGCTAACACAAATAGCTAACCTTAGTCGCAAGCCTAAACATGTTTTTATTCTTTGGCTAACCTTAGTGACACCAAAGTCTCTATACTTTGGATAAGTTGCAAAAGCAAGGTATTGTTTATAAGAATTTATATATATATATAATATATATATTATATATTATATATATATATGCAGAAAGAAGATAAATCCCATGCTCATCTCTTTATCGATTGCGACTTTGTAAAAAGGTTCAGCTGGAGATCAATAACCAGCTACACAGAGTGCTTCTCTCCAATACATTTTTGGACTCTATCTTCGATCTCTTTACTTCTGGTTAGAAATCTCTGAACTCATCCAGAAATAAATTGTGAGCCAATCGATCTACTACATTTGGAAGGAAAGAAAGGAAAGGCATCTAGGGCTTAGCTCTCTTTCCTTTGATTTGTTTTAGCTAGAAGGATTCTTGACCGTTATCATTCAAACGGATAGTTTGCTTGTGTTTTTGGCCAGGATATCAATTAACTTACCCTTTTGTTATCAAGGTCAATATCCTAGATATCTTTGAAGCATCTATCCATTTTACAGAGTTATTTCTGACCTTACCCATCCCACCCAACCCCAGCAACACCCTCCCCCAGCCCACCCAACCGACACCAAAAAAAAATTCCTATTTGTTTTGCTGAGATTGATTTTTCCCTTTCTAGGGCCATGTAAGAAATGTATTGATATGAATAATTATAAGAGATACAAAACATAGGTATTAGTTGGTGCAAGCATTCTAACTGCCATACTCACAACCTATGATGCCCAAAAGTGAAAACAAGACTAACAAAAACTCAGCTAGTGTAGAAGAATAAACAACAGCAAATCTCTCTTTTTTGGGTGTGGGTGGGGGGAGGGAGCTGGGGGAATAATTCAGTAATTCATTAATATAAAGGATAATGTACGAAAATATACATTGAGTGTGAAAATAACCAAAAAAGCACTATACAAAGAGTAGTTTTTTTTTTTTTTTTGATAATTAAAATTTTAGTGATCCAAAGTAGTGTACAACCATCAACATGACAGGTAGGCTTACATCACAAATAAATTAAGCAAAGTACAAAATAGTATGAAGATAACTTTTCAAGATTACAATGGAGTAGCATAAGCTCTAATTTGGTGCTATAGAACCCAAGTTGGGAAGATTACCCCTTAGTCACACTTTATTACGCACTCTATATACTGTAAACCATAGCAGCTAGACCTGCCCTCCATGTTTGGAAGATAGGGGAAGAAGAATCAGTTGTTGCCATCAATGAAGTTGTAGTACCCTATTAGTCTCTAAACAAAGCCGAGCATTGTAGATGGTCACAAACCAAGCCTCAGATCTAGAAAGTATAACTAAAGAATAGATGGGAGTAATCCTTCGGACTTTGTTGACAAAGGAAGCAGGTTGTGGAGGTTGCAATTCCCCTAGATATCAATTTATCAAGGGTAGATAGTTTGCCTAATCAGGCTAGCCATGAGCTGGAGGAGTGCCTAGATAAAGAAGATTTGCTTCAAATAACTTTGTACCAAGGCGTTATGATGCCCGATGAGTTTAGAAAGGAAAATCCACTCTTGATTGTGTAATCTCCCTAGCTGGAATGAATCCATCAGAGACGGTTTGGAAGTGAGGCGTTTGGTTGGAGGGAGGGGAATATGGAAATTTGACCAAAATGGGCTATTAGGTAAACACCATGCATTATCTTCCATTAAAGAACAAAGCTTTGTTATAAGAAGATGGCCTTTCCCTTTATTGCCGATTCTATACCTTAATTAAATTTTTTTATTTTTTAATAGGTGCATTATATGTATAAATTCCGCTAGCAATGATTGAACTGAACATTCCAAGTGCATCCAGCAGGAATCGAACCTACGAATTTGCCCCTTTATTAGGTTGGGCGCTTTCACCATTCAGCCATGGATGAGTTCGATCCATTAGGTTCTTCTATTTTTTTGCTTGTGCTCCCCATCTCATGAGCACTATATATAGTGTCCAATTGGCCTATTGAAAGCCAATAGTCTACCTAGAGTGATATAGCTAAACCATCATTGGATTCCCATTGGAAGTTATTACGGACTATATTCCTTAGCTTTAGTAACTTCTTCTCGAATCACGAGCATATGGTTGGTGCTCTTGTTGACCAAGAGCTTTTCCCTTTTAGTAGAGTAGATGCACTATACAAAAAATAAAAACCGAGCAAGGACAAGTACTCCTAACCATTACAACTTTTGTGCTAGAACAAAGATTACAAGATCTTAATAGAGGCCAAAATTTTCCTAAGAAGAAAACACACACTTTGTTCTTGATTACCATTCTCCCATCATTCCTTTCTTTCCAAATGTAATATATTGTGGCTACTAGAACACAATACCAGAGAGTCTTCAAGGGGGGATTTAAGGCCTTTAAAAAAATTTGCAAGCTTAGAGTTAGAGGCGAACTTCATATGGCCATTGTAAGAATTGCAACAAGCTGCCCAGAGGTATAATGATGTTGGAGGGCATTCATCCAAAGAATGAAGGCATAGGAATGACATGGGACGTGATTCTAGTGCCAAGCCAAGTTTTGCCAAGGAACTAAGGGAATTGATGGAAGAAAAGCTTGGTAGGCCTCCTTATTTGACAAAGGTTTTTTGGGTTTTGAAATCCACCCTAAAGGGTCCTTAACTCAAGGATTAGGTTGCTCAATACTACATGTGGCAAGAAAAAAAAAACCTAACCCTAAACTTATTCAAAGGAAAATATTTTCTTCACTAAACCTGTTGACTTTAGAGTATTCGAGTCATTGTAGTTTGGTCTAGCTTCACTTTTTTCTTTTTTTTTCTATCCTGGGATTGCTGGTCCATTCACTTTGGGTTTGTTAAGAATATGGCCCAACACTTCTATAGCTTCAATGTCATCTATGGTTTACCTTTTTTATGTTTTTGCACAATGGACTAAACTTAGTAACTAATTTCATTTGAATGCTTACTGAACCTATCTAAACTTGGATTAGGTTGATGGGAAGGATCCAACCTTTCCTTAACAAAATCCCAAAGTGTTCCAGGGGGCCAATCCCAACAAAGATTAGAGCCGGTGGAGTAAAGACATGATTCTTTAGGTCATCCCAATTTATCGATGATTTTTCTATTAACCACACAACTAGGTGCAATGGGTCATATCAAAGGGATACATTATTTCCATTACCAACTTTCCACCTCAAAAACCTTCAGTTTGTATCTAGAACAAAAATTCTCCGACCAACACAAAAGGAGTTCAAAGGAACCTTGGATTGCCAAAAACTCTTACCCAAAAAGAGCTCATTCTTTGCACAACTTGGCTAATGCAAGTGATCATTTCCAGAGCTGAGTGTCAATATATGCTTCAGTAAATCTGATAAGTAACTGTTTTTTTACTAATAATACAAGGACAATATATATAAAGATACAAAATCTTCTACTAACTTCTACCTAACATTATATTAATTACAACCTAGAAAATATAATTCTAGAAACTATAACTACAATCTAAAAACTATAACAATTATAACACTCCCCCTCAAGTTGAAGCATAAATATTGATCATGCCCAACTTGTTACATATATCATCAATTCTAACACTATTCAAAACTTTGGTAAAAAAATCTGCTAAATGTTCTCCAGTTCTAACATGTCCTATAGAAATCAAATTTTGTTGTATCTTCTCACAAATGAAATGACAATCAATTTCAATATGTCGGTTCGCTCATGAAACACAGGGTTAGATACAATATGAAGGGCTACCTAATTATCACACCATAATTGGGCAAGTATAGGCACTTTAAATCCAACTTTAGTCAAGAGGTAATGAATCCACATTATTTCATATGTTAATTGTGCCATAACTCTATATTCTACCTCTGCACTTGAGCGGGATACTGTGTGTTGTTTCTTACTTTTCCAAGTAACTAGATTTCTTCCAACAAACACACAATACCGAATGGTGGATCTTCTATCTATTTTGAATCCTACCCAATCAACATCCGAAAAACACTCAATACGGTTATGTCTGTAATTTTCATATACGAAACCATGTCTAGGAGCACCCTTTAGATAACACAAAATCTGATTAAAGAAAAACTAGAGAACCAAAATAGAGATCCACTAACACAGCAAGTTACTTCAAATTATACAAAACTAGAGAACCAGCCTCTTCTTATAACAAAACGAGAGAACCACACAAATAACACCAAATGAAGAAAAAAGGTTGTAAAAATTCTAAGCCAAGAAAAACCTCCAATGTTTTCCACAATTAGAAAGCCACACATGAATTGGCAAGTATAGAAGATGTAGGAAATGAAAAATAAAATCATGTCCCAATCAAGTTGATAAAGCAATTGCCCATGCAAGAGTGGAAATTGACATAAAAAGATTTTATGATTCCTAGATAAAAAGAGCATGGGCAATATTTAAAATGGAGCAGATGTAAAGAATTGAATTATATACACAACAACACAATAGTATCTTTAAAGGAGATATTCACATTAGAATAAGTATTTAGTTCATTGGCATATATAATTAACATTATGGTGTAGGGACTGAAAAATTACCATCAAAGAAAAACTAGAAGGAAGGGCAATATGTACCTCTGCCACGCTGTACTCCCAGAATTCTTTTTCTTCCATTACAGATGCTAAATGTGAAAGTGATTCCAGATAGTCATGGGTAACTTCTGGATACTTCTTACCACGATGTCTATGGAAGACACGGCTTAGCACAGAAACATCTTGAACTATCTTTCTATCAACAACACAAGAAGGACAATACCAGTTTCCTTCAGGAATCCTTGCAAGTGGAGGATCCAAGCAATACATATGGTACTCAGCATCACATGTATCACATAATAAAACACTGTCATCATCTCTATCAACACCGCATACTTTGCAGACACCCTCGTCCCAAGGAGCTTTAGGAAGTTCACTCAAAGAACTGAGAAATTCGTCTATCTCATTCTTTGTCTCCTTATTCAAGGAATCCAATTCTGCATACTCTGCAAGTCTCTGAATAACCGGGACAACCTGCATAAAGAATTCAAGTAACAACTAGGAAGTTGTGGAGGGAATGATTTGATAGGCATACAATTTGTTTAGGTTTTAATCTTACGATGCTTAAGCTTCATGAGACACATGGCAATAATGCTACATTGATATGTACAGATTCACTGACAAACAGTAAAGTGAATAACGGTGCATAGACAAACCTCCTCTTCATATAGTAACTCAAAACGCTGAGATAATTTGCTTGCCAGGTCCAAATCAGGCTTATCACTGAAAGCCATGTGTAAATTATTCCACAACTGCATAGAACAAAAAAGTCTTAGCAAACTGCAGGACCTGTGAGAAATACTACCCAGAATGTAAAGTTTTAAGAGATCTGGAACAAAGATGACCCTAGAGTTTCCCCTAACATCATATGAAAAAGAAGAAATGTGAATCTGTCACTTAACTACAATATTTAATGAGTCAACACCATTGACCAGGAAAGAAACAAAGTGCATTGTTTGTAAACACCCTAAAAATGTTCTGTAGCCATAGTTACTTCCAAAAGAAGAAAACCGGAACTAGAGAGAGAAAATGCTCTCCCATCTCTCTAGAAAACTACCTAAACCACCATAAGAAACCACTTTTCTTAGGGAACCCAAAATCATCTCCAACCTTTTGCATTCCCCCTCCTCCTTCATCCCTTCCCCCAGTCTATTTTTTGTCCATTATACTCCCCTCAAGCATCACCCCAAGTTCTGGCCAACCTAGTCCGATGAGGGGTGGCGTGATCAAACAAGTGGACACGACCAAGAAGGAAAATGGTGTGTGTTGTGTAACATTGGGGAAGCACTTTCCTCGACTTCTCTAGACTTCCGGGAAGCAGTAAGCTTGACACGAATCTAAAGGTAGTTTCCAAGGACAACTCAAAAGGTGAAAAGGCAAAAGCTACTTTTGTCCACTAGGAAAGCAATCAGAAGCCTTTTGCTAAAAGGAGCAATTTGGAGCCTTGTGCTCCTAAGGAAAAGACAACTCCATAAAAGCTTCCAAGAGAGAGAGGCTGAGCAGGTTTTACCAAACGCCAACTCACCATTGCACCCTTCCCTAAGTGCCCAAATACCACCCTAGAGGAGGTCAATGGTCTATTAGAGGAAATCAAAAAAAAAAACCACACTACTAAACCACCCACTCAAACTAAAACCACCACCGGGAGCGCGCATGGAGCTAAATCATACGCCCATGCATGCGCTAATAAAGATCTTGTATGTGAACCAGAGTTCTATCTCTGTTTCTTCCCTCTGGCCAGAAAAGGAACCATCCCACTAGTTAAAACTCCAGAAGCCGTTGAAGAAGCCGGAGCAGAACATTGGCACTCCAAACTAGTGGGCTTCTTCCTAGGCTGCAGGATCCCATTCACGCTAGTTCAATCTACAGCGTTTCGACTTTGGAAAGACCATGGACACGTAGAAGTGCTGGGAAGCAAGGTAGGTTTCTTCTATTTCAGGTTTTCCAAAGGAAGGGATTTGACTTCAATTATAGAGAGGACCTAGTACTTTGCGCAAAGGTTCCTCATTCTTCAAAAATGGAGGAAGGGGATGTCCCTCGACAAGTCCCAACCGACCAGCTTCTTTTGTAGGCGTCCTTCTCACGTATTCCTTGTGAGTATCTAAATGAGGAAGGTATAAGCTACATCATGAGTAGCTTGGGTAACCCACTCAAGGCAAACACCTTAACGTCTTCTAGGTAGAGGGCAAACCACGCAAGGGTGTTGGTTGAGATAGACGCAAGGGAGGAGTTAATCACTTAAGTAGAAGTGGAGAGGACCGATGGTTCAATCATGAAAATCCTTGTTGAGTACCAACGGCTCCCTCTTAGGGTAAAGTCTTTAGCCATACATGTAGTTCAACTCAAAAGGAAAACACCCAAGTGGCTACTAGAAGCTCGAAGGTGAAGGCTCATGAGGAACAGTGGGTTCCCGTCCAACATGGAGGTAAGGGAAAGAAGAAGATGCATGAGGAAGGTAAAGGGCGCAAGCTCAGGTCCTGGAATGCCGAGCCATCAGCCCACAAGGGAGGTGAGTGAGGAAGTCCAATCTCCCCTCAATCAGAAATGCGAAGTAGATGATGTAGCTAATGGAGCCCAATCTCCCCCCAAGCAGAAATGCAACTTACTCAAAGAGAAAGCAATGGAGGTTGAGGAGGAGGAAGTGGTTGAGAAAGTGATGGAGGTTGAAGAGGAGGAAGTGGCTGAGAATGAGGCTAAGGCTGAGCCTAGGAATGAGGCCATTGATGTAGAAATGCAAGTCGAGGATATGGAGGAGAAAGAAGCGCCCAACCTATATATGATAACCCTTGCTCGAACAAGGATCACGAGACACTAATGCCTACCTTCATATTTGAGTCTATGACCCAGCATGAGGAATCACCCATCCAAGCTCTTGATGTCACCCAATCTATCCAACCAGTGAATGACAACAATGAAGAGACTAAGGAGTATGGAAACACTCCACTCAATAAACTTCTAATCCAAATGAACCATGGATCAAGTAGTAATCCTAAGAACGCTAAAGGCTCCAATTCTTCAAGTCGAAGGAAGAAGAAGTAGTGGAAGAGGAGGAGAACGTTCAGCTAGTTGTGAGGCCCTCTCATTGTAGCACCATGAATATAGCAGCTTGGCACATTAGGGGGTTTAATGACCCTATCAAGGTGGTGGAAGTTAGAAGAGTTTGTGAAGTCTAAAAAATAAATTTTATAAGTCTAATTGAAACTAAGGTGAATCCTTCGAATGAAGAGACAATTAAAAATGTCTTGGGACCACGGTGGCAAGTGAAAATAAATGCTGCAATAAGGCAGCGACTGTGGTTAGCTTGGAATCCTAGAGAATGGGTTGTTGGGGTGGAGATTGAGCACACACAATTTATACATTGTGCAACAACCAACTTGAGATCCAATCTTATACTCTTCACAACTTTCTTCTATGGATCAAATAATGATAGAGAAAGAAGAGCCTTGTGGAGTAACCTAGAGGGCCTAACATCATCACTAAACCAGAGTCTTGGGTGGTTCTTGGTGATTTCAACTCTACAAAATCTCCTTCCAAAAAAAAATTGGGGGTAGAATGCATCTAACGGAAGCAATGGTGGAGTTCAAGAATTGTATTGCCCATACGGAATTAGAGAACTTAAGATATGTTGGGGATTTTTTTACTTGGTCTAATAGGCAAAAACACATCCCAATATTAAGGAAGTTTAATAGAATTATGGGAAACCATCAATGGCTAAGCATGATCCCTGGCACATAAGAACTTCAATGACTAAGAAGATGCCCTTCAAGTTCTTCAACTTCTAGATTAAACATAAGAACTTCACGGACTTGGTGACCAACACTTAGAAGAAAGAAGTTAGGGGATCAAAGATGTTCCAGATTGTCAGAAAACTCAAATCTCTTAAGCAAGAACTTAGACACTTGAACCGAGATGAATACTCCCAACTTCCTAACCGAGTGCAAATGGCCAAAAATAGGCTACTACAACTACAAGCTTCGATTCATGAGATTGGAGCCACTTCATGAATGGAAGAGGAAAAAATGGCTTTTAAGGAATACTATTTTGCTTAGAGAGATGGAGGATAGCTTTTATAAATAGAAATCGAGGACTAATTTGAAATTGGGGGATAAGAACACTTCTTACTCCCATAAAGCCATGAAGAACTTACATAACCAAAACTCTTTATATCACTTATCAAGGGAGGATGGAAGTGACGCAATCGGTGATGATGAGGTCAAAGCCTTAGCAGTAACCCATTTTCAACAACTCTATGATAGCCCTACATCCCATCTCAACCTGGAGGGAGTCCGCAATTTGGTGACTAGGAGATTAAGTGAGCAACAACTCCTCAAATTGGACACTTTCTTCACTATTGAAGAAATCAAATGGGGATACTTCTCACAAGCTAATGAGAAAGTTGTAGGGCCTAATGGGTTTTCAACCAAATTCTTTAAGGAAGCCTAGGAAATTATTGGTGATGATCCAATTGAAGTAACCAAAGAATTTTTTACATCAAGCCACTTGCTAAAATAGATTAACGCCACCATTATCTCCTTAGTTCCCAAAGTATCTAATCCCTCTAAGCTAGGCGAGTTTCACCCAATTGTGTGTTCCAATATCCTTTACAAGGCTAGATTCAAAATTCTTGCAACCCGCATAAAGGTGGTCTTTCCCTCATTGGTTGGTAGAGAACAGGCAACTTCCATCCTTGAGAGAAGAATAACAGATAACATGTTCATAACCCAAGAATTGATGGTTGACTGCCATTCACAAAAGAGAGCACCGCGTTGTTGTACATTAAAGGTGGAACTACAAAAGGCATATGACATGATACAGTGGGACTTCCTATTAGAGGTACTCAAAGCCATGCAATTTCCCCTACACATCCATACCCTTATTGAGTAATGTATTTCCACTCTAAAGTTCTTCATTAACATTAATGGAAAATTAACTGGTTATTTTGCAAACAATAGGGAACTAAGATAAGGGGACCTCGTACCCCTTTATCTATTTGTAATGGGAATGGAGGTACTCTCCACTCTACTGAGGAGACTAATCGGGAACCCCCGATTCTCTCTTCATTGAAGATGTAAGTCTAAAAAGTTCACCACCTTTGTTTTGTAGATGATTTCCTCATTTTCACGAAAGACAATATTGAATCTATATCCTTGATCAAAGAGACTTTATAGCATTTCCACTCAATTTCTAGATTGCTGGCAAACAACAAGAAGTGCAACATCTTCTTTTCCTAAGTCCTTGTGGAAGTGAGAGGACATCTTCCGGTCCACACAATTCCAAGAAAGTAAACTGCCAGTGCACTATCTAGGTGTACCACTAATCTCCACAAAGCTTAAAAAGAAAGATTGTGATGCCTTGCTGGAAAGAATATTGGCTCACATCAATTCTTGAACTTCTAAATATCTCTCCTATGCAGGAAGAGTGTAGCTAGTTAAGTCAGTTCTCTTTTCAATGCAATTCTATTGGATATTTATTTTCTTATTGCCCAAATCTATCATAACAAAGATGGACCAGCTACTCATAAATTTTTTGTGGAGTGATAGACCAAACATATATTCAAAGGTTAAGGTACGGTGGGTTGACGTTTGTAAACCTATGAAATGTGGCAGTTTAGGTATACCCAACCTACATAAATGGAACAACGCCATCCAACTTAAACATATTTATCACCTGTGTAAAGAAGGCCCCAGGAGTTTATGGCCAGAATGGGTTCACTCTACACTACTAAAATGAAGAAATTTCTGATCATCTAGAGCTCCTACCACATGCTCCAAGTCTTGGAAGAAGCTATTAAAGCTAAGAGGCCTAGTCCAAACCAGTTTCTAATGGGAACTCAACAATGGTTTAACCATATCACTTTAGGCAGACTATTGGCTTCTAATAGGCCCCTTGGACACTATATTTAGTGCTCAAGAGATGGGTAGCACCAGTTCCCCTCCACAAAAAAACTCTATTCCCTAATGGAAGACAACAAATGGTGCTTACCAAATGGCCTATTTGGACTAACATTCATATCTCATCTTCTTTCCGTCTTAATGCCTCTTGCCCTAACCAACTCGGATGAATACACACTAGTACAGAAGAGTATATAATAAAGAGTGGATATGCCTTTTGAAATCCACTAAGCACCACATTGCCATGGTTCAAGGTGATTTGAAACAAAACTTCATTACCAAAACACTCTTTTATCTTATGGTTAGTTTGGTTAAGTAAACTATCTACCCTTGATAAGCTGACATCATAGGGAGTCACCACTTCTGCAATCCGATTCCTTTGTCGACAAGGTCAAGATCATTCCCACCTATTTTTCAACTGTAGCTATATCTCCCAAAGTTGGAGCTTGGTTTGCAATTGTCTATAATGCCTATCTTCCTTCAAAAATTGGCAAGTTGCTACTACCTCTTTGATGGCTATAGCTGACTCCATATCCCCTATATTCCAAATACGGAGAGTGGGCCTAGCTACACAGTTTATTGCATATGGAGAGTGCACAACAAAGTGCATTTAGGGGATAGTCTTCCTAATTGAGGTTCCATTGCAAATCAAATTAGAGCTTATTCTTCTATGCTGTAATCTAAGAAATTTTTCCATGTACTTTGTACTTTTGTTTATGCTACTATGATATAAACCTACCCGTCTTTGACAATTGTATAACATTTTCAATTAATAAAGTTTAATTATCCAAAAAAACAATGTTTTGTAGCCAACCGAAAAAAAAAAGGTTTTGTAGCCACAAAAAAAAGGATATTGGATGAGGCAAGTTTTTTGTGGTGGAAGTTCAGCACATTTGTTTGTTTGATTGGTAAGTTGTGTACATAACTCGAAACATAATAGTTGATATATCATGCTAAATGAAAAGATGTCACACCTCCATTTTACGGTGGTTCATCCTACACATCCTCATAAGAAGAAAGTGAAATATACATTGTATACAGAGCAGTAGTGTACAGACCTCATGAACATCCTCAAGAAATGCTTCATGCGATCCACCATAGGCACCAGCAGCCAATCGACGATCAATGGTCCTAAAATCCAATGGTCGGGCAACCATGGCAGGGGATCCAAGAAGTCCATCATCATTATCACTTGAATTCATGAGTTTTCTTCCTAGCAAATTGCAGAATCTTTTTTCTTCATCCTCTGCAGCAGCTTGGCGCAAGATAACTTGACATTGCTTCATGATGATGTCAGAAATAGCTATAACTCTTTTCCTCTTTTTTCTCTCTTCAGCCTTTTGAGGCAATCTTTCAGCAGATATATCTTCGAGCACAGAAAGAACAGCTTTCTGCATACACACAACAGAACATTACAGAGTGCATAATTTTATAGGCATAAATCAGCCAATACTACCATGTGAATTCAACTACTACAGTGATTTTAAAGTCAGGTTTTGGTGTAAATCACACATGGGTGAGTATCTTTTGGCAACCCAGGAGTGACAAGAGTTTGAAAGCCATCAAATTCAAGAAAGCATTCCAAAATGTTTAAAGAGATTGAAATGAAATGGATAAGAATTTGATATATCTCACGGGCCATTCTGGAATCTAGGAGATCAGGTAGAAAACTGTCAGCAATGAGAAAAAAAAAAAAATGACGAGTCAATGCACCATAAAAAGTTGATCGTCTCAAAGTATACAATATTGGAAATGACTGTTAATGCATGATTGAACTCTAATCTTTGTTGTTCAGCAGTTGTTTATGCAAAGAAAACCTAATCTGAAAATCAACTTTGAACCTAAAAAGAAGAAGCTTTATGCCATGAAAACAACAGTAAATAGAAGAGACATAAGATTGAAAAGAAAGGGAACGAGCACTTATATTTTACAGCAGAAAAGTCATATTGGAACCAGCAATAGAAGCATGACATATAATCATGCTGAGACAAGCACCTTTGTTGGTCCAGATGCATTGCCCTTATAGATTTCCTTGCTGATTGAGTGTTCTAATCTTTCCTTTGCCCAATCAGGGGGACCTTTCTCCAATGCCTCATACACACACTTTCTAATTCTGGTGCCAACATTAGTCGGTAACTTCTTGACAGGGATCAGTGCCTGTGCCCACTCTGGAAGATTACTGTCACATGTAAGAATCTTCTCACAGGCATCAGAATCAGCAGTATCTTCTTCCAAAACAAGAACACCATTTTCTCTGCTCAAAGGGCCAAAAATTTTCTTCATAGCCTCTGCAAGCAGCTAAAAGTCATACAGTTCAATATGTTAGCATCTAAAGCCCTTGTTCAAAACTTAACTAAAGCAGCCTGCAGTATAACTGTGATGGAAATTGTTTCAAAATGTAGCACAAAAGTTATTCAGGACATAATTAAAATTGCAAATACTACCATTTCTAAATTACCTGGGAAAAGAATGCTACCAATAGTACAATGAAGATACAAGCATTCCACAAATTGCAACATTCAGAGAAGAAAATCTTTATGGAGTAGGAACATGCTTGTGGCACAAATGATAAATGTTTTAGGAGGGAAATTTAACCACATCTACGTGGGACAGAAAAAATCAAACATGTACACATGGTAAGCTCACAAGACCACCAAGCCACAAATACACATCTGGGCAAACAATCTCATACCACAATTCTTACAGCATGAAATGAAAAAAGAGCTATGCAAACAGTAGAAACCATGTCAGAAGTACTCAATATATGTGTATCTTAGATATGTTTGTTTCTCTTAGGATTGACTGGAATATTTTTCTGTATAGTATATCTTTAGAAGTAAAAGATAGATAGTTATCCTAGGAGATTGAGTAGTCTCTTGTAACTATATTTGGTCTTATATCCTTATTTATTCCAATTGTAACAATTAAAACATCAGTTTTACAGTACACTTTCATGCTATGACAGCCTACAGCCATTTACTAAAACAAATACAACCCAATCATGTCATCACTTTCCTCAAACAAATCCACCCATGCTCAAACATCCAAAAAAACTTCATCTGCTTCTCATTTACACTCCAAATGAATCACGAACATCAACAGAGAAAAATTTTTCCAATAGCCACATTTCTTCGGTTTGTATATTTGAGGAAAGGGGAAGATAATGTATCTAGCTGGTATCAAGGCACCATATGAGAAGATCCAGCCTTTGGAGCATGGGAAGTGAAGATCCATGGCCAGTCCATGGATGGTGATCTCCATGGAAGAGGAAATTAGTTCTAGTTACATGTGCTACGCCACAGGTAAGGAACTATGAGAGAATAAGAACCAAATGTACTCAAACCTCAGAAATCAATCTCAAATTTATGAGATTATTATTTACTTGGCAAGCTAAGACAAGGTGATGAAAATGTCACCAAATATTTCAACTCATTGAAGTGACTACGGCAAGACTTGGACCTCTTCAATGACTATTGAGTATAAGTGGAAGTCTAATAGAGATCGTCAACGTTATATTAAATCACTAAAGATTATTAAATCTCTAAATTCCTAACTAGTCCAAATGTCAAGCACAACAAGATTCAGAGTCAGATTACTTGTTGCAAGCAGAGGAGTGCATATTTCTAGGCTAAAATTTAAATCAAAGATGTTATAAAAGCTACAATCCCCAAACTAAAACATTAAAGTGAGTATGAATGTATAATTTCTGGAAGACAAATCCTATTATTCTTAAAATCTAGGTCAGATGGAGTTAAGTGTTGAAAATGAAGCAACTGTGTAACCTGGTTGTATTTCATTACCTAAAATTATAAGTGAAATATCCTTAAAACAACAAAATGAAACAATTGTCCAGCAAGCTGAAAAAGGAAATGAGAGTCCTAAAGATGATGAATCAATGATTACCTGTTCATAGCCAAGAGGTGAAACACGGCTCATACAAGAAGAGAAGCATGTTTATCACAGGAAGAATTATTAAAGGAAAGTAGATTAGCAAGTCATTCCCAAGCTTGTGCAATCCAAACTCCCTGATAGTTTGCCTGGAAAGTCATTCTCAACTCTAGCTCCTACTCTTTAAATGATAACTGCTTATTCTGATGCCTTGGATCTCCCTATAGCTCTTAGGAAAGGAGTATGCCAAAGCACTCAACATTCTCCTGCTAATGTTCTATCTTATAAGAATTTTTCTAGCAAGTACAAAGCATTTGTGTCAAAAATTTTAACTTATTTGTGCCAAGAAATATTGAGGAAGCATCATGTCATCCACAATGGAAGGCCATGGTTTTGAAGAACTGCACGACCTAATGAAAAGTTAAACACAAGAAATTGTTGATGTACAGAAGTGAGAGGGGTGTAAATGGGGATTAACATCAGATGTAAACCCAATGGAGGTGTTGAGCGACACAGAGCCAGGTTAAAGGGATTCACACAAACTCACAGAGTCGATTTCAAAGATACTATTGCAATTATGGCCAAGGTAGATTCCTTCTGAGTTTTGTTCTCTCTTGCTGTGAATTTCAATCAATCTTTACATCAATTGGAAGTAAAAATTGTCTTTCTTAACTGCAATTTAAGTGAAAAAGTCTACTTGTGCTTACCTTTTCAGGGAGAGTATATGATG
Source organism: Laguncularia racemosa (assembly GCA_037954665.1). Lineage (NCBI taxonomy): Eukaryota > Viridiplantae > Streptophyta > Magnoliopsida > Myrtales > Combretaceae > Laguncularia > Laguncularia racemosa. The sequence continues at coordinate 4,711,571 of JBBMOL010000024.1, read as the reverse complement.
GAATCAAAGTTGAGGAAAGTCCCACATGATCTTCACTGTAAGCTTCATTCAAGCATTTTGGTACAATTGCAAAGTATCTCAGATTATACCCTTCTACAAAGATACTACTAGCAGGAAGATTCCCCTTTTTTTAATAGTCTAAAGAATACACTACTCTTACAGTTAAAAATGAGGGTGAAATGAAGAGTTACTGAAAACAAATTTTGATTTAAAGGATTTGAGTGTGGTGCTCTGAGGTACTTCCTACGGATGGAGTTTGCCAGGATGAGGTATAGTATTCTTGTCACTCAATGTAATTAAGCTCTTGATCTTCTTTAAGGAACTGCCATGTTAGGGAGTAAACTGGTTGACACCCCAGTAGATCCAAATGTTTGACTAGAGCATGTAAAGCCAAAGGAGGTTGAGAATATGGGAAGGTATCAATACTTAGTTAGGAGATCAATCTAACCTATCACACACACAACCAAACATAGCAATTGCAGTATACAACGTCACTCAATTTATGCACTCACCTAGAAAGCAACACTTTGAAGCAGTTTATAAAATCCTTAGACATCTTAAGGGGAGTCCTGGAAAGAATTGTTATTCAAGAAGCAAGGCCACCTATGGATTGAATTGGACGAGGAGTGTAATTGATCGAAGATTGACACCTAGCTATTTTTCTTATATTGGAACTAATCTAGTAACTTGGAGAAGCAAAAAGCAAAATACTGCAGCTGAGTTTAGACCTATGGCACTTGGAATTGTGAGGTTTTCTGGGTAGGAGCTTTGCTGAAGGAGCGGAAGTAATGCTCTATTTTGATAATAGTCTGCAATTGCCATTGCACACAACCAGGTCATGCACGATAGGATGAAGCATGTTGAAATTAAAAAACAATTTATCAAAGAGAAACCTAAGAATGGCATGATTTCCATATGCTATGTCCCAACAAAGGAGCAAACAGCATACATTCTCACTAAGGGTCCACACAAGCCTCAATTTGATTATCTAGTGAGCAAGCTGTCTTTGGGTGATATCTACAAGCCAGGGGGGGATTTGGAAGTAGCTCAATATACATGTATCTTAGATATGTTTGTTACTCTTAAGATTGATTAGAACATTTTTTTTTCCTGTACTGCATGTCCTCAAAAGTGAGCTATCAATAGTTATCCCAGTAGATTGACTCTTATCCCTTTAACTAGTTTCGGTATTTTTTATTCCAATTGTAACAATGAAAATAAACACAGCAGTTTTAGACCAAAAACTTCATACCATAAAATGTACATAAATATGCATTTTTTTTAAGTTAACATTTAAAGCTTCAAAGAAGAAAAGACTGGATCTTACAAGAGCATCTGCTTCTATCCCAGCTATACCAGTGACCGAGCCACAAAGTACTCCACCATCACCTTGCAAGCAACGAAATACTTTACGACTCTCGTCAGAAAAATCAGAGCTACCATCCATGGACTGCGTTGCTAATATGTACCTCCGAGCTAATTCTGGCCAACTCAATTCATTAATAGGAAGCAGATTCAGTTTCATTTTTTTCGCAAGAACTGAACTATCTACATCTTTCCTCCTTCCCCTCTTTGGTTTAGAATCACCAGTATCAAAATTTGGGTCTACAAGTGCAGCAACCTTGGATTGTAGCTCTCCTATTAGAACTCCAAGCAGCAAGCTGTGAACAGCAGTCAAAGTCACACCAAAGCATCTGCTGTTTGTACCAGATACATTTGTGGCCAATGATGTCATTACTTCTTTCTCCATCCTTATACAGTGACATGTACTATCCCCCCCAATTCCTGAACTCGATGCATTGCTTGAGGATGAAATACGGTCATCCCCATGGTCTACATAGTTCATACTAGAAACCTGGCTTCTTTGAGTTTCAGTTTCAAAATTTCCTATACAATGTACATAGTCTGACCATGGATCAACAATTGCATCCTCAAGCTCATTCAGAGGGAGGGGCTCTTTCAGACCTAAAATTCCGTGAAATCGCTGTAACACTTCCCATACCTGCATTAAATTAGAAGGGTTGCAAAACCTATCAAAAGAAATAAAGTATTCATATATCCAAGAGTTATATATCACATTATGAAGTGATGAAAAATCACTATATGAAGACGAAAAATCACCATACGAATCTATTTACCTGATAATAATCTCCAACAAGCTCAGGTGACAACTTGGAGCACAACAACATCCCAGGAGGTATACATTTTTCATGAGTTTCATCAAGACTGGTTAGCTGGTCTACTATTTCTTTATCCCCAATTCCAACTGTGTCTTTTCTTTTGATCAACTTCCCACTTCCAACAGTAAAAAATTCCAAATAGTTATCTCTGTTGTGCAAAAGTTCATACCGAGAACAGTCTTTGACACCAGGAAGGTGTTCTACAATTTCTTGCACAAACTCACTGTCCAGTCCAAATCGGTCCTGGTCTAACCAACTTTTCAGGACATCAATGGATAAGTCATTTTTGCTGTCTTTTAATGTCAGGCCCAGCATGTATGGTGAACTGCAATATTTCAGTAAAGCCTCAGAATGTGGTCTAGATTTTTCATCCCTCCTATCCTGGCTCAGTGTCAGCATTTCATGCTTTACATGTTTGCAGTACAGCTTAACAGGGCCCTTCTTGTCACAGATATTGACAAATACATTCACAAATTCCTGTGACAGTTTCATCCAGGCTAAGGATGAGGATTTCTCCACAACACAAATCTCACCAATAGCATCCCTGAATTCATAGTCATGATATGCAGAAACAGAACCAGCTTCTGAGTGTATTCCATTGGTCATGAAATCACAAGCAGCACTTAAAGACCCTTCAAAGCAACTTGAAATTTCAATTTCCTGTGGTGGGATGGGATCAGCAAGCATCATCTGGATACAATCTTCATTGTCCACACCAGAATAAACTACGTCACAGCTTTCTTCCACACTTTGGGTAGCATTTTGCTCTGGCTCTCGTCTAAAGATAATAGTTGACCTATTAGGTAAAGGAACCGAAGAGCATGAACATCTTCTGATTTTGAAAACAGGTCCGAGATCACCCCCATCTGACACCTCACAGAAAAGGAGTGACCCAGTAACTTTATCATGCCAACAGGACCTGTAGCCTACTGGCCAAATTTGATTTACATCATGATAAGATGGTCTCAAATCAATTTCACCCAAAGAAAGAAGGAAAAAATCCTCAAACTGCAAAGGTAACCCTTCCTGGAAAAGGCAAGTAGCAAAAATCAACCAACCAAAACAAGCTATATGGCACATACACTCTATCTATATTCAAAATAAGGCTCTCTTTTCAAGTCAAGCAGTAGTACTACTCAAAGACAGTTGCAAAGTGATGGAAATACTCAATATCAGTAAGTTCAAAGTTTATAGCGACAAGAACAAAATTGGTATATAAGGTAGGACTACTTACATAAGATTGCTGGACCTGCAAGCACAGATTTTCTTCTGAACAAGACTCTGTTGCTTTCACATTGTCCCCATTACTAACAATAACTTCTGTGCAGTGATTATCAGAGGAAAAATCTTTCCGAAAGGCTTGTGTAGGATGACCCTTACTTTCAGAGAAACCATTATTCCCCAAGGATCTATATGGATGCTTTCTTTTTCTAGGAAGGTGAAATTTACCCGGCAAGACTAGTCCCTCTCGGTTAATTGTTTTTTCACTGATTACATGGTTTGACCCCAAACCAAGATAAGAAGCAACCTCAGACATTGACTCAAACTTCATTCCATTTGGTGCACAATAAACTGCCTCTATCCCACAGTTGCTCATGGATTGCTTAAACTCCACATGCCAACCATGATCAAGTACTCCATGCCTCTGGGAAATAAAGTCCCTAAGAGCCTGCAAGAATACATCACTTGGGTTCCGAGGGGATAATCCAATAGCCAAATTCTTACTACTCAGATTTCCTACTGGAAAACCCAGGTTGACTTCAAAATTTCTACATCCCATTTGCGCATTGTGTCGATAGTGTTCATAGCTGATTCCCAGGGGATGGTTCAGAAAACCCACAACCTTTTCCAAGTCGAAGCCTTTTCCAGCAGATGGGAAACTATAATGTCTTGCTGGAGCATCAAAAGGGTTTCTGCCAAGAGTATTACCACCAACACTGTGCTTTCTGAAATAATAAACAAATCAAAATGTCAACTACGTCTTATCAAATATGTGCATACAGAGCAAATGAGACATCATCACCAACAAATGCAAAAATCACTTATAGTTCCTTTTTTTCTGAGTGCTTGTGGGTGTAAGTTGCTAATACAGTAAGTTAATTGTCAAGACGACATATATTCAAATTATTAAAAAAAAAAAATAGATAAGGCAGAATACAACAAAAAGACTGAAATAAATTTGCATGGAGCAAACAAGATGCATGTCAAGCAACAGGAGACTGAAAAAAGCAGAAGGGATCTGCCTCTACATAGGAGACAAAAAATCTGACATCAGGCATACAAAGTCACAACAAAAAGAACCCAGAGAGGCCAAATAGGCCTTTAAAGTCCAAATAACAAAGCAGTTCCAACAAAAGGAGTAATGCTGCCCAGAGACGTTACCAACTTATCATGAAAAACTGTTAGCACATGCTAACAAATAAGCCTGATATTTATAGTTAAGTCTGTTCCCAGTCTATATCTATTGAAATCATAAACAACAGTAATGGATTTATTCATTATTGACTTAAACTATCGAACAGTCATAAGCACAAAAACAAAGATATTCGAGACTTAGCCCTCCCATGGAAATTACTAAATGCTACTTCCTTCAATTGACTTGTACGAAGGATTTCTTCCAACACATTTCTGAGCAAGCAATCACAGAAAGATGTAACATAATGGTTATTACTGAAAACCAGGGCCACCAATGGAAACATATGTGAATGGTAGTTTCCATATGATTGATAACTTCCTTACAAGAAACATCTCATTGTATCCAGATGCTACAAAGAGGACTGACATAAAGCATTTATACAATAAGTCATTCACTTCTTCCTCACCCCAGTCATTCAATTTTTGGACCACCCTTGATTTTTTACATCTTCCTTAAAATAGAGATTTGGCCAACAAGCTATGCTTTTAGAGAGAAAGAAAACCGACTACTCTTCTTTCATATTTCTGGTTATCATTTCTCATATCAAGAAGCTCCATCACAAAATTGATAGAGCCAAAAAAAATAACTAGATAAATAAATAATAACAATAATACAGGAAGGGCAGATTGTATTGCACATATTTCTATAACAGTAGGAGTTGGAAGATGACCACAGAGGTTCCTCCAAAAAATATGTTTATTCATTTGCCAGATATGATGATCTAATGGGAATACTTCTTTTGGTAGATAATAGGATATATATCTGGTCTTCCTGATGAAGGAATAACATCAAGTGATAGTCTGGTTTAGAAAAACCAACTCATCTGAAGACTTGCCACAGCCTCTTATGTGCCAAGCTAACATGTTACAAGACTAATCACATGGAAATAATTAAATGGACATCAAAACACAACATGTGAATTTGAAATCACAATCCCTCATCCCAATATCATATTAAGTTTTTTGTTGAAATACAAACAACTAAAATAAAAACATAACTATATAAACATGTATATATGCACACACATGTACACACACGCATACACAAATACAGATCTGGTAGTTATTTTTATATTTCAGTAGATGGAACATGCAATGAGTAAAAAATGCAACAGCTTAGCTATTGAAAAGCTTTTCTTGTTATAACAGTATTACACCACTTGTACTAGCAGAATTGGGAGTATAAGTTATATTAGTCATCTATAATTACGGTGAATCATCAATGCTCTTTGTCATGGCATAAATTTAAGGGGCGCAATTCCATGAATAGTGTGGAAGCACATAGGCATTGAGCATAGCATTTAATTTATAGCAGAAATTATCGAGTAGACTTCTAAGATTAAGAATCTCCTACAGGGCAAGCACTTTGATTGTGTCTTCTTTCACTCAATATGGCAACAAAGGGTAGTTATAGACAATCAAGCAAGTCAGTGTTAATTGCCTTCACTGGCAACAGGAGCGTGTTTATATGCATGTATGTATTAAATATAATATATATATATATATATATATATATATTAATTGCCTTCACTGGCAACAGGAGCGTGTTTATATGCATGTATGTATTACATATAATATCTATATATATATATAACTTAGAAACATTTAGGGAAAATTGAAAAGAAGAGAAAGCTCATGCCACTGACAACTTGATAAGTTTTATACAGGTTTTTGTTCAAGCCACACTCATTAACAATCTAAGGTAAAACAATAACAGTGAAGTCTAAAGATAATATGTATTGGCAACAAGTTCTCACTATAAACCAAACAACTAACCTAGTAAAGTCAAGTCTGAGATTGTTAGAAGGCTAAGCAACTATTACATGAAACCCTATCCATATAAAGATCATTTAGCAATAATGGTCAGTGATCACCTATAACCAACACCTTTAACTTCAAAGGTCATACCGGCGCATGTACAGATCACTTCAGTTTGTAAATTTGTAAACAACAGCAGCTTGTGAAAACAAAACCTAAAGGCAGCTGAAAGACTTCATCAATTGAATGAAAAAGAAATGCATTAGTCTACTGTTGGATTGGTGATAGATGAAAAGGGGCAAATGTTTGAAGCTGTAAAGGGTAGAATATGTGAACTTATTTCTAAATGCATTTTCTAAGCAAACATAACGTAGGAATTCATTGACTATTTTCCTTAGACCAAAAGATTAAGAAATCGCGCATTATCCGTCCCTTGTTGATTTACCACTCATATAGTTACTTCTAATACTGATCCAAAGTCCAAATTTCACTCTGTTTAATCTTGCCCAAATAGAATTTCCACGAAAACCACTCTTTACACCACCACCATTCTAGGCCATTAAAATTTACAAACTTAAACAAGCTACATTTGCTAACAAAAATGAAATACTTGCATGAAAGCTATGAACTGAAACACTCCGCCGCACACACATTGTGCTGAATGGCCAAAAATGTAACATGAAAAAATACAGCACTTCAAAATAACTCCACAGAATAAAAATCAAAACTTGACACATTTTATCCCTACAAATGGCAACTGAATACCTTAAATCGACACGCCTTTCACTGCCCTCAGCATCCCCATCGCCATCACTGGGCGGCGAAGCGTTCATATCCAACACGCGCTTCTTCTTAGCCTTAAACCCTAACGGCCAAGCCTGACTCTTCACACCTCTCTTCTCACAATCTCCACAAACCCAATCCTCGATGCCCAAAGCTCTAATCCCGGCGCACGCTAAGTGAAACCCTCGCTCACACCCATCACAAACCACCACGTGCCCTAACCTTGAAGATGTATGGTCTTCCGGGAGTCCGCACGCACCACAAGAAGAAGGAGTGCACGTGGGGAGAGAAGGAGGGGAAATAGGAGCTCGTCGAGGAGACAGATGCGTGAGAGTGTCGTCATGGAATGAACGGACAATATCAAAAGGGTCAGAAGAAGAGGGGATCTCATTAAGATCGATGGGAAAGAGAGAGGAGCGAGTCGACTCAGAGGGTTGGGCTTTAGATTGCGTCAAGTCGATGTGCTTGGGAGAGGAATCGGTAGAGTCCATCTTGATTATTCTGGAGCTGTGTCGAGATTGATAATATGTATTTGAATTGGAAGTGAGAAGTGGACATGATGAATGATTGTAAAACTAGAAGTAGTCTTTGTATTATTTTTCATTTATCAATTTGACCATTTTGTTTTTTTCTCTTTTAGTTTTGAGTTTCGGTTTTAAAACAGATAGATTCTGGAAGCTTGCTTTGGAAGGAAGGATAGAAAGGCGAGAGACCAGATCCGTAGATGCATGAAATATTTGAATAGGGTTATTACCCAGTTAAAAATAAGCCATTTAAGTTTATAAAGCTCGGATTTGCTGTAAAGTAATATTTAATGAGTTCAACTCAAATCAATTAAGCTCAAACTCTAAACTCAATTTATTAAAACAAAAATCTAATTAATTTTAATATTTAAACTCAATATCTTTTAAATCCAACTTAAACTCATGAACTAAATTAAATATTAAAAAGCTTAAACTTAACTTAATTAAGTTTTTTTATGGCTCAAACTCAATTCAACAGTTATTAAATCTAATTCGAATAGATACTTACTTGCATATAAATTTAACTTATATATATACAGACACATGGACTTGGCCCATTTGGAAAATCCTAAAAATGAAGAGCACTATTCCTACAGATTGAATAGTTACAAGTATTATTGGATGGTGTTCTGTTTTATATGATGGATTTTGGTCGCAGAATAGGAGATGAAAATTTTTCTTCAATGTTGGTAATCTCTCCAGAGCGGTGGTCAAACAATGCCCTATGTTGAGAAGAGTTGTTTAGTGCCGGCCATGTTTCGTGCATTCTTAGAAAAGGGGGACTCTAGGGATGGTTGAGACACTTATGATAGAAGTCTGACATATCAAAAATATGTTTAGTGCAAGCTAAGGCATAGTTAAAAGAAGAAAAAAAATTCATATAAAATCGGACATATGTAACATTTAGGTACTAAGTTGGTAACTTAATAATGTTTGAAAATATCTAAATCCGAATATTTCCAAAGTTTTCAAAATCAAAGAAGTAAATTTTGAGTGTACATAGCATTTCTTCAAAACCCAATAGAAATCAAAATTGATTGACTTTCTTTATTAGTCATATCTTGCATTAAATTTTTTTTGTCTATTTATGATATCAATTGTGATGTATGTTTCTAAACAACAAAGTTGATATTTTTATGTTTAAATCAATTTAGGTAATATGAGGTGTACATGCATTTATTATTGAAATCGTTTCTTGTCTTACCATATTCAAAATTTGCAATCCTTTATAATCAACCTATTTAATATTTATGAGTCCATTTATATCCATATCTATGTAACGTAGAATCAGAATCTTACAACTTCCTATTGCATAATTATTATGATGTGGACGTTTTCTCTACATGAATTTATGTAGATCTATTTTATTATGTTTACTTTATCACTTGTGCAATTACATTTTGCAACACTTTTGTGGATAATAAAGTGGCAGCAATGAAGGAAGATAAGAAAGAAGGGGAAGGGGAAAAAAACTATTGATAGCCTTTTTCTAAGAATCCTTGAAAGGCTATTATGTATTTGTCTCACCTTCTTGAACCATAGTTCAACTTGCTCTCTACCTTTTGCTCAAAAGAATACAAACCTAGGAAGACTAGGTTATAGATGTCACATTTACCCCATGTAGGCATTAGGTGTCACATCTAATCTATACCCTCTACAGCCTATCTTATAGGGGGTGCAGTCAATCGATATGAAAACACCCATCCCCCTCATCTTATTGCATTAAATGCAAGTAGCTCGAGAGGCATGGGAGAAACAATTGACCATTCTCCCTAAAGTTGGAAATGCAGGTCAAACAGGTCGGCCCGTCTCGACCCACACCGGCCCACAGGTCGAAGCGAGCCAGTTCGTAGTGACTCGCAAAGGTTGCGGCTAGAAAAGTTCGGCCCGCCTCACCCCACAAACTTTTTTTTTTTTTACAAATTTAGAATAATATTTTTATGATCGCCTCCTTCTTTATTTATTGTCTCTAATTTTTTCTTCGCAACCATTTAATTTGTTTAACTCTACGAGACTACAACAATGTTAAACTCTTTATTTTTCTTCCAAATTCCTCATCCTCAATTCTCCAATAGCATTGGCAATATATTTCATTTCACATTGAGCTCCCCAACATTGAGTTAAATTTTGATTTTTGGTACTTGAATTATCTTTATGTCTTTTGACCAATGACCAATGTATCAAGTAAAAGTGTGAATGATGGCACAGATGTCGGTTTCAAGCTGTGATGTTGGTGTTAATGGGTAATAAGTAATAACTAATAACTCGATGCGAGTCCAACGAATTAAGTTGTGAGACCCAACAACAAACAATCAATATCTTGAACCACCCAAACTTCCAATTTTGGATAAAAAAAATTATTGACCCATTGTCTATGGAGACAAGAACCGATAATATATATAATAAGAATAAAAAAAAAAGAAATTATTGACCCGTTGCCTATAAGAGACAAGAACCAATAATATAAACCGAGCTTGAACCCACAAGATCAAAACCCCGACTGCTTGTTCAAAAAGAACGGATATGAGAAATGACTCTTCAATTGAAAAATTCGTCCATGCCCCGCAACACAACTTTTGATGCCCTATTTATAGAGTTCCAAGGCTAATTAATGAAAAAAAATCATCTACATTCCCATTAACAACCCACTACCAAAGAAAATTAAATGTCCTCTTAACTACACTAATAACTATTTTGTGATGTAAGCAATGACCTCAATTATTTTCTAGAATCCCTAATTACTGCCTTGGCTGATTTGGGCTCCATTTTCTTGGGCTTGTATGACATTAATGAATTTAGGTTTGGCCCAACTCAATGTATCCAAATTCATTCCAAACTTGACTTCATTTTCAAAAATGATCTTCACAAAGCCTTGCATAGCTTACTCGATCTATTTTGCTTGCGCCGTGGTGATTGGCCCTTCAGGTATTTGTAGTTCCTCAATTCCACTTAGATTATATTTGTCCTTTTCAATACCCGAACCTTGAGATGGTCCCCCATCATAACTAATAAGGTTTAATACTCACATTTAATCTATTAGCTTACTATGTTTTGTGGTGTCATGTAACTCATGTTGATTGTTGACTTGACTCATTTGTAAATCGATTATGTTTAGATCGATCGCTAAGCCTTAGTTACCGGTCAACTAAGCCTAAGTTCGAACAATGGATCTTGAATGCTCTTCATTTTAGTATTCTAAATTCTTTAAGTTAAATTTATGAAAGCTAGTAATTTATTATTGATTTAGTCCAATGGAAATGTAATATATTACAGCATTCTTATTGAATAGAAATAGGAGATGTACATGCAGGCTTAAACCTATAATAGTTAAACATATTATTTCAATTTATATGTACTTACTCTTAAATCTCATTCCCATACAATAGAAAAGAAAACAACCTAAAATGATAATTAAGCAAATGTAGTAATTATCACAAAGTACTTTTCACTAATTATATAGGAAAACAAAGTCAATAATAAAGGAGATAAAATCACATATACAAATCAATCATCAGTCATCACTATCATCATCATCATCAACCAAATTAGAGTCTCCCTTTGATGAAGTAGTCCCACTCCCACTCCCATTGTCTTCTTCTTGATCTACAATTTACGACATTACATATATAATTAAATTAGATAATAAATGCTTGAAACAATACATTAAAAGAAAATATTACCAACAGAATATAAAAAAAATTACCTTCACAAGCAAATCCTTGTAACTAATTACGTGTACAAATTAGAACTTCTACATTAACTAGGAGCATAGAACTATGATACTTATTAAATACACAGGCGCCAATACTAAAAGCTGACTCTAACGCTTTATTAGTAATTGGAATGCTAAGCACATTGGAGGCCATGGTAGATAAATTAGGATATCTCTAGCTTTAACTCTTCCAATGTTGTAACATATTCAATTCTGAGTATAAGTTTATATCCATTACTGGCTCATCTAGATAAATATCTAAATAAGATTTACCACAACTTTGTACTTCTACTTGACGGTATCAAAATTCCTACATTATTAAGGAAAAAATTAATTAATTAATGATATATAATACGACAAAAAATATTATTAAAAAAATGAACAAAGTTATTAAACTTATCACCAAAGTAGCAAAATCAATCTCCAAGCCCTTCCTAGCTCTATGTGTTGCTGCTCCTTTACTACTACCACCTCCCGATGTGTCTTATCCCTGAGAAGATGATCTAACCTTATAGCTTCTAGTTCTAGATATGTGATCTATTTTGCTCTTCTTATATTCTCCATAGAGTTTATATAACTTATTCTTTATGTGGGTCAACTTCTCTTTACAAGTGAAGGCATCAAGTTTATTAAAATAGAAGTTCAAAAAGTCAAACTTCATTCAAGGATCAAAGATTGTTCCAAGTGCAAGGATAACACTATAATCACTCCAATACTTATCGAACTTTTGTTTCATTCCAATAGACATCTCCCTTATGACTATCAATCAAGACGATCTAGAAGCTCAAAAACATACATGGCCGGATACACGGTCAGAAGGCACGATCGTGTATTGTGTCAGATAACTTCTAGAAACATACAAGGCTGGATACACGGACAGAAGGCACGACCGTATGTTGTGTCAGGTACCTCCCAAAAACATACACGGGCGGATACACGGACAGAAGGCACGGCCGTGTATTGTGTCAGGTAGCTACCAGAAACATATACGGTCGAATACACGGTTAGAAGGCACGACCGTGAATATTTAGATATTTGTTTCGTGACTTAGTTTGTAAATATGGCATGTATATTTTATATTGTATATTTTGGTAGAGGAAGATTTATTTTCCTAGTTTGTAAGATATAGTTGCTTGGAAAGATATCCTCCTAATGTATATATATACTTGAACATGAATTATGAAGAGGCATTCGGCCAAAGTTTCTCAAAAGTTGTTATGGTATCAGAGCTACACAACTGAGTATTGCACTAAATCCATAGTTCTTTTTTTTAGTCTTGGAATTGCTGGTTTGTTCTTGGTTTTTTATTTTTGGCTTTAGGTTGATTAATTCCAATCAACAATTCTTTGATAATCAAGTTGTGAGTGACAATTCGATTTAGAATGTATTTTGAGAAAACACATGAAATCTTAGCTATTAGATTTACAGGAAAGAATTATGCTGCATGGGAATTTCAGTTCAAGATGTTTTTGAAAGGGAAGGAGCTTTGGGGTCATATTGACGGGTTTTCTCCAGCTCCTACAGAGTCGAAAGTTCGTAGTCAATGGGAGGCAAAGGATGCACGGATTGTTTCTTGGATTTTAGGATCTATTGAGGCTCACATGGTGAACAATTTACGATCCTTTGGCATAGCAAAAGAAATGTGGGAATACTTGAAGCGCGTCTACAATCAAGATAATACTGCAAGACGTTTCCAATTGGAACTTGATATGAGTAATTATAGTCAAGGTAATCTCTCAATTGAACAATATTATTCTGGCTTCCTTAATTTATGGAGTGAATATTCTGGTATTATCTATGCTAAGGTGTCAAAGGAGAGTTTGGCTAGTCTTCAGGCTGTTCATGAAGTGAGTCGTCGTGATCAGTTTTTGATGAAGCTCAGACCTGAATTTGAAACCACTCGGGTTGGGTTGTTGAATAGAGATCCAGTGCCTTGTTTAGATGTATGTTTTGGGGAATTGCTGCGCGAGGAACAAAGATTGGCGACACAAGTCGCTATTGGTGCAACTGGTGGATCATCTGGAATAGTTAATGTTGCATATGCTGCTCAGACACGAGGAAAGGGAACAATGCAGTGTTACAACTGCAAAGAATTTGGTCATATTGCTCGGCATTGTAGTAAGAAGTTCTGTAATTATTGCAAGCAAAAAGGACATATTATTAAGGAGTGTCCTACAAGGCCTCAAAACAGAAGGCCACAAACTTTTCATGCTGTGGTATCTGACTCTTGCAATCTTGGTTCAACATCCACAATTGCTGGCAACAAGCAATCTGTTCTCACACCAGATATGGTTCAACAGATGATCCTCTCTGCCTTCTCTGCTCTTGGTCTTCAAGGGGAAGGTAAGATTACTAATTCTGTTCCTTGGTTTGTTGATTCCGGTGCCACAAATCATATGACTGGCACATCTGATTTATTGCATAATCAACATCCATATACTGGTACTCAACACATTCAGGTTGCTAATGGAAATAATATTCCTATTACGACAATTGGTGATATTAGCTCCTCCTTTCGACATGTCTTGGTTTCTCCTAAATTATCTACTAACTTACTTTCTGTTGGGCAAATGGTGGATAATAACTGTGATGTCTACTTTTCTCGTGATGGTTGTACTGTGCAGGATCAAGTGTCGGGGAAGGTGATAGTGAAGGGGCCTAAAGTAGGCAAGTTATTTCCATTACAATTTACCGTTCCTCGGACTTTGTCATTAACTTCTTCAGTTGTTGACAATAAGGCTGGCATCTGGCATAGACGCTTAGGTCATCCAAATAATGTTGTTTTGAATCATTTGTTGCAAAGAGGTGTTCTCGGTTTCATAGATAAGAGTTTATTAATTGATTGTTCTTCTTGTAAACTGGGTAAAAGTAAGACATTGCCTTTTCCTGTTTTGGGTAGTCGTGCCAATAAATGTTTTGACATTATTCATAGTGATGTTTGGGGAATTGCACCAATTATTTCACATGATCAGTATAAATATTTTGTGACATTTATTGATGATTACAATCGATTTACATGGATTTATTTTTTGCATTCCAAAGCAGACGTGTTTACTGTGTTTCAAACCTTTGTGACATATATTGAGACTCAGTTTTCCACTTGTATTAAAATCTTACGGTCTGATAATGGTGGTGAATATATTTCTCATGAGTTTCAAGCATTTCTTCATAACAAAGGTATTGTTTCGCAACGCTCATGTCTTTATACACCTCAGCAGAATGGAGTCGCCGAACGGAAAAATCGACATTTGTTAGATGTGGTGCACACATTGTTGTTAGAATCTTCTATTCCAGCTAAGTTTTGGACCAAAGCTTTATCTACTGCCATTTATCTGATTAATCGCTTACCATCTCAACAATTGAAGTTTGATTCTTCCTATTAACGAGTGTTTAGTAAACATCCTAATTATCATATGCTACATACCTTCGGATGTGTTTGTTTTGTTCATTTACCTACCCATGAATGTCATAAGTTGTCAACCCAGTCTGTTCGATGTGGCTTTATGGGTTACAGTCTTAATCATAAAGGTTTTGTGTGTTATGATTCGATTAATAATCGATGGCATATCTCTCGGGATGTGATTTTCTTTGAACATGAATACTATTTTCAGCAACGTCTTTCGACATCTGACACTGTTGTGCTTCCTCACTTTGATGACTCTTATTTTGATAAACGGTTCAAGCCTGGACTTGTCCTTTCCGACCCTGCTCCTGAAAATGCTTCAATGATTCTTCGACGATCAACTCGGCACACTCGTCCTCCAGATAGATACGACTATTCTGCAATTGTAACTAATGCTACCATTCCTACCTCTTATTCTCAGGCTATTAAACAGCCTTGCTGGATAAAAGCCATGCAAGAGGAACTTCAAGCACTTCAAGATAATCGCACTTGGGATATTGTTTCCTATCCTACTGGTGTTAAACCCATTGGTTGTAAATGGGTTTATTCTCTTAAGATTCGATCTGATGGTTCCTTCGACAGATATAAGGCAAGGTTGGTAGCTCTTGGCAATCGACAGGAATATGGCATTGATTATGAAGAGACCTTTGCACCTATGGCTAAGATGACAACTGTCTGGCTTATTCTATCTATTTCTACATCTAAAGGATGGTTCTTATGATAGATGGATGTTAAGAATGCATTTTTGCATAAAGACCTCAAGGAAGATATCTATATGACTCCTCCTCCAGGATTGTTTTCCACACCCTCACATGATGTTTGTAAGCTCAAACGGTCTCTATACGGTTTAAAACAGGCTCCACGGGCCTGGTTTGAGAAGTTTCGTAATACTCTTCTTAGCTTCTCTTTTATTCAAAGTCAGTATGATTCTTCATTATTCCTGTGCAAGACTGACAAGGGAATTGTCTTGTTGTTAGTCTATGTTGATGATATTGTTATCACAGGATCTGATACTCAATTAATGTCTCAGTTACAAGAGCGCCTTCAAGGTTCTTTTCATATGAAGGATTTAGGCTCGTTAACTTATTTCTTAGGTCTTGAGGTTCACTCTTCTTCTGCTGGTATTTTTCTTCATCAACATAAATATACTGAGGAACTTATTGCTTTAGCTGGTCTTCAAGAGGGACGTTCTGTCGATACTCCTTTGGAAGTGAATGTTAAATATCAATGACATGATGGTGACTTTCTATCTGATCCATCTCTATATCGACAACTTGTTGGAAGTCTCAATTATCTGACTATTACACATCCTGATATTTCATTTGCTGTACAACAAGTTAGTCAATTTATGCAGACACCTACACATCTTCATTTAGCAGCAGTTCGCTGTATTGTTCGGTATTTAAAAGGGACTTCTCATCGTGGTTTGTTCTTTTCTGCGGAGTCTCCCATTCACTTAACCACATATAGTGATGCTGATTGGGCTGGTTGTTCTGATACACGTCGCTCTATTACTGGTTAGTGTATGTTTCTTGGTAACTCTTTAATTTCTTGGAAGAGTAAGAAACAAGATCGTGTGTCTAAGTCTTCTACTGAGTCCGAATATCGCGCTATGTCGTCTGCTTACTCTGAGATGATGAGATCCATGATGAGAGTCAAGCCGGAAGAAGGCATGTGGATCCTCTTGAAGTGCCGCCTGGACCGATCACAAGAAGTCGAGCGAAACGACTCAAGGAAGCACTTAACGGGTTGATAAAGGTTGTCCATGAAGCCGAAAAGGATTGGAGCAATCATGAAGTTGGAACAGATTGGAACAACCATGGGAAGACCCTTGCTTTTATACAAGTCACACTGGACACGAGTTGAAGAGGGCGTGTATGTTCAAGGCAAGGCCGTGTAGGAATTCTAAGATTGCACAGAATCATACACGGCTAAAAGGCACGGCCGTGTATGGAGACAAGCAAATCCACAGAAAGATACACGAGTAGAAGTACACGGTCGTGTATGTGACCGGAATGTGCACAGAAAAGTACACGGCCAAAGTACACGGTCGTGTACACGGCCGTGTATCCCCTACCGCCCAACTTGTTCTATTTTCGTGTTTTTACGCAACTTATCTAAGCTACGTCGTTTTGGACTTGTTTTTCACGAATTGTAACCTTAGTATAAAAGCTCCTAGGGTTTAGAACAACTTAAAATTTACATCTTTGAACATTAAACACTTTTGAGAGGCACCTCTCTTGGTTCTTCAAGAACTAAATCGAACTTATCGGATTGATTTCCGTGGCGTTCATCTCGACTTATCAATCGGTTTTCCATCCCGATTGTGGCGTCTTCTTTTTTTATACCAAGGTTCTTGTCTCACTTATAGACAACGGGTCGCGGTTTCCACTTTAGGTGTTTGGGCGTCTTAGGCAATGAATTTCCGAGCGTATTGGTATTGGGTTTCGTCATGGGTTGGCGTGGTTCGTATCATGAGATCATTTGGCTTCGAGGTTTGTTGGCTGAGGTTGGTTTTCCTCAACTTGGGTCTACCTCTCTTCATGTCGAGAATACTAGTGCTGTTCAAATTACTGCTAATCCTGTTTTTCATGAGCGTACGAAACATATTGAAGTGGACTGTCATTTTATTCGAGAAGCTTATGATAATGGTGTTATTTCTCTTCCTCATATATCTTCTGATCTTCAAACGGCTGATATATTTACTAAGGCTCTTTCTCGGCAGCATCATCAGTTTCTTGTTGGCAAATTGATGCTTCTTGATCAGTCCGCATCAATTTGAGGGGGGATATCAATCAAGACGGTCTGGAAGCTAAGAAACGTACACGGCCGGATACACGGTCAGAAGGCACGATCGTGTATTGTGTCAGATTACTTCTAGAAACATACACAACCGGATACATGGACAGAAGGCACGACCGTGTGTTGTGTCAGGTACCTCCCAAAAACATACACGGCCGGATACACGGATAGAAGGCACGGCCGTATATTGTGTCAGGTAGCTACCAGAAACATATACGGCCGGATACACGGTCAAAAGGCACGGCCGTGAATATTTAGATATTTGTTTCGTAACTTAGTTTGTAAATATGGCATGTATATTTTGTATTGTATATTTTGGTAGAGTAAGATTTATTTTCCTAGTTTGTAAGATATAGTTGCTTGGAAAGATATCCTCCTAATGTATATATATACTTGAACATGAATTATGAAGAGGCATTCAGCCAAAGTTTCTCAAAAGTTGTTAATGACATGATCTTCACTGCTTAAATTTTCATTCAACAAACATTCAATCCTCTATACTTGCAAAAAATAGTGGTTTGAAGTTGGATATGATAATCTTGACATCAAATTGGTGATATTATGAAAAGGGCTAAAAAACTTGCATATCTTTTCTACTCTTTCCCACTCATCCATGGTTGAACAATATTTATAATGACAATCATTCAATTGAAAGCAAGAAAAAGCACGTCGATACTTGAGTGCGCTATCAAACATAAGATAAGTGGAGTTCCATCTAGTAGTTACATCCAAGCGCAAACTAAGATTGGTATCAATGTTGCCAACCTATTCAACACACTCTAAAAAGTGTTTCATTATACTCTTGGAGCCTTTCACATACTTGATACTCTCCCTTACTTTATGCAATGCTTCACTACTTACAGTCAACCCTTCTTTAATGATCAAATGAAGAATATGAGCACGATATCTAATATGAAAAAACTCACCACCACATAACAAACTATGCTGTAAGTTCAATTGCTCTTTTAGAAAATCTTGCATAGAATCATTTGCAGATGCATTATCCAATGTAAGGGAGAATATCTTCCTATCTATGCCCCAATATTTCAAAAATTCAAATGCTTTTTTCGATAACTCAAACCCAGAGTGAGGAGGGGGCATTTTACAAAAAGCAAGAATTTTATTATTCAGTTTCCAATCGTCATCCACATAATGTCCAATAAAAAAAATATATCCCTCACTGGTGGAAGCAGTCTATATATCAGAAGTCAAACATACTTTCCTTAGAATTTTTTTGTAATATTTGTTTCAAATTCTTCTTTTGAGTCAAATATAAATTCCAAGCATCTGATGTAGCAGTTTTTCTACTAATTGGCTTATAATTAGGATTATATAGCCTTATGAACTGTGTGATCCTCCTATACTCAACAAATGAAAATGGCAAATCATGTTCAATAATAGCCATAGCCATTACCTCACGAGCAAATTTAGGATCTGGTTTTCTTGATCTTAACTTGCCAACATGATCAATTATCATATCACCAACATCATTATATCTAGGAATTTGACTCAAACAACACTTTTCTCTATGTCGACATAAAGATGAAGTTCCATGTGAATATGCCCCAATAACATATTCCCTCCCACACGCTTTACACTTAGCTCTATTTTTACCATCCTTCCCAACACCAATTTTTGTAAATATTTCCTAAACCTTAGAAAAAGAGCTACCTACTCAAGCCTTCTTATCTGCATGTTCTTCAAATTAAGAAGATCCTGGTTGTACATTATCGTTACACCCACCAACTTCAGACACATCATCCAAAGTTAATAGGTTCCATTGCAGTCTCAATACTTAGAAGATCCATTTTGTAAATATATTTCAATATTAATATATATACTGCAAGAAAAATATGATATATTTATTTTTTTAGTTTCTTACAAAGTGTATCGATACCCTTAATTATTTCCATAAAAAAATTAAAAATTCCTCCTTATGATAATATAGAAAATTTTATTAGTAGTAATACACTTATTTTACAAAATCTTTATATATATATATATATCACCACGACAGTGGTTGGTGACTATTTATAAATTATAATCTTATATATATAAATAGTCACCGACCACCATCATGGCATCACCGCATCAGCCGTCGTCAGTTCATCATTGTCACGGCATCACCACTAGGGCCGCCTATCCAAACGACCAAACCCAAACCCCCACTACCTAACCGTAAACCCTAAACCCAAACCCCAACCCGAAACTAACAGTGCAACAGCCAACAACAACACCACAGCCACAGTCTACACTCTACTACCACAAGCATGTTCAAATTGCAGCAAAAAAGAAAAAGAAGATAAATAAATAGGAGGGTGACTTACCAACTCGATGGGCGACGACCGACAAGAGGATGACTGACGTGGGAGTCCAGGACACTTAATAGTGACAATTGATGGTCTTATGGAATCATGGTCCACGCATGCCTACGGTAAGGAGACGACTCGAGGTGGCGGTGATAAAGTAGCCAAGTAGGAATGTAGGAAGAAATAAGGAGTGAAGGGAAGGAGGGGAGTAGCCGAGGTCTGGTTTGGTCTAGGGAAGGAGGGGAGGCCGGAGGTCTGGTTTGGTCTGGTCTGTAGCGGAAGAAGGAAGAGCAAGAGCAATAAGGTCTGGCTCTGATCTGGACTGACTCTGTTTGGTCTTTATGTGATAGTTGAAGGAAGAGCAACTGAGTAAGAGCAACCAGACCAGACTCACATCACACAGCACGGCAATGACATAGCAGATGGTACAATAGACCAAACTTGTCTTGTCAGTCATCTCATCGTCCCTTGTCCGTCTGTCACTATCGTCTATCCCATCTAGTCTATGTTTGTCAGCTTTCGTCAATTGCGAGTTGCCTGTGGCTATGTCGCAAGTCACTGGCATTTATTTTTTTATTTTTTTTGCAGGCTAGCAGGCTAACCCGCGCTCACAGTGAGTTGCTTGCCCAGACCCACGAGCTTTACGGGTCAGCCCGCTAGCCTGACCCACGGGCTCCGCAAGTCAGCCCTCTTTACATTCCCGACTCTAATTCTCCCCTCTCTATATATATAAGCTTAGGACCCCTCCTAAAAAAGAGTAAGTGAAACACACAACTCAACACCTACTAATAAAATTATAATGATTTCTCTACTCCCCTTAATATTTTGAACGATTGTTGAGCTAAGCATTGAAGTAACAATGCAAAAGTTATCTTTAGCACCATCCTTTAATTCACATGTGTTCATTTTATAGACCCATTTCCTCTAAAAGCCCATAACTACAATGAGCTAAACCCAGTATCCAAGGAACGAGAGTCACCTAACAATAATAACCATATCAAATTCCAATGATATTATCATGTCAAAATTAAACTTATATGGCAAGCCTTGCAACTAATAGCCCATCATTTACAACATACTATTATATTAACTGATCAGCCATTTACTACCATCAATACAACATACATAAGTTGTCTATCAACTAAACTATCTTAAAGTGTATCAATTAGCAGAAGCAATAAAGTTGCTAACACCAAAGTAATTTACCTACATGAAGCTCCAGTACTAGTTATAGACTTTATTTACATAGTTCCCTATGGAATGTCCTATCAAATTAAAAGCACATGTTCACCTCCTATTAGTGACTCAAACTTTATGTGACTACAGTACACTTGTATAAGTACAATAATATAAGAAGTCAAACAACATCGCAAGCCAACAATATTACCATGTCAATTTTAAACTTATATGGCAAGCTTCACAACTAATTGAAAAATCCCAAAATAATAAAATAAGGTCAATAAGATAAAAAAGAAAATTTAGGGTCAATTAAGAAGGATTTATAAAGCTTAAGAACAATTTTTTTTAAAAAAGAACCTTTCGTTCTCTAATTCGATTTTATCTATTTCGACTTTAGATTAGCTTAGAGACTTTAAATATAGCTTCAAGACCTTGATTAGGTAAATAAAATTATTTTCAAGTTATTTGAAGACAATTGAAAAGGAAATTTTCAAATTTAGATGTTAATTAGATAAAATAACCAAAATGTCCTTAAGTTTAGTTTTATTAAAGAGTGGCTAAATTCTTGAGATTATAAGAGTAATTTAAGGAAAAGAAGATGAAATATTTTTAGTTGAGAATAATGGGATAAAATTATATTTACATATAATCCACATGCACTACAGTAGTGGGACACATGGTAACTGATGAAAGCCATGATGGGAGTCAAGCTAGAAGGTGGAATGTGGATCCTCTTAAAGTGCCACCTGGACCGATCACAAGAACTCGAGCAAAACGATTCAAGGAAGCACTTAACGGGTTGATAAAGGATATCCAAGAAGTCGGAAAAGAGTAGAGCAACCATGAGGGTGACCTTGCATTTGTACAAGTCATTCAAGGAGATCAAAGCTGCCGGCCTTGACAACGCTAGCTTAAACGCTGCCGGCTTTGAACCGGCGTTGCAATTAGAGTGCGACCGAGGGACTACGCCGCCGGCTTATATACCCGGTGTACATCCTACGCCGGCTACTACGCCGCCTAGTACGCAGCCAGCGTACATTACCTGTTTGTTATGTTTCCGCAACTTTATTATGTTATGTCATTTTGGGCTTTTGTTTTACGAGTTGTAAACCCTATTAAAAGCTGCTAGGGTTGGAAAACAGAAGATAGAACTTACATACAACATTGGATAACACAATTTGAGAGAATTCCTCTCTTGGTTCTCCAAAGAACTTCTCTTGAACTTATCGGATTTCTTCCATGGCGTTCAAACCCGACTTATCAATTGGTCTTTCATCCCGATTGTGGTGTCAACAGAATATACCAAGGTTTATGCCTCACCTATAGGCAACGGGTCGCGGTTCCACTTTGATTGTTTTAGCATCTTGGGTTGCAATTCCAAACGTATTGGTATAGGGTTTCGTCACACGTGGGCATGGTTCGTATCAGTTTGGTATCAGAGCCTAGGTTTGTTAAACATCAGTTCGGTTTGAGAAAGGTAACATCAAAACCCTAACTCCAATCGTTCATATCCAATTTTGTATTACATTGCTTCATACTCAAGTCCATAGTGTTAATTGTTCCTTGAGTAGTGTAGTTCATTCCATCAATCTTGTTACAAAAAAAAAAAAAAATGAGAACAAAAGAACAAAAACAAAGGCAACAAAAAAGAAAGAAAAAAAGGAAAATTTAAGCCCAGAGAGTTTGTTCTTGAATTCTACGAAAGAATTTGGTGTGGTTTGGATTAGTTCCAAGAGAATTGAGAAGAGGAATTAGTGAGTTGATAACATCTCTGTTTGTGAGAATACACGAGTGATTGTGGGATATCATTCTTGAGAGAAACACGTGAGGGAGTAAATTGTGAGGTTTAATTCTATATATATATTTGTGTTATTACTAATCTTTAATTGCAGGAACTATGTCATGGCAAAATTCTCCTGAAGGTGAGAGGGTGGGTTTAATGCTAGGTTAGTGATTAAGGCGTTGAGGAGTGAGATGAAGAGAATGTTTCAGGAGGGGATGGAACAAATTCATGAAATGGTGAAGCAGAAACTAGAGCAATCTAAGAATGTCTTTCAAGGGCGTAAGAGGGAGAGTTTTTCTAAAAGAGGACAAAGGGGTGGAGATGAAATTTCTGATGATGAGTTTGATGAACCTTCTATCGGGAGTTATAGAGGTTATGGTGGTAGGAATAGAGGAACTAGGGATTGGGAAGATAGAGGACATAGGAATAGAGAGGATAATCAATTGAGTAGTATAAAGATGAAGATTCCTCCTTTCCAAGGGAAGAACGATCCCGATGCATACTTAGAATGGGAGAAAAAGGTAGAGATGGTGTTTGATTGTCACAATTATAGTGGGAGAAAGAAAGTGAAGCTTGCTGCCATTGAGTTTTCAGATTATGCCATAGTGTGGTGGGATCAACTGATGTTGAATAGAAGAAGGAATGGCGAACCACCCATTAAGTCTTGGGAAAAGATGAAGAGGGTGATGAAGAAGCGGTTTGTTCCTACTTACTACTATCGCGAATTGCACAACAAATTGCAAACTGTTAAGCAGGGAAGCCGAAGTGTGGATCAATATTTTAAGGAGATGGAGGTTAGGTTACTATGATTAGAGTAAATATTGAGGAGGATAGGGAGGCTACCGTGGCTAGATCTCTTACTGGGTTAAATAGAGAGATTCAAAATGTAGTAGAATTGCAACATTATGTGGAATTGGAAGATATGGTTCACATGGCTATAAAGGTTGAGAACCAACACAGGAGGAAAGGTAGTAGTACTATACGGTTCCAACAGGGTGTGGGTTCATCTACGTAGAGGACTAACCATTGGAGGAAGGAAGAAAAGTCTTTACCCACCAAGCTAAAAGGAGAGCAGAAGCAAGGAGGTTCTACTCCTGGTAATCAAGGTAAACCTGATTCTTCTACTCCTAGAAATCGTGACATTAAATGTTTTAAATGCCAAGGCAGAGGCCATATTACTAGTCAATGTCCGAATAGACGTGTTATGATTCTGCGCGATGATGGTGAGCATGAGACTGAGGGGGATAGTGAAGATGATGATATGCCTCCATTGGAGGATGCTAGTGATGACGAGGAGCCTGTAGTAGGGAAGTTAGTGGCAGTAGTGAAGCGAGCTTTGAATGTGCAGGTGAAGGAAGAAGATGAGGTACAATGAGAGAATATCTTTCATACTAGATGTTATCTAAGTGACCATATTTGTAGTTTGATCATTGATGGGGGAAGTTGCACTAATATAGTGAGCACTTTCATTGTTGAGAGGTTGGGGCTCAAGACCACTAAACACCCTAGCCCATATAAATTGTAGTAGCTGAATGATAGTGGCGAGACGAAGGTGAGTAAGCAAGCCTTAATTGCTTTTCGCATCGGTAGGTATGAAGATGAGGTATTATGCGATGTAGTGCTGATGCAGGCTTGTCATGTGTTGTTGGGGAGGCCATGGCAGTTTAACGGGAAGGTTGTTCATGATGGCTTTTTTAACAAGTATACACTTGTTCACCATGGCAAAAGCTATAATCTTAAACCCTTAACACCTAAACAGGTGTATGAGGATCAGTTACAGCTACAACAATCTTTTGCAAAATATAAGGTGAGTGAAAAACAGAGGGAGAGTGAGAGAGCAAAAGACATAGAAAAAGAAAAGGAACACAAAAGTCAATATTAAAAGGAAAAAGAGAGGAAGGCTGGAAAGAGTGTGAGAGGCCAAGTTGAGGGGGGATCGACTTTGGTGGTGAGTGAAAAGGAGAGTGCAACCTTGCAAAAGGAGACTTGTGTGGCAAGAGCAAGTGTAGTGAGGAGAGCGTTAGTGATGAAGCAACCTATGTTGTTGCTGGTTTTTAAAGAAACTTGTTTGAATACTAACGAACTTCTTAACTCTTTGCCTAGTGTGGTTGTGTCTATTGTGCAGGACTTTGAGGATATCTTCCCTGAGGAGATTCCAAAGGGGTTACCACCTATTTGTGGTATTGAGCACCAGATTGACCTTGTTCCCGGAGCATCTATTCTAAACAAGCCAGCTTATAGAAGCAATCCAAAGGAGACAAAGGAACTTCAAAGGCAGGTTAATGACTTGATGGAGAAGGGGTACGTGAGAGAAAGCATGAGCCTATGTGCAGTGTCTGTGATTTTGGTGCCTAAGAAGGATGGGTCATGGAGAATGTGTGTTGATTGCCGCACCATCAACAACATTACGGTAAAGTATCGTCATCCCATTCCTCGCTTATATGACATGTTAGATGAGTTACATGGGTCTAGTGTCTTTTCCAAAATTGATTTGAAAAGCAGATATCACTAAATTAGAATGAAAGAAGGTGATGAATGGAAAACCGCATTTAAGACAAAATATGGATTATATGAGTGGTTAGTAATGCCTTTCGGTTTAACTAACGCACCTAGTACTTTCATGAGACTTATGAACCATGTTTTGATGACTTTTATTAGCAAATTTGTGGTCGTCTATTTTGATGATATCCTTATTTACAGCAAGAGTTTAGAAGACCATATATCTCACTTAAGGGATGTTTTAGAAGTGCTTCGAAAGGAGCAATTATATGCTAACCTCAAAAAGTGCACTTTTTGCACAGACAAACTTGTGTTTCTTTGTTTTATTGTTAGTGCACAGGGAATACAGGTTGATGAAGAGAAGATTCGTGCGATCCAAGAATGGCCTAGTCTAACTAATGTAAGCAATGTTCGGAGTTTCCATGGACTAGCGAGCTTTTATAGGAGGTTTGTGAAGGATTTCAGCACCATTGCAATACCACTTGCTGAAGTAATCAAGAAGAATGTGGGGTTCAGTTGGGGAGAGCAACAAGAGAAAGCCTTTCAGATGCTTAAAAATAAGTTGACTCATGCGCCACTACTTGCTTTACCTGATTTCTCTAAAATTTTTGAGATTGAATGTGACGCTTCAAGAATAGGTATTGGAGCAGTTCTCATACAAGAGAGGAGACCAATTGCATTCTTTAGTGAGAAGCTAAGTGGAGTAACCTTGAACGACCCTACTTATGACAAGGAGTTATATGCATTGGTTCGAGCTCTGGAGACTTGGCAAAACTATCTTTGGCCAAAAGAGTTTGTGATCCACACTGATCATGAATCCTTGAAGTACTTGAAGGGATAACATAAGCTGAACAAAAGGCATGCTCGTTGGGTGGAGTTTATCGAAACATTTCCATATGTCATCCACTACAAGCAAGGTAAAGAAAATGTTGTTGTTGATGCACTTTCTAGAAGGTATGCTCTTATCTCTACTCTTAGTTCTAGATTGCTTGGTTTTGAGCATATTAAAGAAGTGTATGCTGCTGACTGAGATTTTTGTGAAGAATATGTTCATTGTGAGAAGAGTGGTCATGGTAAATTTTATAAGCATAAGAGATTCTTGTTTAGGGAGAATAAACTTTGCATTCCCAATTGTTCATTAAGAGAGTTATTAGTGAGAGAGTCTCATGGAGGAAGATTAATGGGGCATTTTGGAGTAGCTAAAACTTTAGAGGTTTTGCAGGAACACTTCTATTGGCCTCACATGAAACGAGATGTTGAGAGGATCTGTGAGCGATGTGTCACTTGTAAGCAAGCAAAATCTAGGGTCCAACCTCATGGACTTTATACCCCACTTCCAATTCCTTATGAGCCTTGGGTAGACATTTCCATGGATTTTGTGTTAGGATTACCCAGGTCTAGGAATGGTAGAGACTCTATTTTTGTAGTCGTGGATAGGTTTTCCAAGATGGCACATTTCATTCCTTGCCACAAAACAGATGATGCTTGCCATATCGCTAATTTGTTCTTTAGGGAAGTTGTGAGATTACATGGTATGCCTAGAACAATCGTATTGGATCGGGATGCTAAGTTCTTGAGCTACTTCTGAAAGACCCTGTGGGCTAAGTTAGGAACTAAGTTATTGTTCTCTACTACTTGTCATCTACAGACTGATGGTCAAACCGAGGTAGTAAATCGAACTTTATCTACTTTGTTAAGGGCTGTCATTAAAAAGAACATTAAAAGTTGGGAGGATTGTTTGCCACATATTGAATTTGCTTATACTCGCACAATGCATTCTGCTACTAAGTTTACTCCTTTTGAAATTGTGTATGGTTTTAATCCACTAACTCCTTTAGATTTATCACCTCTTCCTATTTCTGAGTATGTTAATCTAGATGGTAAGAAGAAAGCAGAATTTATTAAACAGATCCATGAGAAGGCAAGGCTAAACAGTGAGCGAAGAACAGAGCAGTATGTGAAACAAGCCAACAAGGGTCGTCGACAAGCTGTCTTTGAACCTGGAAACTGGGTTTGGGTTCACATGCGCAAAGAGCGGTTTCCTGTGCAGCGTCGATCTAAATTACTACCTAGAGGCGATGGACCATTTCAAATTCTTGAGCACATCAACGATAATGCCTACAAGTTAGATTTGCCAGGTGAGTATCAAGTAAGTGCTACTTTTAACGTTAATGATCTGAGTCCTTTTGATGTAGGCAATGATTTGAGGATAAATCCCTTTCAAGAGGAGGGGAATGATGAAAGCCATGATGGGAGTCAAGCTAGAAGATGGAATGTGGATCCTCTTGAAGTGCCACCTGGACCGATCACAAGAACTCGAGTGAAACGATTCAAGGGAGCACTTAACGGGTTGATAAAGGATATCCAAGAAGCCAGAAAAGAGTGGAGCAACCATGAGGATGACCTTGCATTTGTACAAGTCATTCAAGGAGATCAAAGCTGCTGGCCTTGACAACGCTGGCTTAAACGCTGTCGGCTTTAAACAGGCGTTGCAATTAGAGCGCGACAGAGGGACTACGCTGCCGGCCTATATACCTGGCATACATCCTATGCCGCCTACTACGCCTCCGGCATACATTGCATGTTTGTTATTTTTCCGTAACTTTATTATGTTATGTCGTTTTGGGCTTTTGTTTTTACGAGCTGTAAACCCTAATAAAAGCTGCTAGGGTTGGAAAACAGAACATAGAACATACATACAACATTGAATAACACAATTTGAGAGAATTCCTCTCTTGGTTCTCCAAAGAACTTCTCTTGAACTTATCGGATCTCTTCCATAGCGTTCAACCCCGACTTATCAATCGGTCTTTCATCCCGATTGTGGCGTTAACAGAATATACTAAGGTTCTTGCCTCACCTATAGGCAACAGGTCGCGGTTTCACTTTGATTGTTTTAGCATCTTGGGTTGCAATTCCAAACGTATTGGTATAGGGTTTCGTCACACGTGGGTGTGGTTCGTATCAGTAACTTAGGAGGATTTAGCATAAACCTTAGTGGTCCCTCCTTTGCTTTACCCTTAAATCCTAGCCATTCTTATCATGCCCCTAAATGTCTAATTGAATTATCCACCATGTATCCTATTTAAGTAAAAATACGCTAAGGCTTAAACTAATTATCGTGTAAGGTTTTAATCAAATTTTAACTTACAAAAACATGATTATTAGCTTTGAAAACTATTTGATGAAAACAGTGATTTGGTTTTAAACATAATTCTAAAAGATACTAAAACCATCACCAAAGTCCTCTAAGGCTATATAGCCAAAAAATAGAGTCCAAGTCCAACTTATAGTCCAAAGAAAGTTTGAGATCAAAGTTTGTAAGCAAAGTCCGTAAAAATTCAACACCCAACTGAAAAAGTTTAAATCTCCTTAAAACTTTCAGATTTAGAAAATAGTAAAACTATAACAGCTAGAAACACAACAGAACTACTCATCAGCTTGTTGCTCCTATCAATCCAAAACTCTATGTTAGAGCCATATCCAAGATAATCATAACAATAGTCATTAGCATAAAAGTCATTATCATCGCCTGAAAAATAGAATGAAGGAATGAGCTACAATAACTCAATACAGAATAGCCAAGCATATTCTCACATGTCATGTATACTTAATTCTAATGCATTAAAACAAATTCATTAAAGTTGTTTAATTCAAAGTGAAGCAAGCACTATATGAGTACTCATGACTCTGGACATTCCTAGGAACAAAAGGAGTCTAACCCTACTCAATGGGCATTAAGGGCCTATCATGGTATATCCAACTACCATGACCAAAACCATAGTTGATACCGATACCATTAACCATAACATAGTATAGTAATCTCATCTAAGTGCTCACTCTGAACGCTAAGCTTGTCATTACAATCACAGTTCATCCAATCACCCTATATAGATCCCATAATCTATATAACATCCGATTGACATCCTTCCATTTACATAACAGCTTCGCAAGATTACCAACCCTATCAATTACCCCTGTCATACTACCTTTGTGGCTTAAGCGCCCAACTATCGTATCATTCCAATATTTTGAACTATAGTTCAAAACCTAGTCTAAAGGTGTCACCCTTTAGATTAAGTGACCAAGCACAATCAACATTATAGAAATTTAAGCCGAGTTTAAGTATTAATTCATTTTAGTTTTCCTAATTCTACCATGTATCACATAACTATTCCATACTTAGAAAGGTAGAGCTATAAGATGATCTTCAATTAGCTAATCCTTTAACTTGATTAAAGATAAGATTTAATTAAAACATAATTATTGATTAGTATTAGTGTTTAATTAATTTGATTATTATATATATATTGATTTAATTACATTTAAATACCAATTAGACTCATGGGTATTAACTTAGTATGCAACTAAGTGTAATACCCCTTCAGGCTAGTAGACTTATATAGAGGTTCTAGATAAGCTCATTATTTTAGTTTGGTTATTAATCATATATATTTTTTAATCAATTAGTGAATTGGCTTGTTAATTAAACCAGCTCAAAGGTTATTGATTAATTAGGATAAAATTAAACTGATTAGAGATAATTGGATTCAGTTAATCTTTTAAGAGTTTAATCATAATCTATTTTATTTTAATTTATTTATTATTTAATTTAATTTTTATTTTTAGTTTTCTTAATTTTAAGTTTAGACCGATCTAGTGAACTAATCAAGAGGGAATCGATTTAGTTCATATGAATCAAGTTTGGACTAGTTCAATCTTCTCAAAGGGATGGCCTGACTGGTTTTATTAATTTCTAAGTAAATTATTTATTAAAAGACCTACATGTTTATTAAGTGTATTTTAGTTTTTAAACCCAATATTATAATTTAGGCTCATTTTTCAATTAAGCCTATAAACGTATTTTAACATTGATCAACATGCTCATGAAGATTAAATACATTTTAAAAACCGTCTTGATCTAAAACTTTAATCACACATTAGATAAAAATGGTTTTGATTTTGATAAAACTCTTTATGGAAATCTAATCTTGGAGTAAATCTTTACATGAAAAAGTAATTATCTCAAAACTCATTTGAAAATGCATTTTTGATGACTTTGGTTAAAGAAATCAAATCAAACTTGAATTTCACCAAAAGAAAAAAAATAATAATTTAAATATCATGAAAAACACAAAAACACATTTAAGGCATTCAAATGAATCAATCACCATTATGCATAACATACCAAAAGATAAACATTGAATTACAAAATTTCTAGATTTATCATTCACATTACTCAACATTCAAATTTCATTAAATCAACTATAATTTAGCATTTATTAGATGCCTCAACAAAATAAGTATAACTCAGTTATTTTAACTGCAAATCATGTTAAACAAAAATCATTTGATTCTTAATTCATCCCTCTATCAATTTCTTATACAGATTAAACATCCTTTAGCTACTGTTTAAAATCTGGTTACAAATTAAAACTTCAAAACACCATATCTTATTCATTTTAACTTTAAATCACTTTAAACCAAAACAAAAAATTTTGAAATCTCTTCCTTTTTCAAAATCAACGCTTAAACTTCATTTAACATCAAATTAACAACCCATTTTTTTCCAAATTACATTTCATAAACCAATTTAACTTAAACTAAACCACTTTTTACTCATTACTTTACCAATTGTCATTATTCCAAATTCTTACTTATTATTATTCCTTAATCAATTTCTACCAATTAACACTCATTTCAAATCATCAAAATATTATTTTTAATATTCCAAATACCCATTTAACATTGTACATTTTAGCCATCATATGAATTACATCTAAATCGCCAATTCTCTTCCAATAACACATTTCAATTAACTATACTTTTTATCAAAACATCAATTGCACATTTCTTATCATCAATTTACCAAAATTAATCAAGAACACACTTAAATACATAATCAAACCCCACGATATCATGTAATCTCCATATCCATCAAAGTAAAACTATAAACATTAATCTACTTCAATTAGAACCTCAATTAATTATTCAATTAACACCAAAACATAACAATTCACCAAATCAAACATTCTTTATATATACCCATAGATCCATGCCATAAATATTTGCACCTATATCTAATTCCACTTCAATTAAACCTCAATCACAATCCAAACTTCAAATTAACCAAATCATTGAGTACTTATTTTATTCATTTTCTCTTGTAACATTCTTATAAGACCCAAACTTCAAGATTAACCTTCCTACTCTACAATCACCTTCATAAACCCAAAATTATTTATTAGTACCTTAACAAAACTTATAGATCAATTAGTGTTCTACAACATATTTTAATCCTAAATACCTTTAATTTGCTCTAAAGAACTTCAACTTTCAATTAGAGCTCTCACGTTGTAAAATGACAACTAAATACCTAAATTA
Organism: Laguncularia racemosa; assembly: GCA_037954665.1. Taxonomy (NCBI): domain Eukaryota; kingdom Viridiplantae; phylum Streptophyta; class Magnoliopsida; order Myrtales; family Combretaceae; genus Laguncularia; species Laguncularia racemosa. The sequence continues at coordinate 4,679,840 of JBBMOL010000024.1, read as the reverse complement.
GTACTCTAAACTATAGATCGAAAGAATCTATACATCATGTCCAATTTCCAAAGCTTGAATTAGCACTTACCTACTCTTGAAAGTCATGGCCACCTTGAGATCCCTCCTCTTGTTCTTCACTTTCTTGCTTGATTTCCTTAATTAAATAAAATATCAAACTTGAAATTAACCTCACTTAAGTCTTCAAAACTCAATTTCAACTCCAAAAGTTCAATTACTTATCCAATTGATCTTCTAAAGCTTAGATTTGACTAAAATAATGTTGGAAACCAACTTATTAGCCATAGGTCTCCATTAATGAGTTTAAGTAAGCATGAGTTTGTGTTTAGATGAAGAAGATGAGGGATGCCAAGAGAGAGGGTAGAAGTGAGAGAGAGTTTTTCAGTTAGGGTGGAGAGGGAAATGAGATTTCTAGAGTCTATCTAAGCTTAAATATCCTCTAATTTAAATTATTAGATCATTTACCCATTTACCTTCTTTAACTTGTATTATGTAAGGGCAATTGAGTAATTTTACCTATTAAATATCTAAATTATTCGAATGACTACCTTATTCTCAACACTTAAATACTAAAGTAAAGTTAACTTAGTAATTTTATTTTTAAAATTTTAATTTTACCCTTAATTATATTTAATCATTACTTGAATTTTAATTTAGAAAAAAAAAACATTTATTTCAATTCTACCCCTTAAAAGTCCCCCCAAATGCTAAGAGCACCCCTAAGCCTCCTTCTCATTTTCTCTTGCATTTTGATGGATAAAAACCTCCTTAAGCCCTCCAAAAACCCCACACCTCAAGAAAACCCCAATGGTTTATCAAGTCCTTACTAATATAAGTTGGTTTTCATGTTGTCTAAGGTTAGAAAATCAATAAGAAAGTAAGGAGGTCAGCTAGTGTCCTACGCCACTTTGCACATCTAAGGGTAAGTTCTAACTAAGCTTTGTATTTTAAGCTAGTTTTAGAAGAGATAGTAAGGAATGGTACTAAAGCACAAGCTTATTTGAAGTTCCAGGTGCAAAATCAAGAAGGAAACCCCTTGGTGATTGCTAGGAAGTGACAATCCAAAGCATTATATTTGATTCTCTTTAAGGTAAGCCTCAATCACATGATAAATTGATGTTAGATAATGTTTAGTAGGGAGGCTAGATGTTGAAATGCAATGGGAATGTATGAGCTTTACTTCCTCTTAGATTACCACCACCTCCAAGTGTGGAATGAGAATGGTTTGTTGATTTTAATGGTCATTTGATGATCAAATATTGTCGATCGATGTTTTAATATGCAAAATATGATGCTTGATGCTAGGTTAGGTGATAAAACATGGAACTTGATGTATGATATTATGTTAAGAAAGTGCAAGTGATGATGCCACCACTTGAAAGGATAATTTAGGACTAATTTCTTGATTAAAAATCTGATTTGAATGATAAAAAGCAGTAATTTGATGATTAGAGTATCGATTTATGGATTTATGAGTAGTTTGAATGATGATTTTGATGAATATAATAAGTTGAAAATTGAAATTGATGATATTGATGAGTTGATGAATAAACTAGCCAAAATGATTGATGAGCCATAAATTTCCAATATGTAAATATATGTTTGAGGTGGAAAATTAGGGTGATTTGAAGTTGCATGATGTATATGAGGCCCTGTAAAGTTGAGCAATGAATTATGGTGAAATTGCAAAGTGCTTAATCTTAGAAATTGTAATTTCCATTTCTTATTGAATCAATATGTTTTAATTAGAAATTTTTTGATACATTATGTTTAAATTAAGTAAATTTGGGTGAAATATATTCAATTGGTAAATAGAAGTTTGTTTGGATGTAAAATGAAGTCTAAAAGTTGAGTAATGTTGAAAATGAGCTAGTTAGGGTGATTTCTTTTGAGCTGAGCATTTTTTGATGTTGATGGGCTATTCTATTATTCTTTTGGGCTTAAATTTGAAATAAAAATAATGTTTTAGACACTAGAAAGGAATAGGGTAAAGTGAGCTTTGATTTAGAGTGATTTGAACCTAAATTTAATAAGATATAGGCCTTTAAAGGTATAAACTCGTAACCTAATGTAATATGAAATTCACTGGCCCTAAGGTAAATAAAATGAGGCTTTTATGTGGAAACAAATAGTAAAAGTAATAAGGGTTCAAATAATTTTAGTTTCACCTAATTTGGACTTAAAATGAATAACTTATGACCTTTTAAAATTTAGACCTCTTAAAATGATGAATTTAAAGTAAGTTGAATGACTTCAAATAATTTGGGCTAAGGTCAACCCAATCCCAAGTTAACTTATCCATATAAGTCAATGGACCAATTCTATACCCATTTCCATGGATGATTCATATGGAAATACATAATTAATTAATTGAGTCCAAATGATTTAAGAATCTATTTAAGTTAATTTGGAGGTTAACTTAGTAAATAAACCTTAATGGGTTTACATAACTCTAAAAGAACTCATATGGTCCCAAGATTCAAAATTTACTTAGAGTCATTTTATCTTTAAGGCCCGCATCTAAAATGGGCCCTAACAAGTTAACAAAGCTTAAATGGCCCTTAAACCCAATAAGATCATAAATCAATTGAAGACTTAAAATTGAATTAAAATTTGGCATAATAATCAAATTGGGCTTAAGATATAGTAAATAGGATCAAACAGACACAATGGCCTAGGTTAATTATAATAAACTAAAATAACTTAATTGGACTTAAAATGGGATTAAGGATAATAATTGGACCTAAGTAATGTAATTGGATTTAAATGGAATAAATGGGCCTAGACACCTAAATTCAGACACTATAGACACAAATAGACAAGTTAAATGAATTAAGACTTAACTAGATAAATCACTTCAAATAATAAGAGTAATTAAATAAATTAGAGCTAGCAGACCTAATTCTAAACATAATTGGGTCTACTATTATTTAAGGCCCCAAATATCATAATTTGATCTTAAGCACATCTAGACTCAAATCTAAATAACACAATAGCCCTAAGTGAATAGACACCAAATTATTTATGTCAAATTAGCTAAAAAGATAATTAGGCCTTCTCAACCCTTAATGGGCTCATAACTAGTTTAGGCTTTAAATAGTCTAAACTCAATCCAAAATAGTATTCAAATATTAAAGTAATTATTTGACTCACGTTTTCTCTTTCAATGCATAAAATTGGCTCAATTTACTCAATCGAAAATTCAGACTTCAATTCGAGAACTTTCAACCTTTCTAGGTATACAAAAATATGCATGTTGCTTGCTAGGGTAGCAAAATTTAAACCAAACTAATATTCAACTCGACCAAGTGTTTAGTTGCTGCTTATGTTTGCTTACTTGAACTAGTAAGTGACAACCTTGGATTGAGATTACAATTGCGGTTGCATACCCTAAAATGAGACAGTAGATTTGGTGCTTAGGCCATTGAGGAATATCTTGATGGGTAGTTGATAAGTAAAGTCGTATTGGATAATAGGTACTGTACAGAGAGAGAAGGTATATTGGGAATCGCTTGGAGATTACGGGTCTTGACAGATAATATAATATAGTTAGACTATGATTAACAAAACCTACATAACGGTAAGGTTACTTAGACGAGGCTACTTAAGTTTTGGTTTTTGCGATATGGAGTCTAGTTGCTGCCATTAACCCTCAATTACTATTGCGGTGGAATTGGACCCTAGGTTCCCCGTTGTGTTGTCTGAAGTCATGAGTACTCTAGTGTTGATTGTTTATTTTAAATAAGATGAATAAACTATATGATTGTTCATTGCATTAGTATGTAGGCTTGCTTGATATCTATGTATATGTTTGTGTTATTGTATATTGAGTCTTTTGGCTCACTTTTCTTTTTTAGGTGAGGACTTTTTAACTAATCCCTTGTACGAATTGATAAGTCTTGGCTTTGAGGAGAAGTATAAAGCAAGTACAACGATTTAGATCCCATGGATTTCAACTACTACTAATTTTCCTGTTTAGACTGAGTATGTATGTTTTAGTTTTGTATCAAGATTTATTATAGGAGTTACCTATGGCTCTATGGCCAATTTACTTATAATTGTATTATGTGGGCCTCTTAGGCCTTAGGGCTTAAATACCTATTATGTTTTATTTGTTGTATCTTTCTAAACATATGAATCTTCAAACATTTTCAAATTTAGTGAATCATCAAGTATATTTAAAAAAAAATTATTAACGATTTTAAGGCCCTAAAACTAATTTAGAAACCCACTTAGTATTAGTAGCCTTATGTACTCTATTTAAGTAGGTTATGTAATGAATTGTCATTACCATAGAAAATTAAGAGTGTAACACTCATAGCTCATCATATACAACATACTACAATATTAACTGAACAATTATCTACTACCATCACTATGACATACATAAGTTGTCTATCAATGGAACTACCTTAAAGCATATCAATTAGCGAAAATGATAAAGTAACCAACACTAAAGTAATTTGCCGACCTGAAGTTCTAATACTAGGTATAGACTTCATCTATATAGCTCTCTATAGAAAGTCCTACCAAATCAAAAGCACATGTTCACCTCCTATTAGTGACTTAAACTTTATGTGATTGTACACTTGTACAAGTGCCAAAAGCCATAATCACACTAATGCTACATAATAATATAAGAAGTCAAATGACTCCATAATTGCATGAAATGAAAAAAATTTGAATTAAACTCATAATTTAGAAATACCCATATAACTAGTTGCAAATGCACTAAAGCCAATCTAATACTTGATATTGTAGCACTATCAAGTGATATAGTCTTAATAAGTGGTAAGAGGCTCTCATTATATCGTACACAATACCAAAGTTATCAAACAGATTAAGTGTAATGCATAAACAAGTGTATACCATTAGTGTAATTTTGTTTAGTCTAATGTGGGATTAAAAAAAAAAAAAACTAACCTAACATTAGCCTAGTTATGAGGGCTTAGGCAAAATATGAGCAATAACCACTACTCAAGCCATGCAATAGGGCTTGCCTTGCTTATGACAATGTCTAAACTTGCTTCTAACCCTATCCATGGCCTTCTTAGATGGATTTTTATATAGACATACCTCACATTTACAACCAAATGTAGAACCATCGAATTAGAGGGCCAAATTTACTTTAAAGTCAATGTAGAATTATTTATAGAAAAATATTTACTTTTTGTTATAATAATGGAACACCCTAATACGAAATGACTTTTTAAGAAATGCACTATATGATTTTTGAAAATATAATATAAATAAGTTAAATATTTTAGGAAAGCAATAAAGAGTAATTATAATGCTTATAATTATAATTTATGTTGTCATACGAGGTGAAAAGTACAAGACAATCATGCAAAAACTAAATTAAAAATTTTCATAAAAAAATAAAATAACAAAAACACAAAAAGTTAAAAGGACAACACAATATAATGATATTTATATTGGTATTGTGCAAACAAATGATACAATAAAATGAAAGGTCATAAATGAGAGAACATACAATATGTTATATATAATAATAATTTCTCATCTTGTAGTAGATGAGACGATGATGGTAATGTTTGTATTCGTGATAAATGATGTAAAACATAGTGTTTCAATGTTAAAAAACTCGTGATGTTTGATTGTGAGTTTGTGACTCTTACATTTGAAAATGATGTTTTTGCGATCTCATAGCCTAATTTATGATTGTCACAGTATTTATAATTGATTACTTAAAGAGAGAGCGAGAGAATTATATTATTAAGCCAAAACATTGAGTTTTAGACTCCACATCTTTCATGTACAATTTTGCCCCTAAATATCTCAAGTAAAGCAATCAAGTCATGTATCACAATAATTTAGCTTAAAAATATTTAAGGGTAAAGTGGGAAACTTCACCTAAGTTCTCTATTTCTCTCTCCCACTCATAAATAAAAAGAAATAGAAAAAAGGGAAGTGATACAAAAAGAGACTCTATTCAATTTATTATTTTATTTAGAAGATAAGAGGAGATTGTATGAAAAATATAACCAATACTTTTGTTTCATTGGGTCACTAGCTATCTGCTAGGGTTTTGGGTTTAATGCCAATATTTTAGCAATAAATCCAATAAATCTAAGTCAATAACCTTCCTCGCTCATTCACCAACCGTATTTATTAGAAAAACCCACTTATCAGGAAAACCACTCCCCTAAATTATGCAACTACTACAATATGGATTAAAAATAAAAATTGAAAGTTCTAGAAAAAAGAAAATATTCCTTAAATTGTTTCTAAAAAATACATTTTTTTTTTTTGTGTATCATATTTTTTATGGGTCTGTTTGGGTTTTAATTTACCATGATTGGAGCATTTTGAGTTTAGACTCAGAAGACACAATACCACTTGCAAGGTTTATCTTTGATTATCCAACCAAGTTTAAGGATTTAAAAAATAGAGACCAAAAGGAGTTTTTGCTTAACTCCTTTAAAACAAATTACTTATATAGTGTTTTTTTTTTGTTTCTATTTGTAGTTTTTTATATAAAGTTTATTGTTTTATTGAAAATAAACTAATTTAGGTTGTAAAATTTAGTTTATGTGAATTAGCACTATATCTCTTAAATTAGATGTAACCTATGGTTTTTGTTTTGTTTTGTTTTTTTAATTGTGAAAATTATGATAAATTTGACTTTTCTAGAGGAACATGATTTGATTTGTTGCTGATTTTGTTTTAAATATTATAGATTTATATATTTATTGTTGTATTTCCTTAATTATTCTTAACCGTAATTTATTTTTATTTTTACATGGGGATAATTGCATGCTCTTATTTTGCAATAATAACTTTATTACAATAGATGAAAATCTTATTTAGGAGAAATAATTGATGTTCCTATTTTTATCATTTTTGTGATTATATTTGCATTTATCCCCATATACCTTTCTTGTAATCCTCTTGGACTGCCTTTAACTCTGTCCAAGCCGCCTTTAGCTCAACCTTGACCTTCCTTGCCCTTTGCATATTATTGAGTCTGATTTTGGATTTTTTCTTAATTAACTTATATTAAGTCCAACCCACTTAATATAAGTTATTCAACAGTAAAATTAAGAGAAAACTATATTTTTAATTATTTTAAGAAAAATTGGAGTTGCCACCAACCTAAGTTAGAAAATCAGATAAGTTAAGGTTAATGAGGTGGATTAACCTTAACTAGCTACTAATCCACAAATTTTTCTAAAATTTTTTTTGGAAAAATATTAACTAGAAAATCTAAATTCGGGGGTTTATCCTATTAAAACCTAAATGGTCACTGCTTATTATTTCTTTTCAATAAAATGAATTAAAAACTTCTTATGAATTCCCTTCACCATCTCATGTGCAAGACATAATATTTTTTTTTTTCATATAGATACAGCATGAAAAAAATCAAAATAGCAAGGAAAATTTTTAATCATTTTTTTTATTACGAATTTTCTATTCTTATTTAAAAACGAAATAAAAGAGAATAAAACTTTTGCATTTTAGCTTTAATTAAAATCAAACTAAAAAAATAGGATAAAATATTTTTATGTTTTTGTATTACAAATTGAAATTTTAAAAGGATGAAATGTTTTCTGTAATTTTTTTATATGGTAAATTGAAATTGGAAAAGAATAAAATGTTTATTTTTTTGTAATTTTATATGTGGTTACCCTGAAGGTACTTATGTACTCACTAATCAAGATCAAATCAATGTAGTTTTGTTTTTATAAAATTTAGTGGATTGATTAATTTTAATTATAAAAATAGGTTAGGTTTACATTTATTACCATTTTAATTTATTTTTTTAAAAGAAAAATTCTAAATCTAAACTTTATTTCCTCATTTTGAAGGATTAAAGACCTAACTTTTGAAAACACCAATTAGAGTTTTTTTTTTTTTTATCAAAATCATTTTTCTAGGTAACAAAACCTTTTTATGTTGTTTTTTTCAAAATAAAACTATATCTTAGATGATAAACTATTGTTTTTAATTTTTCAATTTTTATATTTTCATATTTATAAATCTAATTATCCCTAGGTGACGATTACACTGCAACACCTAAGGCCTACACAACAGTTCCCTCCTAATTACTTATTTTACTAACTCATTAATTTTCCTAACATATCTTAAGTAATTAAGCTTAGATCATTAAACTAATTATATTCATATTATTAATCTTAATCTAAAACCTACTCTAATTTCTACTAATAAGTTAATTAAATAAACTAAGCAAACTAAATTAATAATGATGATACACTTACCTGGTCATGGGTTGGATTTGCAGGTTTGATGCATGGGCTGGTTTGGGTTGGCTCTAGGTTGAACTCGAGTTAGATTCACGGGCCTGGATATGGGTCTGATCGGGTACGTGTGTAGGCATGAAAAAAAAATGGCATGTTAGGGCTACTCCCCGGTGGTTGTCAACGCTTGAAGGTATCGACCCAACTGACTCACCTATCTTAGACTCATTGCTAGCTTCACCTTGCACCCAAGTCACTTTGAATTGTGGTGCTCGAGCATCCAGTGGTGGCCACCACCTCTCTTCTTCAGCCCAATCAACTTTAAAATTATTGACAACGAAGATGGGATTTTTCTTAATCTATGTGGTTTAAGGAACCTATTGCTACCTATAGTTGGCTTTAATGTTGTGCATGTGCGGATGAAATCTAGAGAGAAGGTTGAACGTAGGTATATATGTCCTAGAGAGAGAAAGTGCTATTGTGATTTAATTGGTGCACATTTGAATGACTTTAGTTCTACTTCATGTTTCTTGAACTCCCATATTTATAATGGTGTAAATCGAATCGTATTTAGAGGTTATATAAGCATGAATCGGTTCATGCACAACCTCTTCTTGATTCGGTTAGATTTAAATTTTTTTGTTTGAATTCATGCTTATCTAGTTTTTTTTTTTGGCTAAATCTCACTTAATCCATGTTGAAAAATGAGTGTGGAACGTTCGGATTCAAGCTTGTCTCCTTCTCGCATTCATCGGCTGGAGGTTAAAGACAATCATGTGTTGAGCAAATAACCGAATCCAACCAATTGGAGGCTGCCACATGGTAGCTAGGAGGAAGAAAAAGTAAAAAATGGTCACGAAGTGCCTTTTGGAGGTATCAAACCCACAATCTACACACTATACATTTTACATATGCACGGGTATGAACCAACTAAGCTAGCCCTTTTCTCATTCATTATATGCAATTAATTTGCATATAAGTTGATGGTCCTAATTAATTTTTATTAATTTGAAGTTCCTGAGCTTAATTTAAAGGCTCATATCTCCTTACTTTTGTTGAAAATATTCATATTTTGTCATTTTGTCATTTTTTATTTTCTTGTTAATTAAAAACTTTATTTTTGCTTCTTATTTATTATTATTATTTTTATTATCTTGTAAATAAGACTTTTTATTATTATTATTATTTTTAAATCTAGATGGGAGACAAAAATGGGGTTTCTATACATATGAGCTTCTTTACAATCGTACACATGGGAGAAGAGCCCAAAAAGATGATCATTATTAACTCTACTCTATTGTACCTATCAATTATCATCCTTCCTAACATAGAGGTAGTTGTACACACCTCTTGTCATTTGTAATGGAAGACACATATTAGAAGGGCTCATAGGAAAATGATAAAAGGTTGACAAGTAAAAAGGGAATTACCTAAAAAAATTTATCAAAAAAAAGAATTCCTTCAGTTATGTCGTTGTCATGCCCCAATATGACCTCATCAATTAATCACCGATCTTGAGGAGTTAGGTTGCCAACAATTAAATTGGCATGGGTGATCCCAACCTTAGGCTTTAGGTGTCAAGTAAGAGGAAGGAGTGGGACTCTTAATAAGGTGGACTCAAGTGTTCTTTGGGAGTCTTTACCTTCCTTCCTCTCTTTCTCCCTTTATTAGGAGTCAAATCTCCTTTTTCAATGCCTCTTGGTGTCAGGAGAACTGACTTCCTTGACTAAGGAAATAAGCTTTACCTCAATCTTGCTCAGTACATAGATTATTTCCTCCTACTGATGCCTTTTCATCGTCGCTGTAGCTTCCTAATCGTAGTTGTGTTGCTCAATGGCCTTGGACACCTTATCCTTATCCTCCCTTTAGGTGACTTGAGTTGAGGGAGTAACTAGCTGAGGCTTAGGAGTTTGAATCATAATCCCCTTAGTAGGGGCCTTCTTTAGAGAGGGCGCCTCTTTGGTGGTTTCAAGGGGCATCTTTGGCGAATAGCTAGGTGGGACATGCGAGCCTGTGAAGTTAGATTTGCATATTTATAAGACAAATGAGATAAAAGTTAGTTAAAATTTTCAAAAAAACCTCAGATAGCTTGGCTCAAAAGCTCAACTTAGAGGTAATCATTAAGCAACAATTAAGTGACTTTTATCCTTATAAGATTACCTAATTAACCTAGGAATCTAACTCCTCAATGGACTTGACCACGGTGTATTTCTTCTTCCAATCATGAATCGAGGATATCAAGCCATCTAGGAGCTTCACTTTGCTTTGGCTTGCCAAATACCACCATCCTAGAGAGGCTCTTGAATGTAACCAACAATGTGTAGGCATTTCGCATAAGCTGGCATGGGTTAACACAATGATGGTTAAAGAACTCCTTCTAGAACTCTATAGAGGGTAACCATAACTTAAATTTGAAGTACCTCTAGTAAATGCAAAAGTTGTTGCCTTTCATCAATGTAACCCACTCATTCTTGCATACCGATTAGATGATTTAACTATTTGGAAGCAGACCACCATACAACCACATCAAATTTTCCTCTAACTTAGATAGTGTGCTCTTGATTATGTCTAGGCTTAATCTAATGGTAGATGGCTTGTTGTAGCATGACTTAGTTGGCTTTGCATCTTCCCATTGTTGGCGTAAATGTCTAAGGCCAATTTTCTATGTACATTCTCCTCCTCCAAGAATGATTTGTACATTACACTCTCCTCTTCTCTAGCCCGTGTCTCTTGGTCATGGAGTTAACATGAGAGTTTTACCATCTTTACTACCAAAAACTATGGGGGAGCAACCCCTTGATCAAGTGCAAAAAGCTAATTTATGAGGGCATGAGAAGATGACAAGTATTGTGCCATACCTTTAGATATATGTTCTTGATGAAGAAAATGAGGAAATTAATTGAAGAAGCGAAGAAGGTTGTAAGCAAATGGGAAGGATTGAGAGAGATTTCAGAGAAGTATCCTGAATATAAAATGCGTAAAGTTAAGTTATGGCTATTCTTTTGCCTTTTATAGGCAATGCCCAACGATTATTGAAGGGATGAACAAATCTTTATGACAAGTGATCTCACCACATGTCCCACTAATGGAATGAAGGGCTCAGATTGTTTGGGCTTACACACATGCACCTTCCCTTAGTATAACACATGTCCTATTACATTTAATGCATTAATTTACATGTACGTTATTCAAATTTGAATTTGACAATCAATAAGAATAAAAAAGGATTGAAGTGTATTGAGTATACTTCATTAATCAAAGTAGCTTAGGAGGTAACATCTTGCTCAATTATTGGCTTCACCTGCTCATCACCATGTTAGCAGCTTACTCTAGTGGAACTTAGGTTAGATCCACTCCACCAACTCAATAGGATAAGTTCTAGCTTGGAGTAGTCATTCCTTTGATTGGATAACCCTATACGGGTCAACTTAACATAAGAGTAGCTCACTTAAGGCACAAACCACAATGCTTTGAACACCATGGTTGGACCATTACCTTTTCAGCTTATATAAGCACTTACTAGCCAGAGCATTGATTGCCTAATACAATGAGGCTCGTTTAATGTCCTTCGAGGCCTGCCTTAGTCTCTACTCTCCTTGTCACCTAGTTGCCAATGAGAGTAGGGGGGCTAAGTATTGTTAGGCCATTTAGCTTTGCACCTAAATATGCAAAGTACATCTATTACCCAAGATACATTCTAACATATCTTTATTAGATAAATGTGGATATCTTTTAGGAAATATACGTTTGACATAAATATCTCACAACACCATCACTATAAATACCCAATTACTCTACTAGTAAAAGAATTGAACACTCTCTACACACTTTCACAATCTTCACTACTCTGGTGTCTTTGTAGCTCATGTTTACTCACACTATAGGCCCAATCTATTCCATACGAAGATCAAATTTAGCCCAAGACCCTTTGCAGCAAGAGTAGTGATCAACACTATTCAACATGTAAGTTGGTGTTTGTGACTAAAATAAAGAGTAAATAACAATAAATTGGAAATTTAGGATAATTGAGAAACAACAACAACAATAAATGATGGCATCTCCTAGGTAGACTTAATCAATCTAAACCAGCTATACTATTGGCCATAACCCATGGTTAGTTTAATTAGAAAACAAATTAAAAATAATTAATTAATAGAAATAACTAATAAATTAATATTAATAAATAATAATTAGAAATTAAATAATTAAGGCTAATTTATAGATGGGCTTAACACCTATTGGATCTAAGTAAAATGAGCACCTTATTTTACTAAGTATAACTTAACTATTTTAGGCTTGGGCTTAATTTGAAACTTAATTTCAATTGGGCTTAACTAATAAACTTAAGTGTTTAGACTTAGATAATTAACTTTAACTAATTGTGATTAAACCTAATTAACCTCAACTAACTTTATTTAATTATAATTAACTAGATAATGACAATTTATCTTCTATTGCATATAAAACACTAAATGCTTTCATTCAAACTACGATTGAGAGCATGATTTTTTAGACCTCTAGGTATGAGAGCCTTATGAATTGAGGGCTTGTTAGGCTATAAAAAAAAATTAGACTTAATTCAAACTTGATTTAATAATTGTATGCATTGCTTGTGCTAGTCATCTCGAGTTAGTGATTGATGCCGCCATACTACGATTACTGCTATGGTTATAGATTCTACTGTGATATGGTAGTTAAGTGCCTAAGCTATAATAGTGGTTAGGTGGGTGGCCAATAAGAGGAAACTACAATGCACCTGTTATTTAGAGGAATAGGGCTCTTGGATGGTATAATGCATGTGAATTGCAATCGTTAGCAGTAAATATGATGGTGGCTCCATACGAGGCTCCTTCTATTTTCATATTGTAATATCATGAGCTTTTTGAATATATATACATATAATTGTGGAGATAAGAAATCTTTATGGAAATTTTTGATGAGATTCTCAAGAAGATGATTTTAGAATGCTAGTGATATTAGCAAAAATAACCTTTTCAAACTGTAAGTCAAATAATTAAAGAAAGCATATCAAATGGACACACAATCAGAATATGACATAATACATAGCTAAAAAATAAAATAATGAAATACAATTTAGTGTCCAAATAAGATATAAAGTTGAACGGAAAAATTGGAACTTGAAAATATTGGGTTTTCGATGTTAAATGGTCAACTAACATTAAAATAAATGCTAGTATCCTAAAATTTAAAGCCACAAAAAGAACATAATAAAATCGGTGCATTTTATGTTATATAATTTATTTTGAGTTTACTCATAAATTTTTATTGTTTTTTATGTTATATAATATATGCTGAGTTTACTTGTAAATTTTTATTGAAAAACGATGTAAAAATAATTTTTAATACTATGTTATCTAATTTATTCTGAGTTTACTCGCAAATTTTTATTGAAAATTGATATCAAAATAATTTTTAATACGTGTAAAAATTACATGCATGTAATTCAATAAAATGCACTAGATATCGTTCAAATCTTCCCTCCTTCTTTTCATCCTCCCATATCACCAATCTTAACATTAGGATGAGATTATAAGTGGGCATGCGAACTAAACAAGCTGGCCTGCCCTGACCTACACATGCCCGTAGGTTGAAGCGGGCTGGCCTGCAATAGCCAGCACTGTAGGTGGGCCAAAAAAGCTAACTCGACCCGCCTACTTGCCAAAAACGGAATTTTTTTTTTATTATATATTATAAATTTACAACAATATATATAAACTAGATTAACCACTTAAATGAAATTTACTCAAACAATCAATGTTTATATACAAATCGAGTCAATCTAACGATGAAAGAAAATATATTCTAAGAAATAAACCAATTGGAAAGTAATTTTACCTTCTTTTCTTTCTTTTTGTTTTACATACATCTTGTATTTTACGGATTTAATAGTTTAAAATATGTGATTTATATAGACTAAATATATATATATATATATAAAGGCATGTGAATGATAGATATTATATAAAAGATGTTGTACCTCGTAGTAGTTGTTGTGCAACAATAGGTACAGTTAATCCAACATATGAATCAGTGGCAAACTAGCAATGCAATATAAAAAAGTTTTTTATCTTATGCATTCATAAATATTAACTACTAAGTAAAAAATTAAAAAAAAAATCTTAAATTTCATATGATAGAAAACGAAACAACCTCAAACGACAATCAAGCAAATGTAGCAATTATCACGAAGTCTTTTTCTCTAATTATGCAAGAAAGCAAAGTCAATAATAAAGGGGAAAAAAACCACACATATAAATCAATCATCATTATCATCATCAACAACCAAATTGGAGTCTCCCCTTTAATGAAGTAGTCCCACTCTCACTATCTATTTCTTTATCTACAATTTACCAAATCACACATATAATTAGTTGTTAAAAGCTTAAAATAAATCATTAAAAGAAAATATTACCAAAAGAATAAAAAAAAAATCACCTTCACAAGCAAATTGTTATAACCAATTATGTGTGCAAATTAAAGCTTCTACATTTCATGGGAGCATAGAACTATGATACTTATTAAGCACATGAATACTAATATTGAAAGCTGACTCAAACGCTATATTAGTAATTAGAATGTTGAGCATATCAAAGGTCATGATGCACAAATCAAAATACCTCTAGCTTTGAGCCTTCCAATATTGTAATACATCCACTTTTGAGTAGAAGTTTATATCCATTATTGGCTCATCTAGATAAAAATCCAAAGAAGACTTACTAGAACTTTGTATTTTTACTTAACAGTACTCCTACATTATTAAGGAAAAACTAATTAAATATTGATATATAATACCAAAAAAATATCATTAAAAAAAGTAAATGAAGTTGTTATTAAACTTACATCTAAAGTAGCAAAATCAATCGCTAAAGCTTTTTCAAATTTCAAGTTTCGTGCTGCTGCTCCTTTACTTCCACCTCTAAATGTGTCTTGTGCTTAAGAAGATGATCTAACCTAAGGACTTCTAGATATGTGATACATTTTTCTCTTCTCATATTCTCTAAAGAGCTTATAAAGCTTACTCTTTATGTTAACCAACTTCTCTTCATAAGTGAGGGGATCAATTTTATTAAAGCAGAACTTCAAAAAATTGAACTTCATTTGAGGATCAAAAACTGCTTTAAGTGCAAGGACCATACTATATTCCCTCCAATATTTATCAAACTTCTGTTTCATTTTAATATACATCTCCCTTATGACATGATCTTCACTACTGAAATTTTCATTCAACAAACATTCAGATCTCTATACTTGCAAGAAATAAAGGTTTGAAGTTGAATATGAGGATCTTAACATCAAATTGGTGAAAGTATAAAAAGGGCTAAAAAACTTACATATCTTCTATGCTTTTACCCACTCATCCATTATTACTTATAATGAGAATCATTCAATTGAAGGCAACAAAAAGCACATTGATACCTGAGTGTGCTATCAAGCATAAGGTAAGTGGAATTTCATTTAGTAGCTACATCCAAGCGTAAACCAACATTGGTATCAATGTCGTCAACCTATTGAATACACTCCAAAAAATTTTTCATTCTACCTTCGAAGCCCTTAACATACTTCACACTCCCCCTTATTTTATGCAAAGTTTCACTACTTACCGTCAACTCCTCTTTAACAATTAAATGAAGAATATGAGCATAACATCTAATACAAAAAAAATCACCACCACATAACAAACTATTCTGTAAGTTCAGTTGCTCTTTTAAGAAATGTTGTATGTAGTCATTTGTAGATGCATTATCCAATATAAGGGAGAATATCTTTTTATCTCTGCCCCAATTTTTCAAAAATTCAAATACTTTCTTGGATAGCTTAAAACATGAGTGAGAAGGGGGAATTTTAGAAAAAGAAAGAATTTTATTATTGAGTTTTCATTTGTCATCCACAAAATGCCTAGTCAAATAAATATATCCTTCACTAGTGGAATCGGTCCATACATTAGAGGTCAAACAAACTTTCCTTACAATTTTCTACAAAATTTGTTTCAAATTATCCTTTTGCGCTGAATATAAATTCCAAACATCGAATGTAGTAGTGTTCCTAGAAATTGGCTTATAATTAGGATTATATAACCTTATAAATTGTGTGATCCTCTTATGCTCAAAAAATGAAAATGGGGGATCATGTTCAATAATAGCCATTGACATTATCTCATGAGCAACTTTTGGATTTAGTTTTCTTGACCTTAACTTACTAGCAAGATCAATTATCATATCACCAACACCATTATATGTAGGAACTTGACTAAACAACACTTTCCCATATATCAAAGCAAGGTTAAAGTTCCATGTATATGTCTCCCAATAACATATTCCTTCTCATATGCTTTATATTTAGCTGTACTTTGACAATCTTTCCCAACACCTATTCTTGCAAAATTTTCCTAAATGTGAGAACTACTTAGTTAAGCCTTCTTACATGCAAGGTCTTCAGATTGAGAAGATTCTACTTGTACATTAGCATTAGGTCCACCGACTTTGGACACATCATCTACATTAATAGGTTATATTGTATTTGTAGTGTCATTGCTTGTAAGATCCATTTTGAAAATACATCAAAAAAAGAAAATGTCATAATACAAAACTATAGACGTTAGACCTACACTAAAAATAAAATTAATCTAAAATCAATATAGAATATAGATTAGATCATAGATGTTTATTGTTTCCCTACCCTTCCTAAACCCTAAACCTAAACCTAAACCCCAAACCCAAATTGGTCGAACCCCCAAACCTTAAACAACCAAACCCTTAGAACCTAAACCCCAAAGCCCAATGACTAAATGGTCGAACTCCCAATCCGTAAACCTAAAACCCAAACCCTAACTTTAAACCCAAAACACAAACCTAACCCTAGATCTAAACCCAAAACCCGACAACACAGGTTCATAACATAACATAACCTCATAAAATTTATAAAAACACACACACACACACACACACACACAAAATTAGAGGAAGAGTGATTGACCACGTGTAGGTAGAAGACTGTCAAATCGGGGACGACGAGTGACCATTGGCTGACTAGAGGACAAGGATAATGATGGTAGGTAAGTGTAGATAGTAGTTTGGTGTGGCTCAATGATGGTGGGTGGGTGGACGAGGACAAAGATCGAGGACGACGAGTTTTGAGTTCGTAGCTCATGGTTGTGGTGGTCGATAGGTAGGTGTGGTGGTCCGTGGTTCCTCTGGGTCTAGTGAGTAAAGCGTAGAAGTGCGTTGTGACTCGTGACTCATGTGTGATTGTGAGTGTGATGAGTGAGACTGATTGAGTGTTGAGTTGAGTGATGATTGATGTGTGTTATATGTAATTTGTTGTTTTATTTGTTGCCTGTTATTTTTTATTTCTTTGAATTTTTGGTGGGCTAACCCACCCTACAATAAGTTGGCCTACCCTAATTCGCAAGCTACACAAGGTGGGCTAAAAAGCCTGCAATTCCCATGAGCCAAATTTTTTTAGCCTAACTCATAAGAGCCCTCCCTGCATTCCTACCCCTAGATGAGACATAATGCCTTTATATACAAGAGATTATTTTTCAGTAAAGTAATGTGGGACATACTATTTATCTTCTTCCTCATTCATTCATTCATTTTTTTTGAGACTTTCTCACTCGATGAGCCAACTTCTTTTTCAATTTTCTTTACATGTACTCACCTATTCTTAAAGCTATGGCTATATCTAGAATATACTTTGGCCCCTCATCCAATTCCCCATCACCACTAAGGTTGAGCCATCCCCATCTCATTGAGAAACGTGTTGCAATCTGACTCACTAGACTAATCGTAACACTTAGAAATTTTTATCCGAGTTGTCAACTTTAGATAACTATATCTTCCTCCTCTAACCACCGATCGACAAACCACCGCCACCACTCTATTTTAGGCACGAATAATACAAATATTAGCCATTAAACCAACTTAAAATTTATCGTGTGGTAAGAGAAATAACTTCAAAATTTGACATTTTCCCATATTTTATAATAAATACCTACACTTTATATATATATATAATACACACACACATAAGCATAAAGTTTTTATTTTTATAATTGAATCTTCCTCAAAATTTCATGGAATGAATTTTAAAACATGTAATGATGTTTTTAAAACAATTTTGTTGAACAAAAACATGTATAAAGTGGGGGAAATATGCATGAAATGCATATATGTTGTTATTGTTGGACAAAGAACAAGCTGACCTCATCGCTTTGTCTTTCATTTTAATGATATTTTGATCGAAGTTCCTGAAGAAATTTTGTGTTTTTAGATAGTATTCATAGCCTAGTATCATGCATGAGTGTTGGTTTTGGGTGTTAAGCATGTATAAGGTAGTAAAAATGTGATACAAGGTTGCAAAAAAAAAAAAAATGAAAATACTATTGTAACTATATTGTGACAGTGTGATGCGCCCTTTTCAACTTGAGATTTAATCAAGTAAATGTGATCTTTTGAGATGAATTTTGAGTTATGTAATCTATATCAATAGGACAATAAGGATATGTTCTTGTTTCACACTTCTAATATTTGAGCATGAAGAAATTAAGTCCCAAAGTGGAATTGTTGCACTTGCTTATTTGCAAAACTACCCCATGAAATAACTCTAAAATGCATCGTCCCACATGGACAATTCCAAAGACATTACCCTCCATATATTAAGATATCCTCCTACATGCCATAGAAAAAGTACATCCCTTAGACATTAGTCAAGAGGTGTGTGTCCCTTGAGCATGGTCTAAAACTGTTGATTAAAGGTATGCAAGTAAGTTAAAACCCATAGGTCACTCCACTTAACTCATTTTAAAAACAAGCTTAAGTTAATTTTTTTAACCCTTTTAAAAAGTGGGCCAACCCGCTTTGACCCATAAAAGGAAAAAAAAACTGACTTCGTAACCGTGACCATGAGTTACAAATTGTGACTCGAGTAAGTAGGCAAGGGTAACAAGCTAACAACAGCAGTAGTGTAGTAACATGCTAATAGCACAGTAGAATAAACAAAACAAGAGACTACACTACACTATAGAAATAGAACAATAGAACATAATAACAATAAGAAACCCTAACCCTAAGACTACCTCTCTTTCGCTCATAGTCGTCCCTCTCCTCTCTGGTGTCTAGTCTCCTCTCCACCTCTTGCACCGTGATGTACCAAGCTACCTCCAGCTCCCCCTTCCCTATTGGCCGTCGCACATACACTCTCTCACTTCACTTGTTCCTCTCCTCTTCAGTGTTTGGTCTCCTCTTGGCCTCTCCCACCGCAACGCGCCAGGCCACCTCTGACTCTTGCTTCCTTATCGGCCATCACACACATAGTCTCACACTTCGTTCGTCCCTCTCCTCTTTAATGTCTAGTCTCCTATTGGGTTCTCACTTTTCTATCAGCTATCACATACGCAATCTCTCACTGCACTCGTCCCTCTCCTCTCTGATGAGTGAGTTGCTAATTAACATGATTTCAAAGGCATTTAAATGCTTGACGGCTTGAGTAACATTATTATGATGCTTACGTAATGTTAAAGTGCATCTTCAAATTATTTTAGTCCATTAAACTATTATATATTCTCCATCAATCATCCCTAATACCATATAGGAGTGGCTAATACAAATTCAATGGTTAGGTTGGCTACAATTGGAAAGATAAAATGGGAGAGAAAATTTTGGAGGTGAAACAGTAACAGTGGGTTAAATGAGTTAGGTTAGAAGGTTACCTCATTTAACCTACTAACCCACATAGGCTAGGTTGAGCGAATAAATTCTAACCCATTCATTAAATAGGCCAAAAGAATTTAGCTCGTTTAACTTACATGCACACCTTTATTGGTGGCATGAGGTTACTCTGCTTGGGTTTGGCTTGGTTATAGTATTGCTCATGGTTTGGTTCAGTCAGTTAGAAAAAAAAATATTTTTCTTCCATCTAAAATATAATAATAATGATAATAAAATATATAAATAAATTAAAAAAGAAAAGAACCTTAATAACTAATTATAGTATTGATTTACTTTTAGTATATAGAATATACTATTTTGGAATAAGCATCTTTTTATAACTCATACATATATAGTATATAAATATATGCTAAAAGGATATTTGTGAAGCTTATATATATAATAAGATCTACTTATTAGAATTTAAATACTTATTTGAATTGATTTAATGACAATATAAAAAAAAGTACATTGTGTATTAAAAACTTTCATTGTTAAAAATTAAATATATTTCTATAAGTTTTATTATTTAACTTTGAAATAACTATTATGATATCTATCTTTGGAAAACAATTATTTTATATAAAGTTTGATTACAACACTACATATAGTCCATTATGATATAATTCTTATCTTATATAGACAATTGGCATAATAATTAGATATCATACAACACTGCTAAACTGAATATTATCTTTTAATTTAGTATATTGGAAATAATAATTGTTACTATAAAGGCAATGAATAAATTTAAGGGAAATAAAACTCTAATAAATTTCAAATTAAACTAGTTTGAGAATTTATCCATTTAATCAAAAAGTTTAGCAGCCCAATGATAATTTAGAAGGAATTATAGAGACGCCTTTACTATGACAAAATTTAAATAATCCTCAGTATCTTTTATATAATATAGGTGATTTTGAGATAACTACTAGGCTCTAGTATTTAAGGATTTTATCAAGTGTATATAATAGTTTAGGTGAGCACCCCCCTTATCTTTCTATGCTTAAGCATAGTGGCCGTAAAATGAAACAACTACTCGTATATTGGTAAAGTCATCGCAATTTTACTTAAGTAAATCACCTAACTCTATGATCTAATTGATTTATATTATTACTTAATTTATTGTGTTGTGATACCCTAATTGACATTCATGTGTTGTGAGTATGTCTTAATTATAGACATAACTTGTTGATAGTGGTAACTGTTACACAAATATGTTTGATATGGATGATTGGCTTGTTGAATTGAGGAATTGCAGTTATGCCTTTCCTTATATGTTTGGTTGCCATTTATCGCATCATGTGCATTCATGGAATGGCACGAAAATGGCCTAAGGTCTATATTTTTATAAAACTCGGTTTTAACTAAAGGACCTAAGGGTCATTTAGAAATGCTTAGTTTCTAAAATAGATTTAAGGGTCACAATTGAAAACTCAGTTTGTATGAAAGGACCTATGGGTTATATTATGATTATAAAGCTTAGTTTGCTGAGCCCGGTTTCAATATATAGATTTACATGCTCAATTTTTTTTTTGAGCTACTAAGTGGTGCTCATTTATTGGTTGGGATCTACTAAGTGCAACTTGTATATTATGCTCAGGAGCCACTAAGTGCCACTCATATTATGCTTGAGAGTCACTAAGTGCCGCTCATGTTCAAGAGTCACCATGTGCTGCTTGTATTTACTCAAGAGCCGCCTAAGGGTCACTTAACATTTACTTGGTTAGGATGCTAGCTAATGCGTGTTATGTGCATTAGCATGGCATATTATTGCATTCATAATCATCTTTTAAACATTATAATGGATTGTGCTTAGTTATGTGATTTTCTTGTTATTACTTGTTATTTTGCTTACTTAGCTTGATACTAAGGGGTTAGTTTTATTCCAATTTCAGGCTATGGAGATGGAGTCGATATTAGAGCATAGGCTCAGGGTGGGGACTATGAGAGCAAGAATCATCTTCTATAATATGATTAAATATTAAACTAATTTAATTAGTTTATGTTATATTTTGTGACTTTACTAAACTTAGGCAATATAATGCCCTAATATTATATATGTAAAAGATGCTTCTGTGCTATTATATACATATATGTGCACTATTAGTAAATTTTAATATGTGCTTAGTTTTGATTAGTTTTATCCTCAATTCAATGATGATATAGCGTATGTTTCCTAAGCACCAATGTGCTGAAGAATAGGCCTTGAGAGGTGGGGTGCTACATATACGACATGAGATCTAACATCTTTGTCAATCCCCAAATGGCTTGCTGTAGTGGGACTCAGATACCCCCATTTCCCTACCTTGTTGTTAAGTCTTATGCTCCTTTAACTTCTAAGATGCTAGAAATGTGTTGTTTGCTAGACTTGAATTAATGCCTAATTGGACCTGGTTGTTGCATTAGAAACTTAAACGAGTGTGTGAGCGGCATCAAATGTGTTTGCTAACTATATGTACTAAGTTACTATGCTTAACTTCTCCTTTATTTATCATTTTTAGGTGATGACTACTATATTGATGATTTGAGCTTTGGGATATGGTGAATGATTAACCTTATAGTGAGGACAATTAGATCTACCTTGTCATCCATTATAATGAGCCTTGATGGGTTTCGAGCTATTATTTCTTTTTAAGACCTTTAAGACTTTCTTTTGGGACTTATACATACTTTACCTACATACTTTACTAATTGATGACTTGTACCTAAACTTTGGGACTTAAACTTTCAACTTTTGGTTATTTTGGGCTTTAGAGCCTTAGAATTTGGCATGGTTTATACATGACATGGTATGAAGTTTTTAGTGCACATATTTTGTAAAATTAACTTTAATAATGTTTTCAAAATTATAATTGTTAGTAACCAATCAAATTAACCTGCCAAGTAAATAACCATTTCCAAAATTAAATGAATGATTTCAAAAACTAAAATTGGATAGAGGACAATCATTTAAGCTTGGAGCTTTAACGTGCTCTACTCAAGTAAGGCATGTAGTTTGCTATTATAACTTTTAGGTTTCAGGACATGGTATACTCAATAATGCCTCCACATTTGACATAATTTTGAGATTAGAGAAATTATATTGTCTAATAAGAGAATTGCTTTCAAAGATTAAACAATTGTTTAAAAGAAGAACAAATCGAATTGCTTAAGAACTATAAGGTCAATGCCTTGAACTCCTTTATTAGTCATTTTTGCATTTAAGACTCTAATATTACTTATTCCTCCTCCTTGCAATTCTCTTTAAGTCATTATTAGCCTTCTAGTCCTAACCCACTTTCACTTAACAAAATGTTTGTTCTTTTTGTCATATGATTCCAAAAAAACAAGCTAAAACTTTCTCTCTCTCTCTCTCTTTCTTTCTCTCTATCTATCTAAAAGGTACGCCCTTTTGCTCTCTTTTTCTTTTACCAACTCTTGTATTTGCTTTCAATATGAAAATTAAGGTTTGATCAGAAACCTCTTATCTCTAATGAAAGTTTAAGAATATGATACATGTGATTAAGCTCTCTTTAATCTATCTCTATACTAACTTTACATCTTTTGGAAAAGTAATTCTCAACTAATGTTGTGTTTCACTTCTGTATTTACAAGATATAAGCAACTATTGCTTTTGGAATTAAAGATGATAAAAAGGGTTGGATTAGTTCGAGATAGCTAGTCTCTAAGGAGAAGAAACTCCAAATTTTGGGTTATAAAGTCATCGCCTTTTTTATTCTCTTATTGGCATTTTATAGTGGTGTTTGTTACATCCTTTGTTTTGAGCCTACTATTCCATCTTAAAGAGACTATTATGTAACTATACTATTGAGTAGATCTAGAACTATGCTATTATGAGTTTGTTTGATAGCTTATATTCTATTTATATTTCATAACTATCATGTCAAGTTGTCTTTCTGCTTTCCCTTTTAGCTCTATTAATCTACTGCATGCTTTGGTTTAACAATCATCCCTCTATGTGTGTTATCTTCACATTACGTCTCTATGACTATATGAAGTGTGACATACACATGACTACAACAGTCGAATCCCCTTATGTACATGCCCTAGTCAAGACTAACATAAAAATCAATGCTAATATCAACCCATGGATGTGACAATATAGAAGTGACATAGACAATCTATGAGCCTCTCTCCTACTCTTGACCCTCTTACATACTACAAATCCTTCCACAAATCTATGCACATTATTCATCAATACTAGCTAGTAAAAGTGCTATCTCAAGAGCTCAAATGTGAGTTTTTCCCCAAAATGACCATCTAGACTCCCATAATGAACCTCTTTCACCAAAAGTTCTCTCATTGAGTCCCTAGGAATGCAAAATTTCGAGTTAATGCATTAGGGGTTGAAATAGGTATAGCACTAATGCAAGAGAAATGTCTTATAACATGTTTTAGTGAAAAATTGAGTTGCTCATACTAGATTATCCTGTCTGTGATCAAGAGTTGTATCCATTTGTGAGGGCTTCAATAGTTTCATGATATAATGTATGACCTAAGAAGTTCATTATATATACCGACAATGAATCTCTGAAACATTGAAGGGGTGGAGTAAATTGCCTAGGCAACATCTTTATGATGGAGTTCATAGAACCAATTGCGTTTGTCATCAGGTTATAAATAAGAGGCAAAATGCTATAATTGATGCACTGTCTTATTGGTACGTCCTAATTAAATCATTAGATGTGACGCTGGAATTAAGTTTGAGTAGAGGGCAGTATGCTCAAGACAACTAGTTTTCTTCTATCATTATCGCATATAAGCGTAGTATTATTGTTAATGGATACTACATATTTGATGCTTATATTTTTAAATATGGGAGATTGTGTATACCTAGAGGGTCTATGAAGTTCCCATAAAAGCTCTTGTCAGCGACCTAGCGGGGCATTTTATTGAAAAGCAGAAACAGATAATAATGTATGAGTCCTAAAGAGCGATTTGGATCCTTTCCATTTGTTTTATTTTAATTTTATAATATTTTATCTTAAAACGGTTGAAATTATTAAAAAAAAGAAAGATTTTAAGTGGATCCATGTCCTCATCAAAGCGCTATTATCTATGAAGTGAGGGAGGAACCTGAAATTTAACGTTTTAGCTGCTGTCTTCATCAGTATATCATGGTTGTATTCTTATTAGTTGCTTATTATTGGTGACGGTTCTTTTTTTCCCTTCTTTTGGACTAATGTTGGTGATTTTTGAATTGCTTGATTGTTGGATAAACCGACATATTGCCAAGAAAACTAATAGATCGCTATAATCAGTAGAGAACCCGAAATATACATAGACAATACAATAGAAACAAAATAAAATAAAGCGAAAAAGAAAAAAAAAAAGAATAATATAGAAATTCATAAGAATCCAATATTACAAATGAATTCACAAAAACTAAACATTGTTAGCAAGCATATCTGACTCAGACAATTGTATAAATTGGTCAAAGAAAAGTCAATAGAAGTCGTTTTCTAATAGAGAAATAGATTTCGTTGATTGAAACTAGAGGGCTCAAGCAACTTGAAACGCACAGAAAAAAGGAAATAAAATAATCAATTTAAAGAAATAGCAAAATAAAAAGAATAGGTAACATAGTACTTAAATTAACACATGTCAGTTTAATGTTGATAAAGTAGATTTATGTTAAAATAGAATCACATAGTAGTATTTACAAGCCAAATCTTCCTAATTTGTTAGCCCTAATATGCTAAATATTTAATATGGAGAATTTATTATTGTTTCTGTTGTCAAAAGGGATCAAAAGCCCTAAAATTTTGTTCAATTAACAACAAATCAAAAACCATAAATTAAATTAAAAATATCTAATTTGTACCTTATAATTTTAGAGATAGTAAACTCTAATTATTAGGGCTATTAAGAGGTTTGAGCCATAATTTTAATTTCTAATTATAGAAAACCACAATGTGATTTTCTAAAACAATTTTGAAAAGCCTAATTTCTTGAATTCATATAAATGGAAAACCCATTGATGAACTATGCAACAAATTTTTCATTCATAAATAGGTTAAAAATCCGAGAAAGTATTAGATTTTGATTGAAGTAACATCAAGGATTCAATATTAAATAGTTGGATTTTAGACATTCATGTGAAAAAGGAGTTTGGGTCCTATTCAAGTAACTTGCCACAACTGATTAAGAAGGAAGGCTAGTTCTAGAATAAAAAATGTGGGTTTAATGGGTTGGCCCGTAGGTCAATGTAGGCCAACCCACTTTAGTCCGCCCCAAAAGCGAGCTAAAT
The DNA here is from genome assembly GCA_037954665.1 of Laguncularia racemosa. Lineage (NCBI taxonomy): Eukaryota > Viridiplantae > Streptophyta > Magnoliopsida > Myrtales > Combretaceae > Laguncularia > Laguncularia racemosa. The sequence continues at coordinate 4,653,642 of JBBMOL010000024.1, read as the reverse complement.
AAAGAGGTCTAACTTGCCCCACAAGCTAACATAGGTTAGGTAGGCCAAGCCGCCAACTTGCAAAACCATAATATTTTTTAAATTATATATTTTAAAAATGATAATGTACTATTAATACTTAACAGTATATATATATATATTACATAATTATTAGAGCCAAAGCAAAGGAGGGATTTTTTTTTTATTTGTTTTGTAAATTGTAACATTTGTACTTTTGTTTTGAATCAAACCAGCTAGATGCGGATGCCAACCAGCCAAGCCAACCAAATCTAGAAGGTCCAAAAGTAGAACCAACCAAATCAGAATGCTCTCTCATTTTTTTTTAAATAATTTCACGGGCTAACCTACCCCACATTGGGTTAGCCCACATTAGCCTATGGGTCACATGGGGTGGATCAAAAAGTTCGCAATTTATGTGGGCTTGATTTTTCTGGCCCAACACACAAAAAAATTACGGATTAAATGAGCTGACCCGCTTAGCCTACCCCATATTGTCGACTTTAGCTAGTTCATTATAAGAAGCACATGGTAGTCAATCAGGCTCCATGTTAGTCAACCAACATGGCTTAAGAGGTGATATCACTTTACTTTCTTTTTTTTTTTAAATCTTATAATTGATAATTTATTAATTTTATAAATCGAAACTTAAATGAAAATTTTAATAAAGAAATTCAAAACGTTGACATAGAACTAAAAGTAGATAAATTAAAATTTAACAATGTAAAACATAGATATTATTCTAATTTAATTAACTGAACATATATAGGTTGATAAGATATGGATAGAAAGGTATTTATGGAATTATAAGCAAACTAAATGAGTAGTTTACGATGATTGATGTCGGTGCTTATTAGGTCTAGTTATCTATATAGGCTTAACTGTATCTAGCTTTAAATGTTATGTTGCTTTTTCTTGGCTAGGGAAAAAAATAAGTGGTTAGTGGTGATTGGTTAGGCACACACCAATAACTATGGTGCACTAAGTAGAGCATTATCTTTCTTGTAGTAGATACATGAACTAGAATATTCCAGTGCAATAAAGTAAGTCTTCCACCACAAATTGGCATGTCCTATAGGCGTGATGTGTATCAAAACTACAAATAAAAAATGAAAGTGAATTGTAATGGCACTCTACAATAACTATCAAAATTATAAAAAGATATTGAGTTATAAAATATCGTATTTATACTCCTTCAAAATATTGAATTCTTTAATATCGTATTTATGCTCCTTGAAATGTTAATATTGAAAAATTCTCATCCAATATAAATTGAGTTAATAAATCAAGTAAAAAAAATTAGAATTGTCTATTTATGTAAGATATTGTCTTAATTTGTATTAAAAGATTTTTTTTTGAGCGTTAATATTTTTTAAAGGATGTAAATAAAGTACATTATAATTTAAGATTTTCAGTAATTTTAATGGTTTATAGAGGTGATGTATAGGTAATTAGAGTTTCTATATACATATGTGTTTCCACTTTGAAAAAAGGTTCATTTGGTATTATATACTATATATTATATACATTTGATATGTAAATATTGGTAAGGTTTTAATATACATATTTTGTACAAAACATACTTGGTAATTATTTTTTAAACTACCTATATAATTGTATTAGTATTTATATATTATTCCTTTTTTTTCATTAGATCAGACAAAATCTAATTAAATGCGTGGAGCTGCAAATGCCTATTATCAGGTAATCTTTTGAACCTAATCTTCATCATGAGGTTTATAAAAGTCAAAAAGGTGAACAGGGCCATTCGGAATGAGTGAAGACAAATGCATGATTGCCATGCATTACGTGAACTTTTTGGTCGTTTCTTACCCACTCCGTCATCTTAGAAACAAGAATTATCATCGAGTCCAATCCTTAATGTTACTTTATGCATCTTTCCATACCAAATTCTATCTATTTTTGTCTCTCCTAGTTCTCTATCTCTGTACCGATTCAAAGACCTACCTTTCTTTTCCTACCTTACCTTACTCTTAGCTAAATAATGGCATCAAAATTTCAGTGTCCTAAGTACGACTTACTCATACCAATCTTCATAGTAACCTTTTGATATTTGCACCCCTGGTCATAAGCATGACAGTGATCATACTTATAATTCTTATATTCGCTGGAATAATAATGGTAGTATTGTTTCATGTGTGTATTGTTGAGTGGCTGTTTGGGAGGGGTATCGGCACCAACGTTGTAGATGCCATCGCTGATAGAAACAGTAACAACGCTGGAAGTAGTAATACCCTGTCCCAAACTGACATAGAGAAGCTTCCTTCTTTTGAATTTGAAGCCAGAGAAAAGGGAAGTAGTCCCCTAAACTGTGTGATTTGCTTAGAGAATTTTGAAGTTGGTGATAAGTGCAGATCAATGCCTCTGTGCATGCATAATTTTCATGCGAGTTGTGTTGATGAGTGGCTCGTGAAGACACCCAATTGCCCGACATGTCGAAGCCGAGCTGATTCCGGTAGATCCGAGAACAGCCAGTTCAGTGGATTTAGTATCGAGATTGCAGATAGCCAGACTACAGAGGACAGCAACGCGCATGATATCACGTCCACCGCGCAGGAAGATTCTCAACTAAGACACACTCAGCAGGGCAATCCAGGGACACATATCATAAACTTGAGATGAATCAATTTCAGTTGAGGTTTGTGTGATGTGTAGTCGATCACATCAAAATACTTGGATGGATTATCTTTTTCATCACATGTTCTTAATTTGAAATCATATCGGGTTCCAAAACTCGGTCGAATTAACAGTTTGTAGTTGGCTTTATTTAAACAGCTGTCTAACTTATTCTATGGTTGTGTTACTATTACTATCAAGTCTAGAGGCCCTTACACAATGGAAATTATAGAGCTAGCTAGTAATAGTAATACACCTCTCAAAATTTCAACATGGAAATCATAAAGCTAGAAACCATATCCATATTGGTAAACTTCACTTTACATAGCTGTGTTTTCGTTTTTTTTTTTTTTATAATTCTTTATAAATATTAGTTGGAAGACACATGTTAACTTCTGATTAGTTTACAATATTTAATTTTAACAAAATAATATTATTAAATATATTTAATGTAATACTATAATTAAAAGAAAAAGGAAAAAAATCGAAAAAAGAAAAAATGAATAAGAAGATGAAAGCGCCTGTATTGGACTTGTAGGAGATGGAAGCACCATGATGCTTGTGTTCTTAATTAGTTTTGTGATTTCTTTATGTGCTAGGACTATATGTAAGGGATGTATAAAAGAATTTTGAAAAGTTTGCAAATATAAATTACTATGGATGATAAATAGAAAAAGATGTCAATTTTATGGGGGTGAAACTTATAAGCTCTCATAATGTATAAATTGATGGAAAAGGGTCCTTTCCATTTATACTATTTTAATTTTCATTAATTTATCCCTTTTAAATACTGTTACATACAATTAGTAACCATATATCTAGTCACTGTATAGATCTAGTATAATCCTTTACCCTTATCCCATATTCCATAGTCTTAGAGATTTGCTAGTAAAGGGGATTTTGAAATAATCCCAAATCCATAAGTAAATAATTAAGTAATTAAATTGGAGGAAAAATGAGTAAAGTTAAAATTTTGATAGTGAAATTATCAAAATAACCTCACATGGCATAACTTGAGTAAGGTCAATTTAGTATTTAGTCATGGTGAGATATTTTGGCTTTCAAAAAGTGGTAAATACCTAAATTACTCCCCATGGAAGGAAGAGGGCTTTATGGGAAATTTATTAACATTGAAATGATAGTTAGTACTTAAGTGAGTATGCCAATTTAGGATCATTTTAGAACTTGCAAATCCTCCACCTGCAAACCCCCTTCCCTTATACCTAAGTATCTCCCTCATGCCACTCTCTTTTATTCTCCTAATTCCATTTTTTCCAATTCAACTTCCAGCTCATTCCAATCATATAAAAAAGAAATTGGAGATTTAGGAGTTTTTAATCAAGCTTATTAAGATAATTTGATGAAAAATTCTTTCCTTAACTAAGTTTAATATCTTATAAATTTGAAAGATTACTAATCAGTACTATGTTAATCCAAGGATTTTAGAGGAATTGAAGTTTAAGAATGGAAGTCTAGCGTGGTTATCTCTACCTCACATGTGGAGCATAGCTTGGGTAGGTAATGGCTTAAATCAATTCCTTGCTATTTGAGCTTATTTATTAGACATGATCTTTGAAATCTTTCATCTATAATTTAGAAGCACCAATTTGGAGTCATTTTGTGTTTATTGTAAGAAGCTTGGAGCTAAGGTGTCTAAATACCCATTTAGGAGGTCATTGGAGGGTTTAAGTATAGTTAAGCTTCAATAGAAGGCAAAAGCCTTTAATCTTTAAGTCAAATGGGTGCTATGTAATCACTTGATGATTTGAGGTGCTCAATTTGAAGTGGAATTGAAGTTGAGATTATTAATGTAATATGATGGTGGTGTGATTGATAATTATAAAGGTGGATGGGGAAAGCATACATTTAATCTTCAATATTTACTTAATTATCTATTTGAGTCTTCAATTTTTATTTTTTTTCTTTTATTTGAACCCTCAACATTTTTAAAACCTCATAAAATAAGAATTGTCAAATATATCAAAATTTGTATTCATCTTAAGTATGTATTAGTTTTTTATTAACCTTAAGTTAGTTGGCTATAGTGACTAAGATATACATAAAATTTTCCACTCCCATTTCCTAATTGTAATTATTATTTTTTATTATTTTTATTATATTATATAATTGTATATATTTCATATTAATTTTTATTATATTGTGTAAATAAATATATTTATATCATCATTTTATTATTTTAATTACTATGAACTAATTTAAAATTGATATGTATCACAGATAGATATAAAATCTTATAGATTTGATGAAAGTCCCCACCTTTTTTTTATAAGGTTTTAAAAATATTGAGAACTCAAATAGAAAAGTAAATAAATATTGACAATAAAAAATGTACTTTTCCTAAGGCGGAAATTGATGATTCATTAAAAAATGATGTTAATCCATGTTAATTGGTGATTATAATTATGTTTGAAATGAGATTTGATCGAAGGATGTGACATTGATGGATACACTAAGCATGCCACCACTTATAGTGTACATGTGTTGGGTTGATTTTGTGTTTTCTTAAGCTAATTGTCTACACTCTAGTTAATTTAGGTATTAAGTATAAGCTAAAGGGAGAGAAGTAAATTATAGTGTTGATTGTGTGAGCATGCATATAGTTGGTTGTGAGTCTCTTGATGGGAATGAATATGATTTGTATCGGTTCACATCTTAATTGTGTCCTTGGTTGAAATCTTGATGATATGAATAATGATATGTAGTTTGGAGTTGTTTAGGAGTAAATATGTTTAATTTGGAGTATGTTTGATGATAGTTTATGGAGTATTTGAAGAAATTGCTATGAAGTCAAGTTAGGTTTGATTATATTAATGAGAGGTTTAATGACAATTGTGTTGAAAAGGTGCTTTGATGGTAATCATGAGATAGGAAAATTTAGGAACTAGTTTAGAATAAATTGGTGATGTTTAAAGCATGTTTTATATATTTATATAACGTCAATTTACTTTGTATTTTCTAGAAATCTTCTAGAAATTGATGAACATATTCATGTTGATAATTATGTTAAATGAAGTGTTCCTGATGGCGAATTTAATATGATATAGGTGACTAAGTTGTTAATATGATTTGATTCTTATAAAAGTGATGAATGATTGAATATGTGGAACTTGAGATTGAATTTTCTAGAATTACTTTCAATGTTCATGAATATTCATCTCACCTTCAATTCATATTCAACCCTATACTTGTGAAAACCCCTTTTCGATCTTTTATGAGGGTCAAAATTCATCTAAAACTTATTTCCCAACCAAATTTGAGATTTTAACATATTTGAAGACATTAAATCCAATCTAATTGTTCATGATCTAACAATCCCTAAATCATGAACATTAAACTCTAATAATTGAATCAAAAGTTGAAATCTCTTAGAAAAGTTGGTTTAGTCTTCTAAAAGCTTTTCAAGTGAAAAGTAAGTGTTTATAAATAAAATAATGATATATTAATATATTTGACTAAATAATTAAAACTTATAAATAATAAATAATAACTAAAAAGGGAAATAATAATTTCATTAGTGGCTAGAAGTTAGATCGCTACCTCCCATTGTATTGAACTAGTCTAATTTTCCCTAAATCGTTTTAGCTTTATGTTGCATTGGTTTACAACCTTTGAATTGACCAAAAGTTGATTTGACCAGGATTAAATATAATAAGTAAATTAATTAATGGAATAAATTAAGGCTAAAACCCCTTTGAATCAAACTGAGCCAATTTCTCCCAAATTAGTTTGATCATACCTTGATTGATTCAATACCCAAATGAAATAGTTTGACTAATCAAGTTGAGAAAATTAATTAATTAACAATTGCAAATAAGAATATGGATAATAGTTGGATTAATTAAATAATCAATTGGGCCTTTTTAATTAAAAAACTAAATAGACTTACTAGCTTAATGCTCTAAACTTAGGAAAATAACCTAGATACAACCTATTGGGCCTAAGATTTTCACTTAATAAATTAGGCTTAATACAAGGGCTTGAGCTATAATTAAGTAGTGGCCTCATAAGCTTAGCACTTAATGGATTTAAATTATGGGCTTAATATTGGACTTAATAGTTAATGTATGTATTGGACCTAATCAATAGACTTAAAAAATAAGAGCTTTACATATTAAACTAATTAGTTAAGCTTGATTAATTGTATAATAACTTCACCTTCTTAATTGCATATAAACATGGGAATCATTTTCACATTAACAATTTGACTTGGTTCACAATTGTTCGATTCATCGGGTGCAAAGTAATCATGTGTGTTGTGTATTTTCTAGTGAAATAACTAGACTAATAGTTAAACTTGAATTAATAATTGCGTGTTGCTGGGAGATACCTATTGGATTGGGGTTGTAGCTATGGTCATTCTCCTAGGATGATGTGATAGTTAGGCACTTAAGCAATCAGTGGTAGCTGAGCGAGTAGTCGATAAGAGTGAACTGCATCAGAATAACGATTACTAAAAGTGGAGCGGAGTTATAGTGAGTATTATACGGTGAAGTGGGATGCACATATAATATGTCTTAGATGTATTGTGATCAATGACGTTTAACTAACAATGGTGACCTTCATACGAGATTACTTTCACAGTTTTTAGTTAGACGGGAAGCTATCCACTTTCATTAACCCCCAATTGCACTGTTGTTGGATTAGAGTCTAATTATCCCTATTGCGTTGTTCAGAGTGTTAAGTATTCTGATGATACTTGTTTATGTTTAAAAAATATATTTAACAATTAATTGCATGCTTCATTAGATCTAGGCTTGTGCGCAAGTGGCATTAAATGTGATTACTATTGTCTTGAGTTCCCTATGATGTTTTTTTCTTTTCTTTTTTAGGTGATGATATGTGTTGTGATTTTACCTATGATGACTTTGGCTATAGATACGATTATAGGTTTAGAGACGGTGAGTCCATTTCCTGTGGATGATGAGTAAATTTACCTCCTTCCTGGGCCCCTACACCTTGCTGGGCTATTATCCTTAACTTTTCAGACTTGATATTTGCTTTTATCATAGTTAGAGGTTAAGAATTGCTATGGATTTTGGACCAGAGACTCTTTGGTTTTAGGTCCTCTACTTTTGGGCCTTTTCTTGGATTTGATATTATGCTATCATTGTAGTTTTAGTATTTATCATCCAACGTGATCAAACTTGGTCAATTGACAACCATCAAACTGCTATCAAGGTTTTCAAAAATTAATTAATCGATTTCATAATTTAAAACTGGAAATAGATAATTAAATGACCAACCAAAAACTAAAAATAATTGAACGATATCAGAAATCAAAATTGATTTAGAAGTAACACTATGACGGAAAGATGCATCAATAAGAAGTAACAGTGACAGAAAATTTAATTTCTAAGGTCATGATAAATGATGCATTAGATATAATTCACCTTAATCAACAGTTCAAAGTAACTTTTGGTATGCACATCTGATAAAGAGTATACCTAAATATATGAATAACAAACAAATTGTTGATAACAGGAAATGTTGCAAATAAGTTGGATATTATATATATATATATATATATATATATATTATCATAAGCAATGAAGAACACTATCATGCTGCCATGGAGTGTCCGAAGCTCCAAAATTAGTGATGACACAAGGACATACTTGATGTGTTTTAATTTTTAATCATATATTAATTTGTAAACAATTAGTTTTTTAATTTTGTTTAAATTAATGAGTTATTTTAAAAATTAACAAAAAATGATCCATATGGTAGTAACTTTCATTGTGCATAACTTTTGCATACAATATCCTATTAAGCAACCTTTATACATTGGGAAGCTCGTAAGAGTATTTTTATTTGAAAATAAGATCTAGTACATGTAATCTAATTGTCAAATCATGTAAATTTTAAAATGGTCATAACTTGCAAACTATGTATCATTTGGTCTTGAAATACAAATTTTTTAACTTGTCCAATGATACACTTCCACATGGTATGAGAGTTTGTGATGTCTTTAGTAGTACTATCCTACTAATTTTTCAAACTTCATGATTTTTCAAGCAGAAAATTATATAATTATAAGCTTATAGCCATTTTGTGATCATGTAACTTACAATCCAAAAATCGTATAACTATATGCTTATAGCCATTTAAAAGTTTGTATTACAAGCCATTTAAAAGTTACTAATTTGACTTACAATTATACAACTAAGAATTACCCTTTTTCTTAGAAGAACTTTTTTGGCTTTTTTATTTTTTGTATTTTTGAATATCAATATTATTTTAACGTTATAGTCATTACAAAATTTTAAGGAATTTTCAATCATAATAATCTTATAATTTTACAATCACAATATTGGGTACGAAACTTTACAAACAATGAAATGATTATAAAATTTTGAGTAGAACTATATAATGAAGAACACATGTATAAAATATAGAGGTCATTTAAAATAAAAATAAACAAGTCCATAAAATTAAGAAGAGTTGTCATGCATGGAAATTTGCAAATTTTAGAAGATATTTCGACCAATATGAAATATTATGAAAAATAAAAGAAAGATACAAAAAACATAAAATCAAAGATTAATACCAAAAAAATTAGAAAAATTACAAAATTTTCTATAACAATTTTCTCTCTCTCTTTCTTCCTTGTAACTGTCCATAGTTTTTAAAACGTAAAAATATAAAAGATTTATACTAGTATATATAAACTACAATGCTTCTTAATTATGTAATTTTGAGTGGAAATGATAGTTTTTAGGTAAGTTCATAGCTTGAGCTTTCCATAGTTATATGGTTACTATTATACAATGTTTGATTTGTAAGTTATGCCATTGTAAATTATAAAAATTAGTATTTAGACGCTATCGAAAACATAACAAAATATTATAATATGTAAATACGAATTATAATATAAATTAGCATTCGAACACTACCTAAAAATTCATGTTACAAGTGGTCCAATAAGATTAAAGCTCACTCAATAAAAATTTCTATTAATTTATTTAGGTCTTAGTCTAATTTTTCCACTCAAATGGGTAATAACTAATTTCATTTGGATAACAATTAATTTATTAGGCCGTAGTTTCTAATTTGACGAATGGAACTTTTGATTAAAAGTGATAAGGGGTAAAAATTTATTGGAACACATGTTAAAAAAATTTTGATTAGGCCTAAACTTAGGTCCAATATCCTCTGCATAGATTATTGGGTCTAATATTGTCCATTTCGGTGTGTAAATTGGCCTTATTGTGAATTGAGCCTTAGGTCTCTTCTTTTTTCATCGTTATTGATAGCTCTTAATTGGTTTATAATAATTAATTTAAATAGATAGCATCATTAAATATATATTAATTAAATAAATTAATACAAATATAAAACAAATGAGAAATTTCACCGCATGATCTCTTAATCCGATGTGGAAATCTCCATTAGCCATGGAGCTCCTGGAGATTCAATATGGATTTATGGGGTCCAATGATTTAACTTCAGTGTCGATAAAGTCGTCATATCCTTAAAAGGACACTTAGATGTTGACGGTACAAAGTGGTGCAGACACCGGAACCGGAGGAGCAACCAGGGAATCCCTCGATGAGTTTTTGGGTGAAAAAGAGATTGTCTTGGTGCTGGTTGGCCACCTTTAGACTTGCATGGTTGGATTTTTTTTTTCTTTCCATTTTTTCCCTTTATTTCATATTTATTTTATATCATTTTTATTATTTTATTTTATTAATATATATCTAATATTATTGTTTATTTAAGTTACTTATTATTGACCTATTAAAGTTATCATATGTTAATAATGAATGGAAAACTTAATAGAGTTAATAAAAGTTATGATTTATAAAAGTTAAAAAACATTGAGATGCAAAGAGAAAAAAAATAAAAAAAATAAAAGGTTATAGATTCAAATAAAAAAGTTGACAAACATCAAGGACTACAAGCATATTTTTCCCATTAGAATAATTAAAATTTAATTGATAGTTTTATGCATGATAATGGGACTTTTATCCAATTTAGAGTATTTATAAGTTGGTGAATTGATAAATTTAGGTACATGGGATTATTGTGTACCCTTAACTGATGTCTCATTTGTGTTTGTATACTAAGGCCATAACCAATCATGTGAGTCATCGACTTGGTGTTCGTTGCCTATTGAGGGGTGGGCATTTGGAATGAATTGGATGATAGTTAATTGTTGAATTGCCAAAAATGGGTATGCATGTTGTCAATATGGCTAATTGCTCTAATATAAATTAGGTTTTCTAAAAATAAGTTTTATAATGAGTCAAATTAGTGATATGGAACATTATTATGGACTTGTCGTCTAGTAGGGGTTGATATGAATGACACAATCAATATGAAATGATTTGGTCTTGGATTTTGGGTCTTGGAATCTATGAATTCAAAATTAGTCTTAATTCTTTGATTTTGTAATCTTCATATTTACCCTTGGGATTCCCTAGTTGTTTGTGAAATTAAGTATACCGTTTTTTTATTATTTGTGCATTACTATATTGTTTAGGTATGTGAATGGTATGTCATGAGAATGTATTTTGCAAATTGTATTTTGAATTAGCCTTGCTACTTATCTATGTTTGAAATGTTAAATTTATGACTACCTTGGATATGGCTTATAGTGTGAAAATGGGATCAATAGTGCCATTAATGAGCTTGATTAATATTTGTACATGTGCATATTGAGATAAATTAATATTGGAATGGTATGAACAAATTTAGTTCCAATCTATCAATCTAAAACTTTGGATGATGCTTTAAATTATACCCAATTAATTGGATCCTCAAAGAATCCAAAAGGAAACATTTATTAATATTGGGTCTAACTATTTTGGTGTATTTTAAATGCTCTCCAAGTATACACAAACATTCAATCAAGATTACCTATTTGAATAAGTAACCTAACTCTTTCAAAATCCTTATTGCCCTCGGTATTTGCTATATAGAATGAAAGGATTTAGGATTTAGGAGAAGAGAAAAAGAAAAAGAATGGAAAATTAATTAGAACAAAGGAAAGAGAAAAAGAAAAAGAAAAAGAAAATCGTTTGGTAAACAAAGAAGCTATATTTGATAACATGCATACCCACTTGTGGCAATTCAACAATTAACTATCATCCAATTCATTCCAAACGCCTACCCCTCAATAGGTAACGAACACCAAGTCCATGACTCACATGATTGGTTATGGCCCTAGTATACAAACACAAATGAGACGTCAGTTAAGGGTACATAGTATCCCATGTAACTGACATTAATCGGAATGTGTAGGTTGGCCTCAATGTACCAGTGTTATTTCTAGATGTTATTTAGAGGTGGCTTGCGTTTGGCCTATTTGAACTACCTTATTTGCACACATAATAACTTCGTGTTAACATTTTCATGTTCTTATATAACGTAATAATGAAATCATTGTCCATTTTGACGTTATGTACTTAAATATTGTTATTTAAAAAAAATTATGTAAATATTGTATTCATAAAAATTATTCCTAAAATAGGTTTTAAAGACGCGAATGTTGTTTGTGACTTTAGGGCAAATTGAAGACACTGGTGTCTGTCTCTTTAAAACATATTTTAAAAATAATTATGCAAGTATAATATTTACATAATTTTATTAAATAACAATATTTAAGTACGTAACCCTTTCATTTTACACATTTATTCTTATGTTCATGGTCATGGTTTACTGTTAGTGTTTAAGGTCAAATTTGCTTTAGTTTCCCCAATTTTTTTTTCTCAATCTTTTAAGGTATTTTGTCATTAAATGGCTTTTGTTTCTTTAGACAAGAAAAGGTTGTGTATGTGACATTTGGTTAAACAAATAAATCAAGATAAAAATAGAATTGTAATTATTAAAAATAAAAAATTATTATTTTATTTAATTATATTTAAAATAATATTGATAATATATTAGGATATATTCGTATACCTTTGTCCTATACCATGCCTGATTATTGGATGAGGCTTTGTAGATAAAATATGAAAATATGCAAGAAAAAAGATTAAAGAATAATTATTTTTTAATTTTGAAAGAAATTGCAATTTTTTATTTGAAATATTCTATAGAATAATATTTTATTAATTAAATATAGTAATAATTCTATAAGGGAGAAATCACTATTACATCCTATAATGATAAAACTAGTCAAATATATGGCTGCATTATGCTTGTGAGAGTGAAAAAGAGAGGAAAAATTCATTAAAGAGAGAGAGAGAAGAGAGGGTAAAGAATGAAGAGGGAAAAGAATGAAGGAAATTTTTGGTTTTTGATTAATTGTTTGGAGGTAAGGAAATTTAAGAAGAAGGAATTGTAAAGGATTTAAATATATAGGTCTCACAAAAAGGGTACTCTCCAAAAGTGGAGAGTATAAAAAAAAATTGTTAAAATTACTACTTAGCCATAATAAATGCCAACTTTTTAACAAAGTATTATTTATAAAAGATAAACTAATTTTTAATTTTAAAAAAAATAATTTTCCATTCATTTCACTCCCTCAAGTGATATGGGACTTTGTTATGGACTTGTCTAGTGGTTGATATGAATGACTAAATCAATATGAGATGATTTGGTCTTGGATTTTGGGTTTTGGAATCTATGAATTCAATATTGGTATTAATTCTTTGATCTTGTAATCTTCATATTTACCCTTGGGATTTTCTGGTTGTTGTGCTTGTTGTTCCCACCTAAATAAAATAAGTAAACTTAAGTGTACAGTTATTATTTGTCCATTACTATATTGTTTAGGTATGTGAATGGTATGTCATGAGAATGAGAATGTATTTTGCAAATTGTATCTTTGAACTAGCCCTACTACTCATTTATGTTTGAAATGTTAAATTTCATGTGCTAATAGTTATAGGATATGACTACCTTGGACATGGTTTATAGTGTGAAAATGTGACCGATAGTGTCATTAATGACTACAAAGAGAAGTAGGTTTAGTTCATCGTTATGAGGTTTGTTGAACTTTAGATAATATACTTTGAAGATTTATTATGCTAACTACTCCTTATTAGTAGACTTATTATGAATAATACGTTTACAAATAATAAATACTTATTTGTGATATTGAAAGATGAATTTACATGATATTATGATGTGCATGGTAGTTACTGAACCTTTTTTGCCTTGTATGTTCTTATTAAGTGCAAGGATATACGATGAAATCCCATTGGTCTTTGGGCGACAGGATACTACTAGATAATTGCAAGAAGTAATAGCTTATAATAACTAATAGGTGATTTTGATAATCAGGGGATGAGATTGAGTGCATAGAATCCATTGCACTAATGAGCTTGATTAATATTTGTACATGTGCATATTGAGATAAATTAATATTGGAATGGTCAGTCTGAACAAATTTAGTTCCAATCTATCAATCTAAAACTTTGGATGATGCTTTAAATTATACCCAATTAATTGGATCCTCAAATAATCCGAAAGGAAACATTTATTAATATTAGGTCTAACTATTTTGATGTATTTTAAATGCTCTCCAAGTATACACAAACATTCAATCAGGATCACATAAGTAACCCAACTCTTTCAAAATCCTTATGGCCCTCGGTATTTGCTATATAGAATGAAAGGATTTAGGATTTAGGAGAAGAGAAAAAGAAAAAGAATGGAAAATTAATTAGAACAAAGGAAAGAGAAAAACAAAAAAAAAAATTCATTCGGTAAACAAAGAAAAGTGAGGGAGTGAAATGAATGGAAAATTAATTTTTAAAAAATTGAAAATTAGTTTATCTTTTATAAATAATACTTTGTTAAAAAGATGGCACTTATTATGGGTAAGTAGTAATTTTAACAATTTTTTTTTTATACTCTCCACTTTTGGAGAGTACCCTTTTTGTGAGACCTATATGTTTAAATCCTTTACAATTCCTTCCTTCTTAAATTTCCTCACCTCCAGACAATTAATTGAAAACCAAAAATTTCCTTCATTCTTTTCCCTCTTCATTCTTTGCCCTCTCTTCTCTCTCTCTCTTTAATGAATTTTTCCTCTCTTTTTCACTCTCACAAGCATAATGCAACCATAAATTTGACTAGTTTTATCATTGTAGGATGTAATAGTGATTTCTCCCTTATAGAATTATTACTATATTTAATTAATAAAATAACTATTCTATAGAATATTTCAAATAAAAAATTACAGTTCCTTTCAAAATTAAAAAATAGTTAGTCTTTAATCCTTTTTCTTGGATATTCTCATATTTTATCTGCAAAGCCTCATCCAACAATCACGCATGGTATAGGACAAAGGTATATGAATATATCCTAATATATTATCAATATCATTTTAAATATAATTAAATAAAATAATAATTATTAATTTTTAATAATTACAATTCTATTTATATCTTGTTTTATCTGTTTAACCAAACATCACATACACAACCTTTTCTTGTCCAAAGAAACAAAAGCCATTTGATGACAAAATACCTTAAAAGATTGAGAAAAAAATTTGGGGAAACTAAAGCAAATTTGACCTTAAACACTAACAGTAAACCATGACCATGAATGTCAGAATAAATGTATAAAATGTAAGGATTACGTATTTAAATATTGTTATTAAAAAAATTATGTAAATATTATACTCGCAATAATTATTCTTAAAATAAGTTTCAAAGAGACGAACAGTGGTACCTTCAATTTGCCCTAAAGTCGCAAGCAACATTTGAGTGTTTAAAACCTATTTTAGGAATAATTATTGCAAGTACAATATTTACATATTTTTTTTAAAATAATAATATTTAAGTACATAACTTCAAAATGGAAAATGACTTCATTATTACGTTATATAAGAACATGAAAATGTTAACATGAAGTTATTATGTGTGCAAATAAGGTAGTTCAAAGAGGCCAAACGCAAGCCACCTCTAAATAACATCTAGAAATAACACTGATACATTGAGGCCAACCTACACTAGTACAATATTATTTTGAATTAATTTAGAATGGTATTCCTTTCTGTACATTGTGTTAGTGGGAAATTGTTACTATGTTTTTGTATAATTTCTATATTCAATTTATGATGATGGGATAATAAATTTCAAATATGGTTTTTAGGGTAGACCCAAGAGGGGTTGGATGAACTGAAAAAAAATTAATTAATTAAATTTATTTATTTTTTAATTGTATCATATTTATATTTTTAAACATAGATATTATTATAAAAATTAATTTGGTTAAGTAGTTAGATATTTATTTTTATATATTCAAAGTCATGAGTTCAATTCTATTTAGAGTCATTTAACTTTTTCAATTGCATTGATTGTTTATCTCTTAATAAATGATTTTCATTTTTTTTTCACTATAACTATTAAAATTGAATTTTATTAATAAAAAATGATAATTAATTAAATAAATTCTTGATGGTGACTATTTATTTAATATTAGTTTTATGATAAATAATAGCTATATTCAATACTATAAGTGTTTCAATCATATCTCATAAAACATTAGTATATAATAATAGTTTATATTGCTTACAATACTAAAATTCTTTTTTTTTTCACTGTTAATATTATGAAAATGAATTAACACTATTGAATAATCAATTGTCTAATCACTTAAATTGAAAATACATATCTGTATATATCTTTTATATTATTACTGATAAAATAATTTTGCAAAATCAATATAAAAAAATTATAAAATACAATATTATTTATATTATGTTGTCATTTTGATTCTACTTGTAATTTTTTATTTAAATACTTATGATTTATTTTTTTTAACAATAAAACTTATAGGAGTTTTATGTCTTGATTCTATTTTTATAAATTAATAGTAACATTTTAATTAATATATATGCCTAATGAAATACCAAAAAGTTTATTCTTTTAACATGTTATAAAGTATATTAAGTACTTATAATTGTTACATAAAAGAAGTTTAAATTTAAGTTTTTATTTATTATTAGATTATATTGAAGGTATATTTATTTTTATGTATATAAGATATAATATAATTATCATGATAAGTAAATTTTTTTCACAAGTAATTTTAATATGATAAAATCAACTCTCCGAATAGTACGATTCTTCATCTGCCCTAATGGTTTCATTTATTTTATATATACTCATATTATTCTATCCATAACAAATTTAATGGCAAGGTTAAGAAAAATATCCCAAACAACAAATATTGGTTATATATGTTTATTTCACTTGTGTATACTTTCAACACCTTACTCCAAAATATATAAACTTCTAACTTCAAAATAAAACCCAGAAAACTAGCTAGTGAAGAAGCTAAACTACAATATGGGTTCTTTTTCTACAACAATGGACTCAAGAGCTCCAAGTTCATCTACCATCCATATAGTTCTTTTCCCATTCATGTCTAAAGGCCATACCATCCCCCTCCTCCACTTGGCCCACCACCTCCTTAGCCGCAGCATGGTTGTCACTCTCTTCACCACCCCCTAAAACTTCCCTTTCATCTCCAATTCCCTCTCCGGCACTATAGTCTCATTATCACCATACCCTTTCCTTCCTAAATCCTTGAAATACCTGTTAGGAAATAAACTTGAATAAATTAAATATTAATACTATGTTTTAATATAAGTGATAAATATGTGTTTTGAGTATAGAAAATAAAAAGTTGTATCAGTTAAATATTTTTGGTATTTTAATAGTAAAAATTATATGCAAATACACAAATATTACAGCTAAGGTTAATATCGTAAATAATCTAAAAGAATTGAGGGCAATTTGGAAATTCCTATGAGGACTATAAATAGGCCGTTATAAACCCTATTGACCTTTTTCCTTCCTCTACCTCTCACAGGACCCTAGAGCCTGCTTGTGTGGATCCATAGAGAAGGAGATGACACGTGAATCCATAAAGAAAGAGAGGACCTTTTCCTACCAATAGCTTATCGGATTAAGGTAAATATATAAATCAACGATTGTGAATCGTGATTTAAGTATGTACATGGTAGCATAGGGAATTAACTTATTGAGGTTTACAGATCTAGATTAATCCGTGATACACAAGAAACACAACAAGCGATTCACTCATCACGATTACAAATTGGGTTAAGTAAGTGTATCTACTAGTATATTACATTATGAATTTTATGTTATATGGATCAATTAGGTTAAATTGAATAGAAATCAAGCTTAAGGATCGATTTACGAGATGTACAGTGAGATATACGGCCCCCCAACATGACCGTGTTGAAAACTAAAAGTGGATCGAGAAATACATGACCTCCCAATACATCCATGTTGAAGATTATGTTGAAAATGAAAGGTGAATAGAGAGATACATGACCTCTCAACACGACCTTGTTGAGACCATGTTGAAAAAATAATTTCAACACGACTATGTTGAGGTCGTATTGATGAATAATGAATAGAGAGATACATGACTATGTTGAAAAAAAAAAAACAACTTAGTGATTAGAGAGAGATTCATGACCATGTTAAGACCATGTTAGAAAAAGGAAGGGGGGGGGGGGGGGGGGGGGGGGGGGGGGGGGTGGAGGGGGGGAGGTGGGTGGTGTGGAGGACAACATGACCATGTTGAAAAAAAAAATGTATATGGCCTTTAGCACGGTCGTATACTACCTCGCACTCAACTACACAACTCCCAACATGACCATGTTGAGTTGAAACGCGTTTAGTATCCTTTTGATATTTACAAGAATACAATTCTAAAGCCAAACCATTTGAATCATGTATAGGTTTGGAAGAGTTGTGAAGCTAGAAAAGTATAAAACAAACCAAGTTTTGCAAAGTTAGGTACATGTATACCATGTTTGTTGCTTATGCTTGATAAGTTAGACTTTTGTGTGTGGGTTTAATAATATTGTAAATGAATTGGATTGCATGTGCATGTGATTGTGAATTGCTAGGTCTAAGAAACTGAGTATTGGTCGGTGTTCTTGGGTAGCACCCCGATGATCGATATGTGATGTTGTCCTTAATGGAGTCGTGTATCGAAATGATCTAGGTCTTATGTGAAAGATTGTGTTGTAAAATGCTGTGATGTGAAAGGTTGATGTGTGAGGACTCATGGACAGTGGGGAATACGCACTGTCATATATATATATATATTATTTTTATGTATGGTTGTGGAAGGTGGATGTGCGAGGACTCATGGACAGTGGAGAGTACTCACTGTCATATATATATTATTATTATGTATTGTAAGAGACTTATGGACAAAGAAGATTACCTTTGTCATATATATATTATTATTATGTATGGAAAGAGACATTTGGACAGATGATTACCTTTTTCATATATATATATATGTATGTATATTGTTTGTGGATGGATTGTAAAATAATGTTTAGGAATGTTATGTGTGAAGATGTTTATGTTGTGATTGTGTATCGGCTAAAGATTGTGAAAGATAAATAAAATTGTGAATGAATATTATGGTGCATTTTGCATGTGTTATGGTTTCTTGCATGGCATGTGTGTAGGTATGTATTGTATTGGGCATTAGCTCACCCCTCATGGGAATTTTTTTTAATTATAGATGCTACTGGAGAGATCATAGGATATGTTGAAAACCTAGGGGAATTAGCTCTAGATTAGAACAATGAAGAGAATATAGAATACGTCCGTTATGATAACTAGTAGATAGACTAAGGAAAGACATGTTAGATTTTTATTTAATCATTTTGGAATTTTTTATTGTAAGTGAGTGTTAATCGCTTCTGCTATTTAAATTGAGAAGATTGTTGATGACTTATTATTGAGGATGGGAAATTTTATTCATCTTTGTTATGCAGCAAATGATTTAAAACTATCATCAAAAGTATTTGAAGAATAGTAGTGATTGAGCCTTTGCATGTCTTCAAGAAATGAGGACACGTGGCGGGTCATAGTGTATCCGAGTTTCAGAGTGTTACAATATATGTATAAAGACTTGCTATTATTGAATGAATTATTGAGGACAATTATTTCAAATTCTTTTCTTTCCTTCTTCCTTTAGCCAACAAAGTGGTGTCAAAGCCTCAACCATTCATTAACATAAAAAAAGGGAGATGAATTATGCCATGTTTCCCTTCTGATTTCCTAAATTCACCAAAGAAAATTATGATAATTGGTGCATTTGGATGAAGCCCTATTAGGATAATAGGATGTTGGGAAAATTGTTGAAAAAGGTTTGGAGTAGCCTAAAGATAAAGAAATTGTGAACCAAGTAGAAAGAGAAGTTGTGTAGAAGGCTAAAAAGAAAGATCAACAAGTTTTAACGTTGATTCATATATGTCTAGATGAAACCATGTTTGAGAACATTTCAAGCGCACAAATTAACAAACAAGCCTAGGACATTTTGCAAAATTCTTCCAAAGGAGTTAATGAAGTTGTGAAGGTGCGTCTTCAAACCTTAAGAGTAGAATTTGAGTCTCTCAAGACGCAAAGTTCTAAATCAATTTCAGATTACTTTTTTAGAGTGCTGGCTGTTGTTAATCAAATGCATAGATATGGTGAAAAACTAGAAGATGTTTGAGTTGTTGAAAAATTCTATGTTCTCTTGATCTAAAATTCAATCGAGGAATCAAAAGATTTGGATTTTATGATGATTGATCAACTCATGGGTTCTCTACAAGCCCATGAAGAAAGGATGGATGAAAAGGAACCACAAGAACAAGTTTTTTTTCTCTAAACTATCCTTGAAAGGAAAAGAGAAAAAGGATGGTGATGGAGAGTTTCAGAAAGGAAGAGGAAGAGGCAGAGGTCACAATAGAGGACGTGGCAATTATTTTGGTAGAGGAAGAGAAAGATTAGACAAAAATTCCAAAAATTTAGAAGTGGTAAGTTAGCGACAATTTACAAGAGGTTGTAGTAGAAGAAATTGGCATAGAGGTAGAGGAAAGAAGGTTGATGTGCAGTGCTACAATTGTGAAAAGTATAGCCATTATGCTTTTGAGTGTAGATAAGCAGCCTTGAAAGATGAAAAATCCTTTTGTTCCAAAGGAGAAGAGGAAGAAGAAGCAGTTTTCTTGTTGACGTGTAGCAAAGAAAAGGATCAAGAAGCATGGTTCTTGGACATAGTTGCAAGCAAACACATGATAGGTAAGAAAAGTTTATTTATTTCTTTAAATGAATCATTAAAAAGGAATATTTCTATTGAAGATGGAAAGAAGGTAATTGTTGAAGGAATTGGTGATATTCTTGTTCTTGCAAAAACTGGATCTCATTAGATTATTTCTCAAGTCTATTATGTACTTGCATTTAAATAAAATATTTTGAGTTTAGGCCAATTGTTGAAGAAAGGTTACGATATTATATTGAAAGATAGTTGTTTAATGATCAAAGATTCAAGAGATAAGTTGATTGTAAAGGTTAAAATGCCATAGAATTGAATGTTTTTTTTCTTGTACTTCATGCTAATAGTGCAAAATGTTTGAAGGCATGTGCATCGGATTCTTCTTGGTTGTGGCATCGAAGAATGGGTCATCTAAATTTGGTAGTTTGAAGCAACTGGTAAAGGAGAAGATGGTTTATGGCTTGCCTTATATTGATAATCTTGATTAGTTATGTGAAGGTTGTGTCTATGGCAAGCATTTCAAAAATAGCTTCCCATAGGAGTCATTGTCAAGAACAATGAAACCACTTTAGCTTTTGCATGCAGATATTTGTGGCCTAATAAAGCCACTCTCTCTTGGTAAGAATAGATATTTCCTGCTATTCATGAATGATTTTAGTTGTAACACATGGATTCATTTTTTAAAGGAAAAGATAGATGCTTTTGATGTGTTAAAAAAAAATTAAAGTGTTGGTTGAAAAAGAAAGTGGCTATTCCATTAAAGCCTAGAGAACAAATCATGGTGGAGAGTTCACTTCTAAACAATTTAATGACTTCTGTGCATCTAATGGCATCTAGAGAATTCTAATTGTTCCAAGATCACCACAACAAAACAGTGTCGTAGAATGGGAGAATAGAACCATTCTTGACATGGCTGGAAGCTTGTTGAAGAGTAAGAATATGCTTAAAGAATTTTAGGCAGAAGCTATAGCTTGTTCAATTTATTTGTCCAACAGATGCCCTATAAAAAACTTGCAAAAGGTTACACCACAAGAGGTATGGAGTGGAAGAAAACTAACTCTTTCTCATTTAAGAGTTTTTGGCTATGTAGTATTTGTTCATGTTGCTGATGAAACAAGGGTGAAATTGGATGATAAAAGTGAGAAGTTTGTTTCTATTGGATATGATGCAAAGTCTAAAGGCTATAGATTATATAGTCTAATAAGCAAGAAGATTGTTGTTAGTTAAGATGTTAAGTTTGATGAAGATGAAAACTGGAATTGAGAAAAGAAAGATGAAGATTATAATTTCCTTCCATTATAGGAAGAATATTTTGATCTAACTAGAATTCATAATTAGCCATCTACTCCTCCTAAAACACCTACACCTACACCTACACCTACTTTTGTTGATTTGAGTCCATCAAGCTCATTTAAAAGGCCTAGAAAGATGAGAAATTTACAAAACATCTATGATGAGATAGATGAGAATGGAGATATTTCTCTTTATTGTTTATTTGTAGGTTTGGAACTTATAAATTTTGAAGAAGTAGTACAAGATGAGAAGTGGAGAGTTGCTATGGATGATGAAATAAAGGCCATTCACAAAAATGAAACATGGGAATTGGCAGCACTTCCAAAAGACAAGCAAGCTATTGGTGTCAAGTGGATTTTCAAAGTCAAGAGAAATGAAAGAGAGGAGGTAGAGAAGTTCAAAGCACGATTGGTTGCTAAAGGATTCAATCAGTAATACGACATTGATTATGCTGAAGTTATTTCTCCAATTTCACGATTGGAGTCTATCAGATTGATCATGGCAATCATTGTTGTCAAAATCGCGATTTAACTCGTACGATTCAACGATTTTACGAGTTTGTATATATATTTCTAGTTAACTCGCACACAAAATCGAAGAGAAACAAAATTGTAATAAAATCGCGATTTTAAACAGTAAAATCATTCAAAATCGCAATTCTATCCGTTTCAACCGATTTCACAAATATTTCCAATTACTGGCTTCAGCCATTCGGATCGGATCTAAGTCCACGATCTAGTAATTAGCTGCCCTGCCCAATTAATAAAAGGCCCAGCCCAGCCCAACCGAATCGGCGACTCAACGCATCCTTTGCAATTTCCAGCTTGCTACTGTACATTGAAGTTCTTCAGAGTTCAGTGGAAAGAGGAGAAGAGAGACAGTGAAAACAGGAGAGGCGAGCCAAGATCCATAGTTCCACTTCCACACTAAGCTAAGTTGATAGAAATTCGAAACAGGGAGCGTCGAGTAGTGAGCCAGCAATCCTTCTCCTTCGTGTTACGATTGTGTATTGAACGAAATTGGAAACAGTGAGTGCCGCCAAGTGGCGATCCTTCTTGCAGCAAGCCACCGAGTTAAGTCCATCTTTATAGACGCGATTTTTGTGTTAGGTATGACTTGTATGACTAGCAATACTTGTACAGTTGTAATGTAGTGTATCATGTGAATTTTTATGCTTGTGAGTTGTGATTGTGAATGGGTATTTGAATTTTGTATTTATGCTTGTGAGTTGTGAATGGGCAATACTTCTAGTGAAGATGAGTTGATGGCTTTCAAGGCCTTCAAGATGAGTTGATGGCTAAATCTCTTGAAACGACTGACTTTTTTCAAGCACATGGTCTTGACACACGGCTTATACACGGCCGTGCCTTCAACTGTGTACTCAACCATGTGTGCTTCTGTGGATTTTCCAAGCTCAACACTCGGCCGTGCCTTCAACCGTGTGTTTAATCATGTGTGCTTCTGTGGGCGTGTTTCCTTGACACACGACCGTGCAATTTAATTACCCGGGTTGATATCCGATCTCAATCCAAGTGTTAATTTGTACTTATCAGGTACTTATATAAAGACTTTCAGCTGTTAAAATTTTTTAAGTAAGCTAGCTATTTAATCTTTAAGTTTGAAAGTGGAATATGTTCCGCTCCTAAGGCTAAGTAATGGAATTCCGCTAGTTGAACCCCGTCCAGTAGACTCCCTGTTTCGCTTATCCCCTTCGTAAGCTCTTTGATCGGGATACTATTACCTAAACTACTCTATCATGTGAAGTTTTGGAAATTAATAATATGTTCTTACTTCTTTCTATAACCTTAAATGATGCACAATGGACAATTAGCTTAGAGATGCAGGCCTTCTATGATGGAAGTTTGCTCCTCCGAATTTGTTGTCTTAGTCATACCGATGTTGTTATTTTTTTGCGGATAAAAATACCGTTGTTAGATAATCGAATAGGCACTTGACTATGCACTGCACTTGTTTAAAATTCTGAATATGAATCTTTTCCTCTACAGGAGAGTCTCCAGATAAGAGGAGGAAGTTAGGAAATTGCCTCATTAAGGCCTTTAAACTTGTTATATTTATTATTGGTAAGTTTTTTCACATCATGTTCTCTTTCCTTTTATTTTTTACATATGTATTTTAACAGATGTCTATCTATAGAACTTGTGAAATACCGTTATCTGTTAATGAAATATTTGAATAGTTCTAATATTATTGATTATTGAACAATCTAGGTGGATAATTCCTTGATGAAAAACCTTGAGCCAGTTAATCGGTAGTCATTTCCAAATGTATTATGTGCTTAAATATCAATGAAGCCAATTCTAGAGAAACTTAATCCTTCATACAAGTTGCATTTGGAGGGTTTAGGTTGAGCATGTGTTGTGCTAAGTTATATTGTTATAATTTAGAAATGGGATTATATTACTTAGTTATAAATTTATAATATACTCATTTTTCTAGCTTTATGGAATGTAAAGCTTGTTACCCCTTATGTTTTGCTTTCCTTTTCTTGATAATGATTTAAAGAAAAGCTTTATAGTTATTTTTCTTGCTATCTCTTCTAGTTCTAATTAGTAATTACTTGTTACATGAGCATGAGCATGAGCATGAGCAATTTACTTTATATATGTAATTTGTAAATATGTAATAGTACTTTATAGTTTCTACTTTCTACCATAGCTCTCTTTACTCCTTTTTTCTTTTCTTTTTCTTTTTTAATTCTTATAGGATTTTAAGTATTAATTGAGTTAAAATGTCATCTTCCAAATCGTCTAGAGAGAGTTCAAAAAGAAAGAATTCACTTGGAAGTAGATCTGATGTAGGTTGGGAGCATGGAATTGATGTAGACAACAATGAGAAAAAAAATTAAATGTAAGTGTTGTAATAAAATTGTTAGTGGAGGCATTTACAGATTTAAGAATCACTTGGGGTGTACACATAAAGATGTAGAGACATGCACCAGTGTCCCGGATGATGTAAAAAATGAAATGTTAACAATGTTGCTAAAAGCGGCAAAATTATCAGAAATGAAGAGAAAGCAAATTCATGGCATTGAAAATTCTGATGATGCTGATGATGAGGTGAAGTAAACAAGGATAAACAAAAAAGAAAGGAATTGCGTGGACTTCTTTTTGAATTTTTTTTTTTTTTTGTCAAAGTGGAACACGGGCAACGCAAGGTACAATTAACCAATTCATGAAGAAAGATTTGAGAGAAGAATGTAGCCAACAAATTGCTCGTTTTTTCTATACTAGTGCAATTCCATTTAACTGTGTCAAAAATCCAAAGCTTGTGAAGATGCTTCAAGTGGTTGGTCGATATAGATGTGGGCTTAAACCTCCTTCTTATCATAAGCTAAAGGTGACTTGTTTAAAGAAAGAAGTAGCTCGAGCAATGGAATTACTTAATGACTACAAAGTTGAATGGAAAAAAATAGGTTGCTCTATTACGTCTGATGCATGGATTGATAGAAAGAGGAGTTCCATATGCAATTTCTTGGTTAATAGTCCTAAAGTAACGGTCTTCTTATCATCTATAGATGCTTCTGTTGTATCCAAGACAACCGACAAAGTTTTGGCAATGTTAGATGATATTGTGGAGAAGGTTAGAGAGGAAAATGTTGTATAAGTTATTACAGATAATGCTACAAATTATAAAGCAGCAAAAGAAAAATTGATGGAGAAGAGAAAATGCTTATATTGGACACCTTGTGCTGCACATTGCATCAATTTGATCTTGGAAGACTTTGAGAAGAATTTGAAGATCCATCAGGGGACAATTGCAAAAGGAAGGCGAATTACTACATATATTTATTCCAGGACTATACTTATCTCAATTTTGAGAAGATACACTAAAGGGAAGGACTTGATTAGACCTGGTGCAACTCGTTTTGCCACTTCGTATTTGACATTAGGTTGCCTTAGTGAGTTAAAAAGTGCATTGATGATGATGTTCACTTCTAGTCATTGGAAATCATGTAAGTATTCGACCACAAGTGATGGAAAGCGGATTCAACAAGTGGTTTTGGATAATAAGTTTTGGAAGAATGTTATTGTTTACCTTAAAGCTGCATTTCCCTTGATTAAAGTGCTTAGATTAGTGGATTTTGATTATCAACCAGCTATGGGTTTCATTTATCTAGAAACGGATCGTGCTAAGCAGAAAATTAAAGCAAACTTTAACAATGTGAAGAAAAAGTAATATCGTAACTTGTTAGCTATATATATATATATATATTTTCTTTAGTGCTAATTTTAAAGTTTCATTTCTAAATTGAAATCATATTTATTTAATGTAGTTATGAACCTATCTTCAAGATTATTGACAAGAGATGGGAGCTTCAACTTCATAGACCATTACATTCTGCAACTTATTATTTGAATCCCTATTATCATTATAGTGATGATTTTAAAGTTGATGCCGATGTTAAGATTGGATTATATGGTTGCATAGAGCGTATGGTTTCTAATCCAATAGAAAGGTGTAAGGTTGATATGTAGCTTGAAAGATTTAAGGATACTAAGGGACTATTTGGCATTAAAGCTGCAAGGTTAGCAAGAAACAAAAAAGCTCCAGCTAAATGGTGGGATTCATATGGAGATGAATGCCCAGAACTACAAAAGTTTGTTATTCGTGTTTTAAGTTTGACTTGTAGTTCTTCAGGTTGTGAGTGGAATTGGAGTGCATTTGAAATGGTATGATACAAATAGTTCTTTTATTCAATTTTATATATTATTACTTATTAAGATTATGAATCTTATAAAGTTATGTATAACCTTTTTCATTTTCAGGTCCATACCAAAAAGAGGAATAGGCTACATCAACAAAAGATGAATGATTTAGTCTTTATAATGCATAACTTGAAATTAAGAAATAGGAAAGAAAGATGCATTGCTGACACTGACACTTCTACTTTCACTATTGAAGATCTCTCATCTGATGATGAATGCATAGTTGAAGAAGAAAATGTGTTTGACTCATCAAATGAGAATGAAGGTCAAGGTGTGTTGCATATCTTTCTAAGTCCAAGGGATGAAGATAAAGATGATGCGGAGGAGGACGAAATTGGTGCTTATGTCAATTTGGAGAGTCTTGTCAGTAAGTCCCTAATCCCAAATGATTTGGACCTTCATGATATTGATAATGTTGAAGTTGAAATGCAAATAGGAACTTTAAAAAATTTGGAATTAGAGGATATGGAAATCATTGGTAGCAGTACACCTCATGATGATGTTGACATTGATGAAGAAAAAGATGATGAAGATGCAAATGATGATGATGATATGGATGAGAGAGATGGTGGAAATTGTGATGATTTATTTTAGTTCTTGTTTTGTAATATGATTTATGATTTCATAACTTTTATTAAGACTTTTGGTTGATTATTTTTATGGTTGATTATTTATATTATATAACTTATGCTTGATTATCTATATTATGACTTTTATTGTGATTTATGACCTAATTCTATGTTGAAAATTTTAATTTATATTATCCATTATATTTTTTAATGACTATCGTAAGTAAATTTTTAATATTTAAAGGTTATTTTATAAAGGTTGTAAAAACTTACGTTTTTACATTCTGATTCTACGGACCCTCTGGCGATTCTATGTAAAATCATGATTTTGACAACCATGATGGAATGGTGGCTCAACAAAAATGGAGAATTTATCAAATGGATGTAAAGTTGGCATTTTTTGAATGGATACCTAGAAGAGGAGGTGTATATAGAACAACCCCCTGGCTATGTTGTTCAAGGAGAAGAAGATAAAGTGTTGAAGTTAAAGAAGGCCTTATATAGTCTGAAACAAACACCAAAGGCTTGGTGCAGTTGCATTGAAAGAGTTTATCAAATGTCCACATGAATATAGTCTTTATGTGAAGAAAAAGGGGGAACTGTGATATGCTAATTATTTGCCTATATGTTGATGATTTAATTTTTATAGGCAATAATTCATCTATGTTTAATGACTTCAAAAAGGAGATGACTGCTGAATTTGAGATGATAGATCTAGGGCTGATGTCTTATTATCTTGGAATTGAAGTGAAGCAGTTAAATGAAGGTATTTTTGTGTTTGAAAAGAATTATGCAGCAAACATTTTGAAGAAATTCAAAACGGAGAATTGTCAATTAGTCTCTACATCAATTGATTGTAGAATCAAGTTATTAAGGTTTAATGTTGCTGAGAAGGTAGATCCAACACTATACAGAAAGTTGGTTGGAACTTGAGGTATTTAACATGTACAAGGCTTGATATTCTTTATAGAGTTAGTATTATAAGTTAATTCATGAAATCACCAATTTCTACACATTTTAAAGTTTCTAAAAGGATCTTGAGATATGTTAAAGGTACTTTAGATTATGGCTTGTTATATTGATCCTCCAAGAATTTTAGTTTGGTTGGTTATAGTGACAACGATTGGGGAGGATATTGACGATAGAAAGAGTACCACAAATTTTCTATTTAGTCTTGGAGATACTGCATTCACATGGTGTTCAAAGAAGTAACCAATTGTAACTTTTGCAACTTGTGAAGTAAAGTTTGTTGTTGTTGTTACTTGTGTTTGTCATGCTATTTGGCTAAGAAACTTTTGAAGGCACTGCAATTGTCTCAAGATGAAGTTATTGAGATTTTTATTGATAATAAATCAGCCATAGCATTGGGAAAAAAAAATCCTATTTTTCATGATATGAGTAAGTGCATTGATATAAGATTTCATTTTATAAGAGAGAGCATTAACAAGAAAAAGGTGTAGCTGAAATATGTCAAGTCTCAAGATCAAGTTGCTGATATATTTACCAAGCCATTGAAGTTTGAAGATTTTTCAAGATTAAGAGCAAGACTTAGATTAATAAGAATTCAAGTTTAAGGGGGATGTTAGGAAATAAACTTGAATAAATTAAATATTAATGCTATGTTTTAATATAGATGATAAAATTTTGCTTTAAATATAAAAATTGAAAGGTTGTGTCAGTTAAATATTTTTAGTATTTGAATAGTAAGAAATAAATGTATAAAGACTTGCTATTATTGTATTCTTTTCTTTCCTTCTTTCTCTAGCCAACAATACCCCCCGGTGTCGAGAGCACCGATTTACTTCCTTCTATGTCCTTCTTTCCTGATAGGAATTAGATTCCCACAGGACCAATCACTAGAGCCCGAGCTAAGGGCTTACAAAGCCTAGCTATGAGGATCCTCCATGAACAACTAAACCCTAAGGATGTTAATTTGATATCTACTTTTGTATCATATAATTGTTGTGCATTTCAATAGGTACATTTATCGGTTCACAGGATAGCGAATAGACATACGATAAAGATCAAATTGGGGACATTCTTGGACTCACATCCAACGGTCCGTAATGAACTCAATATTACTTGAAGAATCGGCTCTTTGAAGACCATCTTTTGTATTTGTAATTTTCATTATTGAACCGGCCATTTTTATTCATTTTTAGGACTTATGATTTGGTTATATTTTGTTGTTAGAACCGGCTACCTAGTGGCATATTTGTAATTTTTAGAGTCATTTTATCTTAATTGGAGCAAGTATAAATACTTGCTAACTAGGGTTTATAGGAGACTTTTGAACATTACATTTTGCAGCCCATTTTCACATGAAAGCTAGGGTTTATCTCTTATTTCATAAGACTTATCAACTTCTTCAAGGGTTGTGGCGAGTGGAGGCTTAAGGATTTGTGAGTAACACCAAATCCCTTAAGTTGATTCCAATTTCATATTAGTGTGTCATATCTAGCGCGGATTGAATTGTTCTTGTTAAGTTCTTATTTGCACGCAATTTAAGGTTCTAAATCTATTATTGAATTCATGCCATTTTAGTGGAATTTGATCCTAAGTGTGTTGTTTAATTGTGCTATATCCGAATTACTAGTGATTATTATTTGCATGGATATCTCTTGATCTTTAGAGGTTTTAGAGTATGTTGGAGTCACGCATTCTTGTGGCTTGTTGTATGATTCTTCAATTGTCATTGTTTAATTGCAATCATCAATTGAAGCATATCATTTCCCCTCTTCACTGTTGCAACCCAAGCCATGCAACCCCACTTCAAGCTGGAGCTTCAAAAGTTAAGTTCGGTCCGGTTCGTTGTATACGATGGGATCTTGTACTGGACTCTTGAATTTACTTCAAAACTTAACATCCTAAGATTGGTTTTTTACGGTATGAATAATTATGCTATGGTTGTTTCTTGTGCTGCGTTATTTCTCAATAATATAAAGCAAAAAGCCCAAAATGATGATGAATTGATTGCACTTTTTATGTTCCCATGGATTAAGCTATTGAAGAATGATTCAAAGTCTAGACTTGTTATTAACTAAGTCTACTAGTCTGTTAGCTTGTTTTTCTTAAGTTGTTAATAATTGCTTAGTTGGCTCTGATTTGTTGCTTAGTTTGTTGCTTTGTAAGCCTATAGATAGGCACTGGATCTTTACTCATTTTTAATCAAGGAAAACAGCAATAATAGAGTAGAGTACTCTTCTTATCCCTTTGTTTTATCATTTTAGTTGAGTTCATTCCTAACAATTCTGGTATCAGAGTTTGGTTTCCAGTGTTTTGGGATATTTGGGGTAAATGCGTGAGTGAGTGAGTGAGTAATATAAACAGTATGACAATAGTTGGCTTCTCTTCTAGTTTTTCTTCTTCACAGCCACTTTTACCAATCTTCAACTGTAATACATGAATATTTTATTAATTATTCATTTATATAATATAGGTATAATCATAAAGAGCTAAGGACGAAGATGGGATTTTATAAAAGTTTGAGGGGCAAATTGGTTATTTTACACGGAGCGTATAAATACCCTAGTTGACCTAGAGAGCCTCTTTTGCCATTCTGAATAGTGAGATAGAGCTACAAGAGAACGGGTGCTCTTTACAAGAAAACCTAGGACGACGATAGGAAAAAGGAGACAAGCAATTCCAAAGAGCTCAAGGTAAGGATTTTGTAAGAAATTTAAATTAGGATTTTAGAAATTTGTAGTTATGAATGTCGGTTGTTCATGCAAAAAACAAGGTGCGTGAAAGGACGAAAGAGAACGAAGAATCGACGATCCGAGAGGATTCAACTCTTAGGGAATTTGAAGTAAGTAATCTAATCGTGTAATTTATTTATAATTACATGTTTTAGGAACTTAGTTAATGCGAAGTCCTAAAAAAAAAAAATTCAAATTGCATGGAGTCATTGTAGCCAATCCTTTGATACTATGTTTGGTGAAGAGACCACATGTCGGGATCACTTAATGACGATTAGGACTATGACGACCATAAACAGGTGAGTGGGAAACTTAATGATATGCTATAATGTTGTGTTATGTGTTGATATGCTATGTATGTGAATTCACTTGCTTTGTTGTAGTCGCAATTGGATGTGAGTTTATTAATTTTAAGTTATATAGTGGGGTTAAATGAGTTTAGGGAAGAAGTTATAAAGAGATTGGTAAGTAGATAGGTTATAGATGAATGCTATTTAAAGAATGTAGAGGATAGAATGGATTTAGGGTTTATATATCATTACCTTAACAATAGCACTTCGCACCATATTGCCAGTACTATTACTACAGGCCTAACCCACAATTCAAAATTGTTTCTTCAAACTAAACCAAAATATATAAACCTAACTTTTCCCTCTATAGCTACCGAGTAGGTATGTATAGCTGGATTAGATCACATAAATATCATTATGTATATATATCAGAGTTTACTTTTGAACATGAATATATGCTTAGGCAAATTTATTTTCCTATTATATCTATAGAATACACTCATGCACATAACTATACAAATCATAAGTGTAACTTTGATTTTGCAACTTAACAATTATATATTCTTGCCCTTTTAAGTAAGCGAGGGGGGGTATCTAGTAAATGGTCCTCTAGTTAAAGCTATATTACGAACCTATATATATGTATAGATATATATATATATTATACATAGGTGTATTGAAGATTTAGAAGGGATATACGAGAAGACCTTGTTGGCTCTCAGATGTGTGTATAACAGAGTACTTGAGAAGTGCGATGACACAGAGGTGTCACGAATGATAATCATAAATCAATCCCGAGTGGTTGATTTAACGTTTAAGACAAATGGCACAGAGGTGTCAAGTTAACTAGAACCTGATGTATAGTTAGAATGTTCCCATTCGCTTAGTCTGGGTTCTTTGTTTATTTTGTGATGTGAAATGCATGATCTTTGCTTGTTGTGGTACGTGTGAAAATAAGATGTAGTGGATTGTTTATTGGACTTCACTAGGTTCCTATTGATTGTTCTTAAAGTGCTAGACTTTAAACGCTTGGTAGCTTACTTCATTACCTTGAATGGGAATTTGTTGTGACTATATATATTGTTTGATCACCCCGAATCAATTAATTAAAGAAGTGGACTCGATTAAAACTTGACATGCATTTCCACGAGACATTGCATGAGATTGAAGGCTATCACTGCTATAGGACGCGTCGAAAGTGATTAGAGGATCACTGTTCCACCAAGTGCAAGCTAAGTGATTAGGGGATTGTCGCACCTTGACGATTCTGAGTCTGACCTGTCTCTTGAGGGTGTAATTGCTCGGTGTATTGAGGCACCTGAGCTTAAAACATTAAAGCTAAGACACGGTATAAATAAGTGATAAGAGTAATGAAGATGTGTGTAAAACTCAGGCATTGATGGTAGCTTCGGAATCCCCAACCCAAGGTCAAGGGGAGAGTAAACCCTAGACTTCACATCGGTTACTGAAGACCACATGAGATGTTGCATCCATATGGTTCATGCACGGCATATGTTTTGATAACTTGATTTGAAATTGCTTGTGTGTGAGTAGCATTGAAAGTATTACCATCCCATTCATTGAGCCGTAGTGTGCTCACCCCACCACAGACCCTTTTTGTAGGTAGTGATTACGAAAGCTCGGGATGGGTTAAGATGTGAAGTGTCAAGAGTTTTTGGAAGACCAGAAAGACAAAGTAAGAATTGTGAAGGATATATTATTTAGATGCAATGTTAGGACCCCTATGTAAATAAAATTGAGTTTGTGAAACTTAGAATTTATCTCATTTTACTGGCTGGTAAGAGATACCGATTCTCTGTGATCATGATTGATTGTAGGATACGAGATCCATAGTTATATTTTATTATCTAATTATGTGTATTATGATTAGTCGTAAATGTAATTATTTACTTAGAGTCTTATGATCTCTATCTCTTAAGATGATTATCATGTAACAGGTGCACACGTGCCACAATGATTTTAGTGGAAACTTTTAAGCCCTGTTTTAGGGCGTGACAGTTAAGCTTAAGAATAGGAAGGATTAGGTTTTAGATGAATTTAAGTAAGAGAAATAGGGTTCGGGGGGATTTTCGAGGGTAACACGACCTCTTAACACGGTCGTGTTTCGGCCGTATTGAAATGGAATAGTGCACCGAGAGATATACGACCTCCCAACACGATCGTGTTTCGATTGTGTTAAGTTAAGGGCAACATGGCCTCCTAACATGGTCATATTTCGACCGCGTTGAAACTAAGTTTTACATCGAGAGATACACGACCCCTAACATGGTCGTGCTTTAACCCATGTTGAGCAACACAGTCTCCAACATGACTGTTTTGAATAAAGTATAACATAATTATATGTTTGTTTAACTTCAAATTAAACTAATTTCCACGTAACCTAGATAACTAGTAAGGCCTTAGAGAAATTAAATGGATAGGAATAAGCAGATTAAGAATGATATTGATCTTAGATTGAATATTAAGAAGAGTATGTTAATGTGTACAGATTTCTAATTAAGTTAAGTCCAAGACTCGAAAGTACTTAAGGTTAGGATCCAAGGTACGTGTAACTTATGTGTTGTTATGTGTTTGTTTAAGTTAGTACAAGTGTTTGAAATTGAATTAAGTATATGATTCGGTTTAAGTGTTCAAGTGATATATTGTATGTGCTTGGCTCGGCCTAAGGGCTCGTAGTGGTAGATCCCTAGGGAGCACCCCAATGATCTTTGTGTAACGTTGTCCCTAGTGGAGTTGTACTTGAAAATGATCTAGGTTGAATGATGTTTAAGTGGTTAAGTGTACATGGGTATGGAGCCTGTAGTGATAATTCCCATCACCAAGATTAAGTGTTTAAGTGGACATGGGTGTGGGGCCCGTAGTGGCAGTTCCCATCACTAGGTTTAAGTGTACATGGGTGTGGGGCCCGTAGTGATAGTTCCTATCACCAAGACGTGCTCCATTGTGTTAAGTGTGTTAAGGGAGTCATGAGAACCCTATTGTTTACTTGTGGATTAAAATTAAATTATGAAATGATTGTCTGTGTTTAAGTTCTACATGATGCATGTGATACTCATTTATGTTTGTCATTCGCATGTGTTTGTGTTATATGTACTAGGCATTAGCTCACCTTTCGAGGAACCATTTTTAGATGCAGGTGTTGAGGGAGATGAGAACCCAGAAGATGACTTGGGTTTAGTTGAACCATAGAGAGAGGAAGACGAAGAGTATCATTATTATTATGGTGATTAAGTTATAGGAAGAATTATGATGTTTAACTATAATAAATAGTATCTGTTGAGAATTATTATTTTTGGTATTTAAAGACTTCCATTGCGTTAGATGTTTGGTAGGGTTTAAGTTATCATTGAAATTTTAGAGATACATGAAATGTTTTTTTATCATAGGAGTTATTGGTTAAATGTATCAGAGTTGTTTCAGAGCCTTAACGTGTTCTTGTGAGATAAGGACACATGGTGGGCAGTAGCGTAGCCCAGGTTTCGGAGCATTACAGCTTAGGTGGTATCAAAGCTCTAAGTTTTATGATTTTTAGAGACTTAAGTTTGAATCTATAGAGAATAGGTTCATGATCCTTATGAATTAAGTTTTGATCTATAGAGTATAGGTTGTTGATCTTGGAAAGATTAGGTAATGATCCTTAGTACTAAGCGATGATCAATAGACATAAGTTTTAAACAATAGAGTATAAGATATGATCTTTAGAAAGATTAAGTACTAGATTTGTAAGATAGTGAGATATGAAGATAGTGGGTAAAATAGGAGACATTTATTTAGTTATGTAATTATTTTCTTGTATCTTTATTTTACTTGTATTTTTCTAACTACAAAGCATTATATATGAACAGACCCCTTATGTATGGTATATGTGTATATACTTACACACAATGAAACTGAGCCTAATTGATACTAATATAAGTAGATCTAGTTGTCTCTTCTTAAATTGAATGTCTTTAAGAAGAATTACTGGATCGGGAGTTGGAAGGGGTGCTAGATGTGATAACCCTAATGAGGAGGAAGCTTAGCACCTACAGCAATATGGAGAAAGAGGTTAGATAGCTGAAGAGACAGTTCAGCTATTGCACACAGTGAATCACCTGGTAGGACTACTGGCATAATAACACCAAGCACCCAATGTCTGACAACATAAGAACGCTAATGAACCCATCAGCTTTGATAAGTTCATAAGAGTGGCTAAAGAGTTTAACTCCAGAGTGGATGGCCCAATTGAGGCTGAGGTGATGAGGATTAGCTAGCATAAAAAAGGAAGGAGCCAAAATCCCATGATCCATTACATGGTATTGGAGGCCCGATGACCCGAGCTAGAGCTAAGAGGATGAACGAAGCTCTATAAGGATTAGTCATGGACTTGCAAGCCAATGAATCGAGTTACACTAAAGGAGAACCAACATGTGTTAACTTGATTCACGTGACCATGGAAGGATGTGATAATTTAGAGGCATTAGAATAATTCTTGAACCGACAAAATTAGAGACACATTCGATCTATTTTTTTTTATTTATTGGTTTATAACTTTAGTTGCCTACTTGGTTACATGTGGATAAGGATAGACTAGGAAACTTAGGATTTTTCCATATTGTTATTTGTATGCTATATAAGTCGTGCTAAGGGAGGTCGACAATGACGAATCATTATTGAATTGAGAAAACACAATTTTCATGAGAGTACGAAAACCCCCTTTTGTTCTTTTGCAAAAGAACTCTTCCATAGGAATTCTTAACCGAATTTCTTGGAAACCCTTTTGATAACTTAGGTTTTAGTTAACAAGTGTGATTAGGGTCTAGTTACGTAATACTTGTTCGAGATGATTCTTGGGGTAATTGAATTAAATAGCATCGTCGGGGTTCTAGGTTTAATATATCTTGGGTTTCGCGCATCATGAGGATTAGGTATAAGAGATTGAGAAGACTTTTGCTACCTTCCAGATACTAGAAGATAGGAAGGTGAATTATGCTACATTCATGCTAAAGGGAACTATAGCAAAATGGTGGGCTTCGGTCCCTAGACTTGCAAGAGAGTGCATAAACCAAGAAGTATTTAAAGAGCTGTTTTATCAGAGATACTTCCCCAATAGCTCTAGAGACAGAATGGAGAATGATTACTACAACTGTGAACAAGAGAATCAAACAATTGAAGAGTATGAAGCAGAGCTGAATCGCCTCATTCAGTTCCTTCCCGAAAACGTACGAAATGATGATAGGTCCCGAGCCAGAAGGTTCCTGAGAGGATTGGAATTAGACCTACAACTTGCAGTAGGGGCCTTTCAATTAAATATATATGCTGAAATGGTAGACAAAGCAAAGTGCCTGAAATAGAATAAGAAGATCATAGAAGAATAGAGGAGCCGCGGAATAAAATGGCTCTAGGAAAAAGAGCTGCCTCTAGTGGAATTGGGTATGACAGGGGTAAGAGACATCACTTGCTGCAAAGCAAAACACCCAGAGTTGTAGCCCCTCCTCTCTAGATCAAGCAAATGCCTTGGCACTCACTATAAGAGACGTAAATGCTAAATGTCCCAAATGTTACGGACCCATGAGTTAAGAGAGTGTAGATGGCTAAATGAGGCATGTTTCTCTTGTGGAAAGACAAGACACGTTAGCAGAAA
The DNA here is from genome assembly GCA_037954665.1 of Laguncularia racemosa. Taxonomy (NCBI): domain Eukaryota; kingdom Viridiplantae; phylum Streptophyta; class Magnoliopsida; order Myrtales; family Combretaceae; genus Laguncularia; species Laguncularia racemosa. The sequence goes on along the minus strand of JBBMOL010000024.1, from coordinate 4,616,772 downwards.
TTTCACAGAAAGGTCAATCCCCCTAATCTTTTGTCATGTATGCAATTAGAGGGGACATAAGGCAGTTAACTGTCCTCAAGGACAAATCAAAAATCAAGTAGAGCCAGTTCAACAGGTAGCTAGACCTTTAGTGAGAGGACAAGGAGGTAGACCACAAGTAAGAGATCTTAGAGAAAGAGTTCCTACAAAGGTGTTTACCATTCATCATCAATGGTACCAGGATGTCCTAGATGTGGACAACATTATAGGTATGCTTCTAGTACACTCTTACAATGCATATGTACTATTTGATACTGGTGCGTTTGTGTCTTGTGTGTCTGAAAACTTTGTATGTGCATGTGCTTTGGACATTGAAAATATGGACGACTGCTTAGCTGTTAGTACTCCTTTAAGAGTAAGAGGAAGAATAAGTAAGATATGTAGAGGAGTGAGTATAGAGATACATGGTAGGGTGATGCTAGCAGACCTATAAGTATTAGAGATGATAGAGTTCGACATTATTTTGGGTGTCAACTAACTATCAAAATATCATGCCACCATTGACTGTTATAACATGGTGGTACAGTTTAATATACCCAGAGATGGATATTTTGAATACAAGCTAGAAGTGTAGAGACCCACTGGATTGCCTACCTATGAAATGTGGGGAAGAAGTGTATTGGTAACCATCTCTATTAAAGCCAAGGAAGAAGTTAGGATGGAAGAAGTACGAATGGTGAGGGAATTTCCTAATGTGTTTCTAGAAAATCTTCCTGATTTACCCCCAGCTAGAAAAATAGAATTCAACATAGACTTGGTATAGGATACAATACCCATATCAAAACCAATCTACAGGATGGCACCAGTGGAATTGGAAGAATGAAGGAAACAATTACAGGAGTTAAATGATAATGGCTTTATAAGACCTAGTGTATCTTCTTAGGGTGCACCAGTCCTATTTGTGAAGAAAAAGGATGAAAGTATGAGACTTTGTATAGATTACAGGGAATTAAATAAGGTTACCATAAAGAATAGATATCCTCTTCGCAAGATAGATGACCAGTTTGACCAGTTGCAGGGAGCTCAGGTGTTCTCCAAAACACACCTAAGATTAGGTTATCATCAACTCAAAATCAGAGAAGAGGACATCCAGAAAACAGCATTTAGGACTAGATATGGGCACTACGAAAATTCTGGTGATGCTCTTTAGACTAACGAATGCACCAGCTACATTCATGGATTTAATGAACAGAATATTCAGAGATTTCTTGGATAAGTTTGTAATCTTCTTTATAGACAACATCCTGATATACTCTGAAAGTACTGAGGAGCACGAAGAGCACTTGAGACTAGTATTGGGTAGGCTACAAGATGAGAAGTTATATGCCAAATTTAGTTAATGTGAATTTTGGCTGGAACAAGTAGTCTTCTTCAGTCATGTGGTTAACAATGATGGTATATCAATGGACCCAAAAAAGGTGAGAGCAATAGTAGACTAGCAAAGATCAAAGACAGTTATAGAGGTAAGAAGCTTCCTAGGTTTAACAGGCTACTATAGGAGATTTGTATAAAGATTTTCCAAAATAGCAACTCCTCTCACTAGACTGACCAAGAAGAATGTGAAATTCGAATGGGATGATAGATGTGAAGTCAGCTTTTAGATGCTTAAAGAGAAACTGGTGTCGGTGCCAATTTTGACTTTGCCCAAGAGTGAAAAAGAGTTTGCAGTATATAGTGATGCCTCAGTTCAAGGGTTAGGGTGTGTATTAATGCAAGGTGGTCAAGTAATGGCATATGCATCTCGATAATTGAAGTCGTATGAAAAGAACTATCCAACTCACGATCTAGAATTAACAGCTGTAGTATTAGCTTTGAAACTATGGAGACACTACTTATATGGAGAAAAGTGCAAAATCTTCATTAACCACATAAGCTTGAAGTACATATTTACGCAGAAAGAGCTAAACATGAGATAGAGAAGATGGTTAGAGTTAATTAAAGACTATGACTTTGAAATACAATACCATCTAAGAAAAGCCAATGGTTGGAAGACATGTACAAAATGGAGCTAGAAGTCTTAACACAAGAAGTGGGAGCAAAAATGGCCGCTTTAAAGATTCAACCAACCATTGTGGATAAAATTAAATTGGGTTAGATGGAAGATAAGGACATTCAAGAGCTCAAGAGTAGAATGAAACAAGGCAAGGCATCAGAATTCAACTTAGATGCTGAATGGACCTTAAGGTACAAAATGAGACTATGTGTGCTAAGGGATGTAGAATTGAAGAGAGAGATAATGAAAGAGGCGCATCACTCCGCCTACACAATACATCCTGGGAGTACCAAAATGTACAAGGATGTGAAAAGTTATTATTGGTAGAGAAACATGAAGAAAGAAATAGCAGAATATGTAGCCAAATGCCTCATATGTCAGTAGATTATAATAGAGCACTAGAGACCAGCTAGAGAATTACGGCCTCTTCCAGTACTGGAGTGGAAATGGGAGCATGTGACAATGGATTTTGTTACAGCCCTCCCGAATACTACAGAGAAGCAGGATGCAGTTTGGGTCGTTATAGACAAATTGACTAAGTTTGCTCATTTCATACCTATTAGAGTAGGGTATAAATTGGAGAAACTGGCCTAAATATACATACAAAAGATAGTCAGACTACATAAAGTGCTAGTGATAATCACTTCTAATAGAGACACTAAGTTTGTGAGTAGATTTTGGAGCAACCTTCATAAGGCATTGGGCACTAAACTACAGTTCAGTATAGCATTTAACCCATAGACAGATGGTCAATCTGAAAGAACTAAACAAATACCGGAAGATTTGCTCAAGGCATGTGCACTAGATTTTGGAAGAAATTGGAATGAGCATATACCTTTAGTGAAGTTTGCCTATAATAATAGTTACTAAACAACTATTCAGATGGCACCATATGAAGCTCTTTATGAGAGAAGGTGCAAATCCCCACTACAGTGGGATAAAGTGGGAGAAAGACAGATGATGAGACCAAAGTTAGTGCAAGAAGCAGTTGACAAGGTGAAACTAATTAGACAGAGAATACAGATGGCCTAGTTGCGACAAAAGAGCTATGTAGACAAGAGAAGGCATCCTTTGGAATTCCAAGTGGGAGATAAGGTATTATTGAGAATTTTTTCAACAAAGGGAGTGATCAGATTCGATTTGAAGGGAAAGCTAAACCTAAGGTATATAGGCCCATTCGAGATCTTGGAAAGAATAGGCATGGTGGCTTATAAGTTAGTTCTTCCACCAAACATGGTCGGGGTATATGGTGTATTTCACGTATCTATGTTGAGAAAGTATATACCTGACCCGGATCAGATAGTGGCCTTAGAACCACTGAATGTGTAGCCAAATCTAACGTCTTTGGAAAGGCTAATAAGGATTTTGGACACTAAGGAACGGGTGCTAAGGTAGAAAACAATCTCTTATGTTAAAGTGCAATGGACAAATGTCGAGTCTAATTTTTTATTTTTTTTCATTTTTATTCCTAATCCGATTTATACTAGACCCTATGCTCATCTAATATAAATCCTCGACTTGAACTAGGAATTTCGTCTTATTTTGAAGTCGCCACCAAACTCAAGTTGGGAAAGATTATTGAATTAGGACTAATTGAGCAGATTAATCCTAATTTGGACAACTACTCAACGAGATTTCCTCTTTTCATTTTTGTGAAAGAGAAAAGGGAAAATTAGAGTTACTGGACTCGGAGGCTAACCTATTAAAACCTTAAAGTTACCACCTTATTCTTCTGAATCTAAACTCTATCTTAATGTCTTTTATTGTTATTATTTTTATTTTTATTTTTGTTATCTTTTTGTTATGTTTTTTGAATAACTCATTCTAATATAAAAAAATGATTTTTTATTCTTTTTAGAGTTGCCCCAAATGGATGCTTACGTACCTGCTATTCGGGATCAAACAAGCCGTAGTCCGCTTTTCATGAAAACTTTAATGGGTTTATTAATTTTAATTATGAAAATTACTTTTGGTTTACGTTTTTATCATTTTAGTATTTTTTTGGAAAAAATCTAAGCCTAAGCTTGATTATTTTATTTTTTGAAAAATAATAATTTAAGGAAAAACCAATTTTGGATTGATTTAAGAAAAGGAGTTTTCTAAGTGATAAAAATTTATATTTTATATTTTTATTTTTTATTAAATTTTTATTTATTTATTTATTTATACTTTCTATTATTATTATTTTTTATTATAAATTTTTTCTTTTATTTTCTTTTATTATTTTCCAACATTTTTATGATTTTTATAATTCTTTTATTATTTATTCTATCCTAAACTAAACCTAAAAACACTAATCTAAATTCTAACATTTTCCTAATATTATTTTTTTGAATTATAAATAACAAATGAATAAATAAATAAATAAATAAAAAATAAAATACGATAAATAAATAATAAAAAATCAAAAAAATAAAAAAAAATCGGACTTACCTGGATCCGGATACGGTGTGCAGGTTGGGTTGGATCAGTGGTGGCATTCTGGCGGTCCTTTTTGTCAAATGAGAGCGGCTTTCAAGTTTTTTGGGGATGAGGAGCTTAACCGTGGTGGTGGTTTCCTCCAAGAACGCCTCTTAGTGGTGGTTCAAGCTTGATCGGCGATTCTCGGTCCGTGAACTCCGATGAAGCCTCTGAACTCTCCTATTTCCTCTCCTTTTCTCACTTTTGATCCGTGCTTTGGTTTCCCCACATCGTGCTCTATTTATAGGCACCAGAAATCGAGTTAGACAAACTTGGATTTCCTTCGATTCCAATGAGATGATGCTTATCTTATTTCAGTTAAAGATTTGGTGGATTTCGTGTAAAAAATCGCATTAAAACTGCCAAAATTCGAATTTTTCCTCACCGGCGACGATCTCGGATGGAGGTTGAAGACAATCACGCGCCCGGCGCATGCGCTCCCTTCGTCCAATCACAAGCTGACACGTGTCCCAAGTAAAAATAAAAATTAGGCAAAACGCAGAAATGCTTCCCCTGAGTTTCGAACCTTCGACCGAGCCTACCCCTACGTGCCTTTAGGCCATGGCTCGAACTAGCTGGGCTAGACCACTTCTCAGCTTTTTTTTTTTTATTTACGCAATTTACATATATGCAATGCAATTTTTATTGTTTTTGTATTATTTTGAAATTCCAAAAATTTGTAAAAATTATTTAACTCCTTTTCTTATTATTTCTACAATTATTTTCCAAAATTGATATATTTTCCCTATTTATTTTATTTTTTTTTGAATATTTTTCCTATTTTTGCTAAATTAGAAGAAAAATTATAAAAAGTGAAAAAATTGAAAATTGATTATTATTAATTATTAGGGGCAAAAATGGGGTGTTTACAGCTTCCTCTCTTTGTGGTAAAGTTTGGAAAACTTAACTACAAAGACAAGAAAAACGCCATTTTTGGCCTTTTGACTGAATGGATAACGCCATGATTTACTTGGTTATCTGGAATTTGGTCTTTAGTAGGAAAATGCTCCATGAGCTAATAATCTCACGAGTGCTTTGTGATGATTGGTATTGCTTAGGAAATGGTCTTAAACAACCTAACAATGTGAAGTGATGTATCCTCCCGAAAAGTGCTATATAGGCTGACTAATCGACGATAGGAAACATCTTAAAGATTGTTTAGGAGTGTGTTATTATGAGTGGAATAGCTGATGATAGGAAGCGTCTTATCGTACTAGCAACCTTAAGGAGAAGATTGTCTTAAGAAGCGCTCATATGAGCTGGCCACCTATCAATAGAAGCGTCTGGCTAGACTAGCAACTGTTTGGGGAGACATGCCTTCGAAGAGTGCTCTTATGAGCTGACTAATCGATAGATTTGAAAAGCACTCTCATGAGCTGACTAATCAACAGGTTTGAAAAGTGCTCCTATGAGCTGACTAATCAACAGATTCGAAAAGTGCTCCTATGAGCTAACTAATTGGTAGATTCAAAAAGTGCTTCTATGAGCTAACTAATCGATAGATTCGAAAAGTGCCTCTATGAGCTAACTAATCGATAGATTCGAAAAGTGCTCCTATGAGCTGACTAATTAATAGATTCGAAAAGTGCTCCTATGAGCTAACTAATCAATAGCGGGAAGCACCTTCTTAGACTTGCAACCTTGAAAAATAGGGATCTTGAAAGGTGCTCCTATGAGCTAACCTTGAGAAAAAGGTGGTTAGGAAAGTGCCCCTCTGCTGGCTGACTAACCTATAACGGGAAGAAATGTCTCGAAAGGTGCCCTTATGGGCTAACCTTGAGAGAGGATGTTTAGGAAAGTGCTCCATTGTGGGCTGACTAACCTATAGTGGGAAAAGTCTTCTTAGACTCGCGACCCTAGGGAAGAAGAAACATCTCGAAAGGTGCCCCTATGGGCTAACCTTGAGAGAAGATGTTTAGGAAAGTGCCCGATTGTGGGCTGACTAACCTATGGTGGGAAGCGTCTTCTTAGACTCATGACCCTAGGGAAGAAATGTCTCCAAAGGTGCCCCTATAGGTTGGCCCTAAGAGAGGATGTTTAGGAAAGTGCCCCATTGTGGGCTGGCTAACCTATGGTGGGAAGCGTCTTCTTAGACTCGCGACCCTGGGGAAGAAGAAACATCTCGAAAGGTGCCCCTATGGGCTAACCCTAAGAGAGGATGTTTAGGAAAGTGGCCCATTGTGGGGTGACTAACCTATGGTGGGAAACGTCTTCTTAGACTCGCGACCCTAGGTAAGAAATGTCTCGAAAGGTGCCCCTAGGGCTGACCTTGAGAGAGGATGTTTAGGAAAGTGCTCCATTGTGGGTTGACTAACCTATACCTTTGAAAATGCTTCTAACGAACGGGTCAAATGATTTGATAATAGATGTCTTATAATATGTGAATGATGGTTATTTAATCTAAGATGCTTACTAATTTATCACGGATAGCAACCAATCAACCAAACCTTCGTCCTGGTTTGCTTCTCCTTTACTTACTTTTGCTTCAAAATAGGGCTGAGGGTCTTGATGTGCTTCCTTTCTTATGCGCATGGCTCTTGTGATTGTAGTATTATCCTATTAATATACCAGGTTTAATGCTCAAAAGTAGGTAGAATTAATCACAAAATTTATTAAGATTCATTATCATTTCAATGTTCATCATTTATTGGTGGAGTGATGGGTAATGTGTTTAGGAATGTTTGTTTTAAGGAGAATTGGTTGGAGTTATCGATCATTCAAAGACATTATCCTTGCTTGTAAAAGAAATGAAAACTAGACTCATCGAAACTTGTACTGAATATTGGCATTCATAAACATTGGCAAAATCTCAACTTCCTTGCCTTAGGATAGTACATCTTAATAGCATCTGTATTAACGGGGTCTCTTAATTCTGGACCATCCATTTGAGTTAATATCAAAGCACCTCCTGACAATACCTTCTTTACAACATATGGGCCCACAAAGTTTGGGGTAAACTTCCCTCTAGAATCTTGAGCATTCGGGAGAACTTTCTTTAGCACCAGATCTCCTTCTTTGAAACATTAAGGCCTCATTTTCTTGTTAAATGCTCAAGCCATTCTTTGTTGGTAACACTAGCCATGACATAACGCAGTGAGTCTTTTTTCGTCGATCAAATTCAACTGATCGAGCCTCTTCTTTACCCAGTCTGACTCATCTAACTGCGCTTCTGATAGAATTCTAAAGGATGGTATTTTGACTTCAACGGGTAGGACTGCCTCAGTACCATATACCAGAGAATATGGGATAACTCCAATAGATGTTCGAATTGAGGTTCTATAAGCCATGAGGGCAAATGGTAGCATCTCATGCCAATCTTTGTAAGTGATTGTCATCTTTTTTATGATTCTTTTGATATTCTTGTTGGCCGCTTCCACTGCCCCATTCATCTAAGGTTAGTAGGGAGTTGAATTTCTATGATTTATGTGGAACTGTTGACATAAATCTATCATCGACTTGTTATTGAGATTAGTACTGTTGTTAGTGATGATTGACTTAGGAACTCCGTATCGAGTTATTATGTCCCTATTCAAGAATCCAACTATTACTCCCTTTGTGACACTAGCTTATGATGAAGCTTCTACTTATTTGGTGAAGTAATCAATGGCTACCAATATAAATCTGTAGCCGTTGGATGCTGTTGGAGTGATTGGGCCGATGATGTCGATTCCCCACATGGAGAAAGGCTATGGTGTAGACAACGATTGAAGCTCTTTAAGTGGGGCATTTATTCGGTTTGCATAAACTTGACACAGGTGGCAGTGCTTGACATATTTGATACAATCTGATTCCATGGTTAGCTAATAGTAGCCCAATCTCATGATTTTTCGGGCCAACATGTAGCTGTTCATGTGAGGTACACATACTCCTTCATGCACTTCTTTCATCAGTTCACATGCTTCATTTCTATCTATACATCTTAATAAGGTGGTATCAGGCGATCTTTTGTAAAGCACATGCCCATTTAATAAGAAATGACTTGCTAACCTTCTGAGTGTTCTTTGGTCATTTTTGCTAGCCATTTCAGGGTATTTGCTTTCTTGGAGAAAAGTTTTGATATTATAATACCAAGGTTTATCATCTTGTGCTTTTTCCATTACCAAATAGCAGGCAGGCCGATTTTCGATTTCTATTTTCAATGGTTGGACTTCGACTCCCCCTGTTATCTGAATTATAGATGCTAGTGTGGTGAGTGCATCTGTAAACTGATTTTGAGTTCTCGAGATGTATGTAAAGGTGATTGCTTCGAATTCATCGATTAGCTCCGTCAAATGCTAATGGTATGGTACCAATTTAGGGTCTTTAATTTTGTATTCCACTCTTGTCTGTAATATAATGAGTGAAGAATCTCCATACACTTCTAATTCACGGATTTCCATGTGGCAAGCCATTTTGAGGTCAAGGATGCATGCCTCACATTCCGCGATATTATTAATATATGGAAATGTGAGCTTTGTTGCTGAAGGGAATTGTGTTCCTTCTGGTGATATCAACACTGCCCCGATCCCACAACCAAATACATTGGCAGCTCTATCAAAGAACATCTTCCATTTAGGGCTTTGGTTTATCCCACAGTCTTCTGCTGGTTTGCTATCTACTGTTAATATATCTTCATCGGGAAATTAGGCTTGTGATTCTTGGGGATTTCCCTCAACTGGGTGTTCTGCCAATTGGTCGGCTAAAGATTACCCTTTTATCGAATTTTGATTTATGTATGTGATATCAAATTCTAATAAGAGCATTTGCCATTTAGAGATTCTCCCTAACAAAACGGGCTTCTCTGCCAAGTACTTCAAAGGATCATGTCTTGTCAGCAACTCAATGGGATAGTAAAGGGTGTATTGCCTCAATCGGTGCATGACCCAAATTAGAGCATAACAAGTCCTCTCTATTTCCGAATACCTCTGTTCCCCGTCTGTGAACTTCTTACTTAGATAATATATAGAACGCTCTCTTCCCTCTTCATCTTTCTATCCTAACACACACCCCATGGATTCAGAGAGTATCGTGAGGTATAAGAATATGGGTTTTCCTTGTTTTGGAACTATCAAGGCTGGAGGATTCGTGAGATAGTCTTTGATCGTTTTGAATGCTTCTTCACATTCATCGTCCCATTCTATCGTGGTATTCTTTTTAAGCAGACGGAATAGTGGACGGTATTTGTCTGTGAGCTGTGAGATGAAACGCGCTATATAATTCAACCTTCCCAGGAAACCTCTCACCTCTTTGATAGTACGTGGAGAGGGTAGCTCCACTATGGCCTTTACTTTGTCAGGGTCAATTTTAATGCCTTCTCAGCTTATGACAAACCCTAACAATTTGCCTGTTGTAACCCCAAAAGTGCACTTTTCTAGATTTAACTTAAGTTGAAACTTTCTCAATCGCTTGAACAACTTTTTCAGAATAACTGCATGGCTTTCTTCTTCCTTAGACTTAGCTATCATATCGTCAACGTATACTTCGACTTCTCGATGCATCATGTCATGAAGTATTGCGGCCATGGGTCTCTAATACGTTATCCCGGCGTTTTTCAAACCAAAGGGCATGACCTTGTAACAGAAAGTTCCCCATGTTGTGATAAATGTCATTTTAGTTTTATCTTCTTCAGCCATTTTTATTTGATTATACCCTAAGAAACCGTCCATAAATGAGAAGAGATGGTTTCCTACGGTGTTGCCTACCAGGACATCGATGTGAGGTAGAGGGAAGTTGTCTTTTGGCATAGCTTGGTTTAAGTCTCGGAAGTCTACACATACACGTACTTTCCTATTCTTTTTTAGAATGGGGACTATATTCGCTACCCATTCCGGATAGTCAGACACCTCAATGAACCTCACTTCTAGTAGTTTTTTTACTTTCTCTTTAATCTTTAGTAAGATACCAGGCCTAAATCTTCTCAATTTCGATTTTTTAGGTTTGAGGGGAAGCTTATGAACTACTATTGACTGGTCTAATCTTGGCATGTCGCCATACGACTAGGCGAACACATCTGCATATTCAATTAGCAGCTCGACTATCTTGAGCTTTTGCTTGGCACTCAAATTGGTCCTAATATTGAGGTTTTTAGGTTTCTCAATGTTTCCTAGATTTACTATCTCCACCAGCTTGTCTATTGAAATCCCACTTTGTTTATGTTTTTGCCAATTTTCTTGTATTATTTCATGGTCAAGGACATTGCCTCCAACGGCTGACCCAGTAGTATTGGAAACGATATCGGTGTTTTCATTACTTACCTATGCGACATGTCCCTGACGTTCGACGGTAGGGAATCAGTGGGTAAAGTGAAACGAGAGTACGTATATATAAGCAGAAAAAGGAATGAATTGCAATTTATTGAATATGAAAAGAAACCACAATAGAAATTTGTTTAATAATTGTTTCCTATCCTTGAGCTGACTTAGCGCTATCAATAGGATAACAGAACCAATTGTTAAGAGCTAGATGCTACTTAGACGTGTGAGAGGTCGGGCCTTCATCGTTGACATCGGTTTTGCTTATCCTTGGCTCTTGAATGGTAGTTGCTTGTTTAAATGATTGCTGAAGAGATGGAAAATGCATCTGAGTATCGCTTAGCTTTAATTCTACCTCTGATACCTCTTGCTTGTGCCTCTTCTTGGGCTGTAGGAACGTAGTCAGCACTGTTGTTATTGCGGTTGTCGCTGTTGTTGCCACTGTTTGCCATTTTGGTCTTTGAGCGGGTGTAGATTAATCTCCTTGGAGGGTTTGGTTGTTTGGGAGCTATCTTTGATACATGGTGCGCATTTTTCTTAGTTTAATGCATGTATGTAAATATGATGCATGTATCACATAGATGCTAAAATAAAGGGGCCAACAATCGATTAATGATATAATACTGAAACTTTATTTTTATTAATATTGGAAACTTGGAGTTCGATACTTAAAAAAATGAAAAAGTAAAAGTACAGTGTTAATCTATTTCCTAGTTCTCTTCTTCTTCTACTGCGTAGGCGTCGGTTTTCCACTGATGATAGCTTTTAGCTCTTTAACTCTAGCTTGGGTCTTCTCTACTTGAGCTTCCAAGGCCTTGTTCCTTTGATTAGACTCTTTGAATATACCCTTCTAGATATCCTTTTTGTAGTCTATAGCTTCAAAGTATACTTCCATCCGAGCCCTGACTTGTTCCAAATAGGTTCTCAACTCTAGGTCTACCTTGTTTGGCTCAGGTTGGGTGATATCTGGGACTCAGTATGCCCTTTCTCCTGTTTGATATAGTTGGTGGATTACGAAATCCCTGGTGGCTCGATGCTTGCCTACTTCGCCATCCAGGTCTCCGAGATCTACGTTAGGGTTCTCGATTCGGGCTTCTCATAGGGCTTTGACCTTTGCCAGCTTGGCAAACTTCTCGGCTACCAGCAGATTTGGGTCTTGGTATTCAAACGTGATTGCTTCTAGTGATGGTCGGTAAATTATGTCTTGGATGGTACCGAACTGGCGGACCACCAAGTTTGGATGATAACCTATACATCTGCTGATACCAATTAAAGGGACGGGCTGAAGGTTTCTGCAGGTTAAGATGACTTTGTTGCAGCAACTCCATCTAGCTGTCCACAAGATGCTGTTGGCATTGAAACTCTTGAGCACTTCCACCCAACTGTGGCTAGTAAGGTCGTCGGGCAGCTTTATCTTTTCTATACATGAGTCCATAAGATCCACTTATTAGGTTAAAGATTTCCGGACCAAGTTCAACCCAAAACATTTGAGGTAGCTTACAAACCAGATTAGGATGAGGTTGATATTTGAGTAAAGGATCCCATGGCCTTTCCTCTTAACAAAGTTTAAGTTTCAGATCTATTCAGCCAGTAGAGCCAGGATATAAGATTTCCCTTCCAAGAATTGGGCCACTAGCTTTGCGACTCGGTAGTGGACATAAAAGGTTCTGGTGGGGAAGAGTATGGTGGTGAAGGCTGTCAAGATGAAAGTATTTACCCTTCTCTGTCTGTAGCTTTTGGGGTCCCTACATAATATGTCTTTCCTATCCCCATCATCTTCTCGGGCTATGAACCAGGCTTCTAATTCATCTATCTGTATGCAATATCCGTTGCAGTTTGCTAAGGCCTTGTTGATTGCTGTCTTGCGAATACCCAGAAGTCTATTGAAAATACCGGCTGGCCTAGCCTCAAGATCTGGCACATATACTTCGCTGGTTAGTGATGGGGCTTGTAGAAGTTGGGTATACCATTTTAGAGTGGGAGTGATCTTATGTGGCCGAATGAAGAAAGCTGCGGGCTCTACTTCCCATAGATGGAGGATAGCCCGTATCAGAGGTAAGTTCATTTCCATCTTCATTAATGAAAGGATGGGCCCTATCTTTTGTTGGATGAAGGCTTGCTCTTCGGGGTTGTACAAAGTAAACCAATGGTCCAGTACCAACTTTGGATCTAGAGGTTTGCAAACTCGAATCTCTTTGCGGAGGAGGAGATCGACTGTAGAACTAGCCATCTATTACAATAGAAATCTCCAATTACAATTTTTTTTTTACAAAGTACAAATGATGTTATTACAAGGAAATGTATCTGAACTCCAGGAACGGAACAAAAGTATTACACCATTAATCAATTGCTAGCCCATGACTTCATGTGTGCAAATAGGTGGGTTCTAATAGGTCCCCAAACTCTATGGCCTCCCGCATTCTCGAAGAAATGGATCTCAGGCCATATCAAAGCATTGGGTGGGGTAGCCTAATCAGTCCCGAACAGTGATCATATCACTTCGCCCAAAACCTACACAATGGCCCCCCGTTTTAGGGTCCTAAGACGGCCCGGGTTTGACCGTATCTATTCACACGATTACATGCATGTAGACTCAATAGTAAAAGTAAATAACTGAACCCTAAATCTAGTTAAATCCTTGAAAGGTTAGCAAAAGTATAATAATCAAAAGACATTTCTAGAAAAGGTGATTTGAGGAGATTCAGGTGGCTAACCTACTAGAGAGAAATCCCCAGAGGAGTTGCCATCTTGTCGAGTATAATTTTTTATTTTTTTCATTTTCATTCCTAATCCGATTTATACTAGACCCTATACTCATCTAATATAAATCCTCGACTTGAACTGGGAATTTCGTCTTATTTTGGAGTCGCCACTCAATTGAAGTTGGGAAAGATTATTGAATTAGGACTAATTGAGCAGATTAATCCTAATTTGGACAACTACTAAACAAGATTTCCTCTTTTCATTTTTGTGAAAGAGGAAAGGGAAAACCAGAGTTACTGGACTTGGAGGCTAACCTATTAAAACCTTAAAGTTACCACCTTATTCTTCTAAAATCTAAACCCTATCCTAACGTCTTTTATTGTTATTATTTTTTATTTTTCTTTTTGTTATGTTTTTTGAATAACTCATTCTAATATAAAAAAATGATTTTTTATTCTTTTTAGAGTTACCCCAAATTGGTGCTTACGTACTTGCTATTCAGGATCAAACAAGCCGTAGTTCACTTTTCATAAAAACTTTAATGGGTTTGTTAATTTTAATTATGAAAATTACTTCTGGTTTACGTTTTTATAATTTTAGTATTTTTTTGGAAAAAATCTAAGCCTAAGCTTGATTATTTTATTTTTTGAAAAATAATAATTAAGGAAAAACCAATTTTGGATTTATTTAAGAAAATGATTTTTCTAAGTGATAAAATTTTATATTATTTATTTATTTATATTATTTATATTATTTTATTATTTTTATTTATATATATTTTATTTTTTATTATATTTATATTTATACATTTCTATTATTATTTTTTATTTTTTTATTATTTTTTTTCCTTTTATTTTCTTTTAATATTTTTTATTATTTTCCAGCATTTTGTATAATTTTTATAATTCTTTTATTATTTATTCTATCCTAAACTAAATCTAAAAACACTAATCTAAATTCTAACATTTTCCTAATATTATTTTTTTGAATTATAAATAACAAATGAATAAATAAATAAATAAATAACAAATAAATAAAATACGATAAATAAATAATAAATAATAAATAATAAGAAAAAATCAGAAAATCCGACTTACCTGGGTCCAGATATGGTATGCAGGTCGAGTCGGATCGGTAGTGGCGTTCAACAGTCCTTTTTGTCGAATGAGAGCGGCTTTCGAGTTTTTTTGGGGATGGGAAGCTTAACCGTGGTGGTGGTTTCCTTCAAGAATGCCTCTTGGTGGTGGCTCAAGCTTAATCAGCGATCCTCGGTTCGTAAACTCTGGCGAAGCCTCCGAACTCTCCTATTTCCTATCCTTTTCTCACTTTTGATCCATGCTTTGGCTTCCCCACCTCATGCTTTATTTATAGGCATCAGAAATCGAGCTTGATAAGCTTAGATTTCCTCCGATTGGGGCAAATCGGATTTCGGTTGAAAAACCCATCCTCGATTTGTTGCAATTTGATTCTAATGGGATGATGTTTATCTTATTTCAGTTAAAGATTTGATAGATTTCGTGTAAAAAATCGCATCAAAATGATCGAAATTCGAATTTTTCCTCGCTGGCGACGATCTCAGACGAAGGTTGAAGATGATCACACGCCCCGCGCATGTTGCTCTATCTGTCCAATCATAAGCTAACACGTTCCTGGGCAAAAATAAAAATCGACCAAAACGTAGAAATGCTTCCCCCGAGTTTCGAATCTTCAACCGAGCCTACCCCCACACTCCTTTAGGCCATGGCTCGGACCAGCTGGGCTAGCCCACTTCTTAGTTTTTTTTTTTTTTTTTTACATAATTTACATATATGCAATGCAATTTTTATTATTTTTGTATTATTTTGAAATTTCAAAATTTTTTAAAAATTATTTAACTCATTTTCTTATTATTTCTACAATTATTTTCCAAAATTGATATATTTTCCCTATTTACTTTATTTTTTTTGAATATTTTTCCTATTTTTTCTAAATTAGAAGAAAAATTGTAAAAAGTGAAAAAATTGAAAATTGATTATTATTAATTATTAGGGGCAAAAATAGGGTGTTTACAACAAACTAAATGGAAAGGGAAGCGACATGGGAGTTAGAGGAAGAAATGAAGAGAAAACATCTAGAACTCTTCTAAAATCAAGTACTTTCGAAGACGGAAGTTTTTATGAGGGGGGGAGAATGTAATACATGAATATTTTATTAATTATTCATTTATATAATATAGGTATAATCATAAAGAGTTAAGGATGGGGATGGGATTTTATAAAAGTTTGAGGGGCAAATTAGTCATTTCACACGAAGTATATAAATACCCCAATTGATTTAGAGAGCCTCCTTTGCCATTTTGAACAGTTGGATAGAGCCGCAAGAGAACAGATACTCCCTACGAGAAAACCTAAGACGGCGATAGGAAAAAGGAGAGAAGCAATTCCAAAGAGCTTGAGGTAAGGATTTTGTAAGAAATTCAAATTAAGATTTTGGAAATTTGTAGTTATGAATGTTGGTTGTTCATGCAGAAAACGAGGTGCATGAAAGGATGAAAGAGAATGAAGAATCGACGATCCAAGAGGATTCAATTCTTAGGGAATTTGAAATAAGTAATCTAATATGTGTAATTTATTATAATTACATGTTTTAGGAACTTAGTTAAGCTTAAGAATAGGAAAGATTAGGTTTTGGACGAATTTAAGTAAGAGAAATAGGGTTCAGGGGGATTTCCGAGGGTAAGACAACCTCCCAACATGGTCATGTTTCGACTATGTTGAAATGGAAAAGTGCACTGAGAGATACATGGCCTCTCAACACGGTCGTGTTTCGACTGTGTTAAGTTAAGGGAAACACGACCTCCCAACACGGTCACATTTCGATCGTGTTGAAATGGAAAAATGCACTAAGAGATACACGGCCTTCCAACACGTTCATGTTCCCACCGTATTAAGTTAAGGGCAACACAACCTCCTAACACGGTTGTGTTTCGACCGTATTGAAACTAAGTTTTACACCGAGAGATACACAACCCCTAATACAGTCGTGCTTCAACTCGTGTTGAGTAACACGATCCCTAACATGATTGTTTTGAATAAAGTATAACATAATTATATGTTTGTTTAACTTCAAATTAAACTAATTTCCACGCAACCTAGATAACTAATAAGGCCTTAGAGAAATTAAATGGATAGGAATAAGGAGATTAAGAATGATATTGATCTTAGATTGAATACTAAGAAGAGTATGTTAATGTGTACAGATTTCCAATTAGGTTAAGTCCAAGACCCAGAAGTGCTTAAGGCTAGGATTCAAGGTACGTGTAACTTGTGTGTTGTTATGTGTTTGTTTAAGTTAGTACAAGTATTTGAAATTGAATTAAGTATATGATTTGGTTTAAGTGTTCAAGTGATATGTTGTATGTGCTTGGCTTGGCCTAGGGGCCTATAGTGGCAAATCTCTAAGGAGTGCCCTAATGATCCTTGTCTGATGTTGTCCCTACTGGAGTAATGCTTGAAAATGATCTGGGTTGAATGATGTATAAGTGGTTAAGTGTACATGAGTGTGGGGCCCGTAGTGGTAGTTCCCATCACTAAGATTAAGTGTTTAAGTGGATATGGGTGTGGGGCTCGTAGTGGCAGTTCCCATCACTAGGTTTAAGTGTACGTGGGTGTGGAGCCCGTAGTGGTAGTTCCCATCAAGAAAACATGCTCCATTGTGTTAAGTGTGTCAAGGGGGTTATGAGAACCCTATTGTTTGCTTGTGGATTAAAATTATATTATAAAATGATTATCTGTGTTTAAGTTCTGCATGATGTATGTGATACTCATTTATGTTTGTCATTTGTATGTGTTTGTGTTATATGTACTGGGCATTAGCTCACCCTTCAGGGAACCATTTTTAGATGCAGGTGTTGAGGGAAATGAAAACCTAGAAGATGACTTGGGTTTAGCTGAACCATAGAAAGAGGAAGACAAAGAGTATCATTATTGTTATGGTGATTAAGTTTTAGGAAAAATTATGACGTTTAACTATAATAGATAGTATTTGTTGAGAATTATTATTTTTGGTGTTTAAAGACTTCCGCTGCGTTAAATGTTTGGTAGGGTTTAAGTTATTATTGAAATTTTGGAGATATATGAAATGTTTTTATTATAGGAGTTACAGGTTTAATGTATCAGAGTTGTTTCAGAGCCTTAATGTGTTTTTCTAAGATAAGGACACGTAGCGGGCAGTAGTGTGACCCGGGTTTTAGGGCGTTACACCAAAGGTGAGAAATATAAATGGTAGAGTATCAAGGTGAAAACACTACTCAGATCTCGAGAGTTATGGGATTTGGTTGAATATGGATTTGTTGATATCTTAGAACCTGATTTAGAAGTTGAAGAAAGGTTGAAGGAAATAAGAAAATGAGATGCCACAGCACTCTTCATAATTCAACAAGCCATTCACGAAATAGTTTTCTCATGTATTGCAGCATCAACAACATTGCATGAAGCTTGGATGATTTTAGAGAAGGAGTTCAAAGGTGATGGTGGAGTTATGGTGGTAAAACTCTAAACCTTAAGACACTATTTTGAAACTTTGAATATGAAAAATGATGAGTTAATTATCGATTTTTTGTTAAGAACAATGACAATAGTAAGTCAAATGCAGTCTTACGGTGAACAAATCTCAGATACAACAATTGTTGCAAAAATTTTCAGGAGCTTGATGTCAAAATTTGACCACGTAGTAGTTGCTATAAAAGAAGCAAAGGATTTAGATACTCTTTCAGTTGATGAACTGATGGGATCTCTCCAATCTCATGAGTCCAGAAACAACAAATTGCAAGAGAAGGAAGAAAAGGCATTTCAAGTACAAGAAACAAAGGTCAATTTAGTAAGTAGAGGAAGAGGAGGCTTCCGCAGTTACAGTCGCGGTAATGATAGAGGCAGAAGATAAAGGCATTCCATCAAGCAAGAAAACACAAAAAATATCTAATGTTATCATTGTAACAGATATGGACATGTTCAAGCTAATTGTTGGTACAAAAATTAGACAATGAATATGGTGACTGAACAATGTCATCATTGCTACAGATACGGGTACACACCTAATAATTATTGGTACAAAGATCAGAACGTAAATGCTGCTGGAGAAAATGAAGAAGACAACAAACTCTTTATAGCCCTTTTTTATTTTAACAAAAAACCAAGTGATCTATGGTTTGTAGATAGTGACTGTTCAAATCATATGATAGGAACCAAATCCTTATTCCAAGAGCTCGATGAAACACAGAAGATCAAGCTTCAGCTCGGAAACAATAAAGATATGCAAGTCAAGGGCAAAGGCACAGTTGGAGTTGTCACTGGCAATGATAAGATCAAATTTTTGCATGACGTTCATTTTGTGCCTAACTTAAGCTATAATTTGTTAAGCATTGGATAATTATTGGCTAGTGGTTATTCTATCTTATTTGATGATGATGTGTGTATCATTAGCACCAAGAAATCAAGCACCAAGATTTGTAAGAATATGACACCAAACAAGATGTTTCCATTGGATGTTTCACAATTAGAGAATTTTTCCTTTGCTATAAGCACAATGGATGATTCACAATTATGGCGTTTGAGGTATGGACACCTGAACATTAAAGGGTTGAAATTGCTAAGTGATAAAGGTATGGTTTTTGGATTACCCAAAATCAATTCTATTGATCTATGTGAAGGATATATTTATGGTAAACAAACTAAAAAATCATTTCCTATTGGAAAAGCTTGGAGAGCTAGACAATGTTTAGAATTAATTCATGCAGATTTATGTGGACCTATGCAAACAAAATCCTTTGGTGGAAGTCGATATTTCTTGTTGTTTACAAATGATTATAGCTACATGAGTTGGGTATATTTTCTTGTAAACAAATAAAAAACTTTCAGCAAATTCTAGAAATTTAAAGCTATAGTGGAAAAACAAAGTGGCTATTATATCCAAACATTGTGCACAAAACAATAGTGAAAAGTTCATATCCAAAGAATTCTGATGTGCCTAAAAGGGGGTTTAAGCACATTTAATTAAACCGAAATTATAATCTCTAAAAGGACAAGAACAATCCGATTCTAAAGCCCTAAAATTTACATGAGCCCTAAATAACAAATATGATCCGAATGCTATATTCCAAGATAATAAAATTTACAATGACGAATTCCTTCAATTGAAATCACTAAACATACTAAAATTACCATGAGATTAATATACAAAAACAACAAGATCAAACCATGATCCTCCATCCCAACAATGATCAACTCACGTCACAAAATGAAGCAAAAGTTTATGGTAATAACAAGTGCCAAAACTAATCAATCTTATAACATAATAGATGATTACAAATGCAATCAAAATCTGACCAAGAACAATCCAATTCAACCCTAGATATAACTCATTAGTGATGAAAAGGAAAATTACAACAAAGAGAATTGATATTACTCACAATTCACTTTGAAGCCACTCTCCACAATCTCAATTTTGAGATTGAAATTGATAAGAGCAATTTGGATTTAGGAAAACCCTAACCCTCACACGTGAAGTGTCTATTCTGAATTTTTTAAAAAAGCTCCTCCAAAACCCTACTTAAGCAAGTATTTATACTTGCTCCCTTTAAGGTTAAAAAGTCCACAAAATTACAACTATGCCACTTTAGGGTGGCCAGTCCTAAAAGCACCTATTACAACCAAATAAAAGTGTTCCAAAAACTTACATCATAAATGATTCAAATAAATAAATTACAAGTGAAAATAGTCTTCAACATGCTAGTTCTTCAATAGGATTCGTCAGCCTAGCTCATCGCCGATTCAGGTTGGTCCATGGATAATCTATAAGCTAAGTCTTAGTGAGCTTGTCTATCGCCCTGTAAAGCATGATAAGTGTGCCTGTTGGAATATACAATAGATGAGTAATAGAAAAGAGGTTAGTAAGCAAATAATTCTAGGGTTGATTTGCTAAAAAAGGACCCCCATCGCCAAGATTTGAAATCCTTTGGTTCTTTCCCTAATGATAGGTCTTGTAGGATTTTGATTCCTATCATCTTCTCGGGCTTTAAAAAGCTTTTTCCTCAATTTTGACAAATCAAATGCAGTAGAGACTTTGTTTTCTCCTAGCAAGCCACTTATAGAAGTATCATTGTAGAATCCCAATATCTGAAATACCACAGGGGGTGATTGCTTTCTCTCCTCTATTTCTAAGATGTATCTCGTCTGCAATATAAATAATGTCCCATTATCCACTAAAGTTTCCCCTGTTTCAACCTATTCCACTGATATTGTTTCCTCTTTTTCTAACTCATCTGTATGTCGCTGACCTTCATGGCCCTCAATGGTTGGCTCAACCGCTCATGGCCCTTTGAAACCTCTGAAGGTAGACACAAATGTCTTTAAACAATCTGGCCCTCTGGTGATCTACTCATATCACTTTGACCCTCAGTATCCTATAAAGGTTTACTCAACTGCTTATGAGCCTTTAGTACCTTTGAAGGTGAACACAACTGCCCCTGAACAGTTCGGTCCTTTAGTGGTCTACTCATTTGACTTTAACCCTCAGGAGCTTCTGAAGGTTGGCACATCTGTGTTTGACAAGTGTTGTCTACTGTATGTTGGCTCATGTAACTAGGAACCTTAAGAACCTCTGAAGGTTGGTATATCTGCTTCTGCACAGTTTGGTCCTCTGAAGGTTGGATCATGTGGCTATGATCCTCAGGAATCTCTAATGGCCTACTAATCTGTTGCTAAACCTTTTGGACCTCTGAAGGTGACATCGGTTTCAGAATGATGCGTTTAGCCTCTTTTTGGAATACATATGTGTTCCTGAAGCCATCATGTAAGACCCTCCTGTCATATAACCAAGGCCTGCCAAGCAATATGTGGGATGCATACATAAATAGAATATTACACTTAATTTCATCACAGTTTTTATCTCCTATACTGAAAGGTACCCTAGCTCTTTAGGTTACATGCAAACTCACTTGATCATTAAGCCAATGCAATTTATAAGGTTTAGGATGTGAAGTAGTAGCGAGTTTTAGTTTTAATACTAACGATGCTGTTACCAAAGTTGGCACAACTACCACCATCAACTATAAGGACAGATAAATTTCCTTGTACCCTACAAGAAGTATGAAATAAATTTTCCCTTTGTTCATCATCCTTAGTAGTAAAAGTAGTCAATGTCTGGCGCAATACATTAGTAGAATGAAACATTTCACTAAACATGATTGTGTTTAAACCCAACAACACAATAATTATCCTTACACTTCCACAGTTCAAGTACACAACCAAGCCACAAATGAAGTACACAAACTACTTTCAAGCAGATAGAATTAAATTCAACTACAAGTTTTTAAGTAATTAGTTCAATTACTTTCACACTTTAATGACTTGTTTGAATTTCAAATTCTACTACTCACTTTCCTTTTTCTTGCCTTGGCTTCTCACTACTTAACTACATAATAGGCAGCAATTAAAAACATACAAAATACACAACTTACCGCCACACAACTCCCCTTTTTGCTTACGGTTCCACAATATTCATGCCATCAACAAGTATCTATACGACACATACAACAACCAACACCAATTACACACACCTTTCACTAAATTTACAAAAACATAACTTTACACACATACCTCTTCAAGCCATAGTACACTTCCCCACTTCCACACACTATAACAAACTGCAACTTCAACAATAAAAGCAGCTCAACTTTCAAATTCAAAATGAGTTCAATAAGTGCAAGATTCCACAAATGGTAAGAAGCTATTTCAAATCCAATGGCAGACAATTAAACAATCACTTAATGTGTATTTTGAAATTCAAATTGCTTCTTAACTCACACTTCAATTCTGAAAATTCAAATCTGAAATCACAATTTACTACTCCTCACTTCCGAAAATACACTACACAATTCACATTTCTTCAATTGATCACAAAGGATCAACACTCTTACTCCTCACTTCCACTTCAAGATCACTTAACACTACTTCACACATACAACAATTCACACCGTCACTCTCACTTACACACACAGACACACGGTACACTCCTTTAAGCAACAATAATAATACTTCAAATGTATCACTTCCTTGCCTTAACACACATAACACTTCTTGTTGAATTCCCTTACACCGAACCTCACAACAAAGGCAACAACAACAATTCAAATAATTCCACTAAATGCAACCTTCTCCATAAAAGGAAAGACAATTCAAATTCAAACAACAATCCTTAATGCTACTCAATAACTACTTCAAGTTAATCGATGTTTGAATTTCAAATGTTTTCCTATTCTTCACACAATTTCAAATATGGAATTTAAACCCAACAATACTCAATTCCAAAATCATACAAGGATCACACTTCCCTTTTTACCAAAAATATTGTATTTCCAACTCTACAATAAACACTAGGAAATAAAGTTCTTATTTTTCCTTCAAAGTTCATGTCAACAACAAGATAATAAGGATTCACAATTGCTCTACATCTACAACAACAAGCAGCAACTACAACTCCTCAACAACACAATTAAACAATTTAATTCTCCACTTCACAATTTCGGATTAAGATGTTAAGAACCCTAAATTCCAAAATCTCAATTGCAAAATCCCTCCTCTTAAACCACAAGCTCTGATACCAAAAGATGATGATGTGCCTAAAAGAGGGTTTAAGCACATGTAATTAAATCAAAATTATAATCTCTAAAAGGACCAGAACAATCCGGTTCCAAAGCCTTAAAATTTACGTGAACCCTAAATCACAAATATGATCCGAATGCTATATTCCAAGATAATAAAATTTACAATGATGAATTCCTTCAATTGAAATCACTAAACAAACTAAAATTCCCACGAGGTTACTACACAAAAACAACAAGATCAAACCACGATCCTCCTTCCTAATAATGACCAACTCACACCACAAAATGAAGAAAAAATTGATGGTAATAACAAGTGCTAAAACCAATCAATCTTATAACATAATCAATTATTACAAATGCAATCAAAATCTGACCAAAAACAATCCAATTCAACCTTAGATATAACTCACTAGTGAGGAAAAGGAAAATTACAACAAAGAGAATTGATATTACTCACAATTCACTTTGAAGCCACTCGCCACAATCTCAATTTTGGGATTGAAATTAATAAGAGCAATTTGGATTTAGGAAAACCCTAACCCTCACATGTGAAGTGTCTATTCTGAATTTTTCAAAAAGCTCCTCCAAAACCCTACTTAAGCAAGTATTTATACTTACTCCCTTTAGGGTTAAAAAGTCCACAAAATTACAACTATACCACTTTAGGGTGGCCGGTCCTAAAAGCACCTAATATAACCAAATAAAATTATCCCAAAAACTTACAACATAAATGATTTAAATAAATAAATTACAAGTGAAAATAGTCTTCAACATGCTAGTTTTTCAATAGGATTTATCGGCCCAGCTCATCGTCGATTCAGGTCGATCCATGGATAACCCATAAGCTGAGTCTTAGTGAGTTCGTCCATCACCCTGTAAAGCATGATAAGTGTGTCTGTTGGAATATACAATAGATAAGTAATAGAAAAGAAGTTAGTAAGCAAATAATTCCGGGGTCGATTTACTCAAAAAGGACCCTCATCGCCAAGATTTGAAATCCTTTGGTTCTTTTCTTAATGATAGGTCTTGTAGGATTTTGATCCCTATCAAATTTGATTTGTACTATGAAGAAAATGGCATTTGTAGGGAATTAACAACTCCTTATACTCTGGAGCAGAACGGTGTGGCCGAACGAAAAAATCGAACCGTTGTGGAGATGGCAAGAAGTATGATACAAACAAAGGGACTCGTGAATCAACTTTGGGCAGAAGCTGTAGCAACATCAGTCTATTTGCTAAATATATCACCAATAAGGGCTATCATGAATTGAACTACCTACAAGGTTTGGCATGGAAGGAAACCATCAGTAAGTCATTTACGAGTTTGTAGGTGTATTGTGTATGCTTTGGTCAATTCTCAAGCTCGTCAAAAGCTTGACAAAAAATCTAAAAAAATGCATTTTTGTTGGTTATTATACTCAATCCAAAGCATATAGGTTGTATAATCCTCTATGTGGAAAGATTTTAATTAGAAGAGATGTAATTTTTTATGAGAAAGCAAGTTGGGATTAGGGTGAAGAGCAATTGCAACAAAAAGGTTCCACATCTGTTGATATCCTTGTGGAAAACAAAAGCCAAGTCTTGCAAATTCCTCAGTGTCATCGAGTCTGACAACTTCAATCGCATCAACATCAAGTAGAAATTCTTCATCTACAGCTGATGATTCTTCAGATGAAACACCAACATCACCTAAGAAATATAAGTCTTTAGCTGACATATATGAATCTTGTCAATTTTCTCTTATTGTTTCGGATCCTATAAATTTTTTTGAAGCAGCTGAAAAAGAAGAGTGGCAAAAAGCAATGGTAGAAGAGATTAAAGCTATCGAGAGGAATGAAACTTGGGAGATGGTAGACTTACCAGACGACAAGAATGTAATTGGTTTGAAATGGGTGTTTAAAACCAAATTGTTGCAGATGGAAGTATACAAAAGTATAAAGTACGACTTGTGGCAAAAGGGTATGCGCAACAACAGGGTATCAATTTTGACTAAACTTTCTCTCCAGTAGCTTGTTTTGAAACCGTAAGAATTGTTTTAGCTTTGGCAGCTCAATTGCAATGGTCAGTTTTCAATTTGATGTCAAGTTGGCATTCTTGAATGGAGATTTACAAGAATAAGTCTACGTGACACAACCAGAAGGATTCATATTGCAAGGTAAAGAGACAAAGGTATACAAACTGAAGAAGGAACTGTACGGGTTGAAGCAAGCTCCTCGAGCTTGGTACAGTAAGATTGATAGTTATTTTTAGTAAAAGGGGTATGTAAGAAGTGAGAATGAACCCACCTTATATGTGAAGAAGAAAGGTAAAAACAATTTCATCATTGTTTGTCTTTACGTTGATGATATCATTTATACTAGTTCTTCAAGTTCTCTTATGAATGAGTTTAAGACATAGATGATGGGTGAGTTTGACATGTCGGATATGGGTCTATTGCATTACTTTCTTGGTCTTGAAGTTCATCAAGCTGAACAGGGGATTTTTATTGCTCAAAAGAAATATGCAAGAGATTTACTTAATAAGTTTGGCATGTTTAGATGTAATCCTACAGTTACACCAATGGACATGAATGAAAAAATGCAGCATGGAGATGGCTTAGAAACAGCATATACAAAGAAGTTTAGAAGCTTGGTTGGGGGATTGATTTACTTAACATATACATGACCTGATATAGCATTTGTTGTCGGTGTTATTTTGTAATTTATGCATGAACCATCAAAGATTCATTATGGGGCAGCGAAAAGAGTGTTGTGCTACATTGCTAGAACAGTAGAGTATGAACTTTGGTATTCGAAAGCTTCCAACTTCAGATTACATGGGTTTATAGACAGTGATTAGGCAAGTTCGTTGGATGATTGACGTAGTATTTTAGCAAATATTTTCACCTTGGGATCAGGAGCAATCACGTGCAATAATGTTGGGTATAAGATACAAAGGGGTACATCTCTTTACTCTGCAACGCTGCATATTGTTGTCCATTGGCGGAAACCTTTTGTTTTGGATTCATTTAAAAAAAAAAAAAAAAAACAGAAAAAACCTTTGTTTTGAGAATTTTGTATGGTTTTATTAGTGATTTTGATGAAATTGATTTAATTTTTAATTTTATCATAAATTTATATATTAATAATAAAAATTTAATAATGATCAACTTTTGAAATTTAATATATATAATTAAATAATAAATTAAAAATTAAATTGACCCAATTAAAATAATAAATGATCGCTTTATTTTGAGGTAAAACTTCCGAGAATAGGCACTAAATATTTAAGGGCCATTATGGAGCAAGAAACTTCTCTGTGTATGACGTTATACTCAGTCATCAATATCTATCATAAAAATAATCGTATTTATATTTAGATACTTCATTCAAACTAGTCTCATATGAGTTTTTGTATTTATTTTCACTATTCTAATTCGTTACTTATAAGATTTTAATTATTATTCGTTGTAATAATGTTTATAATAATACTATTTTATTGCAACACGAATTGTTTCTTTCATAGTGTGGACGTATCGGGGAGGGAAAACTTGAAACATGCTGGGTTGAGATTTTTCCCCTGGTCTTTTTTTTTTTTTTGAAAGAGCCTTTATATAGGGATGGACGCAGAACATGAGAGTGGAGAGGTTATATTTATTATATTTAAATCAAAAATAAAATATAGATCACATATATATAATGAGTTTTCAAACGATACAATATTTTTTAATATTTAATAAAAATTATTATCAATAAAAATATAATATAAAAATATTTAAATAAAAATTTATAAGTGAAGTTAAAAAAAATAATATGATGTATATATGAATATTCTTTGATTTGTTTTTTTGAACAATAGTTCTACAAAATTTATATCATTAGTAATACTATAAAAATTATCAATTTCATTAAATTAATTACTTAATCAATCATTCAAAAATTGACAATCATTTTCATAATATTAATTGTAAGAAAAATACATTTAAGATATTTTATAAAACATGGCTAAAATATTTGTAGTATTAATATAATTCTTATTTTTTATATACTACTAATAAATAAATGGCAATTTAAGATGATTTAGTTAGTTTATTATAATGAATGAAATTTAATATTATTAGTTATCGTGAAGAAAAAAATAAAAGAAAGAATTAAAAAGAAAATGCCATTAAAGTAATAAACGTAAGTTGAGAAAACTAAAATGATTATTATAAAATTAAACCCATAACCTTTAATGTAAAAAACTTTATATTTACTATTAAGTTATACACTACAATTTATTAATAATTGTTTTTAAAATATATATATACATATATATTATATTTTCTTTTTTTTTTACTTTCATAATTAATTATAATTAATTTTTTTCTGAGCTTAAGGACTCAAAGTCCCCTTCAACCCCCTAAATCCACCTTTGAGCTCATGGTTGAATACATTAGGTGTCGAGTTGTGTTAGTATTGGATTACAACATGGGAATTTTTGTATATTTTTGCCTATATTTTTTACACAATCGATCTATTCTTCAATCTTACTATTAATTTGTATATTAATAATAATGATTTAATGGTGGTTAATGATAAAAATTTAATATATTAAATTAATAATAAAATTAAAAATATCCTATTAAAATGGTTGGTGGGACTTGAAAGATCCCATAATATGGGTGTGGGTAGAAAAAATTGCAATAAATGTTGGGCCTCAAGTACGAAGGGATATATCTCTTTACCCATCAACGGCGCACGTTGATGTTTATGGGAGGAAACCTTTTGTTTTGTTGACAATATGTACCAATGATTTAAGGGCATTTGATATATGGAGCAAGACACTTCTCTACGTTTCACGTTTACATCATACAATGCTATCCAATAATATTCTTTCAAATTAATAGCTGTACCCAATATCATAAAAATAATCCTATTTACTAGAAATAGACATAGAATTGTTGTATAGGGTCTAGATATGTAGTATTGAAATTAATATTAAAATTGTTTATAGATAATTATTTACTTATTATTACAATTACAATACATTATATATATAAATAAATATACTTCAATACAATATAATATTGAAAAGAAAAATAAATTTAATTTTTTTTATGTATCAAAGATTAAAAAAACAAGCTTTTTAGTAATATTATAAAAAATAATATAGTATTTTATAATTTTTTATATTGACTTTATAAGATTATTTCATTAGTTATGTCATAAAAAAATATGTATACATGTATTTTTTTTTAATATAAGTAATTAAACAATTGATTATCAATAATATTCATTTCTTTTTAAAATATTAATACTTTAAGTAATACGAACTACTATTATTTACTAACGTTTTATATAATATTAATAAAATTTAATTTTATATGTTATAGAAAAAAAATTATTTATTAAGAGATAAATAATAAATACAACTTAAAGAATTAAAAATTATTCTAATGAAAACAGACCGTGAGTATATAAAATCAACCCTCTAACCATTAAACTATATTAAATTTTTTATAATAAAATATATACTTAAAAATATAAAGATAATATATTTTTTAAAATGAATTAAATATTCGGGAGAAAAAGCCTGAAACTGGCTGTGCCCTCGCCATCATGACTGAAGATTTTTCCTAGGTTTTTTGTCTGTCATCATCATCTTGTAACTAAAAGGAACTTCATATATATAACACACCAGAGAAGAATTAAACTTGGAATTTGGTTGATAGGATCGGGACAGGGACAGGGACAGCCGGCGATGTTTGCATATTGGATCCGTAGAAAAGGATGGTCCCAAGCAAAAGGGGTGGAGGCAAATATAAAAGGAATCCGCGCAGGAATTCTTTTTCCAAGCTCTTCAGCCACTGCACAAAAGTAAGGTGAGGACAGGAGTTGTGTTGCCGCCCCCACCCCACCAACACGTGACATTGTGCCCCTTCTAGAACTCGTTTGACCGGGGCCACCTATAATTAA
Source organism: Laguncularia racemosa (assembly GCA_037954665.1). Taxonomy (NCBI): domain Eukaryota; kingdom Viridiplantae; phylum Streptophyta; class Magnoliopsida; order Myrtales; family Combretaceae; genus Laguncularia; species Laguncularia racemosa. The sequence goes on along the minus strand of JBBMOL010000024.1, from coordinate 4,587,772 downwards.
ACATATGTGCTTTAGATTTTCTCCTTTATTTTTTACCATCACCCACCACGTGTGTATGAAAATTAAAGAGAGTAAATGGATGAGAAAAAAAAAACATTAATAATAGGGATATATTGATTATTAGAAACCTACCCTTTACAATGAAGTAAATTAGATTGTCCTTATTTCTTTTTTTTCTAACTATACCAAAATTAAAATTATGATGGTTCCTAAGAAAAAAGAATTTTTTACTAGTCATCTCTTATGATCACTTTAACTTTAATTCTAATAAGTACGTTAAGGTCCCGCATTAATTAAATATATGTTCATGAATTGTTTTGAACAATAAATATGAATACCATTATTCATTTGTGTTAGTATATATATATATATATATCTTTCCGAAATTTTTATGAAACTACACTTCATTTAGAAGTTCAAAAACGGTGGACAATGCGACATTAAGTACTAAGAGCTGTAGTTTGCATTATATAATGAAAGGTCATGAGCTTTATAAGTAATATATATATATATATATATATCTTGCATAATGGATATGATTTTTATACACATAAATAAAAGAAAAAGAATAAACAAATGGGGCCACATGACACTTTGATGACGTAAAATGCACATATTACTACTCCCTATATCTAATGAATTTATGGGTAGTCTTCCTATGAAAGGAAAAATCAAAAAGAAAAATGACCAAATGAGATAGCTAATCAAGAAAACTGAGTTTATATAGGCTTCACGGAGCAGTAGACACAGCTACATTTTTCAATTTCTTATTTTTGACGTGGTAATAGAAAACCAGTTTTAAAAGTGTACTTGATAACGGTTATTGATTTCAAATATATTTATCATAAAAATCGTAAATTTACAATTTACTTAAAATGATGACCACAGTTAACATAGGAGAAGGAAAAAAAATAATGTTTTCTTAAAATAAATATTTTAAAATATAATTACAGTAAAAATAATAAAAAAATATAACAGTTAAAACCATATCTTAAAAATATAATTTTAAATTATCATAAAATTATGATTTTAAGTTACAGTTTTAAGTGAATAATTTGCACTAGGAGAGAGTCGATTCTAGCCCGTGAACTGGCCTGATTGGTTCAAGCTCTCGAATCGACCCTTTAGGGGAATTGGCTCGGCAGGTAGGAACTGTCAAGCTAGCGATTCGAAGGTTGGGTTACATTATATAACTTGGTGAACAGGTGGGCCCTAAATCGGTCGTCAACCTGCTAGTTCGGCCCGTCGGTTTAGTTAAATCGACAGGTTAGGCCCACCGTATAAGTCTAAATAATAATAATAATTGAAGTTGATGACAAAGAAGAGACATAGAGGAGGAAGAAAAGGAAGGAAAAAATTCAATTTAAAGGCTGACGCACATTGTTAGCGAAAGAAGAAAAAAATATCAAAAGAAGTAGAAATCTAATTCTGAACAACAGTAATAACTGAATGTAATTTCAAATGTTGTAACTCTACAACCTTAGGAAAGAAAAAAAAAAAAGAAGAGAAGATAGCCGGAGAGAAACATGGAAGGATGATGTAAGATAAAAACAGTTAAATTTGCACTTAGACATTTTGAAAGCATGTAGCACATTTTGAAAAAAATATTCACGTAGGTTTATAGAATTGTAAGTAGTGAGGAATAGGTTTAAGCTGTTAGTATAGGTGTAGCATGCAAGCGTTCAAAATTTTAAATTTGAATGTTACCAAAGAGTAGAAGGAATTAAGCGTATCGTTAGATGTTGTATAAATTGATAGTGCGGTTTGAAGAGTAGAATTATTCGTACAACAAATTTGCACTCACTCTTATCTTTTGCTCTTATCTTCAATTTTATATACTCTCATCTTCTATTTACTGTGCTCGCATCTTCTACACTATCAATGCCTTGTAAATAATTTCTGTTATATTTCTTGCCAACTATTAAATATATTATATCTCTTTATCTGCTCATATCAATATTTTCTAATTATCTTAATATTAAAAATGACAAGTTATTTTAGCGGTTTAGATTCTTCTAAGAGGTATCGTTTTGGTAAAGGTGATAAGGGGAAGTTTATGCAAGAGGCACCTTAACAATATTTTGAAGTAGATGATTATGATATTTATGACTTTATCAACGAACACCTATAGGACTTAATGATGCCACCCTAGGCTTTCATGAAAGGTTTTCTAGTAGATAAAGCGAATTGCTGCCATAATAGGGAAGTGAGGAGGAGGTGAAAGGAGAAAGGCAAGATGATGTGTAAGAAGTATCAGAGGAAGAAATTTTAGGGCACTTACGTGACCCATCTGGCTCTACAGGTAAGCTATCAACACTGCTTAAATAAGAAATTTTTACTAAACATTTTCGTAAAATTATAAGGGGAGATGATGACAACCGTGCTTATTGTAACTACTATCAATCAAGTTATGCGTGGAAAAAGGTAGAGGGGCATGGCACCCTCAACAGGCACATGTGAGCGAAGTATCCCAAGGAGTTTGACATAAATAAATTGCAGTAACACATTTCACAGTCAATAGGATTATAAGGAGGACGCTTGTTTTGTTATTTAATTGATAGGTAACAAGTTCTATTATAGAATACTTAGCAAAGTGTAACATGTCATGGAGTCAAGTAGCTTCCTCGCACTGGTTGGAGTATAAGGGAGAAGCACTGAATCTAAGCTCATGGACTTACGATCTAAAAACCATACAAAAAACCATCGTTAAGTTGTATCATAACGATAAGCGTAAATTTACTGATCTTTTCAATTTTCTTGTAATGCATGTTTTCATTGCATAGTTATATGGACCGATCCATGGCAAAAAGATTCATGCATAGGAGTTACATACCACTGGATAGACGATTTCTGACAGGTACAAAAAATATTAATAGTTCTAAGGGTTTTCAACGACCGCTATACGGCTCAAAATATTTTTTGCATTATAAGTATTATTTTAGGTAAATATAGTTTAACAAAAAAATATTTTTCAATTGGTTTTGACAACACGACTGCTAACACAACATCCATTGATGAACTTCAAACTTTATGTCAACCTATGTTAAGGGTGACATTTTTCTATATTCGATATGCCTGCTACATTTTAAATCTTTATATTAAGGATAGTATGAACTATTTAGATTTTAAAATATCCTTAATAAGATAACTAGTATGTTTGTTAATTGACCATCTTTCCATAAATAAGGCATGGTGGAGATTTTGTATTGAAAATAGAATGCAACCTAAAGAATTTAGAAAGGATGTTAAGCATAGGTGAAATTCCACCCATCGACTTTTACAAAGTATAGTTGCTTATAAAATTGCATTATGTTCTTTTGTTACCATGAATGTCCCAAACAATCCATTGTACCTCAACAATTAGGATGTATGTAGTAGACTATTAAATATTTTAAGAGTTTTTTATGATTATACTTTAACATTTTTGCAAATATACCAAAGTAGTGTTCATTTTCTCGCTTATGAATGTGGTGAATATACTGTTGGTGCTGCTCGATGCCCGATTTAACCATTTTTTACAGATGGCTATAAATTATATGGTTGCAAAATTGTTATAGTATTATAGACAAATTCCAGCAATTTATCTAGTTGCTTCTATTTTAGATCTATGATGTAAAAAAAAATATGTTATTAAAGTATCTTAATTTGTATTAATCCATTGTTGATGCATTCTATGACACAGAAAACATTTATGCTGTTACTACCATGCAAGAACTATGTTAAGCAGTCTAGGTAATGGAAGAATTATATTCTAACTGTTGTACTGCATTCAATGGTCAAGTATCCTAAATTCCCTCATCGTCCCTTAGCTCACATAGTACCACATATGATCCTACCCTCATTGTGTAATGAATGATGTTGCAAAAGTTGAATTGGCATTGTTTTCGGTCAACCAAGTACACTAAACTTGACAATTACTTCAATATACACTTCAAATTTAGTGACAACAGTATCATGAATTTCAACATCCTCGACTGGTGGAGGAGGCATATGAAGACATATCCTATACTCTCACATGGCTCGCTAGGTTTTGGCTGCTCTCGCATCAACGGTAGTTGTTAAACAGGCATTCAGCATGGTGGGTTGTATCTTGTCCTAACGGCGATCACGACTGCCACCTATCAACATTGAGGCACTGGCTTGTATGGAGGATTGGTCGAAGATAATGAGTCACACACAGGAGTTATACGAGATGTCCGATGAAAAAGATGAATACTTCAATGATTTTGTCCCATTGGGTGGAAGCTTTACTAGTTCAGATCCTAATATCGAGTAAGCCAAATAATTTTGTAAAAGTAGTAGTATTACCTTATTTATTTTTTGTACTAGATTAGAGTTAGACATATTTTGTAACAAGAGTAATACTCCCTTATTTATTTCTATTATTTACTTATACAGTATTATTATTATATACAAGAGGTAAGGCTAAATGTCCACTTTTTCTGTAATAATTTTATTCAATCATAAAATTCGGGGCTGGCATACCCCCTTTCCCTACCCCCCCCCCAAAATTGTATGGGGTATTACCATCAATTAATTCCGAAATATCATATATTGCTCCAAGAATTTGTAGATTAAATTTTAATGTTTATAAATTTAAGGAAAAAAACCAAACCAACTAAAAAAAATACATGGATAAATATCAAAATAATCTTAAAGAATATAAAAAATATGTAATAAAAAAACAAGAATTAAAAAAAATTAATAAAAAAACTCAAAAGGCCGGTTTAGGGCCCGAATCGGCCCATAAATCGTCGGGTCAAGGGAATTGGCCTGACCCTTCCCCCCTTGGGCTGGTTCCGATTTCCCCTTCTCGTATTCCTTAACCCGGAAGTTTTGAGCTGTATCGTTGCACATGTGCAAAAAAAAAAAAAAAGAAAAAGTTGCACGTGTTAGATTTGGGCCCACATCTGACAACAGATGAAAGAATAGAACATAAGGAAAAAAAAAGGTAAAATCATATTTTTAAAAGGTGATTTTAATACAATTTAAAATTATATTTTTAATCTAGTGCTATATTTTAGATATTATTTTCAATAAAATTATATTTTAAGATTTAAAAGAAAAATATTATTTTTATCATTTTCCCTTGTTAACATTCCCATAACATCTATTTTCAAATTATTATAAATCTAGGATAAATATTATTGTCTAACTATCCATAAAAATATAATATTTAAAACTTTTTTATACAACTACGGAATGGTATTTTAAGAAAAGATACATCCTTCGACCTTACCCAAAAAGAAATACATCATTTAAAAGACTAAAAGGTAAGTATATTTTATTATACTTATATATTTCATCCATTTTTGTATACATAAGAAATTGAATATTTTGCAAGAAAACTAAGATTCACTTGTAAGTTATCTTTGCCTACGTATAAAGAATCCAATGGAAAATGTGATTACTTTATGTACAACCAACATTACGTATAATTTTTTTTTCATGAAAAAGGCTATATATTATCATTGAGAATGTAGGAATTAAGTACACGATGAATACAAAGAGTTATATTATTTTGTGTTAAATTACTCAATAAACATCTCACAATTAGTTACTTGCATATAATGAACGCATCTCTTGTAACAAATCTTATGAAATTATATATATATATATAAGTTAACTTGAATCTCATAACAAATTCACAATTAGACTTTTATTTTGGGCTTTTCCATCGTGCTGGTGTATGTGGTGCATTTAATGCCTCTTCAAGCTGGGCCCTCACCATCGGGACTGAAGATTTATTCCTAGGTTTTTTGTCTTTTCCATGGAAGGGTCTACATGCGCAGGCGATACTATTACGTATGATGTAAGGACACTTGTCCCTTTTTATTAAGAATGTTTGTTCTCTTGTAGTCTTTTATTTGATTGAACAGAGAGACATTGTTTGGCGGGTTTCTGTTCTGCTTATCATCATTATTTCGTGTTAAATTACTCAATAAACATCTCAACATTAGTTACTTGCATACAATGAACGCATCTCTTGTAACAAATCTTATGAAATATATATATATATATATATAAGTTAACTTGAATCTCACAACAAATTCACAATTAGACCTTTATTTTGGGCTTTACCATTGTGCTGGTGCATGTGGTGCATTTAATGCCTCTTCAAGTATCTATAGTATTACAGTGCTATGGAGTGTCTTGGTGTTTTATATTTGTATTTTTCAAAGAAAATAGTTATTTATAGTGGTTATATGGTAAAAAAGAGTAATAGAGAGAAATTATTTAGAATAGGTAGCCATATATAAACACATACACCTACTCTTTCTTGATAAAAAAAAGGTAAAAGAAAAATTATATTTCCTTAAGCAATCACACATATATGTAATTATTTTTTTAGATCTTTACCACCCTAGCACTAGCACGGAATTCTAGGGACCATCTATTGCGACATCTGGCTTTTGGAATGCGTCCCCTCTAATATCCTTACTGCCCCGATATTGATAGACTCCACAGTATGGAAAGTTTGGGACCCTTTTACTGTCCAAAGAAATAAAGGCCGTTTGTGCACTCTAGATGAATCGGAGAATATCACTTAAGGAAAGTAAAGCAAAATTGGACTTAGATTTTGAGTAACCATGATGGTGAGAATAATAGAATCATATCAAAATCATTTCATACTTAGATTATTGTTAAGCTAATTATATGATATCATTTAATGATAAAATGGCTAGTAACAGAAAGATTATAAATGAATCTAGCTTACACATTTTGAAATTTAAATTTACATTTAATTTCTATCAAAAAAATTTCATAATTTTATGTCCTTGATTTTTTCCTTTTCTCTCTTGGTCTATACATTTATTTTATTAGGTGAATGCAAAATAAATACATAAATGAAAATATATTACTTGGATCAAACTTTCCATTTTTATAGCATATATAAGATTAATAAATCATTAATTATCAAATGGCTACTTTCTGCTAAATGTAAGTCCATGTGTGTCCACAGGTCTCTAGAAGCACAATGGTCTCTATATATTCCCAGAATGCGCGCACGATTCCCTACTCACTTCTCAGCACCGCACCAGAAATAAATTTCCAACTTCTCCACATAAACGAGGAAATTAATACTAACATACAAAAATTAAACTCCCATATGGGTTCCCTACTGGGTAACTCAAGACCTCCAACTTCATCCTCCAACCATATAGTTCTCTTTCCATTCATGGCCAAAGGCCATACCATCCCTATCCTCCACCTGGCCCGGCAACTCCTCTGCCGCAGCATGACCGTCACTCTCTTCACCACCCCGGGAAACCTCCCCTTCATCTCCAGCTCCCTCTCCGACACTGCCGTCTCTATTGTCACCATTCCCTTCCCCTCCCAATTCTCGGAGATACCCCCCGGTGTCGAAAGTACCGATTCACTCCCTTCCATGTCCCTCTTCCATCTCTTTGTCAACTCAACCCAAGTTATGCAACCTCACTTCGAGCTGGAGCTCCAGAAGTTGGGTTCGGTCCGGTTCATTGTATCGGACGGATTCTTGTCATGGACTCTTGAGTCTGCTTCAAAACTCAATATCCCAAGATTGTCTTTTTATGGCATGAATAATTATGCCTCGGTTGTTTCTATATCAGCGTTGTTACGTGATAATATACTACAAAAAGCCCAAAGCGACGATAAGTTGATTGCGCTTTCTATGTTCCCGTGGATTAAGCTTTGCAAAAACGACTTTGATCTGTCTCCTAAGGACCCAACCGCTCTGCATCCTGAGTTGCTTCAAAAAATAGCGGTGGCCACAAGTAATAGCTACGGTCTAATAGTGAACAGCTTTGAAGAGCTCGAACAGGTCTTTTTAGAGGCCTGGAATAATGAAGGCAAGCCCAAGGCATATTGTGTCGGTCCATTGTGTCCGGTTGCTGCTGAACCGCCGATGCTGGCGAAGTGTAAACCGTTTTATATTCAATGGCTAGACGAAAAATTCGAGGAGAAAAAACCAGTTTTGTACATTGCTTTCGGTTCACAAGCCGAGATATCATTTGACCAGCTAAAGGAAATAGCATGTGGGTTGGAAAAATCAGGGGTGAATTTCTTTTGGGCAGTCAAACCAAAGAAAAATGCAAAAGAAGAAAGGCTGCAGGATGAGTGCTTAATTGAGTTCGAGGCTACAGTGAAAGAGAAGGGACTTGTGGTGAAAGAATGGGTTGATCAGAAGGAGATTTTATTCCACCCTGGTGTGGAGGGGTTTTTGAGCCACTGCGGGTGGAACTCGGTGCTGGAGAGTATCATGGCGGCCGTACCAATATTGGCTTGGCCGTTGATGGCGGACCAGCCGCTTAACGCGAGGTTGGTGGTGGAGGAGTTAGGCGTAGGGTTAAGAGCTGACGAGGGAAGGGTGAAAGGGTTTATAAGAGGTGAAGTGGTGGAGAGGGTGGTGAGAGAATTGATGGTGGGAGAGGAAGGAAAGAAGGTGAGGAAGAAGATAAAGGAAGTTTCAGAAATGGCGAAAAGGGCAGTTGGGGAAGACGGGTCTTCATGGCGTACTGTGGACTTGGTCATAGATGAGACAGGTCCGAAGGCCACTTGAGTTTTGGACCATTGTAGTAGTGAGACTGACAAGTCATGAGGCCAAGAACGCAGTCGTCTCTCGAAGAAAAAGAAAGGATAATCAGGAAGGAGGGATGTCATCGGGCTCCGATCCATGCAGTAATAGTTAAATGACCATGTGTGTTCAACAGTGTACTTAAAAGTATTATTAGTGATGGTTGGTGCTTATTTAGTACGTGCGTGTGTGTTTTTTGTGTGTGCGTCCGATGCTGATGAAATATGAGGATATAATGATTGCGAGATTTTTCAGGTTAAGTACACGATGATTATTCCGTGAAACGTTTGGAAAAGCAGCTGCAATTATGAAATGATAAACCTTGGCCGCCTAGTACACGTATTTTAAGAGGCGCGTTTTGGATTCGTAATCTATTATTTATTTTAAAAATATTTTTTTATATATTTTATTTTGTAATTATTTTTTAAAAAATATATTATTTTAATAAATTTCTCACATAATAAAGGAATTTATGTAAATTTTTCATTTTTCTATTTTCGTTTATTTTTTATTTTTAAAAATTTCATATTGAAATTGGTCATCTCTAGGATATGAAGTGTAAATAATAGAACTTTTATTTAAATAACCTAAAAATTGAAGTTGGAACGTTCTAGAATTTATTATTTTTTTTTTTCAGTAACGTTATCGACGATAGAGATTTGATGATGGTAAGGGCCCAGCTTGTTTCAAGTTTTCCTTCCCCAATACGTCCACGCTATGAATGAAATAATTCATATTGTCATAAAATAGTATTATTATAAACAATAGTACAACAAATAATAATTAAAACCTTATAAGTAATGGATTAGAATAATGGAAAATCAATACAAGAATTCATATGAGACTAGTTTGAATGAAGTATCTAAATGTAAATACGATTATTTTTATGACAAATAGAGTAGAAATATTAAGTTGAAAGAATATTATTGGATATTTATACCCCAAAACAAAAGGTTTCCTCCTATAGACGTCAATATACACCGTCGAAGAGTAAGGAGATTATATATCCCTTTGTATCTTATACCCAACATTATTGCAATTTTTTCTACCCACACCCATATTATAGTCCAATACCAACACAACTCAACGACTAATATATTTAACCATCGATTGATTTGTTCTAAAATTTGTTAAAAATATAAATCAATGTTTAAAATTGTTCTAATTTGTAGAATATCTTATAATATAATTGTTTTTTTTATAATTTCAATTATACCTTATATGTGATAATATCTTAAAAAATAATTAATTATTATTGTTTATTTAACTTAGTAAACCATGCAATTACACCCTCATACTTCATCTATATCGTACGCAAACACACACACAAAGAAGAAAAAAAAAAACAAGAAGAGAGGCGTGCGCGTAATAAACACCGACCTTTATTAATAATACTAGGTCAACGTCATCTCCTGATTCCTTTCCTCTTCTCGACACAACTGGAAAATTATTAAAATAAGTATTTAAAAAAATTGAAAATAAATATATATAAATTATAATATAATTTTTTTAAAATTGTGATTATATATATATATATATATATAATTTATTTTAAAGACTTACACCAATAATATTCTAGGCTTTCCATGACTTGTCACTTGGTCGGTCGCACTTGCCACTTAAGCATTTACTTTGATATGTACAAAACTCAATTCGCCTTTGGGCATCTCATCTATGACCATGTCTACAGCACACCATGTCGGGATATAAGTGGGATGGGTATTGTTGGGTTCTCGACTCACCAATCCTATTAAAAACCCTATAAAGTAGCACCCTATTAGGTTTAGAATGAGTTATGAGTTTTTTTTTTTTAAAAAAAAACCTTACAGGGTTTGGAAAGGATAATTGGACAAATATTAGACCCATTGGGAATTCGAACCCCGTTAACATATATATATATATATATATATATATATTATAATTTAGTTAATAAATACTATTATATATTTAATAAATTTTTTTTGAAAAAAATAAATAAATCAGACCAAGCCATAATCTAATGTCCATTCTAATTTTATAATTATACTACTCACAGTTATATATTTATTCACTTTTCAAACTCTAACTCCCTTAGTCCCTTGTCAGTCGTCAAACTCAAACACTTAAATAGTCAAACTACAAGGACATCCACATAAAGCACAACAGTTGAAAAAAAAAAATCAAAAGAAGTCACAAATAGTGAAACCTTTGGTCACTCATCATCTTTGTCTCGCTCGATCTTGTCGTCCTCCTCCTCTTGTGCAAGCTGCTGTCACCCGTCAGTCATGCATCGTCTCGATCTCGGTTGTGCAAGCTATTGTCAGTCACTTATCATCTTGATCTCGTCCTCCTCCTCCTATGCAAGCTGTCATTGGTCGCTCATCATCTATCATCAGCTGGCTCGTTTTTTGTCTCATGGTCATCATCTCGGTTGTCTCCATTGCCTCCATTGTCTCCGTCATCTCGGTGATCTCCATCACCTCGGTCGTCTTAGTCGTTGTCTCTGTCCATTCGTCATCTCGATCATTTATGTTGAAGGCCTAACAATTGGATTTGCACATTATGTAGATGTCCCTTGCTCTCCATCTTAAGGCATCATAGAAGTTGAAATGTTGGGGTTAGATCCCATTTGCATAGGAAAGATAAGGACATGTCCCTATCTTTGTGAGTAGAAAAACTAATAGGGAGTTAGTTGTTGGGATGACAATCCACTAAGAGAATTTGATTATGAAACAAGCCATGGAAAAACACTAGAATTAGGAGGCTATTGCAATGGACCAGCTAACTAGCCACCTAAGGATAGAAGCATGGTATGCCGAGATTGGGCAAGCACAAGCCGCATCAACTTGTTATTGTAAACATTCAAAAAAAATATATGTTTATTTAATATTTATTATAAAATAGAGCTAAGGTCAAAAGTGGAAATTTTATAAAATGTAAGAAGCAAATTGGTCATTTCGTGGATAGGATATATATACTCTAGTTTAACCTAGCACTCCTCTCTTTCAATTCTCATAATGATAGACAAGTGATGCTCTCTAGAGAATACTAAGGCGACTTAGCAAATAACAACAAGGATCAAACTAATTACGCTAGGTAAGGGCTTCAATGATAGGATTAGTATTCATAATTATGGAATTAAGGAATCATGCAAGTATTGTGTTATGATTGGTAGAATCTAGATTAAGGAATGGGGCGGAACAAGCAAGGAGATCAAGCGATTAAGGGATCTAAATCAAGAATTTGACAAGTAAGTATACTAACCCATATAGTTCATTAGAAATTGCAAATTTTAAGATCCAATTAGGCTTAGGATTAAAGAATTTAGAATTAAGATTGAATTGAAAAAAAAGGAAATAGGGTTAATGAAGAATAATGTGATACACGGTCAAGTAGATGTCTATATACTTTCCCATGCCGAAACATGCATTGTATACAAAAAGGTACATGGTTGAAGTACACACCCATGCCTTTGGGCGTATTAAATTATGGAAATCTACAAAAAGGTATACGACCAACTATACGACCATCTATCTAGGCATCCCAAAATGACAAAATCCACAAAAAGATACATGACCACTCTACACAACTGTGTATCTAGGCAGGCCAAAAATGCAAAACTCATAGAAAGATATATAGCCACTATACATAACCATGTATCTAATCATACTAAAGCATACAACCTAAAATATGACCATGTACTTAGAAATATTTTGTTTATCAATTTAATTTACATTCCTTTGAAATTCTATGCAAACTAGACATCTAGTAAAACTCTAAAAACTCTAATAGAGTAAGGGAAGAAATCATATAACAATTTAAGTAAAGAGAATTAAGAAACTTAGATTATTTCTATATTAGTACTAAGAAGAAATCACTAGTTTTTAGATAAATTTCAAACTAGCTTTAAGCTCAAGACCAGACATGCTTAAGATTAACACTCCAAATATGTGTAACTTTGATTTTTTTATTGTGATTGTTAAGTTAGTATTAAATTAGATTAGGTTGGATGGACTGGTTTAAGTGGTTAAGTTACTTGTTAATTATGCTTAGCTCGGCCTAAAGGCCCATAGTGGTAGATCCCTAGGGAACAACCCAATAATCTTTATATAACGTTGTCCCTAGTGAAGTCATATTTGGGAATGATATGGGTCAGTTAAGGTTTAAGATTTAAAGAATTATGAGTGTTAGGGCTCATAGTGGTAGTTCCCAACACTGAGTTAAGGATTAAGTGTCTAAGTATGTTTGACAGGGTCATGAGTACCCCATTGTTGTTATTTGAAGTTAAGTAAAACATGAATCTACTATATGATATTTAGTATCTACATAAATTGTATGTGAATTATTTCAGGTTTAATCATGCATATGTGTTTATTGTTATACGTACTAAATGTTAGATCATCACTTGGGGATTGTATTTTTTAGATGAAGGTACAGAGGGAAGTGTTACTTATGGGGAGAAGTTAGGTTTGAATGCTCAAGAAAGGGAGGATGAAAAATTCCATTATTATTATGGAGTTTGGGTGATGACTAATCAGTTGAAGCATAGGAATTATATTAAGACTTATTATTGAATTTAAGAATTTGATAATTGGAATAGTTAAATATTTTAAGTGATTTAGATTAATGTATTAAGACTGTTTTCTTTAAGAGTTGAAAGTTTATATAAGATGTATTTATATCATGTTGGAAGTATTGGATGCATATGTTTGTGGTTTGCAGGAATTATAGGAATAAATGGTGTCAAAGTAGAGTTAAGAGTCTTAGTATGTTCTTGTCCAGTAAGGACATGTAGCGAGCAGCAGCACTCTCGAGTTCCATGTTATTATAGTTATACTTCTACTGTAGATTGGTTAATTTCTTATGGATATCATCCTATCTGGTAGGCTTGCTAAATGTATGTGAGGAAGATTTGAATTCCTCCTCATATGTCGAAATTTGTGTAGGAGGTGGAATCAATTCGCCATATCCTAATCCTAAATAGTAGCCTAACCTATAGCCTAAGACCTCTGCCGTAATGATAGCTTCAAGCTTAAGCCAATCCCCCTTCTCTCATACTCATGCCTCATCCTCTGACTTCTTCTTTAGCATCTCCTCCTACATGGTCCATTTAAACTATTAGCTAAATGGATTTTAAAATTCCAAGGAAGTTAAACTAAACTTTAATAAAGAATCCTTACGTAATCTCGTGTTACAATAGGGTGAATCCATGCACTTGCACTTCTCCCTTTCCTTCGGCGGTGTGTATATGCCCAAGTTTCCATATCTATCAGTTTTTTTAAATAAAGAACAAAGTTAACGTACATGAAAAGATAATGTCTATCATCCCCCTACTTCCAAAACTACATATAATTGTGTGATCCTCTTCAATTACACACCTCCTAATTCAATCACTTTACGTCAAGGAACAACCAGCTTATACCCTCAATTTTAGATAAATAAACATCTTCACAAATCAATTTATCCTTTATTGCCACATCTAGATTACCAATTTGAAGGTAATTGTGCATCGACAATTTAATTTAACATAACTTTTTAAGGTAGGATGAACATTTAAGCTTGATATTCTTGCTTGGAATAAGAAACAACTAACCTAATTAGCCGCAAACAAATTAAGAAGCCAAAAAAAATAAAGAACAAAACCATATACCAAGCATTTGGCATGTAAAAGCAAATGTAATGTATAATTTCATACTATTTCTTATGTTTAGAGCTAACCTTTTTCATTTTGTTGCTCAGGAAAGAGTGTACTTTAGTAGTATGCAAATACTTTAATTTCTTTCTATTTTGGGTGTTCACTATTTGCTTCTTCTACAAACGAAAAGGACAAAATTGAGTTTGCAAAATAGGAAGATGTATCAAAACTATGCTAGATAAACTACATTTTACATGTAGGTTTTATTACCCTTACCTTGTAGAACGGATCATTGTCAATGAAATCACAAAGTTACCTCCACTCACTCCTTCAATGTTCCGATTTGGGTGGTGGTTTGATTCAAGCAACCATCCTCATAATATGCTCAAAGATTCATTTGCACATCAATGTAAAATTTGGAAGCAATTGTGTCATGATTTTTCTTCCATGATTTACTTTTCTCCCATTTACCCACATCAAACTTATCTTGCAAAACCAAATAAGTTAAAGTAATTCAACATGAATGTATAATTAAAGTTATAGTATAAACAACACTTACCACCATTTTAATATTGACCTAATGTTCCTCCTCTTTAATTGCCTTCCAAGCCTTCTTGCTACGGTTCGATATAAATAGTGTGCTACAATTACGATGCCTCAATCAAAATTCCAAACATAATAACCAAGGATAATTACTCACTATCCCACTACAAGTGGAATCCACAACTTTGACTTTTTGCTGATCAACCTAAATGCTTCCTCTGCAAATACACCCCTATAGATTCCTCTCTATCTAGGTTCTTCATTATTATCTCCTATCTCTCCAGCTACATTAACCTCCTCTATAGCAATATCATCCCTTGCACCATCATCACCACCCTACTCCTTATCAGTATTGCTCCCCCCCTCAGAAATATCATCATCATCTCCATTACTATTTCCCTCTTTAATGCCCCAACTTTACTTAACTTACATGGGGTGGGGTAGATTTGTAAGAAGAGAAGTGTAGAAACCACCTAGAACATATAAGAAAGTTGATTGTGGGTGGAGTGTGGTGTGGGGGTGGTGGAACAATGGATATATATAAGAAAGGAAAATGGTTTGAAATAAAATATAACCTTTATTTAAGGTGCCCTACTGCTAAAGGTCCTATATAGTAGCATTAAGGAAGCCTTTATCCATACTACCCAAAAAAACAAAAAAGAAGCAAATTTGTTAGCAATATAATTAGAGTAAAAATTTAGTATCAAATTAAAACTATTTAACACACTACTAGTTACTAAAGTGAAAATTATTTAGATCACTTAAAGTTGTTTTCTCAAAAGAACAAGTTTGAACTCTTATAGACCTAGTTGAATTGATTCTTGAACTCTGAGAATGATTTAATAGGGACACTATTAATCGAGAAATGCTTATCATTATAGTAGGCTTTATTTTGATGAAATTGTCTTCTAATTACTGGTTTTTGTATTAAAAAGTCGAATTTCATAAAGGGAAAGAATAAATGATATTTCCTTATGTGCACAAAATGCTTCCACTTAGTATGTAACATAATCATTTGATGTACCCTAGAAATGCAAATAAATTTACACCTAAAAAAATAGTTTGTTGCACCATTCAAATGTAAAAATAGTACAAGCCACTTGTTATAGTTGAATCAATAAGAAGTAAACTAAATGAAAGATGCAAACATTTCACTAGTAACACTCAGACCCATTACACACAATAGTTTCGAAATGCAAGTTATTATTTCGAAAACCACAGATCTAAACAAGAAGATTTCACACAATGATCACTTAAACCAAAGTCTCAATTTGATTGCCATAGAATGAGTCCAAGTGCTAAACTATCACAAAACACAATTCATGTGCAAATTGCCCTAAGGTTTTTCCTAATTCATAAAATCCTATACCCAAAAATGAAACATGGGATTATGTTAAATGGCATAAAGAAGATAAAAGAATCAAAGATAAGATGCTAGAGACTAATATTTCAATGAAGTGGCATAAACCAAACACACACACACATGCGCGCACACACAAAACCTAAATTGGATAGGACTTAAGCAAATAAAAATGAAAATAAAACCTATAAAGTAGTGTTTGTAGATCCAAGCTCGTGTACATAGCTAGATTTCAAATATGTTTCTAATAAAGACAACAATAAAATTGATTATTTAATTAAATCATTTAAATTATCTAATTGATTTTTTTATTTAATACCTCAACTACACACAAGCTATGTTTACCTATAATATCCAATTTTAGAGAAATCTCAACACTTTTTTTTTTTAGGTAAAACCAAAATTGAGTACACAATTAAATTAATTTGAGCATTTTGTGGGCTCCATCTTGCCAACCATGACAAGTATAGTAAGTTCAGTAACATTAATAAGGGGAAAAAAGAAAAAGAAAGATAAACAAAAGGGAACAAGTTTTTGTCTTTTCAAATGCATGCAATATAAAAAAAGATCTGGACTTTTAGCTTACTAGATGACCGCTATAGTTCTTCTTTTTCACGAAAAAGAAAAAAAAAACACACACACACACACAATAATAGACAAAAAAGCTTAAAATAAAAATGTAACTAGAAATTTACTATTGCTACTTCAAATTTTTAACTAAAAAGAAAAAATAAAAAGTATTAGAATAGTTAAAAAGAAATGAAAGAGTTGAATTTGATGAAAAATAACTACCTAAGAATGAAGATGGAAGAAGATACCGATGGCATGAATGAGAAAGGGGAGAAAGAATGGTAGGGTTTTTGCTTAGTAATGAATTTAATTTATCCATGAGCGTTTAACTCACCACTAGCAAAAAATTAGGTAGCCTTGTTTCGCTTGATAAGCCCAAGTGGCATTATGCTAAATATAGCAGTAACCACTAAGCTATTAAATTAAAAAAAAAATCATCAATGATTTTATATTCACCAATAACTACTTACCGTTGTAGGTACAATTTGTAGTAGTGATCTTAAAAGGAATTGCAAACCTGATTTGAAAACAGTAGGAATTCTATGGAAAGACTATTCTACCAATTAAACATAGTAATTGCCCTACAAGAAAGGAATGACTATTTCATTACACACCCCTATAAAACCAAGCAAAACTTGTTGTTATACTATGATTGGAAGAGTGGAAAAGTGAGGAAAAGAATGAGGGAGGAAGGAATGAAGGAAAATTTTGTTTTTACATTAATTGTTAAGAAGGAAATTTTACAAGGAAGGAATTTAAAAGGATCTAAATCCATGGGGCTCACAAAAAGTGTTCTCTCCAAAAGTTGAGAGAGTGCAAAGGAAAATTGTTAAAATTACTACTTACTCAAAATAAGTGCTATTTTATTAGTAAGGGAAAAATATAAATTTAGTCTTCAATATTATACTACTTTTCTATTTCAGTCATAAACCTCTTTTTTTTTTTTTTTTTTGCATTTGAGTTTGCAATCAAGTCCTTTTGTTGATGGCATTAAATTTTCCATCCATGTATGACACGTGATGCTGCCTAATTGGTTGAAATATTAATTTAATTAAATAAGATAATATATATATATTGTCTAAGTAAAGATTAAAATATATATATATATATGAGAAATAATTAAATAATCTATAAAATTAAATAATTATTGTAATTAAAAATTATTAGATAATTATATATTTAAGTAAATAATTTTAAAAATTTAAAAAAAATTCCATAAATTTTAAAACAAAAGGAAAATGAAGAAAAATTGTAGAAGTAGAGGGGTCACGTAGCTACCCAAAAAAATAAAAAAATAAAAATTGAAGCAAAACCTAACTCAATCGCTAACAAGTCATGCAACCTAATTGGGTTTTGCAATATTTTTCTTTTCTTTTATTTTTTTGAATGTGGCAATTAAGGGTGGCTACCCACCCCCGTAGGGGGGTCACAATGACCCACTTTTTATTTTTATTTTATGATTTTATTTATTAATTTTTTATTTTATTATATCACTTATTTAAAATAAATACATGGATCAATTAGATAGTACCATGTAATCAAATATTTCTTTAATTTTTCTATATTTTCCTTTTCTTTTTACTTTTTTTTTAAATTCTTTTTTAATTTATCATTTTTTTTATTTTGATTATATTATATTATTTATTTAATTAAATGGACCAATAGAATTGCACCACATGTGGCTTACTAATGAAAATTTTAATACCATCTTTAAAAGGAATCGTTTACGAACATCTGCAAACGTGCTGTAAGAGTTAGATTGCTTATTGAAATAAATATTCTCGATTGAATATTCGTGCCTTTTGACAAACTACATATACACAACTTAGGATAGGGGGAATTCAAACTTGTTAAATCCGGAATGGAAAATAGTGGTAATGCCGATTGGGTTACAAGACCTTGGTGAATATTCGTGTCTATTTGAAGAGCATTTAAAATACATCAAAAAAGGTTAGACCCAATATTAATAGGGTAAATTCCACTTTAAATACATGTGTTTTCATCTTTTGATACTTTATATACCTTTGTTCTCATTGTTGACACTTTTTATACCTATGTTTATTTCTATCTATCACTATTAATGACTAAGCACTTTTTAATTTATGATTGTTCAATAATAATTAATTCAATAAAATAATATAATTAAAAAAAATTAAATGATTTTCTAATAAATAATGAAGTATATAACAAATTAGTAAAAAGAAAGCCTGAAGTTGATGACCAGCTAAGGTAGAGTTGATGAAGCTGGCTAACTAATCTCTCCTACTTGATGATAACCTAAGTCTCTGAATACCCAATCTAAGGTTGATGACGATGGAGAGTAAAGTTGATTTTCCTTTGGAAAGATAAAGAAAATTACATTAATAGAATTCAGAGATTACGAAGTAGAAAGCACCGCCTTCCTAAATCACAAGTTAAAGCTCTTAACATCGTTAAAATGACATGAAGTTATAAACACATTAGTTAAACATAGACTAAATTGGACACAACGATAGGTGTTTTAACTTCCATTAGTCCTAAATCTATTTTATGACTCACAAAATAGCAAAAATGGTTTCATAAAATCATTAAAGATTTGGTCTTGACAGAGGAGATCCACTTCTATATTAAATGCCCGTCAAATGGATATGATGCGGAATCATTGTGACAAACCCACGAACGCTAACAATAAGATATTGTGTACCTTAACTTATTGAGAAAAATAATGAAGAATTAGAGGTATTATTTTAGCGTGATCCTAATATTAAGTTTCTCAAGAACCACAATATTAACTAATGAAAAAGACCTCGACTCTTTGATTAAGCAAATCTAAGAACTTTGATATAGAAAACCACAACTCATTAAATTATGCCAATCAAATAACCTCAATATAACGTATAAACATGACAATAACCTAATAAGGAGAAATTAATTCTCTCAAGAAAATTTCGATATTGTTCAAAAGTTTTTCTACATACTAAATAAAAGACTTTATATATTGCTAACAAGTCCTAACGAATTAAGAAATAAAATATTAATTTAATAACAAAATGATAATTGCTAATAATGGAATGAATATTCAGAAAATTGCAAATCTCTAAGCTAGTAATTCTAGAAAGTCCATGATTGTTTTTGCATTCAAAATTGTCTTTGCCTCATGAACCAATGATAAATTAATTTGACTCTCGCTTGCTTCTATTGTCATCTCCAAATAATCTACAATAGTCTTTAGTCCTTCATTCATAAAGCCACTAAATTCTGCTTAAAGTCCTTTGGCTCGATTCCTAATAATCATTTCTTTTGAAATTTGTAATTGTCTCAACAAACTTGTCACTTTTGAATTGCTATCATTCCTGCTATCTTCAAAAAGAGTTGTCCTTAAATTTTCATCACCTACATAAAAAGGAAATAAGTCAATAACATTAAAAGTGACACCTACATTGTACTCACCTAAAAGATTAAACTTGTATGCATTTTCATTGATATTTTCTATCACTTGAAGTGGACTATCTCTCCTTGGACCTAATTTAGATTTCCTTTGAGTCAAAAACCTTTCTTTCTCATTTTTGCCCCTTGTTTGCTTAGTTAGCATACCATTCGTTCTTTTTCTCTATCCTTTGTTTAACTCGCTCATGAATCTTCTTCATAATAGCAACCTTTTTCTTGCCATTTAAATTTGAATGCTCACTATCAAGTAAAGGAAGTAAATTTACGAGAGTTAATAGATTAAAACTATAAACAATCTCAAATGGTGAAAACATGATAGAAGAATGAATAGCATGATTATAAGCAAATTCAATGAAGGGCAAACACTTTTCCCATGATTTCGCATTCTTCTGAATCATAATATGCAAGAAAGTCATCACAGTCCTATTAACTAGTCGAAAATAACAATTGGTACCTAACTTACCCCACAACACTTTCCAAAAGTAGTTAAGAAACTTGATACCTCTACGTTATTGAGCAAAGCAAGAAGGAGATTAAGGACATTTTTGTTAGAGATGATAAAACATTGCTTGTTGCTGACTCGAGGAGATGTGAGCCAAAGAAGTTTGTTAGACATTGTGCTTATGCAAGATTCTAGAAGATTTGCCATTGATGGACCAATTGGTGGAGAATTGGAAAGCTTTCCCTTGTCTTCTTCTAAATTTATTCATATTTTAAATTCATAGCAAGGACTTCTTTTGCGGTAAAGTAGGATTTTATTATACTAAATAGTGATTACATTTGCAAGCAATCTACAGATACATAGTTACAGCAGTTATCTTGCATCTATTGTTGGTAAGGAAATCTTAATTTTCAAGATACAAATTTGTGGCTCAAGTAAAGATTTGTTTTTCATTCATATTTATATTGTTTGAACATTGTAGAGATGTAAAACTTAAGGAAAAATAATTCTGAAACTAAAAGGATAAACTACAATTTTAACAAACCAAATCTTTGTAAACATATGTTGTCCTTAACTTATTTTGAATCATTTATTTAAGACTCCCCCTTGATTCAAAATCACATACTCCTAGCTTCATTGTGAAGTATTGATGCTTAGCTTTAGGAAGTGACTTTATCAATATGTCAGCTATTTGTTCATTTGTGCTACAAAAAATAAGATTGATCTTTTCATTAGCTGCAAGCTTCCGAATGAAGTGATGTTGTATGTCTATGTGCTTTGTTCTTCCATGGAATGCTGGGTTCTTGGACATGGCAATGGTAGACTTATTGTCACACATGATTTCTGTAGCTTTGTCTTGGTCAAAGTGGAAACCTACAAGGAGTTTTCTTAGCTACAATGCCTGACGTGATATTGCATTTGTTGATATATATTCCACTTCTGAGGACAAAAGTGCAACTGTCTCTTGCTTCTTTGAACACTAAGTTATTGCTCCTGATCCAAAGCTGAAAACATTTCCTGATGTGCTCTTTCTATCATCCAAGCTTCCTACCCAATCACTATCAGAATATCCAAACAAATCAAAATCAAATACTTTAGCATACCAAATGCCATAGTTTATGATTCCAACTATGTATCTAAGTATCCTCTTTACTGCACCAAAATGTTGCTTTGTTAGACTTTGCATAAATCTAGATACTACACTCACAGAATAGGCAATATCAAGTCTTGTATTTGTCAAGTAATTCAATCCTCTAACCAAGTTTCGAAAAGTTCTTTCATCTGCTTTGTTCGTTCCATCCTCGCGCTGCAGCTTTTCGTTGATGTTCATCAGAGTATCAATTGTCTCACAAGAGCTCATTTTGAATCTTTCGAGCAAGTCTGCTGCATACTTTTGTTGACATATGAATATTCCATCTTCACATTGCTTTACTTCCAACCCTAAAAAGTACTTCAACAATCCCAAATCAGTCATTTCAAAGTTCTCATCATGCTTAATTTGAACTTTTCAATTAATGACTTTGAAGTGCCTATGTAAATCATATCATCTACATAAAGACATATTACTAAAAACTCTCCCTCTTCTTAACATTTTAGATAAAGTGTAGGTTCATTTTCACTTCTACTAAACTTGTTCATTTGAAAGAAACTATCTACCTTGCTATACCAAGCACGAGGGGCTTACTTTAGACCATACAATGCCTTTCTCAACTTATAGACTTTACTTTCACATCCTTGCTTAATAAATCCTTCAGGTTGTGAAACATACACTTCTTCTTCTAACTCTCCATTAAAAAATGCAGATTTAACATCAAATTGATACACTGGTAATTCAAGTTGAGAAGCTAATGCTAACATTATCCTAACTGTTTCAAAACGTGCAACTAGAGAAAACACATCATCATAGTCAATACCTGGTTGTTGCGAGTACCCTTTTGCGATCGGTCTGGCTTTATGCTAACAACTTTTGAGAAACTTTGGTTGAATGCCTTTTCATAATTCATGTTCAAGTATATATATACATTAGGAGGATATCTTTCCAAGCAACTATATCTTACAAACTAGGAAAACAAATCTTCCTCTACCAAAATATACAATACAAAATATACATGCCATATTTACAAACTAAGTTACGAAACAAATATCTAAATATTCACGGCCGTGTTACACGGCCATATATCAGGCCATGTATGTTTCTGGTAGCTACCTGACACAATACACGGTCGTGCCTTCTGTCCATGTATCCGGTCGTGTATGTTTCTGGGAGGTACCTGACACAACACACGGCGTGCCTTCTGACCGTGTATCCAGCCGTGTATGTTTCTGGAAGTTATCTGACACAATACACGGCCGTGCCTTCTGACCATGTATCCGACCGTGTATGTTTCTGAGCTTCCAGACATTCTTGATTGATATCCCCCCTCAAATTGATGCGGACTAATCAAGAAGCATCAATTTGCCAACAAGAAACTGATGACGCTGCCGAGAAAGAGCCTTAGTAAATATATCAGCTATTTGAAGATCAGAAGATATATGAGGAAGAGAAATAACACCATTATCATAAGCTTCTCGAATAGAATGACAGTCCACTTCAATATGTTTCGTACGCTCATGAAAAACAGGATTAATAGTAATCTGAACAGCACTAGTATTATCGACATGAAGAGAGGTAGACCCAAGTTGAGGAAAACCAACCTCAGCCAACAAACCTCGAAGCCAAATGATCTCAGAGCAAGCAGACGACATAGCATGATATTCGGACTCAGTAGAAGACTTAGACACACGATCTTGTTTCTTACTCTTCCAAGAAATTAAAGAGTTACCAAGAAACATACACCAACTAGTAATAGAGCAACGTGTATTAGAACAACCAGCCCAATCAGCATCACTATATGTGGTTAAGTGAATAGGAGACTCCGCAGAAAAGAAGAAACCATGATGAGAAGTCCCTTATAAATACCGAACAATACGGCGAACTGCTGCTAAATGAAGATGTGTAGGTGCCTGCATAAATTGGCTAACTTGTTGTACAGCAAGTGAAATATCAGGACGTGTAATAGTCAGATAATTGAGACTTCCAACAAGTTGTCGATATAGAGATGGATCAGATAGAAAGTCACCATCATGTCGTTGATATTTAACATTCACTTCCAAAGGAGTATCGACAGAACGTCCCTCTTGGAGACCAGCTAAAGCAATAAGTTCCTCAGTATATTTATGTTGATGAAGAAAAATACCAGTAGAAGAAGAGTGAACCTCAAGACCTAAGAAATAAGTTAACGATCCCAAACCCTTCATATGAAAAGAACCTTGAAGGCGCTCTTGTAACTAAGACATTAATTGAGTATCAGATCCTGTGATAACAATATCATCAACATAGACTAACAATAAGACAATTCCCTTGTCAGTCTTGCACAGGAATAATGAAGAATTATACTAACTTTGAATAAAAGAGAAGCTAAGAAGAGTATTACGAAACTTCTTAAACCAAGCCCATGGAGCCTATTTTAAACCGTATAGAGACCGTTTGAGCTTACAAACATCATGTGAGGGTGTGGAAAACAATCATGGAAGAGGAGTCATATAGATATCTTCCTTGAGGTCTCCATGCAAAAATGCATTCTTAACATCCATCTGTCGTAAGAACCATCCTTTAGATGCAGCAATAGATAGAATAAGTCAGATAGTTGTCATCTTAGCCATAGGTGCAAAGGTCTCTTCATAATCAATTCCATATTCCTGTCGATTGCCAAGAGCTACCAACCTTGCCTTATATCTGTCGAGGGAACCATCAGATCGAATCTTAAGAGAATAAACCCATTTACAACCAATGGGTTTAACACCAGCAGGACATGAAACGATATCCCAAGTGTGATTGTCTTGAAGTGCTTGAAGTTCCTCTTGCATGGCTTTTATCCAGCAAGGCTGTTTAGCAGCCTGAGAATAAGAGGTAGGAATGGTAGCATTAGTTACAATTGCAGAATAGCCATATCTATTTGGAGGACGAGTGTGCCGAGTTGATTGTCGAAGAATCATTGAAGCATTTCCAGGAGTAGGGTCGGAAAGGATAAGTCCAAGCTTGAACCGTTTATCAAAATAAGAGTCATCAAAGTGAGGAAGTACAACAGTATCAGATGTCGAAAGATGTTGCTGAAAATAGTATTCATATTCAAAGAAAATCACATCCCGAGAGATATGCCATCGATTATTAATCGAATCATAACACACAAAACCTTTATGATTAGGACTGTAACCCATAAAGCCACATCAAACAGACTGAGTTGACAACTTATGACGTTCATGGGTAGGTAAATGAACGAAACAAACACATCCGAAAGTATGTAGCATATGATAATTAGGATGTTTACCAAACACTCGTTGATAGGGAGAATCAAACTTCAATTGTTGAGATGGTAAGCGATTAACCAGATAAACGACAGTAGATAAAGCTTTGGTCCAAAACTTAGCTGGAACAGAAGATTCTAACAACAATGTGCGCACCACATCTAACAAATGTCGATTTTTCCATTCGGCAACTCCATTCTACTGAGGTGTATAAGGACATGAGCGTTGTGAAACAATACCCTTGTTATGAAGAAATGCTTGAAACTCATGAGAAATATATTCACCACCATTATCAGACCGTAAGATTTTAATACAAGTGGAAAACTGAGTCTCAATATATGTCACAAAGGTTTGAAACACAGTAAACATGTCTGCTTTGGAATGCAAAAAATAAATCCATGTAAATCGACTGTAATCGTCAATAAATGTCACAAAATATTTATACTGATCATGTGAAATAATTGGTGCAATTCCCCAAACATCACTATAAATAATGTCAAAACATTTATTGGCACGACTACCCAAAACAGGAAAAGGCAATGTCTTACTTTTGCCCAGTTTACAAGAAGAATAATCAACTAATAAACTCTTATCTTTAGAATCGAGAACACCTCTTTGCAACAAATGATTCAAAACAACATTATTTGGATGACCTAAGTGTCTATGCCAAATGCCAGCCTTATTGTCAACAACTGAAGAAGTTAATGACAAAGTCCGAGGAACGGTAAATTGTAATGGAAATAACCTGCCCACTTTAGGCCCCTTCGCTATCACCTTCCCCAACACTTGATCCTGCACAATACAACCATCATGAGAAAAGTGGACATCACAGTTATTATCCACCATTTGCCCAACAGAAAGTAAGTTAGTAGATAATTTAGGAGAAACCAAGACATGTCAAAAGGAGGAGCTAATATCACCAACTGTCGTAATAGGAATATTATTTCCATCAGTAACCTGAATGTGTTAAGTACCAGTTTATGGATGTTGATTATGCAATAAATCAGATGTGTCAGTCATATGATTTGTGGCGCTAGAATCGACAAACCAAGGAACAGAATTAGTAGTCTTACCTTTCCCTTGAAGACCAAGAGCAGAGAAGGCAGAGAAAATCATATGTTGAACTATATCTGGTGTGAGAACAGATTGATTATTGCCAGTAATTGTGGATGTCGAACCAAGATTGCAAGAGTCGGATACCGCAGCATGAAAAGCTTGTGGCCTTCTGTTTTGAGGCCTTGTAGGACACTCCTTAATAATATGTCCTTTTTGCTTGCAATAATTACATAACTTCTTACTACAATGCTGGGCAATATGACCAAATTCTTTGCAGCTGTAACACTGCATTATTCCCTTTCATCGGGTCTGAGCAGCATATGCAACATTAACTATTCTAGATGATCCACCAGTTGCACCAATAGCAGCTTGTGTCACCAATCTTTGTTCCTCGCGCAGTAATTCACCAAAACATACATCCAAACAAGGCACTGGATCTCTATTCAGCAACCCAGCCTGAGTGGTTTCAAATTCAGGTCTGAGCTTCATCAAAAACTGATCACGACGACTCACTTCATGAACAGCCTGAAAACTAGCCAAACTCTCCTTTGACACCTTAGCATAGATAATACCAGAATATTCGCTCCATAAATTAAGGAAGCCAGAATAATATTGTTCAATTGAGAGATTACCTTGACTATAATTACTCATATCAAGTTCCAATTAGAAACGTCTTGCAGTATTATCTTGATTGTAGACGCGCTTCAAGTATTCCCACGTTTCTTTTGTTGTGCCAAAGGATAGTAAATTGTTCACCATATGAGCCTCAATAGATCCCAAAATCCAAGAAACAATCCGTGCATCCTTTGCCTCCCATTGACCACGATCTTTCGACTCTGTAGGAGCTGGAGAAGACCCATCAATATGACCCCAAAGCTCCTTCCCTTTCAAAAACATCTTGAAATGAAATTCCCATGCAGCATAATTCTTTCCCGTAAATCTAATAGCTAAGATTTCATGTGTTTTCTCAGAAGACATTCTAAACCGAATTGTCACTCACAACTTGATTATCAAAAATTGTTGATTGGAATTAATCAACCTAAAGCCAAAGAAAAACCAAGAACAAACCAGCAATTCCAAGACTAAAAAAAAAAGAACTATGGATTCAGCGCAATACTCAGTTGTGTGGCTTTGATACCATAACAACTTTTGAGAAACTTTGGCTGAATGCCTTTTCATAATTCATGTTCAAGTATATATATATATTAGGAGGATATCTTTCCAAGCAACTATATCTTACAAACTAGGAAAACAAATCTTCCTCTACCAAAATATACAATACAAATTATACATGCCATATTTACAAACTAAGTCACGAAACAAATATCTAAATATTCACGGCCGTGTTACACGGCCGTGCCTTCTAGCTGTGTATCAGGCCGTGTATGTTTCTGATAGCTACTCGACACAATACACGGCTGTGCCTTCTGTCCGTGTATCCGGCCGTGTATGTTTCTGGGAGGTACCTGATACAACACACGGCCGTGCCTTCTGACCGTGTATCCAGCCGTGTATGTTTTTGGAAATTATCTGACACAATACACGGCCGTGCCTTCTGACCATGTATCCGGCCGTGTATGTTTCTGAGCTTCCAGACATTCTTGATTGATATATGCTTCTGAATGCTCCCATCCGCATTTAACTTAGTCCTAAACACCCACTTCAGTCCAATGATATTTTCGTCTTTAGGAGCATCAACAAGTTCCTAAGTTGAATTCCTCTCGATAGCCTCCAGCTTGTCATTTATTGTAGACTTCCACTCCTCCTTAGTTACTGCTTCTTCAAAACTGCTAAGATTTGAAACATACAATGCAAAATTGCAAGTTTCATAAACATCTTTTATAGACTTGAACTTCTTCATAGGTGACTCACTTGAAGAGCAAGATATTGGAGAGTGATAGTCACTTGAGTATGAGTTGTTACGTGATGGCGTTGATTCTGCAAATGGGGTTACACTGTCCATTGCTGCTGCTGCGTCTTTAACCATAAACGAATTGGAACAGTTGCTGCATCACTTGTGTTCCAATTTCACATGCCTTCTTCATTAAATTAGACATCTCTACTTACAACAACTTTGCCACTTATAGGATTATACAATCAATAAGCTTTGGATTGTAAACTATATCCAAGAAAGATACACTTTTCGGATTTGTCATCCAACTTAGAAGAAAAATGCATAAGTACATATGCTAGACATCCAAAAATTCTCAGATGACTTACCCGAAGCTTTCTTTCTATCCATGCTTCATATGGAGTGCAATTTGAAATAGCTTTCGTGGTGGAGATATTCAATAAGTACACAGCTGTTGCAACCGCCTAACTCCAAAACCGATTAGGAATGTCCTTTGTCTTCATCATACTCTTTGCCATTTCAACCATCGTCCTATTCTTTCTTTCAGCCACACCATTTTTTTGTGGTGTGTATGGAGCAGTAAGCTCCCTTTGGATTCCATGTTCATTACAAAAGTTTATGAACTCTTTAGATAAGAATTTGCCTCCTTTATCCGTCCACGGCACCTTTATGCTCCTTCCACTTTGGTTTTCTACTAGAGCTTTGAATTTCTTAAAGTTCTCAAATGCTTCTAATTTAGACTTTAGGAAATACACCCAACTCATGCAAGTGTGGTCATCTATCAACAGTAGAAAATAGCAACTACCTCCTAATGACATTGTTTTCATAGGTCCACACAGGTTAGCATGTATCAAATCTAGACATCCTGATGCTCTCTATGATCTGCCAACAGGAAAGGATCTTCGTCTTTGCTTCCCATAGACACATCCCTCACAAAATGCAAGGTCACTTACTTTGGGCAAGCTAAAGACCATCTCCTTTGCATTCAAGAACTTCAGTCCATTCACATTTAGATGACCATACCGTAGGTGCTACAACCTGGTTTCAACACCACTCTTAACCATGATTGCTCTATTCACATCATTTGAGACATTTAGAGGGAACATACGGTTTTGAGTCATGCGAACCACTAAGATCACTTGGTCTGATCTGTTGTCACGGATTGAGCTTAAATCACCATAAAAAATCGTTGTGTAGTCGCTGGACATCAGTTGACCAACACTCAACAAGTTGTGAGCCAAGCTGGGTACGAATTGCACATCATGAAGAAGTCTTACATCTCCTTAAACTATCTTGATTGCAATCATGCCTTTCCCTTCTACCTGGACTTGTTTATCATCACCAAGTCACACTTCACTCTTTTGTGACTCATCAAGATTCTTGAACAAGGAGTGTGAGTTTGTCATGTGATTTAAACATCCACTATCGACAAACTAGACTTCGCGTGCTGCAATTGGAGCAGCGGATTGTGCCATGAACAACTTGTTCTCATCATCCACTTTCTATGTGAAATTTGCTACTTTCTACCTCTCCCTTTGCTTGTTCCAACACTCAACTTCCTTGTGTCCATATTTTTTACAGTAATGACATTAGATCATGCTCTTGGATCGACGCCAGTCACTATATTGACCACGTCCCCTGTTTCCTCCTCTTCCAGCACCATGAAATCCACCCCTACTACGACCTCAACCTCTACCAGCATACTCCTCAACCTTTTCTCTAAAGTTAGACTCCCCCTTCACTTGGAACACCTTTTTCATCACCCTTTTTCAGTTGGCCAATTTAGTCTATCCTTGTGAGCAATTAGTGAACTCATTAGTTCATCGAAGGTGTAAATTCATAGGTCCTTCGATTCCTCAATTGCAGCAATAACATGATTAAAGTTCTTTATCAGACTCCTTAGAACTTTGCTGATAATGGTTTCGTTACTGATCTCTTCACCAAATGTTTTCATCTGACTTACAATCTCAGACACTCTAGCCAAATATGCTTGCATGGATTCCTTTTCAAGCATGGTTAAAACCAAAGTTGCAATAGAAGGATTGCAACTTTACTTGGATTACCTTTTTGTTACCTAAGTACTCTTGTTTCAGTATTTCCCACACTTCTTTGGATGTGTTTGCTACTACAATTCGTGGAAAGATTTCATCATCTAGAGCCTATTGTATAAAGAACAAGGCCTTCACATCTTTCTTGCAATTTTCTCACAATTGTGCATTAGGTTCACCATTCCCTTCCGCATAGCCATTCTCTACGAAATCCCACAACTCTTGGGACCTAAACAACGGCTTCATCTTCAAGCTTCAGAACTGATAGTTTTGTCCTTTGAAGATCGGAATCAAAGGTTGAGAGTTCCCTCCTGAACCATTGCTTGCAACCATGTCTTCTTGCTGGTTGTTCCTTCATGTTTTAGATGCTGCCGCAGATGTTGGATCGTACCCAGAGCTATTTGCCTAATTTTTTGCTTGCTCTGATACCACTTTTGTTGGCAAGGAAATCTTAATTTTCAAGATACGAATTTGCAGCTCAAGCAAAGATTTGTTTTTCATTCATATTTATGTTGTTTGAATATTGTAGAGATGCAAAACTTAGGAAAAAATAATTCTGAAACTAAAAGGATAAACTAAAATTTTAACAAACCAAATCTTTGTAAACATATGTTGTCCTTAACTTATTTTGAATCATTTATTTAACATTTATAACTTCCTGCATATATACCATAGGACTACAATCCAGAAGCATTAGTTTTACTACACTTGAAGGAGGAACAAAAGCAACAAACCAATCGCCCTCCAAGGTACTTGTTAGGCTGGCTAGCTGATTTGCAACAAAATTGGCTTCTCACGGTGTGTAGAAGATCTTAACGTGATCATATTGCTCCATATCACGCTTGCAAGCAGTCAACAAGTGAACATATTTCCATTGCAAATGGGAGCTAGTTAAAGTATTAATCATGAATGCAGCTATAAATGAGTCCGTGCACAACTCCACATTTTTAGCTTGAATCTTTCGGCCATATGTTAGACCCTAATATATGCCCTAAATTTCTGTAGATAATATGTCCACATTCCCTGTTTTGTGACTGAACCCAAAGATCCATCGCCCATTCTCATCCCGAATCATACTAGCCACCACAACATTACTAGTGTTATATGGCTTTGAAGCATCTGTGTTGATTTTGACCCTTCCTTCCCTTGGCGACTCCCACTTAACAGCTGGTGGTCTTATGAGATGCATTCTTTCCTTACTCCGACAATAGGTCCAAAACTGATGCGCATGTATGCTGAGTTGCCATGATGGCACCTGGGATAATGCAGTTACGCTTCTCCATGTACCCTGATCTGACTGAGAAAAGGCAGCACTATTACGTTGAAACTAAATAACCTAAAGTGCAAACGCAAATAGTACTTGCCTAGGGGGTTTGTTGGCAGAAGTTCAATGTATGCGCAAGGAT
The DNA here is from genome assembly GCA_037954665.1 of Laguncularia racemosa. Classification (NCBI taxonomy): domain Eukaryota; kingdom Viridiplantae; phylum Streptophyta; class Magnoliopsida; order Myrtales; family Combretaceae; genus Laguncularia; species Laguncularia racemosa. The sequence continues at coordinate 4,556,554 of JBBMOL010000024.1, read as the reverse complement.
GCAAAATTTGCAGAGCCATAAAAAATATGATTTTATTCATATTTATATTATTTGATCATTATCAAGAATGCAAAAAATAAGGAATGCTAATCTTTAAACTAAAGGATAAACATAAATTTTAACGAACTCAAATGTTCCTAAAAGTTTTGCTATACTAAATCTTGAATCACTTAATTAACACTCTCATTTGATTCAAAATCACCTACTCCTAACTTCATTGTAAAGAACTGATGCTTGGCTTTAGGAAGTGACTTTGTAAATATATCAGCTACTTGTTCATTTGTGCTACAAAATTTAAGTACAACTTTTCCATCAGCTACCAATTTCCAGATGAAGTGGTGTTGAACGTCAATATGCTTAGTTCTTCCATGAAACACTAGATTCCTTGACATTGCAATTGCTAATCTATTGTCACAAAATATTTCTGTTGCCTTCGTTTGTTCATAATGAAAATCTACAAAAAGTTTTCTCAGCCATAGGACTTGTTGTACTACTGCCGTTGCTATTGTGTACTCTACTTCGGAGGATGAAAGTGCCACGATTTCTTGCTTCTTTGAACACCAAGTGATAGCACCTGATCCAAAGCTAAAGACACTACCAGAAGTACTTTTTCGATCATCTAAACATCCTGCCCAATCACTATCAAAGAATCTAAACAAATCAAAATCAAACACTTTAGTATACCAAATGCCAAAGTTTACTGTTCCAGCTACATATTGGAGAATCCGTTTTGCTGCACCAAAATGTTGTTTTGTAGGACTTTACATAAAGCTAGACATTACACTTACAAAGTAAGCAATATCAGGTCTAGTATTTGTCAAATAATTCAAACCTCCAACTAAACTTCTAAACGTTCTTGCATCTATTTTTTTGGTTCCATCTTCTCGCTGTAAGTTTTCATTTATGTTCATAGGTGTGTCTGAAACTTTACAATTACTCATCTTGAACCTCTTGAGTAGATCTACTGCATACTTCTTTTAACATACAAAGATTCCATCCACACATTGCTTCACTTCAAGACCCAAGAAGTACTTCAACATCCCCAAGTCAGTCATTTCAAAATTTTCCATCATGCTTAACTTGAATCTAGCAATCAATGATTCCAAAGAACCCATATAAATCATATCATCCACGTAGAGACGGATCACTGTAAACTCACCATTACCTTCATACTTCAGATAGAGTTTAGGTTCATTCTCACTTCTTGTAAATTTGTTCTTTTGGAAGAAAGCATCTATTTTACTATACCATGCACGGGGAGCTTGTTTTAGTCCATATAAAGCTTTTCTTAATTTGTTAACTTTATTTTCACATCCCTTTTTAACAAAGCCTTCAGGTTGTGAAACATAAACTTCTTCTTCTAAATCTCCATTTAAAAATGCAGACTTAACATCAAATTGATACACAGGTAATTGAAATTAAGCCGCTAGTGCTAACATAATCCTAATAGTTTCAAAACATGCAACTAGAGAAAATGTATCAACAAAATCAATACCTTGTTGCTGTGAGTAACCTTTTGCTACCAGCCGAGCTTTATGTTTTTGAATACTTCCATCAGCATTAAACTTGGTTCGAAATACCCACTTAAGCCCAATGATGATTTTCTCTTTAAGAACATTAACTAACTCCCATGTTAAATTTTTCTCAATGGCTTCCATCTTATCAGCCATTGCATCTTGCCATTCGGACTTTGTTGCTACCTCTTCAAAGCAACTAGGATTCGATACATATAATGCAAAGTTACATGACTCGTAAACTTCCTTTATTGATTTGAACTTTCTTATTGGTGACTCACTAGACGAGCTAGATAGAGGAGAGTGAAAATCATTTGAGTTTATGCTGTTCCTTGTAGGAGTGGATTTTGCAAAAGACAGATTTCCACCCGCTGCTGCATTTTCACTTACCGAATCTGCAACGTGAACTAGAATTACTGTTGCATCACTCTTGCTCTAATTCCATGTGCCTTCCTCATTGAACTGAACAACTCTACTTATGATAACTTTACCACTTAAGGATTATATAAACGATAAGCTTTAGATTGCAAACTATAACCAATAAAAATGCATTTCCCTAATTTATCATCAAGTTTAGTACGATAATGCATCAACACATAAACCAAACATCCAAAGACTCTTAAGTGACTTACTCGAGGCTTCCTTCCTACCATACTTCATATGGTGTGCGATTTATAATAACCTTTGTCATAGAGATGTTCAAAAGATATACTGTTGCTGCAACTACCTTGCACCAAAACCGATTTGGTATTCCCTTTATTTTCAACATACTTCTAGCCATTTCAACCACCATCCTGTTCTTCCATTCAGCCACTCCATTTTGCTATGGCGTGTTTGGAGCTGTGAGTTCCCTACAAATGCCCTTTTCCTCGCAAAAATAATGAACTCTTTTGATAGAAATTCACCTCCCCAATATGTTCGAAGCACTTTTATATTTCTACCACTTTGTTTTTCCACCAAACCTTTGAATTTCCTAAAGTTCTCAAAAGCTTCCGATTTAAACTTTAAGAAGTAAACCCAGCTCATGTGTGTGTAGTCATCTATTAGTAACAAAAAATACCAACTTCCACCCACTGACATAGTGTTCATTGGTCCAAATAGATCAGCATGAATTAGATCAAGACACCTTGAAGCTCGCCATGACTTTCCAGTTGGAAATGATCCTCTCCTCTGTTTCCCATAAATACATCTTTCGCAAAATGCAAGTTCCCCTATTTTTAGCATACCAACTACCATGTCTTTTGCATTCAAAAACCTTAATCCATTAGCATTTAAATGCCCATAACGTAAATGCCACAATTTAGCCTCATCATCTCCTTTGACAATGATGGCTCTACTCACATCATTTGACACATCGAAGGGAAACATACGATTTTGTGTCATGCGAACAACCGAGATAACTTATCCTAATCTTTTATCACTGATTGCACAAGAATCACCATCAAATACAATTGTATAACCACTGGACATCAATTGACCAACACTCAATAGATTATGAGCTAGACTAGGCATGAATTGCACATTATAAAGAAGCTTGATGTCTCCTTATATAGTTTTAATTGCAATTGTGCCTTTTCCTTCTACCTGAACTTGCTTGTCATCACCAAGTTGCACCATGCTCTTTTGAAACTCATCAAGTTCTTTAAACAAGGTTTGTGAGTTTGTCATATGGTTTGAGCATCCATTGTCAACAAACCAAACATCACGCACTGTATTTGGAATGTTTGATTAAGCCATAAATAGCTTGCTTTCATCTTTTACTCTCTCCGTGAAGTTTGCAACCTTCTGCCTATCCTTCTACCTATTCTAGCATTCAGCTTCTTTATGTCTGTACTTCTTGCAATAATGACATTGAATTGTACTGTTAAACTGGCGCTAATCACCATATTGTCCTTGGCCTCTACTACTTCCTCGTCCACTACCTCGAAATCCACCTCTATTTCTACCTCTCCCTCTACTGACAGACTCTTCAATCTTTCCTCTATAATTAGACTCCCCCTTCACTTGAAATGCCTTTTCATCACCCTTCTCAATGGAATTATTTAGTCTATCTTCATGAGCTATCAGAGAACTCATTAGTTCGTCAAAGGTGTAGGTAGTTAAGTCCTTAACTCTTCAATTGCAGCAACAACGTGATCAAAGCTTCTTGTTAAACTCTTCAAAACTTTGCTTACGATTGTCTCATTGCTTATTTCTTTGCCATATGTCTCATTTGACTAACAATCTCGGACAATCTAGACAAATAGTTCTGCACGGATTCCTTTTCATGCATTGTCAGTAATTCAAAGTTGCGATGAAGAGATTGCAACTTTACCTGAATTACCTTCTTATTACCCAAGTACTCTTGCTTTAGTATTTCCTACGCTTCTTTGGACGTGTTGGCTGTTGCAATTTGGGGAAAGATGTCATCATCTAGAGCTTGTTGAATGAAGAACAAAGCCTTTGCATCTATCTTGCGATTCTCTTGCAATTATGCATCAGGTTCACCGTTTTTATATGACTCTACATATCCATTCTCTACAAAATCCCTCAATTCTTGGGACTTAAATAGAGTCTTCATCTTCAAACTCCAGAACTGATAGTTTTACCCTTCGAAAATCGAAATCACGGGCTGTGAACTTCCACCTGCATCGTTGCTTGCTGCAATGGATGTTTGTTTGCCTTTCCCTCACTTTTCTCTTGCTTTCCGTGGATGGAGGACCGAACCTCAAATGATTTTTATTATTATTATTATTATTTGCTCTAATACCAATTTTGTTAGCAGAAGTTCAATGTATGCACAAGGATGCTAAATTTGCAGAGCCATAAAAGATATGATTTTATTCATATTTATACTATTTGATCATTGTCAAGAATGCAAAAAATAAGGAATGCTAATCTTTGAACTAAAGGATAAATATAAATTTTAACAAACTCAAATATTCCTAAAAGTTTTGCTATACTAAATCTTGTATCACTTAATTAATAAGGTTCACACTCTACTTTTAGGATCTTTGCCTATTTACTGTTAACATAGACCCATTCCTGGAAGTGCAATTGAATTTGTAATCGAAACTGATCTTCAAATCCCAAGCAAATCCACAACTCTTTTGCAGCCATACAAGAACGGAAAGTATGCACTAGAGTCTCTTCTCCGTAACCACTGCAAGGACAAGGAAAACTTCGATTAGGAAATATCCATTGCAGCTTACTGCCCATTAGGAGTCCTTCCTGTAACAAATGCCACAAAAAAAAATTTGGACTTTTGGACTTAGGTAGCTGTCCATAACTAATTCCAATTTTGGTCGCCGCACCCATGAAGTAACCAAAGATATGTCTAGTATTCCTTAAGTGATGGCGCCCGACGAAAATTTACAGATAAAATTTGGCTGATATCCCTAGTTGGGCAGAGCACCACTGGTCCATAGCTCTATAGAAGTAAGTCAGAGATTGCAAAGCCCATTTTCTGCTCATCCCATGAAGTTTCGAGAAGCCAACAATCCCTAACTGTTAGACATTGAGAGGAAAAATAAATAGGTATTGCCATAAGTTGTCTTACGGTAGTGGAACCAGCGTAATGATCAAACCAAAAATTTTTAGTTTCACCATTTCCTAAACACTCTACCCATCTATCTGTCATCCATTGATATTCCTCTACTAGATCCTTCCAGGGGAAATGAACTTGCAGTTAGGGCCGGTAATGCAGGCCAAATGGGTCGGCCCGCCCCGACCCGCACTGGCCCATGGGTCATCGCGGGCTGGCCCACGTGACCCGCAAGTCTGGTGGGTCAGGAAAGTCGGCTAGCCTCGCCCTGCTGGCCAATGTGGGAATTGCCTATCCCGCCCCGCGGGTCAAGCGGGCACGGGCCAAAATGGCCCGCACCTCTGCGGGTCAAATTTTTTTGCCCGCCCTATAATTACCACCCCTACTTGCAGTTGGTAAGTAAGAGTTGCCTCCAGTAAATTTTTTATACCATTAAGCGCGAAGATTAGCCCATACAGTATTCGTTTGACGGAAGGCTTTCTTCCTAAGATAAAGATCATGAACATCTAAGCCCCCTTCACCTTTTGGTTGTACAACTTTTGCCCACGGAACACACTATAGTTTACGCCCGTGTATTACCTTGCCAGAGGAAACGCCTTGTTATTTTCTCTATAGCTACACCAGTTGCTTGAGGCAGTTTTGCCACACACATGTAGTAGGTAGGCAAAGAAGTAAGAATCAAATTAGCAAGAATTAGCCTACTTACAAAGCTTTGCAGCCTCCCTCTCCAACCATCAAATTTTTTTTGCATGTTTTCAATCAAGAATCGGAAGTCTGGAGGTTTGGGCTTCATTTGCAGAATCCTATCGAGAATCCTAGTTCTCTGTTAAAATGATTTGCTTACTTCATTTGCAGTTCCTGACAGATCATATCTTTAAATGGTGTTTAGACATTAGAGGAGACGATGATTAAGGATCTGCTCAGATTTACTGTCAGGCCAGACCACTCTCCAAACAGATCGAGACTATTTTTAATGAAACTAGCCATGTGGGGTGAAGCCTCAGCAAATAAGACAACATCATCTGCAAACATGATGTGTGACAAGGATATTTGTGTACCTTTCAGCCGTAGCGGCTTCCATACTTTACTACTCACCTGATAATTAATGAGGCGACTAAAGAACTTTAAAGTTTAAATAAAAAGATATGGGGATAATGGATCCCCCTACCTCACCCCTCTAGTAGGAACAAAAGGATCTAAGGTGGAGTCATTCAAAACTATCTCGAGAGATGGAGAGGCAATGTAGTTCATTATAAGGTCTACCCAATCTTGCGGAAAATTCGAGCTTCGAAGGCACCAGTAGATAAAATCCCACTCTAGACTATCAAACGCCATCTCCATATCAAGCTTGACTAACATGTATCCTTTTGTACCTTTCTTAGTTCGAAGGTTATACAACACTTCATGCATTAAGATGATATCGTCCAAAGCCTTTCGACTTGGAATGAAACTACCCTACATAGGACATATTAGGTTGTCCAGATACGGCCTTATCCGACAAACTAATATTTTAGTGATCAGTTTGTATAGAGTATTAAACAAACTTATTGGACGGTACTGACTGAACTGTGTTGCCCCTATCTTTTTTGGTATTAAAGTAACTAAGGTTTGCCCCAAAAGGGGAGGGAGATGCTTATGTCTATACACTGCCTGAATCAATAAAACAATAGATGGGCTAACAGTTGACCAGCATTCCTTGTAGAATAAGGCATGTAAGCCATCTTTACCTGGTGCCTTCCATGAATTGATGCTTCACAGCATTTGTTCAATTTCATATGGCTCAAGGTGTTTTAACAAGCATACTTGCTACTCCTCCATTAGCCTACCCCTTAAATACGAAGGAATGGGATTAACAAGCTGACCGCATCCCTTTTTCATGGTAGAAAGAGCAATAAAGTGATTACGGACCAAGTGCTGAATTTGCTCATGTTTGTATATCCAACAGCCCACACTATGAACTAAGCCTATAATGCGGTTCTTTCTATTGAAGAATGATTCAAAGTCTAGATTTATCATTGATTAAGTCTTCTAGTTGGTTAGCTTGTTTTTCTCAAGTTGTTAATAATGGTTTAGCTGGTCCTGATTTGTTGCTCAGGTTGTTGGCTTATAAGCCTATTTACATGCACTGGTTGTTTACTCTTGTTTTAAGAAAAAACAGCAATAATATATCAGTCCATTCTTCCTATTCCTCTATTTTATCTTTTCAATTAAGTTCATTTCCAACAATTTTGGTATCAGAGCAAGGTTTCGAGCATTGTGGGATATCTGGGATAAACACGTGAGTGAGCAACATAAAACAGTATGACAACACTTGGTTTCTCTTGTGGTTTTTCTTCTTTGCAACCACTCTTACCAATCTTCAACAGTGAGAAATATGAATGGTGGAGTATCAAGGTGAAAACACTGCTCAGATCTCAATAGTTATGGGGTTTGGTTGAATATGGATTTGTTGATATCCTAGAGCCTGATCTAGAAGTTAAAGAAAGGCTGAAGGAAACAAGAAAAAGACACACCAAAGCACTCTTCATAATTCAACAAGCCATTCATGAAACAATTTTCTCACGTATTGTAGCAACAACAACATCACATGAAGCATGGATGATTTTACAGAAGGAATTCAAAGGCAATGATAGAGTTATGGTGGTAAAACTACAAATCGTAAGACACGATTTTGAATCTCTAAGTATGAAAAATGATGAGTTAATTACTTATCTTTTGTCAAGAACAATGACAATAGTCAATCAAATGTGGTCCTCCGGTGAACAAATCTCAGATGCAACAATTGTCGCTAAAATTCTAAGGAGCTTGAGGTCAAATTTTGACCACTTAGTAACTTTTATAGAAGAAGCAAAGGATTTAGATACTCTTTCAATTAATGAACTAATGGGATCTCTCTAATCTCATGAGTCCAGAATCAACATATTGCAAGAGAAGGAAGAAAAGGCATTTTAATTACAAGAAACAAATGTCAATTTAGCAAGCAAAGGAAGAGGAAGAAGGGGAGGCTTTCACGATTGTGGTCACAATAATGGTAAAGGTAGGGGACAAAGGCATTTTAACAAGCAAGAAAACACAAAAAAATCCAATGTTATCATTGTAACAGATATGGACATGTTCAGGCCAATTGTTGGTACAAAAATCAAACAATGAATATGGTGATCGAACAATGTCATCACTACTACAGATATGGGCACACACCTGATAATTGTTGGTATAAAGATCAGAAGGTGAATGCTGCTGGAGAAAATGAAGAAGACAACAAACTCTTTATGGCCCTCTCTAATTCTAACCAAAAATCAAGTGATTTATGGTTTGTAGATAGTGGCTATTCAAATCATATGACAAGAACCAAATCCTTATTCTAGGAGCTTGATGAAACACAAAAGATCAAGGTGCAGCTCAGAAACAATAAAGATATGCAAGTTGAAGGCAAAGGCATGGTTGGAGTTGTCACTAGCAATGGTAAAATCAAATTTCTGCATGATGTTCATTTCGTGCCTGACTTATGCTATAATTCGTTGAGTGTTGGACAATTATTGGCTAGTGGCTATTCTGTCTTATTTGATGATGATGTGTGTATCATTAGCAACAAGAAGCCAGATACTAAGATCCGTATCAATATGACACCAAAGAAGATGTTTCACAATTGGAGAATTTTGTCCTTACTGCAAGCACAGTGGATGATTCACAATTATGGCATTTGAGGTATGGACACTTGAACATTAAAGGGTTGAAACTGCTAAGTGACAAAGGTATGGTTTTTAGATTACCCAAAATCAATTCTATTGATTTATGTGAAGGATGTGTTTATGGTAAACAAACCAGATCATTTCCTATTGGAAAAGCCTAGAGAGTTAGACAATGTTTAGGATTGATTCATGCAGATTTATGTGGACCTATGCAAACAAAATCCTTTGGTGGAAGTCGATATTTCTTGTTGTTTACAGATGGCTATAGCCACATGAGTTAGGTTTACATTCTTACTAACAAATCGGAAACCTTCAGCAAATTTCAGAAATTTAAAGCCATGGTGGAAAAACAAAGTGGCTACTACATCCAAACATTGCGCACAGATAGAGGTGGAGAGTTCGTATCCAAAGAGTTCGATTTGTATTGTGAAGAAAATGGCATTCATAGGGAATTAGCAACCCCTTATACTCTGAAGCAAAATGGTGTGGCCAAAAAAAAAAAATCAAACCTTTGTGGAGATGGTAAAGAGTATGATATAAACAAAGGGACTCATGAATCAACTTTGGGCAGAAGCTATATAACATCGATCTGTTTGCTAAATATATCACCAACAAAGGTTGTCATGAATCGAACTCCCTATGAAGTCTAGCATGAAAGGAAACCATCAGTAAGTCATTTACGAGTTTTTGGGTGTATTGCGTATGCTTTGGTAAATTCTCAAGCTCATCAAAAGCTTGATGAAAAATCTGAAAAATGCATTTTTGTTGGTTATTGTATATAGGTTGTATAATCCTCTATGTGGAAAGATTTTAATTAAAAGAGATGTAATTTTTTATGAGAAAGTAAGTTAGGATTGGGGTGAAGTGCAATTGCAACAAAAAGGTTCCACATCTGTTGATATCCTTGCAGAAAACAAAGAGCCAAGTCCTGAAAATTCCTCCATGTCATCAAATCTGACAACTTCAATCGCATCAACATCAAACAGAAATTCTTCATCTGATGATTCTTCAGATGAAACACCAACATCACCTAGGAAATATAAATCCTTAGTTGACATATATGAATCATGTCAATTTGCTCTTACTGTTTTAGATCCTATAATTTTTTTTGAAGCAACTGAAAAAGAAGAGTGGCAAAAAGTAATGGTGGAAGAAATTAAAGCTATCGAGAGGAATGAAACTTGAGAGATGATAGACTTACCAGACGACAAGAATGTAATTGGTCTAAAATGGGTGTTCAAAACCAAATTTGTTGTAGATGGAATTATACAAAAGTATAAAGCACGACTTGTAGCAAAAGGGTATATGCAACAATAAGGTATCGACTTTGACGAAACTTTCTCTTCGGTAGCTCGTTTTGAAACTATGAGAATTATTTTAGCTTTGGCAATTGAATTACAATGGTCAATTTTTCAATTCGATGTCAAGTTGGCATTCTTGAATGGAGATTTACAAGAAGAAGTTTACGTGACACAACTAGAAGGATTCGTATTACAAGGTAAAGAGACAAAGGTATACAAACTGAAGAAGGCATTATACGGGTTGAAGCAAGCTCCCTAAGCTTAGTACAGTAAGATTGATGGTTATTTTCAGCAAAAGGGGTATGTAAGAAGTGAGAATGAACCCACCTTGTATGTGAAGAAGAAAGGTAAAAACGATTTCATTATTGTTTGTCTTTACGTTGATGATATCATCTATACTAGTTTTTCAAGTTCTCTTGTGAATGAGTTTAAGACACAAATGATGGGAGAGTTCGAAATGTCATATATGGGTCTATTGCATTACTTTCTTGGTCTTGAAGTTCATCAAGATGAAAATGGGATTTTTATTGCGCAAAAGAAGTATGCAAGAGATTTACTTAATAAGTTTGGCATGCTTAGATGTAATCTTGCAACTACATCGGTGAACATGAATGAAAAAGTGCAGCATGGAGATGGCTTAGCAACAGCAGACACGAAGAAGTTTAGAAGCTTGGTTGGAGGATTGATTTACTTAACACATACACGGCTTGATATAGCATTCGCCGTTGGTGTTGTCTCACAATTTATGCATGAACCATCAAAGATTCATTATGGGGCAATGAAAAGAATCTTGCGCTACATTGCTGGGACGATGGAGTATGGAATTTGGTATTTAAAAGCTTCCAACTTCATGTTTCATGGGTTTATAGATAGTGATTAGGCAAGTTCATTAGATGATCGACGTAGTATTTCAGCAAATGTATTCACCTTGGGATCAGGAGCAATCACTTGGAGCTCAAAGAAATAAGCAACAATGGCACTTTCAACCTTAAAAACAGAGTATATTGCTGCAACTTTAGCAGCTTGTCAAGCTATTTGGCTAAGGAGGATGCTAGTTGATCTTCAACAAAAGCAAGAAGGACCTATAGAGATATCTTGTGATAATAAAGCAACAATCTGCATGACGAAGAATCCAATCTTCTACAGCAGAACAAAGCACTTCAACATACGGTATCATTTCATTCGTGATTTAGTTACAAAAGAAGAGATATTCTTGAAGTATTGCAGCACTCAAGAACAAGTAGCTGATGTATTAACAAAGACCTTATTTAAAGAAAATTTTTGTTATTTTAGGATGTTGCTGAGTGTATGTGACTTTGAATCAAGAGAGGCTATTGAAGAATGATTCAAAGTTTAGATTTGTCATTGATTAAGTCTTCTAGTTTGTTAGATTGTTTTTCTCAAGTTGTTAATAATGGTTTAGTTGGTCCTGATTTGTTGCTCAAGTTGTTGGCTTATAAGCCTATTTATATGCACTAGTTGTTTACTCTTGTTTTAAGAAAAAACAGCAATAATAGATCAGTCAATTGTTCCTATTCCTTTGTTTCATCATTTCAGTTAAGTTCATTTCCAACACTTTCAGCATCGAGCCATAACTACGGTGTGATGATACCTAGTGTTTCGCTCACCATCTCTAATCCACCGTGTACAAACTTTGCTTTGCCACAGTATCTCTTCTCTATGAAGTAATACTTGTAGTTGATATTTTAGCTTCTAATTCTACCAAGTAAGCATTCAGCCTATAGGTTAAGCTCCGCTCAATCCCCCTCAATTTAGCTCGAAGCCTTTTCTTTTCATGTTGGAGTACACTAAAGACCTGAACATTCTAGTGCTTTACCTTCTTTTGGAAATTGTCACTAGCAGAGAAATATGAATGACCACTGTTGTCCCAGACCAACTGGACAAATTTACGAAACTGTAAGTGAGTAAGCCACATTGTCTGAAATCTAAGTGGCCTGTTATGTGGACAAAGGTGTATATGGAGATGCATATAAAGCAAAAAGAGCACAATGATCGGATGCCATCTGCGTTGATGCTTTACCGTCGTCTCCGGATAGAGCTCACGCCACGCTATGTTGGCCCATACTTGATCTATTCGAGTTTGAATGCGTGAAGGAAGCTTTTGACAGTTGCTCCACGTGTAGGGAGGTCCTGCAAACCCCAAATCCGCCATTCCACAATCCATCATGCATTGCTTATAATACTGCAAGCGACGCTTGTCAAAATAAATACTTCCCTATTTCTCATTCTCACAGGTGATCTCATTGAAATCACCCAAAATGCTCCAAGGTCAATTGTTGACATGCATTTCATACCCTCGTAATCTTTCCCACAGTTGAAGCCTGTCATGCAAAAGCCTATTCGCATACACAAAAGTTAAGAACCAGCAAATTGAACAGAAAAGTTTTAAAATATTAAGGACATAAAAAAAAAAAAAAGCTTAAGGAATCAAATAAAAAATCGGACAAACACCCCCCCCCCCCCCCCCCTTTTTTTTTAATATCCTATCAATTTATATCAGTAAGATTATGGTGGCTCTCATCGTTGGGTACAAGGTTTTTTCCAACTCCACCTATTTATGAATAGTTAACTTATAACAATCATGTACTTGTAAATGTAAAACAATAAATAAGGGCTATTTTTCTATATCTAATTTTGATAAATACTTTATTAGAAATGATATATCATGTATAATGTATTATAAAATAAATAAAAAAATATAGAGAGTGTTAAATAAATTATTCAAAATAAGTTAAGACAACATAAGATTACAAAGATTTGGTTTGTTAATATTCTAGTTTATCTTTTAGTTTCAGAATTATTCTTTTCTTAAGTTTCTAGCATGTTCAAACAATAAAAAGATGATTAATGAAAACATATCTTTTGAGAGCTGCCAAAATTCGCAACTTTGAAAATCTTTGATTTCTCTCCAACAAAAGTGGTATCAGAGCTTGCAAAAAAGGTGGAAAACACTCCAGGTTCGATCCTACATTCACGATAGCATCCAAAACGCAAAGAAGACATCAGCAATCAGACGTGACAGCCAGCAAAGGTTCCGAAGAGCACTCTCAACCTTTGATTCCGATCTTCAAAGGGCAAAATTATTAGTTTTCGAGCTTGAAGATGAAGACGTTGTTTAAGTTCCAAAAGTTATGGGATTTCATGGAGAATGGTTATGTGGAAGGGAATGGAGAGCTTGATGCACAATTGTGGGAAAATCGCAAGAAAGATGCAAAGGCCTTATTCTTCATACAACAAGCTTTGGATGATGAAAATTTTCCTCGTATTGCAACAGCAAACACAGCCAAAGAGGTGTGGTAAACATTGAAACAGGAGTACTTGAGTACAAAAAGGTGATCCAAGTAAAATTACAATCTCTTCATTGAAATTTTGAAGTTTTAACCATGCTTGAAAAGGAATCCATGCAAGCATATCTGGCTAGAGTTTCCCAGATTGTGAGTCAGATGAAAACTTATGGAGAGGAGATTAGTAATGAAGTCATTGTAAGCAAAGTTCTAAGGAGTTTGACAAAGAACTTTGATCACGTCGTTGCTACAATTGAGGAATCCAAGGATCTATCAATCTACACCTTTGATGAATTGATGAGTTCATTGATTGCTCATGAGGATAGACTGAATTGTCCTACTGAAAAGAGTGATGAAAGGGCGTTCCAAGTGAAGGGGGAGTCCAACTTTAAAGGAAAGGTTGAGGAGTATGCTAGAAGAGGTTGTGGACACAATAAGGGTAGATTTCATGGTATTGGCAGAGGTGGAAACAGGGGACGTGGTCACTACAACGATTGGCGACAATCCAAAAGTATAATCCAATGCCACTACTGTAAAAAATTTGGACATAAGGAAGCTAAGTGTTGGAACAAGCAAAGGGAGAGGCAAAAAGTGGCAAACTTCATAGAGAGAGTGGATGACGAGAACAAGAACAATTGTTCTTGGCACAAGCTACTGCTTCAAATGCAGTACCGGAGGTCTAGTTTGTCGACAGCGGCTGTTCGAGTCACATGACAAACTTGCGCTACTTATTCAAGAATTTTAATGAGACACAAAAGAGTGAAGTTTGACTTGGAGACAATAAACAAGTTCAAGTGGAAGGGAAAGGCATGATTGCAATTAAGACAACTCAAGGAGACGAAAGACTTCTTCATGATGTGCAATTTGTGCCCAGCTTAGCCCACAACTTGTTAAGTGTTGGACAGTTGATGTCCGGTGGTTACACAACGGTGTTTGATGACGATTCATGTGCAATCAGTGATAAAACATCAGGCTAAGTGATATCAGTAGTGCGCATGACTCAAAACCGTATGTTCCCCTTAAATGTCACAAGTGATGTAAGTAAAGCAAACATGGTTAAGGGCTGTGATGAAACCAAACTATGCCACCTCCGGTATGGTCATCTGAATGTAAATGGATTGAAGTACTTGAATGCAAAGGAGATGGTCTTTGGCTTACCTAAAGTTGGTGATCTTACATTCTGTGAGGGCTGTGTGTACAGAAAGCAAAGACGTGGATCCATTCCGATTGGCAAATCCTAGAGAGCATTAGGATATCTAGATTTAGTACATGCTGATTTGTGTGGACCAATGAACACGATGTCATTAGGAGGTAATCGTTACTTCTTACTGCTGATAGATGATCATACATGTATGAGCTGGGTGTATTTCTTAAAGACTAAATCAGAAGCTTTTAAAAACTTTAGGAAATTTAAAGCTCTAGTAGAAAATCAAAGTAGAAGAAGTGTGAAGGTGTTGAGGACAAATAGAGGAGCTGAATTCCTATCCAAAGAATTTATAAACTTCTGTGATGAACATGGAATTAGAAGGGAGCTAACTGCTCCATATACACCACAAGAAAATGGTGTGGCCGAAAGGAAAAATAGGATAGTGATTGAAATGGCAAGGAGCATGATGAAGACAAAGGAAATTCCTAATCAGTTATGGAGTGAAGCTATTGCAACCGCGGTGTATTTGTTAAATGTCTCAACCATGAAGGCTATTTCAAATTGTACTCCATCTGAAGCATAAACGGGAAGAAAGCCTCGAGTAAGTCATCTAAAATTTTTTGGATGTTTAGCATATGTACTTATGCATTCTCGTTCTAAGTTAGATGACAAATCCAAAAAGTATATCTTCCTTGGATATAGCTTACAATCTAAAGCTTATCGATTGTACAATCCTATAAGTGGGAAGGTTCTTGTAAGTAGAGATGTTCAATTCAATGAAGAGGGAACGTGGAATTGGAATAAAAATGATGCATCTGCTGTTTCAATTCGTATGATAAACGAAATGGAAGAAGATGCAACAACAGCAACAAATGTTACAACGCCATCTATTGAATCCACTCCATCACGCAACAGTCCATATTCAAGTGAATACCATTCACCAATATTTTGTTCTTCAAGTGAGTCACTAGTAAAGAAGTTCAAGTCCATAAGAGATGTCTATGAAAGTTACAACTTTGCATTATGTGTTTCTAATCTTAGCTGCTATGAAGAAGTCGTGGCTAAAGAAGAATTGAAATCAACAATGAATGAAGAGCTGGAAGCTATTGAGAGGAATTTAACTTGGGAACTTGTTGATGCTCCTGAAGACAAAAATATTATTGGTTTGAAGTTGGTGTTCAAGACCAAGTTCAATGTGGATGGGAGTATTCAAAAGCACAAAGCAAGACTAGTTGTAAAAGGGTATTCGCAACAACCAGGTATTGATTATGATGATGTATTCTCTCCAGTTGCTCGTTTTGAAACAATAAGGATAATGTTAGCTTTAGCTTCTCAACTTGAATTGCCAGGTATATCAATTTGATGTTAAATCTGCATTTTTTAATGGAGAGTTAGAGGAAGTAGTGTATGTTTCACAACCTGAAGGATTTACTAAGCAAAGATGTGAAAGTAAAGTCTACAAGTTGAGAAAGGCATTGTATGGTCTGAAGCAAGCCCCTTGTGCTTGGTATAGCAAGATAGATAGCTTCTTTCAAAAGAACAAATTTACTAGGAGTGAAAATGAACCTACACTTTATCTAAAACATGGAGAAGAAGGTGAGTTCCTATTAGTATGTTTGTATGTGGATGATACGATTTATATGGGGACTTCAATGTCATTGATTAAAAGGTTTAAATTAAGTATGATGGAGAACTTTGAAATGACTTATCTGGGCTTGTTAAAGTATTTTTTAGGATTGGAAGTAAAGCAATGTGAGGATGGAATATTTGTTTGTCAACAAAAGTATGCAGTAGACCTATTAAAGAGGTTCAAGATGAGTTTGTGTGAGATAGTTGAAACTCTAATGAACATCAACGAGAAATTACAGCGTGATGATGGAACGAATAAAGCTGTTGCAAGAACCTTTCAAAGCTTGGTTGGAGGATTGAATTATTTGACAAATACAAGACCCGATATTGCATATTCTGTGAGTGTAGTATCTAGATTTATGTAAAGTCCAACAAAGCAACATTTTGGTGCAGTAAAGAAGGATACTTAGATACATAGCTGGAACTGTCAATATTTGATTTTGATTTGTTTGGATATTCGAATAGTGATTGAGTAGGTAGCTTGGATGATAGAAGGAGCACATCAGGGAATGTTTTCAGCTTTGGATTAGGGGCAATAACATGGTGTTCAAAGAAGCAAGAAATCGTAGCACTTTCATCCTTGGAGGCAGAGTATATAGCAGCGAATGCAGCAGCACATCAGGCATTGTGGCTGAGAAAACTTCTTGTAGATTTTCACTTTGAGCAAGACAAAGCTACGGAAATCATGTGTGATAATAGGTCTGCAATTGCAATGTCCAAGAACCCAGCATTCCATGGAAGAACAAAGCATATAGACATAAAGCATCACTTCATACGGAAGTTTGTAGCTGATGGAAAGATTAATCTTAGTTTTTGCAACACAAATGAACAAGTGGCTGACATATTGACAAAGTCACTTCCCAAAGTTAAACATCAACACTTTACAATGAAGCTAGGAGTGTATGATTTTGAATCAAGAGGGAGTGTTAAATAAATTATTCAAAATAAGTTAAGACAACATAATATTACAAAGATTTGGTTTGTTAATATTCTAATTTATCTTTTAGTTTCAGAATTATTCTTTTCTTAAGTTTCTAGCATGTTCAAACAATAAAAAGATGATGAATGAAAACATATCTTTTGAAAGCTGCCAAAATTCGTATCTTTGAAAATCTTTGATTTCTCTCTAATAGAAAGAGGTTTATAATCTCTTATATTAGTTCTTATAATATGGTAGATATAATAAGTAAAAAATTTATACAAATGACAAATCATATGTCTAATCACACATTTTTTATAAGATTTGTTTTTTTTTAATTTTATTATTAATTTATATATTAATAATAATTGATAATAAAATTTTAATATATATATATATATATATATATATTAAAATGGTGCACAAGGCAACTCAACTCATGTGCATATAGGCTGTTCCATGCAAATGACAAAAAACCTGGGGAAAATTCAAACTTCTTGATGTTAATAATTGTGCCGACCGAATTGACGGCCACGGGTTATCATAATTGCAGTATTGCAGCCGCCTTCCCATGGAAAGATTGCTTTCTCCTACTTTTGGAATTATACGAGGGTCGGCGGTGTCTCAATCATACTTCTGGAATTATTTTGATGCTCCCGATTTTTTAATTATGCTTTTATATCCTCCCAACAAACATTGTATAGTTAATATTATTGAATTATGATGAATGTTGACATTACAAACCAATAAAGAAAAAAAAAAAGCAATTAAAATGATGTGTTACTAGGCATATGATATGCAATTTATACGATTTGATGGTACATTATAATAAATTTTTAACTTATTATACCCACCAATTTAGAACAACTATTATAAGTAATAATAAACTTCTACCTATTGTTTTTTATTATATTGTTTTTAATAAAATATTTCTGAAGATTAGACATGCGCAGATAATCCTACCTTGTCCAATCCAATGCACTTAGAAGCCATCAATCAACATGTCATGTCTCAACATGTCATGTCTCTCATATATGGAAGCAGGACCGATGCATCCCTCGCTAGCTCTAGGGTGGAACATAAGGACATGCCGTTTCTATGATGCTGCTCTACAAGTCTTAGACCCATCGTATTGTAGCAGCTTAAAAGTAATTTTATTTTTTATTTAATTCGTATTTCCCCCTTCCTTTAGAGTCCTTTCACCTTATTTCTGGTTTTACATTTATAAATACATGATTGTTACAAGTTAACGACTGATAAATAGGTGGCGTTGGGCAACAACCCAAAAAAAATAAAAAAACACACACACACACACACAACTCTTGTACACAAGGAAGAGAGCCACCATAATTTTATTGACATAAATTGATAAGATACTATATAAAAGAAAGAAACATAAAACTATACCTCTATACATATAATCTGTTAGTTAAGAATAAAAATAAATAAACTTTATAAGAAAGTATAAATTATAATGCTAGTATAAAAAATAAATAAAATAATACTATTATCTTTATATAAAGTATTAAAAAAATAAAAAATAAATTCCATGAAAGTTTGGAATTACTCCACACTTACATATTATTTAAATTGATGTTCAATTTTATTTTTTAATCATTTAAACCTTCCATAGGTTTGGGGGTTGATCTACCTATGCTTTCACCTAGCATAGTGTTAAAATCATTGAAATAGTCACTATGTACAATATGTTTCTTGTTTACTCTTCTTTGTTTTATGCTAGTTTTTCACATAGTTTAGCACTTCTATAAACACCTAAACACTGATGATAGATTGGCCGAGTGGCTATTCAAAATTATGTCAACCATGGAAAATGCTTGCTCAACTACAATCATTTATGTCAAAGTTGCTACAACGTGTCGAGCTATGTGAGAAAAGACTGGAAGTGTCTTCTTATGTCTTTCTCACCATTCCACAATGTTTAATTGCGAACACCTATACTATCACCAAACTTAAAAGTAGTAATTAAATAATTGTCAACTTTTATGTAGGACCTAGATTCTACCTCATTCTCATATATTTTTTTCAATCTTTATCAACATTGAATCCACAATTAGGGGCCCACTAAATGAGCTTCTTTCTTTGTGTAGTGGTAGGGGTGGAAACTAATCAAAACTTAACCACCATAAGGAAAACTAAGAAAATAATTCTTACTTGAGTTGGGTTACCTCTGGATTTTTTTTTTTTAGCACATTAACTGTGTAAACACCTTGAGTGTCAGACTTATCCCAACATATAGATGATATAAAGTTAAAAAATCATTGAACCACTAAATTTTCATATAAGGGTTCAAAAATCATAGCAATGAGATAGATATTAGGAACTTTCCTATAATATGCCAACCGCTTGCTAGTCATCTCATTTTACCAATAGTTGCAATTAGGGATGGACAAAAAAAAAAAACCGATCGGACTGAATCAAAAATTAGGTTCAAGCTGTCTTTTTGGATTTAAAAAAATTATGAATTGAACCAAACCATTTTGAACCTAATCAAACCGTGAGAAATAAAGAAAAAAGAAAATAATAGTGAAAATTTAGAAAATATATAACTAAAAAGGAGAATTCCATATTACTTATTTAATTCCTCCTCTTATTTAATTTTCATCAAATAATTTATTTTATATTTTATATTTTTATTTATTAACTGATATAAAAACAATAATTATCTTAAGAAAGACAATAAAATCTACTTAAATATATCAAATGGATATTGAAAATAGTGAATAAAAATGAATCTTTTTTATATTAAATACCATTTTTATGACTTATTAACTTGTATATAGAAAAAAAATAATAATATGTATAAAAATGGTTTGAATCATGAACCAAACTGAATCGAATTGATTTTTTATGTTAAAAAAATTATGAACTAAATTATACGGTTAGTTTCGATTTAAAAAAAAAAAACTGAATCATAATATATGATTTAGTTAGATTCAAGGGACAAACCGAACTACACCCACCCCTAGTTGCATTAATCATGTCATGTTTGGAATCAGATAAGGTTATAAGTATATTTGTAACTTCTAATACAAATAAATGAACACTTTCTAGGTAAACATAGAAAATTTAACTACTTGCAACAATTTTGTGCTAAGTCCCAATCATTGGGATATAATGGTATACCGTTAATGTGGATCATAGCGACATTACGCAATGCAAATTCGTAATCTGCCAACATATGAACAATAACCTTCTAGCAGGTGACATTTTAAAATCCAATGTCAACATCCCGTCATTAACACATAAATTTAAGATGTGAAAAGCACAATAGATGTAAAAAAGGGCTTCTCCATGTGGGCTTACAAAGGACTCATAGTTCTAGAATGAATGTGATATTTGTTGTTGCATTGTCAAAATAAATTTAAAAAATATTATTTTCATTGTTTTTGTATGCATGTCATCTAAAGTAGTACTTATAATTTAGAAAATGTTCTGTGGAGCATGAAATTCATTAAATCCTTAAAGTGTAACGTAGATTTTGGTCATGACCATTGTCTCTATTTTATCAAAGATAACGACATACACGATAAAAAATACCTAGCAAATCTTAACTAGCTAGAATTTTTTAAAAAATCTTTAAAAAGTGAACGTTCTTATGAGCTTAGTAGTAAATTAGGCATGTGTTTCTTTTTCGAATAAGATAATAAGAAAAAAGAAAAAAAAAAAGGCATACATGCTCCTTTCAAACGATGGTGCGAAAAATAAAAGAAAATTATTTTAACATCAGTTTTGAAGCCTCGAGCCATGCTAATTCTTCAAATCATTCTATAACTTAAGGTGTAAAGAATATGTAGGATATAACGTTTTATCCGTATTCAATTTTGTAAGGTATAATTTGTTAATCACCCTATATCCTATATCTTATAAAATATATGATACTTTGTAAAATTTATAAATTTTATCTTTTTTTTATAAATTTTAAATTTATATGATATTGAAAAAATAATTTATATATGATATTATAACTTCTTAATGTGTAAAACTTACGTAACTTATAGCAAAATCTATAAAATTTAAAAAGTAATTTCTCGTTTTTTTCATTATTTCATGTTTACATGATTTTATTACTTAACAAATAAAATGAATAAGGAGAAAAAAAATGCAAAATGTAAAATTAGAGAAGAAAGTGGGAAAGAAAAAGGGAAAAAACTAGAACTGAAATTCATAAAATGAGAAATATAGCATTAGTTTAACCGTCTAGATTATTAAGTTATAAGTTTAAGCTCATTTATTTCTCTTTTTACTAAAATATTTATTGGTAAAAAATATAATATTATTATTTATTTTTTTATAAGATAAGTATAAAGTATTTTAAAATCTATACCTTATATACCTTAGATTACAAGTTTTAGTATAGGTAAATTGTAGGAAAACTCCATACCTATACCTTAGGAGTAGGTTTAAGATCATTTGTATCTAAAACCTATATGACTTCGAATACTTACTTGGAACCTACTTGATGGTACAAGTAGGTATCTTATAAAATAACATTATTTGCTTACTCCTAATATAATGTTTCAAGAAAATTACCCTTTCAGTTTCTTGCAGCTTACATTTAAAACCATCATCCAATATACTTCTCGCTCACAGCACTCTTAATTCACGATTCTCTCTCTTGCGCTCATACTACTCTCTCTCTCCCTCTCTTGATCTTTTGTCGCGACGACTTCTATGGGTTATTAAAGAAGGTCTTCAAGACTCAAATTGATGTTCATGGGAACGGAAAAGGAAAATGAGATAAGCAAGTCACCATCTCAGATTCTGGTGAGAACACTCTAGGCCGATGTGATTCTGTCTAGGGCGGTTACTGAGATTTTTGAAGGGAAAAAAAATTAAATATGTCTATTGAATATGTTGGATTTGAAAGAATCTTGATAGCAAAGTTTGGAAGCTTAAGAATCACTTTCTTCATAGAGTTAGCACTGTGTAAAGGAATAAGGATTCCAAATAATGTAATTGTTATGCATGAGTTTAGATATTTAAAAGCATACCAAATATTATTTGATTCTTTTATTGTTACAGAAATTACAAGATGCGATCTGAAATTGCTTACCCTTGACATCATATCACTGCACCATACATTCATTAAATGTAATTTTCCCCGATTAAGAGTCAAAACTTCAATCAGTGCGCCTGATACGCGTGCGCGTAGCGCAATTGTCAAATGAAAATGAGTCAATATTCCTTTCGTGTTAATCAATTCTTTATTGGAAATGAGCAAGAAAAGTTACGTTGGTTGTTAAGCTGTTGGAGTTCAAGAATGTAGATGTCAGTCCTTTCTCCAAAGATACGAGGCTCTCCAAAAGAAATGTCCATGGAAATATCTGTTTCAAATGGAAAGTGGAGAGATGAGTCCGGAGTTCTTTATTGATGTTAGTAAAATAATGGAAATTAGATACATATTGTTAGAGTTTGTCTTTTGTGAATGGAGGGCTTAAAAGCTAGTTTTGAAGAGCGATGATGATTAGAGATTATAGGCAAGAATTCAATAACTTTCAGCTATTTCTTACTATCGTTGTATCACAATTCTACTTTACTTATACAATTGCAAGAGTATGGTACCCCTTTTATAGGCTTCAAGGTTGGTCGTCGGTGGCTCTTAAAACAAAACATGGGTGGGTATAATTTTCTAGTGCATTCCACTTGATTTCCAATGACTAGAGTTAGGTATAATCTTCTAGAATGTATTTTCTAAAGAGTGTATCAATATTTATGTAATGTCGCGGACTAAAAATAGCCAATAACTAAACTAACAAACATTTTTCAATCATTTGATTCATAAGTTTTTAATTAGTATTGGCATGGTAGTCACTACTTAGTCTTATAAACTAATATCACTCCTCTCTCACAATTCATGTGAGACTACACCTCACACGGGATATTACAATCTCCTCCTTTTAAATATGCAATGTCTTCATTATGAGAACTCATAATTGGCAAATTTTCCCTCTTTTTAGTCATCCTTAAATTAGACATCTATTATTGGTGAGAGGCTGGCTCTAATACCATTTGTAACGTGTCAAGTAAAAAATAACTAGTAATCAAGTTAACAAACACTAATAGGCTTTTTTTTTTTTTTTAACCACTCAGTCTAAAAGATTCTAATTATTATTGACATGTTATTTGTTATTTGACTTTATAAACCAATACCATTTTTTTCTCACAATTCATATGGGGCTACACTTCACATGGGATATCACAATGAAATTAAGTATTAGCATACTTAAATTAAGTATTATAGTGAAGAATGCAAATAGATACACAACGAAATTTAAATAAATTGCATGAAAATAACGAGTAAAGGATAAAAAGATCAAGCTATCAATTTATAATGTTTCTACCTTGTGAATCAATCCACTCTTCCTATCTTCACTTACTAGAATCCCAATCATCTTTACCAGTATTATTCCACTATATGAATCAATCAAACTTTGAGAGCTACAGCACAATTGACCACCACAACTCAAATACTCACTACTCTGTCTCACCTAATTTCTTTTAAAGCTAATCTCATAGAACTATAGTGATTAATACTTTAACTCCTCAAAAACAACACTCTTACAAACACAAAAAAAATCTTTAAGTAAAACAATTCTAAAATTCTCTAAAAATTTAGCACACTTAAAATACTAAAAGCTTGTTTGATGCTCTATTCAATAGAAATCTTTCTCTCGTTTTTCTTAGTTGTTTTTCTTATATATATATACTATTTCTATAGCAGTTTAAAACATTTAAAAATTTCCCCATTAATGTATAATTTTGAATATTTTGCATCTAATTTTTAGGTTATATATATTACCTAAAAATATTTAACCAATGGAGATGTGTCTCAAAATTTATTATCTTCTTATATCACATAGGCTTCAAAAACTCTAAACTTGCTTAAAATTCAAAATTAGCTAGCTTGCTTTGACTTTAGAATTTTGTTCAATTTCTGACAAGCTTTAAAAGCTTCTTTCTAAACTTTAATAGGTCCCGATGGTTTCTATTCTTCTAACTATCTTTGATATAGAACTTTGTCTTCATAAATCAAAACATTTTAAATCATCCATCAAACTACAACTTTCAATTCTTTTCTTTTATACTGACACTTACTTCTAATAAAGAATGTTTCCTACAATCTTCCTACAATTCTTAAAAACATTTTTCTACAAATTACACACTAGATAAATTTATTTTTATATAACTACACAAATTGTTATCATATGTTATTGCACATTGTGATAGACTATATCCAAACAAGCTACATGTTCTATCATCAAAACTTATGCTTTAACATTCTTCCTTTTTTGATAAGCCATATGTTTTGTTATCATCAAAACTTATTCTAGATGATTTTAAGAGGTTTTAAAATAATTCATGTTGATTTCCATATTTATTATAACCTCTCACCAAAAATAATACTTGATTGCAGTATGCTTTACTCTACTATAATGTATTGGATTCTTTACTATTACAATAGTTGATTTGTTGTCACATAATATTGCCATTAGATCTCCATGAGACATGCCTATGTCTTCAATAAGTCTTTGAAGCCATATTACTTAATTAGTAGTACTTACTGCTACAATATATTTGACTTTAGCTATAAATTGTGCAACTACCTCTTATTTCTTTAATGACCAGAAAATACTCATAATCTAATATTGAATGCATGGCTTGATGTACTTGTCATGTCATTTGTACATTCAATCTAGTCACTATATATATGTCCAATTAGCTTTGAACCACTCATAGGATGCTATGATATGTTGTAATCTTTTGTACCCTGCAAATATCACAATATTCACTTAATTGCTCAAAAGTGGACTTAGCTTGAATTATGCATGATTCTGGATAACAAACTTATGGCATACATAATATTTGGATGTGTTGTTGTCAGATTCAATAGACTTCTAACGAGACTCTTATAGCAAGATGCATCCACTACTTGTGAACCATCTTCTTTTTGCATTTTCTCATTGGTTGCTAATACTGTTGCCACAATTTTGTAACTGCTCATTGAATTTCTTTTGTAAATTCCTTATATACTTCTTTTAAGAGATAAATGTCCTTTAATCTTCTTAGCTAACTTCTACTCGAAAGAAATAATGCATCAATCCTAAGCTAATCATCTCAATTGTCTTCATCATATCTTCCTTGAAATTTTGGATCATCATTATAACTTCTTCCAAAACCTTGCTCAGTAAAATATTTATCAATCCTATTGTATTGGACTCATGGTACTTGCTTAAGGCCTTATAGTGCCTTCTTTAGTTTAAAGACTTTCTCTTCTTCTCCTTTGACCACAAAACCTAGAGGTTACCTCACATAAATGTTTTGCTCTAGGTAGCCATTTAGGAATATTAGCTTTACTCCAAGCTAATAAAATTTCTAATTCTTCAATGTAACTAGAACTATTAGGGCTTAGAAGATGTCAAGTTAAACAACTAGGGAAACTATCTTGTTATAGTAAATCTTAGGTATTTAGAAATAACCCCTTGCCACCAACCTTGCTTTGTGTCTCTAGATTGAGCCATCTAGGTTGACTTTTACTTTGTACACCCATTTGACTTTGATGATGTCTTTATTACTTAGATGTTTAACAAGCTCCTATGTTTCATTTTTCTCAATCATCTTTTGTAACACTCTAAGATCTAGCGCAACACAAATTGCCATATGTCATTACTAGGTAATGGCATGCTAAACCTCTTAATCTATTTAAAACCACGAGTATCTATATAACTCCACTATATAAAGTATTCATCAATTTCTCAAATGTCTCATACATATATTTTCTATTTATTTGATAATATATAAAACTAAAAAAAAAATTCTTGATAACCTAAAAATCTAATCCAATGTAATCAAAGGTAGATTATAATAACCTATTTATCACATATCTCGATGTATTAACATTGAACCCATTCCCAAAGTCTGACATCATGATCACCACATATAAGCTCATCTTAAACCTAAAAAGGAAATTCCCCAAATGGGATGAGCTAATGCCTAGTACATCATACTTATAAGTACATGCACATGACAAGAAAATGTACAACTCACATACATTAAATGCAAACAAGAAAGCAATAATTGTATTACTATCTTGATTTAAGTCTAGCAACTAACACAAGGGTACTCATGACCATACACGCTTTATTTATTATTAAGCTTTATATATAAATATGTGATACATTCAAGATACTGTCACCATCAACCCTAATACTACAATGTTAAGAACCACCACTCCTAAACTTAACACCTATGAATCATCTTAAAAATCTAACTAAATCATTTTAATATGTGACTCCACTAGAGACAATGTCATATAAAGATCATTGAGATACCCCCTAAGGATTTGCTACCTCCAGCCCCTAGGTCGAGCCACACACAAGTAACAAGAAAATTATTAGTTAAATAATATTTAAGTTCATTTAGGTATTACACCACTAAGCACAACCATGAAATAGAGCAATTACATACCTAAAGTCACACTAGTCACACTTTTTCGATTCTACTCAACTTCCAACTTGGACAGATATTGCAACAATTGCTTTAAGCCTTAATAAAGCTAAATTGAATTATTTTTTAATTCACTTAAGTGATTAGAGAACATCATAAATAAAAATATGCTGGAAAAATAACATTTTTAAGAAAGATATAGAGTACACGGGTAAGAACACAAGTATATTATTCCCTATGTATCTCTTTAGAAAAACAAGAGAATGTGTTTGAGGACATGTATAAGTACACGGGCAAAAACATGACCATGTTCCTTCCTTTGTAGCTCTCGAACAACATAGATAAACATTACTTGTAAAACAACACGATTGTGTACTTCACTTAGGGCATGTTCATCAACAACATGGACACCAACATGACTGTGTCAACCCCTAAGTACCCCTTAACTACACTATTTCATGTGAAAACCAAGAATTTTCTCCAAATTTCTTCATACATTGGTGATCTAAAACATAAAGCAACAAGTAATTCGCAAATATACTTTAACTTACCCAATCAAAAGTCCAAGATGTGATAAAAACACAACTATTCTTCAAAGGTTTATGTGTTTTTCAAATCTACAAATCCCCAAATCATGTTACTACTATCCATACAAAGGAAACACAACAAAATGAGTCATTCCATATGCCTACATTGTAAAATGGCATCTGTTTGAGATGACAAAAGAGAGGAAATTGTTGTAGGGAAAACTTTCGTGAGAAAAAAAAAACTGAGAAAGAAAAAGAAGAGAGAGAAAAAAGGTGGTTCTGCTATAAGAGTTATGGGTTTTAGAAGTTTTCAAATCCCCAGAATACCCTTACATTAACACTTAAAGCCTAAAAAGACCTTGCTTTTAAAAACATATTATTTTATCTACAACTATGAAGTATATCTATGAGAAGCTATATCCTTCTTGGTAATGATTTTCAAGATGAATCATCTTCATCAGTTGAAACTTTTGTTGATACCAATGTTGTTAATATACTAAAATTCATCTCTATCCAACTAGTGCATTATATTAAGCTCTCCAATCTTAACATCATTATTCTCTACTTCTATACTCTTTCTTACTCATAGTTCTACATAGCATACTCATCAAATTCAACATCTCTACTAATGATGAGTTTCTTAATCTTGAGGTTGCATATTATGTATTCTTTAGATTGTGTGCTATTATAGTCAAGGAAGATATCTCTTTCAGTCTTCTCTTCCAACTTCTACCTTTTCACTATTGAAATGTGTGCATAACAAATGCTTCTAGATACATGAAGATGTTCTATTGATGGCTTTCATCCACTCCAAGATTTAATAGGTCTTTATCTTGTATGAATTTAGTTAGGTGCTAATTAAGTATGTAGATTGTAGCGTATACTGCTTCAGGTCAAAATTTCTTTAGCAACATCTTTTCTATTAACATAGATTCAGTCATTATTTGTGCGATTTTTCTTTCTAATACATTATTTTGCTCTAGTGCATATCCAATCGTAAATTGGTGTTCAACTCCTTTCTTTACAAAACTTGTTGAACTCCATTAAGATATATTCCTTACCTCTATTACTTCATATTGTTTTAATAAATTTCTTGAATATATCAAATACTTTTAATCTTCCATGTGTAATTGGATCATCAATTCTTAGGTCAAAGTCTTTTTGCCAGCCTTACAAATTTATCTAACCCAAATTGGTCTTTTGCTAGTCTAACTGGCTTTATAACTTGTTGCTATCGCTATTGAGTAATTGTACCAATTAGCACATTAATCATCTTTAGTAATTGTGCAATCATGTTAGTTGTTGGTACTAGAGCTCCTTGCTAAGGCAATCTTAGAAGATTCCTTTCATCTAAAGCATCCCTATCCTATCCAACGCCAGATGAGCTAGCTCTTATAATTCTTTTAGGAGGCATCCTACTTGAGATGAGATAAACATGTAGACTTGATAGTTAACAAAGGTTAAAGGTAACTAAAATACTACACACATGTATACATATATAAGAAAGTAAAACTATGATTCAAAGAAACTGCAAGAGCTAAAATAAAATAAAAGGAATTATAGGGTAAAAACATTAAACCCATCATTCTACCCACTCTCTTCACATCTCATCATCTTATAGATTTAATACCTAAATTTTTCTAAAGATCATGGTCTAAGTTCTATTGATCTATGCTTAAACTTATTGATCGCTTACCTAAGTTATAAGGATCATCAAACCTATGTCCTATTGATCATAACCTAAGCTCCGATACTACTTAAGTTATGACACCCTAAAACCTAGAGCATAAATGCATTGCTACTATTTAGTAATATGTAAGACTCTTAACTTGCTTAATCACAACTATCCAAGTAACCTGTTAATCTCATTTATTTAACAATATTAACAACATAAGTATTTATTATGTTCATCCATCCAAAATGTAATCTAACAATCATAAATGGAGATAACAACTATAACTCTTATAATACATAGTTCATCTCATCAAAAAATAAGTCTTTTAGATACTCTCAAACAAACTTCACTAGTCTTCATAATAGTAATAACAGTCTACTTCTTCATCATGTTCATCATAGTCCACCCCTAGCTTATCATAAAAGGAAATATCCCTTGTTCTTGCAACTACCTACAAATAAGGTAGTCACATGCTTGAAAGATATCTATCTCACGAGGAGTAAGCTAATGCCTAGTATATACTACCTACAAACACACGCAAGCAACAAATACATACAGAATTCACATGCATTCATATGCAATAGAAAAATATCTAACATTTTATTATCTTTATCTTCAGTCCATCAAACAACATAGGAGTTTTCATAACTTTACAAAATATAATTAACAAAAGTTTTATTAATATATATATAATCTTATACTTTTGGGATATGGCCATTATTGGCCTCAATACTATAGTGTTGGAAACCACTACTCCTAATCCCAACACCCATGAATCATCTTAAATTTACACAAATCATTTCAATGTGTGACTCCACTAAGGATGGTATCACATAAAGATCACTAGGTGGTTCCTTAAAGATCTACCACCACCAACCCCTAGGACGAACCAAGCACAAATAACAACTAATTATTAGCCAAGTATTACTTAAGTTTATTTTATACTATAGTACAAAACACAAACCATAAATAAGGTAGTTACATGCTTGAAAGGACTGTTCCAATTTTAATGTAATTACAATTGTAAACCTTAGTATACTTTAGTTACAACTTAGTATAGGTTAACCTAGTTCGTAATTCTAAGTATTGGTTAATGATTACTCTTCCCAGTTTCTTTTGTTAAGGTAAATTTTTTTTTAGATTTAAGAAAACTTGAGAAAAAGAGAAGAAATATTTTTGACCTATTACAAAGTAGTATGGCCATATATATGGCTATGTACAAGAGCATGGGTACAAATATGGTCGTATACTTTGGCCATGTATCCTTTTATCTGTCAAAGTCTTTTAACACATCCAAGTACACGAGCCATGTACTTGGCTATGAATAAGTACACAAATGTATACTTGGTCATGAACCACCCGTCTTACAATTTTCCCTTCATTCTCATCATGGGTAAGTAAATGGCCATGTACCTTAGTCGTG
The DNA here is from genome assembly GCA_037954665.1 of Laguncularia racemosa. Taxonomy (NCBI): domain Eukaryota; kingdom Viridiplantae; phylum Streptophyta; class Magnoliopsida; order Myrtales; family Combretaceae; genus Laguncularia; species Laguncularia racemosa. The sequence goes on along the minus strand of JBBMOL010000024.1, from coordinate 4,526,437 downwards.
TAACCCTCTTAATTTCATGAACTACTCGATTTTCTTCACAATTCACCCCTTTCTCTATCCTAACCTTCACCAATCTCTTCCATACTTCCAATCCATTACAGAAAGTTTTCTAAATTACAAAATTTAACATATGAAGGGTAACTTAGTTTGAATCACTCAATTAATTCCAAGATTGCTCCAATCACTCACACCCCTAAACCAAACATTAACTAACATGAGAGAGTGTACTAAAATTCAAATTGGATTAACACTTATCTTGTGGATAGCCGGTAGAGTTTGATAATTATTTGTAGAGAGGAACATAACTCAGAAAAAAGGAGAATAGGGTTTTGTGAGAGCTTAAATAGTGTAAGGTCGAAAGGTCTAAAATATCATCTACATAACTGTAATATTACTTAAATGCCTCATGAAATAAAAATATTTTATTTTCTTATTTCTTTGGTATTTTACATCCTCCCTCCTTACATGATAGAAGAATTGCAAGCATTGGAGAAAACTAGAACATGGGATTTAGTTTAATTGCCTCCAAGTAAGTCTTTGGTTAGGTGTCGATGGATTTATAAAATCAAAACTCACTCTAATGGGACCATTGAATGGTATAAAGCCCACCTTGTAGCTAAAGGCTATACACACGAATTTGGAATTAACTACGAAGAAACTTTTGCTCCAATTGCTCGACTTACCTCCATACATAGTCTTATTGTAATTGTTACCACTAGAAAATGGAATCTTTTTCAACTAGATGTCAAGAATGCATTTCTCAATGGTGATTTGTCTAAAGGAGTTTATATGCAACCGCCACCTGGTTATGAATATCCACCTAACAAAGTGTGTCAGCTTCGTTGAGCATTGTATGGTCTTAAGCAAGCTCCATGTGCTTGGTTTTCAAAATTTAGCACTACTGTTTCCTAATTTAACTTTCATCAAAGCTCGTATGATACTGTTCTCTTCATCTATAAATCTAAAAATGGTATTACTCTCTTATTAGTCTATGTTGATGATATGATTGTAACTGAGGATGATACTAAAGATATTATTTATTTGAAGAAATATCTTAGCTAATCTTTTAAAATGAAAGACTTAGGAACTCTTAATTATTTCTTAGGACTAGAAGTTACTTCTTCATCTAGTGGTTAATTTATCTCTCAAACTAAATACGCATTTGATCTTATTGCACAAGCCAAATTGATAGACAATAAGGTTACTTATATGCCTTTAGAGCCTAATGTTCATCTCACACTTGCAAATGGTACTATTTTTTCTAATGCCACTAGAGACAAGCAATTGGTTAGAAGTTTAGTCTATCTTACTATTACTCGACCTAACATTGCTTATGTAGTTCACATAGTTAGCCAATTCATAGCCACTCCTTGATCTTCTTATTATGCTACAATACTTCAGATTCTTGTTATATCAAAGGAACATTCTTTAATGGTTTTTTTTCTAGGTCATTCTTCCTTTCAATTGTGTGCTTATTTAGACTTAAATTAGGCTGGTGACCCTACCAATAGGTGTTCTACTACTGGTTTTTGCTTCCTCTTAGGTGATTCTTTGATATCTTGGTAAAGTAAAAAAGCAATCAATAGTTTCTCGATCTAGTACAAAAGCGGAGTATAAAGCAGTTGCTAACACAATTGATGAGCTTCTTTAGCTCAAATGGTTGTTAGAAGATATAGGTGTTGTTCCCACTACTTCTATTACTCTTTATTATGACAACTAAAGTGCAATCCAAATTGCTCGCAATGATGTATTTCATGAACGTACTAAGCATATTGAGATTGATTTTCATTTCATTTGTCATCACATTCGACAAGGTACTATTACACTTTAGTACATCCCTTCTCGTGATCAAGTTGCTGATATTTTTACTAAAACACATTTACCAAGTCACTTCCTACAATTAGTATCAAAACTCTAAATGGTTTCTAGATAACCCTCTTGAGTTTGAAGGGGGGGGGGGGGGGGGGGGGGGGGTATTAAAGTGTTAACCCATTCTTAGTTATATTTGCTACAAATTAGGCTAAATTCTAAGCTAAATATATACATCAACTTTACAATTTATTCTTTTTCTATTTTATCTATATTTCCTATTTAATATTTTTGTTCACTATACATAGGTTGTACCCTAATTGTACTAAAATTCAATTACATAGACTCAAGAACACTAAATTATCTTCATGTTTCGCCATTTCTATTATAATATATCATGGTATCAGAGCCATGATCAAGATTAATTTTCTGTCCTATAAGTTTTTATTCATTGGCTTCCCTTGACACAACATTCAGTCATTCCATTATTACATCAATTTTTATTCAACATTTTTTGCTCAAATCATCTAATCATTAGCCACACACAGCATACAAATTCATTCAAAATTGTATTGCTACACTTTTGTTTGCTTTATAATTCTGCAATCCTTAAACCTATACAACCATGTCCACTATTGAAAATCGATATGAAATATCCAGACCCTTTGATACTCTTCTTAATGGCACCAATTACGTCACTTGGTCTCAAGCTATGTCTAACTTTCTTAAGGGTAGAAAACTATAGAGGATTGTTACAAGCAACATTAAAGCACTTGAGCAAAGTGAAGGGGAAACCAACGTTAAATTTGGAGAATATCTTGAAGACTAGGATTGCAAAAACCATCAAATAATGACTTAGTTTTAGAATACAATAATTCCTGCAATTTATGAAGAATTTGGCTATTCTGACTCTACAAAGGAAATTTGGGATATGTTGAAAAAGCAACATATAACAAGTGATTTTACCATTAGATATCATCTTCAAAGTCTTCTAAATCACATGACTCAAGAATTAGGTTAGTCTATTCGGGATTTTTATGCTCAAATGCATTTTATTTAGGATCAGATTGCTACAATAGAACCTGTTTGGGATATCACTCAAGATGCACAAAAGTTTCAAAATTATAGAAATGAAGATCGACTAATTCAATTTTTAATGGCTTTAAGAGATGAATTTAAACACACACCAGCCTCCCTATTGCACTTAGTTCCATTACCATCTCTTGATCAAGTTGTTGCTCAATTAGTTTTAGAAGAAACCTGTCTTGGGTCCTTACGTTCTCAACATGGTGATATAGTTATGGTAGTTTTTTATGTTCATTCCACTCCGCCTGCAATTTTTGTAGCTATTCTTGCTTCTAAGGTTGGAACTAATACTTCTATTGAATGTCACTATTGCAAGAAACTTGGTCATCATATTTTAGAATGTCAAAAACTAGCTCGCAAGCAGTCTTCAAGCTCTACAACTGCTTAGACTAGATCTCCACGATTTCAAAATTCTTCACGTCTTGCAGCTTCTATTACACCTATTGCTAGTTTTGACTCTCCTATCATGCCCACTATTGTTGTAGATTCTTCACCATCTGACATGACATTTTAAATGCATGATCTTAAAAAATTCTTAAATCATCACTCATTCACATCTAGTAATCAATTATCTTTTGCCATGTCTACTATGCCAAGTAAATCTTCTTGCTTTTTTTATACCACATGTTGTAATCATATGACATTCGATCTGACCCCTTTTGTGTCTAAAGTTCCAACATCTCATATTCCTATCATTCATATTGCTAATGGCATATATCCCTGTCATTCATAGCAATCTGATCCCAAATAAAATGCATCTGAACATAAAAATCCTTAATATATTGATATATCTTTAGGATATATCTTCTTGTAGAGTTTTTGTTAGAGCAGCTAAAAAAATTGCAAGTGTTTCATCTTATTGTTTTTTACAATTTCAAAAGTTTCAAGTTTATTTTTCTAATGGGGGAAGTTTCATTAACTTCGTTTTATCTGCTTGCACTATTGGACATGAAGTTTCTCCATAAATTACGTGTCAATATGTGCATCTTAGCATTGGCATCAATTTGGGCACCCTATTGACATTCCATTATATAAAAACCGTGACAATGATATCACTCTTTGATTTATAAGCAAACCGAGATTCATATTCAATAGAGCAACGCCTATTTAATGCAAGTTCCTGATTCTATTTAAATTGCTAGCTATTAAGTGAAACGGGGGGGAAAGGAGACCAATTTGATTTGTCCATATCGCTAGCAAAATAACAGCAGCAGGTGTAACACAGATTAACAGTTACTAATGCAGTTATAAAAAAATAAAAAATAAAATAAAATAAAAGAAGAATAATGAAAGCGGTATGAACATTTATTACCAATCGGATAGGAGGGCACAAAGCATATCGAAGTGATAATGAGTCTAATTCAATGATGAAAGCTCATCGCTCCCCATTCCGCTTTGATTTTCGATATTATCTCAACATACCTGCCAAGAAACATTAGAATCGAACTTTTTCTTTTCTTTTCTTTTTTTAATAAAAAAGGGGAAAGAAAGCTTAGAGACATGAAGTTCTTCGTGGGAAGCTTGGGAGCTCCTTTTCCATTTCCTTTACTTCTTCCTAGCTTAATGTTTCACTTCAATGTTGAGCTGTAATGAACCTCCAGCCTCGCCGATCTTTTCATTTTTGACAGAATAATCTGGATAACTTTATAAGGAAAGCTTGGTGCATTAGCACGTGACATCAACTTCATAATATAGCACCGCCATCAAACGTTTATTGCAAAGTTAGTCTGATTTCAAGAGATATTTGTCAATTTCTTCCCTGCTGGTCTACATGCCCCTACGGTTCTCGTCTTCACACGAACAGTTCTACCAATCTTCACACGAACGGTTCCTCCGTCTTCAATGGTTCCATCGTCTTCAGTGGTTCCGCTGTCTTCACACGAATGGTTCCATCGGACTTCTCTGAAAATTTTGAAGTATGTTCTTGATCAATAATTGTGCATGGACAATACAAACTATATACTTGTTATAAATTACATAAAAGGAAAGTACAATTCTATAATCAAGATACTAATGATGAAGAAATCTCTCAATAATCATTCCTATAATTTTTATAATTAAATCATTAATAATGAGAGAATCAATTGATGATCATTCCTATAATCCTAATATATGCAAGATTAATTATGACCAAAGATGTATGCCAAAATATGTGTAACAAATCTCCCCTCTCAAGTTCGAGCATGAAGATTGGAAATGCCCAACTTGCCCAATAAATTTTGAAACCAATCTCAACCAAAAGCCTTGGTGAGTGTTTCAGCTAACCGATGCTAAGATGAAATTGGTTGAGGAATCAAGAGTTTGGATTGAATAAATTGTCAAATAAAATGACAATCAATCTCAATATACTTATTATATTCGTGAAAAACAAGAATCACAGCAATGTGTAAGGTTACTTTATTGTCACTTAATAACTCAATTGGACATGGGTGAGATGCACCCAACTTTGAAAGCAAAAGAACAAGCCAAACAACTTCACTTGCAAGAGTAGCTATTGCTCTATATTCGACTTCAGTTGTGGAACAAGAAATGATGGATTGTTTCTTTGTTTGCCACACAATGGGTGATGAACTATTGGATGGAAGACCAAGGGTAGTTTTGAGATAGAGTAAAATCCACATAGCAACATCAAAGTGTGGTTGTCTTAGCTTGTGCATGAACTAGCTAAGGATGTGTACGGCGTAGCTAATATCCAGACATGTAACTATGAGATATAATAACCGTCTAACAAGACACCTATATTGTTCAGGATTATCACATTCTGCTCTTGAACTTGTGATAAGTTTATGTTGTTGCTCCATAGGTGAAGGAGATAGCTTGTAACCTGTAAGAGCACATTCTACTAAGATGTCGAGAACATGTTTTTGTTGACTTAGCACAATACCAACGGGAAAGCATGCCACTTCTATGCCCAAAAAGTATTTGAGTCTTCCCAGATCTTTAATGTGAAATTTGGTATTCAAATATTGCTTCAACCATGAAATCTTATTTGAATCAATTGATGATCATTCTTATAATCCTAATATATGCAAGAATAATTATGACCAAAGATGTATGCCAAAATATATGTAACAAATCTTCTCCTTTACTCCCCCTCAAGTTGAAGCATGAAGATTGGAAATGCCCAACTTGCCTAATAAAGTTTGAAACTAATCTCGATCAAAAGCCTTGATGAGATGTCGGCTAACTAATGCTGAGATGAAATTGGTCGAGGAATCAAGAGTTTGGATTTAATATGTTGTCAAATAAAATGACAATCAATCTCAATATGATTGGTATGTTCGTGAAAAAACAGGATTCACAGCAATGTATAAAGCCACTTTATTGTCACATAATAAGTCAATTGGACATTAGTAAGATACACCCAACTCTAAAAGCAAACGAACAAGCTAAACAACTTCACTTACAATAGTAGTCATTGCTCTATATTTAACTTCAATTGTGGAATGAGAAACGATAGTTTGCCACACAAAAGGTGATGAACGATTGGAGGGAAATAAAATGCCTTAGCTAAGGGCAGTTTTAAGATAGCGTAAAATCCACATAGTAACATCAAAGTGTGGTTATCTTAGCTAATGCATGAATTGGCTAAGGATGTGTACGGCGTAGCTAATATCTAGACGTGTAAATGTGAGATATAATAATCATCCAACAAGATGCCTATATTGTTCAGGATTATCACATTATGCTCTTGAACTTGTGATAAGCTTATGTTGTTGCTCCATAGGTGAAAGATGTAGCTTGTAAGTTGTAAGACCACATTATGCTAAGATGTCAAGAACATATTTTCACTGACTTAGCACAATACCAATAGAAGAGCGTGCCACTTCTATGCCCAAAAAGTAGTTTAAGTCTGCCTAGATCTTTAATGTGAAATTTAGTATTCAAATATTGCTTCAACCATGAAATTTTATTTGAATCATTCCTAGCAACAATCACATCAACATATATGAGCACAGCAAGATAAGACTCTCCTTGCGCAAATTTGAACAAAGAGTGATCCAAAGAAGATTATATAAAACCAATAGAAAATAAGGATTAAGTGAATTTTTGGTACCAGTTTCTTGAAGCCCGACGAAGTCTATGAAGGGACTTTTGAAGATAACAAACTCATTGCTCCCCTAGTTTAGCAAAGCCTTGAGGAATTTTCATGTAAACCTCTTCTATAAGATCTCCATGTAGGAAGGCATTGTTAACGTCTAATTGGTGAAGCTCCCAATTACCTACTGAAGCCACTGCAAGTAAACATTTGATTGTGACTAATTTCGCTATAGGAGCAAATGTTTCATGAAAATCAACACCTTCAATTTGTTTATATCCCTTAGCCACAAGATGTGCTTTATATTGTTCAACAGTGTCATTAGGAATGAATTTGACTTTGTATACCCATTTAAAGTCTATAGCACACTTCCTAAGTGGTAAGGGTATAAGTTTCCAAGTATGGCTTACTTCTAATGTAGAAATCTCCTTGGCCATTGCATCTCTCCAATGTGTATGTTTTATTACTTGAGAATAGCATCTAGGCTCATCTACTGAAGAGATTGCTACTAAGAAAGTAGAGTGAGATCTAGAAATTTTAGAATAAGATATATGATGAGATAGAGGATATACAGTCAAGTTAGCAAAAGGAGGAGGAGGGTGTGAAGTAGAGGATTGTGGGAGAAGAGAAGGCAGTAAGGTATAATTATATCCAAAGAGAGTCTTGGACACTTATCTTGTGTATTTGGTGTTTTCAACAGGAGGATCAATAGCAGCATATTAATCAGATGAAGGTATAAACTCCATAGTTGAGAATGATGCATCTTGTTTTACATGTGGTTGATTTTCAAATGATGGTTCAATACTTGCATTTAATGGTTGTAGGATAGAATCAAACCATGAAGCTACTGACCCTAATGATGTATTATTATTTTGCACAAGTCCATTTGTCACCTTACTATTTATCTAAATTTCATGATTAACAAAACTATGATCTTTCTCTCCAAAGGAAGGAATGTGAGCTTGTAAATCTTTAATATTTCCTTTTGAGTTGGAATAAGGGAATATATCTTCAAAGAAATGAACATCTCTCAAGGAGTAGATCCTTCTGGTTTCTAAATCATAGATTCAATATCCTATCCGTGAAGATAACCAACAAAAATTCTAGGTTTGCCCCTAGGAGAAAACTTATCATGAGGTTTACCACTAGAATGCCCATAATATAGACAACCAAAACTACACAAATGATTATAGTTAGGTACCTTACAAAACAATACCTCATAAGGTTTCTTGTTGTTTAGCACAGAAAAAGGCGTGCGATTGATCAAATATGCTACAGTAAGTATGCACTCTCTCTAAAAACTAATTGGAAGATTAGCTTCAAATCTCAAGTCTTGAGCCACTTCCAAAAAATGTCAATGTTTTCACTACAACCCATTTTGTTGCAGTGTGTCTATGCAACTTGTTTGTCTCTCCATTTCATTCTCAAAATAGTGATTTAATAATTTCTTATAATTAAACTCAAGACCATTATCTATTCTAAAGATCTTGATCTTAGTGCATGTTGCTCAACTGTGATCATCTAATATGGTAAGAAAGTAAAGTGATCTAAAGTGGGATTTATGCAATATGGGCCCCATATGTCACAATGTACTAAATCAAAATTATTCATGAATTTATTTTTATGAATTGAAAAAGGCAATCTAGTTTGCTTTTCTCTAAAACATACATCACAAAAGAAATAGTTTGTTGAATCAAACATGACAAACAAATTTGGAACTAGAGAGAGTTGATTTATTGGTAAATGGCCCAAACGGCGATGTCATAAATTTGCAATGCCGACTTTATTTTCTAGAAATTCCTTCCCTACCTTCATTGGTTCCAAATAACACAATCCATTTCACACTCTACCTACTCCAATGAGCTTCCTCTAGTGTAATTCCTATATCATACAAAATTCAAGTCCAAATATTAGAACACAACTCAAATCTTGAGTCACATTGCTGACTAATAATAAACTAAAATGAAAGTTAAGCATGCCTAAGACTTTTTCTAGGCTCAAATCATCCCTAAGATTTACATGGCCTATAGCTTGAATTGGTAGATTTTCTCCATTAAGAATCTAAATGAAAGGAACATCAAGATTTATAATGACATTTTTCATAAACTCAATTTTGCAAGTTGTATAGTCTATGGCCCTTGTATCAATAATCCATGAGTTTGTCTTACTAGAGCAATTTTGTGAAATCATATTTGCAAAAGGTCTAGTACTTGATCCAATCGATTGATGGTTAAGTAAACTAATTAGTTGTTGTATTTGAGTTGGTGTGAGCCTTGGATATGCAAAGGCATCAATGGTGGCAACAAATGCCTTGTTTAGTTCTACAAATGAAGTTATGGCTATACATGATCGATGTTGATCTCCTTTTAGTATAGGCTTTCTCTAACTAGGTAGATATCTAATCATCTCAAAGCAATTCTCATGAGAATGATTGTCTTTATTGCAATGAGTGCAATGGATTCAATTATCACACTTTTCTCCTCTACAATCATTCTTTTGGTCATTTCCTCACCGTCCCATTGATCCTTTAGCTAACAAGGTTGTGGCCTCAATCATCGGAATATGAGTAGTAGCTACATTGTGTTGCTTTTCATCTTAAGCGACCACAACATATGCTCTACTAAGCCCTAGTAACGGTACTATGCTAAGGATTTAGGATCAAACTGTCTTGTAGATATCATCTAGTTCCATCAGAAAGTCAAAAACTTTCTCTTCCTTACGCATCTCTTGCATCTTCTTAGCTACACCACAAGTGCATACAGGCACTAGTCTAAAACTTTGTAATTCACTCCAAACACTTTTCAATTTACCATATTATGTAGAGATGGGCAATTTTTCTTGTTGTAATGGAGGAATTGTTCACTTCAACTCATACACCTTAGGTGCAACTCCTTGAGTGATTCGTTCCTCAAAATTGGACCATACTTCTCTTGCAATATCAGCATGAGCGAAACCGGCTTGCAATCCCTTAGAAATAAAATTGATCATCCATGATTTAACCATTGCATTACATTGAATCCAATACTAGTAACCTTCGGAATGAACATTGGTTTTTCAATTGATCCATCTATGAACCTCTCTTTGTTTTTAGATTGAAGCACATTCAAGAAGCTATTTCTCCAAGTGACATAATTATCTCCATTTTCACTCAAAGTTTGCATAAAAAAGATCAAGCTTGATTGATCTGATGGATGCAAGTAGTATGTAGATTTGATTTCTACTTCGATTTGTGCATTCCTAGTAGGTACCAAAGTCTGTTGGTTTTGATTCGCAAAATTGGTATTCATGGCTAAAAGAAAATAGAAGCTATGATAGGAGTTAAGGCTCCAATACTATGAAAATTTTGAAGTATGCTCTTCATTGATAATTGTGCATGTATTTGAAGTATGTTCTTCATCGATAATTGTACATGTATAATACAAACAATATATTAGTTACAAATTACATAAAAGGAGAATACAATCCCATAATCAAGCTACTAATGATAAAGGAATCTCTCAATAATCATTCCTACAATCTTTATAATTAAACCACTAATAATGAGAGAACCAATCAATGATCATTCCTATAATTCTAATATGTGCAAGAACAATTATAACCAAAGATGTATGCCAAAATATGTGTAACGAATCTTCTCTTTTATTCTCACCGTCTTATCGGTTTCGTCTTTTTTTAATTCCTTTTCTCCTTGGGTGGGCTCCTTGGCGGTCTTTTGCTTTCCACGCATAGCAGCATGAATGATAAAAAGAGGAGGAGAGCTCTAAATGAATAAGGATGAGAAGCTTCTAAAATTTCTAGAAGGATGCTAGCTATCGCAATTCTGGGTAGGAGAATAAGGAATATTCTATTAGAAATAATTGATTCTTATCCGAAATGACTTGGACATCTCAATGCAATATTTATCCTTATCAGCTGACAGCAAACAGAATTTTTTGTATGATTGAAGTGTTGAGGTGGCGGTAAATTTGTGACAATGGACAACGTGGTGTGGATAATTTCATTGACGAGTTTATCGGCGAGCAGCAATCAGATCCTGCTCAAGCTGCGCAATCGTATTTCGAACATAAGCCTTGTCGGTAGATGATCTCATTTCACTCCTCCATTTGTCTATTTTATTTCGTATAGCTTTGATCTGCAATAAAAAGTCGTATTAGAAATAAACACCCACGATGAACAGAATGAATTGCCAAAGAACATTATGTGAAAAATGTATAAGATTAGACTACCTTTTTGCATGGCCATCGTTCCAATTGCCTTTGCGACATATTTTCTTAATAGCCGATACACAAAGTTGTAATTTCTCAGCTGCCGTTGCTATAGGTAAATCGTAATGCGGTTCCAGGTATTGCAAGTTTGCATTCAAGAAATATTGCAAGTCTCCTTCAAGTTTGCATTTTCAATTTGGATAGTATAAATGGCATAATTATTCACTGGATGTCGGACTAAAAAAAGGTGAAAGACTGTATGGAGATCGGGTGATTCCCCATATAGTGAAGTTACATTATAGAATTTTCATCTTCGAATGGTCTAAGATTGCCAATAAAAAGTTACTTCATGAATATCAACTCAGCAAAAAGGGTAATTCATGTAAGACAAATAAAACGTCTCAATTATTATCAAGGGGGCTGTGTTCACTCTCAACAAGCTCATGGCAACATACATGTAGGTGCTTAATTAGATATATATATTAAGCGAGATTTTAAAGTATTTTTTTTTTCTTATTTTAGCATATTTTTGAAGAATTTAAATTTTAATTAAGTAATATTTTGATTTTAGGGATTTGATGAATAATTAAATCAAAAAAGAAGAAAACGAATCAAATTTTACTCAATTTGGAGCTAAATAGAAGAAGTTATGAACTTTTGAAAATAGACACAGACAGTAAACATGACCATACTAAGATTATGTTAAAATTGCAGCTTTAAAAAAAAAAAAAAAACAAGAGTTACATAGAGACGAAACATGACCATGTCTATTAGTTGTGTATTTCTCAGAGATAATTATTTTGAAGCATGACTTTGACACTACCTTTAGACATGACCATGTCTAGCCCGTGTTAGTTGCAAATCTCAATTTTCCGAAATTTTTGTTCAACGATTCTAACACGACCCAAAGCACAACCATATTAACATGTTGCCATAAAAATAGAGCTCTTAATGCCTACTATATAAAGGACAAGAGGAGATAGATGCAAAAGAGATAGAAGATGTTTTTTTTTTTTTCCTATTGTTCTTGTAAGAGAATAGAAGAGTATTTTTTTGTACTTCAAAAATTAAGATTTTTCTTTGAATTCTTTGATAATACATGCTTATACATCATTGAGGATTTCTATTTTCAATATGATTAGAGCTTAATTTTCTTAGTATCTTTTTTTGTAGATCTTAGGATTATTATGTGACTAGGTTTATTGCTATTCAATGAATTCATTGATTTCTTGACTCATGTATGTGTTCTCAATTTTGTTTAAATTAATATTTTTAGGGTATTATTCTAACTATTTGATATTATATATTGTGATTGAGAAATCTTATATATGATTAGATCTAACATGTTTGAAAGGAATTAATATATTCTTAAAGATAAGTTACATAATTCTTTCAAAATTAATTAATTTATTTTTAGGGAATTTATTGTTCTTAATCCAATCTTTGAAATATGCTATTATAAATATATTCAAATAAGTATTTTTAACATTAGAGTTACTAAACTTGAGAAAGTTATTAAACTAATTTAGGAATTCTCTTAGTTAATAAAATTAAAAAAGGATTTAAATTAATTTTATCGATAACATATAATAAATCCTTTAGAAAACAAAGTCTAGATACTTGTTTTGCTATCTTAAAGTTAATTACAATATGTTTTGCTCTTCTTTCAATTTAATTTTTAGTTTATGAGTTAATAATTAGTTATAAGTTTTAAATTAATTAATTTTTACAATTTATTGATCAGATAATAGAGTGTCAGTTAGTATTACTACTTGTAATTCCTATGGGACAATATTCGTATTTAATTCACTATATTATAAAATTTAATAAATATACTTACCTCACATCAACACACAATTGAATGGTGATATAAACCTACACACTAAAAAAACCCAAATTGTATGCGGCATAGATGCCAAACTCTTATATCATTAATAGCATAAATACATTTGGCAGCAGTGCAACTAATAAGAAGTGCACATGCGCTGGACAATGGCTTAGCTTTTCAAAAGGCTCATTTAATATCCAAACCTCTTCAACTTCATTTGAAGAACTTTAGTCAGGAAGTAAAATTTAAAGGGTTAAATCAAATAATAAGATCTAAGCCTAGATTTTACTCTTCAGGTTAAAGTGATAAGGTTTGAAGAGTTAAGCCCACATAATTCTAAAATAAATAGAGAAAATTTAACATGGTGGGCTTAAACCAAGGCCGCTGGATCGTTCGGTCTGATTCAACCTTTCTCGATAAAGCTCAAGCATTAAAGGCCTTTAATAAGTCTGGATTCATGAGAAGCCCATATAAGGGCATACTTACTCATGATTGTCAATCGCCATCACCATCTAACGAAAAAGATTCATAATCAGACTTTATAAATACTTAAAATATCCTCATTCAAAAGGAGGGTTAGAGAGAAAGAAAAACATCATTACTCTACTGGATTACTCTCTCAAAAGATCAAACCACAATTTAGTAAAGAACATTCACCTGTCATGAAACACTCGAGCCTTATTTGAGATTGCCTATGCTTCCTCTCTATCCTATTCGATCTTGATCATTCTCATAAGTGTTGCATTCTCTCATTCAGCCATGTGTAATACACTTGCACACAATACACACATGATCCTCGCACTTGGACCAATACCCCCCATAACCACACACCATGTTCTTTAAGATTTAATGACCTGAAATACACGGTTGCAACACATTTATATCATCAGATCGTGTTCTTCAAGAATTGAGAGTTTGAGAGTTACACAACATCAACACACCCATGCTGTAAGACCGTACTAATGAAATATGTTGGATTCAACTTTTACCCTTGTTAGTCCTAGAAACTATCATTAGAAGTTGCAAACAATGTTCTTTCATTTTGTTTTTAGAGAGTTTCTCTAAATCTTTGTTCTTATCAACCTAACAGTTGTGGCAAACATTCATCCATTCTAATCACGTAATATCATCTAGATTAAGCACTGGTTTAGTTTCTCTTGGTGCATAACATCCTTGAGAAATTGTCCATGTACCTTACTTATTAACAAAACTACATAAAAACGCAATCATTAAATAAGATTTCTTCAAGTAAATACATTCTTGGTCCAAGATATTATTATTGAGTTGCTTGCCCGCATCATGGATAAAAGAAAGAAGCAACATGGCTTTTCTCTCCCCTTATTACATTAACCAATAGCAACTCCTATCTTCTCTAACCCAGAGAACAGGAAATGCTTACCAACTTCGACAAGACCAATTACAACCATGCTGGATTCTTCAAAGAAGTTACAACAGCCTTGACTTGCAAGTAGGTATTGATACCATAAATTCCCTTTTCCCTTCCTTGTCCACTCGTCTTGTATCCACCAAACGGAATTGCCGCATCAAACACATCATAACAATTAATCCATACTGTCCCAACTTTTAGTGCGCGGGTTAATGTGTTAGCAGTATCAATATTCTGCGTGAAAACTCCTGCTGCAAGGCCGTAACTCGTCGCGTTTGCTCGCCTTATGACCTCATCCAGATCCCTGCCAAGGAAAATATTGAAGTTATCTAACAAATGGAAAAAATATATAAATGTGTGCTTATACAGGAAACTGGAGATGACGTACTTAAATTTTAATATGGACTGCACAGGTCCAAAGATCTCATCTGTTGCTATCAACATATTATCCTGATTGTAATTGCAGCAGAAGGTGCCTCAGTTCCATGAAAATTATTAGTTACTACACAGTTACGTGATGGAAAATTTGAGAGATAAGAGCAATACTACCTCCACATTTGAGAATACCGTGGGTAGAATATAGTATCCTTGAGAACCATATTTTCCTCCTCCACATTCCAGAGTAGCGCCATGTTCTGTACCAGATCTTATATAGGAAAGAATCTTCTTAAATTGATCCTTATCGATCTGCATCAGTAACTTAAATGCCTTAGCTAGAACGTCTTACATAGGAAAGAATTTTCTTAAATTGCTCCGTATCAATCTGCATTAGTAACTTAATTGCCCCTGATAGAATTACTTAGAATAAATATCCAGTTTGAAAATACTGAAGGAAACCATATATGATCATGTCATGTTTAAGCTTTTTTCATAAATCATATTTGAATTGATTCTCAAGAAATATTTTGCTGCCATCGCATAGAGAAGTTTTAAGGAGTACAAAAATAAATATTTGGAGCATTTGTCATTTACCTGAGGACCTTGTTCAACTCCAGCTTGAAATGGATCTCCAACAACACGTTTCATGGCTCGAGCCCTTGCTTTCTCTACAAACTCATCATAGACACTCTCATGCACAAAGGTGCGAGAACCAGCACAGCAGCATTGCCCCTGTAAAACACACCGAGGACACGATTTCACCAAATTCAATAGGTATATGTATTCAAAATTCCTATGACTCAGCCTTCAAATATCCAAGAAACCTGATTGAAAAACAATGCTTTGTGCGCAAGCTCAACAGCCTCATCAACATTGGCATCCTCACATATGATGAAAGGAGATTTTCCTCCAAGCTCCAAGGTAACAGGTTTGAGGTTACTATTTGCGGCTAGCCCAAGTACAATTTTTCCAGTGGCACTTGATCCAGTGAAGGAAAGCTGCAGAAATAGCACTTATTATATTCATTACCTAATCTGAATGGAGTAATTACTCCAAGGAAACTAGCAATGATCTCCATGCTCTAAATATCTCCCTATCAATCGGGAAAATGAAACCAAAAATTTTAATGACTGTTAGCTGCTTTACGTCAAAAAATAAATTCCAGATTAATATAGAGAATTTGAAGTTCGCAAAATCAACCTTGTCCACGCCCATATGACTAGAAAGAGCTGCACCGGCTGTAGGTCCAAATCCAGAAATCACATTTAAGACACCAGGAGGAAGTCCAGCCTGTCAATTAGGATCCAATAGACTCGATGATGAATTGATGAATGGCATACAAGGTACAAAATAGATAAATCAACAATTCACTTGATCTCTTCGAAGGCCAAATGGGCAAGATGATCCATTAGAAAGCACAATTTGAAAGTCGCCATTAAACATCTAGCATAGAAATGTTGTTGTTACATTAGAAATTTATGTCAAAAACATTTCTTTTAGAAATTTCTCAAGGCTCTTGCTACTTCCATTTTTGCACAAGAGTACCTATTAACACCAAACTGGAGATTATTTCACAAAACGAATCTATCATTAGGAACAGGACATGGTTGCAGAAACTATATATAATTTCCATCAGTGGCAGTATGATTTTAATGGACAGTCCTATTGAAGTAGATTGGATTCACTAATATTTTCTATTTCTTTCGAGTAGCAATTGCAGCAGTTGTAATCAATATGTAACCAACTTTACATATAATAGCTCACACCATATCTATAAACTTAAGTTTTTAGATCAAATAGTTATAGAGCTAGCCAATAACATGGTATCAAAGCAATAAATCATGAGTTCGAATCCCTGTGCAGTCATTTAGTTTTAAGTAATAAATATAAAAGTGCACACTATACCTAAAAGTTTAAGTTTTTAGATCAAATGGTTGGGGTATTAGCCAATGAAAATATGAACATTCTCAAGCTTAGAATAATGCCCTCAAATCCCATATGTCCACAGCCAAACAAAAGAAAGACTTCAAATACATTTCTCTGCTTAGTTGTCCGGAGAATAATTCATCCTCATCTACTTCAAGGCTAGCTTGATTTATTAAGTGGGAATAGGAGTGAAGGACAGAATATACCAAGCAACCACCCTGGTGTGATTTTGATAAGAGAAGATAAATATGGCCTTGCATGTAATCAAACTGTATTGCCATAAATATAAAGAATCCACTGAGGGATATGACTCTCGGAATAGTAGGGTACCTCATGAAGTAGCCTTGACACGTAAAGAGCTGATAGTGGTGTCTGCTCTGCAGTCTTTAGCACAACAGTGTTACCACATGCTAAGGCAGGTGCAACCTTCCAAGAGTAGAGTAGAAGAGGAAAGTTCCATGGAACGATCAGTCCTGCTACACCGAAAGGCTCATGCAGTGTCTGAACATGGTGCTTCCCATCAGTTGGAACAGTAAGACCATGGATCTTGTCTGCCCAACCTAATGAATTTACAATGAAACAGGCTATAAATGCTAAGATACATAAGGTTAATTGACACCATAGCTTAAGTAGACGAAGTTTGAAATAAACACATCTGCTCTTGGTTTGTTCTTTTCCCTACCGGCATTATATCTAAAGACACGTATCACCATTGGAAGTTCAACATTTGCGGACTGCTCAAAAGGCTTTCCATTATCCCAGGTTTCAAGTGCAGCTACTTCATCTTTGTGCCTCTCAAGCAGGTCAGCAAAGCGCAGGAGTATACGCGATCTTTCCTATTGACAAGGAAGACTTATTCACCAGTTGCAAACAACAATACACACTCAAGACTTTCGTTTGCAGATCTTAATTCAATATGAGGAATCATGTATCTGAATACTAGTGCCATTATAATTCATTTAATAAATTCCAAGAAATGAGCCCTTTTCATTGATAACTCAACCTGGACTTTAGAGAGGGTGCTAGCATATAAAATATGAAAGCCCAATACATGCACACAAATTAAGTTTTTAAATCTCAGAAGGAAAATCGAGATGAATTACATAAGCTGTCATCTTTGGCCATGGCCCGCTGTCAAATGCCCTGCGAGCAGCAGAGACAGCACGATCTACATCTTCAGCATCACCTTCAGCAACATGGGCAATCACATCTCCGGTCCTAGGATCAGAAGTGGAAAAAGTTTTTCCTGAAGAAAATAAAAATCATTTCCTCGTTAGCACCTTGTTACGAGAATTAGATGACAAACCAAATTTAGCTCTGAAGTAAAATGCTATCTGGTTTCACAATTGGAGGGAGTAATAAGGAACCAACCTGACGCAGCGTCAACAAATTGTCCATCAATAAGAAGCTGGGTCTCTTCTATCTGAATAGTTGGAATGATTGGTTTCTCTGCAGCAACAGATGTACTGGACAGCCTCCTTATGCTTCTTCCCCAGCTCAAATATCGGCCTGAACACCATATAAAGAGTTTCTTCCAAATCAAACTTTCAGAAAATTACTCTTGAATAATATGGTGTTTTTGTATACTGCAACTGCAAGCACAACTATAGAAACAAGAAACAAGAAGCTAACACTAGCTAGACTTTGACATCACAGCACAGCAGAATAAAAGGGCTTCCGATGAAAATAAAGAGATACCTAATGAACTCCTCGTCTTGGAAAGAAGAAGCTTATGTGTAATCATGTTAACAAGGATGTGCTTGAGTGTCTCTGAGGAAAAGACAAGGTCTTTGAAGTCTCAATATTATCTTGATCTCTTTGCTCTACTGTGTCTTTACCGATGCCTACAGGACTCGTAACTCTGTTTGTCGAAATGAATCAGCAAGTTGTCATTATTTTATATTAAAAATGGCCATTCAAGTAGATAGACATGATTGGGTTAGGTAATACAATGCAATCATCATTGCTCTTTAGTACCAAATTCGATAATCTTTGCTATAATAAGTGGGGTGGGGGTGTCTGGGAGGTCGCTTCACAGGCAAAATTCCGAAATTCTTGGATAAATTTGAAGCGTAACCGAAGCCTGATAGGTGAATTATATTTACAACCGGAATTAAATGGAAAGAGTTGTCTCATGTAGTAATGAATTTGATGTTTCCAAATTTTAACACAAAATGTTCTCATTTATGCAAAAGGAAGGTTAATGATGATCACATGCTCCACCAACTTCACTTCTATCTCCTTATCCTGTCATACGCACACACAAGGTTTTTCAAAATCAAACACTCACTTATTTTTCATCTTTTCTATCCAAAATCTTTAGAACCGTACTTGAGAGTTTCTTATCTTATATGGCTCAACATTCAATTCTTGTGGTATTCTATTTCTTTAATCTACCATATCTAAGTGAATGGCATTTATCATATGTGTATCCTCCCTTCTTCTTTTTTTCTCTAGTTAACAAAAAAAAATCAATTCCATGAGTTTCAAACTTAAATTTTGATTAGTAATCCCTTTATATATATATATATATATTTGGAATGCTCTAAAACGAGTTTTGTATTAACTGAGTTATGAAATCCAGTAGGTAATTACTCCACCAAATAAATACACATATGAATATCATTACCCACGAGATTTATATATAATGCAATGCAATAAATAACATCCATTATACAGAGCTCTTGGTTATTTTATCCTAATTTTTAATCTTAAACTTCCCCATCATATAAATATGAAATAATGAAAAAATAAAACCGATAGAAATGTGAGGGAAAAACTTTTGTTTTACATTTCCAAAAAAAAAAAAAAAAGCCTGTATGTCTAACATGTGTGGTAAAAAAAAATCATAAATAAGCCCAACCAAAAAAAAAACGTACCATTGGTTTATTCTACTGCCACCGTTCTCAATTACATTGCATACCAGTGTACCACTCATATATGTTCCAACAACAATTTTATTTCAAATTTCTTGACTCATATCAACCACAGTGCAATAATCACGATAATACACTTCTTCACATATTAATGGCATCAGCACCTAAATACAAGCTATTTCATCCCAATTTTTTTAGTATGTTGGGCAATGAATACTCAATCTACAACCACTTATCACAATTAGCAATGTGTCTAAGTGTTAGCCACATATTGCAATACGATACAATAATACAAAATAAACATGATATTGACCAACATACATATTAATGTGTTATGTTTCATGTTTTATTTAATGTTTATCATTTGCAATCTTTATTCAACTTTAATATAACTTTGACATTGACACAAAGTCAACATTAAATAAAACATGAAACACAGCACATTAATATGAATTGTTAGCCCTATTACATATAGCACAACAATATATTTTAAGGGTAGGTTAATTATCTAAATTTACAAACATAGCCAATCAAGAAATTGTACTTAAATGGCACTCCATTGGGAGGCATTAAACTCTTCCTAAAAATAAAAAATTTAAAAGAATAATATTTAATTTAAAAAAAAACAAAACAAAAATAAATTGTTTCGATCTTAGTTTAAATTGATTTTTAGGGTTTCAAGTTGATTAATTATGGTTTAGGATCAAGCATAAGCATTGGCTTTTGTAACAAAGAAGTGAAGAGATCAAACAAAACAATGGTTGGCCTAATTACACAAGCAATTCAATAAAGAGATATAGTATAGTGACTAAGGTTTTAGATCATACTACACTATACTATAGGATATAAATCTTGAAAATTAAGAATAGATTTGGATAAACACAAGAAAAATAAATGAAAGAGGCCAGCGATAAACAGCAACACACAACACATAAGGAGATAAAATCCAAAAGATTAAAACTCAACTGGCAATCTGTGCATTCGTGATGCATGCACAAAAAGTAACAACACAATATAATACACTATGTGCCTCCAAAAACAATAAAGGGGACATTGATTGAAGATTGATGAGGTTGAGGCATTAGCAAATAGGTACATGGCGAAATGGGACAAAATTGAGTTGGTCGTGATTTCTTAATCTCTAGACCTTATTTTGAAGGAAACGAGCTACCTCGAAAAAAAAATTATGTTAGTTATAACTTTTTATAGACATTTCTATTTTAAATATTGTTTGTAGCATTATATTTGTTTTCTAGTTTTCTATGTGTCTTTATATTTTAAACATTTCTATTTTTGGTAAATTTTAGAAGTTTTCATTTTTTTGAAACTTTTATATTCTATTTTTGACAGCCTTGTGCTGATAGTTATTTGTACTCCCTAAGGCATTTAGTAAACATTATCATTGAGTATTATTGAAATATTGAGCTATCATTGCTCTATTTTTTCTCTTAATTTTCGAAATTCAAAATTTATTAAATTTGGATGCTAAATATCAAGAAATTCATAGAATCAATTGATATTTGAAGGTCGCATACCGAGTATTTACAGAATCAATGGTTTGTGATAAAGTCTTTATTATTTTCACATGTTCACACTGCGTCAAAGATGTATCCAAGTGACAAATTTGTCCATCGGCTATGTGGTGTTATAGCTGGAAAATTTATTCACGGGAGAATTTTATGTTGGTTGGTTAATAAGAATGCGAATAGCGATTGTGAAGAAGGCAGAGAAATAATGGGGGTAGAGAGAGAGTGAGAAATGCAAGAAAATAATAAAGGAAGGAGAGAGAGAGAAGATAAGAGAATGGTTATAGAATATAGAGACAATGGTTATAGTTTTTGTTTTTTTTAGTGAGTATCAGAAAAAACTTTACATAATGATAGTGGAGTTGAATTAAACGTTATTCTTATAGATAAGCTATCGCTAAATGAAACCTATATGAACCTTCATCACTTATAGAGTTAATGGAAAAGTGAGAGAGATGATAATTATTCCGAAGTAAACATAACTTCCACAAAATGTGGAATATGAACAGTGAGTTATTGGCTTAAATGCAAAGAAAAACTGTCTTAATATAAAAGTAAATCAAACAATTTTGGTTTAAATGTAAGTTAAATTGAAAATGTGATCAAATATTTTTATTTTATACATAATAATACTTTAAGTGTGTAGGACATCAAATAGGTGACAATGGCTTAAATAATATAGATAGTAAAAAAAAACCAAAAAAAAAATTAACAATTAACCTACCAAGGCTCCGTCTGCCATAAAAAGCATCCCTTTGAAAAACGTGGATAGACAATTTAGCATGCATTTCAATCCTCAATATGAGTGTCTTGGTGGTGGTTGAGATAATCTGTAGAAGTTAAGACGAGAAATTTACTATACTTATAGTTGAGGGAGTCAATATTTAAGGATGGTTTTAGTAATATGAAATATAATTTATGGATAATTAATAGAAAATTATGGTAAAAAAGTGTAGATGCCAAAAAGAAGTGCAAGTTATTTTGAAAAAGGTAATAATGAGGCATTGGAACAAGAAATTTGTGTACGATGTCTCTTATTCAAACCATAAAACAATAATATATGTTTTTGGTAGATGATTGTATTAAAGGAGTTTATGTGCCCATTCACATTGGTGCACGTAAAATGACCAAAAAAATAAAATAAAGCAAGTCCTTTCCGTTCAAGTTGAAACGTGTAGGTTATAAGTTGAGAAAGTTTGGGAAACAAACGGTTGAAATCGTCAAATTATCTTAAAAGCAATTTAGCAGTTTTGAACGGACTTATTTTTTCAAGGAGAATTAATGAAATATTATAAGCAAAATCATATTTAAAGGTGTAGACACTAAAAATGAGTTTAACACTTAAATAATATAGATAAATTCTATAAACTTTTTATATATTACACATGAAATAAGCCCATTCACGCAATCTACAAATTGCTGCTTGCTTTTATTTAATTCAACTTTTCATTAGACCTTCGTGTGCAATTTTCGTTATTGTTTTTTTACTATGAATTCGTACTTTAACCCAATGTCCAACAATCGCCGCACATGATAATGTATAGTAGATTTGACTTAAAGTTCCATTATAGATTCATGGCAATTGATTCCCAACATCTATTATCTTTAAGCTAATAATTTTTCATTTGACTCCAATTTTATACTATAAAAATTTATTTATTTTTTCTCACCCATATTTTCCACAAATAACCCATTTAGTAAGCGCCACCAACTAATAGAATAATTGCCAACTTATTTGTTTCCTCTCATTCTAAAAAGTAATAGTATAAAATCTAAAACAAAACCATCATTTAAGCTATACTATTATCTTTAAGCCAATAACATTTTATTTTACTCCAATTTTATAATATAATTTTTTTTTTCCTCACCCACATTTCCTACAAGTAACCCATTTAGTAAGTATCACTAATTAATAGAATAAGCGCCAACTCATTCATTCTCTCCCACTCTAAAAAATAACAATGCAAATTCTTAAACGAAACTATTAGAACACTACCATATTAATTTTAAGCTATACAAAAACGTTTTTGTTGGTAAAAAAAGAATCCATAGTCTTGTTCAAGAAAAATAAATAAATCTTCTTTATATCATACATAACAAAAATAATTCTAGTATACTAAATAACTATTTAAAAATCCAAATAAAAACCCCATCAAAATTGTTATTAATAGTAGGCTACACAAAGACATATTAACCTACTTGTTTTCATTATA
This sequence comes from Laguncularia racemosa, assembly GCA_037954665.1. NCBI lineage: Eukaryota > Viridiplantae > Streptophyta > Magnoliopsida > Myrtales > Combretaceae > Laguncularia > Laguncularia racemosa. The sequence goes on along the minus strand of JBBMOL010000024.1, from coordinate 4,503,164 downwards.
TTATTCTATTATCTTTAAGCACTAACATTTTATTTGACTCCAATTTTATATCATAAAGTTTTTTCTTTTTTCACCTCGCCCACTTTTATCATAGATAACTTATTTAGTAAATGTCACCAATTAGGTCTAACAATTTAAAACCTAACTCATGAACACAACCATGATACGATATAATTATAAACGGGTTTAAATTAACAAACACTGACAGAAATAACCAAGGTCAAGTTTAACATGTAGACCTATTTATGAACCCGCTTGTTAAACAAGTACCATAAACAAGTAATGGGTTCGATGTTGAGCTTGTTTATTGTTCATAATATTTTAAATATTAAATTTATATTGTTTTCTCTAATGACTCCTACTTGGATCATTTTGGAAAATAGAAAAAGTTATTTAACCATTTCATTCTAATATATAAAATATGTAATTTCTTAACCTTTTACTAGTTTGTTATACAAATAAGTACCATAATCTATTTGTTTTCTCCATATGTTATAAGTGTCACGAACTAATAGAATAATCACCGGCCCATCTACTTTCCCTCACTCTAAAAAATAACTATACAAAATCTTAAAGAAACCCATCAGAAAAAAAAAAAAAAGATTTTCTTTGTATCATACATAATACAAATAATTTATTATACAAAACAACTATTAAAAAAATTCAAAGAAAAACTACATGAAAATTGCTATTAATATTAGGCTACATGAATGCATATTAATCATCACATTTTCATTATATTATACAAAATTAATTTTATGTGTCATTTCTCTAACTTTTTTTCCTCGCCCGCTACATAGAGAAAGTGATCAAAGGTTTGAAATAAAAAGAGTTGAATTTTATATTTAATTGCATATGCACATTTGCTAGTTCATGTTTAAGTTTCCTCTCCATTAAGCTCTTAAACTAAGAATTGGAGTGGATTTAATTGCGGGAAAATCCAAAAGGGTCCATTAATAATGATATCTATCATGTTTTAGCTCATTTAATGTATATTTGGATAATTTCAAATAATATTCTCTAAATCATTGGTTAAGTAAAGATGGACTTTTTAATTCCCAAAATGTAATTTTATAACGTTATAACTTATAAATAAATAACCATTGCTCCATAGCTACTAGAGGCAACTCTAATCCCATGAGGATTGTAATCCAATGGTGCAAGAAAGACACCAAAAATATTAAAGAACAACAAAAATAAAATAAAATAAAAAAGGAGTTTGGACGTAGAAAACGAGCTTAAAATGGAAATGTTTCATTCTGAGGTACTTTCTAGACATAAACATTAGTAGAATAATTTCATTGGAGAACAGGAGCGGTGAGATAGAGTTTTTCAAATATTTAGCCGCCACAATATGAAACCTCCTTCCATTATTACACTTGGGAATATTTAGTCTTATCACGTTACGTAAAAATGATTTGAGTCACTACAGCAGGAGAAAGTGGGACTTGACGTGTTATAAATATAGAATTATTCTTCATCTTTGATCTAGAAAAAGAACAATCGTTGGTAACTAAGTAGAAACTTGTTAAATAATTATAGCGTAAATTGTAATTATATTTAGTTTTTTTTTCTTATTTTTAAAATTCTACATTTAATCTCCAAATATTTTTTAAAAGTTTATTTATACCCTTTATTATTTTATTATTCTTACTGTATGTTCATTTTAAAAAAATAATTATTATATATATATTTTATTTAATATGATTTATTACTACATAAAATAATAAATAACAATTCACTTATTCATATAATATATTAAAAATACTACTAGCAATCCACTGTTATATCTATTATAAAATATAATAAATATTTTAATTTTATTATTAATTAATTTTCTATTTTCATAATTATTTATATAATAATTATTAAATTATAATTTAATTTTCCTTAATTTCATAATACAAAATAAACAAACCATTAAAAAAGGAACATTTAAATTAAGTAAATATATAAAAATCAAAAGCTTTGGGGGAAAGGGTCCAGTTTTTTTGGAAGGACCTTGTGACCCACCGTAAAAAGCAGTGCTTCACATAGGGAAGTGTGACAAGGCTCCAGAGGTTGGGAGGGGTGGGGACGGTAGATCTTAATGAATACTGAATATATAAAAATAAAAAATAAAAAAATAAGGAAAGGGAATGATTGAGGTTCTTTGAGTCGTGAAAAGATGTACATCATTTTGCGGAAAAGGGCAGTTTACCCTCGGGGCCCCGACAACGAGCGGTCCATAGTTGATAGGAGGCTGAATCAGGTGTCAGTTTGAACGTGACATTGTCCCTAATCCAAAAATAAGCAGAGCATCACTGAGAGGGATAAGGAATAAAATATTCCTTCCTTAAAGTGTAAACCTTAAAATTTAGTAATCGTAAAAATAATTTTAAAAATATATTATGTGATATGTTTTTAATATTATTTTTTTAATCGATATATTTTAAGGTTTTTTTTTAAAAAATAAATATTTTATTTCTTATCGGCATGCTTGAGGCCTTGCAAACTGTGAGGCCTTGGCCCACTGCAAATGAAGTGATGCATACGGTGGAAAACAATTTTTTTTTTTTTTTTCCTTTTCCATGGACAAGCTGACATCATGGATATGAAATTTGATTGAAATCTACCTAGGCAAGTGTTCCCAGGTACATCATGTGTTTTCAAAGTAAATTATAGTGATAGGTCTTGAAAAATATCAGCTATCACCTCAACATACTGATATTGTTTGAAAAGTGTTTTTCTATTGAAAATTTTCCTTTAATGCAATAGTTAGCTTTATTGATTTAAACTTATAATTGTTTTTGTTTTTTTTGGTGTGGGTGGGGTTTCAATTTATAACTTGGCTTGGATTTTTTTTTTTTTTAATTGCACCAATGATGAATAGGATTAAAAAAGGGTGATGATCGAAGAAGAAATTCTTTTGTCTAAAACATTTTTTAAGTGATGTATTGGTGGTACATTTAAAATTTGGATCAGTGCTGTAAAACATTAATGTAATTTTTCAATCATTATTCTCTTATTACCTATGTGGCTTTGCATTGTCATAAACATTAATGTAAATTTTGCATTGTCCTTTTAAGAGGACCAACAGAGAAAAACTCAAAGTATGAGCTGCATTTCAAAATGTCATATTTAAATTTCCCAATATGGGTTCTTAAGTTTCAAAGCATTGAATAAGTATTACGACCCTACTTCCAACTCAACATTTTGGCGTCCTCGCTAGATAGCAAGTCAAACTCCTTCCAATCTCTATTACTTCAATATTTTATATTGCTCATTCACTTTATTAAATGGAATAAATAAAAATTAAATTACTATTTAATAAGAATAAAATAGATGTATAATAACTATTATAGACCTATTGTTTTATTTAATTGACATAAAAATAAATAAAAAATAAAAAATAAAATATTAATTATACTTTTAAAATCTTTTTCATTTTTCATTTTTTGTAACTATAGACATCCCATTTTTATCCTCATTTAAATTTAATAATAATAATAAATAAATAAATAAAAGCCAAATACACGAGATAATGAAAATCAAAAGAAGAATAACAAGATAGAAATAATAATAAATAAATGTAATATGAAATAAAAAAAAATATAGTGATAACAAGTAACAAAAAAATAATACTAATAAAATTTTCAACAAGATTAAAATATGGGTCCCTAAATCAAGCTCAAGAATTTCAAATCAATAGAAAATTAAATAAGGATGATAAGTTATATGCAAATTCATTATATAAAATAAACGAGAAAAAGGACTAGCATAATTAGTCCGCCCATGCACCTAAATGTTGAGCAAGCAAGAGGTCACATGTTCAAAACTCTCAGGATGCACTTTGGACTTTTTTTCTTTCGGCTGAGATTGACAAAAATCACATGCTCAACATGCGATCGTCTTCTTTAGCAAGAATGATGATCGAAAAACCGAAGGAGATAACATCGCGAGCAAAATTTGGTGAATCAAAATGTTTTTTTTTTTTTAAATCTTAATAAAGGAAAATGGATAAATCACAAAAACAACTCTAATCTAAAAGATTGGCATCAATTTTTTTTAAATCGCAGGAGGATAAAAACAAACCCCAACCACGATTTTGATTCAAGCTCATTCTCCTTGGTTTGGTGCAAGCCTATAAATAAGGCCAATTCTCGAGTAGAAGGGAAGAGAAGAAGAGGAGAGAGTAAAAGAAAAAAAATGAAGAAAACAAACAAACAAACACCGCAACCCCCACAGCCGTCGTTCTTCGTCGCCGTTAAACACTGTGAACCACCTAAACGTAACTGACTCCCACATCGGCTTGCGCCTAGGAAGTGTCTAGACCCCTTACCTCGCATCGCTGCTCACCGAAGCACATATAGTGGAACAAAGCTGTAATGAGCTCGCCAATCCGTGACTCGAACTGAACTGAAGTGACCCAAATCAAACCACATCGGCCCGCGTCCAAGTTAGTGGGTTTCATATTATTATTATTATTATTAGTTTTAGTTAATAATAATATTAATAAATAAAAAGATAAAAATAAATAAATAATAAAAAGGTAATAATAATGATAAAAGACATATATTTTAGAATTTTTTTTTCTTTTGTTATTGATAAAATAATAACAACCTTACTAAAGGAGAATTAGGTTTAGAATTTCTCTTTCTTTTTTTTTAAAATTTTTTTTTAGTTTAAGGTATGATTTTACTACGAGAAAAAAAATAAGAGATATTTTGTTACCTAGAAAACAACGGTTTTCGTGAAATAATAATAATAAAAAAAAAACTCAATTGGTATTTTCAAAAGTTAGATTTTAGTTATTTTTTTTAAATCGGGAAATAAGGTTTAGAATTTTCTAAATATATATATATATATATATAATAAATTTTAAATGATAATAAATGTAAACCTAGTTAGTTTTTTTTTAATTAAAATTAGATTAAAGCACTAAAGTTTTATAAAAACAAAAAAGTGAATTACAACCCGTTTGATCCCGAATAACAGTATGTTAGCACTCATAAGGGGCAACTCTAATAAAAAAAATTAAATCATTATTAGTATAATCATTATTTCGTTTTATATTTTTTTAGTATTTTCTTTTATGCTAAAAAGAATATCATAAAATAAAAATTTCAGAAAGTTAATATGGTAACTTTAAGGTTTTAATAGGATAGTCCCTGAGTCAAAGATATCTAGCTTTTCTGTTTTTTTTTTTGTTTTAAATGGTTTCGTTGACTAGTGTTAAAGTTAGAATTAATTTGCTCAATTAATTCCGACTTAACAATTTTCCCAACTCCTATTGGGTGGCAACTCCAAATAAATGATGAATCAAATTTTTTTTTTCTAGTTCAAGTTAAGGATTTGTATTAGATGAGCATAAGATTTAATATGAATTGAATTAGGAAAATAATAAAAAAAATTAAATTAAACTCAATAGGATGGCAACTCTACTAGGGACTTTTAGTGGGTTAGCCATCTAAGCCGTTTGAAATTATAATTTATTTTAGATATCTTTAGTTGGCATTCTTTCTATAAAATATTATTTGTGCTAATGTTTGTATTTTCTCATGATCTAGGGATTTGATAAATTTAGCCTTTATTGAGTTTTCATGCATATGATTGTGTGATCAGATATGGTTAGACTTAAGTCGTTTAGGACCTTAGGATGAGGAGCCATAGTGTAAGTTCCGGGTGAAGTGAAGTAATCACCGTTCGAGGTCAATTAGGCTACCCCACCTAATGCTTCGAGATGGCTCAAGATCCATTTCTGCTAAAATGTGGGAGTCCATAGAGCTTGGAAACCTTTAGAACCCACCTCTTTTCATACATGAGATCATGAACGGGCAAATAATTAATGATGTAGTATCTTGTAAAATTTTTTGCACTTTGGAGTTTTGATGCAATTTCCTTTTTGTAAACATTCCCTGTAAAAGAATTGTTATCATGGTGATTATGTATTTGTTTTGTCAAATATTTGTTTGTAACTAGAAATTTTCATTTTGTAACTCTACTAGATGGCTAGCGCTGTAATTGATTGTCTTCTTCACAAAGAGATTCGTGTTTGTAAGCCTCTAGATCCTAAGTTGATACTGGACCATTAGCTCACTCTATACAGTCCTAAAGAGCAGACCTTCATCTAAGACAAAGTAGAGCCCATCCTTTCAATGATGAAAATGGATGTCAACCTACCTTTGATCCGGGTTATATTACACTTCTGGGAGCTTAAGCCTGTAGCTTTCTTTATCGAGCCACATGAGATCACCCTAACTATAGAAGAGTATACTTAGCTTCTCCAGCCCCCTCTACTTTCTAATAGGATATATGTGCTAGATTTAGAGGCTGAGCCAGCTAGCATATTCAGCAAACTTCTGGAGGTTCGTAGAGCGGTGATCAATCGAGCATTGGGAAATAGCAATGTGTATTGTTTTCGAATGGATAAATTAGAGACTTGGTTTGTAGCACGATTTGATGATGGAAGTAAGAAGGATATCTTATATGGAAACCCTAAAAATTACAGACAAAGATGAGCTTATGCTTTCATCTTAACAGCATTTGCAACTATCCTTTTTCCTACTGGGGTCTTCCACATTCATTACAGAGTTGCAGAATTGGTATCTCAATTCTTGGAAGGAAAGTCTTACATCCCGGCCCTTTTAGCTGAATAGATCCAAAATTTGAATTTCGTAAAGAAAAAAGGTCATGGATTCCTCCGCTCAAACATTAATCTTATTTTGATTTGGTTTGTAAGTCATCTCAAATGTTTCAGGCTGAACATGGTTAGAAGGTCACTAGCCTAACAAGTAGACCTCATAGATTCATGTGTAGAAAGGATAAAGTTGCCAAACGACCTTCTCGGCCATAGTTAGGTTAAATTCAAAGGTTCCAGTGTTGAAGACATTCTGTAAACTGCTAAATGAAGCTGCTGCAATAAGATTATTCTAATGTACAGAAACTTTCAAGCCGTTCCATTGATTGGGCTTAATTAGTGCACAGGGCTATCATCTAAATTAAGTGGTCCATCAATTTGGCACCATTCAAGACAAGTTCACAGGCCCTCATTAGAAAGGATCATAATTGAATTTTAGGACCCAAACATGTTAGTAGCTAATAAGATTGCCAAGCTAGCAGAGGTAAGGGCCCTATAGGAGGCCCGAATTGAGAGCCCTAATATCAACCTTAGGGAATTGGATGGTGAAGCAGGAAAACATCGAGCTACCAGGGATTTTATCATCAATCAATTATACAAGATGGGGGAAAGGATGTACCATGCTCCTGATGTCACTTAACCTACACCAAGCAATCCAAGACTAAAAATGAAAACTTACATGGAATAGTTGAGGGCTTGGATGGAAGTCCATTTTGAAACCACAACAAGCAAGAAAGACGTATGGACGAATAGATTTAAGGAATCTAATAAGAGGAATAAGGCACATGAAGCTTAGTTGAGGAAAACTTAAGCAAAGTTTAAAACACCGAAAGCTACTACGAACGCTGAGAAGGAAAAGAAAGATTTAATGCTCACCCAACCAAAGAAAAAGAAGCTTAGAAGATAGGAGAAATTAGATCATAGGATTTTTTTTCTTTTAAATGTTTTGAATAAAGCATTGAACTCTAAAGTTTGCAATATTAATAAAATTCCAGTATTATTACATTGTTAATTAAGTGCTGGTTCTTTCACTTTTGTGTGTAATATATGCATCATCCCCATCTGCTTATATATATATATAAATAAACAAAATAGTAAATGAATGCTTGTTAATAGAAACCGAGCCTAACTTTCCAGGTATCAAAGATAGCTCCTAAATAATCAAACCCTTCGAGAAGTCCAATCAACACCTGCTCTAGGACTAAAATATCTAGCAGTGGCAACAACAATGATAACAGTCATGTCAGCAGCGGCAATAGCAACAGCACTGACACCTCTCTTGACCCAAGGATCGTATCATTAGAATAAACAGTTCAACAATTGACCACGCAAGTCCGTTTCTAGACCTGCCTGCTCAAGAGGAATATTCAAGGGCTTAAAAAGGAAAGGTAGTGGAAATCCAGCCACCATAATATGAGGAAATCAATTCTTGACACAACCCTGCATTTGAGTATAAACAAAAAATGATGATCAATATGGGGCTAACTTCAAATGACATAAAGAGGGAAATGGAAGATAGGTAGAAAGAAATAGAGAGGAAAATTTTCCAGTAATTGGTGGACAAGATAAAGACTCTAGAGGGTCCTGACAATTTTGATCAAATAGGCATCACGAACCTATTGGTATATGGTGCAGATGCTTATCCAGAAAAAATCAAGGTACCAGAGTTTGAGAAATATAATGGTATCAGTTGTCTTAAGATGCACATAAGGCTATACGTGTGAAAAATGAGTAAATATGCACAATATGACCAGCTCATGATCCAAACCTTTCAAGATAGCCTTACAGGCCTTGCTTGAACATGGTATGCACAATTAGATCTTAACTAAGTCAACACATGGGATAAATTAGTCTGTGCATTTTATGAGCAATAAAAATTCAATATTGAAGTTGCCCTTTCAGTGCTGGATTTAGGGAGCCTTCGAAAGAAGCACAACGAATCCTTAAAAAAATATGCTCAATGTTGGAGAGCTCAAGTTGCTAGGGTTTCTACTCCAATCTTGGAGAAAGAGCTAACTTTCATCTTCACTAATACATTGGAGAAACCTCATTTTACACATTTGGTGGGACAAACCTCATCCAGTTTTGTAGAAGTAGTGGCAGCAAGATGTAGGATAGAGAATGCCATTACATTCGGAAAACTCCAAACTACCGACTCTCCCAAAATCGCATCATCCTTAAGACTCGTGGGGAATAATAAAGGTAAAGAAACCATAGATAGTAGGGTTAACTCAAGCAGGAATAGCAGACTGGGGTCTCACATGACTTTCCAAACAACAACCACCCCAATCTAACCATCACCGGTGAATCAGACCCAGGTTACTAGGGCTCCAAGATAATTCACTCCAAAACCTATCTCGCTCAGCTAAGTTTTCGCTCGATTACGAGCAAATAATCTGATCAGCTTTGAGATCCCCAACGACCGATACAGGCTAAGGGATTTTGACCCTAACCTCAAATGTGAGTATCATATGAGGCAAGAAGGACACTCCACAGATAAGTGTTGGAGACTTTGGAACAAAATCTAAGATTTAATTGAGTAATAATAGTATTGTTAGATTTCATCAATGCACCAACCCCGAATATCAACAACAATCCACTACCTAATCATAGTCTTACAATCAACATGATCACAGTCGAAGGGCCAGAACCAAGACTAAAAGAACTCTTTACCTCAACAAAACAAACAGTGTAGCAAGCGGGCCATTTACATTGCATGAACCCAAAAGACGAAACTTAGGTTGAACTTGCTATCTACCAGCCATCTAAAGAAGGAAAGAACCAGAACAAAGCTCCCAAACCACATAAGAGTCACACACAAAGGGAGTTAAGAAAGAGGTGGTTAGCTGGAGATCCAATAGTTGACACATTGGGTGAATCATTCAGAAAGTTCGAATATCTGGTAGATTACTCGTTCACACCAATGGTCTATGGGTTGTCTACTAGTTGGGGGCTTGAATTCAAAAAGGAAGACAACCAACTAAATTGGAAAGATAAGTCTGTAAATATGATCGGATCTAGCTCAAAACCAATAGTTATAAAATGTTATGAGGAACTAGAAGTAGAGGTAAAGGTCCCAAAGAAGAAGTATGTGTTCTATGTCCCAATCTCCCCAGAGAAATATAAGGCGGCACCACTTGACTATCAAGTTGTCAATCAGGAGAAAGCTTCAATTATAGAAGGGATCACTTGCTCAAGAAGAATCTACGATCCTAAAAACAGGGTCTCCATTGAGGAGCTTGCCACTGAGGTAGAAAAGGAAGAGGAAGAGGGACTTCATGCGTTCATAAAGATGATTAAATCAAGTGAGTATAAGATCATGGAACAACTCACTAAAATTTTGCCCCAAATATCACTCATGGGCCTTCTTATGTCATTTGAACCCCGAGAGGCACTCTTCAAAGTGCTCAGACAAGTCAAGGTGCCAGAGGGAATTGCAATAGAAAAATTGAGCCACATCACAGACTTGATCTTCACTATGGATCAGATATTCTTCTTGCCCGAGGAGTTAGGAGAAGATGGCGACCAACACACCAAGCCACTTTTTATAGTGGCAAAATGAAACAATACAATAGTATTCCGAGTCCTCATAGACAATGGATTTTCTCTTAATGTATGCCTTCTAGCTACCTTCGACTTGCTAGGGGTTAATATGAGCAACATTAAGCCGAGCTCAACAGTAATCAGGGCCTTTGATGGTTCTAAGAGGGAAATCGTGGGAGAGATTGGCTTGTTGGTAAAGATCGGCTTGCAAATTTTTAATATCTCATTCTAAGTCCTCAACATCCCAAGGTCCTTTAATCTACTACTAAGGAGACCTTGGATACATACAGTAGGAGCTATACCTTTGAGTCTTCTCCAAAGGCCAAATTCATATCAAATGGCTAAATAGTCACCGTCTTAGGAGAGCAAGACTACGCCATCTATAAGAAAACGACTATACCTTACATTGGGGAAGATGGCCTTGAAAACTTTGGGCTCCAAATATTTGATGAGGTATACATGGTCATTAAAGAAGAGATGAGCGAGGTAAGGCCCCAATTCAAGAAGGTACAGTAAGGGATGTTCGGGTTAAGGTATATCCCTACTCTAAGAGAAGAGATTCAAGCAATGTCCATTAAGGGCAAAAGGGGAGAGAGACTATATGATACTCAGAAGGATTTTCCACCCCTTCAACAGACTTTTTCTAGGCCAGTTAGCACTCAAGATCCAAGAGCAATTCAAGCCGAGTTCAACAGTAGTGATTTATTAACAGAGACTTAGGTTCCTCACGTCTCCTACTCATCTTTGACTCTTAATAATTGGTTTTCCTATTCTCTTAATAGAATTAGGTCTACTTTAGAATAGGGAGCAATCATAATTAAGATTTTTTTTTTTTTTTTTATGTTTACATCCATCATTGTTCAATAAGACCCTTCGATGATGTCAAGCAATAAAATTACAAGTTATTTCAATTATGCCTTTTTCCTTTACTTATATACTTTCACTTCATTTTCCACACAGATTCAATATTCTTGATGAATGCCAAGGATATCTCACACATGTAAATAATGAAAACATTGATATCGCTTCTAACATTGCTGAGTTAGTTGTTAAAAATGATATTAATGACCACGAAGCAGTACAAGAGAGTTGGCAAAAATATGAGCAAAGTAGAGTTTTGATTAATGAGCCAAGAGATAGTCAATCTAGGAATCGAAGAAGAACCCAAAAACCTTAAGATTAGAGATAATTTAAATGATGAGCAAAAGCATGAGATAACTAAGTTGCTAACTGAATATGCAGATGTGTTTACCTAGTCATATGGAGACATGTTAGGACTTAACCCATTAATAGTGGTTCATAAGCTACTTACAAGAGAAGATGTCAAACCTAAAAAACAAAAGTTGAGAAGATTTAGGCTTGACACCTTACTAAAGATCAAAGAGGAGGTCAAGAAGCTACTAGAAGTCGGGTTTATCGAAGTATCGGGCTATCCAGAATAGGTAGCAAACATAGTTCCTGTTTTAAAGAAAAACAAAAAAGTATGAGTATGCATGGATTTTCGATATTTGAACCAAGTTACTCCTAAAGACAACTTCCTTCTACCTCACATAGATGTCTTGGTAGACAATACTGCAAGAAGTTATTTTTTCTCATTTATGGATAGCTTCTTGAGATATAATTAGATAAAAATGGCAAAAGAAGATAAAGCCAAGATAACCTTTATCATGACTTGGGGTACCTTTTGTCATAAAGTCATGCCTTTTGGTTTAAAGAATGTTGGAGCAATATATCAGAGAGCAATGGTCACAATACTTCATGGCATGATGCATTGAGAAGTCGAAGTATATGCTGACAACATGATAGCTAAATCTAAAGAAGGAGAAATCCATGAGTTTATCTTAAGGAAACTATTCGAACGGTTAAGTAAGTTTTAGTTGAAGTTAAATCCAGAGAAATGCACCTTTGGGGTCACATCTGGTAAGTTGTTGGGGTTCATTGTAAGTCAAGAAGGCATTAAAATCAACCTTGATAAAGTAAAAGCCATATTAAAAATGCCTTCTCCACATACCATTAAAGAGGTAAGAGGTTTATTGGAAAGGTTAAATTACATAGCTCGGTTTATCTCACAACTCACAAATAAATGCCGCTCATTATTTCGGCTAGAGCTGGTAATTGTGGAGCGGGTCCATGGGCTGACCCACCCCGCCCGCAAAAAAATGAGGGGCAGGCAAAAAATTTTGGTCTACTGAAGCTGTGGGCCATTTTGGCCCGTGCCCGCATGACTCGCAGGGCCAGGTGGGCAAGTTCCCGCAGGCGTGGGCTGGCCCGCTGACCCGCAAAAAAAAAAAAAAATTCTTATACAAGTGGAAACACTAATTTAAACAATTTTTAACACTTTTTTTTTCTAACATATGTAATATAAATTATACTTGCAAAGAAAAAAAAGGTTTATATAAAAAATAAAAAATTTCATTTAGCACGTCCTACATAATACACTTTAATAAAAAAAATACTAAATTAAAAAAAATTCGCAAGCCGAGTGGGCCAGCTCGCATTGGCCTGCGGGGCGGGGCAGACCGATTTTTGTAACCCGCAACTCTTGCGGGCCACTACGGGCTAGCCCGCGATGACCTGCAGGCCGATGCGAGTCGAGGCGGGCCTACCCATTTAGCCCGCATTCCTGGCTCTAATTTCAACTGCTAAAAAAGAACGCTATAGTGGAATAGAATGATGAATGTGAAGAGGCATTTAAGAGGATCAAGGAGTATCTTATGAACCCTCTGATTCTAGTAGTCCCAAAACCGGGAAGACCTTTATTCTTATACCTCATGATTTTTCCCGAGTCGATGGGGTGTATATTAGGACAAAAAGATGAAAAAGGAAGGGAACGGTCCATATACTATTTGAGCAAGAAATTCATGAAAGGGGAGTAAAAGTATTCCAAAATAGAAAGAACCTACTACGCACTAGTTTGGGTCATGCATCGACTGAGACAGTATACTCTCTATTATCCCATTGAACTATTAACGAAACATGATCCCCTGAAACATTTAGTGGAGAAACTTGTTTTGTTGGGAAGAATTTCCAAATGGCAAAAGCTCCTATTAGAATTTGACGTCACATATGTAACTCAAAATTCAATGGAGGGGCAGACATTAGTAGATTAGTTGGCAGAGTACCTAATCAAAGGAGATTCTTGACAATCACAAGCCCAGTTCTCAGATGAAAATATATTGATGATAGAGGGTGAGTCAGAAAAAGAATCCAAGATAGAAAAGGATCCCAAATGGAAGATGTATTTTGATGGAGCTGCCAATGTGTTTAGATGTGGAATTGGGGCAGTATTGATATCACTAAAAGGAATGTAGTTCCCCATAGCAATGTGACTCACATTCCCATATACCAATAATATTGCAAAGTATGAAGCATGTATCTTCGGTCTCAAAATGGCCTGCTATATGGAAATCCATGAGTTGGATGTATACGAGGATTCCTCACTTATCATATTATAGACACGGGGAGAATACAAAACTAAAGATCCTAAATTAGTGCCATACCACCAACATTTGATAAAATTGATAGAAGAATTTAAGGTGGTCACCTTCACATACATCTCAATGACTTAAAATCAGTTCGCAAATGCCCTCGCTACACTAACATCTATGATTTAAGTAATAGGAGGGATTGAAGTTTAGCCATTGAGGATAGAAATTGAACATAGGGCCGCTTATTGTCTGGTAATTGAAAAAACACAAGATAACAAGCCTTGGTACCATGATATCAAAACATTCCTCCAAGAAGGCAGATACCCTGAAATGGCCAACAAAAATGACAAAAAAACACTCAGAATATTGGCAAGCCATTTCTTACTAAGTGGGTCTATACTTTATAGAAGGTCATTCGACACCATGTTGCTAAGATGTGTGGACAAAAAAGCGGCAAATAAACTAATGAAAGAAATACACAAAAGGGTATGTGGCCCCCACATGAATGGACATATGCTTGCTAAAAAAATCATGAGGATAGGCTACTATTGGTTGACAATGGAGTAAGACTACATTAAATACATCAAACATTGCCACTTGTGCCAAGTTTATGCCAACAAAATAAATGCTCTACCTAAAGAGCTCCATTCACTTTTCGCACCATAGATTTTCTCTAGGTGGGGAATCGACATTATCGAACCAATCACCCCAAAGGCATCCAACGGTCATAGGTTTATACTGATAGCTATTGATTATTTCACCAAGTGGGTTGAAGCCTCATCATATGCTAGTGTCATTAAAGGAGTGGTAGTCCGGTTCATGAAGAGAGACATAGTCGCTCGGTATAGAGTTACTGAATCGATCATCACTGATAATGGCACCAATCTCAACAACAAATTGATGATGGAGTTAAGTCAACGATTTAAGACAAATCATAGAAACTCAACTCCATACCAACCTCAAATGAATGTGGCAGTAGAAGCAGTTAACAAAAACATTAAGATAATTATTGAGAAAATGACCGTCACCTACAAAGATTGGCATGAGATGTTACTCTTCATACTCATGGCCTATAGAATCTCTATTTGAACATCTACCAAAGTCACTCCCTATTCCCTCGCGTATGGTGTTGGGGTAGTATTACCAATCGAGGTCGAAATCCTATCCTTCAAAGTTTTATCAAAGACATAACTAAATGAATTTTATTGGGTAAAAAAAAGGATCGATTAATTAAACTTGATCGATGAAAGACGACTCATAACATTATGCTATGGCCAATGCTACCAACAAATGATGGCCTGAGCATTTAACAAACAAATGTAGCCACAACATTTTAAGGAAGGTAACTTAGTACTAAGGAAGGTTCTACTGATCGCATAAGATTCAAAAGGCAAATTCACTCTAAATTATGAAGGTTCATATGTTGTAAAAAGAGCATTATCAGGAGGGGCATTAATATTCGCTTAAATGGATGGTCCAAATTTGAAGGACCCCATAAATGCAGATGTAGTTAAGATGTATTATCCCTAGTTTTACCAAAAGTTTATGATTGCTAATAGTTGTTACAACTTCGTGGTTTGATTTTCATCTCTCTACAAGCAAAGTTGATATTCTTGGGTAGTCATTGAATGTCGAAGTCACCTTGACCAATTGCTATCAAACAAATTCTTGCATCATTTCATTATATTATCCCTCACTCCATTGCATATATGAGAGAATAATGAATAATGAATAATGATGGAATTGTAAAACTCAATAAATTTTTCTTATGATCTTACCCTTCTCGAATAGCAGGTTTAGTCTTGTTCTAGGATAATACCAAAATCATAAGAGCTAAACTCGCAATAAAACGCCATAATAATGCTTGCATCAAGATCTTCTGCTCTAGTCGAGACAAAGATAAGCAGATGAAGGTTAGTTTATCATGAGGGTTTAGTTGTTATCCACGGTGACTAGGTAAGCATCTAAACGTCAAAATAAATAAAAATTGAAGTAATAACAATAGGAGAATAGTCATTCCTCATTCAGTCAGGCTCACAATGATGAGTCACATTTCTGTTTGAGGTTGCTAGTATAAAAAAATGTTTCCTATTATCAATTGGTCAGCTTATAGGAGTACTTTTATAATCTTTTCTTAAGGTTGCTAGTCTACTGAGACGCCTCCTATTATGTTTGTCGATCTAAAAGGACGCTTCCTATTGTCAGTTAGTCAGCTTATAAGGGCACTTTCCTAGACCTTCTCTCTTAGGGTCGTAAGTTTAAAAGATATGTACCACTATCAATTAGTTAGCTCACAATAGGGCACTTTTCTAGATAGTCTCATTTTATGGTTGCTAGTTTTGTAAGACGCTTCCTATTATCAATTGGTTAGCTCATAAGAGCACTTTCCTAAATAATCCCTTCTTTAGGGTTGTTAGTCTCATAAGATGTTCCCTATTATCTATTAATCAGCCCATAAGAACACTTTTCTAGATAAGCTCTTCTTAAAGGTTGCTTTTTGTCCGAGACCACTCATTAAGGAATATTAGTTCTTGTAAAGCAACTGTCTTCTTTTGCAAAATAGGATTGCTAACTCGTGGAGTGTCTTCCTTACTCAACCTATTGGTTAGATAACTCCCTAGTGGATCTAGGTTCAGATAGCCAACTAAATATAGCATTATCTGTCTTTTCTCCTAAGTAAAAATGGTGTTTTTTTTTTTTATCTTTCTAACTAAGTTTTCCTAAACTTTACTATAAAGAGGAACAGCTGTAGACACTTCATTTTTGCCCTCCATTTATTTTTTTTTAAATAATAAATAAATAATAAAATAAATAAAAGCTTGGTTTATGAGATAATGAAAATCAAAGGAAGAAAAACAAGATAGAAATATTAATAAAATAATAAATAAATATAATATGAAATAAAAATAATAATAAATATAAATAAAAAAATATAGTAATAACAAGTAACAAAAAAATAACACTAATAAAATTTTCAACAAGATTAAAATATGGATCTTTAAATCAAGCTTGGGAATTTTAAATCAATAGAAAATTAAATAAGGACGATAACTTACATGCAAATTCTTTGTATAAAATAAATGAGAAAAAGGACTAGCATAGCTGGTTTGCCCATGCGCCCAAATGTTAAGCAAAGCAAGAGGTCACACGTTCGAAACTCCTAGGATGCACTCCAGAATTTTTTTTCTTTCGGTTGAGAAAGGGCTGCCACGTGGCAACGTGTCATTGGCTAGCAAAAATCACATGCTCGGCACATGATCATCTTCTCCAGTGAGGATGATGACGGGAAAACCGAAGGAGATAAAATCACGAGCAAAATCCGATAAATCAAAATGTTTTTTTTTTTTAAATCTTAACAAAGGAAAAGGAATAAATCACAAAAGAACTCTAATTTAAAAGATTGGCATCGATTTTTTTTTAATTGTGAGAGGATAAAAACAAATCCCAACCGCGATTTGATTCAAGTTCATCCTCTTCGGTCGCATCCAAGCCTATAAATAAGGCTGATTCTCGAGCAGAAGGGAGGAGAAGAAGAGGGGAGAGTAAAAGAAAAAAAAAATAACAAACACCCACCACTACACCCAACCCCCATGGTTGTTGTTCCTCATCGCTATTAAACACCGCAAACCACCCAAACGTAACTGACTCCCACATCTGCCTAGGCTTAGGAAGTGTCCAGACCCCTTGCCTCACGTTGCCACTTGCTGGAGCATGCATAGTGGAACAAAGCTGCGATGAGCTCGCCAACCCGTAACCTCAACCGAACTGCATCGACCTGCATCTAGGTTAGAGGGTTTCATATTATTATTATATTAGTAGTAGTAGTAGTTTTAGTTGATAATAATATTAATAAATAAACAGATAAAAATAAATAAATAAACAATAAAAAGATAATAATAATGATAAAAGACATATATTTTAGAATTTTTTTTCTTTTGTTATTGATAAAATAATAAGAACCTTAATAAAGGAGAATTAGGTTTAGAATTTCTCTTTTTTTTTTTAATTTTTTTTAGTTTAAGGTATGATTTTACTACGAGAAAAAACAATAAGAAATATTTTGTCACTTAAAAAACAATGGTTTTCATGAAATAATAATAAAAAAACTCAATCGATATTTTCAAAAGTTAGGTTTTAGTTATTTTTTTTTAAATTGGGAAATAAGGTTTAGAATTTTCTAAATGTATATATATATATATAATAAATAAATTTTAAATGGTAATAAACGTAAACCTAGCTAGTTTTATTTAGTTAAAATTAGATTAAAGCACTAAAGTTTTATTAAAAAAAAAAAGAAGCAAACTACGACCTATTTGATCCTGAATAGCGAGTACGTAGGCACCCTTATAAGGCAACTCTAAAAAAAAAAATTTAAAATCATTATTTTGTTTTATATTTTTTTAGTATTTTCTTTTATGCTAAAAAGGATATGATAAAATAAAAATTTCAGAAGGTTAAGGTGATAACTTTAAGGTTTTAATATGATAGCCCTCGAGTCAAGGATCTCTGGCTTTTGTGGTTTTTTTTTTTAAAAAAAACGGTTTCATTGACTAGTGTTAAAGTTAGAATTAATCCGCTCAATTAATTCTAACTTAACAATTTTTCCCAACTCCAGTTGGGCGGTGACTCCAAATAAATGATGAAAATCAAATTTTTTTTCTAGTTCAAGTCGATGATTTGTATTAGATGGGCATAGGATCTAATACGAATTAAATTAGGAAAATAATAAAAAAAATTTAAATTAGACTAAAAAATAACCATTATAAAATTAACACAATTTATGAAAAAAGGATATTTACGATAAAGCTAGAAAATGAGCCATTGAATAGCAATCATGAATTGCTATTCAATATTTTTTATAATAGCAATTTATTGGTAATTGCTATTTAGCGAAGTAAATACCGTAATAGCAATATTATATGGAATAATGGAGGAATGGAATAATTATTTCTTTCAAGTGAAGATGCAATTGAGAACATAACTTATGTACATACACCTATAAGAAAAGCAAACTCACTATTCTAGGCTATAACTCATATTTTAACTCCATTGCTCAACTTACACCAAACTCCATCAATATTGATTTCAAAAGTGCCTACTGTTAGAGGAAACCACACAGCAACAAACGAGGGGAGTGACAACTTTATATGAGAAGCTTCACTTAGTGATGTTGCATTATAAAATTCCATACAATGGGCTCTAATAGTTAAGACCGCAGAGTAAGGATTAGGTTGTCTTTGACTAATACACATGCGCACCATTTTCCAGAAGAACCACATACAAGGACATACTAAGGATAGAACTTGCTTTAGATTTTCACTATGATGATGCACCTCCTTCCAAAGACCTAACAACCAATCATCTAACCTTTTGAATGACACCACATCAATCTTAATCCCCAATATCTCAAACGATAAAATTTTAGTCCAATCAAACAATAAAAACAAATGTTTTACGATATTTTCTTTCTGGTAGAAACAACACAATGGGTTGGAGCTAGATTTTCTAATAAAAAGATTACTATGGGTGTTAGTGGAATTGGTGAAACATCTCCACAACAATTGCTTAAATGTGGGCATATAGTCTAATAACTAAATTAACTTCCATAAGGAAGCAATTACCTAATGAGATGATGAAGATTTATTGCCTATATTGAATGCACACCATTCATCAAATTTCGATACCCACTTTTAACTAAGTATGACCCATCTTTTTTAATAAGCCAATCATTCGATCTATTGCTATTACTCGACTCAAAGGAATGCTACTAGTCATACCAACTACTTCTCTATCAACATCCTACAGTAATTATAGTCTAACTTTTGGAATTCTGATTTATGTAAGCAATGACTCTGCAGTCTCTTCTTTCAATATTCCTTTCCTTATAATTCACATATCTTCTCTTACCATATAGAGTCCATGGACCTAAAGGTATTTAATGTGCTTCCCATCTCCTACTTCATATTGATTCATATTTGATTTGCATCCCTACCAACTAATACACAACCACATACACAATAAAGAACTACCTTTTTTTTTTGCATCAAGGAAGTTGCTTTTAGGGAAATATAAGCTTTTAAGCACCTTCATTCATAATGAATTCGAGTTTTCGATAATTCATCAAGCTATTTTTCTTAAGAGAGCACCACTAAATTTCTCAAGATCTATAAAACCGATGCCATAATTTTAGGCATTGAAGATCACTCAAATTTCTCCTAAGAATCTTCTTCATTTCACTATCTCCTTCTCACAAAAAATGACTAACAATTGAAGAGACCTCACTACACCACTTTTATGGAAATTTAAACGCAAACATCAAATAAGTGGGATCGCATAACAAATAGACTTTATCATTGTTTCCTTACTACTACAAGAGAGCAATGAACTCTTCTAACCTTGCAACTTGTTGGCTACTCTTTCTTTAACTACCTTTAAAGCTACATTCTTTAATCTACCCTATAAAGTTAGGTTTCCTAAGTAGTTCCTTGGATTACTCATTGAACAAGCATTCATAATTATGCAAAATTCTTAAGTTCAATTCATTGCCTACATTGCTAAAGAAGATATTCTATTTCTGTGGATTAATGACCTAACTAGAAGCACTACAACAATCTGACAATAGTTCTTTAAGCTTTGTGAGATTAGTATGGATGGCTTCATACAAAAAAGGGAATCGTCTATTAAAAACAAGTGCATTAGTTCAAGACTCCTCCTTCTTAGTTTATTCACTTTTAGTCCTTAGCCATTAATTTATCTCATAAGCTTTCTAGATAAAACATCATAAACAATAAGAAAAAGGTAAGTGAATAGTAGATCCCCTTGTTTTAAGCCCCTTGATGGTATAAAATTTCTTATCCTCATCCCATTTAAAACCAAATTATTGAAGACAAATTTCATGCAATTCATGATCCACATAATCCACTTCAAAATGAAACCCCATTTTTTTTTTCAGGAAAAGCCAATTTACCTTACCATGCACTTTTGACATATCAATTTTAATAGAGCAATCGATTTTCTTTATTTTCCTTTTAAGTTTAAAAAAATAAAAAATTTTGTAGGCTACACAATGTTATCCTATATTAACCAATATGAGATAAAAAGCACTCTTATAGGGCTAATAATGCTATATGAGAATGGTTTCAAACAATTAGCTAGAACTTTTGATATCATTTTGAAGGAAAAGCTACAATGGCTAATTGATTTGAAATGGTTTAAATTTTGAGGGTTTTTAATCTTAGGAATCATAATTGGATTTGTTGCAATAAAGGATGAAGGGAAGATACCTATTTCCATGAAGAGAGATATGGCCTCAAATATTGAAGAACCAACCACAATTCAAAATAAGTCTTAACACCCAATTATAATAATATTGATTTCAATTTCCTAAGAAAGCTAAAGTCAAGTTAAAACTGGGAGTCATTGACAAATGAATGAAGAATTGATTGATAAAGCCATGACTTGTTGGTTATTAAAAAAAAAAAAAAAAGAACCAATAGCATAAAGAACTTTGACCTATTGGCCATAGATGAACGAAGAACCTCGATGTCGAGGTGAATGCTACAAGAACAATGTTCTTGATAAGTTCAAAATTTCTCAAGAAAATCAAAAGAAAGCTTTTAATCTCTTAAGAAAGATCCATATACAATAATAATTGTTGTTCAATTACAATGAAAGGCTCATTTATAGGCTCAAGATAACACTTGCACTAAGTATGAAACATCTAACTAAAAAGGAAACTAAAGATACTACATAAAATTGCAAAATAAGCTAGAAAATAACATAAAAAAAACCAAACAAAACGCATCCTGAAGATCTGAACACAATCAACTAAGCTAGGTTGATCGACACATCAATCTAGTCAATTGCACTTAATCAATCACCTTGGTTAGCCTTTATTTAGTTACTCTTCTTGGTCGACCCTTAGGTTATCTTAACTTTCATTTTAGCTTAATTCTTGAACTACTAAGCAAGCAAAAATTATGTTTATTGCACTTAAACTTGGCTTTAAACTCAATTCAAAATAAGCTCCAACATTCTTTATTGCTTCGTTGTTGAATTCCACTTGCACTTTCTTAGCTTTACTTATTGTGATCGATCCTTAAGGCACCTGCAGTTGGTTCAATGAACTAATCGACTATGGTCCTCCATCAGATATATTATGCTTTCCTTTTGATAGATAGAACCTAAAAACGTAAACGAAGCTCTAAAAGATAATGAATGGATTTGTGAAGGAGACAATGTGGAGAAGAGAGAGAGTAAAATGAGATTTTTTTTAGGTTGTGGTGAAGAAGAAGACAATATACTAAGGTTTTTACTTCTTTAACTTGGGGGTGAGTAGTTCCTTTTGGTAGTTGAGCGTGAAATCATAATATACAACAACTAGAGCCCAACATTGATATGGTGCCATTTATCTACACACTGAACAATTGTCTTATTTTGATTGGCTAAAAAAGGTGATTAGACAAGCGAAGGATGGATCATGTGCCGAAAATAATAATGTCAACATGCAAAGTTTCAATTGACTACAAATTTGACAACTTAAAAGTTTAGACTAAAGATTAGGTTGTATTTTCAATATGCCACTGATAATAACTTAAAAGAAGAAAAGTCATATGCATTACTTACCAACTTCTTCTCCCTATATGATCTTTTCCTTTACTTAATGTTAACATTGATGTAAAAAGAGTAAGAAGCCTCATTCATTTTCAATTAATATAAGAAAGTTGAGTTAGACTAGATATGTTAGCATATTTTATATAAAGAATTTTAAATTTGCTTTATTTGAGGAATTACAATGAACTTTTCATTTTTTAGTATATATTATTTTCTACACTTATTAAGCATATTATCATGGAAACCTCATTTTTTGTTGTTATTACATAATTTTATTTATCTTCATAGGCGTTTTATTAATTTTTTTGGCTTTTTTTTTGTCAGAGGCATACTGGTTTTATTTTCTTTGCTACAAGCATTTTTTTTCTCAATAAAACTAAGAATAATAGATTTTACGTTTACGGTTTGTTGTCAATTGATTTGATTCATATTGTTTTCATATTTTCTAGGAAAAAATATAACTTCAATCCTTCAAGTTTATTTATTTATTTTTATTTGACTTTTCAACTTTTTTTTTATTCTATTTAAATTCTTGATATTTTTAAAATCTTACAAGAATAAAACTTTTGTCAAATATGTTAATTTTTATTTTCATCTATGAAATGTATCAACTTTATATTGATTCACAATAATTAATATAGTAAAATAATAATATTACGGGTTTGCATCCTTTTCCTAATAATACATAACGTCAAGACCAAGAAGGAATTATATCATACGTGATACTATAATAAATAAAGGAAAAAAACAAAAGTCAACATGATAATAGAAAAGATTGATGTAATATGAAAGTATAGAATACTAATCTCTAATACAAAAGCATTGCAAATAATGTTCACACGTCTTCGTATGTTGAAAGAGTGACACTTTTTAATTTCATCAGCAGACCTTCTCCCATAGATAAGCAATAAATCCAATAAAATCATCACATTTTAGTACAAATGGTTTTCCAAAAATGAAACCCTTATTTTGTCTACATTATGTATACAATAAATGCCATCTATTTATATATATATATCGAGGATACAAGTAACAACTTTTACTTTTACGTTAAATAGTTCTAAACTCGTTATTGTCTCTCTTTTTGTAATAATATAGTGTTATATATAAAAGAACTTTAATCTTATGTGATGGTGTATGATGCAGCGCGGATAGTATAACGAAACGAATCCGATTATGGATTGGTTTCTCAAACAACAAAGAATAACGAATAATTATTCCTTGAAGAAATCTGGTTGCGCACAACTGATAAACGAAGAAAAATCATCTCTCAAAAGTGTATTTCAAATGGCTCATAAAACGTAACCCTAGAATAGCCTAACATCGGTATATATACTACCTTGTAAAAATACATAAAAAAGGAAATATACATGTACACGTGGAAATAAATATTACTATACACGTCTACTCTTTGTCGCGTACACGGCCATGCCTCCTAGCCGTGTATGATTCTGTGAGCAATCTTGACCGAATACACGGCCATGCCTCCTAGTCGTGTTTCTAACAGTGTATGGAGACCATGTATGCTTCTGTGGGATTTCCTGACCGAATATACGGCCGTGCTTCTGGCCGTGTATAGAGGGCGAATGTCTTTTTGGAAGTTCCCCGGCCTCTATACACGGCCGTGTAACAAACTGTGTATCAGCCCGTGTCTCCATCATTCTCTCCCACCAATGGAGAACTCGACCCTGAGTTCTCGTCAGGATATAACGACGTGTTATCGAGATGGAAAAGAGATAAGTCCGCGACATTAAAAGTACAAGAAATGTTCATATCTTCAGGAAGTTGTACAATGTATGCATTGTCGTTTATCTTGTGCACAACCTCATAAGGCCCATACTTTTTGGGTTGGAGCTTCCCATATCTACCCGCAGGGAAACGCTCTTTCCAAAGGTAAACCATTACCTAATCGCCCACGGCAAAGAGTTTCCTCCGTCTATGCTTATCCGTAGCCTCTTTGTATCGGGTATTGGCTTTCTCTATCTTTCGTCTAACTTCCGCTGCGGTGGTTTGGTATTGTCCCGCCATATGTTTAGCAGCAACATCACCCACCATGTCCTTGGGTAATTTGATCAAGTCCAGCACATGTTGTGGTGTTTTGGTATATACTATTGAGAACGGTGACCTCCCAATAATTCGGTGGACGGAACTATTGTAAGCGAATTCAGCTTGAGCCAACGCTTGATCCCACTGCCTTGGCTTCTCACGGCAAATACTTCTAATGAGGTTCCCGAGGGTCCTGTTAGTTACCTCTGTTTGACCATCGGTTTGAGGATGAGCGGTGCTACTGTAATTCAGAGATGAGTCAAACATATACTAGAGAGTCCTCCAAAAGTGACTAAGGAATTTGCTATATCTGTCGGAAGTAATGGATTTTGGGACCCCATGTAGACGCACCACTTCCTTGAAGAATAACCGTGCGATTGCCCGTGCATCAGCGGTCTTTCTGCAAGGGATAAAGTGGGTCATCTTGGAAAACCTGTCAACTACAACAAACACAGAGTCAACACCTCATTGGGTACGAGGCAAACCAAGTATAAAGTCCATTGACAAGTCCTCCCAAATGTTCGCCGGCATGGGAAGAGGGGTATATAGGCCAATGTTTTGGGATTGTCCTTTCGACACTTGGCAAATATAACACCTTTCCACGATTCTATACACATCCCTCCTTACCTGAGGCCAAAAATACCTTTCGATAACTGCAGCTAGGGTCTTATCTCTGCCCATATGCCCCGCTAATCCACCACCATGCAGGTCTCGGATAAGCTTTTCCCGTAAGGAAGATTCAGGGATGCACAACTGATTCCCTTTCATTGAGTATCCCTCATGGATATGGTAGTCGTCACATGGTTCTCTGTTGGCACACTTAGTCCACGTTTCCTTGAAGTCGCTATCCCCTTCGTATAGCTCCTTTAGTTTCTCAAAACCAACAATGTCCGTACTTAAAGTAAGTAGGACATCTGCTCTTCTACTCAAGGCGTCCGCGACCTTGTTTTGCACACCCGACTAGTGCATTAGTCTGAAAGGAAACCTTTGTAAGAACTCAATCCACCTGGCGTGCATGTCCTTACTAATCCGGGTTTGGCCACTTAAGTGTTTAAGCGCCCTGCAGTCAGAATACAAAATGAATTCCTTTCCAATCAAGTAGTGCTCCCATACTTTAAGAGCTCTCACCACGGCATAGAATTCCTTGTCATATGTAGACCAAGTTCTCCTTGCTTCACACAATTTTTCACTATAAAAGGCGATAGGTCTTTTTTCCTGTGACAGTACCGCTCCAACTCCAACTCCACTAGCGTCACGGTCCACCTCAAATAATTTCTCAAAATCTGGTAGCGCTAATACAGGAACGCCACACAATCGTTGCTTCAAGCTCATGAAACTCGCTTCATCTTCTTCACCCCATTGGAACTTACCCTTCTTCAAACACTCAGTCAAGGGGGCAGCGACTGTACTAAAGTGCTTAATGAATTTCCTATAGAAACTAGCTAAGCCGAGAAAACTTCTCAACTCAGTAATGGTTCTTGGAACAGGCCATTCTCTAATCACTTTCACCTTTTCGTCATCTACCATCACCCCTTCACTGCTAACTATGAACCCAAGGAACAATAGTCGCTTTGACATAAATGTGCACTTCTTAAGATTGGCAAACAACTTATTTTCTTTCAGTACTGACATAATACACTTCAAATGCTCAAGATGCTCCTCTTCAGATTTACTGAATACCAAAATATCATTGAAATACACAACTATAAAACAACCATTAAAGGGTTTTAATACCTGGTTCATCACTCTCATGAAAGTGCTTGGTGCGTTACTAAGACCGAACGACATCACCAACCACTCATATAGCCCCTCCTTTGTTTTGAATGCCGTTTTCCATTCGTCTCCGGGATGGATCCGAATCTGGTGGTACCCACTCCGCAGATCTATCTTGGAGAAGATGGTTGCCCCACTCAATCGATCCAACATATCCTCGATGCGCGGGATGGGGAATTTGTACCCTATGGTAATCTTATTGATGGCCCTACTATCAACACATATCCTCCAGCTCCCATCTTTCTTGGGAGTTAATAAGGCTGGAATCGCGCATGGACTCAAACTGTCCCGGATAAACCCTTTATCCAAAAGCTCTTGGACCTTCTCCTGTAGAACTTCGGTCTACTTGGAACTCATCCTGTAATGTGGGAGGTTTGGGAGACTTGCTCCGGGCATCAGGTCTATCTGGTGTTGAATGTCTCTTAAAGGCGGTAGACCCTCAGGTAGATCGTCCGAAACCACCTCCTTAAACTCCTCTAGTAGACTCTGTATCGCCTCTGGTACTTCCCCATCAACCTCCTTCTCTCCAACTGCCACATCTTTTACTATGAGGGCATGTACCACTCGCGACTCCCTCAGGTCTTCCATCACTTCCTTCTCTAATTGAGTGACGGTTAGGAACGAATGACTCTCAACTCTCTTCTCCTTCGCACGTCCTTCCCTTTTCAAGGGAAACAATGTGTACCTCACACCCTCCTTCTCCAATTTGTACACATTCTCTTTACCCGCATGTTGTGCGTCCACATCAAATTGCCATGGTCTCCCGAATAAAATGTGACAAGCATCCATGTCTACAATATCATAGAATGCTTCATCGCGGTACTTCCCTATTGAGAAAGGTACCCGCATCTCTCCCTGACTTCAATTTTCTCGGCCGCTTTAATCTAACCAATGGTGTACGGGTTCGGGTGCTTCTCGATAGGTAGCTGTAGCTGTTTCACAACTTCCCTTCCTATGATGTTTTCGCAACTCCTGCTGTCTACTATTAGTTCAAATAACTTCCCCTTGATAGTACACCTTGTCCGAAACAACTGATGTTGCTGTATGATCTCTTCTTGTTTCGGGGTAAGCATCATTAACCGAATCACATAAGTCGGTTCTACTGCTTCTTCTTCCTCCTCATAATACTCTCCCTCTCCGTTAGGTTCACAGCAAACCTCCTCATCATCCTCCCTATCAAGGATGTTTACGCTTCTCCTAGCAGGACATTCGTTTGACCGATGACTCGGTTGATTGCATCGGAAACACTTACCCAAGATAGGTTTGGCATAGGGATTACTCTGCCTCTGGGTTCCCTTATGTTCCATCGGCTTCTTTCCCTCACTTTTCTCTTCTCTCTTGCCACTGTCATCAGTAGGCTTGTATGCAGTAGTTTTACCTTTCTCAAGTCCCGACTTACTACCACTACCCACAACTTCACCGACATATCCCTTCCTTCCTCCTCCATATCTACTACCCTGCTCTTGCAACATTAGCTCCGCCCGGAGAGCCAAATTCTTTGCTTTTACTAGGGTCCTCACCATGTAACTCCAATTTTATCTTTAATTTGGAGCTTCAGCCCTTCCACATACCGTGCTACTTGCTGGCCTTCGCTCTCCCCTGGCGGCATCGCTGATATTGTTGGAACAATATCTGCTCATAGTCTGGTGGGAGGAAATCATGTTGCAACAACTGCTTCATGCGATACCATGTTCTCACCGGGTGTTTTCCCTCCCATTGCCTCCTGCTCTGCAGCCTCTCCCACCATGCCGAGGCGCCACTCTTCAACCTGCACGCCACTAACCTCACTCGGCGGTCTTCGGGAATTTCCATATAGTCAAAGAATCGATCCACTTCCGCAACCCAATCGAGGAAGCCTTCGATATTAAGGCTACCATTAAACCATGGAATGTCGACCTTCAGGCGGTAGTCCCCTCCGTCCCCCTGATAATATCCTCCACGGTTCCTCCGATAGTCGCCATCTCTATGATGGTTCCCATAATGAGCCGTCCGATAACCACCACCTCTACCACCGCACCTTCGCTGTGGCCTACTCTCATACGTATCATCACTCTCCTTGTTGGAATCCTCATTCCCTACACATTCCCACCTATTCTCAACTACAGGTTGGATTATACGTCCACCGAATTCCTCCGCTACACGTGGCGGATTCCTAACAACACCCCCAACCCTACTGGGGTCTACTGCCAAGGCGTTGAAACGCTTGATCAGTTCATCAAGGCGCCGTTCCATACGCCTGACCTTATGATGCATCGCGCCGAACTCTGCCCTTGGAACCCACTGATGGTTTCCTTGTGACCTCGCATCTTGAACATCGTCAAGAACATGATCGCTGTCATCGCCTTGATGAGTTGTCATCTCCACAGGAAATAGCCTTGCTTTGATACCAACTAACGCAGCACGGATAGCGTAACGAAACGAATCCAATTATGGATTGGTTTCTCAAACAACAAAGAATAACGAAGAATTATTCCTTGAAGAAATCTGGTTGCGCACAACCGATAAACAGAGAAAAATCCTCTCTCAAAAGTGTATTTCAAATGGTTAATAAAATGTAACCCTAGAATAGCCTAACATCGGTATATATATTACCCTGTAAAAATACATAGAAAAGGAAATATACACGTACACGTGGAAATAAATATTACTACACACGTCTACTCTTTGTCGCGTACACGGCCGTACCTCCTAGCCGTGTATGATTCTGTGAGCAATCCTGACCGAATACACGGCCGTGTTTCTGACCGTGTATGCTTCTGTGGGATTTCCTGACCGAATATACGGCCGTGCTTCTGGCAGTGTATAGAGGTCGTGTGTCTTTCTGGAAGTTCCCCGGCCTCTATACACGGCCGTGTAACAAACTGTGTATCAGCTTGTGTCTCCATTAGTATATAATTGAAAGTGAGAGTATATTATATCATAGAAGGGGTACATGATTCCATTTGTAGCTTCAACCATACTTCAATGGGTGTTTAATTAGTTTATCTCTAACTACAAATGCACCTGCAGACTATGTTATATGAGAATAATGTAATAATTAAACGCACATCTTTGAAGAGCCAGTCTCTTTCGGGCGTTCTCCCTCCAAATTGGTGAAACTCTGTTTCCATGTAAGGATGATGAATGCTAACCAAAAAAAACAAAAGGTATAGATATTTGTGGGAATTAATTCATCATGGGTCCAAAAAAAAATAATTTAATTATATATATCATACTTTATATATATGTAATATATAAATATTAATAGATTATATATATCTATAATTTGTGTAAAATATAAATAATAATTATCCGGCCCTTATAAAGGTTAAGTTAATTTGTCAAATTTCCAGGTCTACAGCAACCATGGCTAAATGTTATTTTACCGGAGCACTTTTTTCTTTCTTTTTTTTAATAAAATTAAATGGATACATATATATAAACCATTTATATTAAAATATATACTAATTTTATAATTTTATGTGTTGTAACACAAAAGAAATTATATATAAACTTATTTTAAAAAACTATATAAATTACATGTCTTACTTTCATTTTTCAGTTATATTACAATGAGAATTAGCTTTCGTGTAGAAATAAATGCAAAATAAAAAGACATATATGATATTCAATAATTTCAATGGTCTAGCTCTAGCACTTGTATGCCCGTCCGTCAGAAAACATGGAAGTTACAAATATGATAAATGCTCTGCCATTGGAATAAAAGAAGTGGTGCAATTTAATGGTAGAAAAACGTTCTACTGGTAAAATATTAAAAAAAAATTAAAACTAAAGACACCGAATCAATGTTTTTTTTTTTTTGTTTTAATGATATAGATATAGATAATATATAAAAATAATTTGACAAACCCATAATTTTGGCTTTGCATGAGTATAATAAGCAAGAAACTGATCATTTATAAATGTAAGCAAACCTGTTTTTATAAAGCAAAAATGTACAGTATATGCTCGAAATAGTGGCAAATCAAACTAGATACCATACATCAATGGTCTGCCATAGTTGTTAAATGCAATGGCTAATCTAATTTAATCGTAAAAACACACTATTTTAACACTAATGCACAAGAGGGAAATAACAAAGATCATTAAAATTAATGTTCTCTTTCTTTTTTTTAATTTTTTAAAATGAGCGACATTTCAACGTCACGTAAGGAATAGCTTTGTCTTTGTTTTTTTCCTTTATGAAAGTATTAGAGTCGCCAAAATACGATAAAGAGAGAAAGAGAGAAAGCAAGACAAACAAAACGCCGACATTTCTTCTCTCTTCTCCTCACAAGCATAACAGTGAGAAATTTGTCAAAAAAGAGAAAGGGAAAGGATTGAAAAATAGAAAAAATTATCACTTCGTGGATGGAGGTATGGGTGAGCAGATAACTCTATTATGCATTTTATAATTTACTCGATGGAGTAAGTTTTGAATAGATATTAAAAGTAATAGAGTGAGTTTCGAATACATATATTTTGAAACTTGTTTCCACATAAAAGGGTATGGATATAGGGTTTTCTTACCATATATTCATTTTAGAATTTGTATCTAAAGGTATATATAGTATAGATTATAGGTTATTCTATATTTATCCTATAAAATGTTATTAAATAATATTAATAAATAATAGTAAATGATAATATTATAATTTTTGGTAATAAATGTTTTAATGAAAAAGGAAAAAAAAAAGCTTAAGTTTAAAAGTTAATAACACTAAATGGTTAAACCTAATACTGTTCTTCTTTCTTTTCCTTAAATAATTAAGGTAAAAAAATTACTTATTTTAATTTCACATATTTTGTTATAAGTTTTATAAATTTTATGTATTAAGAATTTATAATTTACATATAAATTATTTTTTTAATATTACACAAATTTAAATTTTATAGAAAAAAGATAAAATTTATAGGTTATATACGTACTTTATACCTTATAGATTTTATAAAGTATATAATACATGATGATTCCAAGGTAGTACAGAGTAGGTTCTAATTTTAAAAATTAAAAATTTGTACCATATAAGATAGGAGTAAAGTCTTATATTATATCTATTTTGTATCTATTCACTCCTAAATAGAATATGGAGAATAGAAGGACATGAATTGATGAAATATAGAAACAATGGATGAAAAAGAAAAAAGTGCTTCAAGATTCCATCGCCTAACCTATTCCTGTAACCGCTATACTAAAGATACATTTTAATATATCAACAGGTACAAATTTGTTATTAGTATTTGTTGACACTTAATATATATATTATTTTTTTAACTTTTATATATAGTACAACTTTAAAAACGGGTAATCGAATAACATAAGAAAATGATAAAGAATTACTAATTCCTTAAAAATTATCCCTTACAAAATTTAGGTTTTCATCAATGTCCTTTGCCTTATAAAATTCCTCTCTGACATATTTGCCTCTACTCTTGCGTCATCATAGCCTCGAGAAGGGTAGAAAATATACAAATCGATTGTTAAATTTAACTTGTCAATTAGTAATGAATGTACGTAAGAATTAATTGAGTTCAATAACAGGGAAATTGGTGCCAAAGAAAATAAAAAATTATTAAACATATTGTTGATGCGAGGATATACTATAAATTAATTTTAGAAACCATGTATGCGTTAGGTATAGAATATAATTGACAAACAAATTTAGCTTTGAGGCACTATTAGATCACTTTTCTTAAAGAATTTACATTTCTTATATTTAGTTTACTATGAAAGTTTTATGGTATACAATTTTTTCAAGACAACTAAATCTTGATATTTAGATATAAAAAATTCAAATATCAAATCACACTTAAATATAGAAGAAATGTTTAATTTGTTTTTTAAATAAATAATAAAAAATTGTGCAAATTCATGTATATATGTGTCCCAAAAACAAAGTTACAATTTTACACAAAGATTGAAATGGCTAAAACCTTTTAGCCAAATTTCTATTTCCATCAGTAAATTTCTTAGCAATTC
Source organism: Laguncularia racemosa (assembly GCA_037954665.1). NCBI lineage: Eukaryota > Viridiplantae > Streptophyta > Magnoliopsida > Myrtales > Combretaceae > Laguncularia > Laguncularia racemosa. The sequence goes on along the minus strand of JBBMOL010000024.1, from coordinate 4,471,183 downwards.
CACCTCTTTACTAGTTGCAACAAGTGCTATAATCTTAGCCTCTATTGTTGAATGCATTATACATATTTGTTTCTTAGATAGCCAACTTAACTAAAGGTAAACATCCATCTAGAAGTTGAACTTCTATCACTAGTATTTGTTATCCAACTTGCATTTGAATATCCTTTTAGTACAACAGGAAAATCACCATAAAACATTCTTAGTGTCATTGTTCTCTTTAAGTAACGAAAAACTCTGGATATGGCTTTCCAATGCTCGGTGCTAAGATTACTAGTAAATCTTGATAATTTGCACACAACATAAGCAATATTGGGTTTAATATAGTGTGAAGCATACATTAAACTCCCTATAGCATTAGTATATTTCAATTGTGCTATTGCTCTTCTAGAGATCATAGGAGTTGTAAATTCTTTCTTTACTAAATATTTAAACTTTTCAAGAATCCTTGCTATGTAATGTGATTGACTTAACATAGTGTCGCCGTTATGTTTCAATATCCAATATTGTATCTACCTCATTTAGACATTTCATTTTAAACTTTGAGGTTAGATATTTCTTGATTCATTAATTCCAATCATATTTGTTCCAAATATCAACAAACCATTAATATATAAACAAATTATAACACCATATTCACTAGTGAATTTTAAGTAAATATATTTATTAGCACTATTATGATTGAAACCATTTGTCAAAATTATAATAACAAATTTCTCATGCTATTGTTTTGGGGTTTGCTTGAGTCTATATAATAACTTAACTAATTTGCAAACTTTCTTTTCATTTCCAAGTAACAAAAAGCCTTTAGGTTGTTTTATGTATATTTCCTCCTCAATGTCACCATTTAAGAAGGTCATTTTAACATCCATTTGATGCCCATGAAGTTTAAAATTAGATGCAAGGATCAACAATAATTTAATTGAAGTCATTCTTGCAATGGGAGCATTGGTATCAAAATAATCTATTCCTTCTTGTTGCTTCAATCCTTTGGCTACTAACCTTGCTTAAAAAGTTTGCAAAGAACCATATGAATTCTATTTTTGTCTAAAAACCCACTCACAGCTAATTGCCTTAGATCCTTGAGGCAAGTTAACTAGAAACCATGTTTTATTGGGCAACAAAGACTCCACTTCATCATTTATTGTCTTTTTCCAAAATGCTACGAAGCCATTCAACAAGTCAACTAAAACCTAAGTATTATTGGACAACAAAGACTTCACATCATCATTTATTGCCTCTTTCCAAAATGCTACAAAGTCAATCAGCAAGTTAACTAAAACCCAGTATTATTGGACAAAAGAGACTCTACTTCACCATTTATTACTTCTTTCCAAGATGTTGCATCTCTAGAAGCCATTACTTCACTTAGTGTTTTAGGATTACTATTTACACTAAGTATTAAGGGGATTTTATAAATTAAAGCATCTTTACTACCTTCTAGTAAAAAACTAAGAGCTTGTGAATCAATGAATCCTGATTCTAGATTCTTACTCTTTCTTGCTCTCTTACTTCTTCTAAGTTCTATAGAGGATTCTACACTTGTCTTTTAATATTATTTTCACAAAAATCCCTATATTCTATTTCTTGTTGTGTGGTAGGATAAGTTTCCTTTTTAACTAGATCATTGTAGAATTTGTTTTCCAAAAATTTTAAATCTTTAGTTTCAATCATAATATTAGACTATAAATCTAATATTCTATATCCTTTAGAATTTTGAGCATAACCAACAAAAATTCCTTCCAAGGCTTTAGCATCAAGCTTCGTCTTTTTAGGATCAAAGACTTTGTAGTAGGATATGCACCCCCACACTTTAAAACATTGCAAATTTGATTTCCTACCTTTCCATCTTTCATATGGAGCAAAACTTGCATGAAGTTAATATAGCTTCTCCCCATATATTAAATGGCAATTTAGCTTTTAAAATTATTGCAATAGTCATATCCACTAAGGTTCGGTCTTTACGTTTTGCTAATTTGTTTTATTGTTGTGTATATGGAGTAGTACACTAATGTACTATCCTACTTTCCTCACAAAATGGTGAAATTCATTTGAGAAATATTTGCCTCCTTTATCACTACACAAGCATTTAATTCATCTATCATGTAAAATTTCTACTTCTAACTTATAATGTTTAATTGAGTCAAATGCTTCATCTTTATGTCTCAACAAACATACATATGTATATCATGAAAAATCATCAATGAATGAAGTATCTTTTTTCACCTCTAGTTAAATCCCCATTTAATTCACAAATATCACTATGAATTCGATAAAGTACCTTAGAATTTCTTTCCACATTAGAAAATGGTTTCTTTGTGATTTTAGGTTAGATGTAAACTTTATATTTGTTCATATTATCCAAATTATTAACTTTGACATATCCATTTTTATTTATAAACTTAATGGTATTAAAATTAACATGTCCTAATCTAGCATACTGTGAATCACAAGAATCAACAATATAAATAGAAACATTCATCTTATTCATCAATGCTAAGTTTAAACATACAATCACTAGTATATCCCTTCCCTACATATAGATCCCCTTTCATGAGTACAAATTTGTTAGATTCAATCACAACTTTTAATCCTTTCTTACACAACAGTCCTCTAGAAACTAGATTCTTCTTTATTCCCTTTTAAAAATTCCAAATTCCTATGGAAGTTGAAAGGAAAAGCAGTTCCCACGGATGATGCTCTAAACAAGAGAGGCATACAAATAGTCTCTTGATATTGGATTTGCAAAGAGGAGGTGTGACTCAGTTAAACATTATTTCTTTGATTGCAGGTTTTTAAAGAATATTGGAAGCAACTCTCAAAGATATATAACCTCCCTCCTTTGATTGAATTTAGTTTAATTGGACATTTCATATTTTGGTGGACCACAAAATTCAAAGAAGGTAACGAAAAAGTAATTACGATTATTGCTTATCTCCTATGGGTCTTCTAGAGGTTAAGACTAGAACAAAAATACAGAGGAGCATTGAATTTGAATTGGGCGATTGAAAGAGTTATGGTAGAAAACACACTTGCTTTTTCAAATTTTTCAATTTTTGAAAGAAATATCAAATGTAAGAAACCAATTGCAATTGCCTGGTCCAAACCACAAGTAGGGATCATAAAGCTCAATACAGATTCGTCCTTTTCAAATGGTTATGTAGCTGATAGAGGTTTAGCCCAAGATGAAGATGGTCACATCTTATTTGTATCTGGTTGCTTGATATCAGTAGACAACATAACACAAGCAGAGTTAATGGCCATAGAACAAGGTTTGATACTTTGTCAATAATATAAGTTCCGACATTGCCAAATTGAAGCAAATTTAAGAGTAACAATATAATGGATTAAACACGGTGTAAATATTCCATGGTATATATTTTATACTATGCAAAACATAAAGAAGCTAATGCAAAATTTGGAATCTTCGATTCTTCACGTATATGGAGAATCAAATAAGGCAGTAGACCACCTTGCTAATAGAGTGAGAAAGACCAACACAAGTTTTATGACATCTAACTTCTTTAATTTAGATACCTTTTGTAGAGGTTTAATACTTTTAGATAAAAAAGAGATGCTTTGTATTAGAAATTAATGTACAAATCATTGAATGAATAAATAATACTTGGTCTTTTGAAAAAAAAAAAAAGATTCTTCTTTGTATCTAGAACATACAATACATTCATTAAACTCAATTTCTTTCCGGATTTGACGTAAAGATTAACAACTCTAATACCTTTCACATTAGCCGAGTCGCCATTTCCCATCAAAACTTCAAGGTCTTCAACATTGAAACTCTTGAATTGGTATTTATTAAGGTACACATGTATAGTTGCTCTTGAATTAAGCCTTTAATCATTGCATTCGACCATTGTAGCCATATCCAACTTAGTGATCATGCCAATATGATGAGCCTTAAATCCATTAATAACATAGCCACAGTCTTGATCTTCTACCAAATTTGTAGAATTTGTAAATTTGTTCTTGGCCTTCTTTGGTAATTGGCACTCCATTACATAGTGTCCTTTCTTATTACAGTTGTAACACTTTCAATTTTTTTTCTTAACATCAAGTTCTTTGGCTTTCCTTTTCTTATTAGATTTCTTATTTCCTCTATCTTTTATATAGTTCACCTTAGAACTTTGTGGAAGAATCATTGCATCATGCTTTTTGGTTTTTTCCTTTATACATATATGCCTAAGAATCTATTCGATGGTAAAGTCTTTGGCCAAGTGAAGAATCTTCTTTCTATTGCCATTCTAACTAGGAGACAATTTTGATAAAATTGCCCCCACTTGAAGAGACTCAAGAATAACCACACACAAGTTACATAAACAATTGATAAGAACTTATAGTTCATGAACTTGATCTAATATAGGGATGTTATCAAGCATTTTAAACTCAAAATACTTCAGCATTAGAAATTTATTCATACCTTATCGCTCAATGTTATATGTTTCTTCCAATGCTTCCCATATTTCAACCAAGGATTTGATTGTCATGTGAAGATTACACAAATTATCTAACAGAGTGTTAAAAATATGACCTCTACACGTAAATTCATCATATGCTCTTTTCTTCTTTGCTTCCTCATGCTTGACTTTCTCATATGGACTTGCACCTTTCTTTAAATCTTTAATAAATGGTGTCTTTGGATTTAACACATATGCAATATTGAGCATAGACAACAAAAAGAGCATTTTGTACCTCTAACAATTGAAGTTTATTCCATCAAATCAATTCCCCTTGACAAAGTCTTGATTCATGACTTTTAATGCCACATTTATTTCACTTGCTGTAACTTAAATTCTTTAAGATTGTTAGGAATAGAATATAATTGACAAACAAATATGGTTTAGAGGCACGATTAGATTGTTTTCCTTAGAGAATTTATGCTTCTCACACTTAGTTTGTTACGAGAATTTTACAATGCAAAATTTTCCTAGGATACAACTAAGCCTTGATATTTAGATAGCAAAAATCCAAATATCAAACCATACTCAAATATAGAAGAAGTGTTTAAATTGTTATATTTTTTAAAATAAATAATTAGAAAATTTTGTGCAAATTCATGTATATATGTGTCCTAAAAACATAGTTGCAACTATACACAAAAGCCAATAGATCACAACATTTCATGAAGTGTTACAATGATACAATGATTGGATATGATTAACAAAATTTGATTTAAATTAATTACATATGGATCTAAACTTTTAATCACAAAGTAATACAACTCTTGTGATTGAATCCTATGAAATTTTGATCAAAAGTTGCAACATTTTGAAGTAGCACAATCTCTAAATTTGTTGTTATAAAGAACATGGGTAGGTACACAGCCATGTACCTCTTGTAAATTAATTTGCAACTAGTGTTTTGTAGACACAATCAGGTACACGAATGTGTACCTAACCTTGTATCTATTGGAACACTTCAAAATTTTCTTCCTTTACTCTTGTTTAACACAAGTATCATCTTAATTAATCATTGAGCATTATCAACACATAGTTTATATTTAATTGGCAATCTAATTCAACAATATGAAAATGCCATTGGGGGGCACGAGCAATGAAAAGTTTCAAGAAAATAGAATACTTTTGTATGTATAAGGGTGTAATAATGAATAAATTTAAAGGAATAACTAAACCAAGATAAAAAACTTAGATTAGATTATGATTTGTGACTTATTTTAAATTTTAATACCCCATAAAGTTGTCCCATTTTCTTAATCAAAAGATATGGTAAGGCCAAAATAAATCCCTAATTTGAAAGAAACTTTTCAATGGCTTAAGGGGTAGAACAAGCATGGGAAGAAAGTCTTAGATATGGGTATGCAATTTAACACAAATGAAGCTATTGGTGGGTTTATATAGGTAGAAATTTTTGCATGAATTGGTGGCCATATATAGTAATAACGGAATAACTAAGAGCCCTTTTAAATAGAAAAGGAAAACTCATGGTGAATTAAAAGACTCCTATGTGCCTTATTAAATTGTTTCACAATCAATTATTTTAGTAGAAAATAGTTTTATAGGTCAATTCAATGGATCATTTATTATTAAAAGAAAAATCCAAAATTGTATATGACATTTATTATATTAATAAGATTTTCAATAACTACTTTCTTGATAGAATTTATCAATAATTAAATAAAAGAAAAGTTTTATTTTCTTATTTTACATAAATTTTATAGTTGGTTAAATTGAAAATGTACTTTCTTATGCTTGTTACATGGCATTTAGCACCTTATCTATAAATTTGAGTATTTAGATTTTTGAATCTTCAACATAGGTATTATCCCCTCTCCTCTTATCCTCACTGATATTGTGTTTATTCCTAAAGACTCTTCACTATAAGAATTAAATCATTTTTTTATGATGAGTAACCCTAGTAAGTACTTATGCTTACAAACCATATGAGGCTAGAATAAGATAAAAGCACTTAGTTTTATCAAAAGACAAAATTCGTTCAAAGTTAGAAAACTAGAAGAGAAGTATCTTGCAAAATGAAAGTAGGGAAATATTGATTAAATCTATTGCTAGTTCAATCTTATCTTACTCCATTAGTTGTTTTAAGTTTCTGATTAAGTGGTGTAAAGAGGTTAATGTGATCGCTACCCAATATTGGTAGCGGTAAACAAAGAATGAAAAAAGGATTCATTGGTTAAGTTATGATAACATTTCACTTCCAAAGTCAAAAGGAGGCCTTGGTTTCAAGAACTTGAATGACTTCAACTTAACTCTCATAATTAAACTTAGCTGGAGGATCCACATAAATCTAAATGCCTTTTGGGTATGGATGCTTAAATGTATATATTTCCCTAAAACATCTATCTTGCAAGCTATTAGAGACTCTAGAAACTCGTGGGGTTAGGTGGGGATCCTCCATAGCAAGGGTTGTCTTTTGAATAGGGATCTATGGCAAGTTGGTGTTGGATATTCTATTAGAGTTGCTTCAAATAGATGGATTCTAGGCTTGAGTGGAGTAAAGCCTTCCTTTAAACCTAGCATGACAAAAAATGATTGCAAGTCTTAGAGTTAATTGGTGAGGGGACGAGATCATGGAAAGTACATGAGTTGCACTAATGGTTTGATAATCACATGATTAGAGCCATTCAAGAGATTCCACTTTCTTGCACTTCTACTAAAGATAACCTAATTTGGCCACATGATAAAATTGGAAAATGTAGTGTGTGATCAGCTTATAATCATACAAGTGTAACATATATCAAGTCAGCATAGAAGCCTCATCATCACACTAGATAGACAAAGCTACTTGGAATTAAGTATGGCATTGTCCCTACTTGCCTAAAGTACAGCATTTATTTAGAGGGTGTTGAATAATGCAATAGCTACATAGTGCAATCTTAAGAGGAGAAACGTAGTTGAAAGTATGAGTTGCAAGCCAATATGATGAAATAATAGATCAAGTGCTTTTATGTTGTCCATAGACGATGTTAGTTTAGTTTACAACAATAGGTATTTGAATAAATGTTGAAAGAGTAACTACCCTAAACAATTGGTTGAAGTCTTGTCTAATAGGTGTTGTAGGTAGTAAGCGGGAGGGTCTTGATTTATTTGCCAAGTTGATAACAATTATGTGGTGCATATGGAAGACTAAGTGTAATGTTGTTTTTAATTCACAAACTTTTGATGTCTATGATGCAATCAAAGCATGTAAAATAACTTTAGTTGAGATCGACGCAATTAAAGCCAAGAATGTTTAGTAATTAAAGCAAAAAATGAACCAAATTTAGTTGGCAATTTGAAAGATACCCCACCAACAACTTTTTCCACCTACTATTCGCACTTTTTAGTAGGTATAATAGCAAGTTCTAAAGGCCACACTAGGTAGGAATCATAATATATTTTAGCTGGAGTTGAGGGAAAAAATAGTGAGCCATTCATTGCAAATTTGCAACTATTTGAAGCTATTTCAAGAGTTAATAGTAGCAATCAAATGTCTTCTTGCATGGATCACATTCCCCATCTTCAAAATCGCCCACCTCAATCTTATCAGAGTGCTCTTAAAGGTATGTATATAAGGTTAAATATTCATGGTGCTTTTGACTTAACATTAGAGAAGTAGCTAGATATGCTAGTATGAGGGGTTGGGAAATGGTCATTTTTTAGCTTGATTGTGCTATTGTATATGAAGCTTTAATTAGCCCTTCAAATGCATTGTGGTGATTTTGCCCTTTTATCTATGATATGGAAGATATTGTATCAAGCTTTAAGTTGTATGAATTTAGCTTGGTCAGATGCAAAGCCAATAGAGTAACGAGTTGGATAGCTACACAAACTCGCTTGAGATCATTACTTACAAATTGGATGATCTAAATTCCTTATGATTTAGAATTAATTTTTATGTTTGATTCATGTTCATGTCATTTTTGTGATCAAGCTAGTTGTATGGAGATTGCTAATGTACTTGACATTATTACCATCTAAAATAATTATTTCTTTAGCAAAAATAAAAAGTGAGCATAATGAAAAATCTATTCTTATGTTTGAAAACACTTATGAAATCATTATTATTCTATTCCTACATTATATGGTCATAGCATATTCATAATAGAATGGAATGTATATCTAGTAATATTTGTAAAAAAATGTTCTCAATTCATAGATGTAATGAATATTATATATAGGCAACATCCAAACATCTATCTCCTCCTACTACTCCTTTGATGAAAGTGTAATGGAAATCAAGGCAAAACTAAAGTTCGCCATTCGATTTCTCCATCATGGCCATTAAGAGGACATATACACCATTTAGCTCTTGTAATGCATGATCGTGGGGATGTGGCTTCTCAAAGTTACCAAGAAGTGTTGGATTCCACTAAGTAAAAGGATGGAGTTGTGTAATACCCTCCCTTATAGCCACCCGTAATAACTTAGTTTGTCTCTTTTGAGGAGCAAGTGGTTTAAGGAGAGGGTGACTCTAAGACTGGAGATAAGGAGTTATAAAGTAGCTTGAATCGACTATTGAGCTACCTATGATATCACTAGATATCCATTGTCGCTATATGGTACCAATAATATGCTAGGATACATAAGATCGACCATAAAGCTCATAAAAGGAGATTGAGATCTACTTGATATATCTTTGTAATAATAACCTCAACTATGCATCCGTCTTCTACCTCTAATTTTAACTTTACCTCTATGGTGAGGTAGTGTTATCAACTCAAGGTGAGCTAGCTTAGCTTGTGTTGGCTCTAGGTTTGCCTTCTTATCATGTGTCTACTCCTAGTAAACTACATGGTACAATTTCATCTTACTATGATCCTCAGCAAAATTGTATTCGTTTATTAGTCTAAAAAATTGTTGTTAATAAATTAAGTACTAAGTAAATACTCGAAGAGTATCAACTTGCATGAAAAAAGTAAAGGAAAATAAGTTAATATGGGTTATGTCATTAAGTTATTAGATGAATATAGATGCTTTACTTACAAGGTGTGTAAGTATAGCTCCAATGTAGCCCAAATATCATTGGCTGATGCTTTTATACCATGGAATATAATTCAGATAAACTCATTTACCAAGTTTAGGTTGCACCAATCAATCATGACACTTAATCCATAAGCCTATATAAGGCACATGTAGTGTCGGCTAGTTACCGCCCCTCTCTCTCTCCCCCCCCCCCCCCCCCCCCAACAAAAAAAAAGTCAATATGATAAAGTCATGTCTCTATATTAACATTTTGTGGAATCTACTAATAACCACCAAATTGATGCATTATGTGGTTTGGAAAAGCACCATTCTACTATGTAGGAGCATATACAAAAATTTGTATTATGATATATGAAATCATATGGATAATTGGACAATAGATATATGATACTTGATGTATATGCTCACACTTCTTTACCCAACTGAGGTAAATGTTTGCTATAATTGCCCATTTATCCACTAAAAGGCCAAATTGTAACTCCACATCTTAGAGAGTGATGGTGGCCTTCCAATGAGTCATATGGAATGTGTGAATCTCGAGCCTCCACGTCTCCACTAAGGTAATGATCAAATGCTAATCCAATTGAATGAATGGCAAGTGACTCATTTCCCTACCAAACTCTCTCTTGAAAACATAAAGGTTTGAAGGATAAATAATATTCAATTAAATAACAATATTTATATAAAAATGTAATTTTTAATATCTATCCCTCCCATACGGTTTTTGACCAATATCTACTGCGCTAAGTGAGCATTAATTTATTAATAAGTCTCGACTCTATCTAAGCTACAAAATAAAATACAACTTGGTAAGTGTTAGACATGATATGGTTTGAATAATACTATAGATAATGCTAAATGAATAAAATGTGTATTTATTCGGCATTTCTTCACTTACCATGCTTGTTTCTCTCTAAGCAACATTTTTATTATGTCATTCCCCTTTATAAAGGTTGAATGAAAGTCTTCTAAAGGCTTTTTAAGGTTTATCTCCAAATGATATCATTTTAATCCAGACTTGCACATTCTACATAAGTTTTCCATTGGGGTAGAGAAATGGAAGTTTAACTGATAGCTAGTTGATCTCATCTTCAATGGAAAAGAAGTGAGCTTAGTAACATTGTAATTATTGATGTGCTCACTTGTATCATGGTCTAATAGCTAAGCAATTGTTAACCCTCAAACATGTCATTGTTGTGCAAGTATGCAAATGGGGAATCTTATATATCTGCCATTTGTTGCATGTATAGGTGTGATTCTTTAAGCATATAGTTTGGGCTTTTCTTCTTCCCTTTAGCTCATTTGCTAGATTTTTGCTTTTAGTTATAACCTCAAATATTCCATTTTGTCTAGCTATTTAATCATTTTTTGAGCATTAACCCTCTATCTCCATTTTTCAATTGTCTTGAAAACATATTTTATGGATACTTTCCTCTTCTCTATTGCTTCAAGTGCTTCCATGTGCATTTTGTTGAAGTATTTAATGTAGTATTATAAGAAATTTTGGATTTAGAAACAGAAATTTATATCTTTGAATGTATGATTTTTGTTGCAAAAGAAAAAATTTTCACAACAAATTTTCTTTGAAAAAATCATCCTTGCTAATTTTATTCAACAATGGACTATCTATTTGTTGCAAATATGCATAAAAAAATTGTCTCTTATACTAGTGAATTCGGTTGCAAAATTAATTGTTAAATTTACAATGAAATGAATTTAGAGACAAAAGTTTTGTCACAAATCATAACAATTTTTGTCTCTGGTTCACTATGAGTAACAACTAATGTTTTTATTTAATTAAAAATTATCGTTGCAAATTTGTTTCTATTGTATATTTTGAAATAATTTTTGTCGCTAATCAGTTTATATTTTGATCATTGGTAAAATTATATTTCTATTTCTCAATTATTTCCATTGTAAATTTATCTTTATTTTTATGATAAATATAATTTAATATAATTAATAATAAATTCAATTGCAAATCTATCATTGATTTGATTATTAATTAGAATAGGGTTTAATTTATCAAAAAAAATATCACAAATTTATCTCTATTTTGATGGTAATTAAAATTAAAATTTATTTTATTAAAAAAATAATTGAAAACTTGTTTATATTTTCATCATCATCGCAAAGGTAAAATTAACATTATTTGCATATGAAATATTGATTTTTTTTATACCAAGAGAGGAGCACTCATGTAAGACTATGAATTGTTTAGATTTCAATTTGGTGAAACTATATCTGATGGATTTAATAGATTTACTTTAATCACTAAAGAACTTGCTTTGCTTGATAAAAAGTTTGATGACGGTGAGATCGTTAGGAAAATCTTGCGAATCTTACCAAGTTCATGGGATTTAAAGATTAATTCAATTGAAGAAGCTCATGACTTAGATAAACTAACACTGAGTCAACTTTGAGAAAAGTTTTAGGCATATGATTCAAAATTGAAGCATATGAATGATGAAGAGAAAGTTAAAAAGTCTATAGCATTCAAGGCTACTAAACAAGACATTGAAACAAATGAAGAATCAAACATGAAGGAAGATAATGATGATCTGATAATGCTGGCTCAAAGATTCACAAAAGCATTCAAGAAAAATGGTAAGCGATCTAAACATTTTTCTATTAATCAATCTAAGTATAATACAAGAAAGGTTTTCAAAGAAAAAGAAGAAAAGAAAGAAATAGTTTGTTTCAAATGCAAGAAGCTGGGACACATCAAGTATGAATGTCCTATGTTAATAAAAAAGATAGAGAAATACAAGAAGAAACACAAAACTTTAATGCCAACATGGAGTGATCTTGATGAGTCAGATGTTAGATCAAACAATGAAGAGGCAAATTTGTGCTTCATGGCTTTATCTGAGATATCTTATGAATCTGAGAATGAGATACCTGTTAGTATTAGAAAACAAGTTAAACGACTATTAAAAGTTTTATCTAAAGCAAATGAAAAGATTGAAAATTTGAGAAATAAAAAAGAAGTCATATGTTAGACTAATATGTTATTAATTGATGAAAAAGATATTCTAAAAAATGATATGGCAATTTTACATATGGATAATAAAAGCTTATGAGAAGCACAAGATATGTTATGAAATTAAAATAATACATTAATAAAAGAAATTGAAGAACTTAATGTAAGAATCGATGAAATATAAAAATTTGAGTTCTATGTTTACTAAGTTTTTTGAAAGTGATGAAAAACTATAAAAGTTAATATTATCTTAAAGAGTAAGTAACTCAAAAGAAGGATTAGGATATAATAAGGCTGAGTCCTCAAACTAAGCAAAGAAAACTATTTTTGTTAAAGGAAAAGATTCAATCATTAAAGATGATATTGATATAAGTAAGAAGGAGAATAAAAGTATAAATATGAAAGAAAATAAGTATGTTAAACAAAATAAAAAGAATATTAGAAAATATTCCAGACAGTATTCTAGACAGTACTCTAAACAAAACTTCAGATAGAATTATAGACAGATGTACAAACAATACTATAGAAGAAATTACAAAAGGTGTAATGAAGGTTATACTAGATCATATAATTATCCTCAGAGAATGGTAAACTTATATCAATATCAATGGAGACCATATCAATATCAGAAAAGTCCAATAAGATCTAATACTTATGCGTACTATTTTTGCAACAAGCTTGGACAAATAGAAAAATTTTGTTATTACAAAAATAATAAGCTCAGCCAACAACAAGTAAGAAATAAAAATAACACGAGCTTCAATTTTGGTGGACCCAAGCTAGTTTGGGTTCCTAAAAGGGTTTAATCATTTCCTTTGTATATGTAGGAACACGAAACAAAGCTAAAAGAATTGTGATACCTAGATAGTGGGTGCTCATGATACATGTTAAGGGATATTTTGTTGTTTAAGAATCTAGAATGGAAAAATGGAGGTTATGTTAAGTTCGATGATGACAGTAGATGAAAGATAATAGTAACTGGTATAGTAGGATTTCCCTTTAAAACAATTGAAAATGTATTTGTTGTAAGAGGTTTGAAACACAATATCTTAAGTATTAGTTAACTATATGATAAAGGTTACAAAATGATTTTTGAAAAGGATAAAGTATAAGCTTATGATCAAAACGAAGAAAAATAGTTTGAAGGATTTCGAAAAAGAAACATTTACATGGTTGAACCATCTAGAGTAGATATTGAAAGATGTTTCTTAACATTATATGATAACTATTTTATTTGGCATAAAAAGCTTAGACGTGTTAATTTCTCACAACTAGAAAGACTTTCAAAAAATAAACTTGTTATTGGATTGCCAAAAATTTGTTCTATTAAAGATATTAAATGTGATACTTGCTTGAAAAATAAAATGGTATTAGTATCTCATAAGTCTAAAAATGTTATTTTAACAAAAAGACCTTTAGAACTTCTATATCTTGATTTTTTGGTTTGAAAAGAACTTTGAGCTTATGAGGTAATGGATATGGTTTAGTGATAGTTGATGACTTTTCATGATTTTCATGGGTTCTATTTCTTAGAAATAAGTGTATACATTTGATGACTTTAAAACTTTTTCAAAACAAATTCAAAATAAAAAAGGTTTTTCAATTATAAGTTTAAGAACTAATCATGGTAAAGAATTTGAAAATGAAAACTTTATCCAGTTTTGTGAGAAAAATGGAATAAAACATAATTATTCTGCTCCATATACTTCATAGCAAAATGGAGTGGTAAAAAGGAAAAGCAGAGTTTTATTAGAAATGGTATAAAGTATGCTAAATAAAAGTAATGCACCAAAATATTTATGGGCTGAAGCAATATCTACATCTTGTTATATTTCTAATCATGTTTATGTGAGACACTTGATGTAGAAAACAGTTTATGAAATGTACAAAGGTAGGAAGTCGAATGTGTCATATTTTCATATATTCGGGACTAAATGTTTTATTAAGAAATCTAGGCAAAATCTTAGTAAATTTGATGAAAGAGCCGATGAAGGAATCTTTCTTGGTTATTCGACAACCAATAAAGATTTTCGTATTTTTAATCAAGTAACTAGATTAGTAAAGGAATCTGTTAATGTCAAGTTTATTGATAATCCAATCATGGATGATAGTGATGATGTAATAAATAAATAAAAAAAAAGGGATGGATATCTAAATCATCAACAAAGTTTATAAGATACTATTAGAGTACCTATTGAATAAAAAATAGAAGGTAGAATAGACAGTCGGGTAGATGGTATAATAGACATTTCAACTGAAGTTAGATTAGACAATCAAGTAAACACTTCAATAAAAGGTAAGTTAGACAACAAATTGGACAGTTTGCCAGAAGGTACTACTGAACCTAAATAAACTAGAGTTGGATATTCTAAACCTTAAAGATTTAAGTCATTTCATCCACAAGAGCAGGTGCTTAGGAAAATGGATTAAGGAGTTAAAACTATATCAAAGTTACAAGATATAGAAAATCAATTTACTTTATTATCTAAAATTAAACCTAACAATGTGAATGAGGCTTTTATAGATAGTAATTTGATCAATGCAATGCAAGAAGAGTTAGTACAATTCTAAAGAAATCAAGCATAGACACTAGTTCCCAAACCAAAGGATAAATCCGTTATTGGAACCAAGTGGATGTTCAAAAATAAGCTTGATGAGCAAGGTAAGCTAGTTAGAAATAAAGCAAGACTTGTGGCAAAATGATATTTACAAGAAGAAGGCATTGATTTTGATGAAATTTATGCCCCTATTGCTAGATTAGAAGCTATTGGATTATCATTAGTTTTTGCATGTTACAAAGATTTCAAATGGATGTAAAAAGTGTTTTTTTAAATGGATATATCAAAGAAAAAGTATTTGTAGAACAACTCTCAAGATTTGAAGTTCCATTAAAAGAAGACAATGTTTTTAAATTGCAAAAGGCTCTTTATGGTTTGAAACAAGCTCCTAAAGCTTGGTATGCAAGATTAAGTGATTTTCTAATTAAAAGTAATTTTTCTAAAGGAAAAGTTCATACAACTCTTTTTATCAAATACTTTGAAAAAGATATTTTAGTGGTACAAATTTATGTAGATGATATTATTTTTGGTTCTATACTAATGAAATATATTGCAAGGAATTTTCTAAGTTGATACAGATTGAATTTGAGATGTCCTTAATGGGAGAGCTAAACTTCTTTCTTTGATTGCAGATTAAGCAAACTTCACAAGATAAATTTATTCACTAAGAAAAATATATTAAGCAAATGTTCAAAAAATTTAGATTTGAAAAAGTTAGAGGAGCTGCTACTCCTATGTTAACTTCAATAAGGTTAGATTTTGACATCATTGGTAAAAAGGTACACGAAAAACTTTATAAAAGTTTAATTGGATCCTTATTATATTTAACTCCTTCTAGACCAAACATATTGTTTGCTATTTGTGTATATGTTAGATTTCAAACAAATCCTATTGAAACACATTTAACAACTGTAAAAAGAATTTTCAAATATATATTTTACACTATAAATTAGGAATTTGGTATAAAAAAAATCAAAATATTGATTTAATAGGATATTCAGATGCTAATTATGCAAGCTGTAAGATTAATAAAAATGTACTTCAGGAACTTATCATTTTTTAGGGAATAAACTTATATCTTGGTTATCCAAGAAATAAAATTCTATTGCCCTATCAATAGCTGAAGCTGAATATGTTTTAATAGCAAGGTGTTGTGCTCAAGTTTTATGGATTAAAAAACAATTGTGTGATAACAAAACTACTATTAATCTTACAAAAAAAAAATCAGTTCATAATTCTAGATCCAAACATATTGAAGTAAGACATCATTTTTATCAAAGATCATGTTAATAATGGAGATATTAATCTTGATTTTGTTAATACTGAATTTTAGTTAGCTAATGTATTTACAAAACCATTAGAAAAGGATAGATTTGAGTTTATTAGAAATGAAATAAGTGTATGTTTTCCTTTATAAAAAATTAAAAAAAATATATAGTAATAATAAAAAAAATAATAATTTTTTTTGTTTGTTATTTCGGATAAATTAAAATAGAAGGAAGATGTGTCATATTCTCTTAGTCGTTAAATTAATCCATGCATGTAGGAATTACTCTCTTTAAAAACTCTTTTTCAAAAGTTAGAGATCTAAAACTTCCCCTTTTTCTCTCTAAGCACTCTCAGTTTGAACACTCTTACTCTCTCTCGACCCTAAAAACTCTCTTGCTCTTATACTCTCTCAAACCCTAATCCTTGTCTGTAATGATGCCACCAAGAAAATCAACCTAAAATACCACAATGATGTCCAAAGCTAAGAAGAAAGAAAAAAAACCTATTGAGATTAAAGAGAAGGAATCATCTATATCGAAACATATTGGCTAAGAAAAATCTCAAGAAACTGACTACAACAGGGAGCTAAGGAAACCCGACAAAAGTAATAGTTTAGAGGAGCTTGTTAAAGATAGTGATATAGAAGGTGAACAAGATGTTCCTCTAATCACTCTAGAAAAGAAGAAAAAGGTACATTGTAAACAATAATTCACTTGAAAATTTATTCCGATAAAAGGAAAAATAATGGATTGCATGTCTTTAGAGTTTGAATATCTGATCAAAAATGGTTTCCATGTAGACGAAATGCTAGATAAGATAGGCTATAGGAAATTGTGCAATATGAGATATATGGTATTTGGAGAAGTTGTAGTAGAATTTTATGAAAATCTTGATTCAAGGAAAAATGATAGGTTAAAATCAAAAGTTTGTGGTCAAGATATTGAAATTATCAAGAATGATCTAATTCAATATTTATAACTCAAAAATTAAAATGATGATGAAGACATTCTAAACATGAAAAGATTGGAGTTATTTCGATACTTGAATGATGAATTTGAAATTGAATCACAATGAGATATGCTTGTTATTCAATTTTCTCTATTGGTGAGAATGCTGTATAAGATTGTGAGTTCTTGTGTTCTACTAGGGATTGGGAATAGAAGATATATTTTAGTTGATGAGACAAAAATTATTTTAGGTATTACTAAAGGGAAAAGTGTAGATATAGTAGACAAAATTTTGAGAAATTTATTTGAAAATAAGGGAAAGAGACCTTATGGGAATTTGATAATGTTTCTCTTACAAGAGAAAAAAATAAGGTTGCCAAAAAAGGACTATACTAATTTTTCTATCATGAAAGTTAATGGAGGAATTTTTCATTATATGAACATCCATGTTTGGAGAAAAGTACAATTCTCTAAGGGATTGTGCTATATACATGGATCATAGGCATACTAGAAGGGATATTTTTTAATGGATGTCTAATGTGGAAAGAGAAACAATCTTCAAAGAAAATAAGAAAGTAAATGAAGAAGAACTTCTAAAAAGGGATATAAAAAGAAAAGGAAAAGAAAAGGCTGATGAAAAGATTGGAAAGGGAAACTTGGAAATTAGGGATGAACCTTTAGTTGAAACAGACACTTCTATAGATGGTTCAGTAGAAGTTGTTCCAAAATCTTTTGCTCCAAGGAGAAATGACTTTGAAGCCAGAATAAGCAATGAAGTGATAAATCTGAAATGCAATATTTCAAATTTAGAAAATTTTATTAAGAAAAGCTTTATGGAAATGAAGTCCATAATGGAGTCACTCTCTAATAAACCTAATGAAGACAAGAGAGAAGTTTAAAGAATAACTTCCACCAACTCCCACTAAGATTGGTAATAGCTCTCTTAAGACTTTTAAGAAGGATAGTAGGATCTTAATGATGAGGCAAGAGACATTATTCTAGCAATCGAACAAATTTTGGAGACTTCAAATATATTATAAGAAATTCATCAAAGTGGTGAGACAAAGATCTTGGATCAAACTGAGCAAGAAACTATTGAGATCAATCCTAAAGCTGCTTAAGAACCTGATCTTAACCCTGTTTTTGAACCCATCTAGACCACTCAAAATGAAACCCTTGCTGAACAATCTATTTAACCATCTTCTCTTGCTGCACTAACTAAAATATAACTAGTTCTAACTTCAGCTCCAACCGAAACCAATCTTGATCTTATTGAAAAGGAATTTTTAGAAGCCCAAATTTCAAGAAGACAAAGGAAAAGAGTAAAGACAACTGTAAGGAAAGGTGTCAAGCCACCTAAGAAGAAGAAGAATTGATATTTTTTTTGAGACTATTGCTAATCATTGTTAGTTGTTTGTTAAATGTCTTTTTTTTTTTTTAAGACTCATGCTGATTGAAGGTTCTAATTGTTGTTGATCTATGTAGTTTAAAATCTTTATTGATGCTTTTATGTTTTTTATGTTTGCTGATTGTTGATTCATACTATATCATATATTAAGGAGGAGTAATATATTTTGCTTGTCTGATAACAAAAAAGAGGAGAAGGAATAGTAAGTAGTGATAAACTGTTTTTACAAATATTCTACTTAAAGTAATATATGCGTTTGTCACTTGAGATAAGTTTTGTTATTATCAAAAAGGAGAAGAATGTTGAGTTCTTTGAAATAAGTTTTAATGATAATAAAAAGTTATTAGTAAATATGTGTTAAGTGTATAAAACAAAAGTATTTATTTTTACAAACACTTAAGCGGACAGTAGGTTACAAACACTTAAACAGACAGTTTGATACAAACATTCTATTTGATGTTTAAGTAGATAATTAAACAAATAGTTTGATACAGACAATCTGTCAAACGTTTGAGTATATATTTAAATAAACAATATGATATTGTGGTTAATAAACTTTGGTATTTATTTTTACAAACACTTAAGCGGACAGTAGGTTACAAACACTTAAACAGACAGTTTGATACAAACATTCTATTTGATGTTTAAGTAGACAATTAAACAAATAGTTTGATACAGACAATCTGTCAAACGTTTGAGTATATATTTAAATAAACAATATGATATTGTGGTTAATAAACTTTGGTTTGAAAAATATATGGTTATACAATTCTTATCTATATTTAATACAAGTTTGATTTAAAAATTTGATTTATTTATAACTACAGTTAGTAAAGTTTTTTTTTTTATGATTGATCAAATTAATTTAAGATTTAATTTAACTAATTATCATTCGAAGAAGAAGAATGAGAAAAGGATAAGGAATATCAGTTGAAGCACACCCGTAATGAGAGGGATTCTATGTTTTCAAACTGAGGCTAATCCATATGAGGTTGTTGACGAAGTAGATGAAGATAGACATAAACTAATTTGAATTTCAAATAGAATTAGTTACATGGTTAAGGAATTTGAATTTGAATTTGAATTTTAGATATACTTTTCAAAATTCCACAAATGTAAGGATATTATGAACATGAGAAGACCGCCTGAATGTTGGAAGGTTTCTATAGACAAAGAAGAATATATAAACTGAAAATTTGAAGATCAAAGAAGAGAACGACACAACAAAAAATACATAAAGATATATGAGTAGAGACAGAAAAAATAAGAATAGAGCAAAAATAATTATTCATCATTTTCTTAAGCCTAAACTAGATAATTTATATTTCTTATTTTTGTAAAACTTTCTTTACTATTTTCATGTACAAATTAGTCTAAGAAAGTGAGGTTATAAAGTCTTGTAGTATGTGCTTAGCCAAGTTGTAGGCTAGAAAGACAGAGTAAGAGCTATTGGTGTTTATAATATTTCTTAGCAATTGAAATAGTAGAACAATTGGTATGGAAGACTAGATCCTTAGCAACGTAACTTGAAGAGAGGACGTACTCAATAGGAGAAACCTTTATACATTGCAGCCTTCTTTACTTTTGATGCACATTAATTTTGTCCATGTCATTTTTGCTAATTGTGTACAATCTTCATTGAGAAGAAAATTTTAAAAGTGATCATTTAATTAGAATTTGATTAATTTTTTTTGGAACAAACAATTTACCTTCCCTCTTGTTTACCATTTCAGGACCTACAAAAAGTATAAATATTAAAAGGATAATTACATTTATTAAAAGTTAATAGTAAAAAATTTAAAAGTATAAATAATAAATGAAAATTTAAAAGTTAAAAGTATATTTATTATTTTTTTCCAAAAAAAAAGTGTCTTTATAAAAGTGTAATAAAAGTGAATAGATTTTAGTTTAAGTTTCTATTCTTTAGATAAATAAAAAGAAAAGTAAAATGTTGAGAAACTTTTTAATATAATTAGAGATAGATTTATTCTATCTCTAAAAGTAATGAATAATAATTTTTTTTAACTTTTAGGGATAGATTTGCAATAGAGATCTAAAAGTAAATGTAGTGCCAAAAAATTCACAAACCTACTATAGAATTAGAGACTAATTTGTGACAATTTATTTATTTTTCTATTGTAGATTTGTTAGTATTCCGTTGCAACTTCTATAATTACAAAAAAGCCTCCATTTTATATCATTGTAGATTTATTGTAAATCCGTCGATAATTAATTTATTTAGAGACATAAATTTTTTGTCAAAGAAATTTTGTTTCTGAAGACTAGTTTTATTGAAGTAGAAAATCTTCTTAACTAGCGCTCCCATTAGTAAGCATTGCCACTAGTAAGCCCTAGGCATTTTTCAAAATGGAATCTTAACTTTCAATGCTACTCGTCATTATATAACCAAAATGATAGCAACCAAGCTAGTGCATTTTCCTTTACTCTTCTAAGTTGATTTCATGAAATGCTTAAACTTGCTTGATTATGCTTGCATTTGGACAATCGCCACCAATTTCTTACATTGCATGTTCTTATAGACCTTATCAAACTTGCTTATAATGTGGCATATATAAAACATCAACACTACAAGTGGAGGCTACCATCTAATAGTGGTTGTATTAAGTGTTAAAATGATGCCTTTGTGTCCATAAAAAAATAAGACAAATTGGCAAGTCTTTGTGCTCACTCATTACATGTTTCTTTGGTTTCTATAAAAACCCATCTCTAGGTTCAGTCAATTCTCCATCCATAATGGCAAATGCAAGTGGGGCTATACAATTATTTCCATCCATGCTATAGGTAATTAATAGTTTGTAATCATACTTCTCATATAAAAAAGTACATCAATAATTAACCAAAGACTTTTAGAACTTATAGGTCTTAATGTATGGACTGAATGTTTAGAAAAGCCACTTCAAAATAAACTCATTAGGGTTTCTCAAAGCATGTCACCCAATTACAAATTTTGATTGCATTGAGGAGTTTTAGTTAATCATTATAAGATTTTTCCCAATTGTCATATGCAATTTTGGTTACCTTTCTCTTATCCTCTCACACCTTTCTCCTAGAAATTGCATGGTTGAAGTTACTTTCAACAATGGTATTGAGGTTAACAACCTTGATATTGGGATGTTTCCTAACATAGGAAAGCAACTGACCATCACATTACAATCTAGTTTTGCATAATCTTGGTTTATTGATAGATTGACGATTGTATGGCATCCCAAAAAATAGTGTTAATAATAAAACTCTCTAACTTCTTCTTACAAGTTTGAAGTCTCCATTTACAACCATTGTCCTTTTAGCAAAAAAAATCACCCAAAAGGTCTTATTTGATTATTTAAGATGAAAGTTACAATAATTCTTGATGTGATACATTTTAAAGGTTTGAATGAAATTGACTTTAGTGTTGAATTTTATGCGTTTCTTGAACTCATCACTATTATTTTAGTTATTATACCTTTTATTATCATTTTCCTTAAAAAGTGATATAACCATTACCTCTCAAAAATAAAAAAATGGAATTGGCTCACTAATTGTCATGTCAATCGTCTCAATTTCTAAGGGATATTTCAGTGCTTGCATTGTTTGCAATGTAATTGAGAATGTGCTACATACATATCATTTACAACATTTTCAAAAGTTTGCTCATCCTCTATGCCTATTTTAATGCATTCCTCATCAAAATCATGCAAAGGATCTTCGAGAATTCGATCTACTTCCTCAATTGAATTTTATTATCATAGAAGGGCTTAAACACAGGCATTGGATTGTATGCATGTTACAATGGTGAATTAGTCATCATGTGTTGCCCTAGTAGTGTTGCATAAGTGTTTGCCAGGGTTGTGTGTCATTCAGGTGGAGCACTTGATTCTTTATAAATCTTAAGATGATAAATCTTGAATATGAGTCTTCTCTAAATCTTTAGCTATTTGAATAAGGTGTCCAACATCATCAATTCATCATCTTCTCTAATAGCCATCAACTTAAAAGATAAAATTACCCTCGCAGTAATGAGGATACCTATATAATCTCAATGTGAACTATAGTAGGATTGATTCCATTGTTTCTACATATCTTATTTAAGAATTCACTATAATTGACATTATTTTTTATTTTGAGTTTTTTAATTGGATCCTATTATACACTAGCCCCTTTTTACTATTCACAATGTTTCCATAAGCATATACAATAAATTTCACAAATGCCACCATTTCAACCTACTATTAAAACATGCAATAAATTAGTCATATCAACCGATTACCACTGATATTATTACTACAACTAATATTATACCAATGATGCATTACATAATAATTCTGTGCAAACAAAGTCTACACGTCATTTAAATATAGAATCAAAACTTTAATTGAATGAAATTTAACTATAATTTGCATATCATTGTATAAGGTTAGAAAAAACCTAGATAATATATTGATTACTGAGACAAACTATCATAACTTTGTATAATGATTTCATTATGGTTGAAATTTATTGTTTGTTCCCATGGATAAGGTTATTTATGGTTTGGTAGGTTCAAAATTAAAATACTAATAAGCTGTGTCTAATTATTGCACCAAAAGCCATCTTCCTCACAAGATGAAACCCCAATGAGTATAAGCACGCTAGACAGCATCAAATATTATAAAGACAACATCAAGTATGAACTAATCAATTGCATTTCCGGTATGCTGAATACTAAGTCACATAGGTAGCGTTTGGTTGGCGTAAAAATTCGGTACTGGATAGGACTTAATTGTTAAACAACCGTGGGTTTAATTATTAAATGCCCTCTAGCGTCCAGGGGGCGCTGCCCCCTTGCTACCCCCGCCGGGGCGGCTTCCCCGGACCCCCGCCCGCTCAGCGTGAGCGGGATCCACGTGCTTTCCTGTTGTAGCAGAAGTATGAGTCTTCAGTGACATATTCAAAATCATAAATAACGTATTATTTCATTAAATATAACATAATTGTTTTTCCTAAAATATTTAATATAATATATTAAACCTTCAAATCATTTTTTCTTATAATAATATTAAATATATATAAATAACTATAATATAATTAAAAAAGGGCAAAATTGTCAATTTTACTCTATCCAGTCCAGTACTTTGCAATTTCAAACACTGGACAGCACAAAGGCCTTCTCTAGTAATTAAAAAGGGCAAAACTGTCAAATTTACTATGTTCAGTCCAATACTTTGCAATCCAAACACTGGACAGCACAAAAATCATTGTCCAGTACTGAACAAACCAAACGTGGTACAAATTTTTTTTTTGTCCAGTTCTTCTTGTTTAGTACTGTCCAGTATCAATAACCAAACGGTACCATAATGCAATGCTGTAGTAAGAGAAAGTAAAGCTTATAATAAGAGCTTAGGGTTTAGGTTACAATGGAGTGAATGTAAAAATTGTTAATTTTCAATACGGAGTGAAATCTCCTGATTTTAATTGGAAGAATGGAGGTAAGAATGAGATTTGAGAGTTTGTTCAAGTGTCTATAATGCAACAAATGAATGAGATTGTTGATGAGGAGTTTAGTGTAAGCCAAGCCATCTTGAGATTAATATTGGTTGTTTCAAATTCTTTATTTTAAGAACATTTTAAATTATTATATACTGATATTTGTGACGATGGATAAATTTATATATATTTTTGTTGAATATAATTGATTGATATATGTTTAAGAAAGGGAATTTAAAGTAACAAATATTTATCCATTACCTTAATATTTACTATGTTATACGTTAAATAGTTTTTTGGAGTATGCTTTTTTTAATATTTGGTTTTAAAAATTGCTATAGCTTTGTATAAAATCCGTTTTCTTTCACAAGTGAAATAAGAAAATTTTTATAATAAAATTAAGGACCGAATCTATTCCGATAAAATAATCAACTGATCGTGTGGAAGGACGTAAAACAAATGGCAACCGTCAACCGCCAATTTTTCTCGAACTATCTCCTTCCTTTGACTTCTTTCCTCCCTTTTTTTATTTTTTATTTTTTTATTTTATTTTCGTCTCTCCTATATATAACTCCTCAAATTGAAACACTGAAAGAAGAGAGAGAGAGAAAAAAAAAACTCTCTTGCAAAGCTTGAATCTCTAAAATGGGTGTCCACAGTCTCTGGGAACTTCTCGCCCCCGTCGGTCGACGCGTCTCCGTTGAAACCCTCGCCGGAAAGAAACTCGCCATTGGTCCTATCCCTTTCTTCCCTCCCACCCCTTCTCTCTCTCTCTCTCTCGTTTGCTGCGGTTAGTTGTGTTTCTGATTATTTTTAGCTAATACCTGCAGATGCGAGCATATGGATGGTTCAGTTTATGAAGGCGATGCGAGACGAGAAGGGCGAAATGGTACGAAACGCTCATTTATTAGGGTTTTTCCGCCGAATATGCAAGCTTTTGTTCCTCAGGACCAAGCCTGTGTTCGTCTTTGATGGTGGAACCCCCGCCCTTAAACGACGCACCGTCATTGCGCGCCGAAGACAGCGGGAGAATGCGCAGGCCAAGATACGGAAGATGGCAGAGAAGTTGTTGCTTAATCATGTGAGTAATAATTAGTGATAATTAGGGTTTAGTAGACTATCATGGAATTTGACATTGTGGAGATCCAGCACTCAGTATATGACTTTGCGTTAGTTAAATGTTTTCCGACCGTGTGCATGTTACGGCAAACGTTGTTCTTTGTCTTTTGATCTTTAGAATTATGTGGCTAGTCTGTTTGATATTACGGTGGTATTTGGTTAGGATGGTGCGACCTTGTAGCGGTGAGTAATGGAAGGGATTGTGATAAACGGATGGTGATGTTGAATGTTGATCGTTTGTCGTGGAAGTGACAAAAGTATTGGAGAAACGTCACTGCTATGGGAAAAGTGAAACCATTTTTCTAGTTAATAATGGAAAATTTCAATTTGATAGGAAATGTGTTCATTGATAATTTACATTTTGTGCTGTTGCGATCCAGAATTTTTTTCCCCTTCTCTGTGTGTGAAGCAATCACACCATTACTTCCATCAGACTGATTCTTTATTTAGTACCTATATGAACTCATAACTTGGATACTTGTTTTATTTATTGACACATGAATAGAAATGGTTATACCCAAAAAACATGAATGGAAATGATTCATGGGGTTTATAACTTCTTATAAAAGTGTGACATCTTTCCTTTATATATATAATTCTAGAAGCTTTTGTATATTGGTTATGATTCTAAGAGATAGGCTCTTTACTAAAGGATGTATCTTTTAGAGGAATGGCAACCTTTGCGTTGCTTAACATAAATTGACACAACTCATACCTTCCTTAATATTGCATTCCTGCTTCTATATTTTGAATGATTATACTTTTGCAGAAGATGCATCATTTTATATTAATATAGAAAGACAATTTTTTTTTTTATCATATAAAACTAATATACGATATATTGATATGTTATTTGTGATAATTTTTCTACAAATTTATTATCTTCTATATTATTAAGCAAAAACCACTATTCAGCTTCCAACTATAGAGTATATGAATTTGGAAGAAATAAATATTGAGATTGCAAGTGGGTTAATGGAGGGTAGTGGTAGTTTTCTTATTTTGTACTTTCAGATGAAACAAATACATCAAGACATTTTTATATTCTGTGACACAAGTATTGTGCGTGCATGTTATTCTAGACATCATAAATATGATTAATCACTTCACACCAATATCTGCTCATAGTGCAGGTTTTTCCTAGTTGCATTCTTGTATAGGAACGAGTTAGAATTTTCTGTGTAATTTCTTTTGGAGAAGAAGTTTCTTTATTTAAAGTAAATATGCTTTTACTTCAATTGCCCTGTCCCTTTGGTTACACATTTTGAATTTCATGGGTTGAAAATTGGGTTTTCTTACTTTTTTTTTTATTTTTAAATCAAATATGAAGTACTAAACTTGGTTTAAAGTCTCTTATACACTGAGTTGGTTCCTATTTCTATTTTTTGTTTTTCTTTGTCTATGTTGATATAAGCTAGTGAAAATTTATTCATGTGCATTAATGGTATTTCTCCTCTTGTCATGCTCTGTGATGCATTTGTTTTACTTAAAAGTGATTTTTACATGGAATCTAGTGTTGCATTGATGCAGCTTAAGTCAACGAGGCTAAAAGAATTAGAAAAAGATCTTGAGAACCAGAGAAAGAAAAATAATGCCAAAGGAAAGAAGGTGTTGTCAGATCAGAGTGAGGTATTAAGTGATAATGGCAAAGAGAAAAGAGGAGCACCTTTGAGTCACGATCAGGAAAAGGTAGATGAAATGTAAGTCTTGCTCGAGGTGATCTTTTGATTCTATTATTTCAAGTTAGGGAATTATTTGGTCTTGGAGACTACGTTAATGAGTTAATTTAGGTTGGCAGCATCTCTTGCAGCAGAGGAAGAAGGGAGATTTGCTAATGCAGTGTCAACATCTAATGCTGAAATTTCTGTTGATGAAAATGATGGATTGGAAGAGATAATTTTGGTAAATTAGATCTCTCACTTTGCTCTATTTTCTGTTAGGATGTTTGAAATCTCTCAAGCATTAAAGCCTGAAAAATAATTAGTGGATGTGAGGTCTCAAAGTGTTCTTACCTTTTCTGCTGACAAAAAAGGATTCTTCTTGTTGACACGATATGTGTAATTATTTAATATTTAGACATTGCTCTAAGTTCGTTGGTATTTTTTTTTGATGTCTCTCACAATATTGCACCATAATTGATGAAAAGAATAAATATTTTAGCACATCTTTATTCCTTTTTCACATTGTTGGGCTCTTTGTAGGCCTTACACCTTTAATTCATTTTAGATTTCTATCGCTTGATGACATATGAGATTACTTAAGTTTGCTGATTTATTTGTCAGCCTGAAATCATTGAAAATCTTGATCCAACAGTATTAGAAGCTTTGCCTCCGGATTTAGTGGCTCAGGTGACTTCTTTGCTCTATAAGTAATGATTTATGTGATTTGTTGAGGTTTTCCAGCCATACCATTGGCATGATTTACGGTGCTCTGGTTGTTATGACTTGATATGCAGATACAAGGAAGATCTGGCATTGGATATAAGGTTAGAGATTTTTGTTCTTGCATATTAAGATATATGCTAGTTAATCTGAATGAATAGGTCAGGTACCCATGGGAAGAAATCCAATTATTTTGTCTTACTTTTTGTGTTGTGGTGCTGCACAGGCAAAGCAAGTATTACCAGGCAAAGATGGTAAACTGAGAAGTAATCTGGATGCACATGATGTGGGATCAAAAATCCAGAGTCAGGAGGAGCTGGATGAGATGTAAGTGGCATGGCTTTGTTATTGTCTTATCCATCCTTTCAGACTGTTAATATATCAGTTTTAGTTTGTTGGCATCAATTGCAAAAGAGGAAGGCTGGAAAGTTCCTGATTATGGATTGACATCTGATCCGCAAGATCATTTTGAGGTTGAAGATCATGAAGCAGATGAGGAGATGATCATTGTAAGCATGTACTTCTGAAATGGGATAGATCCAGAATGTTAAAATTCAAAATATATTGTTTGTGTTTTGGCCAAAAAAATGAAAACTATATTTTTCTGTTTGGATTTTCCTTTTGACCTTATTATTTCTTTTATAATCTTTTTTCCCTTCTAGTGTGAATCATGTTTTTGACAAATCAATATAGACATGGACTAGCGAGAGATTTTCCTCATCTGGAAGTTTGAGACTAAATTTTACAAGCTTTGAAACCTTCTTATGGACCTGGATCTTAATCTAGATGCAATTATATTTCACTTGTAAATGATGCTGAAATAGAGAGCCAATTTTCATAAGTATGTTAGGTGCAGATACTTCAATACGCTTAATATTCTCAGATAAAATTGCTATGTATTGACTGGTTGTGTTGTGGCAGCTGTCATGATTTTTACACGTATAATAAAGAGCTATATGTTGTATGGATGCTTCCATACAGTGACTTACCTAATTTGTACATCAAATGTTTACTTACCTCTACAGTGAATGAAGTTCTCTTATTAGAAATGCTCTTTAGTACATGGTACCGTTGAGGTCTCCTGTCAAGCCTATGCATCTCATACTTTTAAGTTTTGGCTTTAGTTCCTTTTTTAATCTATACTGCATGCTTCTTTAGTGCTACATCGATGACTATGAAATTAAAGTAGCAACCATAAAGGTTATGGGAGGTCCATCAATTATGCATGGATGGAATATTTTTTGAGGCTGATGGGTAACTTTGTTGGATGTATCATTTTGATCATGCCATCTGAAACTTTATGAAGTCTCTTTAAATATATTACATAGGTCGCATGCACATCATATGGACATGGTATTTAAAAGAGTTGATGAATGCAAAACTTAAAGGAGTGAAAAAGAGGCTGAATTTTTTTCCAATCTTTTTGCAGCCAGAAGTGCATGGGAATGTTGATCGTGATGTATTAGATTCTTTGCCTATTTCGATGAGGCTTGATCTTCTTGCTCAGGTTAGTTTATTATAGTTGTCAAGTAATTTAGGATTTTCAAGCTTGGTATTTTGGAAATGTTCTATTTCTCTTGGGAGGTAACGTTGGTTGCTTTTCTGTAGATGAAAGAGAGACAGATGGCAGAAAACAGGCAGAGGTATCAGAAAATAAAGAAGGTGTGTGCTTGAAAGAATCTATATCTTACTGGACTTGGGTGGTAGAGAACATATGCATCATGAATGGTAAATGGCATCTTTCTTTCATCGAAGATTATATGTGCGGCATTTGAAGCAGGAGAAAAAAGAAAAACCCAAATATTACGTTTTTCTCTTGGTTGCTTATATAGTTATCTTTTCTCTATTTGTTCATTGATTCTATCTTTGAACTTCAGGAAGCAGTCTTGTTCCAGTAATTGTATTACCCACTTTCCCTTAATCGGCTCTTTCTTAATGGTATGCAGGCTCCTGAAAAATTTTCTGAGTTACAAATACAGTCATATCTTAAATCTGTTTCTCTACGTCGCGAGATAAATCAGGTGCAGAAAGCTGCTGCTGGGAGAGGGGTAGGTGGAGTGCAGACTTCTCGTATTGCATCGGAAGCTAACAGGGAGTTCATATTCTCATCAACATTCTCTGGTAATAAAGAGTGAGTATAAGACTCTTGATGACAATTGGTTCTCATGGGCCCTGACCTAGACATGTGAATAGATTTTAATTTTCTGAAGTGTGTATCTTTCAGAATCCTCATATCTTCTGGAGCACAAACCAGTAAAAGTAGAGAAGATCAGTCAAATATGGTACCTCATTCTCTGGACTCTGCCCCTGGATTTCCATCTACCAGTGAGGCCAATTCAGTGAAAGAATCGATGGCAGATAAATCTAAAAAGTCCTTTGATCATGGTGTGGAGACATTTTTAGATGAGAGGGGTCGTGTTCGAGTTAGTAGAGTAAGGGCTATGGGGATTCGAATGACTCGTGATCTGCAAAGGAACTTGGAATTGATGAAAGAGATTGATCAGGGTCTAGCAATGAGAGATGGAGGAGCAAGTGATGTTGAAAATGCTGAGACAATGTTAAGTGAAAATAATATTGGTGGAGCAGGAAGTAAAAATTTAGCAGAATTGTCAGGCAGTGCTGATTGTAGCTTCATTGACTTGAATGGGAACAATGAGAATTTTGTCTTTGGGAAAGAAGCATCTATTCAGATATCCTTTGAAGATGATGGTGAGACCCAGAGTTTTGATGGGGATGACCAGATATTTGCTAGCTTAGTAGCAGGAAATCCTTTAACTCCATTGTCTGCTGAAAAAGTTACAGCTGGGAAAGAATCTTCTGAGTCTGAGTCAGTCGACTGGCAAGAAGGTGAAGGTAATAGCTTCTCTTGCACTGGTAAGGTGGACGAGCTGTTTCCTGGGAAGTCAAACAACAATGAAGAGAGTGATGTGGAATGGGAGGAAGGATTTCAAGATATTTGCAAAGACCCCTCTTCTTACCCAGGTGAATGTGGAAAGCATATCTGGAAGGGTGATCAAGAGGAAGATGCTGATCTACAAGAGGCAATCAGGAGAAGTCTGAAAGAGCAGAAGTCTCTTACTGCATCTGAGAAGGATATGAAACAAGAAAGAAATGGAGAAAATAATCTTCTGAGTACCATGTTTATGGGCGTTGACAGTGCATCTGTAAAGAATTTCTCACTTGAGACAGTTGAACGTGCACCCCAAGTTGAAGCAAATTTTCCTAGAGTTAATGGTGGCAGTGACCTTGTCTCCCATGATAGCAAGGTTATGTATGATATTGTTGGTGCAGAAATGCAGCAGGGATCTTATGAAGTACATAATCTTGGTGTCATGGGGGCTTTGACCAATGAAGTGGAGAAGTGTCAATGCTCTCCTAGGGAGCAAGATGGTTGTCTAATGGGTGGCTTGTGTGGAGAGCTTGTGCCAGAGATCACGACTTCGTTGCTATTGGAGAAGGAGCAGGTTCATGCTCCTGCAGATGCTTCTGCTGTGCGATCTGGGTTGTCTGCACCGATGGACAAACATTCAAAGGGAGATCCTTGTGATAGAGCCTTTGGGAATAGTTGTGACAGCACCACTGCTGATGATAAGATACACCAAGAGGATGCTGTAGAATTACAAGCTGTTACTGAAGAATCTTATCTACCAAGAAATCCAGTGTTGGCATGCAGCTCAAAATTGATGGATGTTGATGTTGGGGAGCTTAAAGTCCAATGCAACCAAGTAGATAGTTCCACAGGGAGGATGCATAGCAAGCCAGATTTTCCTATTAAGGATTATGGAAATGCAGAAGTTGAATTTACAAAGGAAAATCTTGAGGAAGAAATACAGAAGCTAGATCAAGAGTTTATTGATCTAGGAAATGAGCGGAAAAAGCTTGAACGCACTGCTGAATCTGTCAACAATGAGATGTTTACAGAATGTCAGGTAGATGCATAGCCTTATCCCGTTAACATCTCTGGTGCAGCCTTAGATCAAATGATTACCACTCTTGTTGGTGCGCTGAAAATTTTGACTATGTAAAATCAAGTACTTCTTTGAAGTTATACCAGAGAGATGGGGGAAAAAAACCAGAATGTTAATAGTTAATACAATACTTGTCCTTCCTCCATCTTTATTACTTTTAGTCCAAGCACAGATCAATTTGCTAATCAGGTGATTGCTGCTCTAATAGAGAGCCATAGTAAAGTTATTTCAACTGCTTTTCTGAACAAGTGTGAGGAGTTGGCATCTCAATTGAGAGATGAGGAACCACTGTTTTGCTTCAAACTGAAATGTCTTCTTTTGCTTTGGTGTGCTTTTTGCTCGTTCTATCTTTTTCTGGCCTTGTGTATTGGAAATGCCTTTCCAATTGCTATTTTTTATATGCTGAAGATGCATGCTGTGTGGTTTATATCTCTTGCTTTCCAAACAGTGAACAATTTGACATAAACTTATCTCTCACCGAATCAAGGATCTCAGCTATAGATACATCAGTCTCTGATTGAATCCTTGGTGTGTGACTGAATTGACTATGCTGATGCTTGTTTATTGAATTATGCATAGCTACTAAAAGTAAAAACTCAAGGGTTCTCCCCTCATGCCTTCTATGGCACATTCCTTAGAAAGAGCACCCTTGCCAATGTCTCTTTGTGTAGCAACTGGATGTGTTTCATAGTTATTATTTTCCAATATCCAATTCTGTTTCTTGTTAGATCTCCTGATATTAATTTTTCTGTTGAAGGATGTGAGTTACAGTACTGAGAAATATCTTTGCTCTCTGCAGGAGCTGTTACAAATGTTTGGGTTGCCCTACATAATCGCACCAATGGAAGCAGAAGCTCAGTGTGCTTACATGGAAATGGAAAACCTAGTTGATGGTGTAGTGACTGATGACTCTGATGTATTCTTGTTTGGTGCGCAAAGTGTTTACAAGAATATATTTGATGATAGGAAATATGTTGAGACATACTTCATGAAGGTTAGAACTGGCAAGTCATTGAACAATTTAAGTTCTGTGCTGAGATTGATGTCTGTTTCATCTGTTAATATTAATAAAGTTCTTATTACTTCTTTGTGTGTCCTTTCTACAATTCATAGGACATAGAGAAGGAGCTTGGTCTTACCAGAGAAAAACTAATTCACATGGCATTGCTCCTTGGTAGCGATTATACGGAAGGCATTAGGTAAAAGATTATTTGGACTCTTTATCTTTCCATAATGATTTAGTTGTCCCGCCATATTAATGCAATTGCAACTTTCAATGTGTTTTCCAATTATTCTCCTGCTTTTTCATGTCAATGATTGTATATTTTCATTTTGGTAGAGAAACTATTTATTTTTCTTGTCTGTTTTCATTGCAATGTAAATATCACATCGCATGTCACTCATTAGGTGATTATTTAGAATTTACGCTGATGTATTTTGTTCCAGTGGAATTGGGATTGTTAATGCCATTGAAGTCGTGAATGCATTTCCAGAGGAAAATGGTCTTCAAAAGTTTCGCGAGTGGGTTGAATCACCAGATCCATCAATTCTTGGAAAAGGTAGTAAGCAAGGTGCATCCACTCTTAGGAAGAGAGGGTCAAATGCATGTAGCAATGGCAAAAATGTCCCAAAAGATACTATGGAAGGCCTCTCGTTATCAAAAGAAAAAGAATCTTCATCTAATGACCCTGAGAACTTGGCTGATCAAATTGAAGAGATGAAGGAGCACTTTATGATTAAGCATGTAACAATACATATATTTCTGATCTTTCTTTTGTAAGAATCCATTTTTATAGATTAGAATATTCTGTCATTTCTGACAATTTTCACACGAGTATGCAGAGAAATGTGAGCAAGAATTGGCATATTCCTGCTAACTTTCCCAGTGAAGCAGTAATATCTGCATATACCTTTCCTCAAGTTGACAAGTCAACGGAGCCTTTCTCGTGGGGGAGGCCTGATCATTTTGTTCTTCGCAAGTGGGTAGTCTTTCTTTTTGCTTGTAATAGGTCTTGCAACAATAAAGATAACTTCTAATCTTTGAAACGGTCACCGTTTTGGTTGATCTTTTTTCTGTTAAAGTTTATTTATAATGCCCCTATAGTATAATATGCTTGCAATGCATTCTCAAATATCAGCCAAATCCAGTTAATTATGGTTTAATATGTTGACAATGTAATGAGGGGTTAGTTGCAGAGGAGGAGGGAAAAGAAAAAGTAACATGTCTGTTAAGACTCGGTTCAAGCTGCTTACATCATTATTGGTTTCCACTTGGATGGGCAAATCTTATGTGTGGAACCATGTTTTATGGTGGAATGATCATTTCCAAGGGAACTGGAAATTCCATCCCCAGGTGGAATGTGAATTGCATTCCCATTCCTTAATGCCAAAGAATATTGCAATAATACTTATATTACTTCAACTAGAAGTAAATGTAGTGATTAATTTATCATTAGCGTGAATTTGGAAGTTCTTAATTTTTTTGTACTTAATAACCAATTACTTATTTCCATGAAGTAAATTCTAATTTAATTTTTTTTTTTTTGGGCCAACTAAGGGAATAAATTCTTATTTAATTAATCACAGTATTTACAGCATGTAATAGTAATACATTGTTACAAGGAAAAGGTGGAATCAGTTATATATTATTAATATATAATATAATAAACAACATAATTTTTTTTATATATTTTATATTTATATTTTCATTATTATTAATGAAACCATGTCTTAATCTTATTCATATTATAGCATATTCTAGTAATAAATTTTTACAGGAAAAGATTTTAATTAGTTACATATTATTTAACATAATACATTACATAACATAATATCTACATATGGATATTATATAATATGATGTATATATTATAGTATATTCTTGTATAGTTTAATAGAACTTAGTGTGCATGTGTCTATGTGTGCGCGTGCATGCGAGCGTGTGTATTTATTTCATATGACTTATGTAATAAAATCATGTGTATGTATGTGTATTCATTTCATATGACTTATAGAATAAAATTTATGAGGGTTGGCCTTTCTCCCTTCCTCTTGGAGTTAGGATCCTTTAAAAATGTATACACTAATATATTCATGTATAATATAGTATAACATAATATGTTTTTTTATCTTGTAAAATTTATACCAAATAACATAATTACATGGTATTTATATGTTAATATTACACAAGTATTGTTTACTAGTTTTTGCAAAATATATATATTAAACAGTATATCACTATTCCATTCCTTTTAACTATCCAATAAAATGAAAGAAAACCAATTTGTTTCATTCCATTAATTTCCTCAAAACAGAGCAAATGTAATACTCATTCCATTTATTTCTTTCCATTCCTTTCAATCCATTGCTTTCTATTCCATTGCAAAATAGTTTGCCCTCCATTCGCTTCCATTCTATTCCATTAAATTGCCAATGATCCTGGATTTTAAATCCTTCTGATTTTATAATGACTTTGGATACAGATTATGTTGGGAGAAATTTGGGTGGGGCAGCCAGAAAGCAGATGAGCTCTTAGTACCTGTTTTGAAGGAGTACAACAAACATGAGGTACTCTCTCTCTTTCACACATGTATGCATGTGCATGTGCACACACAACACACACATGTACGTGCTGCATATACCATACAAATGCCCATAGAGGTGAACATGCAGTCGTATGTTATGCACTAGTGCAAGAAGTCGTATTTCCTCATATGAGAATGAGTACAGGCACAAGTGTGCACTGACATATGGAGGCAAAAGTAAGATTGTTGATTCCTGTAATAAAGAAGAGAGAGGAATCTGGATAATTTTTCTAGAAGCTCTATAGTACATTTTGTTGGGTAGATTACTCATGCTGTTTTATCACCCTTCCCTCTTTATTACATTACTATGTCATGTGAATATTCTCTGAGCAAAATTTTTCAGCCTTCTATGGATTATAGTCAATCCTAGGGATGTTTCTTTTCTTTTTTTCTTTTTTTTTTTTGCCGGTACTCATTCCTTGGTTGAGCACAAGGAATGGGCATTCCTTGTACTTTCCATCAAATGAGATTTTTGGATGATTTCTCTAGAAGCTCTAGACTTTTATAGTACATTTTGTTGGGTAGAATATTCATGCTGTTTTATCACCCTTCCCTCTTTATTACATGACTATTTCATGTGAATATTCTGAGATCTAAGATTTTCAGCCTTCTGTGGAATATACTCATTCCTTGGTTGAGCTCAAGGAATGGGCATTCCTTGTCCCTTCCATCAAATGAAATTGAAATAG
Source organism: Laguncularia racemosa (assembly GCA_037954665.1). Taxonomy (NCBI): domain Eukaryota; kingdom Viridiplantae; phylum Streptophyta; class Magnoliopsida; order Myrtales; family Combretaceae; genus Laguncularia; species Laguncularia racemosa. The sequence goes on along the minus strand of JBBMOL010000024.1, from coordinate 4,435,362 downwards.
CACTCACCTTCCCTCTAGCACCATCACCACAACCATTAGTAACGAAGTCCACTAGGACCATTTTGGTCAGCTGCCTATGGAAGGTAGCACTGGTGATGCACCGGCAACATGTGGTAACACCCCCACCAGCCACTTGATCCACTTGGGTCACCACCCCACCAAACATACCGTGCATCATAGCTCTGCCAGCCACGAGACTTTTTGTTGCTCAATCACTAGATACACAGGAGAGAGGGGGTGTGTTGGGTATCTTTTAGATATTTTGCCTTCACCCCTTACTCTATTTTTTGCTTGATCATAGGAGCGAGGTATTCTATGGGAGTATTCTTTCTTGCAATCAACTGTAAGGTTCTTTTATTATTTATTGACAGAAATTCTATATTTGTTTTGTTGCATACTTAATGAAGACCCAATTGCGCTTGGAAGCATTTTACTCTTTTAATGAGAGATTTGCAAAGATTCGAAGTAAAAGAATAAAGAAAGCTGTGAGAGGAATTACTGGAAGTCAAGCCCCAGAGTTGATGGATGATGGTGAAAAGGTGGTTCGGAGTGCAAAGAAACAGAAAAAAAGCCCCGAACAACCTCAAATTGAAAAATCAAAGGAATCTTCTAGTGGGGTAAAGGAAACAGTTTCTGCATGCAACCAAGAAGGTAAATTAACTGCATCTCAACCAAATAAAAAGGTCAGTACAATAATAATTCTAATGAAGCTGAACTATGGGACCCACTTGATTCAGTAAGAAGCACCAGAAGTACCAATAAATTTCCAGGTGGAAGTTCCAATTGTAGAGGAAGAGGAAGAGGAAGAGGAAGAAAGGATGGAGTTAAGACGAGTAAGAGAAAAGCTACTCATGGTAGAGCTGACATGAATTCAAGTGATGATAGCAGCAATGATGATGAGGATGAAGTCCCAGGAGACAAGCTTGAAGGAATACAAGAAGTGAGAAGGGTAAGTATGGTTTATTTATTCTCTTTTCTCTGATTCCTGGTAAACATTGATAGCTGCAGACAGAAATCTGCTAAAAGAAGAGTTCTTAAGTTTTACCTGGTACTTTAATTATTTTTTTTGCTAGCTGGCGTCAAAATACTCCAAGCAAGTTCTGTGCTGGAAACTCTCTTTCCAAGTTTTCTCCATTTAGATTCAAGACTTGGTAGGAATTTTAACAGGCAAATCGTATTATGTTAAATGTGTGATATTTATTAGGCACAAACAGTTAACAACTCTCTGTAAAAGTCTCTTTTCAACATCTGTATCTTAGAGCACTTATTTTCCCTCTTCTAACTTATCTTTCTCAGGACCTTACTTTTGAAAAAGAGCTGACCATCTACATTTATCTTCTTATGGTCATAAACAGAGTAATTTCTTGTAGCTTTAAAAAGCTTGCTTCATTGATACAGAATTGGATGGTTCCATCTATAGTGTTTTGATTTGAATACGTAGGCATACACAAGGATTTATATGTTATCAGGATGTAATATTCTCATGTCGTCGACTCAGGTTTTAGGCTTTTTTATTCTGTACCCATTATTTTCAAAGTTTACTTGAAACTCTATAGGGGCTGTATTGTGCAATTGCACCACAGTTAATCAAACGCAAGTTTTAGCAGTTTGAAAAATTAGGCATTTTTCTATCAGGTTATTTGATTGTGTGGTGGAACTCTATTATCTTAAAATAGATAGGTAGATTGTTATAAATCATGAGTGGTTGAGTTAACATTTTGTTTAGTATCCTTTTCTTTTCTCAATAAGGAAGATCTCACTTATGGCACCAAGGTAGTGCAGTGCAGCCCACAATAGCCATATCATTATAGCAAATGGTGTGGAGAGTTTTAAGTCACCTGGTTAGTGTATTTAAAATGGTGTAATGAACTTATATTATTCAGTTGTACCAAACTGGGAGGTTGCCATTTCTCATGCTTGAAGAAAGGGATGCTTTGGCAGTATTCATATCAGTCAGTCGTTTGCTCTAGCTTTGATCTATTAGAGTTTCCATCCTGTTAGCTTGTTGACATTTTCTATAAAAGAAAAGGAAGTGCTGTTGATTTTTCTGTTCTATATAGTTAGCGGTTTCCCATGGAATAGCTCAAATACTGCCATATTAATTTTCTCCACCTGATTGGAACCCTAAAGAAAGTTGATGTTTGCCATACTTATGCTGCATTACATTTTGCAGTCAGCTCGCACTCGGAAGCAAGTGGATTATATTGAGAATGAAGCAGAACAGGATGCATTTGAACCAGCAGAGAACTGTTGTAACAGTTCTTACGATGTGCTAATAGCGACTCAGGACTGTGTCTCAACCCAAGGAACATTTGGAAAGAATATGGATTGCCAACATCATAGAGATGGAGACCACCTGCTTCAGGATGGCCTTTCTACTGACTACCTGAAGATGGGAGGTGGTTTCTGTTTGGATGAAGATGACACTGATAAACAACAGCTGTGCAATGATGATTGTTCTTTACCTGGTACCTCCAAAGTTCATAACCTTGAAATGGATGCTGATTTGTGCATGGATGAAGCAGACATAGTTGAAGAAGCTTGTGGTGTCCCCAGCAGGGCTATGGATGATGCACACACTTCTCATTGTCTTCTGTATTCAGACAAAGAAACCCATGAGAAGAATTCAGTTCAATCAGCTTCTACTCCATGGTTTAGACCAGACGAGACTCATGATTGCACGAGGATGGAGACATCAGTTGAGCATCATCTAGGTCATTTAAATGCTGCAAACAGTGATAGTCTTGCCCTTGCCACTTCATTGCAGGAGGATAAAACCAGAGAGAAATCTGGCATATCCTATGGAGCTTTAAGTGCCTTGCCTTTCTTGAGAAGGAAGAAGAGAAAAGGCTGAAATCGTACGATTTTAAAATATTTTGGCTTTTGCTTAAATACTGTATCCATCTATCGCAATATCATATGGAGGGCACTATTGTTTGTGAGGTAATTGCTTGAAATGAGGAAGAAGACAGAGCTTTCATAGTGATTTTGTGCCAGCATTACCTGAAATGCAGTTCATTGATTCGTATAGATATTGATAAAGAATGTGATTATGACTATTGAGTTAAGTCATCACTTGATGTAGAAAGCTGTAATACTTCCATTCGCAATGAGAGAAATACAAATGGGGATGTTTATATACAGGTCCGAACCCACGAGGAATTAGCATTAAAAAGATATGACCTCTAACTATGAGGGTATATTTTGTGATATTTCAACCAGGTAAGATGCAAAAGATACATACATTAGGTTTATAAATATCATGCTATTCACCCTACTATAACCTAACTAGCTTCACATTACTATATTTTCTAACACTTCCCTCCGACTTGGCGGATGTGGACACTCTTAACTCACAAAACAAAGCTATAGACAATGATTTCATCGATACGTCGGCTAGCTGTTTCTTGTGGGGATATGAGATACACAAATCAAATCCGTAGTCCACACTTTCCTTTAAGAAAATGTCTATCTAGTTCTATTGTTACTATCACGTTGAACTGTGCTGTGGACTATATTTACAGCTGTTTTGTTATTCCCGAAAACAAAGGCAATACTAATAAGATAATGTAATCTGAAGCAAGCTGCTAGCTATTAATTGTTGATCACCCAATGTTTCACAAGATTGCAATCCTTTTATTTAGCTACTCAAAATATGATCTCATACATGTGGCTGTAGATTTAGTGGGTTACTATATTGAAGAGGCCAAGGATGTCATCTTTTTCTAATGCGGAAGAGATAGATTTCATCTTGATCATTCACTCCCAAGGAATTACCATTAATGTATTTACATGTGGTACTGATGCAATCATGAACCCACACCACCAACCGAAGAATTTAGGTTTGCATCATGCTCATAATGCAATTATTGGAGCTATCAAATTGCAAGAAAAATTGATGGAAATTGAGCTTTAAGCATCCATGCTACTAGGCCACTTAATCCCCATCCACCCCCCTCCCCCCACCCCCGCCCCAAATCCGCCTGACTTAGAAGGTCTACTGATCATTCATCACTTTCAAGGTCCCATTTAACTAGTTCCATCACTTCCATCTAGCCAGAAGCCCATGAAGAAGACCCATCCAATCGGTTGTCGTCTATCATTCGATCATACAAGAAAACTTACTAAGCATTTAGAGTTGTACTTGCCATCCGACCAACTCTATAAAGCCATCCAATTGACCCCTTGTTCCTGAGTTCAAAAGAAATTTGTTTTGTTAACTTTTGGTTTTACACAACTTCATCCTATTCTCGGATTTTCCACTTGACATATTTGAGGACTTTTTAGGATTTACATCTTGTTTTCACAGCAACTTTCACATTATTTCCTCTATTATGTCAAGAACTAACTTGAACATTGATTATTAAGTGATTTATCTCTCTTCAATTCCTAGAGTTCTTATCAAACATTTCATGATTGCAGTGAACCCATGGTTTAGGAATTGTAGATAAAATTGATTTCTATTCAACCCCATAGGAGTTTTGGCAATCTTAAGTTGTATTGATTTTCAATTTGACTATAACTTAGAGTTGACACTGATGCATCATATCTAGTGTGGTTTATGTTCATATTCTTTATTTTCTTGCATTTTATACACAGAAACACCAAAATACTTCTTTTACATTTGGGTTTGACTTGTTGCGCGCTATCTTCGTGTCCAAACCTAAGCTTTTCAATCTGTATACATCATACTAATGGTATCAAAGCTTGTGGTTCGATGTGTTTCATCAGTAAGTTAAAAATTTCTCCACTTTGCTTGTTGAGATTTCTTGAGTGATTGGAGTGTGTTGGGTTGTCATTGTCGTTGTTATTGTTAATATTTGTAGTTGTTGAAGTCATTATGGAGTTGTGAACATGTCGTATTATTGATTGGTGGAGGTTGTTGTATTGAATTTGTGAAGATTATAGTTGAGGGTGAGAAAGCACCCTAGCCGTTTAATCAAATGCTTGAATAAGAAAATTGTGTGTTATGTTATTCTTGGTTGAGTTAATTGATTTTGCTTTTAGTGTTAGTATTGTGGTTACTGTTGTTATTAGTTATTCATTATTGAGTTGAAAAGAGATGTTGGGAAGGGAAAATAAAGTACGTGGCCATTAGATCCTATGAAGGTAAGAAGAATGCATACATAGTTTGATAATATTGAGAGAGCCATGCAAGAAATGAATGCAAATATTAGATTCTTAAGTATTATGAGGAATTAAAACGATTAAGAACCCCAAATCTTTTGTGCCAAACTCGAAAAAACTTAAGCTAAAGAAGTGTCAATAAGAGGTTGAGATTAAGAGTAGAAGAACTCATGATAAAAGAGCTTTAAAAGTGGTCAAGATAAGGATGTGATTGATGTGAAAAGATTGATGTTGTAGAAAGTCCACTGCAAACTATTGAGGTTGAGATTGAGCATGTTGCTTTGGGAGTTCTTGAAAAAGTGGTTAAAAAGAGTGAAATGATTGGTGAATTGGAAGCTATAGATGAAGTTATAGAAATTCCTAGTGGAGTAATTGAAGAAGTTGAGGGTGAAATTGGCAAAGCACTAGGGGGCCCGGTCTAGAATATTGAGAAGTCAAGTGATGTGGAAATGTAGATGGGGTAGAAGAAACTATGATTATGGAGTCTAAAGTTAAGGAGGCTATTGCCATTGTTGAAATTCCAATGGAACCCCTAGCTAAGATTGTTAAGAAAACTTATTTTGTGAAAAGATCAATCATTCCTACCATGGGGATTGGAGTTTTACATGGTTCAATTCAAGAAGTCCAATTAGTACATGGCATGAATAAAATCTATGGTGTTGTGTTATTGTCTATGTATCTTAACCCTTCATTGCCAGTGAGTGTAGTTGATTGGAAACAAGATGAATGCATAGAGGTCGAGTCCTTGGTAGGAGCAAATTTTGAACATGTTGTGCATGTGGAGAATGAGAATCACTATTTAATGCCGTTACAATTGTTTGAAGCTCCTTTGATGCCTATGACATTAGTTGATCAAGCACATGATGTATGGAGAGAACTCTTGATATTGATAAATTTTTTTCTTTAGATGATCCATTATTTTACTTTCTCTTATGTTCTTGCTGGTTTATATTTGATTTAGGAGGGAACCAAAGTATTCAACTAACAAGATCTAGGTTGAAACTTTAGCTATCCTAAGGTAATGATGCAATCATAAACCTAAACCACTATTTAAAGAGCCTCGGATTGCACCAAGCTCAAAATACATTTATTAGAGCTATCAAAATGCAGGAAAAATTGATGGAAATTGCATTTTGAGCATCCATATGACTAGATTATTTACCCTTATTCGAGTGGCCTAGAAGTTATACTAACCATTTATCACTTTAGTAACCCATTCAATCGATTCCATCACGTCCATCCAGTAGGATACCAATGAAAACGAACCATATGACCGGTTGTCATCTATTAATTTGACCAACTTTATGTAGCCATCTGGCTAATCCCTTGTTTTAAGTTCAAATGTGTTCCATTACTTCCTCTAATTTATTAATTTTCCACTACACATATTTGAGAACTTTAAGTAGGGTTTAAGGATATCTTCACATTATTCATATGTTTTTCCTCTCTAATGTCAAGAACAATCTTAGAATATGTGTGATTTATCTCTCATTAATCTATAAAGCTCTTCTCATTTAAGATTATGGAAAAACTTGTTATTTGAGAATCGTAGAAAATATCAATTTCTATTTGACACCTAGTAGGAGTTTTAGTTAGTGTAGTCAAGGTAATCGCACTCAAGGTGTAATGTCCTGTAATTGCCCAAGGTAAGAAGAGAAAAAAAGCACTCACTCAAGTGAAGTGAAGCAAAAATATTAATAAATCTATTATAAATATTTTCAATGCACAAAAATATTGTTAACCATGTTCACACTAGACTAATAAAGACTATTCAAATAAGTCAAATACAAAATGAGCACCATGTTCACAAAGACTAACAAATATTATTATAATATAACTAAAACACTATACTAGTCTTTCTTTACAAGATAGTAAATATAAAATATGATATTGATAAGGTTCTCACTCTTTCATCATCACTTTCATTACCCTTACTCTCTTATTCATCATCTTGTTCTATATTATCATTCATAACTTCTTCTTCCTCATGTCTAATAAATTTCTCATTCGATGACCTCCTAAAGGTTGTTTAGATTGTGTTTGAGATTTGGTGTTCCTTAGTAGTTCCTCAACTCCAATAGCTCTTGAAACATCACCCCCATTTCAAGTCATTATTTTCAAATACTAATTCATGATCTACCTTAACATATGAGTCAACAACTATTTTCACAATCAACCATTCATTGTTTTCATTAATAACAACTAATGATATTAGATCAACAACATTACATTGATCATATTGAGCTTTGAGAGCATGATTGTACTTAATAAAAACTAGATCATTTAGATGCTTTTAAGCAAGTTTGATTTTTTCTCTTTGTATGTATTTATGAATAATTATATTAATAATGATTAATGTTATTATATATAATGGAAATTACACTCAAATTAAACCTGTAAGATACTTGCTCAATTGCATTCCAATTCCTTTCACATCCTAATGAATTACATGTTAAGTTTAGAACCTTAATTGCAAATTACTGTAAGTCTGGAATAGAGCTTCCATAGAATCCCCACAATATAGCTATCTACATAAAAGAAAGCTTTAGTTAGTAAAAAAAAAAAATCATTATAATATAACATTTTTTGAGTTACATGGTGCTTTCTTACTTGATCTTATGGAAAAATCATTGCCAAAGAGACCTTATACATGCTTATAAATAGATATTTCCTAATGATCTTATCTTACATTTATGGTTGAGGAACTAAACTTTTACTAGCATTCCTCATTAAACTCCATGCTTGGGTTATCATAAAAATTACAAGGATTTAGGAAATGACTAGTTGTATACAAGGGGTGGTGTAATTAAAAGTTCCACCTATCATCAATGATCTTACTTACTCTAGCATACTTCTCTTTGTTTGAGTGATTTTGCAATGCACTCCATTACTCTATCCATAGCTTTGAAGATATATCTCATAGTTAGTTTTTCTTGCTATCGACAAGTCTAAGCATCCACACAAGAGGCCCCATCATCTTAAGAATATAGCAACATTATTCCAAAAGTTAATTGACAAGATCATTTCACATATCCTTTTATCTTTCACCTTCTTTGCCTAGTTGCTAGAAGTCTACTCATTGGAGGTGAAGATAGCTCCTAAATGGTTTTTATACTTGTGATGCATTGTAAAGTAAGGTATGATGTACAAAACCTAATTTTACCTAAGCATATGAGTTCTCTATTGCATGGTATCAAGAGACATGTATGGTTGTATATAAATCCAATCATGTTAATTGCCTTCTTGATAGTTCTTGCTACTTGAGGAATATTCCCAATATCCTCTTACATTAGATCTAAACAATGAGTCGTGCATGGTGTCCAAAACAAATGTGGTGTCTTTGCTTCCAATGACTTCCCTATTAAAACATAATATTAAAAAGATGGAAAATAATATTGTAAACATGGCATGTTGCATCTTTAATAATTAATCTATCTTAAAGTAGAAAGTAAACTTTCCCACTAAAACATAATTAGATCTATTGCTAGTTATTACTCCAACAACATTTATCTAATAATTAATCTCATCCATGAACTTGTCTAATAAAGTATATACCTTCTCGTTGGTTTTCATTTATGATGATATAGCCACACATCTTACAAACATTGTTCCTATAGGGCAAGCAATTAAAAGGTTGTTTTAGCTTTGATGAGTACAACTTAATTAACCACTCAATATAATGGAACAACTAAGCCTCTTCTAAGTATTTTTATGATTTTAAAGTAATTCATCAGTATATTCTATTTCTTTCTGGAGAAGTAGAACACTTAATTCATGATAACTTGGAAGTTCATGTTTGCTCCATATTAACCAATAGCTTCAATCATCTATTTAAATGAATCAAGGTTTGTAACATTAAATGAAATGCTTGCTTAATAGAAGAAATAGGCAACTTATTGGCAAATTTCCTCTGTTTTTTGCATGTTAAAAACATCATTTATTGTGGTTTACTCTATTTTCCCTCAACGACATGTTTTGGCCTCACAATTACAAAAGTATCCATAGACCTCCACTTCTTTGATGCCATGTGATTAATAAGCTTGTCTTTGCCTTTCTTACTTTTCTCCTCATCCTTATCCTCCTTGATTTCAATCACATCATTAAAGTCATCAAAGTCTGACATTTTATTATAATGTTTTTTTTTCTTTTCTTTTTATTTATAAAATCCTCTAACTTTGTTCTCACTTTTGGAGGATACTTTAAACATTTCTTTGCATTTATATTGCTCCCCATTTAATGTAATTTAGCTCTATAAATTCCTCATTTGGCGGCTTTTTGACAAAACATGCAAGTAACTAAATTTGTGTCATTTTGATTGGCTATAAAACTATATTTCCTTCCCTGATCAGTTCACTTGCTCCCATTTCCACTCCCATTGATGTTGCTTGGTTCATCCATAATGATTAGTATGATTCCACTCTACCTAAATATCAATAACATATGTAAAAATATAGACAAATGGAATTAAATATACGAACTTTACTGTAAATAAACTTACTACATATGTTATAGAAGAAGAAAAATAAACTTTATTTTTTTTTAAGAAATTCAATATGTATATTAAAAAAAGAGAATATTTACAATATGAGAACCATAAAAAGGTATAAGGCCAAATTACACAAACTTGTCCATAGCAAGGGAAGGTACACCATATGACACACATTCTTTCATCTTTACTTTACTATTAGTTAGATTTTATACTACTAATAGTAAAAAAGAATTCAAATTTTATGTAAAGAAGATAAAGAGAAGATATAAGAGAAAGGTGAGAAAAAGTGGGGATATTGACCTGTAGAGAATAGGAAATAACTATGAATGGAATAGGGTTTTGTTTATATGTAGAAGAAAGAGAGAGAAAGTGGAGATAGTAGCTAGGGTATTTTAAAATATATGAGATTTTTATATTTACTAAATTTTTTACTTTTTAGTAAGAATTTACCAATTTACCAACTTACTCTTCAATAAAACATCGACCTATCACAAAATACATCTCCTTTTTTTTTTTTTTTTTTCTTTAGCATGAATTAACTAAGGCATGCACCATTTGCAAGTAGCTTGGCCTTAGCCTCTGCAGGGTGTAAGGGTGCATCTTGCCTCACCTTAGCACCTAGGTGCATGAGACAAGCACTTTTTATAGCGCTGGCTTTAAAAATCTTAGGTGATATCGATTGTCAAAATTCGACTGCAACTTATTTTGAATTTGGCATTATTGTGTCTTATCCCATATGTTTTATACATCTATATCTTTTATTTTCTTGCATTTTGTATAGAAAATAACATAACATTCCATTTTAAGTTTGGGTTCAATTTATTGCGCGCCATCTTTATATCTACACCTAAGCTTCTTAGTTTGTATATTAGGTATTCTTTATCGTTATCATATCTTGTATACTCTATGACTAAGCCCCTATATTAATGAGTTAGACAACATTTCCTTAGTCAATGAGAATGATTTGACTCCATGTGCATGATAATATATGCATTTTAGCTTGCTCTAAATGTGTAATGCCCCAGAATCTAAGGCATTACTACTGGCCACGTGTCCTTACCAAGTAAGGGCACGTTAAAGCTATTAACTCTACTTTGATACCATTTAATCTTATATTTCCTATAAATCACAATTAGATAACATTTAACAGTATAAAAATTAACTCAAATAAGTCCCATACACAATCTGCATACTTCTTCTAGAACTCTTACTACATCAATGCGAAACACTTTAGATGTTTAACTACTTTAAAATCTCCATTCTCAAAATTAAAATAAGTCTCATAACAGTTCATATGTTTCACTTGATAATTCCTCACTTAATCACCACAATAATAATAGTAATATATGCTGTCCCCTTCTTGCACATTCGACCTTAGGTCTTCGTCATAGGTTGTATTTTTATTTGTGCCTGCATCTAAAAAAAAAATAAATACCCGAGGGGTAAGTTAATGCCTAGTATGTGTAACTAGCAAACATACACTCGTGAACAAGTAAGATTTAGGGCACATGCATCAATGTAAACATTAAACATCATACCACAGGTTATTAATTTTACTTAAGACCACATAGCATCAATGGGGTACTCATGACCCTACCAAACATATAAAAATACTTAATACATAATATAGTGTTGGGAATTGTCACTATGAGCCCCAACACCCATGAGTCCCTAAACCTCAACTGACTTAGATCTTTTCCAAGCATGACTTCACTAGGAACAACATTAAACAAGGATCATTGGGGTTCCCCATAGGGATCTGCCACTATGGGCCCTTAGGTCGAGCTAAGAACAATTAACAACAAGCAACTTAAACCAATTTAATCCAATCCATTACAACTTAATCCAATTTACTTCTATCTTAACAATCACAAGAAACAACCAAAGTTACATGTACTTGGAGTCTTAGTCTTAAGCATGTTAGAGTTATGGACTTAAAGCAAGCTTAAAATATGTCAAAACACCAGTAATTTGTTCTTAGTACTAATATAAGAATAATCTATATTTCTTAATTCTATTTACTTAATCGTTATATGATTCCTTCTCTTACTTTTTTAGAGCTTTTAGGGTTTTACTAGTTGTCTAGGTTACATGAAAGTTTGAATAAGTGTAAATTAAATTGACAAACAAAGTATTTCTAAGTACATAGTCATGCTTTAGGCCATATACTTTGGCACATTTAGATATATGGTTGTGTCTAGCAGCCGCGTATTTTTCCGTGTTTTGTATTTTTGGCACGCCTAAGTATATGATTGTGTAGTTGGCCGTATACCTTTCTATAGATTTCCATATTTTGACATGCCCAAGTATATAGGCATGACATTCGTTCGTGTACCTTTCTGTACACGACAAGTATTTCTGCATGGGCAAGTACACAGGCGTATACTTGACCATGTATCACGTTGTGCTTTAAGAACGATTTTTCATCTTTAGTTTGTTACTGTGTAAATGGTAAAAAGAGTTCTCTAGGTCAAACTGGGGTTTATATACCCTATCGAGGAAATGGCTAAATTACCCCTCATATCTTATAAAAATTATGCTTTCGACTTTAGCTTTATTTTACAACAAATATTAAATAAATTTATTTTTTTAGGTATTTTTACATTCTCCCCCACCCTTAATAAAGATTTTTGTCTTTAAAAGTTACTTGATTCTAAAAGAGTTTTAGATATTTCTTCCTCATCTCATCTTTCAATTCCCACATTGCTTCACATTTGATCTGATTTGTCTATTGTATCTTGATATAGGGAATCACTCTCTATCTTAACACTTGTTATTTGACATTCACAATTTTGACTAATCTTTCCATAGAGGATAAGTTTGGTTATACATTTAAGGGCTCTAAAGCCACTATTTGATCCAGGTTTGGTATAATTTTCTTAGCATCGATATATGAAGTACATCATATACCTTAGCTAAACTTGGTGGGAGAGCTAACCTATAAGACATAGCATCCACTCTTTCCAAAATTTCAAATGGGCCTTCATATCTCGTGTTTAACTTCTCTCTTAAACTAAACATGATCACCCCTTTTGTTTGAGAAACTCCCAATAGTACTTTGTCTCCTATATGAAATTTTACGGGGTGTCGTCTCTTATCTGCATAACTTTTTTGTTGGGATTGAGCTGTTTGTATTTTTTACCTTATCAATTTTAGCTTGTTTACAGTCTCTTGGACTAATTTCGGTTCCAGCATCCGTCTTTCTCTCACTTCCTCCTAGTATAATGGGGATCTACATCTTCTTCCATATAGAGCCTCGTAAAGAGCCATTTGGATGGTTTTTTGATAGCTATTGTTATAGATAAACTCAACCAAAGGTATGTGCTCATTCCAGTTACCTCTAAAATTTAGTGTATAGGTTCTGAGCAAATCTTCTAGAATCTGAATGATCCTTGCAGATTATCCATCCATTTGAGCGTGAAATGCAGTGCTGAATTGTAGTTTTGTGTCTAAAGCTTTATGTAAGCTATTCCAAAATTTTCTTATTATTTCTTAAATATAAATCTGGGCCAATTTCTCTAGTTTGTACCCCACTTTGATAGGTAAAAAGTGAGTAAACTTAGATAGTCTATCTACTATTACCCAAATTGCATCTTGCTTCTCTTTAGTATTTGAAAGGGCCGTAATAAAATCTATTGTCACGTGTTCTCATTTCCACTTTAGTACTAGAAGAGGTTGTAATTCTCTACCTGGCCTCTGATGTTCAATTCTAATCTACTAATAAGTAGGGCATTTTGCTATATACTCAACTATCTTCCTTTTCATGTTCTTTTATTAGTAGTTACTCTTTAAGTCCTTATGCATTTTGGTGCTCCCAAGATGTATTGTATAGGCTCAGTAGTGTACCTCTTTCATTATTTCCTTCTTTAATTCCACTTCCCTTGGCACGCATAATCTTATTCCATATCTTAAGATCTCCCCTGTGTCTATATTGAATTTGAGAGTCTTGCCTTGTTCTAACCTACTCTTGATTTCCTGAATGTCCTTATCTTCAATTTGAGCAGTTTTGATTCTTTCCATTAGAGTTGGTTATATACATAAAGTGGCCATCTTTTCTCCCACTTTTTAAGTCAAAATATTCAACTCCATTTTACACATGTCATCCAATAACTCTTGTTGTGCAGTAATGAGAGTAGTAACATTACTCTATTTCTTTTGGCTAAGGGCATCTATCACCACATTGGCTTTTCCTAGATGGTATTGGATTTTTAAGTCATAATCCTTGATCAATTTTAACAATTGTTTTGTCTCATGTTTAGCTCCTTTTGTGTGAATATATATTTCATGCTTACGTGATTAGTGAAAATCTTGTATCTCTCTCCATACAAGTAGTGCCTCCATAGTTTTAGGGTTAGTGCCATTGCTGCCAACTTCAAGTCGTAAGTCGGGTAATTCTTCTTTTAAGGTTTTAGTTGGTAAGATTCATATGCTAAGACTTGCTCGCCTTACATTAATACACTTCCTAACCCTTAGGTTTAGGCATCACTATAAACGGTGAATTCTTCTCCACTCTTGAGTAATGTCAAAATTGGTGCTGACACAAGCTTCTCCTTGAGCAACTGAAAATTGGCTTCACATTTATCGTCCCACTTAAACTTTACATTCTTTTGTATTAACTTGGTGAAAGGAGTCGCTATCTTAAAGAATCCCTTAACAAACCTTCTATAGTAACCTACTAGACTTAGAAAGCTTCTTATATTTGTTACTATCTTCGGTTTGTGCTAATCTACTATAGCTCTCACCTTTTCTAGGTCTATGGATATTCCGTCCTTATTAACTATATAACCCAAGAAAACCACTTGCTCTAATCAGGATTCACACTTATTGAATTTAGCATACAATTTTTCTTCTTATAACCTATCCAACACCAACTTCAAATATTCTTCATGTTCTTCATTACTCTTAGAGTATATCAAAATATTGTCTATGAAGACGATTACAAATTTATTCACTAAATCCCTGAACACCCTATTCATTAAATCCATAAATATTGCAAGTGCATTGGTTAACCCAAAAGGCATTACAAAAAATTTAAAGTGCCCATATTGGCTTTTGAAAGTTGTCTTCTATATGTCTCCTACCTTAATCCTCAACTGATGATATCTTGATCTCAGATTGATCTTAGAAAATATTTGAACCCCTTATAGCTAATCAAACAGGTTATCTATCTTAGGAAAAGGATACTTGTTCTTGATGGTGACCCAATCCAACCCTTTATAGTCGATGCACAATCTCATACTTCCATCCTTCTTCTTGACAAAAAGGATTGGTGTACCCCAATGAGATACATTAGGTCTTATGAAAATCTTATCTTACAGGTCTTACAACTACTTCCTTAGCTATTCTAATTCAACTAGCGCCATTTTGTATACCGGTTTTGATATTGGTACAATACCTTATACCAAATCAATGCTGAACTCAATCTCCCTAGTTGAGGGTAAATTAAGAAGGTTTTCTGGAAATACATATGGAAATTCTCTCACTATTGGCACTATTTCCAATTTCATTTCTTCAATAACTTTAGTAGTCACAATTACCAACATATTCCTTTCCCACAATTCATAAGTGGGTAATCCTATTGGTCTTTGAGCTTCCAACTTATACTTAAAATAATCTTCCTTAGGCATATTGAAATGTACCACCATGTTATGGCAATCAATGGTGGCATGGTATTCTAACAACCAATTTACTCCCAAAATAATGTCAAACTTTACCATCTCTAATATTAATAGATCTTCTGGCATCATTCTATCCTATATCACCATTCTTACTTTTTTGCAGATTGTATCTATCTTTCCTCTAACTCCCAAAGGAATATTAATAGCCAAACTATCATCCATATATTTAACATCCAATGCACATTCATGGACAAAGGTTTCGGATACATAGGAAATAGAAGCGTTGGTATCAAATAGCACATAAGCATTGTAAGCATGTACTTAAAGCATACTTGTAATGATGTTAGTGTCTGGAATGTCCTAGTGTTCTTGCTGCTAAACTATAAATATTATGGTGGGAACCCTTTGTCTAAGGCTCCCTACTTGTGGTCTACTAACTTATGCCCTCGCTGGAGGTTTTATTGCTTGTGGAGCTGGGGCTATCTGATTTCCTGCTTGCCTTTGAGGATAGTTAACTACCTTGTGTCCTCTCTATTTGCATACATGGCAAAATACCAAGGGGACTAACCTCTTATTATAGTGCCTACTGATGTGTCATATCTTTCCATAGGAGAAACACGGACTCTCTAGCCATCTACACTCCTTTAATTTATGAGGCTCATAACACCTAGTGCATGTGATAGTAGGGGCCACTGTAGGAAGTGCCAAAGATATTGGTTTAATATGTAGAGGAGGGGTTACACTACGGGCCCCACCACTATGGGTCCCTAGACTGAGCCAAGCATAATCAACAATAAGCAACTTAAACTAACTTAATCTAGTCCATTACAACTTAATCCAGTTTACTACTATGTTAACAATCATAAGAAACAACCAAAGTTACACATACTTAGAGTCTTAATCTTAAGCACGTCTGGTCTTGGAATTAAAGCTAGTTTGAAATCCATCAAAACACCTGTAATTCGATCTTAGTACTAATCTAACAATAATCTACATTTCTTAATTCTATTCACTTAATCGTTATATGATTCCTTCTCTTTTTTAAGGTTTTACTAGATGTCTAGGTTGCTTGGAAATTCAAATAAGTGTAAATTAAATCTATAAACAAAATATTTCTAAGTATACAGTCATGCTTTAGGCCATGTATTTTGACATGGTTGAATACATGGTAGTATATAGTGGCTATGTATTTTTCTATGTGTTTTGCATTTTTGGTACGCCAAGGTATACGGTCGAATAGTTAGCTGTATACCTTTATGTGGATTTCCATATTTTGACACACCCAAGTACATGGGCGTGTCACTTGTCTATGTACCTTTCTATATACAGTGCGTATTTTTGCATGGGGGCATGTACTTGACCGTGTATCACGCTGTTCTTCACGAACGATTTTTCATATTTTTCCAATTCATTCCTCAGCTTGAATTATGTGTTCCTAAGTCTAATTGGATTCAAATTTTGGTTAATTCTAATATAATGTGTAGTTTGATATACTTATTTGTCTAATTTTGGATTCAGATCCCTTAGTCACTTGATTCCATGTTCATTCCACTCCATTCCTTGATCTGAATTTTGATGGAATCATGTAATCAGAGTTCGTTAAATTCCTCTATTTTATAATCAAAACAATAACTCGACTATTGAAATTCCTTACTTGATGGATTCGAGTTAGTCCTTTTTGTTGTTTGCTAGATCACTTTTGTATTTCGGATAGTGTTTCTTTAGTTTGTTACTAAGAAAATGGTAAAAAGAGGTATCTAGGTCAAATTGGGGTTTATATATCCTATTAAGGAGATTACCAAATTACCCGTGTCTTATGAAAATTACGCTTTTGACCTTGGCTTTATTTTACAACAAATATTAAATAAATTTATTTTTCTAGATATTTACAAAATGTATTTCCAATCATATCATTTTAGATAATCTAGTACTTCAACACTTTTAAAGTTAAGTATCATGTTATCAATTATCTATCATTACTATCTAATTATTTGAGGAACTTTGATATTCTAAAATGTACGGAGAAATGCGCAAATAGAAAATACAAACACTTCCCTTTTCCTTAATTGAAATGTTTTTACAAATGCAAAGTGACAGGGTGTGCACACAGAAAGAAAGTTGTGATGCATTCTTTCGTAATCAAACAGTTACGTATGGAGATGTTTATATACATAAACATGATAAGGTACAAAGATATACGAACTAGGTTTATATAAATCACGCGCTACATTTTCTAATAATGAATGGTAGGATCCGTCATGTACTATGCCCCCACTAACTTTTGTTTGGGTATCTTAGTACGGTTGGTTTGAAGCCTAAACAGAGACTTCCCTGCTTATTTTAATGGAGCCTTAGTTCACTGCTGATAAACAATCACTACCATCCAAACCCTCTTTTAGACCTTTCCAACTACTCTAATGATCTCACTCCATTGCCGTCTCGAGAAGATAGGAAGAGTTAACAGCAGCACTCGACATTAAGATGGGGCTGAAATCTGCTTCACAGGGTGCTCTTCCGTTTTTGGCAATGATAGCAGTTGAGTGCACCGATGTCGGTGTATCAACTTTGAGCAAAGCGGCATTAGCAAAAGGGATGAGTAACCTCGTATCTGTTGTCTATTACAATGCTTTGGGTTCGCTTATCCTCCTGCCTTTTGTCTTCCCTAGGTATTAATCTTGCCAATTATATGTTAACAGTTACCTAAACATCACTGGTGCTAACATGAAATGTCCGGTGTAACTCGCTTGCAGAAAGGACCGAGCACCTCTGACTGCTACTTTACTGCTCAAATTTTTTTGCCTTGGCCTAATAGGGTATTTTTTATTGCTGCAGCGCTCTTTCAGTACTCTTTTTTTTTTTTTTATATATTTATTGTGTATATTTTATGGTATTGCAGGAGTTCAGGCCAAATAATGTTCTTGGCAGGAGTCAAGTATAGTTCACCAACTCTATCTTCAGCAATGGCAAATTTAATTCCTATTTTTACCTTCTTGCTCGCGGTCATTTTCAGGTTTGTTTTCAGGGGTCGGTTTGTGCAGCTGCGTGTTCTCTGAAATATAGCTATGTTTGGTTACTCTATCAATATGATGGATTAAGAATTTCATGATTTGATTCGATTTGAATTTTTATGGGTAATTTGTTTCTTTGATGATGTTTCTGCTTATTCATCCAATTGAAGATAATTACTGTTTTTAACTCCAGTTTATTTAATACATTTGATAATTTAGGATGGAGAAATTAGATTTAGGAAAATGTAGCAGTCAAGCTAAGTCATTGGGAACTATATTGTCAGTACTAGGAGCATCAATTGTTACTCTCTACAAGGGTCCACCATTGTTGGCAGCTTCATTACCATCTAACCTCTCCGGTGAACAAATGTTCTCCTCAAACTCCCAGTGGTTATTGGGAGGTTTTCTCCTTGCTCTTGTTTGTCTATTTAGTGCTGTTTGGAGCATTGCTCAGGTAAAAACCTGCTATTGTCTTATGATTCAAGGTCTCTCCATCTTCATCTTTATTGACTTTGGTACTGCAATGGAGTAACAATGCTATATTTTTAGAAAATCGGGTCTTTCCATGTAATTTCAAAAGTTTTCAAGCGGTTTTGCTGTAAATGTACACTTCTCATTTTGGATGCATTCTTAGGATTAGTCCTCAATCAATGTAGTTTCATACTTTCAGGCTGCAATCTTGAAGGAATATCCAGAAAAGATGACAGTCGTGTTCTTTTACACTTTGGCCATCACAATTCAGAGTGCAATCTTTTCCCTCTTCATGGAAACAGACATGAACGCCTGGATACTGAGTTCAAGCATTGAAATTATTACCATAGTATACACGGTGAGGATAATAATTGTTGTTGTACTCGTTTGATTCCTCTTGTGCTGTCCTTTTCCAAGTTAGCTGAATGTTGGGGTATCTAGGAGGTTGGAAAATGATTAGCATTATAATATATAAATAAATTTTATACGTTAATATACATGACAATGACCTTGTCTTGGCATCATATAGTTTAATTTTTTAAGTTGCACAAGTTTCAGGCAATATTCGGCAGCATATTCCGGATTTTAGTTCATACATGGTGCTTGCACAAAAAGGGACCACTTTATGTCGCCATGTTTAGGCCTCTGGGCATCGCTGTTGCCGTTTTTATGACTGTCGTCTTTCTTCATGAAACACTGCATCTTGGAAGGTAGTTTTCAGTTTCCTCTTTGATTGCCGGAGCTTGTTTACCAGCAGTTGGCTGTTTAATTTAACTCTGCAGAAATTCAACCGGAGGACATGAGCATAAATGTGTTCTTAGCCTTGCTTTCCTAAAATTACAAGCCGGGAAATTAAGTTTAGATTAAGTTTAAATAGAAAATCAATCTTTCAATCGGTTAAAATAAAATATAAAAGCTATGCTAAGGGGTTTAAATTGTGATCTATTATGGTGTTATTGTAATACTATCAAATTTAGTAGATCGTCATATTTATTAGATAATAATGAAATCTTTATTTAAACTACTTAGCATGATCTTTTTATTTTAATCACTTAAAAGTTTAATATTTTATTTTGATCACTTAAAATAATATTACTTTTTTTTTATTTGAACTATTTGAATTCGACTTAAAACATTAATTCCTTCACTTATAATTTTTTTCTTCTCTATATTCAAAATTGAGCATTTGAATTCCAAATCCTTACAAAACATGTTCTTAGACCTATATAAATATTTTACCATCAAATAACATAATAAAAATATTCAAATTAGGAAATTGCATAGAAAAAGAAATCTTCTATATTTCTATTTATTTAATTTTTGAATATTTTGCTATAGTTTATTTAGGGTAAAAAATATGTATAACATCTAAGATCTAGCAATTTATTCTATTTCTTATGATAAAAATATTTGATCCACATCCACCTAACCCAAAAGTTTAAGCAATTAGACAAAAAGCCATTTTATATTTATATCTTAGTAATCAATATCAAATGTAGATATAAGCACTGATTACGATAATTCACCTAAAATTCAATGAATTTTGGTCAAATTATATGTGACGTTGGATCTCTTCCTGCATTTTATGCTCAAAATTGTTGATCACAACTAACTCATTAAAAGATTAAGTTGGTTTTGCACATAATTTAACATAATCAACCTCAATATAATTTGTTATTTAATCATAGATGATGAGATTTCAAGAAATGTCTATTTTGCTATACTTTTTCAGATGGTTTATGGCTGTCGTAATTCATAGTAAAATTTGTCTGTGCAGTGTGATTGGTTGCGTGGTTATAGTGCTTGGATTTTACGTCGTAATGTGGGGGAAAGTGAAAGAAACTGATAAGGAATCTTTCGGTGAAGATGGCATCTCTGGTCCGGACCCACCTTCTGATAGAACTCCTCTTTTAAGAGATAGCTCTGGCAAAGTCTGAAGGATGAAGAAGCCCTGAGCTCAATTATTTGAATTCTTGGGTTTAATAAACTAAAAGAAAAAACAAAATGTTCGAATTCTATTTTACCCAACGAGCCGTTGAATATTAATTGCTTTTTTTTTTTTTTTTCCTTTTCTGGAGGAAGCAGATCGAGAAGGAGAAGGTAAATGCAAACAAATAGAAGCTATGATTATGATTGAAAAAAAAAGAAAAAGAAGAAAAAGAGGAGAAGGAAGGAAACACCTAGAGCTGGTTTCGCCCTTTTTCCTGATCTGAAACCAGCTCTTATGTAAGTATTTGTTAAATTATGCAACAGTCATGGAGATTTGTATAATTTTGTCTCTTGGGTGAAGCAGTAATTACACTAAGAAAATTCCATATATAAGGTGTATACTTATTCGATTCTATATATTAGGATTCCACATGTGAAAACGGAGCACCATATAAATAAAGTGAACTGGATGCCAAAATGTACCTAGAGGCTGACATATGGCTTTTCTTTTTTTCAAAATGTCTCTCTCTCTTTTGTTTTGTTCTATTGATGCGAC
Organism: Laguncularia racemosa; assembly: GCA_037954665.1. Lineage (NCBI taxonomy): Eukaryota > Viridiplantae > Streptophyta > Magnoliopsida > Myrtales > Combretaceae > Laguncularia > Laguncularia racemosa. Next base: position 4,414,164 of record JBBMOL010000024.1, on the reverse strand, counting down.
TACTAAATGTGACGTATCTATGCACTGACTTTGGGACCACAATCCCATCTAATTATTTTAATTTCTACTTTGCCCATTATAAAAAGAGGAATCAAACTTTGGATCTTTATTTACATTAAATTGACCCATACTTTACTAAATACTTAATACCTAAAACTTTATACTTCATTGGATCACTTAATTAGGTTTAACATTGAACCACCTATATTGCTTTATAATTATATATCACATATAAGCATGGATACAATACCGTGCAACCTATGATAGAGGGGGATAGATTTACCTTTTTCAAGTCAACATTGTAACTATACGAAAGAAAATACTTATTCGTTACCGTAATTATAGTTTCTTATATATATATATATATATATATAAGGATTTTGTTAATAAGTGTGCTCATAAATAATACTTTTTAACATTCAATAGGAAAGAAATTTCAAAATTTTTAGAAAATGCTTGAGGATACTTGCTTAGTGTTAATAAACTCTATCTTTTCATTATGGCTAGGGTTGAGGGGGTGACCTTCCTAGGAATTAGAATTTGCATTACCTTGCATGGTTGGGTAGGTATATAATGTCATTGAATAAATTCTATTATTATATCCCCGGATGCACTCCTAGATTTTAGTGTATATGGTACAACATTTTTATACCTTATATTGTCCATGAAACATGTAATTAAAAGTATATAAAGCACAAATTCTAAGGTAGTTCCTATAGGTTATGGGATAAATTCCAATTCTAAAACTTTGGAACTGATATCTATATGATAAACCTTAGATAAGGCCTCTTACCTTATCCACTTTGTATTCATTTACCCTTAATTAAAAAATTAAAATTAATACATAAATCTTGTGTAAGGTTTATTATCAACAAAAATAAGTCATAAAGATTACTTATAAAAGGAATTACAACTAAAGAGAAAAGAACAACATTGTATAAATATAATTATTCTATAGTTTTATTTTTATGATGGCTTTACAAGATTGTTTTATTAATAATACCACGAAAATATCATTTTCAAAATAAAAAATTAAACAATAATTGCTCGTTTACTTCGCAGTAATAAGAATTCTATTACGACCTTATTCTTGGTGGAATTGAGATTATTGTGTTTAGTTGCTTTTTTTTTTTTTTTTTACTTTGAACAGTAATTCAATGTGGAATACCTATTTCGTAGAATATGAAATTGCATTTCTTAATTCCATATTTTGAATTGCAACTCAATACAAATCTAAATTTTTTTCCTAACTTACCCCATCAAAAAAAGAAAAAAGGTGAAGATCGAAAATCAAAAGCAACGACTAAACTTGAAAACCCCAGATCTGTGCATCGACCTCCTCTGTCCATCGTTGTCTCACCACAATAGGTAAAGTTGGTCAGCACTGCAACCGTCGCTTGGCAATTTGGCCATCGTTGGCCAATCCGGCCACTAGACGTCACTCTAATGCAGATCTCCATTTAAGCTTCGGTTCTTTCACCAGGTTCACCACATGTCTCGCTACTTCGACACTTGTAAATGTGCCTTCATTATGTATGATCTGTCGCTGATGAGCTGTCTTTGGGTGTTTATCTGTGTTTGATCCTGTGTCTGGTTTGTAATTTTGCGTGGGTTTATTTTGACTTTTGTTGATAATAAAATGGTTGGTGTTTTTTTTTTTATATTGTATTTTATTATTATAATTTATATTGTAATTCATTTTATATTGATATTGTTATTTATATTATAGTTTTATATATTAGCTTAATAACTTATACTAATTTATTTATACTATAAGTATATAATTTTTATTATAAATTATAATTAAAATTTATATTAAATTTCTTAATTTCATTTTTTTTTATATCTATAGTAAACACATCTATAGTTTTTGAAAGTTATTTACTTAAGTTGTATAAATTTATATTTCCACGTTTCAATTTTACATTCTGATTTTATACTCTCTAGTCATTTTAAGTAAAATTGTGAGTTTGACAACCTTACTCTAAGGTAATAAAGATTGAATGTTTAACTCTATAAGAAGCCATTTTCTCTATAATTTAAACAAATAAACATGTTCACACTAGTAATGGTTAAGACAAAGGCACAACTTCATGTTCCTATTTTGTCTAAATTGCAACAAGTAGAGGTTAGCTATGTTACTAATTAGACACATGGTTGAACATTTCTTCTCTTTGGTTTGTAAAGAATGTGTAGGATTATGTGGCTTATGTACTTAAATAGCAAGAAACGACAACTTATGGTAGTTCATTTTAGCAATAATGAATTCATTTCCATCTTATCATTTGAGGTTGGCATAAAGGGATATATTAGGACGTTCACATGGTAGAGCAATCACTAAACGGAATAGAGGCCAGAGTTTTGTATTTTTTATTTTTATTTTATATTTATCATAAACCAATCATTTGCTATTCAATTGTACTAATATGTAATGAGTATTATAATCCAACATGAAAGGCTATAGAGGTTTTAAATGTAGAGTTGTTAGCTTTCACTTTTGAAATAGCTTCATACCAAATGAAATCTGGCGAAGTCTCCATCTTAACCCTTTCTTACTCAATGTTCATCTTGGTTGATAATATAATAAATTTGACTTTGACATGATATCTAGAGTTTAGTTGATGTAAACATTATAAAAGATATTGGATTGAATGTGATACATTTATGTGGTATGGCCTAACATATACAACTACAATGATTGATGCATCGATGTTTCACTCCAACGAATCACAGAGGAAAAAGAAAATCACCTCCCTCCTTTTAGTTTTATGGGTAGATTACTATAACCTTGCATATTGCATCGTGTTTTTCTTACATGCTTTGGTCTTGCAAACACATCATCCAACTATCTAATCTTACTAATTAAACTTTTGCCAACATTGTTAATATATTAAAAGACTTGTTCACAGTGATGATGTCACATGCTTTGAACAATTGAGGTTGGATAGATGTGGATTTTTCAAACTATCTGAAATGTTAGAGGATATAGGAGGATTAAGGGAAACTAGGAATCTCCTCGTGGGTGAGCAAGTTGCAATGTCCTTGCATATACTAGCCCACCAAGCTAAGAATAGAGTCATTAAATATAATTTTAAGAGGTTTGGGGCAACAGTTGGTTGATATTTCCATAATGTATTACATGTTACATTACGATTAAGCAACCGACTATTCAAGAAGCCTGGACCTATTGGTGAGAACTGTAATGGTGATCAATGGAAAAATTTTCAAGGTAAAAACCATAACAACTTACATAATAATATAGGATTTTCCATCACAAGAATAATTGGTACACTGAGTTTTATAAACATTTGTTTGTATGGTAGAATTGTTTGGGTGCTTTAAATTAGATGCATATCTAAATCAAAGTTCCAATAAAAGACAAAGCTTGATAGAGAACCTAGAAAAATGAGATTGCCACTAATGTACCTGATGCATGTTCACTAAATTTGCACTTCATTTATGTGTTGCTTGGGTGGGAGGGATCTGGAATAGATAGTAGAACTCTTCAAGATGCAATAATTGGGAGGCATGAGCTTAAAGTTCTCTAGGGCATATGCATTATTTAATTATCTAAAATTTTACATTTGTCTTTGGTAACCCTCAATTAATACGTAGTACATTTTCTACCCTTCATATTGGATGCTACTATCTAGTTGATGGAGGCTATCCTAACTATGAGGGATTCCTTGCTTTATTTAAGGGGCAAATATATCATTTAAATGAATGGCATTAGAGTCATCAACCCAAATCTCCAAAAGAATTATTTAATTTAAGACATACATCTACTAGAAATGTGATTGAGAGTTACTTCGAATTGCCTAAGATGAGATAGAGTATTCCTAGGAATCCATCGTTCTATTAAGTCCAAATCCACAATTAAATCATACAGGCTTTCTGTTTGCTCTACAACTTCATTAGGACAAAAATGACCTCTAATCCCCTTAAGAGCTATGTAGATGCCATAGAGGAGAACATTGTGGACAATGAAGACGATATCATCATGACTTTGGGAAACAATGACATGTGGTCTAATTGGAGGCTGCAGTTAGCTAATCAAATGTTCAATGATTGGAGTAAATCTAGATGTTATCATAATTGAAATTTACCATTTTTTGTTGTAACATGATATTAAGTTGTTGTAACTTTATCCTATGTTGCTTTATGTTCCACAAAGATGTAATGTGGAGAAATGACATTATGGTGTCTTCCTATTGATCTATGTTGATATGATAATTTTACCTTGCTATTTCCATGACGTGTTGTTCTTATAATTTGCATGTGTAATGATTTGTTTTTCATGTTAATGTATTATTCCATATAGAAATACCTGAATGGAAGAGTTGCAATCTACATAAGTGGATTCAAAGCCTACTAAGTGGAGTAAGAGAAAGTGGATGGTGATCAAGGATGATGTGCTTGTTGCATGTATAGTGGAGCTACATAACAATGGAACACATAACATTGATATTGGATTCAAAAGTGGTTATCATTATGAACTTGAAAAAATGCTAATCACGAGGATACCTCATTGTAGGTTAAAGACAAAACCATACACAAAGTCATGCATTAAGACTTTAAAGAAGGGCAAGAGTATAGTCTATGACATGGTATATGAAAAATCAACCAATGGCTTCAGAGGGGCTTCGGTAAAGAAGATGGTGATTGCGGAAGAGCAAGTGTGGGAAGCTTATTCAATGGTATGTGTAATCTAATTTTCTTAGCAATTTATCCTTCATTTAGTTTGTACTTATCTACTTATGATGTTGTTACTTATTTGTAGAGCCATAAAGGCATTGCTACATTAATGAACAAGAGTTTCCATTATTTGGAGGAGTTATCAATGATCTATGCAAAGCGTTGAGCCACATGTCAAGATGCATAGACGACTGATGATGTCATAGAAGAGTTAGATAGAGAGGAAATTCAATTGGAGAACATGGAAGGTGAGATAACATTGTGAGATGAAGTGGATGGGCCATCTACACATCAAAGTTCAGCTAGACCCATTGCAAAAAGGAGGAGAACATTGCTTGGGGATAGAGCCATGTTGGACTTGTCATCCATAGTGGATCGCTTTGAAACTGGAATGTAGGAAATGAGGACTACTATATGAAGTGTTGTAGAGTGTTTGACTAGTGATCAAGCAAGCATGGATGCAGAGGAGTTGACTAAGTTTCTTTCTAGCATTGAAGGTTTATTTGAAAGAGAAATGTATCAAGCTTTGATCAAGTTACCAAGGAGGCTAGAAAATGTGGATGTATTATACAAGATTCAATCTAATTGTTGGCTAATTTATGTGAGAATGCTATTGGAAGACATTTGAAGGTTGAAGTGGTGCTCTATAGGTTTTGAAGAGTGTTGGTTTTCAACAAGCGTGCTGTTTTCATTGATAACTGCTGGACCTATTTTTTGCAGCTGTATTTTGCAATGGAAGCCTTCGAAAAAATGTTGGATATTAGCACTTAGAAGCTTTTGTAGAATGGGGACTCTTTGATGGTGTAGGAGGAGAAGGAGATGTGCTTCAACTTCAGTTGTTAGATCACATTTTGATGTCATATGTATGTTAACTCATCTATTAGGTGACTTGGAGCTATATTTAGAAATGTTGTTTATGTTATACAGGTGGACGTATATTTTGTTGATTGCTTTTTGATGGCATATGTATATTAACTCAACTATTAGGTGACTTGGACATATATTATAAACTGTTGTTTATGTTGTACTGTTGGACCTATATTTTGCCCCTCAATATTTGACGGCATAGGTACATTAATACTGGATTTTGTAGGTGTCTTATTGTATATCACATATTAGATAGGTCTTTGCTGCTATGTGATTGGCTATAAATTTGAGAAATATGTTTACAAATTAGAGCTATACAATTTTTGTAGCCTAATCTGGACAAATGAGTTGGATCTTACCTTTTTTCAGTTTCAGATGTGTATTATCAATATGCCTTCAATCCACATGTTGCAGCCTTTAAGTTGAAGTAAATATGCACGGTTGGATTAGTATCCACTACACCTAACCATTAGACGTAGTAAGCTGTATTGATGCTGTACAATATTATCCTGCCGTATGTTTTGCCTTGAGATTTTGGCTGATTATGCACATCAACATGAACAACGGCTACAGCGTTTCCACTCGCATACAGTACTTCGATGCATTTCAGCGTCTTCCTCATATATATATATATAAGCTTGGTATACATACATTGTTCACATCTGTCACATTCTCACAGAGGTCAGTGTGATCCATTCAAATACTACCAAAACAAGCTATGGACACTTCATTTTTACCCTCTTTTACTTTAAAGTTTTTCAATAAAAGAAAAGGTTCCAATAAAAAAGAGACAAGAAAAAGGGACAAATACCAAAATAAATAAATAAATATATAAAAAAGATTTTTTTTGGGTCAATTGATGATCATCAGGTCATATCATTTCTAAGAGTGCTTTGAATTTTCTAAGATCATAGTGCATATATGTGATGACGGTTTTCATACTTTTCAATCTAAGTCTAGGTTAATTATTTTTCTATCATAAAAATAAAGCTAATATAAGTTGATTGATCATAGCTTCAAATGACACTTCAATTGGATTTAAATTAACCAATTTATGAGAAAATGAATTTTTGAATTAACTGAATTAGTAATGAGTATTAGTTTGAAAATATATATGTACTTGACTTATTTTCAAGAGTATTGCATTCTCAATCTTTAGAGAACCAGATAATTGTGGATCTAATTCAGCCTAAAAAAAATTTGGCATTTAATCCAAGTTCAAGCTAATCAAAGAGTTAAGTATTTAAGGTTTGCAACTAAAATTGAGAATAGAATCAACTTAGTTAGCAAAGACACACATGCATGTGAGAAGACTAGAGTTCCTCTTGTGATGTGTAATTTCCACATTTATTTTTCCCTTCCCTTGGACATGTGTTAGTGCCTTATTAGACCATATGGTGATACGTGGAGATATTTGCCATACACATGGCATCTGCGCATTAGACATGTGTCATATACATGACATCTACATGTGTCAACCTATGTGGCAAACCTTTTTGGCCTAGTAAATACATGGCCAATTCTGATTGGGCCACATGTTGCTAGGTGGTACCACATAGTAACACGTCATCATCTTTAAACTCTAAATAGATATACTTTTTCATGTTTTTCCTTCTATTAGGGTCACTCTAGCTCGATTTTTTTTTATGCTTTTCCACATGATTCTACCCAAATGATAAATCATGTGGAGGGCATTTAGAGCTTTGAATTAAGCCCAAATACATGGCTAAAGACATCCATCTTGAGGTGAAAATGAACCATAAAGTTGGAAAAAAATCAACTTCGTGTGATATCCGTCTTTACATGTCTGGTCAAATCAAAGATTTCTAGCATGAATAGAAGCTTCTAAACATTAAAATGAACAAGTGTAGTTCCTCATTCATTCTTCATAATCTCTAATTTCCATCAAATAGATCAAATTCAAGGCATATTCCAAAGATTCCCGATTGAACACTTCCACTATATCCACACCATTCAAAGCTTTCCAAGCTTGTTTCGAGTTTGGAAACTATAAATAAGAGCCTAAATAGACATTTGAAAACCATACACAATCACGAAACATTACTCCTATGAATAGATTCAAGTTCTTTCTCTCTGTAATTTTGTAGTCAAGCTCTCTCTCTCTAAAATCTCTCTCATCCTGGTTGTTTTTAAAGTGAGCAAGCACTTGAAAAAACATCACAAGGACGAAAGCATCCTGCTATCATTCTCCAAGGTCCAGGTTTGTGGTTTTTTCTTTCTTTCTTTCTTTTTCTTCTTCTTCTTTTTTTTTTTTTTGATTTCTTAAAAAAAAAACTAATAAAACATAATAATGAAATGAAACAAATTAAAGTAAGATACTTAGATTGTTTATACTTTTCATTTTTTATTTTTAGATTAGAAAAAGAATCAAGATGATATGAATTTTCCAAAAATAAATAAATAAATATCATATTTTTTTTTACTTAAACCGGTTTCCTTTGTTAGAAGTCTCTCTATTTTTTTTTACTTAATTCTTTTTAGAGTCTTTGGTAGTTTATTTTTTTTCCTTCATGTATTTCTCACTTTAAAAAATAAAAAATAGTAAATAAAATAAGATAGAATAAAATTAAAAAATTGATGCGAACTATGGTAGATCTAATCCCGTATAGTAAGTATGTAGGCCCCTACAGGGTGACATCAATAATGATTTTTTTTTTCCTTTGTAGAATGATTTTTTAAAAAGTATTTTGGAAAATAAATTTAAATTTGGAAGGTTAAAGTGGTAACCATGGTATTTTAAAAGAATAGCCCCTAAACGTATAATATTTGATTTTCTATAATATATATATATATATATATATATATATTTCTCGCAAGATTAGTGGCTAAGTTAGAATTAATACTATTCAATTGATTCTAACTTTATTTTTTTTCTTTTTCCAATTATAATCAGGTGGCGATTTTTATTTTCAAGACTAAAAGAAGAAAAAGAATTTTTCCTAATTTTAGTTGAAGGTTTACATTAAACCAGTATAGAGTTTAATGTAAATCAAATTAGGAAAAATAAATTGAAAATTTAGGCTTAGTCGGATAGCGACTTTATTGAAGACTGCCAAGTGGGTTAGCTATATAAACCTTTTAAAAATAAAATTTACTTTTTGAAATATTTATTTTTACTTATAAATATTTTTTCCCTTTATTTGTAAATAGTTACACTGACCTCTATTTTATGTAGCATTTAAGGGTTAATTCAAAAGTTGAGGTTTTTTAAACATCAAAGGCCAGTTAGACATGATCAGACTTAGACTGTAATAGGATTGTAGGAGGGGAGCCATTATGTAAGTTTTGAGTGCAATGAAATGACCACTACTTAGGGCCGATTAAGTTATCCCACTTAAAATTTGATGTGACCTAAGATCTATTTCTTTGAAAATGCGAAGGGCTACAGAGTTTGAGAGCCTTGAGAACCTACCCTTTTTTCATACATGAAATTTTAAACTAGCAAATAATTGCTAAAGTGGCATAACAAAAAGTTGCAAATTAAAGTTTTGAATTGATTTCCTTGTAAAAGTTTATGTTGTAATTATTGATGTAATCTTATGTATTTTATATTCTTGTAAATATTGTAATGTAAATTAGAAGTTTCTGTAACATAGGATTTTAAGTTGCAATTTAAATTTTTCCTTATAATCTTCTAGATGGCTAGCATAAAAAAGCCTCTTGACATAAAACTTATACTGGATTACTAGGTTACCATCTACCATCCCAAAGATTAGGCTTACATCAATGATAAGATTGGGCCAATCTTATCCCTTATGAAGATTGAAGTCAACATTTCCCTAATCTAGGCTATGGTGCATTTCTAGAAACTTGAATATGTGGCATTTGTTTCTTGGTCCACATGAAATCACACCAAAAATTGAAGAATACACACTTCTTCTTCAAGCCCCTCTACATGAAATGACAGTAACAAAGAAGAAAAAAAACTGCCCTCTTAGGGAGTGTCGAGTCTAATTTTTGAATTCCCATTCCTAATCCGATCTAAACTAGACCCTATGCTCATCTAATCTAGATACTCGACTTGAGTTAGGAATTTCGTTTAGTTTTTGGAGTCGCCACCTAACTGTTGTTGGGAAAATTGAATTAAGACTAAAGGAGCGGATTAGTCTTAATTTGGACTACTAGTCGTCGTTCTTTCCTCTTCTCGTTTTTGTAAAAAGTGGAAAGGGGAAAACCAGAGTTTCTAAGTCCGGAGGCTAACCTATTAAAACCTTTACGGTTACCACCTAATCTCCTAAAATTGTTCATCTTTAGAAATGTGTTTCATTGTGTTTCTGTTACTTTTTATTATGTTTTTGATTTATTTTAAGAAAATGATTTTTCATTCATTTTATGGGTTGACCCGAATGGGTGCCTACGTACCTGCTACTCAGGATCAAACAAGCCGTAGTTCGCTTTTTGAAAAAACTTAAGTTTGTTGGTGAATTTTAATTTTTTTGAAATCTCTTTTGATTTATGTTCTTATCATTTTTTTGGGATTTTTCTAAAAATTTTCTAAACCTAAGCTTTGGTTTTATTTTGAAAATGATTTTTAGGGAAAACATCAATTTTGGGATTTATTTGAAGAAAATAATTTTTCTAAGTGCTAAAACTTAATTTTTTTTCTATTTTCATAATTTTTGAATTTTTCATGAATCTTCATGATTTTTTATTTATTTTTTTTATGATTTTTGTGATTTTTGGGAATTTTTGTTTTTTTGTTTTAGGGAATTTTTTGTGTTTTTTTGGAAATTTTTGTGATTTTTATCCTAAGTTTATTATCTATCCTATTTTGCCATCTAAAATTTCATTATTATTTGTCCTAATATTTTTATTATTTTTCTGCATTTTATTATGTTTTTATTTATTTATTTTTTTATATTATTTATTTATTTTTCTACATTTTTATTATATTTTCCTCTTTTTATTATTTTTATTATTTCCTGAAAAAAAACCTAATTTCTACATTTTCTACTAATGGAAAATAAAACATAAATAACGAATAATAAATAATAAATAAATAAACACTAACAAATTAACAAATTAATAAATAATAATAACAAATAATAAATTAATTCGGAATAAAATAAATAAACAAAATAAATAAATAAATAACAAAATCCGAAAAATCCGGCTTACCTGGATCCGGGTCGGAGCGCGGGTCGGTCGGATCGGATCGGTCGGACACGGCGGCGGAGAAGGCTCGTTCACGGCGTTCCAGTGGCTTTTTGCGGCGGGTGAGGTGTCGAATCCTAGCTTCTCGAGGGTCCTGAGTCCGATGGTGGTGGCGGTTCACTCCCAGAACGTCTCCTTGCGGTGGTTTCAACTCCGATCGACGGTCGCAACTTTGGGTTTCCTCCGATTTACACTCTTTTCTCTCTCTCTCGCAATTCTGATCTCTGTTCTTGCTTCCCCGTCTCCTCCTCTATTTATAGGCACTCGAAACCGGGCTGGATAAGCTCGGATTTCCTCCGATTGAAGCTGATCGGATTTTCGGTTGAAAAACCAACTCCGATTCATGTCCATCCAACGATTTGTTGCGATTTGATTCCAATTAGGTGATGTTTATCTTATTTCTGTTGAAGATCTGTTGGATTTGTGCAAAAAAATCCAATCAAAACGGCCGAAATACGAACTTTTCTTTCGCCGGCGATCTCGGGCTCGAGGTAGGAGATGATCACGCGCCCGACGCGTGCGTTTCTTCCAGCCAATCAGATGCTGCCACGTGTCCTGTATAAGTTGAAAAATTGCAAAACGCGGAAACTGCTTCCTCCGCGATTCGAACGCCTGACCGAGCCCCCCCCCCCCTGCGCGCGCCTAGCCATGGTCCGGACCAACTGAGCTAGCCCACTTTCCTGATTTTTGTAATTTCGCAAATTGCATATATGCAATGCGATTTTTCTAATTTTTTGTATTTTCCGAAATTTCAAAAATTTGTAAAAATTGTTTATTATTCATTATTGCTATTTCTAAAATCATTTTTCAAAATTGAAGTGTTTTCCTATTTTTTTTTTATTTTTTTGAATACTTTTACTATTTATGCTAAATTAGGGAAAAATTAGGAAAAATTGAAAATTGATTATTATTGAGAATTATTGATTCCTAGGGCAAAAATGGGGTGTTTACAGCTGCCCCTCTTTGTGGTAAAGTTTAAAAAACTTAACTATAAAGATAAACAAAAGACACCATTTTTAGCCTCTTAAATGAGTTTTGGTAGGAAAATGCCCCAAGAGCTGATAATCCTACGATTGAAGATGTTCCTAACAATTCAAGGTATTGTTCCTTCTCCAAAAAGTGCTTTATAGGCTAGCTGATTGGCGACAGGACACCTCTCAAGCATTGTGTAGGAATGTATGAGAAATGATGATAGGAAGCGTCTTATCAGACTTGCAACCTTGGAAAGAAAATTTACTTAGGAAACGCCCTTATGAGCTGGCTACCTGTTGACAGAAGCGTCTTGTTAGACTAGCAACTATTTGGAAGAATGTTTCCGAAGAGTGCTCCAAGAGTTGACTAATCGGGAGAATCTAGGAAAGTGCCCATATTAGGCTGACTAACCTTAAAATAGATTTTTGGGAAAGTGCCCATCTTGGGCTGACTAACCTAAGATAGTGTCTCAAAAGGTGCCCTTATGAGCTGACCTTGAGAATAGTTTTTTTTTTTTTTTTTTTTTGGGAAAGTGCCCATATTAGGTTGACTAACCTATAAAAAAGGAATGACTAGACGAGTGCCCCACTTGGGTTGACTCCTCTTATGCTTTTGAATATGCTTTCTACTGAGCTAGATGACGTGATGCCTTTCATAATGTGATGATAGTTAACTATTTTAAGATGCTTGCTAGTTTATTGTGGATAGCAACCAATCAACCGAACCTTCATGTTGGTTTGCTTCTGCTTCTTTTCTTCTTATCTTGACACGGGATTGAAAATCTTGGTGTGCTTCATTTCTTTATGCACATGGCTTGTTCATTGGTAATGTTATCTTACTAATGCACTAAGTTCTAATGCTTAGGAGTAGATAAAATTATATCACAAATTTCATTAAGATTCATTATCATTTTAGTGTTTATCCTTTATTGACGAAGTGGTGGGTAATGTGTTTAGGTGTATTTATTGTGACGAGCACTGATTGGGATTGTTGACCATTTAGGGATATTAGCTTTGCTTGTAGAAAAATAAAAACTCGACTCAACGAAACTTGTATTGAATATTGGCTTTCATAAACATTGGCAAAATTTCAATTCCCTTGCCTAAGGATAGTACATCTTTACAACATCTATGTTGACAGGGTCTCTCAATTCTAGACCATCCATCTGAGTTAATAACAGAGCACCACCTGACAGAACCTTTTTCACCACATAAGGGCCTTCATAGTTAGGAGTGAATTTTCCTCTGGAGTCTTGGGCGTTTGGGAGAACCTTCCTTAGTACCAGATCCCCCTCTTTGAAGTACCGATGTCTCATCTTCTTGTTAAATACTCGGGCTATCCTCTGTTGGTAACATTGGCCATGACATAATGCAGTAAGTCTTCTTTCATCAATCAGATTTAGCTAATCAAGCCTCTTCTTTACCCAATCTAATTCGGCTAACTGAATTTCCGATAGGATTCTGAATGATGGTATCTCAACTTCAACTGGTAGCACTGCCTCTGTACATATACCAATGAGTAAGGGCTAGCTCCTGTAGATGTTCTTATTGAAGTCCTGTAAGCCATGAGGGCAAACGGTAACATTTCATGCCAATCTTTGTAAGTTGTTATCATTTTCTCGATGATCTTCTTGATGTTTTTGTTAGCTGCTTCTACTGCCCCGTTCATTTGAGGTCGGTAGGGAGTTGAATTTCTGTGGTTTATGTGGAATAGTTGACATAAACCTGTCATCGATTTATTGTTGAGATTGGTACCGTTGTCAGTGATGATTGACTCAGGAACTCCGTATCAGGTTATTATATCCCTTTTTAAGAAGTGGACTATTACCCCTTTTGTGACATTGGTATATGATGAAGCCTCTACCCATTTGGTGAAGTAATCAATCGCTACCAATATAAATCTGTGGCCGTTAGATGCCGTTGGAGTGATTGGGCCTATTATGTCGATTCCCCACATGGAGAAAGGCCATGGTGCTGATAACGAATGTAGCTCGTTGGGTGGAGCATTTATCCGACTTGCGTAGACTTGACACGAATGACAGTGCTTGACATACTTTATGCAATCCGATTCCATAGTTAACCAGTAATACCCTAACCTCATGATTTTTCGGGCCAACATGTAGCCATTCATATGAGGTCCACATACTCCTTCATGCACCTCCTTCATCAGTTCGCATGCTTCATTTTTGTCCACACATCTCAACAGGGTGGTATCAAATGATCTTTTGTAGAGGATAGACCCACTTAATAGGAAATGGCTTGCTAACCTTCTGAGTGTTCTTTGGTCGTTCTTGCTAGCCATTTCGGGGTATTTACTCTCTTGGAGAAAGGTCTTGATATCGTGATACCAGGGCTTGTCATCTTGTATCTTTTCAATTGTTAAACAATAAGCGGGCCGACTTTCGATGTCTATTTTCATTGGTTGAACTTCGGCTCCTCCTGTTATCTGAATCATAGACGCTAGTGTGGCTAGGGCATCTGCGAACTGATTCTGAGTTCTCGGGGTGTATGTGAAAGTGATTGCCTTGAATTCTTCAATTAGCTCTGTCAAGTGTTGATGGTACGGTACCAGTTTGGGGTCTTTAGTTTTGTATTCCCCTCTTGTTTGTAGTATGATGAGCGACGAGTCCCCGTATACTTCTAATTCGCGGATTCCCATTTGGCAGGCCATTTTAAGGCCGAGAATACATGCTTCATATTCCGCGATATTATTAGTATAGGGAAATGTAAGTCTTGTCGCTGCAGGGAATTGAGTGCCGTCTGGGGATTTCAATACTGCCCCAACCCCACAACTGAATACGTTGGCGGCCCCATCGAAAAACAATTTCCACTTAGCATTCTGCTCTATCCCAGAGTCTTCTACCGGTATATCTTCTACTGTTAATATGTTCTCGTCTGGGAATTGGACTTGTATTTCTTGGGTATCTGTCTCGACAGGGTGTTCGGCCAACTGATCGGCTAAGGCTTGCCCCTTTATCGAGTTCTGATTTACGTATGTGATGTCAAACTCGGATAGAAGCATTTGCCATTTAGAGATTCTCCCCATCAATGCTGGCTTCTCCGCCAAGTATTTCAAGGGATCGTGTCTTGTCAACAGCTCAATATGGTAGTAAAGGGTATATTGCCTTAGTCGATGCATGACCCAAATTAACGCACAACACGTTTTCTCCACCTCTGAGTACCTCTGTTCCCCATCTGTGAACTTCTTGCTCAAGTAATATATGGGACGTTCTCTTCCCTCTTCATCTTTCTGCCCCAGCACACATCCCATGGATTCAGGGAGTATGGTGAGGTATAAGAATAAGGGTTTTCTTTGTTTCGGGACTATCAAGACCGGGGGTTTTATAAGATAGTCCTTGATTGTCCTGAACGCTTCCTCACATTCGTCGTCCCATTCTATCGCGGCGTTTTTCTTCAGCAGATGGAATAGTGGCCGGCATTTGTCGGTGAGTTGTGAGATAAAACGGGCTATATAATTTAATCTTCCCAGCAAGCTTCTTACTTCTTTAACGGAGCGTGGGGAAGGTAACTCTAATATGGACTTTACCTTGTCAGGGTCGATTTTAATGCCCTCTTGGCTTATGACAAACCCTAACAATTTCCCCGTTGTGACCCCAAAAGTACATTTTTCTAGGTTTAACTTAAGCTGGAATTTTCTCAGTCGTTTAAACAACTTTCTCAGAATATCTATATAGCTTTCTCCTTCTTTGGATTTGGCTATCATGTCATCATATACTTCAACTTCACGATGCATCATGTCGTGCAGTATGGCAACCATGGCTCTCTGATACGTTGCCCCGGCGTTTTTCAAACCGAAGGGCATGACTTTGTAACAGAAAGTTCCCCATGTCGTGATGAAGGTCGTTTTGGTTTTGTCTTCCTCAGCCATTTTTATTTGATTGTATCCTAAGAAACCGTCCATGAATGAGAAGAGATGGTTTCCTGCAGTGTTATCTATTAGAACGTCAATATGAGGTAGGGGGAAGTTATCTTTTGGCGTAGCTTGGTTTAAGTCCTAAAAGTCTACGCATACGCGTACTTTCCCGTTCTTTTTCATTACTGGGACTACATTTGCTATCCATTCTGGGTAATCGGATACTTCGATAAACCCTACTTCTAGTAGTTTCTTGACTTCTTCTTTGATTTTTAGTAAGATGTCAGGCCTAAATCTTCTCAGCTTTTGTTTTTTAGGTTTGACATCTTCCCTTGTGGGAAGCCTGTGAACTACTATTGACTGGTCTAACCCTGGCATGTCACCATATGACCAGGCAAACACATCTACATATTTCGTTAATAGCTCTGTTATCTCACATTTTTACTCGGCACTCAAACTGGTCCCGATTTTGAGGTTCCTAGGGTTTTCCATGCTTCCTAGATTTACTGTCTCCACAGGCCCGTCGACTGAAATTCTGCTTTGTTCATGTTTTATCCAATTTCCTTATACTATTTCGTGGTCTAAGATATCGCCTTCAACAACTGACCCAGCAGCGTTGGAAACGATATCAGCTTTTTTACTTTCTACCTGCGCGAAATATCCCTGATGCTCGATGGTAGGAGATCTGAGTGACATGAAAATGAAAGCACATATATAAGAGAAAGAAAACAAACTGTGATTGAATTTGATAAAGAGTCTCAATAAAACTTGTTTAATAATTTTTCTCTACTTTTGAGCTAACCTAGCGCCACTAATAGGATAGCAAAACCAATTGTTTAGAGCCGGATGCGTGTAGGACGCTGATTTCCCTTTGCCGTCGTCCTCTTCATTTATCCGAAGCGCTTGGATGATATTTGCCTTTCGGAAAGATTGTTGGAGAGGTGGGATGCATATCTGTGTCTCGATCAGCTTCTCCTTCATTCTGCCTTTAACACTCCTTACTTGTGCTTCTTCCGCGGCCGTAGGAACATATCCCAGTCCAAAGGTCCCGTGTTGCCCCTCTTTAAACTGATGGCCCTCCTTGCTGATCACCATGTTTACTTCATTGAAAATCTGCAGCCCTAGGTCTTCTGAACCTTCATCCCCGATGTAAGGTATGGCAGTTTCTTTGTATATGGCGTAATCCTACTCACCCAGTACCGTGACCATTTGCCCATTTGTGATGAACTTGACCTTTTGGTGGAGACTAGAGGGAATGGCACCAACAGCATGTATCTAGGGTCGTCCCAAGAGTAGGTTAAAAGACCTTGGGATGTCGAGGACCTGGAAAGAGATGTGGAATACTTGTGGACCGATTTCCACCGGCAGGTTCACCTCCCCCACAACATCTCTCTTCGACCCGTCGAAGGCTTTGACCACTGTGGAGCTAGGTTTTTTATTGCTTGGATTGACCCCCAGTAAGTCGAGTGTCGCCAATGGGCAAACATAGAGGGATGATCCGTTGTCGATAAGTACGCAGGAGACAATGGTGTCATTGCACCGGACCACGATGAATAGTGGCTTGGTATGTTGGTCTCCCTCTTCTCCTAGCTCTTCTGGAGAGAAAGCTATTTGATCCATGGTAAATATAGAGTTCGCCACGTGACCCATCTTGTCCGTAGCAATACCTTTCGGGACTTGAATCTGTTTTAGCACTTTAAAGAGTGCTTCTCTGTAGGGCTCAGATGTGGTAAGAAGGCCCAGGAGAGATATCTGCGCTGGAACTTCATTCAATTGTTCCATGATCTTGTATTCGCTAGCCTTTACCATCTTCGTAAATGCAGCAAGACCCTGTTCCTCTTCCTCCATTTTTTCCGTATTGAGTTCTTCAATCGGGCTCTTATACTTCGGATCGTATAATCTCCCAGAGCGGGTGATACCTCCCACTATAGGAGGTCACTCTTGTTCGAGGGCCCGATAGTCGAACGGTGCAGCCTTGTAATTCTCTGCTGGTACGGGAACATTGAATACATACCTTTTCCTCGGGATTTGCACCTCAACTGGTTGTCCCTCATAGCATTGTATAACCCGGGGCTTCTGAGAGTTGATCATGTTGATGGTCTTTTCCTCGTCCCTTGTCGGGTTGTCTTGCTTTTCAAATTTCGGCCCCCATCCACTAGGCGGCCCTTGCTTAGTCGGGGTGTAAGAGTAGTTTACCAAGTACTGAAATTTCCCATGTGGTTCCCCCAAAGTACCGACCGTTGGGTCTCCCTCTAACCACCTCCTCTTAATGTGCGCCTTTGGAGTCCCTCCCGGAGTGGGTTGCTCAGCCGGATTCTGTTTAAAGGGCTTCTTTGGGAGCTGACTCTTCTGACGTGATCATGTTGATGGTGGGCCTGTGATTGGGCAGCGGGTTGGCGTTGACATTGGGTGCTGGGGCGTTCACAAAATCCAATTATATGATCCCTGCGTCAATTAAGTCTTGGATTTTGTGTCGAAGCCTCCAGCACCTATCTGTGGAGTGCCCCTCTTGACCCATGTGGTAGTCACACTTGAGGTTGGAGTCGAAGTTCTTGGGCTTGTATCGGTCATTGGGGAGTTCGAAACTAATCAAGTTGTCTGCCCTCAACCGAGCGAAGACCTAACTAAGAGGTATGGGGATTTGAGTGAACTGCCTTAGGGGCCTGGCAACCTGTGTATGAGCCGTCGTAGGTTGCTGGGCTGAGGTATTCGTGGTCTAGAAAGTTACTCGAGTCTTAGGTTTTTCTGCCTTACTAGAATGCACTGTACTGACTGTGGGCTCTTTAACTCTGTTTCCTCCTAAAGGCCTTTGGGTTGGTATGACCCTAGGAGGTTCCATTGATTGGAGCCTGCCGGTGGTTATGGCATTCTCGATCCTGCACCCGCGGCCACTACTTCTGCAAAACTGGAGGAGGTCTGGCCTACCAAATGCGAAAAGTAGGTTTTGTCCAGGGTATTGACAAATATGGATGTCAATTCCTTTTCCGATATCGGGATTGCCACCCTGGCGGCCTGGGCTCTCCAGCGCTGGGCGTACTCTCTAAATGACTCGGCATGTCTTTTCCGGAGACTCCCCAAGTCGATTACCGATGGGGCGACTTCAACGTTAAACTTATATTGATCATAGAATGCCCGGGCTAGCTTCTCCTAGGTGTTGACAATGTTGAAGTCGAGGCGGGCATACCAGACCAATGCGGGGCCGGCGAGGCTGTCCTGGAATGTCTGGAGCATGAGTTGATTGTATTGAGCATACTTGCTCGTTTTCCGGGCATATAGCCTGGTATGCATTTTGGGGCAACCGGTCCCATCATACTTTTCGAAATCCGGGGTCTTGAATTTCTCAGGGTATGCCTCTTCCCCGTATGCTGGCAGGTTAGTGATCCCAGCTTGTTCAAAACCATCAAGCCCTTCCATAGTTTTTATCTTGTCATGGAGCTGCTGGAAGAGTCGCTTCTCTATCTCCTTCTGCCTATTCTCCATTTCTCTTTTCAGGTCGTCAGAGGTCGGCCCCTGGCTAACCTTTGGCTCGTACTCAAAAGCCGGATTAAGATGGGAATTGATCTCCTCATATTCTGGAGGCTGTCCCTCCACCGCTTTTCCCTTTCTAGCCCCTGAATATTCTTCCTGGGTTGGTTGGGTGTTGCGCAGGAGGCCGATGCTTTCAGTCAAGAGGTGAACTTGGGTAGCCAGCTGTTGGATCGTTTGCTCTAGGGACATGATCCTGGAGTCCGAGGCAGCTTCAGCGTTGTTGTTGCGGTTGTCACTGCTGTTAGCCATCTTTGCTCTTGAGCGCGTGAGAACTGGGCTTCTAGGAGGGTTCGGTTACTTGGAAGCTATTTTGATACCTGGATCCGCATTTTTATTTTAGTGTGATGGATGCAAGAATGATATGCATGTGTCACGCGGATGCTAAAAGATAAAAGGGTTGACAACTGATTGACAATGTAATACTGAAACTTTACTTTTATTAATATTGGAAAATCATGGAGTTCAATGATGAAAATAAAAGATTACAAATAATGTTCTACTTCCTAGCTCTTTTAGTCTTCTGTTGTGGAGGCTCAGACTTCCCACTGATGATGGCTTCTAATTCTTCGACTCTAGCTTTAGTCTTGAATGGGAGTGATCTCGTGTGGCCCGATGAAGAATGCAGTAGGCTCAATTTCCCATAAGTGGAGCATGACCCGTATTAAAGGCAGATTCACCTCTATCTTCGTTAGTGAGAGGATGTGGCCGATCTTTTGTTGGATGAAGGCCTGCTCCTCTAGGTTGTACAAGGTAAACTAATGGTCCAGTACCAATTTTGGGTCCAAAGGTTTGTACACCCGAATCTCTTTGCGGAGGAGGCGGTCGACTGCACTGCTAGCAATCTATTACAATAAGAAACCGCCTAATTACAAACAGGACTATGAAAGCATTACAGGGAAATACACTTGAAATCCATGAAGAAAAATAACAAACCTTTACATTGTCATCAATTGTCAACCCCTTATGATGTTATGTATGCAAGTGGGTTGGTTCTAACTGGTTCCCGAGCTCTATGGCCTCCCGCATTCTCGAAGAAATGGATCTCAGGCCATATCGAAGCATAGGGTGGGGTAGCCTAATCGGTCCCGAACGGTGAATCAACTCACTTCGCCCGAAACCTACACAATGGCTCCCAGTCTTAAGTTTCTAGGACGGTCCGGGTTCGACCGCATCTACTCACACAATTGTATGTATGCATGCAAGAACCCCTACAGTGAAAGAAACCTAAAATCTAGCTAATTCCTGAAACATTAGTAACAGAATAATGATTGAAACACATTTAAAGAGGACAATTCAAAGATTCAGGTGGCTTAGCCTACTGGCATAGGTCCCCAGTAGAGTCGCCATCCTGTCGAGTCTAATTTTTGAATTCCCATTCCTAATCCGATCTAAACTAGACCCTATACTCATCTAATCTAGATCCTCGACTTGAGTTAGGAATTTCGTTTAATTTTTGGAGTCGCCACCCAACTGTTGTTGGGAAAATTGAATTAAGACTAAAGGAGCAGATTAGTCTTAATTTGGACTACTAGTCGTCGTTCTTTCCTCTTCTCGTTTTTGTAAAAAGAGGAAAGGGGAAAACCAGAGTTTTTAAGTCCGGAGGCTAACCTATTAAAACCTTTACGGTTACCACCTAATCTCCTAAAATTGTTCATCTTTAGAAATGTGTTTCATTGTGTTTCTGTTACTTTTTATTATGTTTTTGATTTATTTTAAGAAAATGATTTTTCATTCATTTTATGGGTTGACCCGAATGGGTGCCTACGTACCTGCTACTCATGATCAAACAAGCCGTAGTTCGCTTTTTGAAAAAACTTAAGTTTGTTGGTGAATTTTAATTTTTTTGAAATCTCTTTTGATTTATGTTCTTATCATTTTTTTGGGATTTTTCTAAAAATTTTCTAAACCTAAGCTTTGGTTTTATTTTGAAAATGATTTTTAGGGAAAACATCAATTTTGGGATTTATTTGAAGAAAATAATTTTTCTAAGTGCTAAAACTTAATTTTTTTCTATTTTCATAATTTTTGAATTTTTCATGAATCTTCATGATTTTTTATTTTTTTTTATGATTTTTGTGATTTTTGGGAATTTTTGTGTTTTTTTTTTCGAGAATTTTTTGTTTTTTTTTTGGAAATTTTTGTGATTTTTATCCTAAGTTTATTATCTATCCTATTTTTCCATCTAAAATTTCATTATTATTTGTCCTAATATTTTTATTATTTTTCTGCATTTTATTATGTTTTTATTTATTTATTTTTTTTATATTATTTTATTTATTTTTCTACATTTTTATTATATTTTCCTCTTTTTATTATTTTTATTATTTCCTAAAAAAAAACCTAATTTCTACATTTTCTACTTATGGAAAATAAAACATAAATAACGAATAATAAATAATAAATAAATAAACACTAACAAATTAACAAATTAATAAATAATAATAACAAATAATAAATTAATTCAAAATAAAATAAATAAACAAAATAAATAAATAAATAACAAAATCCGGAAAATCCGGCTTACCTGGATCCGGGTCGGAGCGCGGGTCGGGTCGGATCGGATCGGTCGGACACGGCGGCGGAGAAGGCTCGTTCACGGCGTTCCAGTGGCTTTTTGCGGCGGGTGAGGTGTCGAATCCTAGCTTCTCGAGGGTCCTGAGTCTGATGGTGGTGGCGGTTCACTCCTAGAACGTTTCCTTGCGGTGGTTTCAACTCCGATCGACGGTCGCAACTTTGGGTTTCCTTCGATTTACACTCTTTTCTCTCTCTCTCGCAATTCTAATCTCTGTTCTTGCTTCCCCGTCTCCTCCTCTATTTATAGGCACTCGAAACCGGGCTGGATAAGCTCGAATTTCCTCCGATTGAAGCTGATCGGATTTTCGGTTGAAAAACCAACTCCGATTCATGTCCATCCAACGATTTGTTGCGATTTGATTCCAATTAGGTGATGTTTATCTTATTTCTGTTGAAGATCTGTTGGATTTGTGCAAAAAAATCGAATCAAAACGGTCGAAATACGAACTTTTCCTTCGCCGGCGATCTCGGGCTCAAGGTAGGAGATGATCACGCGCCCGGCGCGTGCGTTTCTTCCAGCCAATCAGATGCTGCCACGTGTCCTATATAAGTCGAAAAATTGCAAAACGCGGAAACTACTTCCTCCGCGATTCGAACGCCTGACCGAGCCCCACCCCCCCCCCCCCCCCCCCCCCTGCGCGCGCCTAGCCATGGTCCGGACCAACTGAGCTAGCCCACTTTCCTGATTTTTGTAATTTCGCAAATTGCATATATGCAATGCGATTTTTCTAATTTTTTGTATTTTCCGAAATTTCAAAAATTTGTAAAATTTTTTATTATTCATTATTGCTATTTCTAAAATCATTTTTCAAAATTGAAGTGTTTTCCTATTTATTTTTATTTTTTTGAATATTTTTATGTTTATGCTAAATTAGGGAAAAATTGGGAAAAATTAGGAAAAATTGAAAATTGATTATTATTGAGAATTATTGATTCCTAGGGCAAAAATGGGGTATTTACAGGGAGTAATATCAACCTCATCCTAATTTAGTTTGTATGCCACGTCAAATGCTTTAGGCCAAACATGCGTAGACGATTACTAGCACACTAGGTTGACCTCGTTAAGTCTTGTGCAGAAAAAAATGATATTCCTAGCTACACTCAGGTTGAGTTACTTGAAAGTTTTAGTGCAAATGACATCCTATGAACCACTAGATGGAGTAACTACAACAAAATCATCTTAAGGTGTAAAGACTTTCAAGAAGTCCCATTAATTGGATTCAATTCAAGACATATTCAATAGATTGTCATTAGAATCAATTACATTCTATTACTAAGACCTAAACATGATAATAGTAGATAGAGTAACAAAATTGTTAAGAATAAAGGCTTTATGGGAATCCTAGATTGAAAGCCTCAACATTGATTTGGGTGAATTTGATGGTGAGATTGGAAAACATCGGGTCACTAGGGACTTCATCATCAATTAGTTATACAAGATAGGTAAGAGAATCTACCGAGCTCTTGATGTGACACACTCTACACCAAGTAACCTAAGCTTAGAAATGAAAACCTATATAGACTAG
This sequence comes from Laguncularia racemosa, assembly GCA_037954665.1. Classification (NCBI taxonomy): domain Eukaryota; kingdom Viridiplantae; phylum Streptophyta; class Magnoliopsida; order Myrtales; family Combretaceae; genus Laguncularia; species Laguncularia racemosa. Next base: position 4,390,954 of record JBBMOL010000024.1, on the reverse strand, counting down.
GTGTAAACTTAGATAGAGGTTCACTTTGAGAATGTGGAAGCTGAAGCTGATAATTGGAAGAACAAATTCAAAGAGCCCCACTAAAAGAAGAAAGCTTTGGAAGCTCAATTAAAGATAGCTCAATAGAAAATTAAAGAGTTGGAAGCCTCAATAGGTCAAGTGAAGGGAAAGAAAAAGGAGCTAGTGCCCAGTCATCAGAAGAAGAGGTAATTAGAAGCTTTTGCATGAACTAGCTACTAAGGAAGAAGATAGAAGTATAAGACATTATGCTTTTATTTATTTATTATTTATAGTTTTCTACAATGTAATCAAAACTCTAAAATTTGCAACATCAATGAAATTTCAATAATCCTACTTTAAAATTATTTGCTAGTTCCTATATTTACATCTACTTGTAATTATACATGCATGCATTCTCTTTCTCTCTATCTCTTTAAAAAAAATGGCACTAAAAAGTTTCAAAGTGTTGATCTAATACCTAGGTTCCAAGATAGTGCTTAAGCAATTGAACCCCAAAAGAAGTCCATATAGCACCCATTCTAAAGCCAAGATGCTAAGCAACAACAACAACAATATCGGTGACAATATGTTGATCAGAGAATGGTTTCATTAAATTAAATCTATTCCTACAAGCTTATAGGTAGTAGATATCTTCACTAAATCATTCAAAAAAGGAGAGATATTATAATTTAATAAAGGGCTAATGTCATATTTGGTATCTAAATTTTGCCCATTTTTGCAGTTAATTATCTAAAGTTTCAAAGTGCTAATTTACCACCTAATCTTGATATGTTTTTGCAATCAACTACCTAAATTTTATTAATTTTTACAATTAACTATCTAAACTTTACTAATTTTAATGATTAACTAATCTATTCAAGCATTATAAATGGTTACAAAAAGTTTATAGGTAATAAATTGACACTTTTAAAGTTTAGGTAATTAATTGTTAAAGTAGATTAAATTCTGTAAATACCCCATTTTTGCCTCCATTTAAAAAAATAATAATAAATAACAAATAGCAAGTAATAGAAAATAATAATAATAATGATAACAATAATAATAAAATACATTTAGGTTTCTAAATTAAATTTGTAATTCTTAGAATAATAAAAAAATTAGCAAAAATATTAGGTTAATGTATAATTTGTGTGTAATAATAAACTGAGAAATGGGTCAGCTTAGCTGGTCTGCATGCTTGCCTGGAATGCACGGAAGAGTTGTTGATCCTGGGTTCGAATTTGTGGGGAGGCACTTTGTGCCATTTTTCTTCTTCTTTCCTTGAGCTACCACGTGGTAGCATGCGATTGCTAACCTAATCACTCGTGAAGCATGTGATTGTCTTCTTTAGCAGTCCAACGGCAGCGAAACAGAGGGGAGTGGAAATCGGAGCAAATCCAAACGAGATACAACAATTTTTACTCAAATCTTTTTGGGATAAATATAAAACAACTTCTAAATAAAGGATTTACATCAATCGTTTTTTAATCGGGAAGAAAAAGAAGAGAAAAAAATGAAACCCTAGTCATGGTTTGGATTCGTGTTCATTTGCATCTGTCCCCTAACATCTATAAATAAAGGTCGATGTTCGAAGAAGGAAGGGGGGAAGAAAATCAGAAAGAGAGAAGAAAAAAAGAGAGAGAGACATGCACAAACACACACACACACACACACACCCATTAGGTCTGCTTGAGAATAGGAAGCAATCATAATTAATTTTTTTATGTTTACTTCCATCATTGTTTCATAAGACTCTTCAATAATATCAAGTAATGAAATTACAAGTTATTTCTTTCCTTTACTTATACACTCTCACCTCACTTTCCCCACAGATTCAATACTCTTAAACATCAGAGACATCTCGCGTAGGTAAGTAATGAAAATATCGATATCGTTTCTAATGCTGTTGAGTCAACTGTCGAAAGCGATATTAATGACCACAAAGCAGTACAAGAGAGTTGGCAAAAATATGAATAAGGTAGAGTCTTGATTGATGAGCTAATGGAGATAGTTAATATAAGAACCAAAGAAGAGACCAAAAGCCTTAAAATTGGAGGTAATCTGAGTGATGAACAAAAGCGCGAAATAACCAAGTTCTTAACTGAATATGCAGATGTATTTGCCTGGTCATATGGTGACAAGCTAGGACTTGACCAGTCGATGGTGGTTCACAGGCTACCTATAAGAGAGGATGTTAAACCTAAAAAACAAAAATTAAGAAGACTTAAGCCTGACATCTTATTAAAAATTAAAGAGGAGGTCAGGAAGCTATTGGACGTCAGGTTTATTGAAGCATCGGACTATTTAGAATGGGTAGCAAACATAGTCCCTATTCTAAAGAAAAATGGAAAAGTATGAGTAGGTGTGGATTTCTGAGATTTGAACCAAGCTCCGCCTAAAGACAACTTCCCTATACCTCATATAGATGTCTTGGTAGACAATATCGCAAGAAGTCATCTCTTCTCATTTATGGATATAATCAAATAAAAATGGCGAAAGAAGATAAAACCAAGACGACCTTTATCACAACTTGGAATACCTTCTGTTATAAAGTCATGCCTTTCGGTTCAAAGAATATTGGAGCAACATATCAAAGAGTAATGGTCACAATACTTCATGACATGATGCATCGAGAAGTCAAAGTATATGTTGACGACATGATAGCTAAATCTAAAAAAGGAGAAAGTTATGAGGTAATCTTAAGGAAATTATTCAAACAATTGAGGAAGTTTTAGTTGAAATTAAATATAGAGAAATGTACTTTTAGGGTCATAGTTGGTAAGCTGTTGGGGTTTATTGTAAGCCAAAAAGGTATTAAAATTGACCATGACAAAGTAAAAGCCATACTAGAAATGCCTTCTCCATGTACCATCAAGGAGGTAAGAGGTTTATTGGGAATGTTGAATTACATAGCTCGATTCATCTCACAACTCACGGATAAATGTCGTCCACTATTTCATTTACTAAAAAAGAATGCCACATAGAATGGGATGGTGAATGCGAAGAGGCATTCAAAAAGATCAAGGAGTACCTTATGAATCCTCCCGTTTTAGTAGTCCGAAAACAAGGAAAGCTTTTATTTTTATACCTCACGATACTTCCTGAATTTATGGGGTGCATACTGGGACAAAAGGATGAAAGAGGAAGGGAATAGTCCATATACTATTTGAGTAAAAAAATCATGAAAGGAGAACAAAATTATTCCAAAATAGAAAGGACTTATTGTGCATTGATTTAGGTCATGCATCGATTGAGACAATACACTCTCTATTATCCCATTTGTTATAGGCTGTAAATTATATATTAGTGTTAAATTAGGATAACGTTATATATTAATCCTAAAATAGAACTTAATATATTTAGTTTTCTTTTTTAGTTTATTAGAACTTGTATATATATGTGTAACCTATGGATCAATAAAGCATACATAATTTTCTCTCTTTTCATTACTATTACATGGTATCGAGTGGGAGAGAGAGTGGGTTTTGAGGGTTTTTATTTTTTTTTGACACCATCGGCTTAAGGAGACGCTCCACCCACCGATGAGGGCTTCTAAGGGTTCTTATTCTTTGACACCATTAGCCTAAGGAGACACGCTACCCGCTGATGAAGGCTTCTGGAAAGTTCGGTGTCGAAATTTAACGCGCATGACATACACGTGCCACAATAGCGCTCTCCACCAATCTTACGCGCCAGCGCGTGAGGGCGCCTGTGGCATCATTTTACTCTTTGCCTTCACCGATCGTCTTACTTGGTCGTGTATAGCCCAGGTTTGTGGTTCATTTGTTAATAAATATTTGAGTGTGGGTTTGTTAGCTTCAGTTTGTGATCCTCTTGTCGAATTATTGTCTATTGGTGTTAATTTGTCCGCTATTGATGATTAATTCATTGTCTGTTGGTGTTAATCTGGTATGTTTAGTCCTTATGGTTGTAATTTGGCATGTTTAGTAATTAGTTACTGTTAGTATTTATTGAGGTACCAATCTTTTAGTATTTATTCTGTTCAATTGGTAGGCTGACGTACAAATCTGATGATCTGGTACATTTGATTTGGTGTGTCAGTAATCGAGAGTAGGCTGACGTACATTGACTTTAGTTCATCTGTTAGTTCTATTGGAGGAATTTGGGTTGAAATCATGAGTGAAAAAGTGGACAACTAATTTGTTGTTATGTCAAATGTGGTGCTTGTAATGTTAAAAATTACATAACATAAACTTAATGGGTCTAATTATTTGGATTGGAGTAAAACTGTGAGGCTCTACCTATGTAGTATTGATAAAGATGATCATTTGACTAAAGATCCACCCACAGATGATAGTTCCGAACAAACTTAGCTTAGAGCAGATGCTCAATTATTCCTGCAAATACAAAATTCTATTGATAATGAAGTAGTTGGGTTAATTAATCATTATGAATTTGTTGAGGAATTAATGAAATATTTGCATTTCCTGTATTCTAGAAAGGGAAATGTTTCTTGTATTTATGAAGTCTGTAAGGCCTTTTATTGTGTCGAGAAATAGGATAGGTCTCTCATGAGCTACTTCATGGATTTTAAATGGACTTATGAAGAACTTAATATGTTATTACTTTTTAGTCTTGATATGAAAGTTTAGCAGGCTCAAAGGGAGCAGATGGTTATGATGAGTTTTTTAGTAGGGCTTCCAACTGAGTTTGAAGCAGCTAAATCTCATATTCTCTTTAGGTCTACGATCTCATCCTTGCAAGATACATATAACAGGATTCTACGTATAGAGAATCTTCAATTTGTTAAATCTAGTAATGCTCTTGTAAGTCGTCGGTTTAAGTATGAAGTTGGAAGACAATAGTATAAGAGTAGTGGTAGAGGAGTCGATACCCGGGGATAGAGTTCAGGGGTAAGTATATGTCATTATTGTCATAAGCCAAAGCATATGAAGCATGATTGTAGAAAGCTACAGAGTTGGAATCAGGGATTTTGATCAGCACAGGTTACCTCTTCCAGTGATGCATTTGGAAAATCTATCACAGGTTCTACAGATGACTTTGCCAAGTTCTCACAGTATTAGAAATCATTAAGGACTTCATCTACTCATGTTATTGCCATCGTTGAATCAGGTAAACCAAACATGTGTCTTCTCTCTTCGTCTTCTAAATAGGTTATTGACTCTGGTGTAACAGACCACATGACAAGTAATTCCAGTCTATTATGTACTTTTCAATCTCATACCTCCTGCTCTCTTGTCACTTTAGCTAATGGGTCAACATCCAATGTCTTTGGGACTGGCACAGCAAATCCAAGTCCATTAGTTCCTTTGTCCTCAATCAAACTTGCCTGATTTATCATTTAATTTAATATATGTCAGTAAACTCACTCATTTACTTAACTATTGTATCTCATTCTTTCCTGACTATTGCCTTTTTTAGGTTCTTATGACAAGGAAGACTATTGGTAAAGGACATGAATTCGGGGGTCTCTACATACTAGACATAGAGATGCCAAAGTCTGTTGCCTGCTCTGGAGTTGTAACCCCTTTTGAAGCACATTGCTGATTAGGTCATCCATCTCTCTCTTTGTTAAAGATACTTTGTCCTCAGTCTCACGGTTTGGAGTCTTTACATTGTGAGTCATGTCAATATGCGAAACATTATCGTGTTAGCTTAAGCCCTAGAGTTAATAAACGAGCAAATGCTGCTTTTGAGTTACTCTAGTCAGATGTATAAGGTCCTTGTCTAGTCACATTTAAAATTAGATTTAAGTATTTTGTTACCTTTGTTGATGATTATTATCAAGTGACTTGGTTATATTTAATGAAGAATCATTCTAAGTTGTTTTCTTATTTTTGTGCTTTTTGTGCTAAAATTAAAACTCAGTTTAATGTTTCTGTCTAAGTGTTGTGAAGTGATAATGCTAAAGAGTATTTATTTGAATCTTTTCAATCCTACATGATTAAGAATGCCATTATTCATCAAACTTCTTGTGTAGATACATCGTCTCAAAATGGTGTTGCTAAGAGAAAGAATAGGCATTTGCTTGAAACTGTTAGGGCTTTATTGTTTCAAATGCTCGTCCACAAACACTTTTAGGCTAATGTAGTGTCTACAACTTGTTTTTTAATTAACCAAATGCCCTCAGTTATTCTAAATGGTGAGACTCCTTATCATACTCTTTTCCTGACAAAATCTTTGTTTCCGATTGAACCCAAAATATTTGGTTGTACGTGTTTTGTTCGGGATGTGTGTTCTCAAGTTACAAAACTTGATCTTAAGTCTTTAAAATGTATATTTCATAGGTATTCTCGTGTTTAGAAGGGATACGAATGCTATTGTCCTAGCCTTGATAGGTATTTGGTATCAACTGATGTTACTTTTTGTAAAGATATCCCCTTCTCTCCACCCTTCAATCATATAGGCCAGGGGGAGGATGATGATCTGTTAATCTATACAATTACATCCACCACTTCTACTCCTAAACCACCTCTTCAGGTTTACTCTCGCAGGTAAAGTGCTCTTAAGCCAACTCCTGGTGCATGTCCTGAACCAGCTCCCTCATCATCAGATTCAATCTTAAGGGATGATCTTCCCATTGCCTTTCGTAAAGGTAAATGTTAATGTACTTATCCCATTTCTTCTTTTTTGTCTTATGATCATCTGTTAGTCTCCTATTGTTCCTTTATTGCATCTATTGATTCTTTCTCCCTTCCTAAAACCATTCATGAAGCCTTGTCACATCCAGGATGGCGTAGTGCAATAGTAGAGGAGATGAATGCCCTTGATCAGAATAATACTTGGGATTTGGTACATTTACCTACAGGAAAAAAAGGCCATTAGCTGTAAATGGGTTTTTTCTATTAAAGTAAATCTTGATGGGTTAATTGCTTGCTTAAAAGCTCACCTTGTTGCTAAGGATATGCTCAAACTTATGGAATTGATTATTCTGACACTTTTTCTCTTGTTGCTAAGTTAACATTTGTCAGGCTATTTATTTCCATAGCTTCAGTATATGATTGACCTCTACATCAGTTAGATATCAAGAATCCTTTTTTGTATGGGGATCTTCAAGAAGAAGTTTATATAGAGAAACCTCCAAGGTTTGTTGCTCAAGGGGAGTCCAGAAAGGTTTGTCATCTTCATAAGTCTTTGTATGGTTTGAAGCAGAGCCCCCATGCTTGGTTTAGAAAATTTAGCTAAGTAGTTGAGAAATTTAGGATGCAGAAAAGTAAATCCAATCATTATGTTTTCTACAAACGATCTACAACTGGTATTATTCTGTTAGTAGTATATGTGGATGATATTTTTATCACTGGTAATGATACTATAGGTATTTCGACTCTCAAATCCTTTCTTCAAAGTCAATTTCAAACAAAGAATTTAGGAATGTTGAAATATTTCTTGGGTGTTGAGGTAGTGAGGAGTAAGAAAGGAATTTTTTTTATCATAAGGAAAATATGTACTTGACTTATTGTTTGAAACGGAAACTTAGGTGCTAAACCATGTAGTACACCACTGGTTCCTAATTTGCAACTGACAAAGGAGGGAGAGTTGTTTGAGGATCCTAAAAGATACAAATGAATGGTTAGAAAATTGAATTATCTTACAGTAACTTGACCATATATTGAATATTTGGTCAATGTTGTGAGTCAATACATGTCATCTCCAACAGTTGATCATTGGGCTACTGTAAAGCAGATCTTGTGTTATTTAAAGGGAGCACTTAGATGTGGTATCTTGTATAAGAATCATGGTCACACTAGTATTGAGTGTTTCACATATGCTGATTGGGCAAGATGTAAGGAGGACAAGAGATCCACTTCAAGGTATTGTGTTTTCATTGGTGGAAATTTGGTTTCATGGAAAAGTAATAAGTAGAATGTTGTATCTCGATTTAGTGCAGAATCATAATATAGAACTGTGACACAATCAGTGTATGAAGTAATGTGGATAAATCAGCTCCTAAATGAAGTCGGGATGAGCATCTCACTTCCTACGAAACTATGGTGTGATAACTAGGCCGCTCTTCATATTTCCTTGAATCCCGTGTTCCATGAATGAATAAGCATATCGAGATTGATTGTCATTTTGTTCGAGAGAAAATTCAGTAAGGATCAGTTGGCAGAATACCCAATCAAAGGAAATTCCCAAGAATCGTAGGCCAAATTCCCAAATGAAAATATACAAATAGTAGAGGGTGAGTCAGAAGAAGAATCCAAGATAGGGAAAGATCCTACATGGAAGATGTATTTTGATAGAGCTGCCAATGTGTTTGGGTGGGAATTGGGGTAGTGTTAATATCACAAGAAGGAATGCAATTCCCCTCAGTAATGAGACTCACATTTCCATATACTAATAATATTGCTGAATATGAGGCATGCATCCTTGGTCTCAAAATGGCCTACTATATGAAAATTCTTGAATTGGATGTATACAGAGATTCCTCGCTTATCATATTACAGACATGAGGAGAATACAGAACTAAAGACCTTAAACTAGTATTGTACCACCAACACTTAACAAAACTGATAGAAGAATTCGAGGTGGTTACCTTCACATACGTCCTAAGGACTCAAAATCAGTTCACAAATGCCCTCACTACACTAGTATCTATGATTTAAGTAACAGGAGGAATCGAAGTTCAACCACTGAAAATAGAAATTGAAGATAGACCTGCCTATTATTTGGTAATTGAAAAAACACAAGATGACAAACCTTAGTACCATGATATCAAAACATTCCTCCAAGAAAGCAAATACCTTGAAATGGCCAGTAAAAATGACCAAAGAACACTTAGAAGGTTGGCAATCCATTTCTTATTAAGCAGGTCTGTACTTTATAGAAGATCATGTGACACCATGTTATTGAGATGTGTGGACAAAAAAGAGGTAGATAAACTAATGAAAGAAATACACGAAGGGGTATGTAGACCTCACATGAACGGACACATATCGTCTCGAAAAATCATGAGGATGGGTTACTATTAGTTGACGATGGAATCAAACTACATTAAATATGTTAAGCACTATCACTTGTGCTAAGTCTACGCTAACAAGATAAATGCCCCACCTAAAGAACTTCATTCACTTTTTGCACCATAGCCTTTCTCTATGTGGGGAATCGACATTATCGGGTCAATCACTTCGAAGGCATCCCATGGTCATAGATTTATACTAGTAGTTATCGATTATTTCACCAAGTGGGTTGAAGCCTCATCATACGGCAGTGTCACCAAAGGAGTAATAGTCCAATTCATGAAAAGAGACATAATAACTCGGTATGGAGTTCTTGAATCAATCATCATTGATAATGACACCAATCTCAACAACAAATTAATGATGGAGTTATGTTAACAATTTAAGATAAATCATAGAAACTCAACTCCATACTAACCTCAAATGAATGGGGCAGTAGAAACAGCTAACAAAAATACTAAGAGAATTATTGAGAAAATGACCATCACCTATAAAGATTGGCACGAGATGTTACCCTTCTCACTTATGGCCTACAGAACTTTGATTCGAACATCTATTGGAGTTACTCCCTATTCCCTAGTATATGGAATTGAGGCAATATTACCAATCGAGGTTGAAATACCATCCTTCAAGGTTTTATTAGAGATACAGTTAGATGAATCCAATTGGGTAAAGAAAAGGATCGATCAACTAAACTTGATCGACAAAAGAAGACTCATAGCATTATGCCATGGTCAATGCTACCAACAAAGGATGGCCCGAGCGTTTAACAAAAAAATACGACCCCGACATTTTAAAGAAGGTGACTTGGTGTTAAAGAAGGTTCTCCCGAATGCATAAGATTCAAGAGGCAAATTCACTCTAAACTATGAGGGTCTGTATGTTGTAAAAAAGACGTTATCAAGATGGGCCTTAATATTAGCCTAAATGGATGGTCCAAAGTTGAGGGACCCCATAAATGCGGATGTGGTTATGATGTACTATCCCTAGGCAAGAATAACAAAAATTTGCCAAAGTTCATAAATGCTAACAATCATTACAACTTTGTGGTTTGATTTTTATTTCTCTACAAGCAAAGTTGGTGTCCCTGAACAATCAATTACGCTGACCAGTCACTATCAAATAGACTCTTACATCATTTTCCCATATTATCCATCACCTTATTGCACATATAGGAAAATAATGAATAGTGAACAATGATGGAATGATAAAACTTAATGAATTTTTTTTTTATGATCTTACCCTTCTTGAATAGTAGGTTTGGTATTTTTTCAGGATAATACTAAAATCATAAGAGCTAAACCCGCTAGAAGAAATGCATCAAGATTTGTTGCTCTAGTCAAGGCAAAGATAACTAGAGAAAGATTAGATTATTATGAGGGTTTGTTTGTTTGGTTGTTATCTACAATAATCAAGTAAGCATCTAAAAATTAAGTAATCATTCATCATTCATTCAGGCTCCCAATGATGAGCCACATTTTTATTTAAGTTTGCTAGTCTAAAGAAGATGCTTCCCATTATCAATTGGTTAGTTCATAGGAGCACTTATACAATTCCTTCTTAGGGCTACTAGTCTACTGAGATGCCTCCTAATATGTTTCCAAAAAGATACTTTCCACTATCGGTTAGTTAGCCCATAATGAGATATTTTTCGAGATATTCTCTCTCAGGGTTGTAAGTCTAATGAGATGTTGCCTATCGTCGATTAGTTAGCTCATAAGAGTACTTTTTTATATAATTTCCTCTTTCAAGGTCACTAGTTTAGTAAGACGCTTCCTACCATGGATTAGTCAGCTAATGAGAGCACTTTTCTATATAAGTTTTTTGTATAAAGCAATTATCTTCCTTTTACAACATAGGATTACTAGCTTATAGAGCACTTTCCTTACTCAATCTGTTCCCTAACGGATTTAGATCCAAATGGTCAACTAAATATAGTTTTGTATGTTTTTCTAAACTTTACTACAAAGAGGGATAGTTGTAAAGACTTCATTTTCGCCCCCATTTAAAATAATAATAATAAATAAATAGCAAGTAATAGAAAATAATAATAATAATGATAGCAATAATAATAAAATACATTTAGGTTTCTAAATTAAATTTTTAAATCTCAAAATAAAAAAAAAATTAGCAAAAATATTAGGTTAATGTATAATTTGTGTGTAATAATAAACTGAGAAATGGGCCAGCTCAGTTGGTCTGCATGCTTGTTTGGAACGCACGGAGGAGTCGTTGGTCCTGGGTTCGAATTTGCGAGGAGGCACTTTATGCCGTTTTTCTTCTTCTTTTTCCTTGAGGTACCACATGGCAGCATGCGATTGGCCAACCCAATCACGCGTGAAGCATGTAATTGTCTTTTCTAGCAGTCCAATGGCAGCGAAACAGAGGGGAGTGGAAATTGGAGCAAATCTAAATGAGATATAACAATTTTTACTCAAATCTTTTTCGGATAAATATAAAACAACTTCTAAACAAAGGATTTACATCAATCTTTTTTTAATCGGGAAGAAAAAGAAGAGAAAAAAAACGAAACCCTAGTCATGGTTTGGATTTGTGTTCGTCCGCATCTATCCCTCAACATCTATAAATAAAGGTCGATGTTCAAAGAAGGAAGGGGGGAAGAAAATTAGAAAGAGAAAAAAAAAAAAAGAGAGAGACAAGCACAAAAAAAAAAAAAAAACATACACACACACACGTACACCCGCTAGAGTTTTTTTCTCTCTCTTTAGGTCCTCACCGTTCGATACCGCTAACCACCACTTAGGGCAGTTTTTGATGAAGAAAAGTTCCACCAAACGATTCCCCACCCCTAGAAGGTTCGAAACCTCCTATTAGCCGATGCAAACGGCCGCCAGAAAGTTGTCGACAAGGATCTCCCAGTTGCTGCAATTTGACTTAATCTGACCTAAATTGATCTGTGTCTAGGTTAGCACCTCCTCCATTTTATTAATTTTATTTTTTTTAGTAATAATAAACAAAATAATAAAAAAATATATAATAAAATTATAAAAAATCATAAAATAAAAATATAATAAATAAATAAATAAATAGAAAAATAACAAAAGTATATATACATAAGTAAAATGTTTTATCATTTAGAAAGAAAAAAGGTTTTCGTTAAAAAAATAAAAAAATAATTGGTGTTTTTTTTTTTTTAGGTTTAGAAGCTTCTTTTCTTTTTTTTTTTTTAAATTTAAACGGTAATAAACATAATTTTGACACATTTTCATAATTAAAATTAAATAACTCACTAAAGTTTTATTAAAGCGAACTATGACCTGTTTGATCCCAAATAATAGGTACATAGGCATCCTTATGGGGTGATTCTAAAAAAAATATAAAAAAATATTTTCAAATTATTATTAGTATAATCATTCTTTTTATAGTTTCTTTTACACTAAAAGAGATATCATAATATAATTATATAATTCAAAATTTAGAAGGATAAGGTGGTTACTTTAAGGTTTTAATAAAACTACCACCGAATCAAGAATCTCTAGCTTTTTTTTTCTTTTTAAAAAGATCTTGTCGACTAGTGTTTAGATTAGAATTAGTCTACTCAATTAATTATAATTCAATAATTTTTCCCAACTCTAATTGGGTGGTGACTCCAAATAAATAGTAAAGATTTCTAGTTCAAGTCGATGATTTATATTAGTTGAGCGTAAGATCTAATATGAATCGAATTAGGAAGATAATATGAAAATTTTAAATTAGACTCGACAAATTCAAATACTAAATGTAACATTTACCCTTAAGAAATAAATTAGGCATTTGTAATCCATTGTGAAAAAATGTTTTCCTTGCATTATTGATAGTTATTTTAGGTTAAGAATCTTAACTGCCATATTTAAATTTTTTTCTTTTTTGCTCCCAAAAAGGACACTAAAAATAATAAATATTTGACGCCATTTTAAGAGATTTCAAAACCTTTATATGAATCATTATCATATCTCATAAACGTCGATTGCATTAATTCCTTTTTAATTTACCTTTTACGCACTTTCTTTCTTCTACATTCATCTTCCTCTCTAACCCTCTCAGTAAGTAACTATAAGAACAAGTCTGCAGAGAACAACGGAAAAAAAGTCATTACACCTTTATGAAAAAAATGCCCATATCAACTTTAGGATAAAGAAAAAGGAAGACATCTAAAGTTATTGTGAACGAGTCATCGCGTTCATCTAGTGGCCCCAACGTAAGTTTAAGGTCAAAAAGCATGAGGCAACTAACCTCAATGACATCTAGTCAAATACTTTCTCTTACATTGTTAGTTCTCAATGCACTAATTCCAAATGAATATTGTGAAAGACCTATCCCTGAACGTTATTTTGTGAATTTTGAGTTTTTCAAGGCTATAGGGATGGATTTGGCTATATGGTTTCATAATGAATGATGAGAAATGGTGCGTTCTACTAGAAATGGCTATTCTAATCTCTTTAACTACATGTTCTTTGTCAATTTAGTGTTTGAATATTTTGGTTCAAATGATAAATTGTTAGTTAATGGAACTAGAGTGCAAAAAGTTACAATTACTAAAAAGGATATTGCACAATGTTTGGGTTTAGAAAATAGAGGTTAGATCAATTTTGGTTTTAATTAAGTGGAAGAGGCACACATGATCAAGCTTGACACTCTCAACACCCTTGACATAGAAAAACATAGTTTGAATATAAAGTTCCCTTTTGAGATTAAGATGCTACGTCACATTATCTTGAAATATATCAATTTGCGCACTAGCTCTAAAACACCCATTATAATGCTTGATGCACATTTACTTGCATTTATCATAAAAAAGAAGTGTATTCAAATTTCCTATGTTTCGTTAAACTTTATTATTAAAGTTAATGTAATACCTCAAAACCTAAGACGTTACAACTTGCCTCATGTCACTATTGGATAATAATATGTAAAGGCATATACTACACCTGTATTTCAACCTGTTCAACTTCACTTCACCTATGCTCTCTAGGTTGTTTAACTAAGATTTAATTGTTTATTTATCCTTCCTCGGGTTCTATTGTAAGTAATATGGACTTAAAATTGAAATAAAACTGAAATAGAAGGAAGAAATGAGTGTTCTTGAGCAATACAGTTGTGTACATGATCATGTAGAAGAACACAGATAGAAACATGGCTGTGTACCATGGCCATATATCCTACTACACGAAATGCCCTCTTAGCACGTTGAAGTGCACGGGTCATGTACTTAACACTGGTCGGTACACGCTTGTATATTTGGTCATGTCCAACCCATCTTACAAAATTCTCTTTACTCAAATCATGGTAAAGTATACAACTATGTATCTTGACCATGTACCCCTCTAAAACTCACAAAATTCTCCAATTGCTTCACTATTGAACCCTTTCTCTATCCCAACACTCACTAGTCAATTCAATACTTCAAGTTCACCACAAAATTTACCTAATTTCATGAATTCAGGTGTAATTAGAGTATTTACTTGTTGCTACTTGAGTTAACAACCCATAACACACATTTGATCTAGCAAATTTGGCATTGAATGGAAACGTCTAAAAACCCTAAATTGACACCATGCTATGCCTTAACCAGTTTTCCATTTAAAAAATAACATGCAAAACACCAAATTAGTTAGAGACACTTACCTTCACATGTGTATTTTAAATTAGAAGTCCTTCTTTATTAAATTGTGGGTTATATAGCTAGGGCTTTCCTAAAAGATAGAGGCCAATGTTTTAGCAATGAAGAAAAGCGACATTAGGGATATGTAAGAGTTGATATAGTCTAAGGTTAAAAAGACCAAATTACCCTCTTCTTAAAACTTATAATTACCTTAATGCCCCTCCTTTCAAAACATTACTTTATTTGTATTTTTTTAGTATTTTATTGTTAAGAAGAGAGCCAATCTAGGTTTTGAATCCTTAATAACAAAATTGTTGGATTTTAAGGGAGTAAATTTGAGTGTATTCGCTGAGGATGTGAAGGAGTGCAAGAAAATTAGGCAAAAAAAATCTAAAAAGCATGCATATTTCTATCATGGATGGTTGTTGGCATGACAAAAAACAATATTCTAGGTTCTCTCAACAAGAGCTAAGGCTAAATGCTCATGTAAAGAAAGAGCAAGGCAAGGCAAGAGGTTTTGTAAGTTCAAGTGTTAATGTCTCTACCCTTTACAGGGCATGATGTCAATACAAGGCTTATTGAAATCATTGCTCTTATAGAGAAGCAGCGGTGTTAGATGACTAATTTTGTTGATATCCTTAACAATTATACGCACCCCCTGTGTCAAAATTTTGAGTAAGTTATTGTAACCATGGGCAAAATTAATAATAGAATGGATCACTTGAAAAGCTGCTTAGTTGAGATAAATTTGAGATTGGATTCCCTATTCATCCACTTATCCCTTAAGGTGATGAAGCCAAAAAGGGGGAGAAGGAAGATTCAACAAGAATTGAAAAGGATTTTGATATGGACACAAATGTGGGTAAAGATGAAAAGATAGTAGTTAATATTATATTAATCGCCCATAATGAAGTGCATTTTAGAGGAAAGAAAGAAGCTAAAGTCATGGTAGCTAGTATTAAGATAAGTTTAGGAACTCTTAAGAAAGAGAAATGTAAGCTCTAAGGTGAGGTAAGATCAAGTATGGAGCAACTAAGCAAGGATATATAATGAAATTTAAGGAGCAACAATAGTGATACTAGTTGTAGAATGAAGAATTTGAATTTATTTCTATTGAAGTTTAAGTTTTATGTTTTTGAAAAGATTGCATGTTGCTGATACGTATGATAGATTTTGTTTGCCGATTTATACTATAGAGGACAATTTAATTCTATTGTAATGTTTTCACCAAAATAAACATACAATTGTAATGGATTGATTATTTGGCATCTCCTCTTGTATTGATAAATAGCAAGGACAAATCATTTGACATGAAACTCATCACATTAGAGTTTCAACCATGCATTTTACTTTTATCATTTTTGTCAAGTATTGCTCCAAAAATAAATAATTAGATCGAGCTTTCTACCATTATAGAAAGTAATAAAGAGAAAAACATTTGTGAAATTGCAATTCAACACATCTCAAGAAAAGAAAATACTAAAACAAAAATCATATTGGAAATGAAACAATTCTGAATTTAGTCGAAACATATCGATAAATAAAAAGAAGAAGAAGAAGAATCATTCGAAGGAAGGAAGTGAATATAACTCTAGAAAACATTAGTTTGCTAGAGATAAAATTTCAACAACCTTCATAATTATCCATGATCTTTATCATTTACATTAAAATTTTACAAAACTCATCATTCATATATTAATAACAAATGAAAATATAGTATCAAGCTTGTACTTTCCACCTAGATAATAATCTCCATTACTAGAGTGGAGTCCTCCCATTCTTTTATGTTTAGTACCATGATAATTTCCACACCACTACAATGGTTTCAAATACTTAAAGCATTTACAAACCCGTAAGTATAATAACAGAAAAATGAAATTCCAATACCGAAATTCACAAAAACATAATGCTGCTTAGCTCAAAGCATTGTATTACTCAATCTTAAATATATCATCAACAAGCAAAAGTATCCAATTACTATGCATAGAAAAAAGAAAATGCAGTCACAAAGCCTAGATAAGAAAATTAGGGATTAATGGATAAACATAGAGGAATATTGAAATGGGAATCTCTATCACCATTTTGTAAGGCTATCAACGACCCTTTACTTCTTTGCTCCTTCTATTTCTTCATTTTTGGTTTTGGTTTACACTATGGTATAAGGACTCCAAAGGGTATTTGATGATCTCCATAGAAAATAGAAGTTAAAGATATATGGAGTGTAGCAATTTACGTACAAATGGAAGCTAAAATTATAAAGAGAGAGTTAGAAAGAGTATGTAGCAATTTACATTGAAAATGGAAGATATAGGGTAAGTTAGAGAGATAGAGGGGTGGAGGAAAACATGGGATCGAAAATGCAGTGGATTCCTAGGAGACCATGGGATGAGTGTTATCTAACGTAAAAAGTTATATTAGTAATTTAATTAAACTAAAGATTTGTTTGAGTATGGAGAAGAATGAGCCACTATTTGCTTAATAATACTAATCCTTTGAAAATACAATATCTGTATAGTTTTATAAACTATTGTATAAGAAAGATATCTATTTACAATACTTGTTTATAACTATATATATAGCATATAATCTCTTGGATCAAACATGATGTATTGCGTAATTTATATGTGTGTTTTAAATTTTCTAGTGCACTTCTCTTAAAGTAAGCATTTTGAAGCATTTTAATTTTTTAATTAATTAGATAATATTCAAAAAATTATTATCAAGAAAAAGTTTTACTCATAAACATGGCTTGAAATAACTACTTATAGTTGGGTGAGTTTTATTTAGTTTTCGAATAGTCTTGTTGAAGTTTTTAGGATATCACACTATCTTGATAACATTGAACTTAAAGGTAATTAATGTGTTGCATCTACATACATCACAGGTTGAGCTAGGAAAAAGTAGTAGATATCTATTAAAATCTCAAATTTAAACATATCCCTAGAAACCGCCATGTTCTTCCCATGTCCATGATCATGACCCATTCTTGGGTAGAGATGAACTTTTCTAAGAATAGCTTACATATAGACCCCCATAAATCAATTGACCCTATAGGAAAATTGATATACCAAATGTATGCCTTTTCGGTCAATGATTTGGAAAATTCATTGAGTTTTAGGTCATCATCCAACTTATATACTTTTAGGGTCTCGATAGACTTATGTAAATGTTCTTTAGCGCTTCCTTTCTTGCTATTAAATAGGATGAACCTAAGACTAAGATAGTCATAGGATATGGTTTTTCAACAATGTGCTAATGGTAAGGGAGTCTTAACTTTGGTATTACCATTGTCAACTTTGCTTGTATTTCTTTTAAGTATATGTCCAAGTTTTCCTTTGTTACAAAAGAAGTCCTTAGGGTAGATACCATAGAAGCAAGTGTGGGAGTAAGCTGATGGCTAAATCCATCAAAAGCATTAGGAGGTGGAACATCTAGTTGAGTGGTTTGCTCTTGAGGAATGTTATCCTCGCTAATGGGAGGGTTAATAGGAGGAACTGCATGTGATGGAATTGCATGGGTAACGCGTTGCTGCGTAGCAATGTTGGTGTTTGATGGAGCCACACTTTGTTGCACAGTAGTAGTGGCAGCTAACCTTGTGATGAGTGGAGCAAGCATGGTCATGAGTTGATTTAGAGACCTTGTGCTCTTTTGTATAGTTTACATCATTTGTGTAGGATCTATGGGAGCCTTAGGTTGTGAATTGTTTTGACTAGTATTTGCGGTATTTGAGGTAGGTTTTGCTCCATCAATTCAGTGTTAGAATTTTATTCTTGATAGACATTGTCAAATGGGCCTCTCTTCTTAATAGGTGCCATTACCCTTTTGTCACGTAGCTCTATCCCCAACGAAGTTGCTAAAATGTAGATGGGGGGTCTCGATAGAAGTGGTCATGTGTGTATCATGCTACATGTACATAATTAAGAGAAAAGCAATTTAGAGATGGTACATAATGGGATGACTAAGGAGAGAGTGATAGGGAAGAGGAATAGGTAATCTCAAGTATCTCGAATGTATAAGTGACAAACAAGAGAGCTAAGGGGACCTCAAGTGTCAACCTTGCAGTTCTTAGGCAATGGAGATCTTTCTTCGCTTGATCTCTTGTTTGATCTTTGATGGTAGAGAACTCTTGGTAAAACACTGTTTCTCTGATATTTGGAATTCGAGAATAAATGTCCTTTAATGAGAAGGAATGACTGAGCATTTATAAACTCTTGAGCTTGATGACATTCGTTAGATCACTTTAGCGATCAACGGATAAGACGTAGTTTGCTCAATTTAAGGTTATCTTAATGAGCTTGCCATAGATCTAGGACCAATAGTCTTCTTCATAAGTACATGAGTCTTCTTGAGAAATGTTGGATGCAAATGGACCGATTCAATGATTTCTATTCTAAGCCTACCAAGTCAATTCTCCTTGAGTCATCATAATAATGGGACCGGACTCACTATGCCTTGTCACTTAACCCAATGAGTCAAGCTAAATAATCAATGGTTTTGGCCCAATATATGTATTTTTTTATCCTCTACAAACCCCTAACCCTTAGCAGCATTAGCTTGAAGATTCGACCCCACTCCACTAGCCAGAGTCTTACCAAATGCATAAGATTTGCTCAAATGTCCAAGTCTGCCACAGTTGAAGCACTAATCATTCAGGCTTTCATACTTTAGATACACCTTATACTTTTCACCATTCTTGTGATTAATCCAAATTGTTGATTTAAGCGGATTTGATGTAGGCAATTTAACACAAACTCTCAAGAAGCCCTTTGGCTCATCTTTGTTTGAGACAATAGGATCAGACTCCACTACTTCCCCCAATTTCCTTCCTATCATATTTGCACTACTAACATTCATATCCTCTAACCTCAAACCATGAATGTGCACCCATATGTTGAGGAAATTCAAAGGGATGTCATCAATCGACTAGTTGTTCCTTCGATCTTCCTTAACAATACAATGTCCCATCACCGACCACAAACATTCATTTAACAATTTCTCCACCTTAGATCTATCATTAACATTCACAAGAAACATATTAGGGCACATATAAGAAATAGAATTGATACCATAGCCCTTCCAAGCCTTTGTAAGAGTTCCAATCACAGTCGACATGTTCAGAATTTTGTCCGCTAAACTTTATCTACTACCAGTACTTCATTTGCTACTCCTACACTAATTGTCTCATCATCATTTTCCAGGTATATACTTCGTCAAGATTTGAAGACGGAGGAATAGTAGTCCTTGCTGACATGTCCATGAATCTACAGAAAGAACAAAGAAAGCTGAGACTTTGCACGTATAGGCTACACCTGGACAATCCAGAAGCTAAACATTACCTACTAATAGACGAACAAGAGAAAAGAAGAGAACAGGAAGATTATCCAATGACAGAAATAGGGATTGAGTATCGTAGAAAGAAAGCAGTGAAGAGCATATTCTAAATTTTCTAAACATATAGATCTGGATTTACATTTCTAACTCAGTGATGCTCTCTCTCTCTCTCTATATATATGTATATCATGATGAGAATGGAATAGGGATATGAATGTAGGCTAGATATAGGCGTAGCTTAAAAGAATAAAACCAAATGCAGAAAATATCAATAATATGATTCGGGAAATATTCTAATTGCACAGTTTGTTATAATCAAAACCATAAGGACAGAGAAAAAGCAAAACTAGCTCCCCACAGTTGTAAACCCACTCTCCAATGAGAGAAAACTTCTCTCTCTAATAGTTTGAGAGAGAACCCAAAACCCCAGCTGGTGGCACTAGCTTAAAAGTAGCTCCTCCTAATCCGAATAATCTCCTTAAGCAGCTATAGTAATTCAATTAGTTACTTTCGTTTCTATATATATATATATAACTTTAAAATATAAATATTTATTAAAATTATTTAATGATTATTGAATTTTCTAGACATTGTTTAAGTGTTAAAAGGCTTTTTCTATACATTCGAGTTTCTACTCATATAATGGTGTTTTGAGTAACATTATCCTTAGAAAAACATTCAATGGAATATTATTAATTTTCTTAACTGTTTTCATTCGAGTTGGAAGTCATCATGCACCACTTGAAAGTTATGTGGGATGCACTTATACCAATATTTCAAGTAGATGATTACTTCCACATAAAAATTTGGAGTGCTTCTAATCTGGGCTTTATGTGGAGATGAAACAAAGTGTCTCTCTTGACATGATTGAATTATATATTTGAGAAAAGTCTACTTTTAGTTTTTTTAATGTTTTTATGCTTTTTTAATTTAAATTCTCATCCTCTTTGTTCCTTTTTTTTTCTTCAACATTTTCCAACTTTAACAAAATTATAGCTTTCATTAACTCTATAAAGTTTTCTATCCATTATTGACAGGTGGCAATTTATGATTAGTTGATAATTAGTTTAAGTAAATAATATTATTAAATATATAGTAATTAAATAAAATTATGAAAATGATAAATTTCAAAAGATAAAAAAAATTAGAAAAAAAGAATTAAAAATAAAATAAAATGAATTTGGCTAGTAAGGCAAGGCAAGCCAATGACCACCTTACATTGCCATGTGATGATGTAGCTTAGCCTCATAAACAAACGACTTCAAGGAAGTTGAAAGCTAGCATTAATGAAGGTAATTTGTTAAGCGACATAGATAAGTCAATGTAGCAGTAAGAAGTCTTAGCATGTGTGTCCTTATCTTTTTAGGGAATTTAGTTGGGTACTTGAAGCAGGATTTTTTTGAAAGCAGGGTCAAGACAACCACACCCACGCTTGCTTTAAAGAAATAAATGCAGTGGATGGTTTTCTTGGAAGGTCGCCTCCCATGGATACAACCCCATCTAAGTCCAATTTAATGTATTGAGTAAATAACAATCATATTTATTTATTTTAAAATTTTCCAGGGTAGGTTATAGATTGTATTGTAGTGCTTTCTTATCCTCTTGCATAAGTTGAAGGAAAAGGGTTTTTTCCACTCGTTGATCTTTGTATAGGTGTGATTGATCATTACTTTTTTTTTTTTTTTTTTTTTTTTAGGGGGGTGGTTTAGTTTGGTAGTGGTGGTTTAATAGATGGGAGTGGGCATTTAGTTAGCACTTAGAGGCCAAATAGAGATATTGCCTCATTATTAGTAGCATTTGTTTACGCTTGTTTCTGGCTTGGTTGGTGGCCCATTACTCTTAGACTTTAAAATGGTTGGATTTTGTTTTCTTACAATTTTCTTTCCTTTTTTCCTTTTTTTTTTTTTCAAATTTTTTTACCATTTTTTTAATTAATATATTTTTGATAATATTATTTAGGTTAATTATTATTATTGATCAATTAGGAATTGTGACATATCAATAATAGTTAGAAAATTTAACAAAGTTATAAGTAGTACTACAATATGAAAATTTGGAAACATTTAAGAGTTAAATAGAAAAAAATAAAAAATTAAAAAGTAAAATAAAAGAGTAGACAAAATTTGACAAGGATATATGTACTTATCCTAAACATATTCTTATAAGATTGTTAATTTCTATGGACTATTTCACTATGAAATAGGTGATGGTCATAGTGATTGTATTGTATGCCTTAGTTCTTTAAACTCGTTCGACTACTTTCAACTTACATGACTTCCCAACGTAGTGTACCCATCAAATAAATGCAATGGATGGTTTCCTTAGAAGGTTGCCTTGAATCAATAGCTCCCTTTAATGTAAGTGTGAAGAAGGTACACACAAAGGTCTATATATAGATGATGACTAGTTTTAGGGTAACACTTTTAAATATAGTAATTTTTGAAAAATATTCAACAAATATTGTACCTGAAAAAATTATTTCAAAAATAAGCTATGAAGGATCACACAACATTCATGCCTTCAATACAAAAAAAAAATTACACTGAAGGCGAGGGTGGCGTTCGTGCCTTCAATGTAATTTTTTTTTAAAGCATAGATACTACCCATGCCTTCAATAAAAAAAAAAAAAAAGAAATTACATTAAAGGCATGAGTGACATCTATGCCTTCACTACAAATTTCTAAAGGCACAAACTGGATCTGCACCTTTGAAACTTATTTTTAAAATAATTATTTTGAATAAGATATTTGCCTAATATTTTTTTAAAAGTAATATATTTAAAAGTGTTACCCACTAATTTTATTCGCATTCTTTCTATGAGTAGTGCAGATAAACTTTTACTTAACACGGTAGAGGGATATAAAGACCTTGTGATAGCATTTATGATTCACAACAATACATTTCTAAAATTTGAAATTATATATATATATTTAATATTCAACTTTTATTTTGAGTGAATTACTCAATTAAAATAGTGAAAGACTTTTTTTTTTTAAAGAAAAAATCGTGTTTTTGATCAACGTTATGCTCGCAATTTAATTAGTACAAACATTAGCCATATTCTACAACCTCCAAATACTATTTTAATGTAGTTGCTTTTAATTTATTTTCACATTGAAAATCAAGAAGAAATAAGAAATACAAAGGAGAAATCGTTTTTTCAACTTTCATGAATAATTTACCTCAAAGAAATATAGTTTTTTTTTTATTATTATTATTGATAAGATTGCTTTCCTTTTATTGGGATCCAGAAATAATTTTTTTCACAAAACTTGTAGTGCCTTTAATTCAATGAAATATGTATTGGGCTCTTATATATTGGTCGTGAAATAATTATAAAATGAATGCCAAAACGTTGATAATCAAGCAATCACATCTAATGCTAGATAAAATAATAGCTCAACCGTGAAAGGTTTTGGAATTCATTGTTATTGAAGTGCCATGGGATATATTTAAGAAGTAATTGCAAAGTAGTAATTCTCCTTCACCCTTGTTTTCCCATAGGAAGGCTGATATGGTCTTTCCCTTTCCGTAGAATCAGAAGTTTAATAATCTATTAATCCCTCTTATTTAAGGAATTAATATGCTCTTGATATTGTTAATTTGGAGTTGTCTAATGACCTTAATATAAGTTAGTAATCTATATTGGGTTTGGTTAACATGAAATTTGAGTTTTTAAAAGTTCAGATTATTTGGAAGAAGTGTTGGATTGATTTTTTTTCTAGTTACAAGTTCGAATTTTGAAGTTCAAGGTGTTGATTGTGGATCTTCAATAGGGTACCTAGGACCTAAAACAATTGAGAAATAATGAGTTATGGGGAATGTTGGGGTTATTCGATGTAGCTATTTCAATGCTAAGGTTAGTTTAGTGTAAAAGGAGAGCAATAAGTTGCAATAAGAGAGTAAGAGTTACATAGGTTTTAGACTCCTTCACTTGAGGGTTAGCTTTGATATTTATAGAGGAGATAAGAGAGTCATTGAGGCCTAAAGACGTAGAGCATGCTCCATTAAGTGCTTCGGAGGCCTCTATGTCATGGAGCCATGGGTGGTTATTACCTTCATCTATCTTCATCAGTCTTTATCCTAAGTTGATTTGGTCAAGCTGACCTAATCGGAGGAGTCAATTTGACACTGGAGTTTGGAGTTTTCTCAATCAAATCGAATTGTTTCAGACCAACATGGGCATGAGGCTTAGGCCCAAAAAAGCTTATCAACACAAGGCAAGTTAGTTGATCAAATTGGGAACTTAATTGTTCTAGTTGGCAACATGGTTGTCCATATTTACTTTCTAGTTAACTAAGTTAGGGAGTGAGAGAATTTACCCGACCAAATGTTAAAATAAGTAAATTAGATTTCAATTTAGGTTGACTGAGTTTTCTTTACTACATGATTGATAAGCCACTTGTAATTTTTGGCTAACCTAGTTTTCTTTTATAGGTTTTCGATTGATGTAATTAAGGTCTTGGTCAAACAATTAAGTTAGAAATCAACTATTAGTGTTATGAATTGTAATTTTGTAGTATAAATAGGTTTTAGTCATTTGTAGTTTATATTTAATTCTAGGAGCCGATTTCTCTTTCAATTATTTTTAAAGTATGAACAACATGTTTTGTTTGTAGAATGGAATAAAATAGGAATAAAATTGCAATTCTTAAGAAATGAAATAGAAAAAGAATAAGTATCTTTATGGTTTCTTTAAGATCTCAGAAATGATATGAAAGTACACTGGGAAATATATATATATATATATATATATATAATAGTTATTCCCTTAGTCCTATAAAAGAGTTCTAATTCCTAATTTTGTAGCAATAGTAATTTCATGGAATAGAAATTTCATAAAATAAGAAAGAAATTGCTATTTTATTCCACTCTTATGAAGTGAATCAAATATGCCATAAGTGAAATCTAGCAACATACTTACCTTTGGATGTTGTGTGTTCTTGTAGGCTAGAAAAATAAGTGTACAACTATTATGGCTAAAAGATGGTATGTCAATTATGCATGTACCTAACCTCTAGGTTAGGAGTACCAAAATTGAGGTTATAGATTAGACCTTATTAGCTTATTATAGGGGCAATGATTTAGAGTAATGTGATATGTAGAGTTGTACAAATAGGTTATAGTCTACAGGTTGGCCTATTTAACTTACTTAAGAAATGGGTTAGGGTTGAAATTTTTAACCTATTTAAAAAGTGAGCTAAACAAACTCGACTTGTTTAACCCACAAGTTTAAGTAGGTTAACCCATTTAACCCATGGGCTAACCCACTAACCTAAGTAAAAAAAAAAAAATAGACATAATTTACCATAACTACATGTTACATTTATAATGTAGCATTGAATACTAATTTACTTCACTTTTAAACTTAATATAATAAACTGCAAAGCTCAAGTTGCATAGCATTATTCATTATCATCTTCCTCACTCTTCTTTCTTACTTTTTTTTTTTTATCTTAGTCCTTCCATCTTCCTCGCTGGTTTCATCCCTTAGTCCTTCCATCATTTTATTATATTCATATTATAAAGATGTTGTAATTATAATATCCACATTATAATATAAAATATCAAGCCAATTTATCATGCTATTATATAAATAATACGAGGTCACTATGGACTTTAAATTTTGTACAATTTTAAATGAAAAAAAAAATTAAATCTCTAGTTACTGAGTTATAGATTAGCCCATATGACCCACTAAAATACATAAATGGATTAAATGGGTTGTATTGGCCTATTTAACCCACCAAAAAGTATAAATATGTTAAATGGTTTAGTTTAATGAGTAAACCAACTAACCCATATGAGTTGGGTTAAGGCTAATAAATTCTGGCTTGTTTGTTAAATGGGTCATCATAGGTTAGCCTATTTAACTTGTGAGCCAAAGTGAGCCAGGTTAGGTTAGCTTGTTTAAACCACTTACATATTTCTAGTGATATGTAGTTTAGGCACTAAATACCCATATATAGTTAGGTAAATTGTTGAATGGTTGATTGCTATGATATGGGTCGAGTCTTTGGGATAAAGCTATAGTCAGGTTGCATTGGTGCTAGGGAATGGCATTTTATGCTTACGTTTTGTATGACATATCCATGTCTAAATGGTTTTGTGTCTAAAGAGCTTTACTCCACAATGTCACCTATTTGCTAATTGTGTATTAAAACCTAAATTTATAACTTGACCCATTTATTGATCATATTTAATATCTAGATGGATCCATTTATTATTTAAAAGATTATTAATAAATCCATAAAATACTTATAGATATAAAGAAAAATAGAGCAATTATAAAATTAACTTCTATAAATATGATTGACATAAAAGTCTTGACTCATAAACATAAAGTTGGTACCCATATAAAAGTTAAAGTATGATTAAATATAACAAATCCAATAATTCATTCATTAGATAACATCATTGTATTAAGTTGAATCATGGTCTAAGTAAACATTACTGTAATAGATGATTTCCAATTTCACCATATTCTCCTTCATTTCTTCAAGTGACATATTCAAAGAATTTACACATGAAAGAATGTATCAGTAAAAAATAAATAATACTAAAAATTTTATAAAAATAGTTTAGTTTATTACTCTCTTCTCTAGGGACAACCCTTCTACATAAACGAGCTTCTACATTGTTTAACTTTTATAATTAATCTATCTGATTTCTCTTCACATATATGAGCAGAAAAGGTCAAAACTAAAGAAGTAAGCTTCCTTTCCTATTTTGAATCAGTAATTAATGGTGAAAACTTCAACTTCATCATCTTTCTCACCTACTCTTGGCATTTCCATTTCATTAAGGCCCAATGGATGTTCCAAAGTCGAATCCATCTACACATTAAACAAAGTCCAAGGTGAATTTGAATAGCAAGAGCGTCAATACACAATGTAAGGCTATCGTCTAACATTACATACACACACACAAAGGCAATTGCAAGTCAATAATGAAATTAAAAACTTAGAATGCCCTATATTAAAAAAAAAACAAAATACAAAGATTTAGCTCTTACATAGTTTATTTTTCTAGGTATGCACTTGTTGATTTCCTAGTTAGTTCATACTCCAATTTCCAATTCCCACCGATCTGAATCACTTGAGTTCGATGAGGATAGCCTAATAAATAATAATGTTAATATTATAATGAAATGCACACTTGTTACATGGGTAAAGCATCGTGATAAAACATGTCCTTTGTAAAGAATGGTACAAAAGAGACAAATATCAAATCAAATCTCTTATAGAAATGAAAATATCCATAAACAAATCAAATTGGCTTACGTTCTCTAACCCTTTAGAAGGTAAAATTTAAAGGAAAAAAAAAGGTTAAAATTAGAGCGGCGTAAAAATTTTATGAAGAAGAATCATGTCTTTGATGAATATTTTGTTCTTATTAGTGGCTTTTATGCATGACACTGCTAACAAGAAAATCCTCTTAATAGACTACAACATTAAAAAAAGTAGTTGTAAAATTTTTTTATGAAAAACACTAATTCTTCTTTTTTTTTTTTTTTTGGCCCGGTTTTTGACATTTTTTATTAGTGATATTCACTGGCTACTTTATTGCTCTCCTTGTGCGATACAAAAGGCCTTGCATTATCAGGATATGTGGATGTAGTCGATGGCCCAGTATTATACCGGGATGAGAGAAAAATGTTGAAATTGAGCAGAGAAGAAGAGTAAAGGTGACCAAAACAAAGAGGAGAACGTTTGAAATGGTGCGGCACTCGTCAGTAAAACATAAATTGAAAAGTGAATTCTAGTCTTACTCCATAGTGTGGCAGAAAACCAAAAATGAATTAAAGTGTAGATAATATTGACTTAAACGGGTTTGTGAATCAAACCTAGAACTTGTTTTATGATATTTGTTTAATAAACTAATTTATGAATAAGTCTTATTGTTGGATATGATCCTGAGCAAGAATATAAATAGGTTTAAATGGGCCCCACCAATTTATTATTCATATTGAGTTTTTATCAATACAAATCTATTTGTCATCGTGTTGTACCATGTATGAGTTTATAGATTGAATCCCAAATCACTAGTTGGGAGTTGGGACACATTTGTGGATGATTGTATTGGACTAGTGGCTTGATGACTAAATACCAAACCAGTAATGAACCCACTATGGGATGACTACTTATGGTGTTAGTGTTAGGATCCAGTGACCCTCCACAATTTTGATGGTGTTGGCGTTGGAATTAGATGGCTCTTTACAAATATACTATGTGTATTATATATATGTTTACTACTAGAGTTAGTGTTGTTTTATATTTTAATTGTCAAGGTTGTGTTGTCCGCCTTACTTAAATCACTTTTATATTTTAAATTGTCAAGGTTGTGTTGTTTGCCTTACTTAAATCACAAGATTAATAAATGGTCATTAATTGCATTCATTATATGATAAGTTGTTTTTGCATGTAGTTGTATGCATTAATTGTGTGTTAAGCATTATCACTTTAGAATTTTGTAAAATTTTTAGGTGCTAATAATGTACTTTAGCTAGATCCTTTTGATGATTTAGGTTATGACATGTCCTATAGAAGTGGGCTGGATGATAGCTTTAACTATGTGGGTGATTAGAGACCTTGTCCTAGCCTTAGTTATGCTAGGTTATAAGAATTTATTCTATTATCATTTGGAAGCCTTTATTTCATAGACACAACCATGAGCATTATACCTCCATTTGTTAGTTGAAGAACTCATCTTACAAAAGATTATGTAGATTTTATGGGATAGAATTGATTTATAATTTTTAGTTGGGTTATGAGCATATAATAGTGGGCTCATGAACCTTGCATGCTTTTACTATGCTATGAGTATGCAGTGCAGTTGTTGCATCTTAATATACTAATTTAGTATTGAATTGGTGATGAAAAGAGGGGTATTTTCCTAAATTTTGTCATGCTGATCAAGTTTGGTTCTCATCATAGTTCAATAGCATTTTTCATATTTATTCACAACAATATAAAATTTACTAAAAATGGACAAGAAATGAAAAAGATATGATAATTAGAAGTTAATAGTATAAAAATGAAAAATAGGAACAATAAGCTATAATATAATTATACTACATTTGTATATTTTGACTTATCCAAGTATGGTTAGGTTCTATTTGAGCACATGAAACAAGAAATTTTGCTATCCTCGATGAGTACCACCTATCTTACTTTGTGTTGTGCTATAGTCGACAATGTAAGCCACTCACTTGTTGTTTTTTTACTACTATGTAATCTCTTACTGTTAGCATTATGGAAGGATTCATTATTAAATTTGGTTGCTAGTTATGATTTTATATCTATTGTGTTGTAATTGATTGTGTTTAGATCTATGTTAGTTGGTCATATTAGTATTACTAGTATGTAAAGTAAGGGATGAGCAATTGATCAAATATCAGTGTTAGTGATTGAATTGTTGATTATGTCTGCATGGCATATCATGTTGCATTCTACATATGCATTTCAAATATTTGTTGCAAGTAATTCAAAGTATAGGTTTTGAGTGCTAACCAAATGACACTTTATTGAATAAAGTTCTAGTCACTACCCGATTAAGTTTATGGAAACCCTTAGGTTATCTGGTGACATTTGAGGCATGATTGATGAACTAGCTTGGTAATAGTAGCTTATTGGGATTGGTCCCCTAGATTTGTTCATAGTAGGTGAAAGGCACACATGTGTAAATATTGACTATTAGAAAAAGAGATGGTTGAAGTAGAGAAATTGTTAAGAGTTCAGCCATGAATAGAAATGAGATAAGTTGTTTTAAGCTATACGAGAGGCAATCTTCAACATTTATGAGTTTTGGTGGCCTTCATATGAGTTAATTAAGCAATTATTGCATCTACACCTCTCATATGTAGCATTTCATGCTTTGGAAGAGTTATATAGTACTTACCTCTATGTTAATGTTAAATGTGCAATAATAAATTGTATTGTGCCATTATATTGCTCTTTGCTATGTTGTCTATTGCTGTTTTGCTTTTGGGGTTCCTTTAGCTTTATAAGGAGATGAGGGGTTAGTTTTTGTTGAACTCAAGTAGAAAAATCCTACTTGAAGTTTTGCTGGGGATCTCGAGATTATGTTGAGAGCGATAGAACTTGGCTTTTGGAATGGTGAAATTTTGAAGTAGTTTACTTTAGATATATAAATACTTATAGATCACTATGTTACATTGTATGTTAAGTTTGATCCAAAAGTATAATGTAAGACTTATGTCTACAATACCTTGATATAGGTTTGCACGCTTTGATATATCTACTAATAGGACTAAGTTGTTATTAAAGTATTTCTATCATATAGTGTATGAAATGCTTATGTAAGTGCAAGTATAGGTTTAAAAGCTGCAAATTAACCTTTATCCTTAATTTAGGGATGGCATCACATCTTATCCCTCAAGCACCATAGACTCAATACAAGTTAAGTGACACCTAGAGGGACAAAGCGTAACAAGGTGGCATCAAAGCCATAGGTTTAGGAGACTTATACTTAAATTGTGTATGAGGTTGTGTGGGGTAGCTAGGGTTTAGAGACCCTTGTGAAAGTACGTACTTGTAATAAATGGAAAATTAGAATTATGAAGATTAGGCATCTATAGTATGGAGCAAGCATTAACTTAGATTTATGGCTGTGGCAAATGGAGGAAGGAAGAGATCGAGGATAAGGACATGGACGCGAAAGACTACCAATGAATGTGGATCTGCATCAGCAACAAGACGTACCTCTACCACAACCATCACCACCAGCTTCCCAAAACCTCATGGAACAAATGGCTGCAATGATGCAAGCATGGGCTAACACTTTGGCTCTAGGGTCAGGCGAAGATAAACTAGCTATGGCTCAATGCATTGTGAAGCCATTTGACGATTCCAGTTTAGACCCTACCATAGAGCGAACCTTTTAGGTGCATGATATTCTTGATAATAAGCAAGTGCATTAGCCTTAGTGCTCTTGGAAGATGCAGCTCATGACTGGTGGATATCACAAAGGCAATTGATGGAAGTTCCTGTTACATGGAAAGCATTCAAGGAAGCATTCAATTGATGGAAGTTCCTGTTACCATTTAAAGTATAAAGGAAGAAGCATTCAGGAGTATGAACGAAAGTTCAGTAGATTAATAAAATCTTCCCCAGAATCATTCCAAAATGATGAAGAAATAGAAGTTGAAAAATTCAAGATGGGGTTAGATACCTACTTCTAGGTTGAGCTAAAAAGAGGAAAGCTGGTTAGGTATGCAGATGTTGTGAACGAAGCTCGCCTAATAGAGCAGGTGCATGAAATGAAGGGTGAGGAAGGTTTCTCTCAAAAGAGGAAAGAAGGTGGAAGTTTTGGATAAAAATATATTAAGGGTAAAGATAAGAGGCTGTATTGACCTTCAACTAATAATCAATGGGTTCAGTTTCGAGCAAATACCTATTGTAGTTGCAAAGGTAATCGTAAGGCTAGTGAATGTCCTCAGTTGCGTGGTAAGTTCTATCGATGTGGAGAAAAGGGACATACGGTTAAGCAATGTCAGCATCCCAAGGATATGAAATGTTTTAATTGTGGTCAGTTTGGACATAATACTTTTAGTTGTTGAGATAAAGTAGGAGGAGAGTAGGCACCAGCCCTAGCGCCAGCACCAGCATACGAAAATGATAACGATAATCCATGAAGAGGGAGACCACGACCACAGGTTCAAGCAAGAGTACCTGCAGTACAGCAAGGTAATCCAGCTAATGATGAGGAAGTTGTGGCAGGTAAATAATTCTATTACTTCCTGCACTTGGAACCATTGCCTAATTAAGTGATTGCTTGTGTAATGTTGATGTGAGAATTAGATATAGTATAACATAGGTAATGGTTACAAGGATGATACAATTAGGTAGTCACTATGCATATGCTTTGTTTGATTCTGGCGTGACTCATTCCTACGTGGTTGAGGATTGGGTAAAAGCAAAGAATGTGTCAATTAAGAAGCTAGATTGTGAGCTGATGGTAACCACACCATCAAGAGGAGGAAAATAGCATGCTACCGATTAAGGGATAATACCATTGTAATAGAAGATCTGGGTATGCCAACTGAGTTAACTGTATTAGATATGAAAGGATATGATGTAATTTTTGGCATGAACTAGCGGTCAAAGTATCATGTGCATCTCCATTGCTAAGATAAGGTAGTAGAATTTTGCATGCCTAGGAATGAAGTCTTTTATTTCAAGGGAATCTCCATGAAACAAATACTAAAGATCATCGTGGCAAGCAATGCACAAAAATTGTGGATATTTAACTTTAGTGGTGGATACAAAAATAAAGGAGCTTAAATTGGAAGATATTGTTGATGTGTGAATTTCCAAAACTATTTCCTAAGAAATTACCTAGGTTAGCCTAATGTGCCAAGGATCCAATTACAATTATGCAAAGCCAATTGAAGAATTAACTAAACAAAATTCACAAAATGGCATGATTCCAATTGCCACATGAACCCTAATTGCACGAATCAATTTGCTTTGCTACCAAATTATGATGTGCTCAATTGGAATTCCAATACCAATCAAAGAAACAAGCACAATTGATTCCAATTTCCAACTAAATGGCATGATCTCTAGATTAAAAAATGGACCTTAATTGCGTGAAACAAGAACAAAATAAGAAAACTAATTCCTTACTAGATATTATGCACTAGTTGGAATTAGGATCAACTTGTAATTTATTGATATTACTCACAACAAATCCAAGTCCATTCGCCACAATCCAAACTTGAATTGATAAGAGTATTTTGTGAAGAGTCAAACCTTTACACGAAAAGGCAGTTGAAATGTGTATGTCCAAAAAAGCTCCATTCTAACCCTATTTTGCAAGTATTTATACTTGCTCTAATTAAGGCAAATTTAACAAAGAAAAATTATAAGTAAAAAACAACAAGTGACCGGTTTTTAGCAACAAAAAAAATTACAAGTAAATCCATCATAAGTAGCTGACTTCTTTACTTCCATGGAACAATTGTTGGACTGGTTCTTTTGATTGATGTAAGTCCATGATTGACCCATAATTGATCCTTAGTAAATTTTACCTGCCGTCTTATAAAATCGATAAATGTACCTACTAAAATGCATAACAATTATATAATAGAAAAGAAGATACTAAACAAGCATCATCGAGGTCTAATTGTTTAAATAGGACCCTCATTGCCAAATTTTGTAATGTTTAGCTCTTGCTCTAGTGATAGGTCCTGTAAGTATATGATTCATTTCATCTCCTAAGGCCTTAGAAAGATTTGCCCTCAAATCTAATAGGTCTTCATGAACATCCTCAGCAAATAGGGTGACAAATCTACAACATTAAAGGTGGTAGAGACACTGTACCTTCCTAGCAATTCTATCTTATATGCATTGTTGTTAATGCGTCTGACAACTCTGAAAGGTCCATCTGCTCTTGGTGATAGCTTTTGTGACTTCTTGTGAGGAAACTTGTTTTTGTTGAGATTAATCCAGACTAGATCACCTGGATTATAAATTCTGGTTTTTCTATTCTTGTTTCCCTGAAGTTTCTGTTGCTCCTGTGTTTTTTGAAGATGTTCAACTGTCTTCTGATGAAGTTTCTGAATCTCTTTGGCTCTCTCAACTCCACCTAGGCTTTCTTCCTTTGATGTTAGACTAGCTATGAGATCGAATGGAAAAGTAAGATTATAGCCATATACGACTTTAAAAGGAGACTTACTAGTTAAACTATAAGTAGACCTATTGTAAGCGAACTCAACAATAGGAAGACACAAGTCCCAATAAGTAAGATTCTTGCCAACCGTTGCTCTTAGTAAGGTGCTAAGAGTGCGATTAACAACTTCAGTCTGGCCGTCAATCTATGGGTGGCAAGATGTACTATACATAAGTTTAGTACCAAGTCTTCTCCATAGTGTCTTCTAGAAGAAGTTGAGAAACTTAGTGTCTTTGTCAAACACTATATTGTGTGGAACACTATGTGATTTTACAATCTCCTACACAAAAAAGTTAGTTATAAAAAGTGCATCATCCGTTTTGTGACAAGGCACAAAATGGGACATTTTCTTGAGTCTATCAACAACAACCATAATGGAATCTTTTCCCCTTTAAGTCATGGGCAGACCCAAAATAAAATCCATGCTGATATCAGTCTAAGGTTTAGTAAGTATAGGCAAAGGCGTATATTTACCTTGAACCTCTTTCATTCCTTTTGCTCTTTTACACACTCCACACCTTTCTAACACCTTATAAACATCCCTTATCATGCCCCTCTAAAAGAAATTTTCTTTTAACAAAGTTAGGGTTCTTTTTTCACCAAAGTGACCAAACAATCCTCCTGTATGCGCTTCCCTCACCAACAATTCTCTCACAGAACCATAAGGTATATATAACTTTCTAGCCATATACAAAAATCCATCGATCATGTAATACACCTCAAATATCTTTCCTTCAGAACATTTCTCAACAACTACTTTCAGATATTCATCATGCATATATTGTTCCTTCAACAATTCAAATCCAAGCAGTTTTGATTGCAGAGAAGTGATAAGTACTTACTTGTGTGATAAAGTGTCAGCGACCATATTTATGTTACCTTTCTTGTACACTTAATCACAAATGCAAAACTCCTTAAAAACTCCACCCATAGCATTTTGATAGATTTTGCTGACTCCTAAAACGTTTTAATGATTCATGATCTGTATAGATAATGAACTCCTTTGGAAGGAGATAATGCTGCCATGTCATCAATGCCTCACTAAGGAATAGAATTCCTTATCATATATTGAGTAGTTTAAAGTTGCACTACTCAATTTTTCACTAAAATAAGCAATAAGCCTCTTATTTTACATCAACATAACACCAATCCCTATCCCAAAGGCATCACACTCTAATTTAAAAACCTTATCAAAATTAGGTAAAGCTAATACTTGAGCACTAGTAAGTTTTACCTTTATCTTTTCAAAACTCTTTTGGGCCCTCTCACCTTAAATAAAAGGAACATTTTTCTTAGTCAGTTCAGTTAAAGGATTGACAATACTACTGAAGTTATGAACAAAGCATCTATGAAATAAAGCTAGTCCATGGAAACTTCTTACCTCAGCAACTGATTTTGGTGTTGGCCATTCTCTAATAGCTCTCACTTTCTCCTCATCAACCCTAACACCAAAACTAGATATAATAAATCCTAAAAATGTTATCTCAATTTGGTAGAAAGAACACTTTCTAGAGATTTGCAAACAACTGTTATGCCCTCAAGACTGAAAATACCGCCTATAGATGCTCCACATGATTTTCTAGGCTTTTGGTCTATATTAAAATATCATCAAAATAAACAATAACAAATTTACCTAGAAACTCCTTCATTATATGATTCATTAATCTTATAAAAGTACTAGGAGCATTACTCAAACCAAACGACATAACCATCCATTCATATAGTCTATGGCATGTTTTAAAAGCGATCTTCCACTCGTCTCCTTCTTTTATTCGAATTTAATGATATTCGCTTTTAAAGTCCACCTTGGAGAATACCTAAGCACCATATAGCTCATCTAACATATCATCAAGTCCAGGAATAGGATACTTGTATTTGATGTTAATTTTGTTGATGGCTTGGCTATCAATGCACATCTTCTAAGTACCATCCTTCTTAGGGACAAGAAGGGCTAAAGCAGCATAAGGACTAATACTCTTAACTCGTCTATCTGACATTTTAGTTCCTTAGCCTCTTCAAGATTCATGCGATACGCAAGTTAGTTTAGTAAAACTGACCCAAGCAAGAAGTTAATGGCATGCTCTATACCTCTTAAAGGTGATAAACCCTTTAGTAACTCATATGTGAAAAGATCATTGTACCCATCTAGTACCTAAGATACCATAGGGGGTAAATGCTGAAGCCCCTCCATCTCTAGGGTATACCTCATCTGCAACAAATATACCGGTCTCTCATTTGTTATGGCCTCCTCTAACTCATACTGTCTTACCAATAAAATCTTCTTCTTCCTAGTTTTATTTACCTGTCTCAAAACCTCTTGGATCTTTGAAGATTTACTTATCTGCCTCTGAACTCTTAGACCTCTAAAGGTGGCATTGGGTTCAATATAATACGTTTACCTTCTTTTTGGAACACATAAGTATTTATGAAGCCATCATGCAAAACCCTCCTATCATACAATTAAGGCCTGCCAAACAATATATGGGATGCACACATGGGAAAGATGTCATATACAATCTCATCATGATATTTATCCTCTATACTAAAAGGTACCTTAGCTCTCTAGGTAACATGCAGACTACCCTACTCACTTAGCTAATGCAATTTATAGGGTTTTGGATGCAGGGTAGTTATAAGTTTCAATTTCAATACTAATGAAGCAGCCACTACATTAGTACAATTACCTCCATCGATAATTATAGCACATAGTTTACCTTGTACTCTATAAGAGGTGTGGAACAAATTTTCCCTCTGACTCATCATCAATAGTAGAAAACGAAGTCAAAGTTCGGCGTAGTACATTAATAGATAAATATAGATCACCTCCCTTATAACTATTGGCCTCATTGCTTAAGTTCCCCATTCATAATATCATTCGACATGGTTGATGAATTGATTTGTTGAAACAAAAAAAAAAAAAAAAAAACAATTCAAGACAATTGCAATATACTTCACATCAAATGCAATACACAATAATCACTCTACGATTCACACAAACTCATGACTTCACACATAATTCATAATTCAACACACACTTACTCCACAGTACATACACACACTCTCACAATGTAGAACATTTCAAACCACAGTACACACACTTCGACGCCACACATACACATACACCTCACCCATGGTGCAACAACCTTCAACCACAACACACACACACTCCTCACTCACGATGCAACACACACACTTCACACTCCACTTCCAATCACGGCAACTAACAAAATGGAAACAATTAAAAATACTTCTCTAAATGGTAAGTAAATAATTCAAACAAGTTAAAGTGTATTATGATGATCAATACATAATAACTCCTTCAACTTAATGATTGTTTTTTAATTTCAAATTGTTTCCAAATCCTCCACACAATGAAAGCAAATTTGGAAATAAAAATGTGTTCTAATTTCGAAATCCCTAAGAAAATGCAATTTCCTTCTTCCTTAAATAGGCAACTCATGGCAAGATGAAGAATAAAAAGATCAAGTCTGAAATTTCAACTTCCAATTCCGCAAAATAAAGGTATATCACAATAGAATCACTTATAATTACTTCAATTCCACTTCAAATAACTTCAATTAAGAAATGAAAGAACAAGAACCCTAATTCCCAAATTAAAATCACGCAATCCCTTCTCAAAAACCCTTGCTCTGATACTAAAAATTATGATGTGCCAAGGATCCAATTACAAGTATACAAAGCCAATTGAAGAATCAAGTAAACAAAGTTCACAAAATGGTGTGATTTCAATTGCCACATGAACCCTAATTGCACGAATCAATTTACTCTGCTACCAAATTATGATGTGCTCAATTGGAATTCTAATACCAATAAAAAAAAAAGCATAATTGATTCCAACTTCTAACTAAATGGCGTGAACCCTAGATTGAAAAATGGACCTTAATTGCATGAAACAAGAACAAAATAAGAATAGCTAATTCCTTACCAGATATTACGCACTAGTTGGAATTAGGATCAACTTGTAATTTGTTGATATTACTTACAACAAATCCAAGTCCACTCACTACAATCCAAACTTGAATTGATGAGAGTATTTTGTGAAGAGTTAAACCCTTACAGGAAAAGGCAGCTGAAATGTGTATGTCCAAAAAAGCTCCCTTCTAACCCTACTTTGTAAATATTTATACTTGCTCTAAATAGGGCAAATTTAATAAAGAAAAATTATAAGTGAAAAACAACAAGTGACTGATTTTTAGCAACAAAGGAAAATTACAAGTAAATCCACCATAAGTGGCTGGCTTCTTCACTTCTATGGAACAATTGTTAGATCGATTCTTTTAATTGATAT
Organism: Laguncularia racemosa; assembly: GCA_037954665.1. NCBI lineage: Eukaryota > Viridiplantae > Streptophyta > Magnoliopsida > Myrtales > Combretaceae > Laguncularia > Laguncularia racemosa. Next base: position 4,353,075 of record JBBMOL010000024.1, on the reverse strand, counting down.
ATGTCCATGAATGACCCACAATTGATCCTTAGTGAATTTTACTCGTTGTCTTGTAAAATCGATAAATGTACCTACTGAAATGCATAACAATTATATAATGGAAAAGAAGATACTAAACAAGCATCCTTGGAGTTAATTGTTCAAAAAGGATCTCCATTGCCAAATTTTGTAATCCTTTGATTCTTTCTCTAGTGATAAGTCCTGTAGGTATATGATTTCTATCATAGTCTTTAATAGAGAAATTGAATTTACTATTGAAGTGGTACCAAGTATAGATCCTATATCGAAGATTCCATATCATATGACTCCTATAGAACTAGTGAAATTAAAGAAGAAATTCAAGAGTTATTAGATAAAGGTTTTATTAAACCCAATACATCACCATGGCGCTCTTTAGTACTATTTGTAAAGAAGAAGGATTAAAGTCTATGTTTATGTATTGATTACTAGGAATTGAACAAGGTAACTATCAAGAATAAGTGTCCTTTAACTAGAATTAATGGTTTCTTGATCAATTAAAGGGAGATACAGTATTTTTAAAAATAGATTTATAGTCTAGGTACCATCAATTGAAGATAAAAGAAATTGATATACTAAAGACAACATTCAGAACTTGATATGGACACTACGAATTCTTGGTAATGCCATTTAGTTTAACTAATGCCCCCTAGCATTTATGGACTTGATGAATAGTGTGTTTAAAGAGTATCTAGATGATTTTGTCATGGTTTTCATCAATGATATTTCAATGTATTCTAAAAATAGAGAAGAACATGCAAGACATTTAAGAATAGTATTGCTAACTTTGAAGGATAAGCAACTATATGCTAAATTGAAAAAAAAAATGCAAGTTCTAGGTAGCACAAGTTGCATTTTTTGGGTGTATTAGGCTTTAGAGTAATTGTAGATCATGAAAAAGTTCAAGCAATGATAAAGTGCAAGAGACCAACAACAGTAAGTGAAGTTAGGAGTTTTTAGGAATGGCAAGTTGCTACAAAAAATTATGTAAGACTTAAAAAATAGTAATGCGATAAACCCAATTGACTTGAAAAGGTGTTAAATTTATGAATGGAATAAGAAAAATGTGAATGCAACTTTCAGAATTTAAGAAGAGGTTGGTAACTACACTAATTATGGCTATACCTAGTAGAACTTGAGTTTATGCAGCATACTATGATGCATTTAGAAGTGGTCTTGGATGCGTAATAATGCAAAATGACAAAGTGATTGCATATGCCTTGCATCAACTATGACCTTATGAGCAGAATTACCCAACTTATGATTTGGAACTGGCTGCAATTGTACTTGCATTAAAGATCTAAAGGAATTACCTTTATGGTGACAATTATGATGTGTATATTGATCATAAGTGCTTGAAATATATACTTACACAAAACGAGTTGAATATAAGATAAAGGAGATGGTTGGAATTAGTGAAAGACTAATCTTACTATTCATTGTCATCATGGTAAAGTGAATGTTGTTGCAAATGCATTCAACATGAAGTACTGTGAAAATCTAGCAGCTTTAATCATAGATAAGAGAGAGTTATTAGATGATCTATAGAAATTATAGTTGGAGATTGTATCATCAAGAGTAGAGTCCAGTTTGGCTAGTTTAAGTGCACAACCTACATTAAGGGATCTAATAAAAGAAGCACAATTGAAAGACAAAAAAATACTAGAAATCAGGATTCACTTAGCAAAGTGTCTTGAATTTACTCTTAGCACTGATGGAATCATGAGGTTTAGAACTTAAATGTGGGTGCCATCTAATGGGGAAATTTAATAAACAATCTTAAGTGAAGCATATAAGTCAAGTTATACTAACCATCCAGGAAGTAGTATAATGTACAACGATTTAAAGTCTAGGTATTGGTAACTAGGTAAGAAGAAGAATATTGCTGAATACATATCTCAGTGTGTGACTTTTCAGTGAGTTAAAGAAAAACATCAAAATCTTAGGGGATTATTACAGCCACTTCCTATACCAAAGTGGAAATGGGAACAAGTTACCATGGATTTTATTATAAGGTTACCCAAAACTTAAAGGTAGAATGATGCCATTTAGGTTATTGTGGATTGATTCACTAAGTTGGCACACTCTCTTCCATTCCATTATGGCATGTCACTATTATGACTAGTTATGTTATATGTGATGGGTCATTTATCCAATCATATCAAATTATAAATTTATTAACCTAAAGAAATCTAACGACCTAACTAGGTAAGTGTACCTATCTAATGTATTATAGATTGCAATGGATATTGTCCTTAAGAATCTTAAGAACAAGTACTAGTATTACTATTTTTCTGCTATTTAGTCTAAATCTTAATGTGAGATTAATAAATTAAATCACTAATTAACTAATCTAATAACCCTAAGATTAATTATAATCATTGTAATAAATGAATTCAACTCCAAAGGCATACTCGTCATCTTAATCCACTTTAAACCCTAGCTTTCTTATAATAATGTATTGATTAATAATTTGCCTATGCTTTGCACTGCAGGAATTTTCAACTAACTAATTACTCCCTCGAGTTAATTAATTAATAACCTTATACAAAATAGTAGAGACCTCTCCCTTACTATTGCCCTATAAGATTTCATTAATTTCATAATTCCTAAATAAAATTAAATCTTTATGCACAAAATTGAAGTTTTCCTACCTTTAGGTAAAACATGTAATCTTTCTATTCACAACAATCTATCCTATTAGATGAGACATCTCTTTATCTAACACGAATCAGATATGCAATTAATTTGTGCACATAAATTAATCACATAGCAGTTAAAAGACATAAATAGATACAAAGGCATAAACTTTTTATTAATTAATAAGTAATTCAATCACATGATTTAGAGTTTCACAAGATACATAGCATATAAATCTACTTCTCCATGGAATTTATAGTAACCACGAGAAATCTAAAGAGGTAATAATAATTCATGATGGAAAGAATAAACCCTCGTAGGCATTTTGTGATTACCGATGATGCTCTAGCAATTTCTCCCTCCAGATTCATAATTTTGCCCTCTTAGAGTTTTTAGAGTAGTTATGAGAAAAAATAAATCCAAATCTAATTTTTATAATAAAGCAAATATTTATAGTGTAAGAAATAAGGTAGCATGCACAACCTAGTGCACACCTATACTTGGGATCGTATACTCTAGAAAAAGTAAAATTTCTAGCGTTTCGAGTTCTGTACGGCCTCCTACACAACCATGTTGAGGGTTATGCACTCTAGAATTCCTACAGTTTCTTCTTTAGGCAGATTTCCTACCTTAGCACTACTCTTCGCACTACTTATGTAGCAGTTAGGGCACAATTTCATGATGCATTCTAATAACTTTTTGCTCTCTAGCATGGCATCAACAAAGTCATGCTAAAGGTTGTGTACACGTGAAAATCACTTTTTTTCTTATATTTTGCCTCGTTTTCACTCGAATCTTCTTTAAATCTTTAAATTGCACTCTCTAAACCCTGAAATCAAATATAAAGCACTTAAGTGTCTTTTTCTTAATAAATTCATACAAAATTCATAAAAATCATATTCAATAAATATTATAAATAAGGTTATATTAACACTTATCAATATGTCAAAAAAAATAGTGTGGTTACATGGAGTTCTAGTTTCAATTGTTTCATATCAAGATCTTAGGCTTGTTTCAAGATTTGGAAAACATTACAAAATGCCATGGGTACCAAATTGAAATTTAACATTGCTTACCATTGTCAAATTGATGGATAGTAAAAAAGGACGATTCATATACTAGAAGATGTGTTAAGAGCGTATGTATTGGGATTTAGAGGAAATTAGGTTGTACATTTTCCATTAATAGAATTTGTATATAATAATAGCTACCATAAAACAATTCAAATGGCACCCCTATGAAGCACTTTATCGGCAAAAGTGTCAATCGCCATTGTATTAGGTTGAGATAAGAGAAAAGCATATTGTAGGACCTATGATGTTACAACACCAAAAAGAAAAAGTTCAAGTAATCAAAGAATGAATGTGAGTTGCTCAAAGTAGATAGAAAAGCTATGTTGATGTGCGAAGGAAGCCCTTGGAATTCCAAGAAGGGGATTTTTTATTTATAAAAGTATCTCCAATCAATGAGATTAAAAGATTTAGAGTCAAAAGGGAAACTCAATCCTCGATATATTAAACCTTACCAAATTCAAAGAAAAGTTGGAAATGTGGCATATGAATTGGAATTATCAAATGAATTGGTAAATGTACATAATGTATTACATGTGTCATCAATTAAAAAGGTTTATCTGGTAATCCACAAACTATATTGAAACATCCCCCAATAGGATTAAAAGAGAACCTGACTTATGAAGAGCATCTTGTTGCAACATTAGACAGATCCACTCAACAATTGAGAAATCACAACATTAATTATGTAAAAGCTCTCCAAGATTGCCACAGTGAAGCAAAGGCAACATGGAAAGTAAAAGAACGTATGAAAGGGAAATATCCCAAACTATTTAGTGAAGGTTAGAAATTGCTCAAATAGAAACCCAATGCAATTATGCTATTATGATACTTTATTATTGTATTACTGTGTTATCTTGTATTGCATGTTGTTTGTGCTTTGTGTGTTGAAAATGTTATAGTTTCGATGAAGAAACTATTTTTATGGGAGGTAGAATGTAACACCCTAGATTTTGAGCTACTAAATAGGGCTTGAGTTGATGGACTCCAATTGAATTTAAATTTTACAATGAGACCACAAAAGTTAGTATAAGTGACCTCATAAAGTTTGTTTCTCAAGTTAAGTAACATAAATAATTTAATTTAATTATAACTGTGAATTAAGGATATGATTAGATATTTATCAATAGTACATATAGTTAGCTTGAGATATAAAGAGGCACTAGAGACGAACCAATTAACCTATAATGTTAATTATTTGATATGAAAAATGCCTTTGAAGTATGTTATCATGTTATGTAAATAATGTGGGTATTATATTTGTACAAGATATTATGCAATTTGAGTAAAACTAGATTAAATATACCTGTAAAATCAAAAACAAAAAAGGAAAGAAGAAGAAGAAGAAGACGAGAAGACAACGGCCTGCAAAGGAAGCAAACGTCAAAGGGCAGTGCTGCATTGTCAATTGCAAAAATTTGAAGAGTGTAAGGGACAAAGGGAAATGGACAGGTAGCAATTGGGAAAAATAATATTATAGTTACTATATAATATAAATATTAATATATGGACTATGTTCTTCATTTTTCTCAATCCATTCTCACCGCACACTCTCCTCCCCATCTGATAACAAATCGTTAGGAGGGAAGAACACTAGAAAACAACATCAAATTAGACCCAAAAATCAAAAGAAAAATCAAAATAAAATAAGGAAATTATAGAAAATTTATAACATCAAACTAACCGCACGTGGTTGGGATATCAAACAAGAAGCTGCTACAACACCACTTGGGGGTCCAAGGTCCGGCGCCAAGGGGGTGTTTTCCGACTAGGAACCCCACCAGTGAAGCGCTGGTGACCAGCGAACCGAAACTTCAAGAATAACACCCGTAAGTTGCTAAATTTATTATAAATATCAAACGATCTTGGAAAATTATGAAACTAGTTGTTATGAAGTATTTAGAGGTTTAATTTAACGTGGTAATTTTTTTTTATATAAGTTAGTAATGTATATATATATGGTCCTTAAGAAACACCCTATTTTGGAAGAAAATTAAAGTTAATATTAAAAATAGTAAAAGAGGTTATTTATTGATAATTTTTGGGTACATAATCTTGATTACATATAGTTTACGCTTATAAAATAAAATTGAAAATTTTGAAGTTTACTATTTTTTATCAATTTAATAGTGAATCTGCCCTATTTTGGAAAATCATTGAACCATAGGTTTTTCATAATATTATCTAATGAATCTGGTTTGTAGTAATCCTTAGTGCTTAATAACGTTTTTAGGAAGGTTTAATTGTGGCTTGGCTTGTAAATTTAATTAAACATGTAATCTTAGCTAATTTTGAGTGAAATAAAGCATAATTGTGTAATTTAGCAAACTAATATTGCTTTGCTCAATTGGTTAAATTAATGTGACAGTTTAAATATATGTATTTTTATAGTGTCACAGAGATTTTTACAAAATTATTGAGGTCAATTGCTATTTCTTATAAATTTTGAGGTAATTTGGTTGATAATTGTAATTGGAATCAAGTAATATTATGTTTTAGATGTTTTTATAATTTTAATATGTTAATTAGGATATGGGAGTATTCTGACCAGATTATTAACGCTATATAACAATTACAAATTAATAATAGTTTAAGCACCAATTGATTATAAATGTGAATATACCAATTTAGTATTAAATTGGTGTTGAAATGGGGGTATTTTTACAAATTTCTTGATGCTAGTCACGTTCAGTTCTCATCATAATTAAATAATATTTTTCATAAGGTTGCAACAATATAAATTTTGCTAAAAATGGACAAAAAATAAAAAAGATATGCCAATTAGAAGCAAACAATATAAAAGTGAAAAATAGGAACAATAAACTATAATATAATTATACTACATTTGTATATCCTAACTTATCTAAGTATTGTTAGGTTCTATTTGAGCACATTAAATAAGGAATTTTGCTATACCCAGTGAATACCCCCCATCTTGCTTTGTGTTGCATTGTGGTCGATAACGTAGGTCGCTTACCTATTTTTTATTGAACACTATGTAATCTCTTACTATGACCAACATGGGAGGATTTATTATTGAATTTGCTACTGGTTATGATTTTAAATTTGTTGTGTTTTAATTGATTGTGTTTAGATTTGCGTTAGTTGGTCATACTAGTATTACTAGTACATAAAGCTAGGTATAGGCAATTAATCAATTATTAGTATTTGTGATTGAATTGCAAATTTTGCCCGCATGGCATATCATATTGCTTTTTATTTATGCATTTCAAATATTTGTTGCAAGTAATTCGAAGTATAAGTTTTGAGTGCTAACTAGAAGACGCCAAATTGAATAAAGTTTTAGTCACTATTCAATTAAGTTTGTGGCAACCTTTAAGGTCACCTAATAACGTTTGAGGCAAGGTTAAAAAAATGACCTATTAATAGTGACCTATTGGAGTTGATCTCTCAAATTTTTTTTTTGTGGTAGGTGAGAGGTACAAATGTGTAAATATTGACTTCAAAAAGAGAGAGAGAGAGAGAGAGATGGCTGAGGTAAAGAAATTGTCAAGAGTTTAGCCATGAATAGAAATGAGATAAGTTGTTTTAAACAATATGAGAGGTACTTTCTAGCATTTATCAATTAAGTGTCTTGGTATGAGTTAATTAAGCAATTATTGCATCTACATATCTCATGCATAGCATTTTATGCTTTGGATGAGTTATATAGTACTTATCTCTATGTTGATGTGAAATGTGCAATAACAAATTGTATTATGTCATTATATTGCTCTTTGTTATGCTTCTATTGTAGCCTTTTTTTTTTTTGGTGCTCACTTAGCTCTATAAGGAGCTAAGGGGTTATTTTTCTACTAACCTCAACTACAAAAGATGTTGCTTAAAGTTTTGCTTGTGATCTTAGGGTTATGATAAGAGCAACAAAACTTCACTTTAGGAATAGTGAAATTTTGAAGTAACTTACCTTAGATTATAAATACCCATAGATTATCATGTTACATTGTATGTTAAGTTTTATCCAAAAGTAGTATGTAAGACTTATGTTTATAATACCTTGATATAGGTTAGTGCACTTTGATATATCTACAAACAAGACTAAGTTGTTGTTAAAGTATTTTTATCATATAGTGTATGAAATGCTTATATAATTATAGGTTTAGGTGCTAGTTTGAAAGTTGCATGTTAGCTTTATCTTTACTTTATGAATGGCATCACATCCCTTCCCTTAAGCATCATAGACTTGATACAGGTTAAGTGATGCCTGGAGGGGCAAGCTGTGACAAAGAACATACCCATTTATACTTTGAAACCCACGACATGCACTTATTCCCCATCATCCAACTAATTAGATGACTAAACACTTACTTATATCAATCAAAACACTAATCAAACAAAGAATTAAGACCAAAACATCAAGTATCATTGAATCAAAATTACAAATACCCATATACATACCACACATCATATATATATATATATATACAAATACACACTTTTTCAACAATTAATTGCCAACATGCATATAAACTTCAATTAATTTAAAGATTGAATACGTACCTTATCACTTTAGTAGTTAGAAACTTCCAATAATACCTAAACTCCAAAGGGCTACTTCAAACACCAAATTAACCTTCAAAAACCCAAAATCAACTCTTAATATCTATATTAAACTTATAGATCAAAAGATACTCTTAAATGTATCTCAACTCCAATTGAATCCTCTTACCTTTGAAGCTTTCATGCTAAGCTCTATAACTTCCACCTTGCAATTCAACATCAAAATACCAAAATTAATATACTAAACTATAGATCGGAAGATTCTAATCAACATATCAAAAATCTATAACTTAAAACACAAATTGAACAAAATTCTCTTACCTATGTGTATGAATGTTACAACCACTTCTTGATGCTTCATACAACTACTTGATCTTCACTTCAAAATTCTTGATTTATCAATTGAAACCCTTAATTATAGTTATAATTGATTGAATCTTAAAAATATTCTAAAACTTCAAAGATAATTTCAAAATCTCACCAAATAAAGCTTAGTTCTTGGCTTGAATCTTCTAGAGCACTAAATTAATCATTGATTCTTCATGCTATTTGAGATAGAAAGTGGAGAGATCACCCTAATTTTATTTTATTCAAATGCATCAATTTGTCTCTCTTAGCTCCACTTAAGTTTATATAGACTCACTTAACTACCCTCAGGTCTTAACATTACTAACTTACCTTTTCTAGACCCCTTTTAATAACTAGCCACTTAAGATATGTGGGGTATTTTAACAACATGCAGTTTAATTTAAGTTATGTTATTTCTAATTTCCATTTTATAATGTATCCTTATGTAAAAAAGGTTTTTAAGGTCATTTTAATAAATTTGATTTAGAAAATAATTATAGCTAGTAAGAAATAATTATTAAAATTTTTTATACTATCCATAAATATCTTGATTAACTAGCTATATTTTAATAAATTTGGATTTAGAAAATAATTATGGCTAGTAAGAAATAATTGATTAAATAATTTCTTTTTACACTAGCAACAATATCTTGATTAACTAGTTACTATCTTATCCTTAATCCTGAATTATACTTAAAGGGTTAAATAGCCTAAGGGTAGTTAGAAGTTAATACATGCGCAAGATGGATAAAAAAAAATTAATGTACTTCATTGAAGTATTTTTTTTTTAAAAAAAAAAAAATTTGAAAATGTTGATGACTTAAATAGAAGAATAACATTGAGAACTTAAATAGAAGAAGAAAATGTTGAGAATCATATATAAAAGTAGATAAATGTTAAAAACTAAAAATATAATTTTTACCTAATAATATGAAGCTATCCACAATTGTGACATCATTTTCTGTTCCTATAAAGGAATCAAGTTGCTAATTGACAAATCAACTACATGCATCTAGGATGTTAGTGGGATGGGTTTAGGCCAAGTTCAACAATCTCGTTATTCATCCCGTTATCTTATGGAGATTCCCAAACCCTATAGGGTTTTTTCATGAAATACCCGCTACTCGTCCTAAACCCCACAAGGTTCTAATAAGCAACCCGAATCTCATTTCAAACCCATTAGAATTTAAAAAAAAAATCTATTATTATTTTAAAATCTTTACTTATTCATTATGATTATTTTTGTAAAATATATCTTATGTTCTTGGAAAAAAATAATATTTGCAATTTCAACATATCTAATCATATGTATTTTAATATTATTCGAAAGTCTAAATGTTGGTAAATAAAGTTGCCGACATAAAAACATTTTTAATTATAATAAGATAAAAATTATTAAACTAGTCATACAACTTAATAAATAACATAAAGAAATAAAATATAGTTAACATTTCTAACATACTTAGGTTATAATTAGGAGTGATTTCAAAGCAAGATACAATTCTCTAAAACATCAAATCTACAAGTTTATATCACAGTAGAAATTAAGATTTTTCATTTCCATGCACAAAAGCAACTTGCGTAGCATGAAATTGGAATTGCCAATCTCCATTTAGGTAGCGTAGCAACCTATAACTAAGACATCACATATATGTCTAATGGATTTGCCAGCAATTTTATCAATTCTCTAACTCAAACCAACAACCATTTATGTCAAATGAACATAAGAACCATTATGCCATTTTATTGAATACTTTGCAAAATACAACAAAGACATCACATATAACAGAAACTATAAGCATAATCCTTCTTTGTGTCCAGTAATTAACCTATTTGAAAAATCATGGCTTCCTATTTGCTATTTCAACCACAGCTCTCATGGATTTCTAGCGTTAAAATTCAAGGCTACTAGTGCAAGCCCAAGTTAGAACAAAGATTTGAAAAAAAAAAACTCTAAACTAAACTAAGAGAGTGAGAGCGAGATCTAACCTTAACATGACCGAGAGACAAGAGGCACTAAACGACGACAAAGATGACTAACACATTCAGGATGACGATCAAGATGATGACCACAAGATGAGAGACGAGCTGGCCAATGAGAGACAAGAGATGTGAGACCTGAACTATTGATGACAATGAGAGATGATACTTGACAGAGACGAAGTACCGAGTGTAGATGATGAGCAAGTGATGACAACTTACACAAGAGGGTAAGGTCACGACTCATGAAAGACGATGAGGGTTTTATTGTTGTAGGTTTCCTTTTGATTTTTTTTTTTTCAATTGCTTTGGAGGTCTTGGAGTTTGTTTGGACCAGAGAGAAGTGAAAATGTGGAAATAGAGAGTTATGTACGTTTAAAGATCAACATAGTCATTTAACATGGTCATGTTGATTTTGAAGAACCAGAAAGATACATGAGGAAACAACACAACCATATTAGTAGTCATGTACAGCTCAAAGCAATTGAAGCCAAACATTACAAGTTAACATCATCATGTTGAACTAGTATGACACGACCTATCAACACGACTGTATTAGGGCCGTGTTGGCCATATCTTCCCAAGATTTGGATAAGCTCGAAAGATTTAAGTTAAACATAACCTGAACATGATCATATTGAAGGGTCATGTTAGGCTTGATAGTTACGTACTATAAATAGACAAACATAAAACCTAAAAGATTTATAAAGGGTTTTTTCTTTCCATTATGAGTTGTATTGATTCTATTGTTAGATTTTATCTCATAATGTTAGCTTAATTTCTTTTAGTATCTAGATTTGTAGAACCCTAAAATTATTATACAATTTATTTCAGTTATTATTCAATAGATTCTTTAGATTTTTATTCAATTATGAATGTTATTTATTGTATAAAATTGGTATTTCTATAGTATCAATTTTAATTATTGATATTATGTAAGTAAATTAAGAAATCGCCTGTATAATTAGATCTATTATAATTGACTAAATTAAAACAATTAACTAAATTATAAAATACACACACACACACACACATATATACATTAACGGGTTTGGGTTCTCAATGGGTTTAACATTTATCCCATTACCCACCTCAAACCCTATAGGTTTTTTAGCAGGACGGGAGAGTCAAGAACCCGACAATACCCATCCTACTTACATCTCTAATCTCAAGTCACACAAATAAATAGCTAGCTCATTTGCATCTAATAGCCACATAATTTTTACCTTGATCTTGAGATTTACTCACAATACTATATTGTTTAACCTTTTTTCGAAAATGAAAAAAAAATTAAATTCATTGCAATTTTATATTATATATTCATCATGCCTACCACTACTATAAGAAATGGTCTAAATACCATGTTACCATAAATATTAATGTGGTTTTCATTTTTTTATATTTTCTAGTTTAGGCTAGCTAAAAGATATGGCATATGTAATGCTAAAAAACTTGAGACCTTATAGTTCACCACATGTCATAACAACGTTATAATACACAAAGGCTTAGAAACATACTAAATATCTCCAAGGTCTTGTAATGACTACAAATGCAATGCTGAAATTAACTCCGCAAAATAGTACTAAGTGGCTTATCTCCAATATGTAGAGATCATAACTACATACCAACAATCACACACACATGCCATGTTGTTTTAGTGACATTATTTGAGTAAATTGGCTTTTTCTTTTCTCTTGCTAATGCTTTTTATTAAATAAGAATTTCTGTAAAGCTATTTTTGGTATCAATATATATACAGCTAATGCACTAATTATTGATATACTCTATTCAAGGTAAGAATATATACATAGCTAATTATACTAATACACAACTAATGCATTAGTTATTGATATATTTTATTCTAGGTAAGAACATATACACAAATCTTGGACATAATCTCTGCCATTGATATCCCCCCTCAAATTGATGCTAGTTAATTAACAAGTATCAATTTGTCAACAAGAAAGTGATGTTGGTGTTTGGAAAGAGCCTTAGTAAACACATCAACGATCTGAAGATCAATGGTGACATGTGGAAGAGAGATGATATGAGCATCATATGCTTCATGAATAGAGTGACAACCTACTTCAATATGCTTGGTATGCTCATGAAACATTGGATTAGCAGCAATTTGAATTGCACTAGTGTTATCTACATAGAGTAGAGTAGGCTCAATTTGAGGAAACATGTTCACCTAACAATCCATGAAGCCAAAAAGTTTCAAAACACTCAAAGGACATAACATGATACTTAAACTCAGTAGAAGACTTAGACACTCGATCTTGTTTCTTACTTTTCCAAGAAACAGGAGAGTTACTAAGAAAAATGCACCAACCAATAATTGAACATCTATAGGAGAGTTTGTTGGAAAGAAAAGACCCTTGGTAGAAGTGCCTTTCAAATAGTGAACAATGCGATGAACAGCTAATAGATGGCCTAGGTGCTTGCATAAATTAACTAACTTGTTAAACAACAAAGGAAATATCAGGCCAAGCAATAGTCAAATAGTTTAAGCTGCCCACCAGTTACCTATATAAAGAAGGATCAAATAGAAAATCACCCTCATCATGATGATATTTAACATTCACTTCTAAAGGAGTATTAACTGATTGACTATCCTAAAGACCAACCAAAGCAAGTAACTCCTTAATGTATCTATGTTGGTGTAAGAAAATACCAGTAGAGGTAGAATGTACCTCAAGACCTAAAAAATATTGTAAAGTACCTAAGTCTTTCATATGAAAACAATGCTAAAGATGGTCTTAAAGCTAAGAAATCAATTCAAAATCAGTCCTTATAATAAAAATATCATTAACATATACTACAAGCATGACAATTCCTTTAGATGTCTTGTAAAGAAACAAAGAGGAATCATATTGACTTTGGACAAATGAAAAACTAACAAGCATAGAATGAAACTTATCTAACCAAGCACATGGAGCTTGTTTTAAACCATAGAGTGACCAGTTTAACTTACACACATCAGATGAAGGTGCAGAAAATAACCCTAATGGTGGAGTTACATGAATTTCTTCTTTAAGATCCCCATATAGAAAGGCATTCTTAACATCCATCTATCATAGTAACCAGCTCTTAAAAGCAGCAATAGCTAGAACAAGTCACATCGTTGTCACCTTTACTATAGGTGCAAATGTCTCCTCATAATTTATTCCATATTCTTGTTTATTACCGAGTGCTACTAACCTCGCTTTTATATATGTCAAGTGAACCATCAGACCATAGCTTAATGGAATAGACCCATTTACATCCAATGGGCTTAACACCACTAGGATAGAGAGCAAAGTCCCAAGTCTGATTCTCTTAGAGAGCTTAAAGTTCTTCTTACATAGCTTTTACCCAACATGTATGTTTAGCTACATAAAAATAAGAGGTAGGAACCATAATATCAACTAAAGTGGCAAAGAAACCATACCTATCAGCAAGTCTACTACACAAGAAGATTTCTGAAGAACCACTGGATTAGTTACAGTAGTATTTTTAGCTAAAGTGCCAAGCACTAGATATAGGATCAAGAATGGATTGTAATGATGCGGGCCTTCATCAATGATAGATAATATTAGGTTTAAAACACTCATTTGGTGTAGAGATATCATTCTCAATGTTAAGAAGGAGGACATTGTTGGAAAGAACAACATGCTACTAAACATAGCACTCGTTCTCAAAGAAGATGACATTTCTAGAAATGCATAAACAATTGATAACAACATCATAACATAAAAATCCCCTCTAAGTGGTGCTATAACTTATAAAAGCACAACGAGTTGACTAAGCTATAAGCTTGTGATGCTCATGAGGTGGTAAGTGAACAAAAAGCACATAGTTAAATGTGTTCAGCATGTGATAATCAGGATATACCCCAAAAAGATGATAATACGAAGAATCAAAACCCACTTTTTGAGATGGTAGACAATTAGTTAGATACACTACAGTTGACAAAGCTTCAACGCAAAATTTAAATGGCACAAAAGACTGTAAGAGTAATGTTCGAACCCTATATAACAAATGACGGTTCTTATGTCTAGCTACCCCATTTTGTTGAGGGGTATAATGACATGATCGCTGAGATATAATGCCTTTACGTTATAAAAAGGCTTGAAAGTCAAGCGATACATATTTGCCACCATTATCAGATTGTAAAATCTTAATGCAGGTGGAAAATTGTGTTTCAATATAAGCCACAAAAATTCAAAAAATAGTAAGCACCTTAGCTTTGGTGTGTGAAAAATATACCCATGTGAATGGACTATAGACGTCAATGAATGTCACAAAATACTTATACTATGCACGTGAAATGATAAGAGTAATGCCCCAAATGTCACTATGTATAATCTCAAAACATGTATTAGCATGACCACCATAAGTAAGAAAAGGTAACATTTTGCTCTTCCATAATTTACAAGTAAAACAATCATGAGACAATGCATAAGTAAAACATTGATGTTTATTACCAAGAAAACCATGCTTAATTAAATTAAGTAAAATCACATCATTTGGATGACCTAATCATCTATGCTAGACTTTAAACTTATTTTCAACAATCATAGAAGCTAAAGATAAAGTTCTAGGAATGGTAAATTGTAACAGAAATAATATCTTCCCACTTTAGGCCCCCTTGCTATCACCTTCCTTAACACTTGATCTTACATAACACAACCACCATGAGAGAAATGTACATCACAATTATTCTCCACTAGCTGATCAATAGAAATTAAACTAGTAGACAACTTAGGAGTGATAAAAACATGATGAAATGAAAGTCCAATATCACCAATGGATGTAATTGGAAGATTAGCCCCATTAGAAATCTGAATATTTTGTTTACCAATATATTCCCGCAAATTTTGTAAAGAATCAGGGGTACCAATCATATGGTTAGATGCTCTAAAATCAACATACTAAGGAGAAGAGATTGCCTTACCTTGGCCTTAAAGTCCAAGGGCAAAGAATGCTATGAGAATCATTTGTTGGACCATTTCTAAAGTGATAATAGTCTAGTTACTGGTGGTTGTAGGTGTAGGACCAATAATAGTAGAATCTGGAATAGCAACTCTAAAAGCTTGAGCTCGCCTATTTTCTGAACGTGTAGGACATTCCTTGATAATATGTCCACTTTGCTTACAGTAATTGCAAAATTTCTTACCATAATTGCAAGCAATATGTCTAAACTCCTTATAGTTGTAACACTACATTTGTCCCTTTCCTCTATTCCTCCCTTATGCAGCATAAGCAGCATTGACTACTTCTGATGTCCCAATAGATGCACTTATAACAAATTGTGTAGTCAATCTTTGTTCTTCTTGCAACAATTCACCAACACATACATCTAAAGAAGGAGCTAGATTTATGTTCAACAATCTACCTTGAGCAACTTCAAATTCTAATCTCATTGTCATAAAAAAAAAACTGATCACGCATACTAACTTCATGAAACTTTTTAAGGTTACCTAAGGCCTCCTTAAGTGCCTCACAGTAGATGATATCAATATATTCACTCCACATATTGATAAATCTAGAATAATATTGCTCAATAGAGAGATTACCTTAATAGAAATTACTGATATCAAGTTCAAGTTAAAATCACTTTGCAGTATTATCTTGATGATTTATGCGCTTTAGATAATCCCACATCTTCTTAGCTATACTAAATGAACATAAATTGTTCACCATATGGGTTTTAATAAATGCTAAAATCCAAGAGATAATTTTAGCATCATTTGCCACCCATTTACTAAGTTCTTTCTCATTTTTAGGAGCCATAGAAGACCCATCGATGTGAACCTAAAGCTCCTTCCCTTTTAGAAACATTCTAAATTGAAATTCCCTTATTGCATAATTTTTTCTTGTAAATCTAACAGCCAAAGTCTCTAGAGTTGGTCTTCCAAAAGATTTCTTAATAGACATTTTGAAAAGAAAAATCAAATGTAAATCCAAAAGCATAAAATTGATTGACTAAGAAATCTCACAACCAAGATGTTGATTAGAAATCAACTTAGAAAGCTATAAAAGAAAACACCTAAAAATTCAAATATTCATTTATGTATTCAATAGACCTTGCTCTAATACCATGACAATATTTGAGTAAATTGGCTTCTCCTTTTCTCTTGCTGATCCTTTCTATTAAATAAGAATTTCTGTGCAACTATTTTGGTATCAATATTTATATAGCTAATGCACTAATTATTGATATATTCTATTCTAGGTAAGAATATAAACACAACTAATTACACTAATACACAGTTAATGCATCAATTATTGATATATTCTATTTTAGGTAAGAATATATACACAGAGCTTAGACATAATATCTACCATTGATATTTACATTGTGAAAAAAAAAATAGTTCAATGCGTAAATTATGTGTAAATAGGATTCAAAGTATAATTGAGATAGTTAAAATACTTGTGAAATGTGAATTAAGTAAGATTTAAAATGGAAAAGCTATCCTATTAATAAGAGTTAGGACCTTTGTAAAAAGTTAGGATTATTTTTCAAATAATGCTCTACACCTTTTTTCTTGTAGAAATGCCTCTTTGCACATTATGTGCTTGAAAAAATAAAAAAGCTATAGACACTTTATACAAATTCATCTTTGAAACTGCAAATTCTACAAATATTTGTAGAGCTTCCCTAAAATCCATTCCTAACCATTCATACACATTTCCAATTGTCCCCAAATCATTATAATCCTCAAAACTCCATTTAACATACTCCTTTTTATCTAGATATCCTTCCACTCTTCCACAAAATTAGAAATTAATTCTAAGACTTGTCATTAAGATTCAATCTTTTGAATAAAATTTATGAATTCCCGAATGAAACTCTATTAGAATAGTAGAATACTTACTCGAAACCTTGGTACCATTGGCAACTAAATGTATTCCTCTTTTACTCCACTACACACCAACGTAACATCAATTAAAACCTTTTAATTGAAACTAATTGAAAGGAAGATTGATTGAATGTCTTACCTTTAATCTCCATGATGGAGACACACAATTAAGATAGCGGAAAGGAAGTTCCGGATTTTGGAGGGGCTACCGGTCGAGGAATAGGGAATGTAAAGAGAAAAATAGAAGGAGAAAGAAGAGGAGGAAAAAGAAACAACATTTTAAAGGTATAGGCACTTAAGATTTTACAAAGGGAAAGAGATATGAGAATACCCATGCTGCTTATATGTATTTACGAAATAAATATATATCATTATGTATAAAAATAAGGTACTTTTATAAGAAATTCGAGTATTACAGCTTAGGTAGGCAATGATTTAATAAAATGGAAAAAATATTTATTAGTATTACCACACTATGTAGATAGATGAGTGACATGTAAGTATCAATGATATTTAAATATGTTATAGTAATAGTAAGTATTTTTCTGAAAAACTATTATTCATATTTTCACATGTTGGAATTTTATCGGTACTTATATATTACTCATCTATTTGTGTGGTATGTTAATACCATTAAAGTTTTTCTCAAAAAAAAAAAAAAAAAAGTAGTTAAAGTTGTTTCAAAGTACAAGTACTTAATTTTCAAAAGATTGAGAGCTTATGCAATTTTAAAAGTTTCAAGGGTAACTCATAGGATTTCAACTCTTATTATTGCCTTCAATCAGTATTTTAGAATTTTAGAGTTGTTTTTCCTAGCTTTATTATTTGATTACATAATTCTAATTGCTAAGTTTATTCAATATTTCATAACTTAAAATTTAAATTTCTAAATTGATTTGAAGTTTTACAATCTTATATACAAATTTAGACTTAAAAGGATCAAGTCTATTTACTAACATTTCTTTTTTCCAAGTGTTGATCATAAATTGAAACTAGGAATCAAAGATCTTTGATTATAGACTCATT
Organism: Laguncularia racemosa; assembly: GCA_037954665.1. Classification (NCBI taxonomy): domain Eukaryota; kingdom Viridiplantae; phylum Streptophyta; class Magnoliopsida; order Myrtales; family Combretaceae; genus Laguncularia; species Laguncularia racemosa. Next base: position 4,334,624 of record JBBMOL010000024.1, on the reverse strand, counting down.
ATTTACGGTTCTAATGTTCAAATTTCTGTTATAAATTGAAAAGATTTTGGATTTGAGACTTACTGGTTATTGCATGGCCTTAAAAGCTTTTATACTCACATTTCACAATGAGTGGTTTCTTCCTAGATGAGTTGTGAGAGAGGGCCTAATATCCTATTGGTATAGTTTAGGATGGACTCAGTGTAAATCCCATATTTGAAAGTCTTTCAGATTTAGATTCCTTTTAAAAATTATTTAGTCCAATTTTATACATATATATGCGTAATTATCTCTATTAACTCGCTTATTATTTTATTAAAACTTTTGTTATTTTTGACGATTCCCGGTATATCATCTAGAGTAGGTGTATCTCAATGCTTCTTGGGTTCGTGGCTAATGTCTAGCCTGGCCTCCTCGTTGCCTAGTGCAGTAATGACTGCAACATTTAGCCATATGCATGACTTTACTCTAAATTTGGCCAGAAATGAATGGTAAACCAAATGGAGGGGCATGCAGGCATTATGAATCGATACAGGGAAAACCAAATCCTTTCTATTCGGTTTATAATCGAAGTGTGTTTATTTTGGGGAAAATTTTCTTTCTTGGACTTTTTTTTTTCCATATTTATTGTGATTAAAATGTTTCAGTTCTTAAATATTATCATAATACTCATAAGAAATCATAAATATTAGTATTTTGTAATTGTAAGTGATCACGAAAAGCAATGACAATGAACCCACCACTAATGGTGAAAGCAACCACAAAAGATATCACTCAAAAATGATATCATCTATCCAAAATTGAAAACCGACTTACACATTTTTAAAAACATTTGTAATAGCTAACTATCATTACTAGTTATTCACTGCGACTTTTATCTCACTATTAACTATTGCTAAAAGCTAGCTATTAATTACCGCAACCCCTTAAAGATAGAATAATAATATATGATTCTTCTAAAGATTTTATTATAATTAATATAGAAAAATTGGGAATACACACGCTCTGCCTTTGCGAAACAAAAACATCCTTACTTTTAATTCGAATTCTTGAAATGGTGAATGTGGTGGTTCTCATCATAACCTACTGAAAAGTGATCCTCATTTACAGGCATATTTGGGTCGTGGAACCGTTGAATTTTACCCTTTGTTGGTCTAACACACATCAATAGCTTTTTGTGCTCTGACGCAAAAAGAATTGCATAGGAAGCCTCCCAGGAAGTAAAATGGTTTTCTCCTATATAGACGAGACGTGAGCATAGGTTAGTTTCAAGGTGTGATCCAGCGTCAAACCGCCATGCTGGGCCAAGAAATCAGAATCGACCTGATCAGTGGTTTTGGATTCGCCCTACAACCCAGTAGGTCCATGAGTCAGGGCGGATTTGGCCTTTTGTGTTGGTCTCATCTAAAGAGACTCGATATCATCATAGTTTTTTTGTTTCAAATTATTTATATTACAGTATAGGTTAGATATAGCTATGTATAAATAGAAATGCAAATCCTTTTTAACATCATTTAAAAAAGGGGTAGATCTATATGATTCTAAACTCAAAGTTTTCAAGTTCAAATTGAAAAATAAAATTTGCTTAGGCTAGTTCATTGGTACATTAGTGACATGGAAGAACCATTGGGTCCAGGGACCTATTATCAAACCAGCCTTGGATGAATCGATTACAGTGTGTCTTTTGTGGTATTGTGACACAGTGGTTTTGAATCCGGCTAGGTTATGGTCTTGTGTCTAGGGCTAGTAATTTGGATTGATGAGTTATGTTTATCTTTTAATTATTATTAAATTTTTGTTGATGTTTAAATAATTAAGTTATAATATAACTATACTTATTCATATTATAATTATATTTTTGTATCTTGTCTTATATTATGTATTATGTTTTTTTTATTGTTATAATTATATTTCTATTTATGTTGTGTTTGTATTTATTGCATTGTATCATATAAGTAATTACTAGTATTATCCATGTTCTCCTTTGGTCCTGGAAAGTTGTTTTTTTTTTTTCTTTTTTTTCCTTGAAGAGTTTAAGCAACTTAAAAATTGTGATCACTCTACTTTTTGATAAGTTGATTTTTTTTTTTTCTTATAACAATTTGATGTTGCTCTATTTATGACATTAAACATTTATGTTAACTCTTTTCCTCTAGTTCAAATGGACGTATTTTTTATTAGCTAACCGATTACGCCATTATTGGTTTACATTACCATAAAGAAAATAAAACATGATCCTCGGCATTATTTACAACGAACTAGTATCTGAATGGGTGCTGCAATAATCGTATGATCGTGACTTCAGTAGTTAATAAATTGCTCACAAACAACTTGTTGGAATTTTTCCCTTCTACATATTTTAATTGTATCCACTTGAAATGCTGCCTTACATAGACTTCGAACCCGAAGTAATGGCCGCAAATGATAGCCTAAGTCCACGTCCTGTGACCAGTACTTCTAGAAATCGTTGACTTTCATTTTTTAAATTGAGGGAGAGCCTTCAATGCAATAAAAATAAATATATCTCTAAACTCTTAAGCCTTTTTTTATACTTTTTGTAATATCTTAAAACCCGAGTACAATACAGTCCACTACGTGTCTTCAGTACTAAAAGACACACAAAAGCTCAATTGTTACAATCCTTCAAACATTATTTTTCAATTATTCAAGATAATAAATAAACTTTTTAAATTACTATAGTAGATGTATTCATAAACTCTAATAATATCGCAATTTTTGAAAGAAATGTATATCCTCCTAAACATAATTCCTGTTCAATTTTCTCAATTTAAACACAATGAAAGCCTTCAATAATTTAAATAACATAATAATTTAAATCACAATTACAAATTATTCCATATTCTCTTTTCTCTTCATCGGGATCTTACTCATCATAATACACGTACTCCACATTCTCCTCCATATCCTGATTCGTTCTACTAGAGTTTCTCCATACTCAACAATCTCTCTGTAACATCTACAACTAAAAAAAAAAAAAAATTCTCATGAGGAGTGAGCTAACACCCAGTACAATACATACCTATACACGCACGCATATGTCATGCCAAAAATAATAGCACATGCAAGATGCATTATAATATTTATACATAATTTTATTTATCTTTCATAATTTTTAGTTGATACACAACCTCATCATAAACATCTTCAAACATCACATTCATAGACATATTTTCACAATCCACCTACAAGCAATACATACATACATACATTATATAACAGTAAATACTCTCTATTATCCATAAGTTCATGAGTCTTTATACATCAACCTTCCACAACCATACATAATAATATATATTTTCCCCATTGTCTATGAGTCTATGAGTTCATACACTTCATCCTTTCATAATACACGTTACAACCTTTCACATCATAATATTTCACATCATAACCTTCCACATAAGACCAAGATCATTTCAGTATACGAGTCCACTATGGACAATGTCACATGCTGATCATCAGGGTGTCACTCCAAGAACATTGGCCCACACTCAGTTTCTTAGACCCAGCAATTCACAATCACATGCACATGCAATTAGGTTCATTTATAAAATTATTAAACCCACACACAAAAATCTAATTTATCAAGCATAACCAACAAATATGGAGACATGTACTTGAATTATAATACTTGATTTATCATATACTTTTCTAGCTTCACAAGTCTCCCAAACCTATATATGATTCAAATTATTTGTTTTTAGAATTGTATTCCTATAAATATCAAAAGAAAAATAGACATGTTTCAACTCAATACGATCATGTTAGAAGTTGTGTAATTGAATACGAGGTAGTACACGACCATGCTAAAGGCCATATACATTTCTCTCTCTTCTCTCTCTCTCTCTCCTCTCTCTCTCTCTCTTCTTAAACATAATCTCAACATGGTCATGTTGAGAGGTGTATCTTTTTGTTCACTATTCATTAACACAACCTCAACATGGTTGGGAGATCATGTATCTCTTTATTAACTTTAGATTTTCAACATGATTCCAACATGGTCGTGTTAGGAGGCTATATATTTCTCGATTCACTTTATGTCTTCAACACAGTCATGTTAAGAGGTCATGTATCTCACTGTACACTTTGAAAATCGATCCCTCAAGCAAATTTCTAATCAATTCAACCTAATTGATCTATCATATACCTATTTCAACTCAACACGGTCATGTTAGAAGCCGTGTAGTTGAATATGATGTAGTACACGACTATACCAAAGGCCATATACATTTCTCTCTCTCTTTTTTTTTTCAACAGTCTCAACATGGTCATGTTGAGAGGTCACATATCTCTTTGTTTACTATTCATCAACATGACCTCAACATGTTCATGTTGATAGGTCGTGTTTTTTTTTTTTTCAACACGATCTCCACACAGTCATGTTGAGAAGTTGTCTATCTCTCTGTTCACTTTAGATTTTTAACAAGGTTCTAACACAATCATGTTAGGAGGCTATGTATCTCTCGATTCACTTTAGGTCTTCAACATAATTCCAACACGATTGTGTTGGGTAGCCGTGTATCTCACTGTACACTTTGTAAATCAATCCCTCAGCTTAATTTCAAGTCGATTCAACCTAATTGATTTATCTAACATAAAATTTATAATGTAATACACTAGTAGATACACTTACTTGACTCAAATCGTTGTCGTGATAAGTAAATTGCTCATTTCATCCTTTACGTATCATGGATTGAACCAGATCTATAAATGACCTTAATACATTAATTCTTGCTTTATGATGTATACAAATTTAACGATCAATTGTTATTGATCGATCTACTCACCTCAAACTAGTTGATGAATTGTAGCACTTGCTTGTCCTTTTCTCTCTTCAAATTTCTACAAAGAATATTTAGGGTTCTATGAGGTTTACAAATGAGGAAAAAGTGTTAACCCTAGATAAAAATGATATATATACTCAATTGTGAAAAGACTATTTTCCCTCTACTGCTTTAAACTATTTATCTTTTTATCCTTAGCAAATATATATATATGTATTTACATATTTATATTAATACGGAATACTCATATAAATACTCTACATAATTACACTTTTGATTCAAATATCATGGATTAGAAACTAATATAATACCAGATTAATCAATTAGAATTCAAAAATCCCTCAAAAAATTCTCGAAATTGCTAATGCAACTTTAGAAAGAAAAAAAATAAAATAAAATAACACAACTCTCAAGACATAATTGATTTACAAATATTATTCAAATGAAACATCCATGTGCACATCAAGCAATTAAATCTAATAAAAAGTTAATAGCTTTAGGTTGGATTTGTTTTGTTAGCGACGCAAATGAGAAAACATATTATATAATTAATAAATTTTCTGAAACATGGTTTATGCAAGTGAATTTGCCCCAGTTATCATGCTTAGATTAACATTCGACAACTATATAGTACACTTCTAATGTAAGGTTAAACATGGAATAACTTCTTGTGAGTCCCTACCATTACAACCTTATAAAGTATTCCTCATCAATTGTTTAGTCCTAAATTTCCATATCACGTTGCTTCCCATACTATAACTGCATCTCATTATCATCTTCTCTCTTGAAGTTGCAACCAAAACAATCTTTGTGTCGCCGTAATCTCGACAATATATTTATCTACAATTAAAATAGTATTCACACCTAACTACAAGTACCTTCATTCCAGATATTTGCCTCTCAATATACAACGGACGCTTGATCTATCGCCTACATATTCGATTGGTTATAACCTTTGGTTCAAGTAATATGCAACAAGTATCTTTTATAGGCTAATTAAGAATTAATTTCATTTACAACCAATCATGGAAAAGTAGTCTTATTTGCAACTTGCTTTACTAGAATTTAATCTCATTAGTCCCTTTACTAAATGACTCCTAAAAATTTCACAAATTATGAGAAAAGTACTTCAATATTTTTCCTGCACAATTGAATTATGAACAACTAAATTTTAGGTGCTTCTTAAGTAATTAAAATTTACTTACAGTGATAGGCATAGGAAATAGAGCCAATGAAGTGGGAATCAAATAAAACAAAAGGGTTTTTTTTGGGGGGAGGGCAGGGGAGGGGGGTTCCTATGTGTGCAGTTTTGTGGGTTTAAGAAATAGTGACGGGTGGGTGATGGTAGTTAAACGCCTTAATGGCTAGTCTAGTAGTCAAATATCTAATTATAATTTGGATTGGTTTTATTGTTTTTCACTTTTTGGACTATAATTCACCTTTCTAAGGTCTTAATAAAAGTTTTGAAGTTTTTTCTATCAAATTGAAGGCATTATTAAATTGAATTTCAAGTCTGACTTATCACATTTAAAATTAGGTAGTTACGTCTTATATCAATAACATGTTTAGTTAAGTTTGAAAGACTGTAATAAAATAGCTAATTTCCACCCTTGTAAAATTATTATCGCATTTGGTTTTAGAATCATTATTCCACATATAATTCTTATTACCACTAAATAAGGAATTGCAATTACTTACTCGGACTAAAGGAATAGCTATTCCTTTTTTTTCCCTACATCTTCCATAATATACACATGAAACCCTATCCCAATGGTGTATTGATACTTTCAAATATATTCCTAATATGTTACTTATGCCATCATAATTGCAAACACACAAAGTAATAGCCATTACTTTTCTACATTCCATAAGAATTGCAATTTTTCTACTGACCAAATGTACCATAATGCTAACTTTGGCACATGAGAATGGACCTGAAATGGAATTATGATTTTGGGTTTCATTCCTTATTATATGTTTGGATATGCTTTTAAAAGGAAGAATCCCAATTAGCCTCAAGGGGATTCATGATTTTGCCTTTAAGCGAGTGGAATCACAATTCCATTTCACCTTCATCAACTATTATTAATTTTAATTACTCATTTAACTTACAATTTAATTATAACATCTAATAACTAGGAGCATTTTTGAAAAATACTATTATATGCACATTTCATTCCATTGGTGTTTCCAAACATGAGAATGGATTTATCACTATAGTTTTAATTCTATTCCGAATCATTCATGTATACGAAGCATGACATAAGTTTTTTTTACTCTATTCCCAAAGAACTTTTTTAATTGAAATAATTTATTTAATTTGAACTACATTGAAATTGCAAGTTTAAAAGTGTTGTTATTAGGTTTTAATTATTTAGTTTAGACTTCCAAAATAGAAAATTTAATTTACTATTTTCTCTAAAACATTGTTAAATTACAAAATTATCTTTAGAAGTTGATTTTAAACATGAAACTGTTATTGGATTTGAAGTTAGAGGTGAAAAGTGTTTCATGTTTAATTTAGGGCTTAGTTCTGTTTTTGTGGGAACTCCTAAACTGGGCTTGACCTAGATTTCAATTGTACAATGCTTAATTTAGATGACAATAAATGTAAAATGAATAATATTAGAATTTAATTTTCTAATGTACAATTTAGCATCATCTAAAGGTTGTGCTCATCACTCCTTAACGCAAGTGGTCTCTTGTTCAAGTGAATTTTGAAAACGAACCTAAGATCCTATTTATAAAGTTTGAGATGAGGTTTGGTTTGTTCCATTTTATGGTCAATGTTTAACATTATCAAATTTCCATATTAATTGAATTCTAAAATGTAACCATCAATTCAAAATTCCTATTATAGATTAAATCTTTCTCTCTTCCTCTCCCTCTCTCTCTCTCTCTCTCTCTCTCTCTCTCTCCTCTATATATATATAATATATATATTATAAATTTATATTTATGCACTAAAAACCATAAGGGGTGTATAATTTTGTTGAAAGAGTGAAATGAAAAAGTAAATATAAATCTTTGAAATCCATGCCTGTATGATGGACATTCCTTAAAGACTAGGACCTAAGATATCTTCTAAGCCCATACAAGACAAAACCCTAAAGCCTAAGCCTAGACCCATGTTCTAGAAGTAGGAAGATTCTAGAAGGTCCCCAATTATAACATAATAGTAGATAGTTAGATAGGAGTAAATAAGAATGTATCATAGCCATTAGATTAAAGTTACCTTAGCCATTCATCTACTAAAGTGATATGTCCTAGATATGAAATAAGAAATAAATTTTGGATTTTTTAAATAGGTTTTTGTGTTGTGGAATAAGAATAATGAATAAAAGGGATATGAACGTTTATTGAACAAGAGAATTAATAAATAAATGAATTAGGGTTATTGAATCTTATTTCAATAGTACTCATGAAGATAGGAATCAATAAAGGTATAACTAGATTACCCAACATGACTTATTGAATAACCTAATTATAAGGATGGAGTAAAAGGATTGGTTTCACTCAAGAGAAATCCATCACCATGGAATCACTCACAAAGGTAAGGAGGTTTCACATTCAATAATCCATAATACTCATAATTTAATCTATCTATCTCTCTTTGAAAAATACAATCATAAGAGTCTTTAAATAATAAAGAAAGGAAAGAAAACATTAACTAATGGTAAAATTGTAAATAAACTAGACTCAAAAAATAATAAAATAAATTAAATAAAGTAAAAGCAATGTCTTTGGCTCATAGAAATAATAATTCTTTGACACTTTATACAATAATTTAAACTCTTTCAGCTTGAGGAAAATATACTTTGCCCCTCATCTACAAATGTTCTAGACCTCTTATGGATGCTCCAAACCTTTTTGATGATTTCTTAGTCAAATAGTTCTTTGTGGCAAATGCTTTAAACCTTTTATTTATATAGAATGCTATAGCAATTCTGATCATCAAATGGCTTCACATGATTTCACTCTTACAATTTTTTGATAGCATCGAATACATTTCTATAACTAGATTCTTAAGGCTTCAATTCTCATCATAAGGCCTCTTATATATATATAGGGCGATCCCCTTAATAAAAACCCTAGATGCATTGAGAATCTCTTGTTGTGGAAAGTTACCAATTAATAAAGATACTTTTGCTGGGAAATATTTAGGATTACCTATAGAATGGAGAAGATCTAAAAGTGATACTTTAAGAGCAATAACGGAGAAAATCCTAGCAAAATTGCAAAGGTGGAAGGGTCCTTTATTATCACTAAGAGGAAAAGATGTTTTGATAAAATCTATAGCTTATGCAATTTCAAACTAAGCAATAGTTGTGTTTAAGTTTTCTAGGAAATGGTATAAGGAGATTTCTACAATGATTGCTAGATTTTGGTGAGCAAGAGACCTTGAAAACAAGAAAATACATTGGAAAAGTTGGGTGATCTTACTTGTCCAAAGAACAAATGGGGCATAGCTTTTAAAGATTTAAAATTGTTCAATCTAGCTTTATTAGGCAAAGTCGCTTGGAGACTAGTGAAGAACCCTAGTCTATTATGGGTTAAGGTGTTTAAAAGCATCTATTTTCCCAACTCAAACTTTCTAGATTTAAATTGTGGAGGCCGGTCATCATGGTGTTGGCAAAGCATACATGCAAGAAAAAGAGTTCTTCAATCCTATGGTATGTGGCAAGTGGGCAATGGAGAAGATATTTTAATGTAGAATCACCGTTAGATTGGAAATACTATGGACCATAGGTTACATCCTATTAATTATATTGATTATGACCTAAATTTGAGAGTATAAAGTCATATTAGAGAGGGGAATGAGGGGATAGGATTTATCTATTATTGAAAATAAGCTTTTGTAATGTTAACGATTAAAATGATTCCTTTAGCTAAACTAAATAAGCCGGATGACTTTTTGTGGCCCTTCACAAGATATGGGGATCATCAAGTAAAGACGAGCTATCTTTGTTTGCAAAAAAAAAAAAAAAAAAAAATGGAAAATAGTGAAATCAAACTATGGTAGAGCATCATCAAGTTTTGTGATTAACAAGAGTTTCTAGAAGGTGATTTGGAGTGTCAATTGTCTTCCAAAAATGAAGCATCTACGACAGAATATCTACAATAATTGTTTAGCTACCAATATTAATTTGCATAAGAAAAAGTTAAAGGGGTTTGATAAATACAATTTTTGTAATTGAGTAGAATCTATGGAATATCTTTTTTCTAGAATGTGGATGGACTAGACTAATGTGGTTTGAGGTACTTGGTTATAGAGCATATTTACTTAATATAAATGGAATAAAGAGTTGATTAACGATGGTACATGAAAGTTTTTCCCAAAGTTCCCCTCAATGGAAATCATATTTTGTGAAAGTAGTAGTAATGTTATGGTTTATTTGGAAGCACAAGAATGAGTTTTTTATTGAAAATTGTGTTCCTAATCCTATTGTTGTTCTTGGAAGAATAGATGCTTCTCTAGATGAACTATGTCCTAACGAATCGATAAAATAAGGTTTTCCTATTGTGCAGGAAACTTATACCTATAGTAGGAAGTGGCCAAAAGAAGATGTAATTAAAATTAATTGCGATGGTGTTTTCGATATTCAAAGACTACAAGCTGACATTAGTTTTTTTGCCCACAATAGTGAACGAAGATTGGTTGTAGCATTCTTTAATCAAATAAAAGTAACAGATGTTGAACTTATGGAAGTCGTCAATATAAGTGAGGGCCTCAAATTTGCGAAGACTAAATGTTGGCAAAACGTTATTGTGGAAATTGATAATGCTTTGATGTTTTCAAGTCTTTTGGAGCCTAGAAAAGGCTTCTTGATTTACCAAATTTGTTATGGAAGATATTACCTTGTTAAAGCCTCATTTCTCTTTTTGTAGTTTTAATTTAATAAATTGAAAAGCTAATACTTGTGCCAATTGGGTTACATCCCAAGGAAAAAAAAGGGTGTATGCAAAGTTTATCGAGATTACAATCTCCCATCCTCTTTTATGTTTCCTTTTATTTGTTAATGTTGGTTTCATGACCCCCTGACATGTAGGTGGGCGTTGTTACTCTTTACTTTCCTTTGATAATATTGAATTTCTCTTTGGTTAAAAAAAAGAAAAGAAAATAAAAGTTATATAAATTTTTTTTTCCTAAGGATTAATCTAAATGATTCATTGTAACTATTATGCTCAATTGTTAACAATTTTTTCTTAAATCATAACACTATTTTACTATGTATATTATGATCTTATTGAACTATGAAAAACATATTTTAGATGTATAGGAATTTTTTAATATAACTAGGAAATCATGGCTATTACTATTTTTTCTTTTTTTTATACTATTATTAATATTGCATAGTTATTCATAATGAAATAATTTTTTTCTTATAATAGCGTAATTACAAGGTTTCTTATCATTTTATTAAGAAGCTTACACAATATTAGAGTTTTGGAAAAATAAAAATATAGAGTTACCTTACCTAAAATAATATATTAAAGAATTCCCCTAAAGTACATGTTAAATTTTTGTAAAGTCACACAAGGAACCACTAAACTTCCATCATCCCTTAAATGCAAATTGAACAATCCGATGATCATTAACATCAATGCATGAAGAGCAATTAAAGTGGGATTTTGAAGAAAATAGGAAAAATAAGTGGAAATTAGAGCTAGGCACTGGTTGGAGGAGTTAATAGAGTGTGGGTGATTTTGCTATTGTGCTAGCTTGAGTGAAATAACTAAAAAATTAGCTAAATCAAATTCAAGTAATTATTTAATATAATTAAGGATAAAATTAAAACTTTAGAAATAGAATTACTAAATTAACGCAACATTAGTATTAAAGTATAGAGGATAAGGTAGTAATTTGGATAACCTAGATATTTAATAAAGAATTTTACTTAATTGCACTTAAGTAATACAAGTTAATAAGGGGTATGAAGGTAATTAGCTTTTTAAGTTTTGAATTAGGAAACATTTAAGCCTAAAGATTTGAGAACCCTCATTTCCCTCTCTCCCTCAACCATAAACTCTCTCTCAACCTCTCTCTTTTCTCACCCTTAAACACACTTCCAAACTTACCTAAGCTCACTAATGGCTTCTTATGGTTAAATTAGTGGGTTTCTTACATAATTTAAGCCAATATGAAGCTTTGAAGATCAATTGGTAAGTAAACAGCTCTTGGACTAGAAATTTAATTTTAGAGATTCAATTAAGGTTGATTTTAAGCTTAATTCAATGTATAATCAAGGAAATGAGCAAGAACGTAAAGAGCAAGTGGAGGCCTAGAACATTTGAAGGTGACCATGACATCTGTATAGGTAAATTGCAATTTCAAGTTCTAGAAATTGGACATGATATTTAGATTCTCTCGATCTATGGTTTAGTGCATTAATTTAGGCATATAATTATTATTTTGCAAGGTGGAAGTTCCATTGGAGTTTTGAAGTTCAAGTGAGCAAGGTAATGATATTTGAGATTAAGATATGTTGTAGAGTATTAATCAATCTATAAGTTTTGTAACAATATTGATACACAATTTTGGGTTTGTGAAGGTGAATTTGGTGTTGAAAGTTCAATCTTGAAGTTCAAGGAGTATTAGTAGATTCTAAAAGTTAAGGAGTAAGGTGAGCACTTAATTACTTGTTTAATTTGACGTTTGGTGTGTGATTGATAAATAATTGGAGTGGAAATGGGTATAGATGTATATATGTGTAATGTGGAATATATGTGTGTGTGTGGAACATTTGATTTGGTGGGTCATTGTGTTTCAGTATTAACTGGACAATTGGTTGATGTTGTAATGAGTGTAGATGAATGTTTAGAGTTTAAAGTTGATGATTATGAAGAATCTACGTTTGCATGAGATTTAATTATGATTTGAGTATGTTCTTGATTAATTTTGGTGAATTAATGCTAGAAAATGTGTAGTTTATGTTTTGGTAAGAAGTATAGTTAATTAGATTATCTTATTGAAGAAAATCGGTGATTTGGACATAATTTTGTTATGGCCAAAGATGTTAAATGGGTATTTGGAACTTTAAAAATAGTATAGATGTTTATTTGGTAATCGATAAGAATTGAATTAGAAATGATAATTAAGAGTAACGAATTAGAATAGTGATGATAAAGAAGAATTGGACATAAGTGGGTAAGTTAAAATGTTTAATTCATTCTTGGGAGAAATAAATTTTTGAGGTACTAATCTAATGTTAAAACGAAGTTAAGTGTTAATTTGAGAATGAGATGATGTTTAGAAAATTTTGTTTTTAGTTTAAATTGACTTGGAGTTAAAATGAATGGGTTATGGTATTTTAAAGTTAAAGTTCTTAACTAAAAAGCTACTATATTTTGTAGATGATAAATGCGCTTGAAATTTGAAAATTTATGAAGAATTTGATAGAAGGATAAATTGGAAATCAAATGGCTTTGGTTTGTCATGATTTGGAGTTGCAATGAACAAGTTATGCATGTTTTTGTAACCGTGTGCAAGAAAACGAATTTCTAGAAATTTTGATTGTTCATAAAAACTGTAGTAGATTTAATAGAGTTTGAATGTTATGTAATAAGAATGATAAATTCAGAAATTTATGGTCAAATGTTCATATTTTGGAATGTTTGATGCATTATCATGATAATCATGTTAATCGAAATTGTTTGTGCGAGTTAACTCACTACTTAACTCATTGAGTCATATTTGAATGTATTTGAATGTGTTCTTGTGTTTTTTATGAAATTCAAACCGTTCTTCATAAAATTCAAACTTGATCCATTTTCTTCATCTAAAACCATAAAAAATGTGTTTCTAAATGTGATTTGAACGAATTACCTTTCTATGTACTATGTACAAATTTACTTCAAGATTAGATTTCTACAAATTATTTCATCAAAATCAAAACCATTTTCACTTAACAAGGAGCTAAAGTTTCGGATCAAAATTTTTCAAAAAATATATTTGATCTTCATGAGCATGGTAATCACTTCGAAATGTGTTTGTGGGCTTAATTGGTAATATGAGCTTAACTTAAATTTTTTGGACTCAAAAAATCATACATATAATAATCAAGCTGGATCTTTCAATAAATAATTTATTTAAGTGAATAATAGAATAGAATGGGCTACCATTAAATAGGACTAAACTAGTCCCCTCCCAATCGTTCACCTAAACTAGTTTCAATTTAGAATTTAAGGAGCATAAAATTACTTAAACTAAAATTAAAATAAAATAAAATAAATGGGTTGAGCCCCTAAGATAAATTGAATTTAATTATCCCTAGTCGATTTAATCTTAGCCTATTCAGTTCACAACTTTTGAACTAGTTTAATTAGCAAGTTGATTCACCAATTAATTAAGGGAAATGTAGGATTAATAACTACATTAAAATAGTGGGCTTATGCAGAAATACTACACAAGCCCATTATCTTAAATGGGCTTATACTTAGTTGAGTACTAAGTTAAAACCTATGGGCCTAAGTAATAGTTAAGTATGAATGAATTGATAAGTACATCCAATCGAATTAATCAAGCATTAATGCTAATCAATAATTATCTTCTTAATTACATATTATCTTTTAATTGAGTTAGATGATCAACCAATCAAATATTATCTTATGACTTTACCTTTCTAAGTATGGAATAGTTGTGTGTTGCATCTTAGATTTAGGAAACCTAAAATGAATTCATACTTAAACTTAGCCTAAATATCTATAATGCTGACTTGTGCATGGTTATTGACCTGGAGGTTAACAAAAGTAGCCTAAGCATTTGGCTACAAAAATGGTGCGGTAGAGGTGTAGTTTTGATATGGAATGGTAGGAATGAATGCGACCAGGGTGGCAAGCCTAGCATTTTGAGCAAACACTTAGACAAGACTACTTTATATTAGTTAAAGATTTTGGTATTAGTTATGATTTTGATCATATTAGCTAGATATACCGTGATAGTCCCCTAAAACCTATTAAATAAAGTCAAACCCTTTTCGACCCTCGAAGTGTTCAAAGTCATGAGTATTCTTATGCTATTTGTTTCACTTTAACTTAATTTACTTAATGAGCCTATGCCGATGCATTAGAAATAGATATGTGTGACATATGGGTATGTGATTGATGCTATTCCATGTTGAGTACTCGTTACTCATTCCTTTTTTCTTTAAATATTTTTCAAGTGATGATGATTTCTTATTAGATGATATGTGTTGTGACTTTCTAGGCTATGGTTTTGATGATGAGTTTTAAGGATTATGGTAGTGACACTTAGTTATCCACTGGCTATTGATGTCTCTTTATATTTTATGTTCTGCTATGTTGATGAGTGTGGAGAGGGTAGTTGACTTTTTGAATTTGAGACTTTTCAAACAATGTTTGTTCGAGATTTGAGACTTTAAAAATTTGAGTACTTTAGACTTTGTTTTTAGGCCATGTAGTTACATTATCTTTTAGTATTGCCATGTCGCTATCACAATGTTTATTGAATCAAATGATTTTTCAAAAGATGATAATCTTGATTTCATAAGCTAAAATTGGAATAGAAACCCATGTAATTATTAGTTGTAAGCCTTAGTGTATTTTTACTTAAGTAGAATATGTGGCGAACTACTTACACTTAGAATTTTTGGCGCATGACACTAAGGGTTGAAAGCAAAAAACTTGAGGAGGTTATCTAACAAGCTTAAGGCTATTGGAAACCACCTTATTTCTGCCAAAACCTCTCGACTTGATGATTAAGAAACCATATATATATGTCATCAGATTTACCTTGCTCACCATGGTCAATTTTTGGCATAGATATATGTTTTGGGACTAAGATTTGTTTTCTATAAGTTGGCCACTAAGCATTCCCTCAAGGCACCTAAAGAACAAACACAACAACTATACACAATCATAATATATGATTTATACCATTTCAAATACATACATATATATATTTTATATATTGAGAGTATTTTATGAGCTCTAATTTGAGAATGACTCAAAAGTTTTTAAAACCAAGTGTATCATAGCTTTGAGTTCCGAGTGACCTCTTTCATGGATATTATTATCTTTTTTTCTTTAATAAAATTTTGCTCATCCATTGTCCATGACACAACCTTTTAAGTCAAACCATGTAAGTTTATGTATTTTTAATTTTTTTTTCTAAATTCTATTATTATTATTGTTATTGTTATAAAGAGATATGAAGAATAATGGCAATGAAAAATAAAACACACACACAGATTTACATGGAAACCCTTTACGAGAAAAAACCACGGTAGAGGATAGAAAATTCACTATATGTTGAAGAATGAGTGTAGAGTTTATGACAAAAAAAGATAATGCATTTTCCACAAGAAACAAACCCTATTATATATATATTATATAGTGTGATGCATGATGATGAAAGGGAGTATTTCCATGTAAGCCGGTGATGTGCTCAAAACCAAGATTAAGCACATGCAAAACCAATTTGAATGACAATTAGAAAATGTCAATTAAACTAGTTCAACAATTGCACAATTCCTCAATTTTTATGAACTAATTCCCACAACAAAGATCGTGATCAAGAATGAATCCAAGTATGATGATGCTCTGATACCAAAAGATGATATGCCTAAAACTAAGGTCTAAGCACAATCAAATGAGCCGAAGGAATACTTCAACTCTCAAATCAATAATCGGTTCAAAAGGGTAAAAATGCGTGAACCCTAGTAAAGTTACAATGAGATCCAAATACACAATGATACAATTATAATTCCACAATGATACTTTCTTCTAACATAACACTAATCGCATATAAATCTACATGAATAATTCACAATTTCAAAGTAAATCTTCAACTTAAGAACCCCTCTCCACATGTGCTAATCACGGTTCAAGAAGCACATATAAAGGATGAACCAAATTCAAATGCAAAGTATCTCAATTAAGCACGAAAATTTAAATGAATATGAAGCAAATCTGACCAAGAACTTCTCAATTCAACCCTAGATATTACACACTAGAGAAGAAAAGAAATCACAATAAAATGAAATTGATATTACTCACAATTTCAAAGTGTTGCACTCGCCACAATTCCAACTCTTGGAATTGAAATTGATAAGAGTCTAATGACAATTAAGAGAACCCTAATCCTCACACAAAGTGTATCTCAAATCTGAAAAATATGGCCTCCTCAAACCCTACTTTAAGCAAGTATTTATACTTGCTTCCTTTAGGGTTAGAAAATGCACAAAATTACAACTATGTCACTTTTAAGGTAACCAGTCCTAAATCAAAATTACAATCAAAATGAAAGTGTCCCATAATGATTACAACATAAATAGTCCAAGTAAATAAAAAATATATAAAAATTAGTCTTCAAGATGCTAGCTCTTCCATAGGATTCGTTAGTCCAGCTCATCACCGGTTTAGGTCAATCCATGGATAACCCACGAGCTGAGTTTTAGTAAGTTTGTCCATCGCCCTGTAAAGCCCAATAAGTGTGCTTGTTTGAATATATAATACATAAATAAGATTAAAGAGGTTAGTAAATGAATAGTTCCTAGGGTCGATTTGCTCAAAATGGGCCATCATCGCCAAGATTCGAAATCCTTTGACTCTTGTCCTAATGATAGGTCTTATCAAATTTTAATTCTTATTACCAATTCAAAGTCGACAGCCTTTATTTCAAGGCTAGCAACCTTTATTTCATGGCCAATGGCTTACTTTTACTAAATTCAAGTCATCTTAAAGAAAAAACTCCAACAATCTCCATCTTGACATGAATTTAAGAGCAAAAACACCAACTCCACACTTCCTAAAAACAATATTCTCCACCTCTTCCACCAAAAACATAAATCAATAGTGAACACCAACTAAGTCCAAGCAATGCTCAAACATAGCTTTAGAAAGTGACTTAGTCAGCATATTAACAGGATTATCATGAGTGCTAACTTTACTCACAACTAATATCACCACAAGCAACAACATCATGCACAAAGTGATATCAACATCAATGTGCTTTGTCCTCTTATGGAACATTTGATCCTTTGTAAGAAAGATTGCACTCTAACTATCACAATAGACTATATTAGTCTTCAAGTTATCACTAAGTTGGCCACATAATCCTTTTAACTAAATAGCTTCTTTATAGGCCTCGGTAACAGCCATATACTTCACTTCAGTAGTAGACAATGAAACTGTAGCTTGTAAAGTAGCTTTCCAACTAATAGTACAACCACCAATGGTAAAGAGATACCCTATAAGAGATCTTCTTTTATCTAGGTCACCGATGAAATTAGAATCAACATATCTAATGATTCCATCTTTAGTTCTACCAAATTGTAAACAAACATCAATAGTACCTCTTAATTATCTAAAAATCCACTAAATTGCTTTCTATTCTCCTTACCAGGATCTTCCATGTATCTACTAACTACAATACAACATATGACAAATCTAGATGAGAACAAACCATAACATACATAAGGGATCCCACTACATTAGAATATGGAACTCGTGACTTATAGTTAACCTCTTCATTTGATTGTGGAGACAAGGCAAATGAAAGTCTAAAATGGGCTACTAAAGGAGTACTAATAGATTTAGCACTTTACAAATTAAACCTGCTAAGAACTTTCTCAATGTACCCCTTTTGCCGTTAGGTACAATTTACCTACTTTTCTCTCTTATAATCTCTCTACTAAAGATCTTTTTTACTGCTCCCAAGTCTTCCATCTCAAACTATTTACTTAACTAAGTTTTAAT